>CM068368.1:399801624-401279455 GCA_034769895.1 Magicicada septendecula | reverse complement strand
TTTTGAATTTCATGTATTAGAGATATAGGTTGTTGTTGCTTTTGATAATTTAAAAATTTGTTTTACGTGTTATGATTTTAGTATAAGAATATATTTTTTTCTTTTGTGGTGGAAAAGGTAAAGTAGTGTTGACTGGAGTCCAGTCTTGGTAAAGATAGTAATGTAAATGGAGAAGGACATCCTGTCATAAATCTTGTTATTTGTTATTTGAAAACTTAATAGTTGAGAAAACCAATGCCTCGGAACATAAACCAATGCAACTAAAGGGAGACATATCAGTTGCGGATATGGAAGTATATAAGGCCACTATTTTAAATTTTGTATTCAATGTTTCAGAGTTTGGTGATGTTGTGACGGTGGTCTTGAGCTGGCCTGCGTGTCAGAGCAGGAACGTTGAATGCCTAAATGGCCTTGCGGTGTTGGGATCTCTCCTGAGAAGTCCAGTAAGGTCATGCAGGTACTGCCATCATCATTGGACCAAGGGTAAGTTATTGTATTTCTTTTTTATGTAAACACTACAGGGGGTTGTGGCGCCATATCTGGGCTGATCCCTTTAGAAGGTGTGAATGAGTCAATGAGAGTTTTTATGCTTCGGCATAAAACCTCTCATTGAGGGAGTTTTGTGACGGTACAAAAGTCCGTCAAAGGATTTATTGATACATGAGGAATAAATTTATTGTATTTGATATATTTAAATATGATTAGGTTGACTTTCCCTAATGCATAACACACAACGCAGTTTGTCTGTACAACTCTACTCCAAGGTCATGGCGTACGTGCTTCTTGGCAGATACTTAAACACAGCAAATTGCGAACTAATATTGAAACGTCATCAAATATGCAAAAAACGGAACGATTGTGATGCAGAACAATGGCGTCATGCGTTTGAAACAATAGAATGATGACGATATAACCCTACCACTTGCGTGAATTGCGCTGGTTATTCGCTCTCAGTCTTCAATCTACGTTCAATGCAGTAGCACACAACAAAATTAGCTGGCAAGGTACAGCCGTTCCAGTGTTTTTAAAATTATCCAAGATGTAATTAATAGTGAACAGTTATCAGTATTTAACCAGAGAATAAGCAAAATGTAATTTAAATTCAGTGAACCAAGGAACAGACAAACTGTAAAGTTCGGCCGAACATCTGCCTCCAACAATGGAAAATATCTGAGGAGAAACAACTACCCCAGCATTTCAGGAATGTTTAAAATTATAAATTCTATCAATTATTCTGAGCTCAAAAAATTTATTAATTAAACATGTAACAGTAATTAATGTATGGGTAGAGAGAGAGAGAGAGAGAGAGAGAGAGAGAGAGAGTGCATGCGTGTGAGAGAATGCCGGCATTTATGACTGTACAAGAAGGCATTGGTTTATGAATAATATGACCTAAACAGAATAAGTAAATTCAAAGAAAACTACTGATTAACGAAATTGCTTTTGCTACAAATTAAGTACTAGAAAGAAGTAATTAAAAATAACGAATAACTAACATGGGCGGAAGTAGCTATAGACGCCATTTTTTTTTTGGTCTTATAAGAAGCCATCTTTGGTTTCTATAAGTGTAAATTATGCAAATTCAGATATATTAAACAGAGCTTTTACGTCACACAATTGTTGTTAGAACCATTATTTCACAAAATCCCAACTATTTCTGTACTCTCGCTAAACGATACTTTGAACCCTAGGGACAAAAAATAATGTTGGTTATGGAACCATGTGCACTAACCGGAAGTATGGTGAACCATGCGGTAAGTAAAGATATTTTATTTATTTATGTAAATACTAACAAAAAAGAAGGGAAAATTATGTTTACAATGGCTACTCGAACAGCGGCTTTATATAAAAAATTATTTTTTATATAAATGAGCCAGAGTGCAGAAACAGAGTGGGTACTGAAATAATATAGCATAACACGTAAATAGTGCATTACAATTGTGGGTTATGTTGTTATTGTTAGGTTAAGTTAAGATAAAAAGCAACAGTTTAAAAAACAAACGGAAATATTTTTCTATTTAAAATGGCAAACGACAACGAAAATATCAGCCTCACTGTAAATGAAAGCCAAACGAGTATGACCGAATCAAAAATGATGAGTGAAGCCAGTCACGAGTAAAAAGACTGAAGACAATGAAATGATAAAGATGATGAAATTGCTTTTTAATGAACAAAAAAGTGATATTAGAGAAATCCAAAGTAATCTTAACATAAAATTAGATGAAGTAAAAAATGAAATCAGAAAACAGAACGTTAATTTTGATAGACGACTAAATGAAAATAAAGAAGACAAGGTAAGTAGTGGGGAGAATTGTGATAATAGAAGTAAAAATATGGTGTTAGAAAATAATTGTGTGAGTATTGAGAGTGGTGATAAAAGTATAATCGGAGTAGAATTTGATAGTGAGTTGATAAAAAGTGTTGATGAATTAGAGAGAAAGAATATACAGGTAAAGGGATTGCAGGGGTAAATGTTTCCCTTAATGTTGTAGTAGGGGGTGAAGAAAAGTCTTCACGTGAGTATTTGGAAGACAAAAGGTCTGCAAATAGAATTCCCTGGATTTTTTGTGCACTTCATATGTGGTGCAGTAATTATGAGTTAGTTTCCCCTGCATACATTGAGAGAGAGAGTGCAGATTGGTGTTATGGTGGGAAATATTTTGAGAGAGAGAGATATTGTGATGAGAGAGAGAGAGAAAGAGAGAGATAGAGATTTTTAAGGTGAATAGGAATTATAGAGAATTTGTGGGAAGGTTAGGTGTAGAGATGATGTACAATGATATTGAAATTTTACCTTGCATTGATATAGGAGTAGTAGATGATGTTATAAAAGATGATAATATGACTTACCGGAGTGTGACAGACAATACTAAAGGTGACAGGACCATACCCGATCATGACGAATTATATGAGATTGTGGAAAATTATAAAAATTTGAATAGTATGTACATTGATGATACGAATATAAGAGATTCAATAATAAATGATTTGTATATATATATATAAGATTAGATTATTATTTGATGATGGTGGATAAATTGTTTTATTGTGTTATGAGCATTTATATATGTGGACAGTGATTTTTAAAATGGATTGTATTATGAACTGATTAATGGTCAATGATAAATTAATAAGTAGGATTGTATATTTTTGTGTGTCAAGTTAAATGTATTTGGGTATTATATTATGTTGTGTATTATGTGTATTCTTATGTAAACCATGTATATCATAGGAATTTATAGTTTAATCGATTTAATAATAATTGTAACATTTTTTTGTTTTGACTAGATAAAGGAGGAGATTAATTGTGAGATTTTAAATAATGAGTTAAATAATTGAAGATTAATTAATTAATATTGTATAAAAAAGATTTGAAAGTGAATTTAAATGGTTTTATGAGATTTAGATTACGGTATCTAAAGAATAGTAAACAATTGACATAAATGTGTTTGGATAGAGGGATGTATTGTTATTATGAGGAGATAAGTGATGAATTTTCAGGTTGCTCACAAGTCTATACTGAAGCATAGAAACTAGTAGGGTGTACCAGACTGATATATGGGTCACACTGTAACAATTTTTGCACAGATATGAGTTCATAGAGTAATAACTATACCAATTGGTTTTGCAACAAGAATGGTTGCTATTAAAACTAATTTATTGCTCTCAGTGTATTCACACCAGTACAATATTTTGATGTATTTATCTTTTTTAGTCTTATCCACTTCTATTTAAAAGTATAGAAGTCAGCACTGAAAATGTCAAAGTAATACAAATGCATAATATTAAAACGCCTACTAATAATACACATGTCAATATAATCAGTTTTATTAAAGTGGGTTAATTTTCCTATTATTAAAGCTGATAGCAGTATTATCTATTATGTTAGGTAAAGTTTTTTGCCAATTAGCTTTCAAGAGTTATTGTTTCAAGATAGGATGCTGAGCTGTTCATCATACACTGTTTTCCTTAAGTGTGTTTTTACCTTCTAAAGACCAAAAGTGGCCTCTCACAAAATGCAGTTGTATTTTTCCAATAGCTAAAGAAGACCATGTAAATTTTGAGTTACTCTACTATTTTTCTTATTATGCCTGTAGATCTGATACTTTAACATTTTAGTTATCACATACAAAGTATCTGTATTGCTCATGCTTATAATGAATTGCTAATTACATCAGTAAAGCTACACATATAAAAGTTTGATCTTTGTATTGAATCTAGACAACTTGAACATTAAAATGCCTGAATTGACATTGAAATATATCTGATTTCTTGTTTAATTAAACTTAACATTTTGAAACAAACATTAGACCTGAAGTGCTTGAGAATATTTATAGGATTGTAGGACACACTAATAATCTGCACATGATTTAGCAAATTCTTATTCTTCTTTGTGCAGAATAGTTAACTGCGAATGTCAGCGCTTGCTGTTTTTTCACATTAAATACTTTGCACAGTTTTGAAATTCATGTCTCATTTAACTATCTGTTCAAAGTTCTTGTAAATAGACTTACCTAAGTTCATAACATGAATTATGCTGCAATTTTATACTTGAAGGTAATTAGATGATAACTTACGCATTCCTAAAAACTGTGTAAATAATATACACATATAAATAAGAAAGAAAAATTTGGCTTCTTATGAAGTCCGTAGCTTCTATCATTAAAACTTGAACTGAAAAATTCTGGAATGCAATTAATTTGCTTTTTCATTTTAATAAAATGTTCTCTACAACATACACTACTGAAACCTTGTAACAAACATAAGGTTAATATAATCAGTAAGTACAGCAGACTTGTGGTAACAGCCAATGATTCTTATCCTTGTGGTTGTAATAGGTTTCAGGAGGGCAGTGAAAAATTTATAGAACCTTTATAAGTTTTTAAACGAATGATTTGTTGCTTCTTGGACTTTGTTGCCCATGACGTGTCCGTTAATTAACTAAATTTATCACTACCGACTCGGAACACAAAGTTCTTTATTGATAAAAACGTAAAATTTTTACCTTATAGCCTGAACCAGTTTTTGCTTATTATAAGCTTTGTCAGAGGCCTCTGTTTTTTCATAGGTTCAGGCTATAAGGTAAAACTTTTACATTTTTACCAATAAAAAGTTTTGTGTTCCGAGTTGGTAGTGATATACTTATATTTAGATTTTCTGCTTCTGTTCTACTTTGTATGAGAATGTGTATTGTTTTGTTCTAATAATATGAAATCTCCAGTGTAAGGACAGGCCCATACTTGAAAAGTAACAAGCTTTATACAGAAGGAATATGAATTTTTCAATCAACAAATGAAACAATTTTATTAACATTTTCACCCACTTTTTGGGACCCTGACATCCAAAACTTTTTAAACTTTAAAAAATTAATATTAATTCATACTGTGATTAAAATTCTCTTTAATTTGAAACCCTACATGTGCTTTTGCAATCTTACACAATTTTGACCCCTCACATTTTTGTTTTACACAATGTGTACCCCCACAATTTTTGAGGTATCAGTCTCAAAAATGGGGTTCTCTGGGGTAAAGTATGGTCACGCATACCATGTTTTATGAAAGTTGGTTGATACATTGAAAAGCTACCGTGAGATGTACCCCAAATAGATAGATAGATAAATGCAAAACTGGAAACTCGCTTTGATCATTCAATTATTGTTTCAATAATGAATGTGAATGTGTAATGCAAGTTATTCAATACTTTCATCGCATTAGCCATCCGCATTCTGTTATTACTTTTTTTTTATCAACTTTTATGTTTGGCTATAGTCACACATTTCCTCTTTGTTTCACAAGATTTAAGCGGACTTGTAAACATTCCATATGAAAAATCACAAAATTGTATGGCCAATGCCATAATTGTTTTACCATTAATTATGAAAGCTTAACAAATCAGGTACCTATGTTTACTATAATACTTACATTTAGGTTTATTTCATTAGCATAATGCACTGTATTAGATAGGATGATCAAAAGTTGTGGAAATCCAGGTTTCGTCCTAGACTGAAAACGCCTGACTGGTGTCTCATGACTGGACTTCTGAGATGCTGATTTGTCCCGGATTTGGAATATTGTAAAGTCTGTACATATGTCTAAGGCTGAACAACACCTAGCCATCATTCAAACTGACAGATTTAAAAATCTGTTCCACAACATATAAAAAATATGGAAGACATTATATAAATACCACTATAACATTAACGACTCGGAACTCTAGGTTTTTTATAAGTAAAGGCGATACGTCCTGTCTGGCCTATGTAGAATTTATTGCATAGGCCAGACAGGACGTAGCTTCAAACTGAGATACATTGAACACACAAAGGCACTCCACTCCACTACAGAATCCACCTTTGCAAACCACCTCATTGAAGCAAACCACACATATAAAAACATCGACAATAACATGAACATTCTACACGTACACACAAAAGGCCGAAAACTAGACACTCTAGAACAATTGGAAATATACAAACACACAAAAACAAATAAAAACGACATCCTAAACGAACAGACACAATTCAAATTGCACGCATTATTCGAACATATCTCACCCCACACACACAGCATCGATCTTTCAAAATTCGATTCCATCACCCACAACAAGACGGACAGCGCTACCAGCGGCAGCCTCTGAAGAAGCCTTTTAAAGGAGAAAACCAGTTCAGGCTATAAGGTAAAACTTTATGCTTTTACTTATAAAAAACCTAGTGTTCCGAGTCGTTAATGTAATAGTGGTGTTTAGTTAAGTAACGGACACGTCATGGACAACGAAATCGAAGACATATAATATTTAAGATGCATTTTTAAAATTTAATTTATGTATCTATTTATTTTTAATGGAAGTTAAGGTCATCATAGACAACATAAGGGTAATTTCTATTTTACAAATTCTGTTGTGTTCTTTTCAAAGACATCTCAGTTCACGTATGTGCATGTGTGTGTGTATGTAATCAATTTAATTACTTCTACAAGTGTAATTTTTTTTTATCACTAGGCCTATATTTGCACCTGACATAGGCAGATTCCTTCTCGATACTAAGGATGGAACGATTTTACTCCTTGACCATGCCTGCATTAATACTGAAGTGTGAGCAAAAGGTGTGTCCCTATTGGTTGAGAGTATGAAACATTTCTGAATGAAACAATAAAAGGAATTAGTGTAGTCATCTGTGAAGAATGCAATGGAACAGACTACTAGTGGCAACACTAGAATATAGACCAGACAGAAGAGGTGATATAGGTAGGCCAGGGAAGGGGTGGGTCCTGGAACACATCTGGTGGGCCAGTTCCTTGCAAGTGAAGAAGACAAAAGAAGGAATAATTAAAAGATATAAATATCCATGACTGAGCATTGTTTAAAAAATAATAATTCAAAATAATTTAAGATATTTACTGCACATATAAATACAAAATAACAGTTTTTGCAATTTTATTGGCTGCCAAGAAACAAATTATGACCAAGCTGTTATGAAAAATAAACAATATACAATGCGGCCTAGGATAAACAAGTCACTAAAATAAGTTAGATGTTATCATCTCTTGATTCTAGTTTTCTTCCTCACTGTTATATTAACTAGATGTGTAAAAACTTCTTTTAACTTATGCAGATGCATCATGTGATGCATGGTATGATAAGAAGCCCAGCATTAGAAATACAACAGACCTCACAACCAGTTCTGAACTAAAATGTGACAAACGTCATGAAACATAAATTGAAAATAACATTCTGTTTGTCAAATTAATATAACAGTGAAAGTTTAAAAGCACAAACAACTTATAATTTCAGTAAGACACATCACAAAAAGCATCTGTTTAATCTATATAATAAATCTCTAGGGGGGGGGTCTACGTTTGTCCGCGGTAATCTCAGAATCTACTGAACTGATTTCAATGAAACTTTGTACGCTGATAACAGGTACCCAGCGGAAGGTTTTCCACTTTATTTGATAACGATAGGTTAAAAATAACCGAAGTTATTGCAAAAAACTCTTTTTTTTAACCCATGGCTTCGATCGCGAATATTTGTATATGATTGTTGTGGTAACTGTCGAGTTGGTAAATTGCTAATGGTACATCTATATTAATAATATTCTTACATTGTAAGTTATGAATATCCAAACAGTACAAAGCAATAGATCCATCATTCATGTTTCCTCGATACATAAAATAAAAATTTGATAATTTAGTAGATATTTACAAACATGCAGTAACACAATTAGATGAAATGTTTATTTGTATAGAATAATACAAATAGTGTATACATAAGTATATTGATATCAGTTAGTCCATTTGAATATTTACATTTTAGTAGGGATATGGAATTCTTATCAGCATATGGAAATCATATAAACAATACAATAATTAATTGTTTGATTATATTGTAACATTGATTATATAGTACACGTTGATTCTGATAAACCATACTCTTCGACATTTGAATATTCAGTAGGCCTATGTGCAGTAGGAATAATTAATTGTCGAGAATTATACTTAACCTACTTCATCGAGAATTATGCGATGAGCGTCAGTGATGTAGTACCAGTCCCTTTTTCGTTAATTTTATGTCATCTGTAAGTAATATGTGCAATATGTATTGTATTGTATAAATTATTAATTGCCCCCTAGAGATTTATTAGTATAGATCAAATAAATACATTTCCACTTTTTTTAGCTTTGCAATGCCAAAAAGACGATCATGTTTAGGAAGATCTACTGCTGCTGCGGAAAGAAAGAGGCATCTTAGAGCATCTAAAAATGACGTCAAAGGAGTTGAAATGCAATCAGCTCCTGGAAACTCTTCAGAAAGATCTGGATTAGAAGAAGTCTCACGGTTGAAAGTCCTACGATTCGTGAAAATAGATTATCAGCACAAAGACGCAGGCAAGCGACTCAGATCACGAGGTCTTACTTTACGATGGAATGCAAAATTAAATAGTGTTTTCAATTATAATCCAGTTATTAACTATGCGAATAAAACAGATATCAGGTTACCGAGTATGGTTTGCCCTCATTGCAAAGCTTTAAAGTGGAAAAATGAATCACATGGATTATGTTGCTCTGCAGGAAATGTGCGACTAGATCCCATACTTCCTCCTCCAGAACCGTTAAAATCATTATTAAATGGAGAACATCTTTTATCGAAAAAATGTTTGTATGCATTAAGATCGTACAATTCAGCTTTTCAATTTACATTATTCAGAGCCAATGAAATTTTCGAAGGGAGCTTCATGCCTACTTTCAAAATTCAAGGGCAAGTATATCACCTCATGGGATCATTACTCCCCACACAAAACGAAGTACCAAAATTTCTACAGATGTATTTCATAGCTGATTATTTACAGCAAGCTGAAACAAGAGTGGATCATATTCGTAACTTGGATAAGACATTAGTAACAGAACTTCAAAATTTACTTACCGCAATCAACCCATATGTTAGTGAACTGAAAAGTGCGTTTGAATTTGTAACATCTGCGAATAATAATCAGTTGCAACGATACAACCATATGCTGTATTAGGCATTAATTTAAATAAATATAAATTTTGTATAATTTGTATAAGTTACGGGTAAATGGACAGGTCTGAGATTGCAAAAATATTTCATTGTTAGATTAGGGGAGAGATTAACCTGTTTCGACAAGCAGTGAACACCTGCTCAATTGTATGTGTGTTACACGTGTATCTTGTGTGTGTTAGTGATGCAGGCAAAGACAGGAATCTCAGCAACGCGCCCCAAGTAATTAATAAAATAATTATTTTAATTCACTGTGCGAAAACTAATTAGTGTATGATCAAACCAAAGGCACCAAACTGTGTGTAAAATTTATAGTTATCCCCAGTGAAAAGATGACGTTAATAGAACACGTTATGCGAAGACAGTGCAAAATAAACGGCTAAAAAATACGCAAATTACCCTAAGACGCTCAAATTAATATAGTGAGTGCTTAATCGAATTAGCTATGATTTGTGCTATCTCGATTCCATGCAAAATATTGCTATTTGCTAATAATTGCAAAGAGATGAAAAGGTTTTCGGGAGTGGGGGCTGTCACGAGATATGCAGGTATCGACAGGACAATTTTGGAGCCGACTGGCGCGGAATCTCGAGAGGGTATAAATTAAGGGTTCGACCAAAAACCCTTCTCTTCATTTCAAGACACAGTTGCAGTCGGACATGCTGTCCGTCGGCAAAACAGTTTATTTTTATTCTATTACAAGTCGCAGTAACAAACGAAATAACGTTCGTTAAATTCATGACAATATTACGGAAAAAGTAAATACCGCAATAGTAAGTCTACCAAGAGTATATACAGGAAAGCTGCTGTAAGAGCGACGCTGGACTCTAGACGTATCCAGGAACATGCTGCCATAGAATGATGCTGGACTCTAGACGTATCCAGGAACACATGCTGCTGTAGAACGACGCTGGACTCTCGATGTATCCAGGACCACGCCAGGACAAGAGGAATGGAAAACTAACTCTGGACAACGCTGGACCCCGGACAACAGTCGTAAGATCATCAGAAATCGAGGTGACATGCATAATGCATTTTAAATGATTGTAAAAAAAAAGAGCTCATAAAGACGATTTCAAAAGACAGTAAATTAAAACAAAGAAAAGTTTATACTTAGTAATAATATGTTAAAATGTAAATAAATGTTTAGTCGTAAGAATGAGCGATCGCATATATATAAAAGCATTAATAAATGAAAGAGAATTTAAAGTAAAGAGAGTAGAGTTTATTATCAAAATAGATAGTAAAGTGATTAGATATTTGAAGTATAGAAAGATTAATTTAAAGTTGAATATTAAAACAAAGGCCAGTCTACAAGAAAGTAATATAAATTTAAATTGAATTTTAAACATTGGTATAGACTGAGCGAGTAGAGGTCAGATCTGAGATAAGACAATTTATTTCAATATAAAAATATTTTAATTTTATAATAAATTAATAAACCAATTATTTAACATGTATAGATATAAGATTATTAACATGTTTAGATATAAGAGATTTTTTTTAAATATGTGTAATGTTGCATCTCATAAGATATAAACATTTAATAATGAGAAATATCGTGACCGACAATTATTAATGATGTTTATGAATATTTATAATAATGAATAAATAATAAATATGAGTTTTAAATATTGATAAATAAAAATACTCTTTAATATAAATACACCTGGTATAATTATACAACGTGCATGAATTACTGTATATCGAATTTTCATATAAATTTGTTGTACAATTTTGTATCCCTTGAACGTGAGGCCTGACATGCCCACATGTTTATGTATGTATATGTAACGTTGTATAAATTTTGGCGCTCCAAGATCGAGGGGCTCCACAAATTTAAATTACAAAATTAAATTTGTTGTACAGTACAATATTGTGATTCATGCTGATCGAAAAGAAAATAATGAACAGCACAGGGGTCGCTACAATGCACCAACAACTAATGAGGTGGCAGTAGTTTTGGTTAACCAGGAAAGTGATATATGTAATAATCCGTGCAAGGAATCATACGCTACATCGAATTGCAGAAACACATTGAGCTTATGATGCTTTACAGTACCCTTTAATGTTTTGCAGAGGAGAAGATGGTTATCATTTTACATTAAAATTAGTCAATCCTCAGACTGGGTTACAAACTATTAAGAAAGTTTCAGCTCTACAATTTTATTCTTACAAACTCATGATGTGAAAAGATGAGTACAACCATTTAATTTATTACAAACAGCTTCTGAATCAATATATTGTTGATATGTATGCTAAGATAGAGACGGAAAGGCTGTAACATGACCAGGTGTTACATAACCTAGACATATGCCCTTAGATTTAATAAATACATGACGGTAATATAAGTAGATAATATAATGATAAGAGTAGCAAAGAAGAGAGGAACCATTGAAGAAGAAAGAAGAAGAAGTGCCACAAGAAGCAGTAACCCTAAACACTGCTTGACACTACAACCCATACTATAACTGACACAAACTAATGGACAAATTAAATTCACTTTAAGCTGTCAAGCGAGTCAGTGAATTACTTAAATGGAATTTGACATGTTAATAAAAACAATTAAATAAGAATCCGAATAATGTGATACCAGCATCAGCATTTGGCTGAGAATAAATCAACTATGACTAGTAACTATTAATGCCAAGGACTAAGATTAGCTATGGCCACAATATAAGATTGAAGCTGTATTACAGTCTCAAGTGTGCTTATGATAAGTAAGAATATTTGTAAGAGGGAACCTTATATAAGTAAGCTACCTCATCAAGGTACCGAAATGTAAATTAATAAACATTATTAAGGCATAAATCCGATGCAAACGGTATGCCTCGGCAATGCCTAAAACAAACAATCATCAATAAGGTGATTAGTAGAAAGTACTGTGAGGGTAAATCACGTACACTGAACAATCTTTATACCCAAACATAGCGATAAGCATTGTTAATATGTTAGACAAGTAATAGTTCAATTATTAATTAATAGCATGGAGCAAAATAGTGTGAAACAAAATGTCATAGGGAGTAAGTATAGTTCATAGCAATGTATAAGTTAAGGTTTAATCATAATATTCACTAAATAAGTATAAAGACGGATATATTAGTGTTCCAACATAGACGTTTAAGTGAAAAATGCGATGTGGAACACAAACAATGTATTGATAAGAGGAAGGCATCGCCGGCTTTGTTAACAGACGACAGCGCGAAGCCATATACCTGAACATTGTTTATTAAAAAATGTCAGTGAAAGTGTAAATAAACCAGTGTCAAACTATATCAAATTGAAGAGGAAAAAATATCCTTTAATTTGATAGCGATACGACCCCGACCGCAACTATAATAAGTGCGTGACATGCGTTAGCATCATGTGTAAATAAAAAGTAAACGATCTGTTTATCAACACTAACAACAACGACGGCTGTCAATCATTCTGGCGAAAAGTCGGTTAAAAACCGTTAGTGACAGTTGGAAAGACAATACGTCACTTTCGTAACGCCTGGCTAAGCCAATCAGAAAATAGCTTGCTAAATAAAACAATTACCTAGGCCCTATCAAAACAGAGGGTATATAAAGAAACGCGGCTAATTACCGTTAGACAAGCCTCGTGTGCCGGGTTTTGTCCCGTACTGCTGCAACTGCAAGGGCGCCCATCCGGCTAGTTACCGGGGTTGTATCAAATACATCGAAGCAGAAAGACAGCAGCGATCTGCGCGCCCTGGCGCGCAGCGTCGTGTAGCTGGCCCGGCCCCTAATCGGCGAGAGGTCTTCCCCCCTCTCTCCGGTACATCTGTCAAGGCCCCGGCAGCGACTCCTGTCGCTCCCGCGGTCTCAGTCCCGCCTGCAGGCGCCGCTCCGGCGGCGCCTGTGACGGCTCCACTACCAGCGCCTGCCGGAGCGCCCGGCCCTTCCTATGCAGCGGTTGCTGCAAAGACAACATCGTCAAACACTTCCGCCCGTAAGGGTACCAAAAAGCGCTCGCGTCGCCGGACTCCCGGCCGACGACATCAGCAGGCTCGACCTGCCCAACCTCAGCGGGACTCTCCCGCCCCTGCCATCTCCCAACCTCCGCGTGAGCAGACCATAGTTCAGTCCGCTAACCCAGCGCCATCTGTAGTCCTGGCCGAAGTTCCTCAGGAACGTCCGCGCGGGTCCCGGGAACTTTCTCGGGCTCCAGCCGACCCCCTGACGGCTTGGGCCACTCAACTTGTAAACAGCATCAGGTCTGCTCCTGACACCTCGACAGTACTGATGTTAGTGTTCCAATCCCTCTCTGCTCTCTTCCCTCTCCTCCCCCTTAATGGCTAGATCCCTGCGGATCGTCGCTTGGAACGCCGATGGCGTTTCCTCTCGTCGATCTGAGCTGGCGGCTTTCGTCGTGGAGTACGACGCTGATGTCGTGCTTCTCTCCGAAACCCATCTAGCCCCCTACCATCGATTCTCACTTCCTGCTTACACTTGTTATCGTCAGGATCGTCCCCTACAGCCGCGCCAACCCCCGAAAGGAGGTACGGCGATTCTGGTCCACAGGCGGATATCCCATAGGCCACTACCCCCCCTCACTACTCGATTCATCGAAGGTTGTGCGGTGGCAGTGGACGCAGGCGACTCGGAGTTGCGCATTGTTTCCGCGTATCTCCGGCCTGGCCTGAGCCCGCCGCCCCCGCCTGAGGAGTGGAACGCTCTCCTCGACCACCCAATCTCAACAATTGCAGCCGGCGACTTCAACGCCAAACATCCTTCTTGGAACAGTAGGGCTACCAACGCCTACGGCAGGTCACTCCGCCGGTTCGTCCTAGACGACCCGGATACGCACGTCATCGGCCCTGATGATCCTACCCACTTCCACTATGCCGGTCACCGACCGGACGTTCTTGATGTAGTTGTAGTCAGGAACGTGGCCCATAACATCCAGGTCTCGTCAGTGTCAGACCTCTCGTCTGATCACAATCCCCTACTAATAACTGTTCGAGATGTGTCGGCTTCACCCCGACTTCCCGCTGGTCCTGCTAGGAGGGTCAACTGGCGCTCCTATCACGACGAGCTATCTCGAAGGTTACCATCTGTCCCAGCGGACCCGATCGCCACTCGTGACGATCTGGATCTCCGTGCCACTCATCTTCAGGAGTTGGTCCAAGGTGTCATGGATCGACACACATACAACGTAGAGGTGAATCGCAAATCGGCCCTTCAACCGGAAGTTATCCACGCCATCTGGCTTCGGCGCAAGCTCCGCCGCAGATGGCAACGAACCCGAGATCCCGCCGTCAAACGACGGTTTCAGGCCCAGTCTCTTTACGTCCAGCAACTTTTGCGGGACGTAAACTCTGATCAGTGGGACTCATACCTTGAGTCCCTTGAAGTCGACCCAGCCTCCGTCTGGAGAGCAACGAGTCGCCTTACTCGCGAGAAGCGTACTCGCAACCCGCTGAATACCCCGAACGGCATTGTTTCTTCATCGGAAGGCAAGGCTGAGGTCTTCGCCGACTGCATGGAGACTCAATTCACCGTTCATGGAGGCGTCTCGGACCCTGCCTTCTCGGTAGTGGTTCGAGACTTCCTATCTGGATATTTTTCCCGCCCTCCACCTGACCCTCCCGCTCTCTTCGACAGGGACGAACTAGTTTCGTCTATCTGTCGACTGAACCGACGCCGCGCCCCTGGTCCTGATCGGATCGGGGCCGCAGCCTTGCAACATCTCCCGGCCTCGGGCGTTGAATTGGTCCTGGATCTGTTCAACTCCAGTCTCCGGCTGCAATACTTCCCCCGCCTGTGGAAAAATGCCAACATCTGCATGATACCCAAACCCGGCAAGCCTCGAATGCTTGCAGGCAGCTATCGTCCCATATCGTTGTTGCCAGTAATCTCAAAGGTGTTTGAGCGTCTCCTACTCGCCCGCATCTGGCCGCTGCTGGATAATTTTATTCGGAGCGAACAGTTCGGGTTCTGTAGAGAGCACTCGACAACTTTACAACTCGTCCGAGTTGTCACAGCATTGTCCGACGCCGCCAACAAGAAAGAGTCTACGGGCGCTGTCTTGTTGGACGTGAGTAAGGCCTTCGACAAAGTCTGGCACGAAGGTCTTCTCTACAAACTCGCTCACTCCCCCATCCCACCGTCCATTGTGCATTTCTTGCGGTCATACCTCAGTGATCGTACCTTCAGGGTTAGCGTCGAAGGGTCCTGTTCATCAGTTCGACCCGTCGCCGCTGGCGTTCCGCAGGGATCTGTCCTCGGCCCCGTTCTGTACCTAGTGTACACGAACGACCTGCCTGTTATTCCTGGAGTCACGTTATCTCTATTCGCTGACGACGCAATGTATTACTGCAGCTCCCTGTCCCCGCGAATTGCGTGTTCAAAGCTGCAGCGTCAGTTGAATCTGCTTCCGGCCTGGCTAAGGAAGTGGCGGGTGCTGATCAACGCGGAGAAATCCGAGGCGATCTGCTTCACCAACAAGTCCACTTCCCGATGCCAGCCCCTCTCCCTCGAAGGGAGGCCTATCGCCTGGCATAAGTCGGTGAAGTATTTGAGCGTTCGGCTAGACCAGCGCCTTAGCTTCAACGGCCACGTGACTGATACCCTCAACAAAGCTCGAGGCGTCCGAGCCAAAATATTTCCCATGCTCTCGTGCCGCAACCGCCTGGCTTTGCGCACTAAAGTTACCATCTATCTTTTGTTTCTCCGGTCAGTATTGACCTATGCTGCTCCCGCATGGTGGTCGCTTGTGTCGACCACTAACAAGTGTAGGCTGGAAGCTTTCCAGGCCCGTACCCTCAGATCCTTGTCGGGGTCTCCATGGTTTGTGAGAAATAATGTCATTCGTGGAGGCCTTCGAGTTCCTACCCTTGCTGATTTTGTCCGGTCGCTTGCCGAAACTCTCTTTGCTTCTGCAGCGACCTCGTCCTTTCCTTATCTCCGTACTATCAGCACGTCTGAACCACCTCCCGCTATACGTGTCAAACGCCCTCGGGCGATCTTAGACGACCCCCCGTAATTCTGTATGCTTTAACTTAGGTTCCCGAGCAATTCTATTTCCTTGTTACCATCCTATCCAGTCAGATACCTTCCCCAAGTATGTTGATTTTCAAACTGCTTGGCGCTGTTACCGATGCCAAAGACACGGCGGATCCCTGCCTCGCGGGGAACGACCGGCGCTACAAGGCGCCTGCATGCCGGGCCGGGCGCGTGCGGCATCTGCCGTTCGCCCCGCGACCGGTGGCAGTGTTACCATGACCCGGACCCTATATATAACAAAATTGAAAAAATTTTCCGCCGCCTTCTCAGTTAACTGGTTGGCGTGTCCCTCCCGAATATTTTAGGACACCTTCTTTTGAAAGTCCAGCACTGTTTTCTTCTGGCAACCATCGGGCACGTCCCGGAAGCTGCAATAAGCCACGGGTGCAAAGACGCCCCACTATTCAATGCAAATGCAAATGCAAATACCGTTAGACACTTTTAACGATCATCCGGAGCGGAAGGTATGCTCGTCTCATCAAAATTTTTGTTAACTGATAGCTTCATTGTAATAGTGCGTCAATTGAATTATTTCGGCTACAACAAAAAGTAACTACAATATACTCTACATAGAATCCGTGCATCGAAGTGAAGTATTATTTTATTTAGTGCGGGAACATAGCGAACAGGAGAAAATAATTAAGTAGTATCACATAAGGTCCTTTTTAGTCAGAAGCGGACCAATATTCTCTGTTCAAGTGCGTGTGTAGTGAATAACAATGGTCATTACAATCCGACCATTGAAGTGTTTAATTGAATTTTAATCGAAAGATTAAAACACAGAGGTAACTGCGTGACAATTTATTCCATTACACTGAGTGCACTAACCTATATGTTTTGGTAAACAAAATCTGTACTGACGCATAACACTAAAACATTTTCTGTATTACACCATGTCTGAATTTATTTAATGGATTTGTCAATCCTATATAAGAATGATGTTAGTCTTAAGTGATCTCACCATATAACTTTGTGAATAATTAAGCAAGCGTGACGAACGCCTAACCTATAAAATAGGTTCGATTTTATATTAGTAAACTACAAGGCATTACTAGTCGATATTATATTGTATTATAAAATAATTAGCTATTGTGTAGGCATGAGCATTCTTTCTTGTGTTTCAAAGAACTTACGCCCGAGATATAAATAATATTAATGTTTAAAGTAAAGAGTATCTGGACTTAACCAGAATTATTGTTTATGCTCTGAGCCAGTCATATAGGGTATGTAACAAAATATTTGCAATTTTACATCAATGTATTCTCTTAACTATGTTTGTTTGAATTCATTATCAAGGGTACAAATAAAACCCAGTTATTAGCAGCATAACTTAACTTGATTTATTTCTAAAAAATAGATAAATAATTCATTCAGAATAATCAAAACAACTTTTCGTTGCAATCATATATTGTTGAATTGAATTTCCATAAGGGCAATAAACACAATTTCAGTTTTTTAAAATTATTATTTGATTCTATTAATGGGTTTTCCACGGGATTTTCCCGAAATAAACCTGTGTGGCGCCCATTATTAAACAAGGTAACCTAACCTTGTAGATAAAGTAAGCTGGTTTTGTAAACCGTCTTGGCAGCTTATTGATTTATTGAAATAGTGAACTTCTGAACTTCCAGAATCACGAACAGGTACGTGGAAGTGTATTTTATTAATTTTATTGTCCAGACATTACTAGACTTTACGTACTTAGACAACTGTCAACCAGGAGGAGGAGTTTCGCTGCTAGTATCAACACGACGGTCACCGTCATCAAGCGACCAGCTAGTATACTTTATTTTTAAATTTAAGCAACGTTATTGTTCAAATAATATTAAGGCATTTATTTTATTTTTTATCGAAAGGAGTTCTTTTCAGACACTTATCATTTTTGCGATTGTAAACACACTTTTAATAACTTCAAATACTACATTTTAATTATTTTGGAAAATTAGTAACTTTCAATTTCCAACTACTACAACATTTAAATATTTTACAACTCAGTTTTAATAAATATATAAACATAGTAAGTATAGGTGGTTACAAATTGGCGACCAGCAACGTGAGGCTGAAAGAATATTGGATAAAAATATTTTTTATATTTATAATCAGCCCGGCAGACACAAAAGAACGAACATGCCACACACACATCAATACGACACAAGATACAAGGACAGTCGAATAGAAGAAATACAACTAAATACAGAGACACATGAAACACAAACAACACCCGAAATGGAAGTCATTACAATTAACAACATAGAAACTCGACCAGAAGAAACACCCCATGCAGAACTGGAAGTAGAAGTGAGGGTCGACAACCAACCCAGACGGCCTGAAGAACTTCCACAACCGGACAAACCGACCGAAGAGATAAGATGGGAAGCGATGATGAGAATAATGATGGAATTAAAGGAAAACGGTAAGAAATCCCATAAAAAACTGGACGACAGCCAGAAAAATATCGAATCATTAAGAGAAGATCTCCATAAAAAATTAGATGATACCAATAGATCCATGGACGCGCTGAACCGTAAAATAGACAACAGCGGCAGAGCCTTAAAAGAAGAGTTGAACACCACATTAAATGAGATTAGCCGGAAGATGGAGGAGGGTAACGAAAAAATTAATACCAGAATAGACGTGGAGATAGCGGTCGTGAGAGAAGAAATTATCGAGGTGAACAAAAAATGTGAACAGCATGACCAGGATTTAAAACGAACGAGAAAAGAGGTCGACGGGAGGATCGACAACATAGAGGAGATAACCAAAGCCCGGATCGAGTCATTGAAGAGAATGAGCCAAGATGAAATCAAGAGGGTGAGAACCGACGTAGGTGAGCGATGTGAGGAGATAAGTGCATCAGTAGACACGGTAAGAACTTTAACCGTCGCTAATCGGGAGAAAATAGAAGAGTTAAGACAACGAGAAATCGTGCAAATGCGGGAGGAAATTGAAGTCATTCGCAACCGCCCTATCCAAGGTCAGTATATACAACCGACTGACAACCGTGACACTATTAATTTCAAAAACTACCGGAAAAACCCGATTGAATTTTTAGCGCGCATCGATGAAAACTTGGCAAGAATCCGAGAAACCAGGTGGAATGTAATAAGAAGCCTGATTGATGAATATTTCAAGGAGATTTATGATAATTGGTGGACTGCCACGCGCCATGAAGTCAACAATTATGACGAATTCAAAACCCAATTCCGCGCGAAGTATTGGTCGGAGGCCACACAAAATATAGTGCGCGATAACATATGCTACGGTAAATATGATACAGGCAGAGGAACTACAATGACCTCCTATGTCTTAGGTCAGGTGTGTTTAGCACGCAACTTAGAACCAAAAATACCAGAGGAGTGCCTCGTTACCAAGCTTTCGTACCACTTTGAGGAGGGTGTCGCCAAAGCACGCCAGTGGGGACAAATTAAAACCATACAAGCTATGTCAGCATTACTCGAAAATCAAGAACACGAAGGGTATTACAGAAGAAGTCGACGGAGGAATGACAATTTCCATGATAGGGGCGGTAACCTAAATAGTAATAATCCTAATTTCAGAAATTGCAGAGGTAATTTTAATAATAATAATAACAACCCAAATCAAAATTACAATAATAACAATAATAATGACACTAACAGTAGGTCTAATAACCAAGGTAATAACCATAATAATAATAATGGTAACTATAATAATAATAATAATAACAATAGGCGACAAAATTACAATAATAACCCAAACCGACCACAGAACCAAGGCGGGAATAATCCACCGCAGCAATATCGTAGAGCTAATTATGTACAGGCTAACTACGACCCCGGTAGAAGGCGGTACTACCAGCGACGAAACAGTTTTAGTGGAGATAGAAGAAATGTAAGAGGAGGACGGTGGAGGAGTAACAGCATTGAGGGCGACAGCCGCAACAACGACTACCTGCCACAAGTGCACTTCGTTCCTGACCATGAACTAAACCATCATGGAGGACGGCCGGAAACTGACGATAGAAATCAGGTCGATACTCAGGACAGGCGCCATGAAGAGAACGCCAGCTCTTTAAACGCCTCGCGGCAGTGAGAAACTATAACAACATAGACCCCTCGCTGATCCATTCTATTGGGTATGATTACGGCACAAGTCCAAATAAAATTACAATATTATACAACCACTACCTTAAAAATATAAGACAAGAATTATTAGAAGAGGAAGTAACTAATCACCGTCAGTGCACCCACGATATCGTGTACGTGACGCCACAAATTAATGAAGTGACCGCTACCTTAATGATCGACACAGGAGCTAACGTTTGCCTAATGGACAGCACCGAGCTCAACCGCATTCAGGAGGAAAGCAGAGCTGTCATACCAACTTTGCCTGTTACCAACATTATCCTGATGGGAGCTACGGGACGCCAAAATAAATCTGTGAAGAAACAGGTTAGTCTAGAAGTAACCAGTCGAGGAGTTAAGATACCAATGATATTTTTAATACCAACGGGATTACCATTTCGCAGTTTAATCGGCTGCGACATTTTACGAAGATACTCAGCTATAATTGATCTAAGTATAGACAAGTTAACTTTAAAAATGTCAGGCACTGAGTGGACAGCAGATATTGTTGGAAACATGGAATTTCCCCCAGAACGAACTGTTTACCACATCCAAAGAATGACCAACCCAAGATATCAAATGTCCAGGCATGGACTCGAATACCCGACCATCAACGACAACTTGTGGGAGGAGAAGATCAGGGAGATAAGACAGTTCCAGTCAACCAACAGAACCCACTCACCAAGTCCAGGCCAACTTGAAAGCTTAATAAACATATATGACCAGTATAGACATGTATTTTCAGATCTTTCTGGAAAGGTTAAGAACTACCAATGTGTATTAAATTTCAAGGAACCTGTCAACTTCAACCGCAAGTCTTACCCCATTGCATACTCTCTTAAAGAGGCGGTTCGCACCGAAATCAACCAGTTGTTAAAGGATGATATCATCGAGTACAGCCAATCACCTTATACCAGCCCCATTGTTGCAATTAAAAAGAAAAATGGGAAGGTGAGACTCTGTTTGGATGAGAGAGAAATAAATAAACATCTAGTTAATAACCGGACATCTCCGGGTGAAATCGAGGAGATTTTGAAAAAGTTCCATGGAGTACAGTTCATCAGCTCATGGGATACGGTCTGCGGCTACTGGCAAGTGGAGCTGCACCCCAACAGCCGGAAATACGTCGCATTTATATTCGAGGGACGCAACTATCACTTTAAACGGTTGCCCTTCGGGTTAATAAATTCGGTGGCAATATTTATACAATGTATGGACCAAGTATTGGGTCAGGAAGCACTTAAGTTCACTACCGTCTACGTGGATGACCTGTTAATTACATCTACAAACTGGGAGGAGCATTGTCAGAGGGTAGACCATGTACTAAACAAACTGTCAGAAAACCATATCACCTTAAAACTAGAAAAGTCCCAACTTATTGCTAAAGAGGTGCAATTTTTAGGATTCCAACTGACCGAATTGGGAATAACTCCATCCACAGAAAAAATTGAAGCCATACAAAGGTTTCCCACACCCAGAAATAAAAAACAACTACAATCATTTTTAGGGTTATGCAATTATTATCGTAAGTTTCAGAACAATTATTCAGAGTTAACAACCAGATTGTCTCCACAGTTGTCCTCAAAAGACAAATGGACATGGGGACCAGCTCAGGAAGTTATATTCCAACAAATCAAAACCAAATTTTTAGAGACAGTGATATTACATCACCCAGACTTCAACAAACCTTTCTACATTAACTGTGACGCAAGTGACATCAGTCTAGGTTCTACCCTATACCAGGAAGACGAAGAGGGAAGCCATCTTGTTGTAAGCTTCGCGAGCCGAACTCTGAATAAGTGCGAAAGAAATTACAATGTGACGGAGAAGGAGCTCTTAAGCGTAGTATTTGCATGCGGAAAATTCTGAACCTACATACTAGGATATTCTATTACTGTTCGGACGGATCACAAGTCCATATCCTTTTTAAAGAACTGCAAGCTGAGTCATGGTCGTTTAGCAAGGTGGACCTTAGTTTTACAGGAGTACAATATCAGTTGGGAGTACGTCCCAGGAAAAAAAAACATAGCAGCCGATATACTGTCACAGGTGAATATCACCAACCAAACTTATGAAGGTGAGAAAGAAACAATAGCCAAGGTTTACAACATCTTGAAGAGCCGTACAGAGTTAGAAGGTGTTATCAAGGAGGTAGAACTACACCAAAAACAAGACAATAAATTAGCACAAATTTTCCAAAGATTGGATAATCAAGATGAAGGAATAACCCCTTATTACTGTGTATTTAATAATGTATTATTTGTTAAAACAAAATGTCACTATAATATCTGGAAATTAGTAATACCTAAAACACTAGAAAAGGACATCATAACGGACTACCATATTCGTTATGGGCACATGGGTGCTGTTAAAGTGATAAAAGCACTGGAGGAGCACATGTACATCAAGGACATAAACAGAAGGGTAAGGAGGTATATTAAAACTTGTCAGATATGCCAGATGGTAAAGTGCACCAACGAAAGGAAGGAGGGGCAGATGATTCCCATAACCTCTTCAGCCAAACTAGAGAAAGTTTTTGTGGACATCTGTGGTCCATTTCCCAGAAGTGGAGGTCGACGACAGTACAAATATTTGTTAATCATTTTCGACCATTATACTAAGTTTGTAAAACTGTATCCAATAAATCGCGCAACCACCAACAAGATACTCAACATAATAACGCTGACTTACATACCTGAAGTGGGCTGTCCGAAGACCATAATAACGGACCATGGTACCCAGTTCAAAGGACGGAGATGGAGAGACACACTGCTGGAACATGGAGTAAAAACATATAAAACCTCAGTGTACCATCCCAGCAGCAATCCATCAGAAAGAGTGTTAAGAGAAGTTGGACGGATTCTTAGGACCTATTGTTCCAGTCAACAAAGAAAATGGAGTGAATACATCCCAGCTACGGAAGATTTTATTAATTTAGCCCACCACCAGTCAATTGAAACAACCCCTTATAATGCAATGTTCGAGAAGCCTCCACCCAGAGAGATTAGTGACATAATTCAGTTTCCTCAGAGTCGAGAGTATCAATTTAACAAGATCCAATGCCACGACAAGATCATGGAGAAATTGGAACAACGCAAAAGAAAATATAAACAAACAAGTGCCAACCCGAGTAATAAAGTATAACGTAGGAGATCAGGTGCTACTGAAGAATAGGGAGTTGCCCAGCACAATGGAGGGCATCACAAAAAAAACTACTAGTACTATACATCGGCCCTTATACTATAACAAAGGACCATAAAAATAATACATATGAACTTACTGATATAATGAATAAAAAGGTCAAAGGTACCTACAACCAAACGTCGTTGAAGAAGTACTATATGTAAGGAAATTTGTTATGAGATGTTATTATAGGGTGCCAAATACCACAAACATGTTGTACTAGAGACAGCTAAGGAAAAGGGTACCTGTGAAACGTAATTGTCCCAAACAATGAACCCAATAGAATGGAAAAGCCCAATATAACCCCAAATATATAAACAATAAATGTGATTATTATTAAAAACGGATAAATTATAGTGGTATACAACCATTACCACCGGAATATTTAGTGTATAAGAAATTTTAAAAGTATCTACCATAAACGGATTCAATTAGTGATCAGGAGGATCATGTATTATGCCCAAGGTATTGAAAGTGGCTAGTTGCCTATAGCAAACCTATTTGCCATATTGTGTTATAAAAAGTGTGTAGTATTAATGTATAGGCCAAACTATTGGTTACCTATTAAATAAGAGCCAGATTTATCATACTAAGTGATAGAAAAATGTGTATTGTAAACCAAATAATTTAATGAGAAGAAGGATATCTATTATATCATATAGAACCAAAAGTAGCATATAACAAAATATACCTAAGATAGTGACATAAAATTATTCTAATACTCCTATGTTAGATTAATTTAAAGAGGAAATACTACTATTTTATAACTAAAATTACTATGCTATATTTAAAGAGGAGAAAGAAAAAAAAATTATTAACTACTAATGTGTTATAATTGTATCGTTATATTGTATCTAAATGTCAAATATTAAGTACCCCTCATGAAACTAAGAAATATTATATAACAATCATCCAGAATAAGTGTAAATTATCAGACACTTGAAGGAGTAGAGAGGCAGAATACCAAAGAGAGTTAATTATAAAGATGGCTATTATTATTGTGGAATGAAGAGAAAGAAAATGTTCTTGAATTACCAAATATTGTATGTAACAAGATATGTCAGAGAACATCTAACAAAAACATTTAGTATATGAATACTGTAAACCCTGATAATTCAGGATAAGTGTAAATTATTGACGAGAGAAAAACTTGTAAACTATTGTAAGAATGAAATATTGTAAACTCTATATGTAAGAAACAACTGCATAATTATATGATGATCAATGTAAGTGTGTAAT
The DNA here is from genome assembly GCA_034769895.1 of Magicicada septendecula. NCBI lineage: Eukaryota > Metazoa > Arthropoda > Insecta > Hemiptera > Cicadidae > Magicicada > Magicicada septendecula. The sequence continues at coordinate 401,254,410 of CM068368.1, read as the reverse complement.
TTTAAGAATACTCAAGTAAACCAAAACAAATTGTCAACTAGTATAAAAAGGTAACAATACGGTTAATAAAGAGCATGGCCGAGAATGTCAAGTCTGAAAAGGAATGATTACCTGTGAAAAGGAAGTATGTTAGAAAGTATAAAAGAATGAAATGTGATACAAATGAAACCTCTAATACCTTGAATGTTATATTGAATATGTTATATTATTGAAAAATGAATGATATGTTATGTTTTATGTGTTGTGATAGTGCAACTATTGCTATGTGCAATTTTTATTTTGTCTCAGACAGAGATGAGGATGCCTCTGATTCTGAGTACGTGTAGCTGAGGAACGGCGGAGAATGGATGCCAAATAGAGCCCCTCTGACTCCGAACCCACTACAAATGTTAGGGAATTATATAGTAATATATCAAGGACTATTAATAAAGAATCTGTGAGGTAAAAAATGAAAGAACCATTGAGATTATCACAAAAAAATAAAAATAAAATAAAGATATGTAATGAGAAAGAAAAATGTATTATTGTAAGACAGGAAATTGTTAATTTAAGAAGTGAAACCTATTGTAATTAAATAACTTAAAATGTGAGAAACTTGAAAAATACTAGTAAGCTAAGAATTATATCACTAGCCAAGAACTCAAACTAGTGTAACACACTAATAGTATGTTAAAGGTCAATGTAAAGAGTACAAGACAAAAAGCAGTAGTAATATAATAAAAACTGAAATGAAATGATAATTTTATCAAAAAATCAAATTTTCTCTCAAATTATCAATTTTGAGAGGGGAGTATATGTAACATGACCAGGTGTTACATAACCTAGACATATGCCCTTAGATTTAATAAATACATGACGGTAATGTATGTAGATAATATAATGATAAGAGTAGCAAAGAAGAGAGGAACCATTGAAGAAGAAGTGCCACAAGAAGCAGTAAACCTAAACACTGCTTGACACTACAACCCATACTATAACTGACACAAACTAATGGACAAATTAAATTCACTTTAAGCTGTCAAGCGAGTCAGTGAATTACTTAAATGGAATTTGACATGTTAATAAAAACAATTAAATAAGAATCCGAATAATGTGATACCAGCATCAGCATTTGGCTGAGAATAAATCAACTATGACTAGTAACTATTAATGCCAAGGACTAAGATTAGCTATGGCCACAATATAAGATTGAAGCTGTATTACAGTCTCAAGTGTGCTTATGATAAGTAAGAATATTTGTAAGAGGGAACCTTATATAAGTAAGCTACCTCATCAAGGTACCGAAATGTAAATTAATAAACATTATTAAGGCATAAATCCGATGCAAACGGTATGCCTCGGCAATGCCTAAAACAAACAATCATCAATAAGGTGATTAGTAGAAAGTACTGTGAGGGTAAATCACGTACACTGAACAATCTTTATACCCAAACATAGCGATAAGCATTGTTAATATGTTAGACAAGTAATAGTTCAATTATTAATTAATAGCATGGAGCAAAATAGTGTGAAACAAAATGTCATAGGGAGTAAGTATAGTTCATAGCAATGTATAAGTTAAGGTTTAATCATAATATTCACTAAATAAGTATAAAGACGGATATATTAGTGTTCCAACATAGACGTTTAAGTGAAAAATGCGATGTGGAACACAAACAATGTATTGATAAGAGGAAGGCATCGCCGGCTTTGTTAGCAGACGACAGCGCGAAGCCATATACCTGAACATTGTTTATTAAAAAATGTCAGTGGAAGTGTAAATAAACCAGTGTCAAACTATATCAAATTGAAGAGGAAAAAATATCCTGTAATTTGATAGCGATACGACCCCGACCGCAACTATAATAAGTGCGTGACATGCGTTAGCATCATGTGTAAATAAAAAGTAAACAATCTGTTTATCAACACTAACAACAACGACGGCTGTCAATCATTCTGGCGAAAAGTCGGTTAAAAACCGTTAGTGACAGTTGGAAAGACAATACGTCACTTTCGTAACGCCTGGCTAAGCCAATCAGAAAATAGCTTACTAAATAAAACAGTTGCCTAGGCCCTATCAAAACAGAGGGTATATAAAGAAACGCGGCTAATTACCGTTAGACACTTTTAATGATCATCCGGAGCGGAAGGTACGCTCGTCTCATCAAAATTTTTGTTAACTGATAGCTTCATTGTAATAGTGCGTCAATTGAATTATTTCGGCTACAACAAAAAGTAACTACAATATACTCTACATAGAATCCGTGCATCGAAGTGAAGTATTATTTTATTTAGTGCGGGAACATAGCGAACAGGAGAAAATAATTAAATAGTATCACATAAGGTCCTTTTTAGTCAGAAGCGGACCAATATTCTCTGTTCAAGTGCGTGTGTAGTGAATAACAATGGTCATTACAATCCGACCATTGAAGTGTTTAATTGAATTTTAATCGAAAGATTAAAACACAGAGGTAACTGCGTGACAATTTATTCCATTACACTGAGTGCACTAACCTATATGTTTTGGTAAACAAAATCTGTACTGACGCATAACACTAAAACATTTTCTGTATTACACCATGTCTGAATTTATTTAATGGATTTGTCAATCCTATATAAGAATGATGTTAGTCTTAAGTGATCTCACCATATAACTTTGTGAATAATTAAGCAAGCGTGACGAACGCCTAACCTATAAAATAGGTTCGATTTTATATTAGTAAACTACAAGGCATTACTAGTCGATATTATATTGTATTATAAAATAATTAGCTATTGTGTAGGCATGAGCATTCTTTCTTGTGTTTCAAAGAACTTACGCCCGAGATATAAATAATATTAATGTTTAAAGTAAAGAGTATCTGGACTTAACCAGAATTATTGTTTATGCTCTGAGCCAGTCATATAGGGTATGTAACAAAATATTTGCAATTGTACATCAATGTATTCTCTTAACTATGTTTGTTTGAATTCATTATCAAGGGTACAAATAAAACCCAGTTATTAGCAGCATAACTTGACTTGATTTATTTCTAAAAAATAGATAAATAATTCATTCAGAATAATCAAAACAACTTTTCGTTGCAATCATATATTGTTGAATTGAATTTCCATAAGGGCAATAAACACAATTTCAGTTTTTTAAAATTATTATTTGATTCTATTAATGGGTTTTCCACGGGATTTTCCCGAAATAAACCTGTGTGGCGCCCATTATTAAACAAGGTAACCTAACCTTGTAGATAAAGTAAGCTGGTTTTGTAAACCGTCTTGGCAGCTTATTGATTTATTGAAATAGTGAACTTCTGAACTTCCAGAATCACGAACAGGTACGTGGAAGTGTATTTTATTAATTTTATTGTCCAGACATTACTAGACTTTACGTACTTAGACAACTGTCAACCAGGAGGAGGAGTTTCGCTGCTAGTATCAACACGACGGTCACCGTCATCAAGCGACCAGCTAGTATACTTTATTTTTAAATTTAAGCAACGTTATTGTTCAAATAATATTAAGGCATTTATTTTATTTTTTATCGAAAGGAGTTCTTTTCAGACACTTATCATTTTTGCGATTGTAAACACACTTTTAATAACTTCAAATACTACATTTTAATTATTTTGGAAAATTAGTAACTTTCAATTTCCAACTACTACAACATTTAAATATTTTACAACTCAGTTTTAATAAATATATAAACATAGTAAGTATAGGTGGTTACAAATTGGCGACCAGCAACGTGAGGCTGAAAGAATATTGGATAAAAATATTTTTTATATTTATAATCAGCCCGGCAGACACAAAAGAACGAACATGCCACACACACATCAATACGACACAAGATACAAGGACAGTCGAATAGAAGAAATACAACTAAATACAGAGACACATGAAACACAAACAACACCCGAAATGGAAGTCATTACAATTAACAACATAGAAACTCGACCAGAAGAAACACCCCATGCAGAACTGGAAGTAGAAGTGAGGGTCGACAACCAACCCAGACGGCCTGAAGAACTTCCACAACCGGACAAACCGACCGAAGAGATAAGATGGGAAGCGATGATGAGAATAATGATGGAATTAAAGGAAAACGGTAAGAAATCCCATAAAAAACTGGACGACAGCCAGAAAAATATCGAATCATTAAGAGAAGATCTCCATAAAAAATTAGATGATACCAATAGATCCATGGACGCGCTGAACCGTAAAATAGACAACAGCGGCAGAGCCTTAAAAGAAGAGTTGAACACCACGTTAAATGAGATTAGCCGGAAGATGGAGGAGGGTAACGAAAAAATTAATACCAGAATAGACGTGGAGATAGCGGTCGTGAGAGAAGAAATTATCGAGGTGAACAAAAAATGTGAACAGCATGACCAGGATTTAAAACGAACGAGAAAAGAGGTCGACGGGAGGATCGACAACATAGAGGAGATAACCAAAGCCCGGATCGAGTCATTGAAGAGAATGAGCCAAGATGAAATCAAGAGGGTGAGAACCGACGTAGGTGAGCGATGTGAGGAGATAAGTGCATCAGTAGACACGGTAAGAACTTTAACCGTCGCTAATCGGGAGAAAATAGAAGAGTTAAGACAACGAGAAATCGTGCAAATGCGGGAGGAAATTGAAGTCATTCGCAACCGCCCTATCCAAGGTCAGTATATACAACCGACTGACAACCGTGACACTATTAATTTCAAAAACTACCGGAAAAACCCGATTGAATTTTTAGCGCGCATCGATGAAAACTTGGCAAGAATCCGAGAAACCAGGTGGAATGTAATAAGAAGCCTGATTGATGAATATTTCAAGGAGATTTATGATAATTGGTGGACTGCCACGCGCCATGAAGTCAACAATTATGACGAATTCAAAACCCAATTCCGCGCGAAGTATTGGTCGGAGGCCACACAAAATATAGTGCGCGATAACATATGCTACGGTAAATATGATACAGGCAGAGGAACTACAATGACCTCCTATGTCTTAGGTCAGGTGTGTTTAGCACGCAACTTAGAACCAAAAATACCAGAGGAGTGCCTCGTTACCAAGCTTTCGTACCACTTTGAGGAGGGTGTCGCCAAAGCACGCCAGTGGGGACAAATTAAAACCATACAAGCTATGTCAGCATTACTCGAAAATCAAGAACACGAAGGGTATTACAGAAGAAGTCGACGGAGGAATGACAATTTCCATGATAGGGGCGGTAACCTAAATAGTAATAATCCTAATTTCAGAAATTGCAGAGGTAATTTTAATAATAATAATAACAACCCAAATCAAAATTACAATAATAACAATAATAATGACACTAACAGTAGGTCTAATAACCAAGGTAATAACCATAATAATAATAATGGTAACTATAATAATAATAATAATAACAATAGGCGACAAAATTACAATAATAACCCAAACCGACCACAGAACCAAGGCGGGAATAATCCACCGCAGCAATATCGTAGAGCTAATTATGTACAGGCTAACTACGACCCCGGTAGAAGGCGGTACTACCAGCGACGAAACAGTTTTAGTGGAGATAGAAGAAATGTAAGAGGAGGACGGTGGAGGAGTAACAGCATTGAGGGCGACAGCCGCAACAACGACTACCTGCCACAAGTGCACTTCGTTCCTGACCATGAACTAAACCATCATGGAGGACGGCCGGAAACTGACGATAGAAATCAGGTCGATACTCAGGACAGGCGCCATGAAGAGAACGCCAGCTCTTTAAACGCCTCGCGGCAGTGAGAAACTATAACAACATAGACCCCTCGCTGATCCATTCTATTGGGTATGATTACGGCACAAGTCCAAATAAAATTACAATATTATACAACCACTACCTTAAAAATATAAGACAAGAATTATTAGAAGAGGAAGTAACTAATCACCGTCAGTGCACCCACGATATCGTGTACGTGACGCCACAAATTAATGAAGTGACCGCTACCTTAATGATCGACACAGGAGCTAACGTTTGCCTAATGGACAGCACCGAGCTCAACCGCATTCAGGAGGAAAGCAGAGCTGTCATACCAACTTTGCCTGTTACCAACATTATCCTGATGGGAGCTACGGGACGCCAAAATAAATCTGTGAAGAAACAGGTTAGTCTAGAAGTAACCAGTCGAGGAGTTAAGATACCAATGATATTTTTAATACCAACGGGATTACCATTTCGCAGTTTAATCGGCTGCGACATTTTACGAAGATACTCAGCTATAATTGATCTAAGTATAGACAAGTTAACTTTAAAAATGTCAGGCACTGAGTGGACAGCAGATATTGTTGGAAACATGGAATTTCCCCCAGAACGAACTGTTTACCACATCCAAAGAATGACCAACCCAAGATATCAAATGTCCAGGCATGGACTCGAATACCCGACCATCAACGACAACTTGTGGGAGGAGAAGATCAGGGAGATAAGACAGTTCCAGTCAACCAACAGAACCCACTCACCAAGTCCAGGCCAACTTGAAAGCTTAATAAACATATATGACCAGTATAGACATGTATTTTCAGATCTTTCTGGAAAGGTTAAGAACTACCAATGTGTATTAAATTTCAAGGAACCTGTCAACTTCAACCGCAAGTCTTACCCCATTGCATACTCTCTTAAAGAGGCGGTTCGCACCGAAATCAACCAGTTGTTAAAGGATGATATCATCGAGTACAGCCAATCACCTTATACCAGCCCCATTGTTGCAATTAAAAAGAAAAATGGGAAGGTGAGACTCTGTTTGGATGAGAGAGAAATAAATAAACATCTAGTTAATAACCGGACATCTCCGGGTGAAATCGAGGAGATTTTGAAAAAGTTCCATGGAGTACAGTTCATCAGCTCATGGGATACGGTCTGCGGCTACTGGCAAGTGGAGCTGCACCCCAACAGCCGGAAATACGTCGCATTTATATTCGAGGGACGCAACTATCACTTTAAACGGTTGCCCTTCGGGTTAATAAATTCGGTGGCAATATTTATACAATGTATGGACCAAGTATTGGGTCAGGAAGCACTTAAGTTCACTACCGTCTACGTGGATGACCTGTTAATTACATCTACAAACTGGGAGGAGCATTGTCAGAGGGTAGACCATGTACTAAACAAACTGTCAGAAAACCATATCACCTTAAAACTAGAAAAGTCCCAACTTATTGCTAAAGAGGTGCAATTTTTAGGATTCCAACTGACCGAATTGGGAATAACTCCATCCACAGAAAAAATTGAAGCCATACAAAGGTTTCCCACACCCAGAAATAAAAAACAACTACAATCATTTTTAGGGTTATGCAATTATTATCGTAAGTTTCAGAACAATTATTCAGAGTTAACAACCAGATTGTCTCCACAGTTGTCCTCAAAAGACAAATGGACATGGGGACCAGCTCAGGAAGTTATATTCCAACAAATCAAAACCAAATTTTTAGAGACAGTGATATTACATCACCCAGACTTCAACAAACCTTTCTACATTAACTGTGACGCAAGTGACATCAGTCTAGGTTCTACCCTATACCAGGAAGACGAAGAGGGAAGCCATCTTGTTGTAAGCTTCGCGAGCCGAACTCTGAATAAGTGCGAAAGAAATTACAATGTGACGGAGAAGGAGCTCTTAAGCGTAGTATTTGCATGCGGAAAATTCTGAACCTACATACTAGGATATTCTATTACTGTTCGGACGGATCACAAGTCCATATCCTTTTTAAAGAACTGCAAGCTGAGTCATGGTCGTTTAGCAAGGTGGACCTTAGTTTTACAGGAGTACAATATCAGTTGGGAGTACGTCCCAGGAAAAAAAAACATAGCAGCCGATATACTGTCACAGGTGAATATCACCAACCAAACTTATGAAGGTGAGAAAGAAACAATAGCCAAGGTTTACAACATCTTGAAGAGCCGTACAGAGTTAGAAGGTGTTATCAAGGAGGTAGAACTACACCAAAAACAAGACAATAAATTAGCACAAATTTTCCAAAGATTGGATAATCAAGATGAAGGAATAACCCCTTATTACTGTGTATTTAATAATGTATTATTTGTTAAAACAAAATGTCACTATAATATCTGGAAATTAGTAATACCTAAAACACTAGAAAAGGACATCATAACGGACTACCATATTCGTTATGGGCACATGGGTGCTGTTAAAGTGATAAAAGCACTGGAGGAGCACATGTACATCAAGGACATAAACAGAAGGGTAAGGAGGTATATTAAAACTTGTCAGATATGCCAGATGGTAAAGTGCACCAACGAAAGGAAGGAGGGGCAGATGATTCCCATAACCTCTTCAGCCAAACTAGAGAAAGTTTTTGTGGACATCTGTGGTCCATTTCCCAGAAGTGGAGGTCGACGACAGTACAAATATTTGTTAATCATTTTCGACCATTATACTAAGTTTGTAAAACTGTATCCAATAAATCGCGCAACCACCAACAAGATACTCAACATAATAACGCTGACTTACATACCTGAAGTGGGCTGTCCGAAGACCATAATAACGGACCATGGTACCCAGTTCAAAGGACGGAGATGGAGAGACACACTGCTGGAACATGGAGTAAAAACATATAAAACCTCAGTGTACCATCCCAGCAGCAATCCATCAGAAAGAGTGTTAAGAGAAGTTGGACGGATTCTTAGGACCTATTGTTCCAGTCAACAAAGAAAATGGAGTGAATACATCCCAGCTACGGAAGATTTTATTAATTTAGCCCACCACCAGTCAATTGAAACAACCCCTTATAATGCAATGTTCGAGAAGCCTCCACCCAGAGAGATTAGTGACATAATTCAGTTTCCTCAGAGTCGAGAGTATCAATTTAACAAGATCCAATGCCACGACAAGATCATGGAGAAATTGGAACAACGCAAAAGAAAATATAAACAAACAAGTGCCAACCCGAGTAATAAAGTATAACGTAGGAGATCAGGTGCTACTGAAGAATAGGGAGTTGCCCAGCACAATGGAGGGCATCACAAAAAAAACTACTAGTACTATACATCGGCCCTTATACTATAACAAAGGACCATAAAAATAATACATATGAACTTACTGATATAATGAATAAAAAGGTCAAAGGTACCTACAACCAAACGTCGTTGAAGAAGTACTATATGTAAGGAAATTTGTTATGAGATGTTATTATAGGGTGCCAAATACCACAAACATGTTGTACTAGAGACAGCTAAGGAAAAGGGTACCTGTGAAACGTAATTGTCCCAAACAATGAACCCAATAGAATGGAAAAGCCCAATATAACCCCAAATATATAAACAATAAATGTGATTATTATTAAAAACGGATAAATTATAGTGGTATACAACCATTACCACCGGAATATTTAGTGTATAAGAAATTTTAAAAGTATCTACCATAAACGGATTCAATTAGTGATCAGGAGGATCATGTATTATGCCCAAGGTATTGAAAGTGGCTAGTTGCCTATAGCAAACCTATTTGCCATATTGTGTTATAAAAAGTGTGTAGTATTAATGTATAGGCCAAACTATTGGTTACCTATTAAATAAGAGCCAGATTTATCATACTAAGTGATAGAAAAATGTGTATTGTAAACCAAATAATTTAATGAGAAGAAGGATATCTATTATATCATATAGAACCAAAAGTAGCATATAACAAAATATACCTAAGATAGTGACATAAAATTATTCTAATACTCCTATGTTAGATTAATTTAAAGAGGAAATACTACTATTTTATAACTAAAATTACTATGCTATATTTAAAGAGGAGAAAGAAAAAAAAATTATTAACTACTAATGTGTTATAATTGTATCGTTATATTGTATCTAAATGTCAAATATTAAGTACCCCTCATGAAACTAAGAAATATTATATAACAATCATCCAGAATAAGTGTAAATTATCAGACACTTGAAGGAGTAGAGAGGCAGAATACCAAAGAGAGTTAATTATAAAGATGGCTATTATTATTGTGGAATGAAGAGAAAGAAAATGTTCTTGAATTACCAAATATTGTATGTAACAAGATATGTCAGAGAACATCTAACAAAAACATTTAGTATATGAATACTGTAAACCCTGATAATTCAGGATAAGTGTAAATTATTGACGAGAGAAAAACTTGTAAACTATTGTAAGAATGAAATATTGTAAACTCTATATGTAAGAAACAACTGCATAATTATATGATGATCAATGTAAGTGTGTAATTTTAAGAATACTCAAGTAAACCAAAACAAATTGTCAACTAGTATAAAAAGGTAACAATACGGTTAATAAAGAGCATGGCCGAGAATGTCAAGTCTGAAAAGGAATGATTACCTGTGAAAAGGAAGTATGTTAGAAAGTATAAAAGAATGAAATGTGATACAAATGAAACCTCTAATACCTTGAATGTTATATTGAATATGTTATATTATTGAAAAATGAATGATATGTTATGTTTTATGTGTTGTGATAGTGCAACTATTGCTATGTGCAATTTTTATTTTGTCTCAGACAGAGATGAGGATGCCTCTGATTCTGAGTACGTGTAGCTGAGGAACGGCGGAGAATGGATGCCAAATAGAGCCCCTCTGACTCCGAACCCACTACAAATGTTAGGGAATTATATAGTAATATATCAAGGACTATTAATAAAGAATCTGTGAGGTAAAAAATGAAAGAACCATTGAGATTATCACAAAAAAATAAAAATAAAATAAAGATATGTAATGAGAAAGAAAAATGTATTATTGTAAGACAGGAAATTGTTAATTTAAGAAGTGAAACCTATTGTAATTAAATAACTTAAAATGTGAGAAACTTGAAAAATACTAGTAAGCTAAGAATTATATCACTAGCCAAGAACTCAAACTAGTGTAACACACTAATAGTATGTTAAAGGTCAATGTAAAGAGTACAAGACAAAAAGCAGTAGTAATATAATAAAAACTGAAATGAAATGATAATTTTATCAAAAAATCAAATTTTCTCTCAAATTATCAATTTTGAGAGGGGAGTATATGTAACATGACCAGGTGTTACATAACCTAGACATATGCCCTTAGATTTAATAAATACATGACGGTAATGTATGTAGATAATATAATGATAAGAGTAGCAAAGAAGAGAGGAACCATTGAAGAAGAAGTGCCACAAGAAGCAGTAAACCTAAACACTGCTTGACACTACAACCCATACTATAACTGACACAAACTAATGGACAAATTAAATTCACTTTAAGCTGTCAAGCGAGTCAGTGAATTACTTAAATGGAATTTGACATGTTAATAAAAACAATTAAATAAGAATCCGAATAATGTGATACCAGCATCAGCATTTGGCTGAGAATAAATCAACTATGACTAGTAACTATTAATGCCAAGGACTAAGATTAGCTATGGCCACAATATAAGATTGAAGCTGTATTACAGTCTCAAGTGTGCTTATGATAAGTAAGAATATTTGTAAGAGGGAACCTTATATAAGTAAGCTACCTCATCAAGGTACCGAAATGTAAATTAATAAACATTATTAAGGCATAAATCCGATGCAAACGGTATGCCTCGGCAATGCCTAAAACAAACAATCATCAATAAGGTGATTAGTAGAAAGTACTGTGAGGGTAAATCACGTACACTGAACAATCTTTATACCCAAACATAGCGATAAGCATTGTTAATATGTTAGACAAGTAATAGTTCAATTATTAATTAATAGCATGGAGCAAAATAGTGTGAAACAAAATGTCATAGGGAGTAAGTATAGTTCATAGCAATGTATAAGTTAAGGTTTAATCATAATATTCACTAAATAAGTATAAAGACGGATATATTAGTGTTCCAACATAGACGTTTAAGTGAAAAATGCGATGTGGAACACAAACAATGTATTGATAAGAGGAAGGCATCGCCGGCTTTGTTAGCAGACGACAGCGCGAAGCCATATACCTGAACATTGTTTATTAAAAAATGTCAGTGGAAATGTAAATAAACCAGTGTCAAACTATATCAAATTGAAGAGGAAAAAATATCCTGTAATTTGATAGCGATACGACCCCGACCGCAACTATAATAAGTGCGTGACATGCGTTAGCATCATGTGTAAATAAAAAGTAAACAATCTGTTTATCAACACTAACAACAACGACGGCTGTCAATCATTCTGGCGAAAAGTCGGTTAAAAACCGTTAGTGACAGTTGGAAAGACAATACGTCACTTTCGTAACGCCTGGCTAAGCCAATCAGAAAATAGCTTACTAAATAAAACAGTTGCCTAGGCCCTATCAAAACAGAGGGTATATAAAGAAACGCGGCTAATTACCGTTAGACACTTTTAATGATCATCCGGAGCGGAAGGTACGCTCGTCTCATCAAAATTTTTGTTAACTGATAGCTTCATTGTAATAGTGCGTCAATTGAATTATTTCGGCTACAACAAAAAGTAACTACAATATACTCTACATAGAATCCGTGCATCGAAGTGAAGTATTATTTTATTTAGTGCGGGAACATAGCGAACAGGAGAAAATAATTAAATAGTATCACATAAGGTCCTTTTTAGTCAGAAGCGGACCAATATTCTCTGTTCAAGTGCGTGTGTAGTGAATAACAATGGTCATTACAATCCGACCATTGAAGTGTTTAATTGAATTTTAATCGAAAGATTAAAACACAGAGGTAACTGCGTGACAATTTATTCCATTACACTGAGTGCACTAACCTATATGTTTTGGTAAACAAAATCTGTACTGACGCATAACACTAAAACATTTTCTGTATTACACCATGTCTGAATTTATTTAATGGATTTGTCAATCCTATATAAGAATGATGTTAGTCTTAAGTGATCTCACCATATAACTTTGTGAATAATTAAGCAAGCGTGACGAACGCCTAACCTATAAAATAGGTTCGATTTTATATTAGTAAACTACAAGGCATTACTAGTCGATATTATATTGTATTATAAAATAATTAGCTATTGTGTAGGCATGAGCATTCTTTCTTGTGTTTCAAAGAACTTACGCCCGAGATATAAATAATATTAATGTTTAAAGTAAAGAGTATCTGGACTTAACCAGAATTATTGTTTATGCTCTGAGCCAGTCATATAGGGTATGTAACAAAATATTTGCAATTGTACATCAATGTATTCTCTTAACTATGTTTGTTTGAATTCATTATCAAGGGTACAAATAAAACCCAGTTATTAGCAGCATAACTTGACTTGATTTATTTCTAAAAAATAGATAAATAATTCATTCAGAATAATCAAAACAACTTTTCGTTGCAATCATATATTGTTGAATTGAATTTCCATAAGGGCAATAAACACAATTTCAGTTTTTTAAAATTATTATTTGATTCTATTAATGGGTTTTCCACGGGATTTTCCCGAAATAAACCTGTGTGGCGCCCATTATTAAACAAGGTAACCTAACCTTGTAGATAAAGTAAGCTGGTTTTGTAAACCGTCTTGGCAGCTTATTGATTTATTGAAATAGTGAACTTCTGAACTTCCAGAATCACGAACAGGTACGTGGAAGTGTATTTTATTAATTTTATTGTCCAGACATTACTAGACTTTACGTACTTAGACAACTGTCAACCAGGAGGAGGAGTTTCGCTGCTAGTATCAACACGACGGTCACCGTCATCAAGCGACCAGCTAGTATACTTTATTTTTAAATTTAAGCAACGTTATTGTTCAAATAATATTAAGGCATTTATTTTATTTTTTATCGAAAGGAGTTCTTTTCAGACACTTATCATTTTTGCGATTGTAAACACACTTTTAATAACTTCAAATACTACATTTTAATTATTTTGGAAAATTAGTAACTTTCAATTTCCAACTACTACAACATTTAAATATTTTACAACTCAGTTTTAATAAATATATAAACATAGTAAGTATAGGTGGTTACAAGGCTTATATATATCCGTACTCATCAAACTCAGTTAAGAGCTGAGAATTACACAGATTTGCAATATGCATTATGAAATAATGAAAGTTTGGATAATTTAGGCTGCTTGGTCATTCTACCCTCAAGTTTCACAGGAGGTCCTCGATATATGCATGAGCGAACGCAAGACGCTTTTTGCTACGTACAAAATACTCGCGGCCTGATTTATTTATTACGTCCACTACAAATCCTAAGTGGAGAGAGATCGTCCAGGAGTTGCATCAAGGCTTTTCAGCTCAAGATCGACACGACTTGGTAGCATGCGTATTTCATCTGAAATTGAAGAAATTAATGGATTTCTTAGTGAAAGGTAAAATTTTTGGCTCAGTTGTCTGCTACACGTACAGCGTAGAGTGGCAAAAAAGAGGTTTGCCCCATGCACATATTTTGCTCTGGTTAGAAGAAAAAATACAACCAGATCAGATAGATTCTGTGATTAGTGCAGAGCTGCCAGACCCTGATAAAGATCCAGAGCTTTATGATATAGTTTAAACACACATGATTCATGGGCCATGTGGAACAATTAATGCACAGTCACCATGTATGAAGGAGGGTCAGTGTACTAAACGATATCCTAAGTCGCTTACAAAAGAAACGACGATAAATGATGACAGCTACCCTAATTATCGCCGACTAAGTCCTGAATATGGAGGTTTTCAGTGTGAAATCCGTAGTGTGAAATCCGTTTGAGAGATGAGATTTTGATAGTTGACAGTAGATGGGTAGTTCCATACTTGCCGGTGCTTTCACGAACTTTTGGTGCGCACATTAATTTTGAATTGTGTAGTAGTGTAAAATCCATTAAATATATATGTAAATACATCAATAAAGGCTCCGCTGTAGCTACGATTGGTATACAAAATTCTTACGATGAGGTATTACAGTTTCAAAATGGTCGATACATAAGCACATCTGAAGCTATATGGAGAATCTTCTCTTTCCCTATACATGAGCGTTTTCCACTTATTATCCATCTAGATGTACATCTCGAAAATGGGCAGAGAGTTTATTTTCGTGAAGATAATTTGCACGGAAGAATAGAAAATCCATGAAACACCACTCTCATGGAATTTTTTTATCTATGTCGGGAAGATGACTTTGCCAAAACTTTGTTGTACGAAGAAGTGCCAGCATATTACACTTTCAATAGGCAGACAGGAAAATTTCAACGTAGACGTCGAGGAGTCTTATTAGAAGGGAGCGAGAACGTATATCGTGAACATGTATTGGGTCGAGTGTATACAGTTCATCCAAACAATCATGAATGTTATTTTCTTTGTTTACTTCTGCACAATATACATAGCCCAACTTCATTTGAAAATATCAAGACTGTCGACAACATAATCCATCCTACGTTTCAAGCTGCATGCCAAGCTCTTGATCTCCTAGAGAATGACAATCATTAGAACGACACATTGTCAGAGGCAAGTTTATTTGCTAGCCCTGACAAAATGAGAGAACTTTTTGCAATAATGTTGGTGTTCTGCAGTATTTCAAACCTGAATGCATTGTGGATTAAATATAAAGACCACTTCTCTGAAGACTTAATTCGAGATATTATGCGTTGAATTCCTGATGCTGATTTGAGTTTATACAAGGAAAGCATTGAAAATAGTTGTTTACTGCTTTTACAAGATTTTGTTACTTCTGTCGGTGGTTATCCGATAGCTCAATACGGATTACTAAATCCACAGTCTACCGTGCAAAACATTTCAAAGGAATATCTTTCTGAAACCACTTATGACAGACAACAGCTACTTTCTACAGTTGAAGAGAATGAAATATTACTGACAGACGAACAAAGAAATATATATCAACTCATTCTTCAAAGTGTTTACTGTAAATCTGGAAATCATTTTTCCTTGATGCACCAGGAGGCACAGGTAAAACATTTTTAATCAAATTGACTCTTTCGAAGTTAAGAAGCGAAGGCAAGATCGCATTAGCAGCAGCTTCCTCGGGAATTGCTGATACATTATTACCTGGCGGAAAAACGGCTCATTCCTTATTTAAAATACCAATAGATTTGAATTGCAGCGAATTTCCAGTGTGCAATATTTCCAAAAATAGTGCTAAAGCAGAATTGATTAGAAATGCAGAATTGATTGTTTGGGATGAGTGCACTATGGCCCCTAAAAAATCAGTAGAAACTCTCGATAGAACTCTACGAGATTTGTGCAATGACAACAGATTTATGGGTGGAATAACTTTTCTCTGTGCCGGAGATTTCAGACAAACATTGCCCATAGTTACGCGAGGTACCAGAGCTGATGAAGTAAACGCTTGCGTCAAACGATCGAATATATGGCGTACCGTTCAAGCAGTATCACTCACAATAAACATGAGAGTCCAACTTGGAGATGATGCAGATATTCACGAATTTTCTACTACTTTATTAAACCTTGGAGATGGTAAGATACCAGAGACAGATGGTGTGATATGTTTACTGCCATCATTATGTCGTACAGTTTCTTCACTGGCAGAGTTGATTGAAAAGGTTTATGGACATATTGAGTCTATAAAACACGATGATGTCTGGTTATGTGAGCGCGTGATACTAGCACCAAGAAACAAACAAGTAAATGCCATAAATAGCTGCATATTGCATACATTTCCAGGAGATGAAAAAACATATCACTCCATTAATACAGTTTTGAACGAAGAGGATGCAGTACATTACCCAACTGAGTTTTTGAATACTTTATCTGCATCAGGATTACCAGCTCACACATTGAAATTAAAACTAGGTGTTCCAATTATACTCATGAGAAATCTGAAGCCACCACAGTTATGCAATGGAACACGATAGAAAATTAGGTCGCTAAAAAAACATATCATCGAAGTGACTATCTTAACAGGCTGCGGCAAAGGAGAAACAGTATTTATCCCAAGGATTCCAATCATACCCAATAACTTTCCATTTCAATTTAAAAGACTTCAGTTTCCAGTTAATTTATGCTATGCAATGAGTATCAATAAGTCACAAGGGCAAACTTTAGGTACAGCTGGTGGGGATTTGAGAGCTGCTTGCTTTTCTCACGGACAACTGTATGTGGCATGTTCTCGAGTAAGCAGAAGCAGTGAGTTCTTTATTTGCTCTGATAACGGAAGAACGAAAAATGTAGTTTATAATGAGGCTCTGATGTAAAAATGTATATAAAAACTGAGTATACTGGACTGTGATACATTTTCGTATATAAGGATTCTACCAAAAGTTTAAGACTGACTTAGCACGTAAGATTTCGACTAACTCATATCAATATACTTATGTATTCATTATTTGTATTATTCTATACGAATACACATTTTATCTGATTGTGCTACTGCATGTTTGTAAATATCTACTAAATTATCAAATTTTGATTTTACGTATCGAAGAAACATGAATGATGGATCTATTGCTTCTCGCTTTTTGGATATTCATAACTTACAATATAAGATATTATTAATACCATTAGCAATTTACCAACTCGACAGTTAACACAACAATCATGTACAAATATTCGCGTGCGAAGCCGCGGGTACCTGCTAGTTTAAAATAAGTTTCTACTTATCAGATGAATGTAATACCCACTAAAATAAACTCCTCAAATCGTCTGATAAAATAAACTCCTAGTGATTCAGATGACAGATGCATCCATAATAACTCATCTAATATAAATGTATTTCTTTTATTTCTTAGAAAATTTAGAGTTATAATTGAAATCAACAAATAATCAGTACTTGTAACTTCAAGTTGCACAGTATGTTTTCCTAAAACATAATTGTGAAATTAAAAGTACATTGTGGATAATAGAACAAAACGTTTAACATAAGATTATAGTAGTAGTATGTTTGGTTGTTTGTTTTATTCAGCTGTGAAAAAATTAGTTTTGAGATTTGAGTTTTATGAAATCTGTCAAGTTAAAAATATTTCTACTTGTCAACTTACTGTAATACAGATAGTGATAAAAGTATAATCAAAACATAGCAACAACATTTAAGACCAAAACAGTGTAAAAAGTCTCAGTGACTGCATCAGTGAGAGAGTCAGTATACCATGTGTTGCACTTGTTATTATAGTTAGTAAGGTAGTGGCTCATTTTAAGATTAGTTATACTTTTGTGAATTATGTTTTTTGTGGTGAAGTTTGAATAATAGATTGCAAATAATCCTTGTTTATGTAGTTAATGAATTACTGACAGACCCCATTTTTTTCAAATTGTAAAGACAGATAGGCCTCAACCATCCGTTCCAGAACTTAAAAGTGAAAAATAAATGAAAGAACAAAGTGTATATTAGACGTTTTAATCAGGTCAATTACAAATATTACCCTTGGTCAACTGGACCAAGTACAACAAAATGTTGTATTGCTGAGAGTGTTTACTTTTCTGCACCAACACAATTATAGGAGTAAGACAGGATTTAATAATTTAAATTGGTAATGACTTATGATAAACATACAAAAATCACTTAGTCATTTTGAATGTCAGTGCCCAAAAAATTGGTGAAAATTTTGATAAAATCACCAAAATTCTTGTTAAAAATAATTTAACTAATGTATGAGTGTAGGCTTACGTTTTGGAAACTTCAACATTTTGAGAAAATCCAGCCAGATTTCAGACTAAAATGAATTATAAGCCAAATCCAAATGTTCCTAATTTTTAGTGTTAATCAGTGGAGACAGTTTGTGATTAAAAAATTCAATGGTGCACAAAAAAATTAAGCCTCAAGCAAGAACAAATTTAGATTCTTATTAAAATATTAGTAGACCTAATTATTGAAAATATACCATTCAAATAAATAAACGTTTAAGTCACTAACAACTTACTTTGCATAACACTACATGCACAGGACACATTCAAATAAACTTTAACTGGCCACTGACTGTCAAATGAAACCATACTGCTGTTGGCAGCGTGTAGGTACCTTGTCATATGCTACTGGATGGGTCTGAACTCTGATGGAGGAGATAAAATATGTGTGTGTGTGTGTGTGTCGGTATCATTTGTTTGTCAAGGCCAATGATTAATTACAGCTGCCACACCCTGATCGCAGTGCAGACTGGCATCCACTCACAAAGGCAATAGGACACATAACACACTTTGTAATATTACTGCAGTCTGGTTTGGTTTCCACTGTTGATGAATTGAGTGCATTCAAAGACTATGTATTATTGGTTTTGTGTTTACAACTTAGTATTTTTTAAGTAGTTGTGTTATAGTGTCATTAAAAATATGAATTTGTGAACTTTTGTTTAGGATTAGTGAACTTTTAGTTACTTTTAGATAGTGAGTGAATTATCCTGTTATTTGTAGCTGTCTAATCACAATGTCTCTTCTAGAATTATTGAAAAAAAGAAAAAGAAGTTTCATTGTTCACAGTGAAGGTTGTGAAATAATTACTATGAATATGATGAATAAAAACAACACAACTGACTGACATACCTGTTGAATCAAGCAATGAAACGAGCTGTGTATTACTGTAATAAAGCGGAAGGCTTCATTAAATACTTGAGAAAGCAAAGAAAATGCAGTCCAGAAGAAAAACTCTCTACACTGGCAGAAACAACATAAAACATGTGATAAAAGGAAAATTTTTCTTGATGATTTCAATAAGTATATAATAAGAAATATTGTTCAGGATTTTTATAAAAGTCAAAACGTTGTGCCCACTGTTAAAGAACACCTACCCATTGTAAAAGAAAGAAGCCATTTCTCATGGGGCACCAAATCATTAATGCGAGTGCTTAAAAGTGTGGGATTCAAGTGGAAGAAATGTAAAAGGAAAAGAAAAGTGTTAATTGAAAAACCAGAATTTGTAATGATGCATTACAAGTACGTTGTGCAAATTAATAGTTTTCGGGAATCTGGGAGAAACATATTTTTTTAGATGAAACATGGGTTGACAGTAATATAACTGTAGATAAATGTTGGCAGTCAAATGATGTTTCAGAGTTACAGTGCGGGAAGCAAATTGGTGATTTCACACACGGAAAGTAAAATGGGTTTTTTCTATGTGCTAAAATTTTGTACAAATTTGGAACTACTAGTGGTGACTATCATGGGCAGATGCACTAGGGAAATTCAAAAAAAAAAAAATGGGTTGAGAATACGTTATTGCCAAATATTCTGCCAGAATCAGTAATAGTTATTGACAAGCCACCATATCATTCTATTTTGGATAAAAAGATTCTGACAAAGTATTTTACAAAACTCAATATCTGAGAAATAACAGTTTTAATTGTGATGAAGGTATGAGAAAGGAGCATCTTTTTCAAATTATAAAACTCCATTGTCCCAGAGAAAAGCTACAAGATTGATCAATTTTTATCAAGAAAGGGTCATACTGTTGTACAGCTTCCTCCCAATATGTGCGACATCAATACTATTGAACTTGCTTGGGCAAAGGTTAAAAGCTACATATGAAATTCAACAGTCATGGAAGTCTTAATTTTATGGCATTGACTGAAATAACTGAGTAAGCAGTAATGTTGTCGGTAACTGAAAGTGACTGAGAAAAGTTGGAGAGGGAGAGGACAACTATTGGGAAAGTGGTGGGATAGTGTCAGAAGTTAATGACAAAATCATTATCACATCAGATTCAAACAGTGATAATATCAGCAGTGCTAGTGATGTCAACACAGACAGCAGTGACCGTAATTCTGATTGCAGTGGAAATGGTGACAGGTAAGAGGAAATAAATGAGGAGTTAGCTCACCCTCTTTAAAATGTAAGTCATCTATTGTATTTCGAAGTGTTAAGCGGGCTGAAATGAAAATTAGATTTTAATACTAATAATATTTTACAGTGCCAATTCTTGTACCACACATAATGTCATAGTTTTCTGACTTTAATGCACAATGAGAGGAAAGTGAGTGTTGAGTGAGCTTTGATAATGTAATGTGAATCTGTATTTCTCAGTAATCACTGTTTGTTTAACACAATGCGCATGGGCATCTCTCTCTCTCTCTCTCTCTCTCTCTCTCTCTCTCTCTCTCTCTCTCTCTCTCTCTCTCTCCTCTCTCTCTATTTTGCATTCCTCTTAGGGACTCAGAGTTCAGTCTAATGCAATAAAGCCTGTGTTACTTGCTCTTCAGCTCTCTCACTTACTCTTATGCTTAGCTGCAGCATACTCCTCAACTCCCTCAGCGTAGTCATGTGACTTCCTATACTTTGCATGAGGTAGCACGGAAACTGCTACCTGCAGACTCAAGCAACCTCACTCTGAACATAAAACTACGAGGAGATTTGGAGTGGGAAGTGGGAGTTTAAAAAAGGAACTCTGTTCAGACACATTAATAACTTTAATAACATTAAATATAGGAACATCAATTGAGTATTTGCGAATGTATAACAAAAGCACTTTATATATTTCATTATATATCAGAACTTCTGGAGATAATGCTAACTAGCCACTTCCTAGAGAAACTGTCCCTGGTGTTTATTGTATGATTGTGTGGTCTACAATTATTATGTTACTCTAGAGAAAGAAATAGTAGAGTAATCGAGATTTTGTAATTTTCTCCACAACTGAAAAATTGTCTAATGTTGAAATTTATATACTAATAAATGTATTTAATATTGAGCGAGTTCTGCAGCTCAGTTGCATTTGTGTCCTTATACAGTAAAACTTGTTCAAAGCGGAATCGCAAGGGACCGAATTTATTTTCCCAATTGGGCAAGTTTCTGCACTATACAAAATTACATAATGTGTAAGAAATTGTATTAAAAACATACAGCCTTACTCTACATACCTGTTTATGAGTGAAGATCGGCGGGGCTGGCTGTTGTATGTAGGTGAAACACATATGTTATTATTTATTACAGTATTACAGTATTATTATTACAATACACATTAGACGATTCAAATGTACAAATCATTCAGTTTTTTTTCCACAGATCCAACAAAGAAACTTGTTTCCATTTTTTTGTGATCATGTCTTTTTGAATGCAGTCCTTAACTGTATACAATAGTTCAAGAAGGCTGGAAGCGTTCGAAGCAATGGCATACTGCATTACGTCACTGATGCAATGAAGGGCCTGGTCATGTGTGCGAATCTTCGTTGAAATATCTTCTCTTCCTTCTTTTTCTTCTTCTTCCTCCTCCTCCTCCTCCTCCTCCTCCTCCGTATTTCTTACCGCTAGAAGAGCTGTAGCAGACTCAGAGTTGTAATGTGTGGCTAGATGGTCATCACTTCGAACAATGTTCTCTGTATCACAGGAAAGTTCTTTTTCTCGGCAAAGATTGAATATTGCCACTATGTTTTCACTCGACTCCTCCAAATCATCTGCAACATCACTTTCCCCAAACCCTGCTTTACCAAAACACTTTTTTACAGTTTCTGCTTTAATTTTCTTCACTGCCAACCTGATCCAGTTCACAGCATCCAGAACTGATACAGATCTTGCTAAAGCGTAAGAGCTATCAGCTTCTTCTGTATTGGCAATCAAAGATTGCATCAGTAACCGTCTGTAGTGCGATTTGAATGTGTAAATAACGCCCATATCCATGGGCTGTAATACACTTGTTGCATTTGCTGGGAACCAGGCGATTTTCACATTTGAAAGTGTTACCTTTGGGTGGCAGGTGGCATTGTCAAGAAAAAGGATCACCTTTCGCTTTTCCTTCTTCATTTTTGCATTGAACCCATTTAACCACTCTTCAATTGAAGCAGCAGTCATCCAAGCTGTTTTATTATTTCTCCAAACCACTGGTAGATTATTAATTTTCAGGTTCTTGAAACATCTCGGTTTCGCTGCCTTTCCAATCACGAGAGGCTTTTCCATTTCTCCCACCATATTCCCACACAATAACACTGTGAGTCTTTCTTTGGACATTTTGCCCCTGGCACACTTTTCTCCCTTAACCGCAAGTGAGTTTGTTGGTAATGCCCGGAAAAACAATCCTGTTTCGTCTGCATTGTAAATGTTTTTAGGTTCATATGGTGAAATCAATTCTAACAGTTTTGGTTTCCACTCACTTACCACACTTTCATCCACATCCTTAGATTCCCCACAAACTTCGTTCCACACAATATTGTGCCTCTTCTTAAAACTGTCCAGCCATCCTGTAGACGCCTTAAACTGATCGTTTCTGAGAGATTTGGCTACTGCGAGAGCTTCACTTTGGAGCATTGGACCAGATATATGAATGTGTTTTGACCTTCTGTTGGTGAACCACTCCCACACTACCTCGTTGCCGGTTATCTTTGCCTTCCTTTTCATTCAACTGTTTCCTTGCAGCCACTCGTTCATTATTTTATCTTTTTGTTTAAGCGTGTTGTAGATTTGCATTTTGCCACACTTGAACCACATCATTATTTCCCATACCGAGAGTTTATCTTTTTCCTTAGCTTCTATGACTTTAACTTTTTCGTTTAGCGACAATGCCACGTACGATTTAGCCATGATGCAAAAATGAACTGACCGGTTTATTGAAATTCCAGTTACTGAACATGGACACTAAAAAGTTTGGGCTTTTCCATCAATTGGAAAGTTCAATTCCCCCTCCCCTCACTCTCTCTCTTTCTTTGTCCCTATAACTGTTAGGCATTAAGTTAATGATCCATAGTAAGCTGTAGTAAGCGTCAATTTATTGTTTACCTACCAGCTTTCTAATCCTCTTAACATTTTTCGATACAATAGAGAGGCAGGACCTGAACAATGACTACCTGACTAACATTAATTCTCAAACGAAACAGTAAAAGGTAGGGAGTACAAAATCATTTTTACACATTTTCCGCATTATACAAGTACTTTTTAATAAATTCTTGAAATATTGCTTTCTGTTTCCGCGTTGGGCAGATTCCGCATTATAGAAAATAAATAACACTATAGTGCCTATTCTATATGCCAGCACTAGAGAATTTGTTCACATTGGGCAAATTTCCGCCTTATTCACGTTCCGCCTTGGACAAGTTTTACTGTATGTCCAAATTATGGTGATCAGTGAATTATAAGAGAGGTACCTAAATAAATTGTACCAAATTAAGGAAGTGTGAACTCAAGGATATATTATAAAAAGAACGCAATTGGAATATAAGATCATGGTATAACCTGAGGGTAAAGCTTGACAGGAATTGGTTCTGGAAACATTAAAGGACAATTTACATTTTACTGTGTTTGAGAAAAATGTTAAAGAAGAATGCTTTATATATAAGTTTAATAACTATATTGGTATGTAATAGCAATTAAATATTACAGTACATCCGGAACAACAAATAGCCTACAAAAAAATAAATGTCTCAAGGGTAAACATATTAGACATACAACCATCCGAGACCGAATTTTTCAAGGTTCAGTTCAGTTGTATAATAAAAGAGGCAGTGCATAATGGTGCCGGCGTTGTGATAAGTGCGGTATTGGATAAGAGTTAAGAGTAGAAATTTAAATGCCTGATAATGATGACTTAGAAGTGTATTATGGTTAACGATCTTGTAGAACCACCGATACGAATAAATAGAACATCGTATATCGTATGATCTTGTGGTGTTAGTAATTAGCAGTTTAGTAAGTCAACAGGATGTTACGACAGAGGGTATTAAAACATTTAGGAAGTAACTTTTCGACAACAATTAGAAGGTAACCTAAAGTTATAGGTTAATAGCTTGTTAGTAATATTTGACTGGATAGTGATGTCTCGCTATGCAACAAAAAGTCGGTTAATTTTCTAGTTTAAAACGTACGGGTTTCGAACTATGAAAACTAACCTCTAATATAAATTGTTTCCAAATACGGGTATCAGTAATGCAACATTTAGACAGTCTTAATTTGCATTCAGTCATACAATTTTAAATAGTACAGATAGTTGAACTGTATAAAAAGATTTGAATTAAATGAATGGAAATTTTTCTGGTTATAGGCGTACTATGTTGTTATTTAGATATCGGTGACTGTTAATATAATAAAAACGTGTTGAGGCAATTTATGTGTAACCGGTAATCAATATTATGTTTTGGATTCAGTTTTTGTTTTTGTTCAGTCAGCATTAATTTTATGAATTATTTTTATTACTAATATTTAATTGAAGTTAGGATAATTAGTGTACTCAAGAAAATATGCATATTTGAGAATGAATTTAGAACAAATTTCAAGTTTTGTGTTTACAGAATCAAATACAGTGTAATATATAACAAATATTACAGTATAATGTATCAAAAACTGTATTCCTAAGTATTATAAATATTTTTCTAAATATTACATTTATTAATGTTTGCATTGTATTTAAAAAATTGAGTAAAGTAATATGCTTTCTTAGCAGAACAGAATTATGTTTTCATTACTTTTTCATGGTATTTTAATTCATACTGTTTACACATTCAGCCTCAGGTTTAGTTACAAAATTATGATACTTAATACTTGTGTATTTGGAACTGTTTGGAGTGGAATTAGTGAGTGCTATTATAAATCTTTGTTACAACATAAGCAGGACGCGCGCGCGCGCGCACACACACACACACAGCAGTTATGCTGTTATGGCCTGAATGTTTGGAATCCATTACATGTGTCGCAAATCAGATTTAATAGTCTCCTGTAAACTTTCAGCATTCCTGTTTAGGACAGTGTATAAAACCATTTTTATCTTCATGACATATTCTGCTAACATAGGCTATACTGTTGTGGGTGACTGGTATACTGGTATGTCTGACTTGATTGTATATTTCAGCCAAGAGAAACACAACTTGTGTGTTTCTACTATCTTGACATGCCCACCTCTTATAATAGTGTTCCAGGAAAAAGAACTATCACAAATCGCATGCATTAACATACTCACTGTGGTACAGTCCCCACAATTGATTGTGGTACATATCCTGCAATTGATTTTAATGTGGTTTGGTGGACATTTTTTGTATTGTCTGTCATGTGGATGTAAGCGTTTGTGATTGTTGTGACTAGTCTACTTAATTTTTTGCGGTCTACTTATTATGGAATTGTTATATTTATTTATTGAGTACAAAAACAAGTATAAAGTATTGTTATATTTATTTATATTCCTATGTGGGCCATAATGTACTACACAAGAATCTTTATACCATATATGAGGTGTAGTGCACTGCGCCAATTTTCTTGCTGATTTTATCAGTTGACTTACTGCATAGTGTAGATTATAAAATGCGTGAAGAGACAGCATTTCCCTGAAACAGCATAGGTGGTTTTGTTGCTAAACATTATCACATTTTCTGCTTGTTGCCATTGAAGTAGATGAGAAAGAAAAATGGACAAGGTTTATTTGTGTTTTGTTTTTGCATATAATAAAATGAATGAATGTGTAATGTTAAATATAACTTTATCCTTATGTAATAACTGCAGTAGCGATAATGGTGAACTTTTGGGATCAGATAATATGGGGAATAACAAAGATTATGTTCGACCTTTGAGTGAATTATTTGACTAGTTAGGCCTATCAGAAGAAAGTGCTGGTGAGTGTTCTCAGAATTTTATCTTTTCAGTAATGTACAGTTTTTCAAAAATATATAATATTTTTTGATCTGAAATTCCACATGTTTGATGTCATAAGGAAAACTATAGGACCTCTTTTGTGCTGTGGCTATATTAAAGGTAAACACCACGGCCAGTTTAATTGTATTTCCGTACATTCGGTGCGTTATCGCTGCATGCTACAATGCCCGCTATCGATATCGAGACTTAGTCGGCCGCCGCGACCTTGATCTGTGACGTCATTTGGTTGGCCGTGGCGTCTGTGCTTTGACTATGAGATTTATTCAGCAGTGTTTTTGGGGTTTTATAATTTCACGCAGCGTCAACTCTCGTCTCTTTTTCTCTTTCAACTTTGGTGCTGTGCGGATCGTGACGGTGTGCCGTGATTAAGTACTACTATGATCCTGTAATCCTATAAAGAGCTTCAGGTGAGCCAGTATTGAGGATTTAATTATTAATATTAATTCAATTGGGGCTTGTGTGTGTAAAATGTAATGATAGTGTGTGTGTGTGTGTGTGGCTCTGACTGTCCATGTTCGTGCCGGTATGAACAAAACACGTGGTTAAGTAATTTAAAGTAAATTTAAAGAAATAATGTTAGAGGCAATGAAAACTTGAAACAGAGGAATTAAATGAGTTATGAAATTATAATTGTAATTGCACTGAAGTCTGGTTATTAATTGAAATAGTTTGTAAATGTAATTGTAGAGACCTGTATCAGAGTCATTGATAATGTGAAGTTAAACCTACAATGTAACCCATAAACATTTAAGCTTGGAGTTATAATGATTTAACTGTGATGAATTGAAATTTAATATTCAAATTAATAACTTGAAGTGTGACCTTTACTGGGGTTAATGGCAGGCATTTGTTGTATTGAAACTATAGCGGTGTGTGTGATCTGGGTTGTTTGGCGAAAGGATGTAGGGGCGGTATGTTCTCTTCTCTGAATCGAATATACAAATTAAAGTTTTACAGGTTTCCCTGCTTAGTTGGGAGGAAAGGGGTCGACGAGATGGGAACTCATCATCTTTTCCCATCCGCAGAGCAGTGCGTAAGGATCCCCAGCGCCATCACGCCATGCTAAATTATCATTCACACTCAACTTGGACAGCAGGAATCTCTTTTATGTGTTGTAAAAGATCAGGTGGGAACTTTCCTTTTTTTATTCATCACACACACAATACTCCGCTGGTGACAGCGGAGAAGATGTTCTGGTGACACAGAGAAACTCAGTTCTAGAAAATAGACTCATATTTCAGAGTTAACATTGCGTGAACATGTTTTGTGTAGACATGCTAAAGTGTGCATAGTGATGACTGTGTTATGAATACGTTATAAGTATTAGTATATTAGTCTTTCATGATGTCAGTGGTTACCATTGTCATAATGTAGATATTTAATTTTAATTCCTGCAAAAGAAAATCCATTTCTAAATCAACTTATAAAAACCAAACTTTAAGAAAATGTAATACCCAGACAGTACTTGCATCTACCTGTCATGTGACTTGTGATCCTGCGCAAGTTCATTCTAAATTAAAACTCCTTTTGGAATTAATTAATTATTATCTGGTTCTGCTTGATTATACAATATTTATTAAAAAAAAATTTATAATGAATTAACAAACTTTCAATGTCTGCTTTACTGTGATCACAGTTTGTGATTTTAAGGTTACTTGCCTTTCGTTTTATTAATCCAAGTGCTGGGGACGGATAGATGGAAGTATTTGAACACATTTAAGTAATTATTTTTCAAAAATTTAATTATTTACGGATAATTGATTCTCATTATTATGTACTTCTAATAATCTCATGCTGATTAATTGTTCAAGCATTGTGAATGCAAATGAAAAATCTTTTTGAAAGTGAAATACTCTGTGTTTGGTAGTTTTGTGTATTGTAATTTAATTGTTAGAGATATTTTTTGGAGATGTTATTGTTGCAATCCAACCACCATGGTGCTTTAAAAAGAAATATTTAACTTGATGTTCAGCCTTAAGAAAAACTAAAACGAAAAGAATTGTAATTGTAAAAGTATTTGTCTCGAAATCAAATGATGCATAAATAAAATTTTGTTGCTGTTAATCAAGTGTTTCTTTGCAAGACCTGTCACGATGGGCTCAGCACATTTTATTTCCATCTAGGGCATGCGTCTAGTCTTAAATATTAAGTAACGCCTTCCCTCCCCCCCAAAAAAAAAAATTTTGGGGGGAGATAAAAAAAGGGGTGTAATAAATTTTGGGGCGGCGTTTCCCTTTGCATTGTGTTTTTCACAGTTTATTATTTTTCCCCAGCTGTTTATTTTCAATAATTTTCTTGTTAAATACAAAGTACACATTATTGGTATTATGATTAAATATTACTTTGAGGCATTAATCAACATGTAATCTGAAAATTCTTTAAAATTGAGATGATGTAATAAGCTTAAAGCAGAAAAGGTGCAAGAAATATCTGAAGCTGAAAGTAGTATAATAGTATAATTGAATGAACCATTTGGCAGTGGTGACATGTAGCCTTAAAAAATGTAATGTTTAATAGATTCACTCAGTAAACAAACATATGTGTGACTCTCCAAACAAACATACCTGTAATTTTCCAAGAAATTACAGACATACATACAAAACAGTAAATATGAGACATAATTGTACCTAGTGCTTGTAGCACCAGTTAGTTTTGAGTCAGTATGTGTCCTTCAAAAACATCATTTTGCAGAGAACATGCTAAGGCTCTCCTCTACACAGATGCGATACTCAAGTTGGTTTGTCATAGTCGGTACAGTACTCGGTAAGATTATTGTTGCTTACTGACAGGACTTCCGACAATAGTGTGACATTCGATAAGTCGGAAACACAGCTGGCCTTGACTCATTCGTGCTGTACAGAGTATTGTATACCGTCCCAGTCAAATCATGTGTACACTCAGAGTTACAAGATCCTCCGAAATTTTGGAAGGTCTGAATGTTTTTAATATTCCAGAAAATACAAAATTAGTATAAATCTTCTGAATTTTTTCCTAGATCTGTTACAGTGCTATGTCACATTTCTAGAATCGTATTTTTGAGTATGACATCAAATCTGGTGTTTCTTTGCAACCATGATTATCGTTGCTTTTGATAAAAGTTTATAGCTTCTTCCTCCTGTAATGAACAATTAGGACCACTCACACACAATGATGTATTAGGCATTGTTCAATTATCAGTTATTTTATTTTGCTGTCAAACCTGATGATGTCATGTTTGTGTTTACTCAATTCATCCTGTAGTGGTGAGAGGTTATTTTTGTTCTTGGATTTCGTTGTCCATGACGTGTCCGTTACTTAACTAAATATCACTATTGCATTAATGACTCGGAACACTAGGTTTTTTTATAAGTAAAAGCATAAAGTTTTACCTTACAGCCTAAACCGGTTTTCTCCTTTACAAGGCTTCTTCAGAGGTTCAGAGGCCTCTGAAGAAGCCTTATAAAGGAGAAAACTGGTTTAGGCTGTAAGGTAAAACTTTATGCTTTTACTTATAAAAAAACCTAGTGTTCCGAGTCGTTAATGCAATAGTGATATTTAGTTATTTTTGTACTATAAACAGTACGAAAACTAAAATTAGAAATAGGTTGAGCACCCAAACGATCTCTGGACTTTTGCATTTTAAAAGAAGTGTAAAATATTCATGCTGCTATGATTTCAAAATTGGCATGGAGTTTGATTAACAACAATATCTTACACTACTGCAGGGAAGAAGGAGAAGAAAAAACTTAGAATATAGTACAATGTTGGTGATTGAAAATTTGTTTTCCCATAATAATTATACCGTATGTTAACTTGCTTATTCATTTAAGCTATTACATTTTTTGTAATGTATCAAAACAACTTGTGAAATTTTCAATAATCTTCTGAAATTTTAATGTCCATTTTTTAAAACAAAAATTATTTAGACCTGGCAACACTGTATAGATTGTCTTCTTAAGTATAGTGAATCAACATGGGGTAAACAGAACTTATAATAGGCCTTGTAAAATCTTCATTTACTTGTAAGTACTTACTAAATTGTCAAATTTATTATTCTATCGACAAGAAATGATATATAAAATTAGACCAAGTTAACTACTTCCGTGGGCTCAGTTCCTTTTTTATCAAGAGTGACTGAAAAAATTAGAACGTCTTCCTAAAAAGATGAATCCATGCTACCTACTGCGCAGTATACCAAGCGGTCTACCACACTCAGTATAGCAAAATACCGAAGCGATATAGCGAGTAAAAAAGTATCATGCTCCTCGCTATCCCACACGTGTGTGGTGGCCTTCATTTACCGCAAAGTAATAAGACATCATCCTGACTTGCATATTGCCTATGTGGGGGAGCCTTTAAACTGTCAGGTTGCAAATACTTAAAAATCACAGTAACATAATTATTTGTTGTTATTTTCTTCTAATTGATGATAATAAATAATAATCAATAATATAAATAAATAATAAATCAATAGCAGCAACAGCGATAACAACAACAACAACAAAATCAAAAATAATAAGGATGATGATGGTGGTGGTGGTGGTGGTGGGGCGGTGATAAATTAAGCAAACAAGTTAACAAATTAGTAATAAATTAATAATAATTTTGCTTTGGAAACTGTTACTTATGGTCTTTCTTTGTGCTCCATTCCTGGTTTTGCAGAATCTGAAACAATTGGCTGTTGATGAATTACACTACGCTAATGTGAAAACTAGTTTGGTATTGACAGTTCTAATGAATGGGAACACCATTGCCTTGCCATAAGCTACTTTACTTTAACCACATGGCTTCTACAAGTGGATAAAAATGACATAAAGAATGATTCACATACAGACAGCTTACAACATGTTTACATGCAAAGTTAATTTGATATGGCTTTAGTTTACTTTTAAAACATTATAAATAATTACAGTAAGACCTCCAGAGATACGTTTGTAGCCAAGTCACATAACTTGAGTACTCTGATTTCATTTTAATAAAATATGATTACCAAAAATTCATTTTACCAAAAATACAGCACTATTAACAAATAGATTATGTTACATTTGACGACAGTGTGTGTTGCTACAGTTACTGTTTACAGTTTTCATTACTGCGATTGGGTTACAGGCAGGTAGCAGACAGTTGTTTACAAACACAATAGTACCAACTGTCAATACCAAACTAATTTTAATATAACTATAATATCCATTGGTGTCCAAGGCTTTGCTCAGTATTACCTTTGTTGATGGCATCGTTCCCGGCTAAGGTGTCTTACAGGTGGTGTTGACTGTTGTAAGAAAACTAGATTCGGTGTGTTAAAAACTGTGTTATAAATTGTTTAATATTTGAATTCAAAAGTGTGTTATGAGTTTACAATTGAAAGTTAAAGTTACAAGTTATGATGAATCGAAAAAATTATAATTGTCTTAAAAGAACTCCTTTAAATAAAATAAAATAAAAATAATTGCAGTAATGTTGTTTGAACTATAACGTTGCTTAATTCAATAAATAAAGCGTACTAGCTGGTCGCTTGATGAAGGTAGTCGTCGCGTTGATTCTGGCAGCGAAACTCCTCCAGGTTGACAGTCGTCTAAGTACGTAAAGTCACGTCACGTCTGGACAATAAAATTAATAAAATACACTTCCACGTACCTGGTCGTGATTCTGGAAGTTCGGAAGTTCACTTTTTTAACAAATTAATAAGCTGCCAAGATGGTTTACAAAACCAGCTTGCTTTACTTACAAGGTTAGGTTACCTTGTTTAATAATGGGCGCCACACAGGTTTATTTCAGGAAAATCCCGTGTAAAACCCATTAATAGAATCAAATAATTATTAATTCTCTTCTTTAAAAAACTGAAATTGTGTTTATTGCCCTTATGGCAATTCAAATTCAACAACGTATGATTTCTACTAAGAGTTACTTAATTATTTTTATTAACATGTGAAATTACATTCAAGTTATTCACTGACTCGCTTGACAGCTTATAGTGAATTTAGCTTGTCCATTAGTTGGTGTCAGTTATAGTATTGGTTGTAGTGTCAAGCAGTGTTTTGTTTACTGCTTCTTGTGGCACTTCTTCTTCTTTCTTCTTCGTTGGTCCTTCTCTTCTTCGCTACTTTCATCATCATACTATCTACTTACATTACCTTCATGTATTTATTAATTCTATGGGTATATGTCTAGGTTATGTAACACTTGGTCATGTTACACTATACATGACTAACTGTAGGGTCTCCTCTTATCAGCAGGTTTTGTTCTGAACCATTGTGATGTATCAAAACAACTTGACATAGACCGTCTTCTTAAGTGTAGTGAATCATCAAGGGCCAAATGGAACTTAAAATAGTCTTTGTAAAAATTTTTATCAGGAGCATGTCTTTACTCTCTTCCCATTTTCAGTACTCTTGTGGAGTCTCACCCTTTCGTTTCACTTTTGTCTGATGAGCATGTCCTTCTTGGATTAGCAGATTCTTCTCAGTGTGGATGCACAGCTTGTTTATGTTTGGTGTTGGCCATTTATCATTCATGTTTGCTGGCAGCTAAAACCAAAGTCCTTATCTTGCTTTGAATTACCAGGGACTCATTTTCATGCTAAATTGGTTCATCACTATGTGCAGCTCTTCCTGCCATTTCTGTTCTTTAGTCAAATTTGCCTTTGGACTGACTCCATAATTGTATTTTATTGGATAAACACTCCATCCTATAAACTCGAGACTTTAGTAAGGAATCGTGTGGCTGCTGCTATTAGTGAAGGAACGAGGCTGTCAACTTGGCAACACATTCTTGTCATTTGAATCCTGCTAATGTGCCTCCCAAGGCCTTTTGGTCAAGGTTGTTGTTGATCATCGTTTGTAGTGGTCTAGTCCTTCATTCCTTCTTGAAGACCAGTCCACGTGGCCATTGTCTTCTCTTCTGCCAGGCAATTATAGTGGCAATCTAGAACTCAGACCTGACTAGCAGTCATATGCAACATCAGTTTTGTCTGCCTTTTGTGCAGACATTTCCTCCTGGGCTTGTTTGGTGGGAGTTTTTACTTTGTTTGTAAAATGGCTCAAGTCCCCAACTGTATTGTCGCCATACACAGACACCTGGCCATTAAAGACATATGCCGGTATGATTAGGATTGTTGTTTCTCTACAGAATGCTGAGATATTGTGGCTGGTCATACAAGTCGCCCAAGAATCCAATGGCTTGCAACTTTTGCTGATGAGTTTGGATTGGTAAGATGTTGAGGTTGAATTAATAATGATATGCCTCCAGTTTTTCTTTCTAAGTATCACTGATTTGCTGTGCTACTCATTATATATACTCATGCTTGTCCATTGTTAACTCATAGTCAGTTTTCCAGTTCTATTCAGATTCTGTTGGTGTACGAGGCTATCAGGAGTTATCTTAATTGGTACACTGTGTATCTTTAGGTCAAGCCCCGCCCATTATTTCCTTTGATGGGGGAATTTCCTTCTGTCCACTCATCCTTTTCATTTCCGTTTGTTAATTGGACCGTACTATGCGGGACCGTACTATTTTAGGGCATTGAGTCTTATGTAAGGCGTATAAAATCAAGACCTAGATATTGTGACAGCAGCGAGGCAAACATCTACTCCCTGGTACCAGCCGAGGGGTCGCCGCGAACACCTGGCAGCACGTGACACCTGACGAGCTCACAGCGAGCCAATGAAGGATCAGCAGCACTCTAATAGGCTCATGGCACATAACCTGTCAGGGCATAAAAAGAGCACTGCTAGAATTTTTGGTGCACTCCATTGCCACTACTCCATCGGACGACATCGACGCGGAGCCAGCAAGAAGGGACAGGAAGAAGAGAAGAACGGACGTTCTTTGCTTTCTCGCCCTGTGATGAACCAGCGATGGACATCGCTGGGCCGGCAGCGGGCTCTACATACCGATGCCGAAAGAAGAAGAGGACTGCAGTACGCCATGAACAGCAGGCACAGCCAACTGATGGGTCACAAAAATGTATCTGTAATTGAAAAAAATAAAAGTTGATGGGAAGCTATGTTTACAGTATGCAATTATAGCATTTCAGTAGTAAATAAAAGAAAAACTGATGTTACAGATCACATTTTAAGTAAAAAAATGTAACTAATAATATGCCAGTTACCTTTAACCGCAGTATGTGGATTTCTATTTGAAGTTGTAATGCAAAATTAATAGCTGTTGCTGAAGCAATGC
Source organism: Magicicada septendecula (assembly GCA_034769895.1). Classification (NCBI taxonomy): domain Eukaryota; kingdom Metazoa; phylum Arthropoda; class Insecta; order Hemiptera; family Cicadidae; genus Magicicada; species Magicicada septendecula. The sequence goes on along the minus strand of CM068368.1, from coordinate 401,219,884 downwards.
CCATGTCACTTTATGTAGTAAGTTACCACCATTCTTTTAATTTTCTGGACGGTAAGGTTTCCATTAATAAAAATTCGTTGCAGATTCTGTGATCACCATTAACAGATTGATTGCTCATGATATACAGTCCACTTACTGCAAGAGCTGAGCTCAGACGAAAGAAAAACATTTTGCATACCTCAGGTACATGGAAGTGAGTAGTGCGCTCCTGTTGGGAGACCCTAGCTGCTCGGATTTGAGTAGTTAGCAGTCAATGTGTTGAGTTAACTTGTTGAAAAACAAAGGTAGTAATCACAGTATTTAGAAGTACACAGTAGGTACATTTCCCCACCATTCTCACTCTGTGTCTAGTCTGTTGCACTAATATCACTCCAGCCATTTAATTCAATGCAAATATTAAATAATTTAAAACTTATGTAACATGTATATCATTATTTGATATTATTCATATTTAATTAATTATTTATTATTTAACATACCAGAAAATTTTATTAAGTTTACTTAATTTCTTGGCCTTTTTTCTTCCACAATCGTCAAGTTGCCTTGTTGCCATATCTTTTTAAAGATCTTTCTTACTTATTGACTTCATTCTAATAATGTTCGTGTTCTGATATAACATGAAATCTCAAACTCATGGACGCTATTGTATGTCAATTTAAGAATGTTCACTAATGTTTTCATTACATTACTTACCTTGGTCAAGCAACAGTGCAACATGTTCAGTTTCATGAAATTCTATGAAATCTTCCATTTTAAACACAGTTCTTAACAACTCATCAGTTGGGTTCATAAGGGATCCTCTGGATATAGTTGAAAGCCAATGTTATTGGTTCCTAGGGTGCTTACTTGTTGAATAGCCATGTTTGGAACTTACACACACACACACACACACACACACACACACACACACACACACACACACACACACACACACACACACACACACACACACACGCACACACACACACACACACACAGAGTGGAACTTGCTTATAATGAGATTCAAGGGACCTGACAAATGCGCTTGTTAAAACCGGGTGCTTGCTACATCTGAGTTGTTGATTATCAAGCTTAAATTTTTATACTGTGATTATCGAATACACAACAAAAAAGTCTGCTGTAGAGGAGGCTCTGCACAATAAAATTTTGAAATGTTTTACATTCTATGCTTAAAAATGAAATTTAGACTTTACACATTTTTAGGTGCTATCATTCTTTGCTGAATATTAGCGTTTAGCGCGTTCGTGAAATACTGTATAGTAAATATAATTGTGTAGTAAAAACTTACCAAAAATCTGCCAGCTATCAGGCAAAATACGCAAAACTTTCCATGCCACATGTACAATATGTATTTTAAAAATACACGAAAATTCACTCTAATTTATGTGTCTTTTTGTTCTTCATTCTAAATGGAATCGTCAAAATTATATTTTGTATACAGAATTTAATTAATCTTAAAAGTCATCTATTTTAGTTTGTTTAGTATTTTGTATCTGTAGATATCAAAACAGTTTTGTAATTTATTTAAATATTCCATGAATTCATCACTTACATTATTAGTTTCACTAAATTGTGTTCATGATTTTAAACAAATGTTTTAAATGCTGTATTGTAAAGAATGTTTGTTAGACCTTAACCCAGCGGTTCCCAAACTGTGGGGCGCGCCCCCCAAAAGGTGTCAGGGGGGGCACGGAGCTCGTTCAACAAGCAAAATTTAAAATTAAAACAAATTTATATTTCACATAATTAAGTCGTCGACATAACATAAGTAAAATTAGGAATGATGAATAACTCATTTTATTAATGAAATAGCATGAATGTTGTGGTCTTATAATTTTGATGCGCTAATTGTCACGTCGTAGGTTAGCGTTTACGACGAGGAGCTTGTCCTTGTGTGTACCGTGTGTTGCTGTTGTGGTGTGGCCGTTTGGCTGTTGAAGCTGTAGGAGTTTAATTAAATATTAGTCTATAAATCTATACCTATTAATGGGCGTCAACTGAAGTTTTACTTGTTTTTAAAATTAAAATATTTAAATTTGTCCCACTTACCTTCATCACGAATAACCAGGGTGTTGTCTGATGTACTTAGGCAGAGAAAAACAACAGGTAATGCAATGACAAACACGTATTTTACAAACACAAATAAAATGGTATTTTATTTACTTAGCATGACATTTTTTCTGTTTACTTTCTTTTGCTTTACTTAATATTCATTTTCGACTCAAAACTACTACTCTGCATCTCGATTATTTTCTTAAAAAATTTACAAACCCTTGGGTTACTTTTACATGACAAATATGCTAATAACTAGTTGCAAACTATAACTTAAAAAACTGACCAAACTAATTAATTAACTTATCAAGACGACCCAGATTGCTCACACGCACATTCATACCATTTAATTTAAAAACCCCATTGTATTGATTAAGTTGTATTGATTAAGGATGAAGATATTAAGAAGGGTTACCAAACCGGCATCACTCCTTCGTTGCCATGTGCCGCGTGTGTTTAAGTTTGAAAGTTCACTATTCACATTTTTGATTTTGGCCCGTGGTCTCCACTGACTCGATTTTGTTGTTTTAATTCACTTTTGACTTTTGATTTCACTTGCTACATAATAAATTTAAATTTTACGTGCGCACGATTTTCGTAGTTACCGGCCGGTATACGAGCTTAATTCAACTGGGGGGAAAAAAACTTAAAAAAATCCCCCACCAGGGACTAGGCATAACGGAATTACAATGCCTTCTGTGTTGAGTCGATCGTCAGTGTTCATTTAACACGTGTTATTCCCGTGTGTCGGGCGTTGACGAAATTACACTGCCACTGGTTTACGTCACTGGAATAGGCGTGACTTATCCATACTTCCCCCAGCTCGGACTGTATGTCGAACAAAACCTTCGTCTTTGCGCCATTTTCGGCAGCGTTGGTTGATCTGCTTGGTGTCCCGTCCGCGTGCCTGGTTGTGGTTGCGCGTTGGTGTGCGTAACACAGTATTACAGTTCTGAGAATTGTACCGTTGTGGACAACACGACACATTCCATTGTACAGCTACACCGTACTGTCCCTTTGTTTGAATAACGCTTTTATTCAACACGTGGCTGGCCACACAGATGAAAACAAATTTATGATTTTATAATAAAATAAAAAGCACCTCCTTTTAGCCCCGTTACAATACCCCCCCAATGAGAGATCTTCTGCCGAAACAGAAGAAATCTCATTGCTAAACCCCAAAGAGGATCGGTGAGGATATGGTGCCAACAACCCCCCATTAGTTCTTACACATCAGTGGTAAACTACCCCCCTGGTTAGGCGACTACGGCTGCACCTGAACAAGATTACTGGACTTCTCTATTTGAGATCCCAACACCATAAAATCGAACAGACACGCACCACAGCGCACCCAACCTTCTAACATGCCACCCCAAACTCCAAATCCCTGGCCTTATTCCATGCCAGATCCTCAACCGATATGTTCCCCGTTGTCGTGCATACTGGGTCGCCTTCAGCAATACTGGGCGCATACATATACTTATTAATACATCCTAACAAAATTTATTTTCAAATTCCAAAATTTTCGTTTAAATTAAAATCAAATGGTTATATTATAATTACTTTCTCCAAAAGTCAAAAAATAAAAATCTTTTGCATGAATCCATTAACTCTATTAATTTTCTCCACTACAACAATCACAAAGAAAAAACAAACTGAACATCTTATTAAACATGCATACTGTTTAATACTCCATATTCTAAACAATATAATTCGATAGGGTACTAATAATACAGTTGAAATTCAAACATCACCCATATGGCTGGCACAAAATCAAATTTTTTTTTCAAAAAAATTTAGATTTATCAAAATATTACTTTTTTCCATTCCGGGAAAAATCAAAATCATTTAATGCAATTAAGCAACCAAATGGCATCAATCAATTATTAGAAACAGGTCTTGCCTATAACATCAACCATCAGCTGATCTCTCTGGGTCAAGTCAACGACCTTGACATACAAATGTTATACAAAGCTACGTCATGAAATACATGAAACATCTTCAAAATTTTTATCTTTAAACACAATACAACATAATAAAATAAGACATTTAAAATTAACATGGTTGTTATTACAATAAACAATAAAATTTACAGTTAACTTGACCAAAAATCACATTTTATAACTTTAATTACTTTCAAATTCTATCAAAATTTGTCACTTGCTTCAATTATTTTTCTATTTTAACTATGACTTTCTTTCTTTAACCACATTGAAATCATTATATCTGAACATTCAATTACCTTGGGAATTTGCAAATTATGTATAGGTGACATATTACATATCTAACTCCAGCAATCAGCTGATTTTGCTTGGCAAGGTGTCTGACCTTTCTATAGACACATTTCAAAATTATACAAATTACACGTTTTATCAATCCTTACCTCTAACACAATAAACTAATACATTTACAAGACATAATAAACACAGTATAATAAACCTCTACTGCACCCCTTTTTTCAAATCAAAACAAAATTATTTAATCAGCTCAGTAGCGAGTTGCCATTATTAAGTTACAACAAAATTTTTAATTCGTTACTCCCCTGAACAACCTCCTTAACCACACACAATATTGTTTTCTGATGGTGGACTGTTGCGTCCATTTGCATCCACAAGGACTGCATTGGTGGAGGAATTTTGTCATCTCCTTGTCCTTGCTTCTGCGTTACATTTTAAAATTAAGTAGATATCATCATATCTTTTGTTTTAAATTTATAAGCCCTTAATGCGGGTCTACCACCTGGTTTACTGTTCCCACGCGAACAGAGTGGCAGCCGCTGTTCCATAGTTCCGGGGATTTCCCCTAAAGTCACCCCCTTTAATTTCAAATATACACCAATTTCAAGCACAGCTATGGTCAAATTTACAATTGTTGCCCATAGCTGGCCGCCATCCAAAACCACGATTAGTGCTGGTAAGGCAGTAATCGCCCGAAAAGGCGGGGAAATCATCTCTAAATTCAGGCATGTTCTCTTCGTCATTATGATACACGGTACGGCAATAAATCAGCATATAATATAAAATTATATAAAAGTTGTGCCGTGTATTTTACGCCAGTTTGGCCTCCGATGGAGGTAACACTCTCTGTTACCCCCAACACTTACTGCTACCTACAGTGGCACATGCCACCACTGTACTAGCCGACCTATATCTAAACTTAATGTCCTTCTACAGTTGCAGTCTCTACATTCCATAATTATATCACTTCTATTAACACCACACAACCCCCCCCCCCCAAAATTACCCACATATCTTGTATAATAACAAGTTTTTATTTTATTTAACACACTTTTCACATAAACATTTTTGCAAGTCCAAACTTCCATTTTTTTTCTAACATTTTCTCTATGACAAAAATAGGAACTACAATAATGGATCTTCTTACACATTTACATTAAAAGTATAATACATTTTGTTTTCTGAAGGAAAATCACTCCTTGAAAAGTTAAACATTTAAATTACATAATTTTGGTTGTTTCATTCTGAGAATTTTCCTAACTCCTAAAATTTTTTCTAATTTTCTAGTTTCAAATTCTAAAACAAACTACTGTAGTTCGTGGAAAATGCTACCAGTTTTTTTTTTTTTTTTGTTACCTTTCCACGAAACTAGGGGTTTCCCTCCCCGTTCAATGATAATGTTAAATTTCTAGTTTACACCAATTTGTGGATTAGGACCATCGTTGATTTCACCCTTTGCGGGGCTACCGTCAACCATGGCCTGCCTCCAAAAGGCCAAAAACCACGATCAGAGGTGGTGAATCTGTGACCACCCGAAAATGGGGGAGGATCCCTTCTACCTCTATACACCATAACGTATATAATAATAATAAAATGGAAAAATAAATATCTATAAAAAAAATTTGTTTATGTATGAAAATTCTAATAATTAAAATTATGTCTATCATCCCTTAGCTAGGTAATACTTTTTTAATTGAGTCACATTATAAGTTCCTTTTATTTCTCGAGTTTGCAAATCACTAAAACATAAGCATTCTCCATTTTCACTTGGCTAACCTCATATGGACCGTCGTACAATAGGAAGAATTTTTTAATTTCTTTGTCCAACGCTGATGATTGATCGTGATTTTTTATTAATACTAGTTGTCCTACCTCGTATTGTATGGGTGTTAAATTCCGGTCGTGTCTCCGTTTCCGCTGTTCAGCCTTACTCAGCAGGCACTCCCTTGCGATTACCAGTTTTCTATCATGTGGTGTATCTGTCCGGGTTGGAAATTTTACTAGCTCTTCTAATATGCGTGATGGCCTTCTCTTAAACATTAACTCACATGGGCTGTAGCTAGTGGATTCATGTAAACTATTGTTAATATATCTCTCTATCTTGCCCACAAAGAATGTTTTTTGTGGCAAAAGGTTCTAAACATTCTCCCTAACTCCCGCATAACACGCTCATTAGGATTTGACTGTGGATGATACACTGATATGTGTTTAACTAAGATGTTTTCCCAACCTAAAGTTTCCCGCCAGGTGTTGCTGGTAAACTGAGAACCATGATCTGATAATACTATTTTGGGTTTACCTACTTCAATAAGGTATTCATTTACTATTTTCCTAGCTAATACTGAGGAGGTTGCCTTTTTAATCGGGTACAATTTTACAAATTTGGTAAAAACATTAACACAACAAACAAATAATTTACCCCTCCTCGACCTTTGGGTAAAGGGCCATATAAATCAACGGCAACTAATGCTAAAGGACTGTCTGGCATCACATGCTGCATTAGACCTTCCTGTTTACGATTATATACTTTGGCTTTCTGACAAATTTCGCATGTTTGTAATATTTTACATACCGTTCTTTCCATATTATTAAATTTACATGACTCTTCTAATATGTCACTACATTTCTTGGGGCCTATATGACCATACCTTAGATGGCAATCTCTCACTACTTCAGGTATTATAACTTTAGGGATGCACACTTTCCAATCGTCTCCCTGTTCATTTGCCCGGTGAAATAAGTGTTTATAAAACAAACTAAAATGCTTTTCCCACTTGTGAGGTATGTTGGGTATTTGATTCAAAGCTAATATTATTTTACCAAGTTCGGTGTCTCCTTCTTGTTCTGTTGCTAAGTTACTTATTAATTTTTTCATATTTATTTCCCCCACTTCTTTTACTATAAATATTTTATACGTATTTGCTATGTCTACTTCGGTACTATTATCAAAATCTGTCCTGGATAGGACATCAGCTACTATATTTTCTTTACTCTTATAATACTCAATTGTTAAGTCATATTCTTGTAATATTAGCATCCAGCGTACTAACCTACCATGTGTTAATTTACAGTTCTTTAAAAACGTTAAAGCTTGATGGTCGGATCTTATGATTACCTTATTTCCTAATAAGTACGTTCTGAACTTTCTACAGGTGAAAACTATTGATAACGCCTCCTTCTCCGTCGTAGTATAGTTCTTTTCACTAGTTAATAGAGACCTACTTGCAAAAGCTACTACTTTATGGTTACCACTCCCATCTAACTGGAACAACTCTACCCCCAAGGCAATGTCCGACGCGTCTGTGTGTATATAAAGTGGTTCTAAAAAATTAGGGTGAGCTAATATAACTGTATTTAAAAATTTATTTTTTATCAGCTCGAATATATTTTGCTCTTTTAAATTCCACTGCCATCGATTGTCTTTATTTAACAAATGCCCCAATTGTACTGTTAAATATGAATATTTGTCTACAAATTGCCTATAATAATTGCACAATCCTAAGAAACTTTGCAACTGTTTAACACTTTTTGGTATCGAAAAATTTTGTATTATTTCTACTTTCTTAGGGTCTGTACTGATACCCCTGGCTGAAATTATATGTCCCAAAAAATTAACTTGTTCTTTCAAAAATTCTGACTTCTTAAATTTAACTGTTATTCCATATTCATGCAGTCTACTTAGCACTCTATCTAACCTTTCACAGTGTGTATCAATGTCTGGTGACGTAATTACTATATCATCTACATAAACGGTTGTGAATTCTAAAATCTCTCTCCCTAACACATAATCCAGGCATTTAATAAAAATTGAAACACTTAACGTTTAGTCCAAAGGGTAACCTACGAAATTGGTAATTCCTACCGTTGTATAAAAAGGCCACATACTGTCGAGACTCTTCTTCCAGCTCTATTTGCCAGTAGCCGGCAGTCAAGTCCAAGGTGGTGATGTATTTGGTCCCACTAAAACGTTGCATAATTTCGCTTACTGGTTCAGGTGATTCTCTGTCTGGAACAATTATTCTGTTTACCTGTCTTGCGTCTAAACATAATCTTATCGATAAATCTTTCTTTGTCACCACTACTAAAGGGTTGGAATATGGTGAAGTAGATTTTTCTATTATACCTTCCCTCAACATTTTATTTATTTCCTCCTGTACTAAACCCCTCTTGGAGTATGGTACCGGATAGGTTTTAGGTGCAAAGGGTGTTTTTTCTTTAAAGACTAGTTTACCCTTAAAATTTTTAACTAAACCTGGTTCGTCTGAAAAAACTAATTTATTCTTATTTATTATTCGTACTACTTTTTCCCTATCTTCATAACTGAATTCCCCATCTTGACATAGGATTTTATTCATTTTTTCATCCCAACTATTTTCATTTTCAAATAATTCAGTATTATTTACTCTCAAGTTACAATAATTTATCATTAAAGGCCTACACTCGTTTATATCATTATCAGAAATTAACATTCCCTTATTAATTATTTTTAATGCTTTCATTTCTACAGTTTTCTTTTGTATAAATGGTATTTCAATTATATTATTTTCATTGTTTAATCTCATAGTCTGTGTGTAATAGTTTAACTCTACTTTGAAATTATTTAAAAAATCATTACCCATTATAGCTCCCATATTTAATCGTGGAATAACTAAGAAAGGTACATTTATTGTGTTCTTATTTACTCTTAATTGTAGCATTATTTGTTTAGTTACCTTTTTACTGCGAACACCCGCTACCCCTATAACACTAATACCCAGCACTCGTAATTGTGGAATTGTCTCTGTAGCTTGATTTTTTATTTTTTCAAACATCCTATCGTCTATAGCAGTCAGTTCACTCCCTGAATCTACTAGAAAAGTGTATTTAGAATTAAACACTTCGGCTTCAAATTCTGCCATCCCAAAAACATTACTACTCTCCCCCGCTTCTTCATCGGATAAATCATTATGTATATTGGTGATTAGTGACCCTATTGTCAGGTGACTCCCAGATGGCTGGGGGCTTTCTTTTTCAACCGCCCTGATTAGTTTAACGGTATTGGAGGTGGCGGTTCACTGTATACCCCCCTACTGTTTTGATTATGAGCTGGTGCTTCCCCGCCCCTAGTTTCGTTTGGGTTACTAACATATCCCCCTCTCCCTCTATGATTAAAATTTCCTGACACTCCCCGATTACTGGTGAAACCTCTCCCTCTATGATTCCCTCTAAACTGATCGAAACCTCTATTATAATTCTCCACTCTCCCTTGGGCACTACCCCTCGGACCCTGACACCTGTAACATTGGTTCCGCGACCCGTTATAATTACTAGCTCCACAACTAGGGTTTGGACATAACCACGCCCCCTCCCCTGATCTACTCACATTATTAATAAACTGGTCTGGTTGTCTTATTTCAGTATTTATTTGATTTGATTCATTAATTCTAAACTGGTATTTATTATCTTCTTCCTCTTTCATACTCTGGTATGCTTCTAGTATTTTTTCTAATTCTGCAATATTAGCAAACTCCCGGGTTCTGATTGTGGACCGTATGTCCTTAGGTAAATGCTTACTATTGTATCTTATAAACGATGAGAGAGGCATTGGTGGTTCTAGGTATTTAACCTGACTGTATAGTCTTGTCACATACGATGTAATACTCATGTTTTTAATATTAAAATTTCCCCACCCCATTATGGTACTACGTAATCCCTCTTGTTTCTCTTCTGACCAGTACTTATTTCTAAATGCTTGCTCAAACTCATTAAAATCTACCCAGTTATCGTTATGAGCATCCGCCCATATTTTAGCATCCCCTTTAAAGTATTTTAATATTCGTACTAACTTAATCTCCCAACTTTCTTGGTTATATTTATTGAAACTTTTTATAGAGTTCAAAAATTGTATGGGGTTCACCCCCCTACTTTCATTACTAAAATACCCTAATTCTACTTCCACATTCACTCTCTCACTCACATTAGTTAATTTCTGATTAATGGTTACACTCAAATCTTCTCTGACTTTAATTATTTCACGCTCATGTTCTGCTTGTTTATTTTTTAAACTAGTTACATTAATCTTAATTGCATCAACTTGTTCAAAGTTACTTCTGAATTCATCATTTATATTTTCTTGTATTTCACTTGCTCGTTTGATTTGCTCACACTCATTAATTATACATTGAACATTACTGTCAATTTTGTCATTTTGCTTTTTAATTTTATCATTAAATTTATTTGTCAATGTGTCAAATTTTTTATTTGTCTCTAGCATTTTCTCTTTCTGTTTTTCGTTAATTATTTTTATATCGTTTTTCATTTCGGTTTGTATCTTATTTATATCACTAGTCAGTTCATCTTTCACTCCAACAATAGCCTCATTCATACTTTCCAATCAGCTATTCATATTTATTTCACTCACTCTCAATTCGCTCCTCACATTCATGAACTCGTTATTTAAATCAGTAAGTTTAATATTTACAGCATTTATTTCTGATTTGATTTCAGATTTTAAATTATTATTTTCTGAGTTGATTTCAGTTTTAAATTCGTTCAAATTCTCATTTTGTTGATCAAATTTACTACTCATCATTTCCATAAATAATGCTAATTGACTAAGTACGTCTACATTCTCGAGTCTGCTGCTCTTAGCGTGTACCGTCTCAATTGTTATTTCGTCTGTTGTATTGTCTACGCTCTCGTTAATATTTGTCGATATTATATCGTCTTGCGTAACATTTAAAATAGATTCCTCTACACTACTTTCACATAAATTTGCATTCTTATTTTTCTCTGCCATTTTCGATCAGTTTGTAAATTAATTTAATTTAATTTACAAAGTCACTGTTAACAGGCGCCAACTGAAGCTGTACGAGTTTAATTAAATATTAGTCTATAAATCTATACCTATTAATAGGCATCAACTGAAGTTTTACTTGTTTTTAAAATTAAAATATTTAAATTTGTCCCACGTACCTTCATTGCGAATAACCAGGGTGTCGTCTGATGTACTTAGGCAGAGAAAAACAACAGGTAATGCAATTACAAACACAAATAAAATGGTATTTTATTTACTTAGCATGACATTTTTTCTGTTTACTTTCTTTTGCTTTACTTAATATTCATTTTCGACTCAAAACTACTACTCTGCATCTCGATTATTTTCTTAAAAAATTTACAAACCCTTGGGTTACTTTTACATGACAAATATGCTAATAACTAGTTGCAAACTATAACTTAAAAAACTGACCAAACTAATTAATTAACTTATCAAGACGACCCAGATTGCTCACACGCACATTCATACCATTTAATTTAAAAACCCAGTGTATTGATTAAGTTGTATTGATTAAGGATGAAGATATTAAGAAGGGTTACCAAACCGGCATCACTCCTTCGTTGCCATGTGCCGCGTGTGTTTAAGTTTGAAAGTTCACTATTCACATTTTTGATTTTGGCCCATGGTCTCCACTGACTCGATTTTGTTGTTTTAATTCACTTTTGACTTTTGATTTCACTTGCTACATAATAAATTTAAATTTTACGTGCGCACGATTTTCGTAGTTACCGCCGGTATACGAGCTTAATTCAACTGGGGGGAAAAATCTTCAAAAAATCCCCCACCAGGGACTAGGCATAACGGAATTACAATGCCTTCTGTGTTGAGTCGATCGTCAATGTTCATTTAACACGTGTTATTCCCGTGTGTCGGGCATTGACGAAATTACACTGCCACTGGTTTACGTCACTGGAATAGGCGTGACTTATCCATACTTCCTCCAGCTCGGACTGTATGTCGAACAAAACCTTCGTCTTTGCGCCATTTTCTCTGCGTCGGTTGATCTGCTTGGCGTCCCGTCCGCGCACCTGGTTGTGGTTGCGCGTTGGTGTGCGTAACACAGTATTACGGTTCTGAGAATTGTACCGTTGTGGACAACACGACACATTCCATTGTACAGCTACACCATACTGTCCCTTTGTTTGAATAACGCTTTTATTCAACACGTGGCTGGCCACACAAATGAAAACAAATTTATGATTTTATAATAAAATAAAAAGCCCCTCCTTTTAGCCCCGTTACACTGTTCGCTGACTGTGGTGTGGTGGAGGTTCCTCGTTCCACGTTGAATGCTTTACTTTAGTTGTGTAATCGAGAGCGATATGTGAACAACACAAAATTGTTCTATTACAAGTATACGCGTCAGCGTAGTGAGGTTATGTGTTGTGAATGAAAGTTCAGACATTGATGTGAACCAGTCTTTTTCATTCGTTTAAAAATAGTAGTGTCTTTCAATTATTATGAAGCGTATGAACTCTGACATAGAACGTTCGGTCTCCCAAGAGTCAACCACAGATCCAGAACCTACGGGCGCATCTACGTCACGGACTGCTAAAGTAAGAAAGTATGATGACAATTACCTGTCGTTAGGTTTCACAAGCACTATTGTTAACGGTGATGAACGCCCTTAGTGCGTTATTTGTTTGCAAGTTTTGGCTTCAGACAGTATGAAACCAAATAAATTAAAAAGGCACCTGGATACGAAACATAAAGATGTCAGTACTAAACCTAGGGACTTTTTGTTAGGAAACTTAATAGTTTTAGATCAGCACATAAAAGTTTCACTAAAACGGCAAGTTTACCATCGAAAGCTCTTTTAGCTTCATATCAAGTTTCATTCAGAATTGCTCAATGCAAAAAAACCCACGCAATTGGGGAGACTCTTGTCTTACCAGCGGCAATAGACATGGTGTCCAAGAATGATAGGTGAAAAAGAAGCAGAAACTTTGAAAACAATTCCGCTGTCTAACAAAAACAATACAGTGGCAAGACGAATTTCAGATATATCTGAAGATGTATGTGACCAATTATTAGAAAAATTAAAAGGAAAGGACTTTGCAATTCAAGTTGACGAAGCAACAGATATATATAGGGATGCACATTTAATTGGTTACGTTAGATTTGTTGACAAAACCATACTCCAGGAAGAGCTCCTTTTTTGTGAACCATTTTCAAATAATGCAAATGCAGAAATGATTTTTGATATAATTGATAACTTTTTTAAACAAAGTGGGCTAACTTGGGATAAATGCATTGGGCTTTGTACAGACGGTGCCCGGGCAATGCCTGGTGAGTACACTGGCCGACGGGCAAGGATCACAGCTGTGGCTCCAGAGGCTGTTTGGACACATTGCATTATTCACCGGGAGGCTTTAGCTTCAAAAGGACTAAGTCCTGAACTGCATGATGTGTTAAAGACTGTTGTGAAAACAGTAAATTTAATAAAAGCTCGCCCTTTAAATTCAATAATTTTTAAAGTTCTGTGTGAAGATATGGGTGCAGAACATGTTTCATTGCTCTTTCACACTGAAGCAAGGTGGCTGTCCTGGGGTAAAGTGTTGGACCGTATTTTTGAACTGAGAAACGAAGTTTTTTGTTTTTTAAATAAAGATAACCATTCCCTAGCTGAGTTCTTTTGTGATGAAGATTTTCTTATAAAATTGGCTTACCTCAGTGACATTTTTGAGAAACTGAACATTTTGAACAGATCCCTTCAGATACAAGATGCAAACATACTAACTTGGAATGATAAGATTCAAGCATTCATTAGAAAGCTTGATTTGTGGGGTCAAAGCATGAAAACCAACAATCTAGAAATGTTTCCAACATTATTAAAAATCTTGGACGGATTTAAAAAGGATATTTCTGATGGGGAGTTAAAAAATGTGTTTTTAAATCACATTGTATCTCTGAGGCGAGGATTTGACCACTACTTTTATGAGGATTTGAGTAATTTTGCTTGGTTTAGAAACCTGTTTGAAGATGTCTCAAAAATTGAATCACTGAGTGTTTTAGAAAAAGAAAAACTTATTGATTTGCAATATGATTCTTCTTTGAAGAAGACACTTACTGACCGTTCATTACCAGAGTTCTGGATTAGCATTGCCAAGGAATATCCGGAGCTGAGCAAAAAAGCAATGAAAGTTATAATTCCATTTGCTACCATTTATTTGAGTGAAACAGGTTTCTCAGCTTTGGCTGCGATTAAAAATAAATACAGAGCCCGACCAGATGTGACCAAAGAAATGAGAGTTGCTCTTACCAATATAACACCTCAATTTAACAAACTTTGTGACAAGAAACAGGCCCATCCAAGTCATTAGTTTTAAAGACTGCTACAACAACTATATGATATTATTGAAATATTTTGATTTACCATTTTATACTTCATGCTGTTAATGAACGTATCTATTTTTATATTTAAAATTCTGTGTAAAAAAAGCTCAAGCGAAATATTTGATATTTTTCAAAACAAATACTTCTGAATGAACAGACAATATTTAAACTCTCTGAAACACTGATTCTTAATTGACGTTATTTATTATTTATTTACAAAGTAATAATGCTTTTTTATCAGAAACTGTGTATTTAAACTAAGAACATTGTTACTTTCATAACTGCAACAGTATTTAAATCAAAAATGTAATTGAATATTTACAACTGTTGTCTGTATTTATAATTTTATATGTAGTATAAATGGTGAAAATTTACCTAATAAACGACAGTTATCAAATACTTATATTTGTTATTTACCTTATTAATACCTTGTTAAATGGACATGGCTACCACATTATGTGAGGGGGCGCGTTATGGTTCAATATTTCAAAGGGGGGCCCAAGACAGAAAGTTTGGGAACCGCTGCCTTAACCCATGAACAAGCCTGCAATAAAATGATCGTTATAACCAAGTCTCTAATGCATTCCTATTCATGAAAAGCGAGTTTAATTATCATTACTAAGATACAAAACCAAACAAATCTCGTACTTTTGCTCGTTATATCCGAGTTCTTGTTATAAGCGAGCTCGTTATTCGTGAGTTCCACTGTGTGTGTGTGTGTGTGTGTGTGTGTGTGTGTGTGTGTGTGTGTGTGTGTGTGTGTGTGTGTGTGTGTGTGTGTGTGTGTGTGTGTGTGTGAATTTTCAATATATATAATAACGTTACCTCAAGATGTTTTTTCCATTATTTGGAACATGTTTCGGGAAACTTATTGTTCCCATCCTCAGCCTTCTTAATTTTGAATCTTGTGGTGTACTTGTGTGTTGTTTGGTTGTTGTTATGGTTTCCTGTTGGTTTTTGGTATTTTAAATTGGTATTATTGTGCGTGATTGTGGTGTATATATTAGTATTTTGTGTATTTTTGATGTTGAGTGCTTTGAAAATTGTGTCATGTTTTGTATTGATTTGTATTTGTTCAGTTATTAGTGTGTTCTATGTATGTAGCCTATATTTGTAAATTTTCCCAAATGTTGATTGTGGTGCCTTTGAGTGGTATGTGTTTTATTAGAGTCATGTTGGTTATGTCTGGGAATTCATGTCCAGTGTTTACTGCATGTGTGGCCAAATTAAATTTATATATTTCTGGTTTTTTGTGTGCATTTAGGTGTTCAAAATAACGTTTTTTTAGTTTTTTTTTTGTTTGTCCTATCTAACATTTATTGCAATCTTGGCATTTAATTTTGTATATACCATTGGTTGTTGTATTATCTTTATTGTGTTGGTTATTTAGTTTTTGTAAATTATTTTTATTAGTTTTGAATGCTATTTTAATGTCTGTGTTTTTAAATGGTTTTGTTAGGTTTGTCATTTTATTATTTATGTATGTGAATGTGGCCCATTTATTATTGTTGTTATTATTTATATTTTGTTCATTTTTATTATTTCTTAATTGTTCAGTTTTTATTTTATATTTGATTTTATTTTCTATGTTGTTTATAGTATTTTTATTGTATCCATTTTTATTAGCAATTGTGTTTATTATATTTCTTTCTTTCTTTGTTTCCTGCTTGAAGGAAAGAAAGAAATATAATATACCAAATTGCTAATAAAAACGGATACAATAAAAATACTATAAACAAAATAGAAAATAAAATCAAATATAAAATAAAAACTGAACAATTAAGAAATAAAATGAACAAAACATAAATAATATCATCAATAAAAAAAGGGCCACATCCACATACATAAATAATAAAATGACAAAGCTAACAAAACTTTTTAAAAATACAGACATTAAAATAGCATACAAAACTAATAAAAATAATTTACAAAAACTAAATAATCCAGACAACAAAGATAATATAGTGGAACCCTGCTAGTCCAAAAACCCGCTTAATCTGAACCGGTAATTTGAAAAAAGGGTCTAAAAATTGGACAAATAAATAAGAAAATACGACAAAATAAATGGAACATATCATTACAATTTGTACATAAAAAGCTTAGATAAATACACACTCATGCATTTTTAGTGAAATTTTTATTAAAACTGAGTACTTTAGATTGCTTTAAATATATGGCAAAATAAAGTTTTGAATTACGTTATCAAGAAATTAGCGTCTGTAAAATGAATGGAAAAACATATTGGTATTACAGTTTAGTGCCAGTAAAAGTATATAAAACACAAAAAACTACAATACATACACACTACATAACTAGACAATATTTAAGGTGTTGCACAAAATCAGTAATTTTTCTCTAATGCAAAGCTGTAAATCCAGCAGACTGTAATGTTCCGCCAGCGCCTCAAAAATAAGACGTCTGCTGGTTTAGCATTGGCGTGCTGCTCTACATAGGCTAACGATAGTTCAAAAGCTCTCACTGCTTCAGCATGTTAGATCTGTGGCACAGGATCATCTGCTTCTTCATTTTCATCGGAATCGTCATCACGTGTTTGTTGTATCAAAGATACGGTTTCTTAATCAGTCAAAACTTGATGGTATTCGATGTCAGCTGCCAGCCATTCGTTGACGTCTGTGTCATCTGCTTCTTCACAGCCTGGATTTGTTGTACGAGCTGCAAGACTTCACTTCTCTCATCGGCTTGTTCACTTGTTCAGGGCTGTCAATGTAGGTAAGGTCTGGCCATAACTGAGACCAAGACTGTCTGATGAGTTGTTGCTTGACATTTTTCCATCGTTCGGCTATCCAGTGTATTACTTCTTTTATGGTGACTTTGTTGAGGACTTGAAGAATTGTTTGTGTAGAGTCCTCGTTTTCAATTAGAGACCTTAGAAGCAATTTTTTAAATACACACTTCATGTTCTGAAGAACCTGTTGATCCATTGGTTGCAGTAATGTAGTTGGAGGTAAAAAATTGCTTTGATATCTCCGTTGATAAGTTCTTCTTCTGGGGGGTGTGCTGTAGCATTGTCTAAGACAAGTAAAGCTCTGGGTTGTAGGTCGTTTTCTTTACTGAACGTATTAACAGCAGGCATAAATTGTTCATGAAACCACTCCTTGAATAATTCGCTGGTCATCCATGCTTTTCTTTGGCTCTTGTAGTGTACAGGAAGTGAGTTGACGTTGATGTTTTTGAATGCCTTCGGTTTTTTAGATTTGCCTATAACCATGAGAGACAACTTATTAGTCCCAGCTGCATTACTGCATGCTAAGACAGAGTCGTTATTTGGACATTTTAAAGCCAGGAGCACCAAGTTCTTGTTTAGCAGCAAGGCTCTTTTTAGGCAATGCCTTAAAATTTAATCCTGTCTCATTGCAGTTATATACTTCTTGAGGTGAATAATTTTCTGACGCAATTATGTGTGCAAATTTAGATACATATTCTTTTGCCGCATAATGATCCGCCGACAGAGATTCCCCAGTTATGGATAACATTCGTACACCGTGCCTTCTCTTCCACCTGTCCAGCCAACCATTGCTGGCAATAAATTTTGGGTCACCATTCATAAGTTTATTATGATGAACTGCCTTTTCCTGGATTAAGGGACCACTAAGGGGAATTTTATGAACGCCTCTCAGTATTTCTTGAGAAAAGCACGTAAATAGGGCTTTGTTGACTTTGTTAAAGTCGACCTTTGATGTATGGTGTTCCTCGAGAACCTTCTCTGTTTCTGTAACACAAAACTGCTCAGTCTTAGTCCGATTTTTTTCCAATCACTTGTTGTCGCCTTACCAACACTGAATTCAGCTGCTAATTTTGTACCACTCTTGGCCTTATCTAGCCACTTTAACACTTCAAGTTTATCTTTCAAAGTACACAAATTATGTTTTTGCTTTCACACCATCTTATTCATTTATAAATGTAGCCCGTAAAATTAATGTACAGACTTAAAAAAAAAAATGTCTTGCTACAGTATAAACCACAAACAATAATTAAACATAGATAACACAAATCTAACACACATCCACTCACGTCGGTGAATACTCCCAGACTAGGCTGAAAAGAAAGTGACTGATTTGTTTTACCCAAAAATAGACATAAGCCAGTAGCGAATAGACTTCTAGTAATGTAGCGGTTAGTGGTGGAGAGGTGAAAGAGGGGTGGACTGCCCAGCGGTGAGTAATCTTATTATGTCATACTCGGCGCCCACCAGTCACTGTCCCTGCACTGTCTCTATAGTTGTTCATTATCGTTCATAGAAGCGAGTCACATATTGTATTGGAACTAACAGTAGCCAATGGAATATTTAACTGGTATTCACTGTATTTTTATAGTATAAAAGAGGGACTGCAAGATCAAAAAGTAGTACAGTACTTTAACTGTAGGCATGAATGTGGTACTTTTCATACATGTTATACAATTTATATTTATAATATACAGTACTGTATAACCTATAACCTGGTTAATCCGAATTTACGTCAATCCGAACAAGACTTGGTCCCAATTAGTTCAGACCAGCGGGGTTCTACTGTACAACAAGCAATGATATATACAAAGTTGAATGCCAAGATTACAATAAATGTTACATAGGACAAACAAAAAAAACTGACAAAACGTTATTTTGAACATCTAAACACATACAAAAAACCAGAAATGTATAAATCTAATTTGGCCACACATGCAATAAACACTGGACTTGAGTTCCCAGACATAACCAACTAATAAACACTGTAACATCACAAAATGTTCCATAACCATAATGAACACCAGAAGGGTGAAATATACTACTAGAGTTGTAAATGAGTAAATAAAATGAATGTAACAGAGAAGAGAATGGACCAGCCAAGAAGAAAAGAAGAGGAGGGATCCCAAGAAGCAGTGATGAATCCACTACATGACACTACAACTTCAATAAACTGACTGACTATGACTAATGGACAAGCAAAGATTCACAAATAAGCTGTCAAGTAAGCCAGATAAAAACATTGATGAGTAGAGTCATACAGAACAAACAAATTAACCACTGACTTTAATAACATGGTAACAAATAACAGCATATTGGCCATTATATAGAAATAACAAATACCATGTACTATGCTAGATGTAGCCACAAAATTGTAAAGGATAGAATAAAAAACAAATGTGTGGTAGTAACTTAAGAGTAATTATAGATGGAAGCCTTATGTGTGTGTAGGTAACTTTCTAAGTAAATAATATGTATGTAAAGATAATAGTAATCAGGGAATAAACCTTGTAATAGAATTACACCCAGACCCTGTATGACCAAGTTTATGTCAATGAAATGATAGGGAAATAGAACCCCTAATTAGCATAAACTAATAGAAGTATAACTATAACGAATAAGGTGTAAAGTACCACCACTTGACCGGTATTATACGCTTTAGAAAGAAGGACATATCAAAATGTAATTAATGAATTAGGAAAATTCAAGTTAATGTGTCTACTTAATAAGACCAAGAATTTATATTGTTTAGCTGTAGACAGCATTTAGATTTAATAATGTATTTAATTTTGATCATTTTATAATGTTCGAAAGAGAAAACAAATGTAATTAATCAAATATTAAAGAAAGGTAAATAGTCGAATTTGCACTGTTAGCAGACGACAATAGTAAACAATGTCTTAGGACAGTAAATTAATGAATTGTTAATGAAAACTATGTTTAAACTGGCCTCAAGCCACATCAAATTAAAGATGAGAAAATAAGCTATAATTTGATAGTAATAGCATCAAAAATGGAATTGTAATAGTCAAGTAATTAACGTTATTATCATTTTTTTGGCAAGATTTGAAGAAGTTCATGTAATAATAACAACAACGATAACGAGTACAGAATACGTCTCGATAATGTTTATTAATAACATTACGTCATCATGACATAATTTTGTACCAATCACGAACGAGTTTACTTAGCGAAAATGAACCCTAGCGACGATCAAGAGAATCCTATATAACCGGCGACGCGCGAAAAAGACGGCATTGGCATTTTTCTTCACAAGCTAGTCGTATGCGTTCTGCATTTATCTATATCACATAACCAGCAACAACAGTACAGATTGAAAATAATTAAAGTAAATTTTGGAAATTAACCATTGAGAAGACGAATAATCTCACCTGAGTGCATCGAGAGTTAGTAGTGACTTTAAACAAGTAGTGCGTGTATCTGAACGAGACAGAATCATAACCTAAAAAGGCGACAACCTATCTGTTTAGTAAGAAGAAGGTTATTCTCGTTCGAAGTGCAATTTTAGTGAAGTGAAGTAACGATCACTATAATCCGATCATTAATGTGTTTATAAATTAATCGATACGATTAAAAAACCAGGTAGTACAGTGATAAAATTTATTGTTTATTTTTCATCAGTTAATCGTAGAACATAACACACTTTGCACTGACGCAAAAACAATAAGACTATTTGTAGATAACATTGTACCAAATTTATTTAGAGGGATTAACACATCCCGAAGTAAGAGTATATGTATTAAAATTTTTATAACTAAAATCAGTTTGAATCTTGTAGCGTGACAGAAAATCCACTACTTATTAAGTCATATAAAATCATAAAATTTAATTACACCACATATGTTAAAATAATATTGAGTGAGATTTAATGAAATCAAAGGAATGAACCACGATAAAATAAAAATCCTCATTACATTATATAAAAACCACTGTTTAAATATCAAAGAAAGTATTGAAAGCAACTCATATTATAAGATCAGTAATTTACCCAGGAAGCTAGGAGCAGTAAACAAATTAAATAACACCATATCAAGAAGAAAGAGAATCAGTTTAAGAGTGGTGAACACCAAAATACCCCAAAGACAAGAAGAAGGAAGAATAAAATTTGTGATCAGGAAGAAAACAATACCCTGAAACCTTTAGAGAAGAGCAAGGTCCGTGTCAGTAAATAAATTAGATACTCCAAACTAAACATCAGTCGAGATAACACAAAGTACCTTGGTTTACTCAAGAGTAAAGAATGAAGACTAGAAGAAGGACAAGAATGAAGACCAGAAGAAGGACAAGAATGAAGACAAGAAAGAAGATAAGAAGAAGGACAAGAAAGAAGATAAGAAGAAAGAAGACAGGAGGAGAGGAAGAAATAGTATGAAAGAAACACCGTTGTAAAACCTATTATTATTATTAACTACCATCAACCCCAAACCCACAAAAACGATTAAAAAGAAAGTATAACATACCAAAATCCTATAAAAATGTAATTATTTAGAAAACTAAAGTGTTGTATAGTATTATAAGAAGTGAACTGACTAAAGCTATTGTGTGATATGAAAATAAACAAGTCTTAACAGTCCATGATTACTAAAGGTCTGGTCTGAGATAGTGAGACTCAAAATATCAGAACCACCAGTGAAAGTGAATTTGTGTAAGTGTTTTTTGGAAATGCAATAAACTTAAAGTTAGTGATTCTATAACTTATCAATATGCTATATAACAACTTTAATATCCAATAATAAACAGCATAATAAAATAATAGAATGGAAGATTTCCAGTATTTTATTATTTTAATGTAACTCTTTATTCACAAGACATTTGTAAAAAATGCTAATAACTAGAGTATGGGTGGTCATGTTTACTGATGAAGGGGATCATAAATAATAATGGTTTAGACCAGAAGGGACTGGCATTAATTTAGTATTCATAGGTTTAAAATGTTTAAATAGACTGTTTGTTCACAGCCATGAAATCAATGTATTTGTAAGAGTTATTAGAAAATAAGATTTATATTATGTGTTTAAAATGAATTATGTTTGCTAAATAACAGCATACATACCATTAATAATGTTTCAGTAGGTATGCTGTGTTAATTCAAAAGGAGTTAAATGTATATGTTCAAACCATGTCAGCAATATGTTCAATTGTACAGATGGCTAAATCATGTTCATAATTATTTTTTTATAACAGTAGTGTTAATTAAATACTACACCTCACAATAAGTTATAAACCATTTTATTTTCATGTAATAGTAACTATGTAAAGTCAGAGGAGTGGTAGTATTAAATTTATTTGAGAAAGACAGAAATGTAAAATTCTAAACTCTAGGCCATTTGGTGAAGTCACAAAAACCATATAAACCAGTATAATTCACTTATAAATCCTGTAAACTAGCAAGATTTAGATAAGGTAGATCAGTTAACCACTACTGGGAATGATCCTATGAGTTAAAATGATAATAAGGAAATATACCTTAAAAGATTGTAAATTTTCAAAATATATAAATTAATTAATTTTAAAGAACAATGTCAAATTCAGAGACTAACACAAAAAACCAGTTCAAAGGTTTAATTTATATGTATTTAAGGAAAGGAAGAGAAATATGACTAATTAAATTTTATTATAATAGTATTAATAACAATTAAAATGGAAGAAAAATTGTATGAAGGCGGAAATCAAATTTTGAGCCTATATTTCAAAAAAGGAAAGAATTTTGGTGATTTCCACAAAATGTTTACAGATATGGACTATAATATATCAATTTAAAAGGAATGAGATGATTAAACCAATGCTAAGGTTCATAATTCATGAAAGTAATGAATAAAATAAATAAATTCCATATATAATGTAATTTTGTATCATGTGTATGGGTAATCGAAATATGTTAACAATACTTTTTCAAAGATTAACTGGGCCCGATTTTGACCAAGTTAAAATAGTCTTTTGTTGAATATCAAGCTGTATAGTTGTGTGAAAAAACGTTCCTTATAACCGAGTCGAAAATGGTACTACAGTTAGCCATGCATATAAGTGAATCGAGAGTTAGATGAAATAAACACTTTTGTAACTAAATTTACCAAAACGTTAACGACAATAGTGAAAACTAATGCCTAAATTCATTATACAAGTGATCTAAAACAGTAAAACAATATATTTGATCTAATTCACGCTACAAATCATATACATATTGTGTTGTGGTCTCCAAGTTGCATATAACTAACTATATTTAATATTACCTTGTGTATCCAGGTACACTGGTGCTCCTCCTTGCAACTTCAATGTTTCTTTAAAA
Source organism: Magicicada septendecula (assembly GCA_034769895.1). Lineage (NCBI taxonomy): Eukaryota > Metazoa > Arthropoda > Insecta > Hemiptera > Cicadidae > Magicicada > Magicicada septendecula. The sequence goes on along the minus strand of CM068368.1, from coordinate 401,196,392 downwards.
AACTACGCGTTTCGGGACTCATGGTCCCATCATCAGGTTGATAAAAAACAAGAATCACTCACATGGAGTACGTCAACTTAATAAGAAATAAATAAAACCAGAACCATAATTACTCGAGTTTTCAAAGTGGCTTCAAGCCGTTGCATTTCTGTAAAAAGGGCAGGCTTATGGACGCGCTGGAAGAATTTGAAATTTATAAGGCCTCAAAAACCCAAGGTAATCAGCTCTTGAACGACAAGCTTTCTTTTAAGTCCAACGGACTGTATGACACGGCCATACGCGTGTTGGAACAACACATAGATAAAGGTAGAGATAGTGCGACGCGTAACGGTTAGTCGCTTGCAAGTTCCGATACGATGCGCATCGTGTAGTTGTGTAATTGTATACACGCGGTATGTGCGAGTGAAACTTTTTATTTATTTCTTATTAAGTTGACGTACTCCATGTGAGTGATTCTTGTTTTTTATCAACTTGATGATGGGACCATGAGTCCCGAAACGCGTAGTTTTTTAAAGAAACATTGAAGTTGCAAGGAGGAGCACCAGTGTACCTGGATACACAAGGTAATATTAAATATAGTTACAAATCATAACCGCATTTTGAGGCACTTAATCCACAGAAGTGAACACATACTAAATAACATAATTAACACAAGTATACACGGAACACTTCTTCAGAACACACCAAACAACCTAACAGACCAATTACACCAGTGCGGGGACATTTCAAACATTCATGAAGGTAATTTTGCTGTGATTTTTTGACACGATGACATCGCAGTAAACTTGCCAGATCTAATAGCGGCCATCTTGAAATACGAATCTGCCTTCCTTATCCAGTGACGTCAGTCTACATATGGTTCGACTTCAACTTTCTTAAACATCATATATCAGAATTATTTAAATACTGTTAAATAATAATTATTGAATTTATTTTAATTGTTAATGTTATACTTTCTCGTCACCCTTCTCTGACTATTAAATTAATCGCTCAAAGAACCTGTCCTTTTTATAATACTTATAATAATTTTTCTACTGTATGCACAATCGATAATTCCCTGAGACGGAGTTGATAATTGTTCTCAATCGATAAAAACTCGATTATTTATTAAATTGTTTAATAAATCCATTTATTTCAATTGTATTTATTTGTTATTATTTCACAGGCTAATTTAAGGTGATTTATTAAGGCAAAGAGACTTCAAGAAGAAGAAAATACTTTATTAGAGTGAGATATTGGACCAGCAAGAAAAATCATCGATCGATTGCTGACTGGAGTTAATCTATTTAACTCCAGACTTGGTTCAAATCTTCCAGAAGTGCTCGATAGTTAATAAATACCTTCCTAATTCTTAAAATTTTTACAAAACCTTTAAAACAGCCTTATTTCTTATTTACTGACCTTGATTAAACATAAACAAAATTTTTTTTTTATATTGAAAATTTTATTTTTTATAAAATTTTTCATCTACTGTTTTATTTTTGTAAAGACCGGCATACAGGGTCTCTTACAATCTAAACAAACGAACTTCTCGTTATTCAATTGAAATTTATTAAAGGTGTCTAACCTAAATTATGATATCATACTAGTGTTATTAGAGAAGGAAAATAACGTTCTATCCAGTATCTTAAAAGAAACCACCCTTGAAGTATTTAATTAAGTAAGATAAATATTTTGTTAATAAGAATAAGGGTTTTCATTGTACTCAAAACTGAGCTAGGCCAGTAATTAAACCGGACGACTTGTGATCCGTAATTTATTAGTTTTTGAATGTATTTGTCAACCTAATTCAATAGGTAATAATAAACAACCAGTATTATACAGCATCAACCTTTGTTATTAATTATTTTAATAAATAATCAACAATCAGTATTGCAAGCACTGAGGTGCATTTAACAGTGAATTTATCAAGTAAACTATTTAAATTAACATCAATTTAAATAACCTTTAAAGATAGAATCAGTAAAGGTCAACACTCTCAATTATTAAATCAGAAGTTTATTTTTATGGGACATTTCTGTGGAAAAAACCCATATGGCGCCCACGTAATATTTAAAGTGTTGTAAAAAACTTCGCAGTAATACTATACTGGTCAACCAAGAACTTGACAGTTTATTAATTAACTGTGAACCTCTGAACATCCAGTACTTCAAAACAGTTACATGAAGTGTAATTTATATTAATAAACTTTGTCCAGACAATACTTTGACTTACACAGACGACAATTTTAACAGAAGAGGAGTTCGACTTCAAGAGATCTACGTATCAGTTACATTCATCAACGGATTGACAAGTTAACATCTACTCATAATAAACTAAACATTAATTAAACGACGAAAGTGTAAGTAAACCGATTTATCTACATTGGATTCCACAATAGGTTGAATTGAATTAGATAAATCAATAAACCAAATCGCTAATAATAACAACCAACTTTACCAATTGTTAATAATAATTACTGCAAATATTAGAGACCCTATTAAATTTTAATAAACCGTAATCTGGTTAGATTACAACACACCACACAAAGGCACCACAATGAAAATTTGGGAAAATTTACAAATATACAAACATAAAACACAAAACAGATACAAATCAATAGAAAATATGATACAATTGTCAAAGCACACATCATCAAAAATATACAAAATACTAATATATACACCACAATCACGCACAATAATACCAATTTAAAATACCCAAAAACCAACAGGAAACCTTAACAACAACCAACCAACACACAAGTACTTCAAAATTAAGAAGGCTGAGGATGGGAACAATAAGTTTCCCGAAACATGTTCCAAATAAGGGGAAAACATCTTGAATATGTGTTATATGCATCAAGAAATAGACTGTAGCAAAAACTGCTTGAATGTATATATATATTGTAACCAACCCTCGTGTCGAAGTGACGTCCGCCTCTTTCAAGCCCCGCGATGGAAGCCAATTTGTAACAGCCGTCTGTCGTCTTTCTAAACAAATTCTGTAAAATGTAGAAGTGTAGAGTGTAATGGGTGTAACGTGTCTTATCAATCCGTCATCGCTTTGGAATGTAACTTACGCTGATTGTGTCCGTCGCGAACGTACGAATAACCAGGTATCGAAGTCCTTACCTGTTGTTCACTATGGGTGTGAAAAACCCCGGGTGGCGCCAAATTGTTTAATTAAAACAATTAAAAAATTTTATAATGACATGGCAAACGCAGCTCAGGCGGTGTGGAGAATTCAATTTGTCCCGCCTCGACTTGACCTTCTGAATCGGGCCAGTAGTTCGTTGAGTTGGCTATGTGAGCGCTTGCTGTCAATACTAACTGTTCTCTAAAATGTACACAAATTATAATACACCATCCTAATGAAATTACAACACAGTGGTTACACTCAGTACTTGTTTATTATTTGTTGATTACTAATTATTCAGGTTAACACAAATTATGTTTTCTTTTGTAATACATTTGCACCGGTAATTTATATGAGACAATTTCTCTAGGTTTGACAAATCGATCTTTGAACGTAACAGACATTCAAGGATGGTGTCTGTCGAAGTAGTATACAAATATTTTCCTTCAAACGTCTTGGATTCTTGTGATTATGATAAAAGGATATTAATGATTACAACAATAAAAATACACTACCTTACATCATTTATACTTAAATAATATAATGTGTAGTTATAACTTGTTCTTGGAGTGTAGTAAAAGTGTTTCAAAATTTTGTAAACTAACAACAGGTTAACTTTACAAATTGACAAATTTTCAGTATCTTAGTTTTTTATTTAATCTTTGAAAGAAATTATGTGCAGTTTAGTGAGAGTTCAGATTACTGTGAGACATATTTAAGGTGAGTTTATTCGGAAATTTGGGTAATTTAAATGATACTTAACACATCAGTAGACTGGGTGTACTCGGTTGATCTGGTAAAAAGGAATTAGGCTGCAATCATATTTAATTTTCAATTGTCTAGGGCGTCTGGCATCTTTTTCAAATTAATCGGAGCAATTTATTCATTTCTTTTTTATTTGATTGGTCTTCGACATCGGTTAAATGGTTTCAGTCATCGTCTGCTTCCTTCTCGTTCATTTGTGGTAATTTTGTTTACTATTTTGATGTTTTAAATTAGAATTTTGATCGTTCAAGATTTGGTGTCTATTCAGCAAGAGCGTCACATTACGATTAAAGAAATTTAATGGTAAATCCGTAACCAACGTCTGTCGTCATGGTTACAAATTAATTCTGATTGGTTAATCTTGGTTTATTACCATTGTTATCAAATTTGAATTTTTATTCAAAATAGCTGTATCTCTTCTGATTGCTTTTATTCTCCTGTCTTCTTCCCTACATACTAAATATTATCACTACTGTTATTATTTCCTTTCAAAGATTATTTTGATAACCCTTAAGGTTGGGTTCTTCAAAATATTAATGTTTGTACATTTATGTTAATATTTGGTAATTACATTTCTTTTTTAATTTAAGTCCTTATTCTAACATTTTTCTTTTAAAATGATTTACAAATTATTCTTGGCTATTTACTCACCTTGAATTTGTTAATTTCCTAGTTGATTTTATACAATTTGCAGTTATTTGTTATTGACAGTTAGGCATTTCCTAGGCCTAAGTAGCCATTGATTATTTTTTCCTATTTTATACAAATTATATCTCATTTTACTCTAAAGTGTTTTGTTTTGTTGTTATAATTGATTCGTTTATTGGTTATTGTGTCTTGAATTTGTTTGTGTACTGATTATGTGTCAAGATTATTTTCTATATCTTGGCTTGTCAATTATTTCCTAACTGATTTTCTAGTGTTTATTATTTCTGAATTGATTTATCTGCTTATTTATTTAACTTGCCATAGTCAACAATATGGCTATTATTTACTATTCTTTTTACATAAAATATAACGACTAGGCCTATGGACTGTATGCTTCCTTCAGCCATATCCTATTCATAAATTTAAATGAACAATTCTTTACCAGTTATTAGGTACTGTTGGTTTAACATACATTTCTTTCCTTTACTATTATTTTGGGTGAGAAACATCATCACTCCTTTTAAACTTACTTAATCTATTATCCCTTATAACATAGGGTGTTTATTGATTGCATTCTTAATTTCTTATTTCTTTACTAATCTCTTTCTCCAATCCATGGTAACACAAACTGTTTACCTTACATGGGCTTTCTCCCCTGAATAATATCGTATCCTTCGTTTATATCTAATCTAAATACTAATTTTAATTACCATTAACAATACAGTTCTTATAAGTTCACTATTAAATCATTTAGTGTTTTATCATTGATTTACTAAGTGTTTTCTTATCTATTACTATTTTTTATCATACTATCATTTACAATATCCTTTTTTATTCATCACTTTCACTTTTAACTAATTAGAGTTTATCACTGATTCACTCATTATTTTGGGGTTTTTACAACACTTTCACTATTGGCACTTCTTAAACTTTTTATTTTAAGTGTTTATTAGTGGGTAATCCCTATTATTATTTTTCTTTGTCATTTAGTTACTTTCAGTTTATTTCTCACTATCTCTCTCTTTCTTTACAAATATTATTTATATCTAATAAGTTCATGTCCTTCTAGATTTCTTACTTACATATACTCCTAATTCTTGGGTTAGTGTATTTTTATTTATCGGGGTTTTATTAATTATGAATTACATTTGTCACTTAGTCAATACTAATATTTATTTTTTATATTGGTTATTTACTGGTTTCGTTTCCTTTATGATATTTGATTGTATCATTTCTCCCTTCCCTATTCTATACTATATGTCTGTGTTTTATCATCTTGTTTCATTTTATTTCCTTTATACTCGGTTTGTTCCATTTTTATTTTCATTTTTCTTCTCCTTCACTTCCATCTTGTTTCACTTTATTTTGGTTTTTATCTGGCCAATCTCTGGGGTTGGGTCAATGTCATTTGTCTGTCAGTCTAGTCTGTAATTTTATTTTATAATCACTTTTGGTTTACTATTCTTCCTCCTTCTTTCTTAATTACATTTTATATTTTTATTCTCTTCATCATTTATTTATTAAAATATATTCCTTTTTTGCATTTATTACATACTTATAGATATCAAATATGATCTGAATTTGGCGATGTTATATAATGCCCTTCCACCAAAATAGATCATTTTATAAAACGTGATTCTAAGTTTGATGAAATTATCAGTTGTATTGTATCATTTTCTTCTCAAATTCTCCTTCGTGTTCATTTTTATGTTCAAATCTGTATCTTCTACTTCCTTTCTTCTGAGTCTTTTCTTCATTATTTTCTCTTAATACGATCTGGCTTATTGATTTTTATTATAAATTATTCCCTATAAATGTTATTTTCCCTAACTATCCCTACTTTGTAGCTGAAATCGATTCGGATGGGCTCTATTGGCTTACCTAACTCCGTCGTTCAAAACTACACCTTTTCTGAGGTCAGGGGAACATCATCCCTGCTCAGTTAAATGATTGCTGGACTTATTCAACAGTCAATCTCAATTAATGAATCTTCAATACAGTCATCTTGTGACTAATAATAATAATATTTGTTGGGAATCTTTTACTTTTTTATTTCATTATTGCTCAGTTCGAGTCATATGTATTTTTCATCTTTCTTTATTGATACCATTTGATAACACTTGAAGCGTTGCTTTTTATTGATACAATTAACATTTTTTATTCATTTTCAATTACTCTTTGTTTCACCTCATTTTACGTTATAATTCTTAGAATATTTATTTTATTTTTGATAATTGTTTATTTTACTTCCCATATTTTATAAATTGTGGAAGTTGATCATTTTGATTTTTATTTTATTTTATTTATTTTTTATTTTTTATAAACATCTTAGTAAGTTTGTCATTCTTACTAGTTAGGAATTTTTGTAGCTCATTCCTTTATTTTATGTTTTACTTCTTTGCCTATATGTTGGCTAAAGATTATTATGATACTTTGATGATAAATATGATATTATGATAATCTTACATAGTACTTTTTTATTTATTATTTATCATTGATTTGTTTATTTTTTATCTCATATATGCTCTAAATAATGTTATAAGTTGCTCTTACATAATTTTTTGAATTTTGAAATTCTATCTTGCACCTTTTTTCTTTATTATCCATTTGCAAACTTATTTGTTTGTTTTGTTATCTCTTTTTTATTTAAATCACTTCGGTTGGTTATCAGGAAATCAGTCCCATATTTCAGTGTTCATCTGCACTTGGTTTACCCATGGTCCACGATTACATTAGTTACCCCCGTTGTTCGGACTGCTCTGGTGTGCATAACTATTTCTGTCTGTGTGATATAGGTCTCTTCTATCTGGTACAGCCATTCTTCTAATACCATGTGTTCTCTATGATCAATTTCTACTCAGTTACTTTAGCATTTTGGTTATTACTCACCGAAGTTACTCGTACCTCCATCATTGATCTTCTCACTGATATTGGTCTATTTTGCGTTTCCATTTCTGTTGTATTCCATTTTCTGATCGATCTTCTTACTGTGTTACACCCTGTTTGGTAGTGATTCTCTTCTAAAGTTCCTATTATGTTCCTTCTGTTATTTCTAAAATTCATTATTTCATTCTGGTTGGTAATTGATAGATTAAACATCTCCAGTAGTCCATTCTTCATCATCTCCAATTCTTTCGTGTTTTTATTAGTTTCCTTTTACCTATTTTTCCTAGATCTTTTGTTTCCTTAATCTTCTTAATTATTTGTTTCTCCTGTACTCCTCTACGGTTGGTTTCTATGTGTTTAATTTTCTCTTGGTTTTTGTTACTTCTATTTTGAGATAATAATGTACTTGGGTCTTCTTTAATTTCTGTTTTTTCCTTAGTTCCTTCTGGAGTGCTGTCTAGCGTTTCATTCAATTTCTGGAACCCGTTATCTAATGTCTCATTAAGTTGATCTATTTTGTAATTGGTTTCTTCCCATTTCTTATTCATCTCCGTTTTTGTCTGTTCGCTTTCTTCACGATATCCTCTTAATATTAGTCTTATTTGCTGCTTCATTTCTTCTTTAGTCTTTTCATTAATTTCCTTCAGCTGTTGTTGGAGGGTTTCGTTAGTTTTGTTGATTGTCTGCCTTAATTCTTCTTTCTGCTTCTAAAAATTGTCGTTCGTTTCTTCCTTCATGCTGTCGAATTTATCGTTCATCTGTTTCAGACTCTCCTCATTCTTATTGAATTTTTTGTTAATTTGTTCCTTCTGTTTTTTAGATTCTTCTTTAATTTGTCCAAATTGCTCCATCATCATCATCCTCATCATGTTATCTAATTTTGTGTCTTCGGTTGTTGTAGTTTTGTCCGTTGGATTTTCGATGGTATCTCCTCTATCTTCCTCCCTTACTCCCGTTTCCAACTCGTCAACTGATGTAACTTCCTCTTCTTCCCTCTACCTTCTTCCGTTTCTTGGGGTCTTGCCAACTTTTTCGACAACCCTCTCGTATGCATCTTGTTATCCTTTCGTAATCGCCGCTAGAATTTCGTATTTCCCTTTCTTCTAGCCTCACCAGTTGGTCGCCAATTGTGTAACCAACCCTCGTGTCGAAGTGACGTCCGCCTCTTTCAAGCCCCACGATTGAAGCCAATTTGTAACAGCCATCTATCGTCTTTCTAAACAAATTCTGTAAAATGTAGAATTGTCAGAGTGTAATGGGTGTAACGTGTCTTATCAATCCGTTGTCGCTGTGGAACGTAACTTACGCTGATTGTGTCTGTTGCGAACGTACGAATAACCAGGTATCGAAGTCCTTACCTGTTGTTCACTAGGGGTGTGAAAATCCCGGGTGGCGCCAAATTGTTTAATTAAAACAATTAAAAAATTTTATAATGACATGGCAAACGCAGCTCAGGCGGTGTGGAGTATTCAATTTGTCCCGCCTCGACTTGACCTTCTGAATCGGGCCAGTAGTTTGTTGAGTTGGCTATGTGCCGACCCGTCAATACTAACTGTTCTCTAAAATGTACACAAATTATAATACACCATCCTAATGAAATTACAACACAGTGGTTACACTCAGTACTTGTTTATTATTTGTTGATTACTAATTATTCAGGTTAACACAAATTATGTTTTCTTTTGTAATACATTTGCACCGGTAATTTATATGAGACAATTTCTCTGGGTTTGACAAATCGATCTTTGAACGTAACAGACATTCAAGGATGGCGTCTGTCGAAGTAGTATACAAATATTTTCGTTCAAACGTCTTGGATTCTTGTGATTACGATAAAAGAATTATTAATGATTACAACAATAAAAATACACTACCTTACATCATTTATACTTAAATAATACATATAATGTGTAGTTATAACTTGTTCTTGGAGTGTAGTAAAAGCGTTTCAAAATTTTGTAAAGTAACAACATGTAACGTGTCAAAATTTGGGTAATTTCATTTATTACAGTATGGGGTATTTGCATTTTTATTTATTTCATTTGTTTCACTTTTGCGGGATTTTATAAAATTATTGTGCAAACATTCATTCCATTATAACAGCCCACGTGGCAAGACACTATGTTGCAACAAAGCAGTAAGGCGCAATTTCTATTGTGTAACGCGGCAAGGAATTCGTACCATCCTCGAATTTCTCAGAACTCTGTAGATGTGTGACGACGCACACACTTAACATCTCAAGCAGGGGCTCGGTAGTGACGCCGAGAAAACTCAACCGGCGCTGTAAAAAATGGCGCATGAACGAAAAGTTTGTAACACCAACCAGCCAACTACAGGAAATATCGTTAAGCCACGCCTACTGCTAGTGACATCAGTATAGCAGAGACAAATATCGTCTACACATTTGGCTGATATAACGACTATGTTCCACGCATAGAGTGAATATGCCACAGCAAATTAGCTATGCATGGCGACGAAAATCTGTTGGCCGTGAATACGCAGTTCCTCCCGCTCCGCCAAGCACGCTGCCCAGTTGGTCAACTGATCGCTCCGGTGCCGGAACGGGCTAAGTCAGGCTTGTTACAAAACTTTACATTTTAACAGTAAAAAGTGGATTTATCATTTATCATTTGAATTTATGTGACCGCGGTCGAGTTGCAAAAGTAGAGGAGATAATTTTATACTTTCGGACAGTAACCAACAAGCAATTAACAGAAGATGAGTGCGCGCGCGAAGCACGTTGCCGGCGTTTTTTCAGTAAGGGCTGGGGCTTTATTATAAAATGATATTTGGGGTTTAATAATGAAGTTGTGTTAAAATAATGTATGTAGGTGCGTGTGTAAAGCAGGCTGGGCTATCTTAGAGTAAGTAAGTAATAGTAAGTAAGTATAGGAAATAAGATATGGTAGTTGCACAATCTTAGAAACATGTAAAAATATATTTGGATAAAACGTATAAGTTCAACACTTTTGATCAATAAACAAAAAATAATTTCTCTTCCAAGATGCATTGTAAGAGTTATTCACGCCACCTTGAAAATTACGCTTGTATCCCAAAGTACGTATGAAACCCTGGACCCAAGAATACACAAGAACGGTAAGTGTAAGTTTTTTTTTTATTGTTTATGGTTTTTCTATGTTATTTAAATGGTGATGAATTCGTAGCTTAACATTGGCGCCGCGAAACAGGCACGAATTTAACAAAATGAAATTCCATACCTACAAATAAGATACAAGCGCAATTGAGAGGTTAAGTGAAAATACGCCAAAGGTACTTATGTAAAGTTACGCAAAATAAGTAAAGAATATTTGTTCACATAATAAATAAAGTACATATTTAAAAATATAATAATGGAAAATACAGAGAACGGAGTCGATTTGTCCGACTCGACTATGATAAGCGAAACAGCTGAATTTGACGAATCAGCTGTTATGAATAGTCTTGAAGTACATTCAACACCGAATGTAGGTCAAGACGACAAAATTATGAATGTAACCAAAAGAATGAATCAAATAATACAGATGATTCGGGGATCCAAACGACCCCAAAATCAAATAGAGAGAATAAAAATAATAATAACGGGGTCAGCTTCACTGACGAAAAAGTAGCAGCACAATCTGCTCCATCGACAACACGAACCAAAGAGTTGTCGATGGACGATCTGTTTAATCTAATAAAAACCATGTCTGAAAATATAAATAGCAATGTAAATACAAAATATAAAGAGCAACAAATTGATTCCATTGTCAAGTTTCACGAGTTAAAGAATGAGATTCAAGAGATTAATAGACGGTGTGAAAGTACCAAAGTAGAATTTACCAGTAGAGTTAACCAAGTAGAAACCAAGTTAGAGAATTCAATACAGAAGACAGATGTTAAATTTAATGAAATAGATAGTCAGATAGATAGAGTTGAGAAGCAGATAAATGAGAATAACGAAATATTAATGAAGTCAATGAATGAGTATAACCATGACATAGAATATAAAATAAATAAGTGTAATACCGAAACTGAATGTTGTAACATAACCAGATGTTACATAACATAGACATATACCATCAGATTTAATAAATACATAACGATAATGTAAATAGATACTATAATGATAAGAGTAACCAAGAAGAGAGGAACCATGGGAGAAGAAAGAAGAAGAAGTGCCACAAGAAGCAGTAAACCTAAACACTGCTTGACACTACAACCATACTATAACTGACACAAACTAATGGACAAATTAAATTCACTTTAAGCTGTCAAGCGAGTCAGTGAATAACTTAAATGGAATATGACATGTTAATAAAAATGATTAAGTAAGAATCTGAACAATGTAATATCAGAATCAGCATTTGGGGCTGATAATTAATCAACAATGACTAGTAACTATTAATGCCAAGAACTAAGATTAGATATGGCCACAATATGAGAATGAAGCTATATTACAGTCTCAAATATACTTATGACAAGTGAAAATGTTTGTAAGAGGGAACCTTATACAAATAAGCTACCTCATCAAAGTACCGAATGGTAAACTAATAAATGTTGTTAGGGCATAAATCCGATACAAACGGTATGCCTCAGCAATGCCTAAAACAAACAGTCATCAGTAAGGTGATTAGTAGGAAGTGCTAGAAGTGTGAATTACATACACTGGACAATCTTTATACCCAAACATAGCGATAATCATTAGGAATATGATATACGATTAATAGTTCAATTGTTAATTAATAGCACGGAACAAAATAATGTGAAGCAAAATGTCATAGTGAGTAAGTATAGTTAATAGCGATGTATAAGTTAAGGTTTAATCATAATATGCAGTAAATAAATATCAGTACAGATATAATAGTGTTCTAACATAAACGTTTAAGTGAAAAAACGCGATGTGGAACACAAACAGTATTAATAAGAGTGTGTAATCGCCGGCTTCGATTAGCAGACGACGGCGCGAAACCGAGTGTCTGAACATTGTTTATTAAAATTTGGGGTTGGGTCAATGTCATTTGTCTGTCAGTCTAGTCTGTAATTTTATTTAATAATCACTTTTGGTTTACTATTCTTCCTCCTTCTTTCTTAATTACATTTTATATTTTTATTCTCTTCATCATTTACTTATTAAAATATATTACTTTTTTGCATTTCGTACATACTTATAGATATCAAATATGATCTGAATTTGGCGATGTTATAATATATTGCAACGTTACAACAATTATAGTTGCAATATGTAACTATGTATATATGTAACTATATAGGTTGTAACTATGTAATCAGGTATTATATCGGAATTTTAAAATGTAAGGCCGAAGCAAGGACAGGAGATGCTAAAATTCCTCCCTAACTTCAGTCCTTGTGGAAGCAACTGGGCGCTACAGTCCAGGGCGGGCCATAGTGTGTGTGGAAGGAGGTTACTAAGGGTAGTAACGAATTAAAACTTTAAAATGAATTATGCTGATTAGCTGATGAGCTAATTAAATGGTCTTATTTTGAGTTAAGAAATATTATGACAATGGAAGATGATTAACGTTTTCAAGTAGATAATTTGTTCAGAGGTAGTTGATTTAAATATGTTTTGCTCTATATGATAATTTTATAAATGACTTTACTGTTTGAAAAGATTAATTATAGGAGAGAAGGTGTTTAATATGTTTTATTATGTTGTACTAGGTTAGAGTGTAGGGATTATAAACATGTGTTATGCATTTTACATTGTATAATTGTGTGTAATGTGTCTAGGGTAAGGTCATTCACCTGACCATAAGATATCAGCTGATGACTGGTGTTAGATATGTAGTATGTTTCGTATAATTGATTCATAGATTCTTTTGTTAATCAATTTAATTAAATGATTGAATAATTATTTTTATTAATTGGCAAAATAGCTTTTTTGGAAATTAATATTTTATTGAAAAAAAAAATTTTTTGTTCTTTGCAGTAAAGAATTTTATTTTAATTTTTAATGTTCACTATAGGTAGAGACGGTATCAGCTGATTCATGATGTTTATCTTATGTTATCTTTTGTAATCAAGTGTAGTTATTTTTGAATTTATGGTAGAAAGAAGTTGTTTATTTTTATTTGTTTATTATGATTGTTAGCATCTAGTTAATAAGAATGATAAATTAAATTCATTTAAAAGTTTTTGTAAAGATTTAGAATTTGCGATGAAATTAATAATGAAAAGAGATGATGTAAATTAACATCCAAGTAAATTTTTGATAGTGTATTTAGATTTATTTAACTGTTTGAACCAAATTTGAATTTTATGTTAATAATTAATGTGGAGATAGTGTGTAATGGGATAATGAATATGTGTACGCACCCAGTATTTTGCTAAAGGCAACCCAGTATGTATGTAAGGGGAGAAATATCGGTTGAGGATATGGTATGGTATAAGGCCAGTTTTGGAATTTTATTGGGAATGTTATAAGGTAAGGTGGTACTGTGGTGAATACCTGTCCGATTGTACGTTGTTGGGATCTCGAACAGAGAAGTCCAGTAATATTGTGCAGGTGCAGCCATAGTCGCCGAGCCAGGGGGGTAGTTTACCCATGATGTATTAAGGATTTAAAGGGGGGTTATTGGCACCACATCCTCACTGATCCTCTTAGGGTTTAGCAATGAGAGTTTTTCTGTTTCGGCAGAAAACCTCTCATTGGGGGAGTATTGTAACGGTACAAACCGTTGGGGATTTGTACATTGAATCTTTTCAATTTTATTTAACCAAGTATATGTTGTGAACCAACTATAGCGTCGAGACTGTCGCGGCCCGGCACAGGAATGTGAAGTTAGCAACTAGGGTGCGATTTCACACACAAAAACGGCACATAGGTATAAATTCCTTCTCGCCTAAGTGTGCAGAGAACAAAGGCAGTCGGCTAATAACACCTAACGCGAGTGGTTGCGCTATCGCGCGGTCCGACTGAATTACATCAATGTAGACGGACCGGCCGAAGGAGTAAAAGTGTAAATAAACAATATAAAAAAACAGCGGTTCAACACAAAGGCAGTCGACTACCAGCATCAGACCATGCGGTCGTATAAAAACATTGCTCGAGTAAATTAGGGTCGGCCGACCAGTAAATTACGTGATTTAAAGTAATACAACGAGAAATCATGTCATAGTGATCAATCAGAAGTAATCTGCAAGTAATAACAGTCTAACTTATTTTCGGAGTGTGTTAGCAAAATCGAGAGTTAACAGTGATGGTGCAACAGCGGGGAGACATCTACAAAGTGGCTAAGTACCATTTATAATTCCACGACTAAACTTAAAAAATAAATTCTAATATAACAATAATAAAGAGATCTCTAAAATAGGGGTGTGGGTAAAAGATCTGTAAAGAATGAAAGTATGAGCAACTACTGGGTTGTCAAATAAAATTAAAAGGTATACCGCTTAGTTGAATAAGTAAATTTTGTTTTCTTAAATGTTTAACTTATAATATTATAGAGTTGATAAAGCAAAGAATTTGATGAACTGTTAAGAGTTACAAACAGAGAATAATTAACTTTTAAAATGAATATAAATAAAATGGATTAATAGTGTAACCATGCGTTAAGTCAATTATTACGCCAAATTAACATCACCTATCCCGTGTGGAAAATTTCGCCTAACAAACTTGGTAAGTAATTGAATTCTAAGAGGGGAAAGTGTTTTAAGGTCTCCATATCTGTCCTTTAAAGATATTGGTGGCGACCTATAAGTAATTTGGAGTCTTCTGTTTTGGTAAGTCAGGGTAGCGTGTGATCATGTTGAGTGCATAAAAAGATCGCTCGAGGTAAGTAGACGTCACGTGGGGGAAATTGGTAAAAAGTAATAAAACGTTACAACTAAACAACATGTTAAACAAGTTATTTAAATTCTTTTTATTTCTGTGTGTCTGAAATTAACTCAACTTTTAAATACTGATAGCAACTCAGTTACAAACAAAATAAGATTAAGTTTCAAGAATGACTTTATTGTTGCTATACACAAAAATAAAATAATCTATCATTTACTTCCAATCTATTATGGACTTATACTGACACACCCAAAAATACTACAAAAGATTGTTATTTCTTTACTAGATTTGCTTGTTAACTTACTCTCTTATCTAAGTATTATTTAATCTTAAAACTCTTAATTATTATATTCATATCTAAGTTCTTTTTCGAGAGCTCTCTTCACAATAAAATATAATTGTTTTTGTATCACCTGCGTATATCGCCGTTACCGTTGCGTGTGTGTGTGTGTCCAGAATCCTGAGAGTATGATGATGATGTTGATGATGGTGCTGTAGTCGTTGTCTCTAAATGTGGTTGTTGGTGATGCTTCAGAATTCCTTCTTACATCTTGGAGTGAGTGTGGTAGTGTGCGTGTGTGTCCAGAAGTCGATCGGCAAACAGGCAGCGTAACGTCCTGTAGATTTGTTGAGTCCGAGTGTGTGATCGCTCAAAATTGCCAGTTGTAATTATGCTGATGGCGATTTGACAGGAGCAGTCCTGCTTTCGACAGGTTAGAGATGGTCAGTTCGCTCCAGAGCGTCCTTTTTATTACACTCACTTTTTGGTTAATTATCGTGAACTTATGAACATACTCGTCACATGAGCAATCTCATTGTTTGTGTAATTTTTCTCTGGTCACTCACATATACTACACATATTAATTACTCTTTAATTACACTAGTAATTAATATTAATTAAATAGCGTCATTAATATTGCACCTTTGCCAATAAATTTTACATCACATATTCATCAAAACTTCCTTTACGTAATGATGTCTTTATAATTGGCGTAGGTCTTTGCGTACAGGTTTAACACACGTAATTAGTTTATTATAATCCTGTTAAGACCTGAATAATTGGAACAAACAATTCATAGCGCCACCCCCATCGCATCGTTCAAAACAGGTCACAGCTGCCTCACACACAAACACACACATGCTGTATCTTACGCGGCGGCAGGTGTACGTTTTTCGACAGGTCAGATTTTGTCAATTCCTGCATTTTCTTGCACAAAACTGTCTAAAACTGTTCCTTATACTTTCTATGGTAATTACATATTAAACATACCGCCCTGGGCAAATATGCAAATATATGTATTGTATATATTGTAACGTTACATAACCCCTGCCCAAATATGATAACATAATCACCAGAGTTAAAACCGGTAATCACCCATTTTTAAGACGATAGCAAAATGCTTTAGTAAAGCACAACTCGTACATGAAAATTTACCTGATGATGACGAAGACGACAGCTTGCCGCTCTCGGAGTGGATTAAGAAATTCGACGTAAATGATTTTGGAATGAACTTGATTCCTATGCATCAGTGTATGACTAAGTAGAAACATTCCAAGTGTTGAGTGATGCAGAAATTATCGCGGAAGTAAAAAACATAGAAGCAGAAGATAGTGTTGAAGAAGATGCTGAGCAAGAGGAGGATGCCGACATCGTTTGTCCGACAGTACAGGAAGCAATGAGAGCCGCCAAAACTCTTTCACGATTTTACTGCTTTAGAGAGATGTCTGACGACATGTTCAATGCAGCGCAGCATCTCCACAGCACAACAGAAAGAATTTATTTTTCAGAAAGGAGCGTTCAAAAGGAAATTACGGATTACTTTCGACAGTAAGCGTAAATGTAAGTTTGTAACGGTCCAAAATTGTGGGTATTTTTATTTGATTTCATTTCCGGGGTTTTATATAAAAAAGAAAAAGATTTGTAAATTTTATTTCCCAACGGTGACCAGAACACGTGGTGAATAGAACAGTGTTGTAACGAAGCAGCAACGCAATACTACATTGCGAAATCGGTAAAGGAATCTGCACCACCCTAGATTTCCAAGAACTTTGTAAGAGTGTGACAGCGCCCATACGCATTACTCAACAATACGCGGGTAACGCTATCGTCCAAAAAACCAAGATGTCAGGAAACCAATTTTATGCAGTTTCATTTACCATGAGGCCGGATATGAAAACTTAAGGTCCGCCTATTTTGTGACGTCGAGCCATCAGCGTCTAGATATCGTCGGCGCACAACACAGCAAAAACTACTATGTATCATGCTCATAGCCAACAAACTGCACCAACTCAGGCTGTGAGCGTCGACGAAATTCGTTCGCGGGCAGACATGAATTTCCGTCCGCAGGAAATAAGTGAGTCGACTTATAGCCGCGGCGTCGGCCAGACGCACGCCAAGACTCGTGGGCCCCAAAAATCTTGTAAAGTTTATTTGAAAGTAATAATTTTGCATCTCTAAGTAAACCAGTAGCTAAGAAGGGAATACGTGGAGTGACGGCAAAATGTAAAAGCAGTGAACTAACAAACGTTTGTGACCGAGTGCGGGAATGTTACGGGGACGCGCCACGTGGTTGTCAGCGACGCTATGGAAACAAGTAACTGTATTCTAATCAATCCATTTTATTACCAAGGCCTAATTCAAGTAAATGTAGGGGTTTTATAAATTTGAATGAATTAGAGAGTGAGCACGCTGGGCTGTAGAGGTTAAGATAAAGGTTATATTTAGAAATAAGACATACTTAGATGCATACATTTCAAAATTTGTTTTTTTTTTTGTTCTGTTAATAATTGGTGAATTTCCGTAAGTAAAACATTATTTTCATAACATAAAAATGTGTTAGACTAAGTTATTTCGTCATTGCCATTTTCTCATTTCTGTGCTGCAAGATTCGTCTAAACGTTCCGGGGATCTTCTGAATTATTATTGGGGGTGGTCAGATTGCTAAATTGTCCCTTGTTTTATTAAGGTGGAGTATAAAGGTTTTCGATATTTTAACCTATTAAAAAATATCGTGGCGACTCTGGTCTTCTGATAAAATTTAAATACCAGGTAAGTAGTGGAGAAAGCTTGCAGGTAAGTTCTGGCAGTATAATTTATTTATTAATATATTTCGACCTATTTTTTAGCATCACAAGTTACATGTACTTTCCTTTTGATCTTTTAAAATATTCTTCATTCTGTTTGTATAAATGAAATGCAGTTTGTAAACTTTAGAATAAATATCACGAATAATGTTAATAATGCAAAGATCTTTTTTTTTATTTCTCCTTCCTTACTAGTGATTAAAAAGGGTCTTTTATAACGAAATATACTGTTACTCACCGTCTATGGCCTTTCCGTGATGTTATTTCGTTGTTTACATGTTTCGAGGCACTTGCCTCATCATCAGAACTTTATAAAAACTAATGTGTGTCATCAATGATGACATGTGTCAAAATACTAAAACACAATTAGGCATTAAACCATGTACAGAACTTGCTTTAAAAATGAGCACGTCAATGTTAGGTGTGCCTAGCAAGACAACACGCACCGTACTCACTCACGGCGCGTGTTGTCTTGCAAGGCACACCTAACATTGACGTGCTCATTTTTAAAGCAAGTTCTGTACATGGTTTAATGCCGTATTGTGTTTTAGTATTTTGACACATGTCATCATTGATGACATACATTAGTTTTTATAAAGTTCTGATGATGAGGCAAGCGCCTCGAAACATGTAAACAACGAAATAACATCACGGAAAGGCCATAGACGGTGAGTAACAGTATATTTGGTTAACAAACACGTGGCTTGGGACTACAATAGGAGTTATTCCATTTAAATCAAAATTTTATAACGACTCTTTTATAACGTCACTTGGACATAACGTCATTATTTTTTTGGTCCCTTCAATCACGTTATAACCAAGTTCCACTGTATTTGCTTTATACATTATTTCTTTTTCTTTCTTGTACCAGTTCATTTTCTTATCTTTTTTTTGAGTATTCTATATTCTTTATAATTTCATATATTTGTCTTGGCAGTTCTTGCTTGGTTTTATTTTTATTTATTTTAATTGGTCTCCTTTCTAATTCTCTTACATTATTAATTCTTGTTTTCACTTCGTTTGTTTAGTTTATTTTGTTTTATCTCATATATTTTCTAGATAATGGCGTAAGTTGATCTTACATATTTTTGAATTTTGGTATTCACTTTCTCTTTTCTTTTCTTTTGGTTTGCATGGTCGGTAATTCGAAACTCAGTCCCATTTCTCGGTGTTTATCTTCACTTAGTTTACCCATTGTCCATCATTTCCTCTGCACTTGTCGTTCAGATCACTCTGGTGTGTAGAACTATTTCCGTCCTTGTGAAATAGGTCTCTTCTATCTGGTACAGCAATTCTTCTAATACCATTTGTTCCTTGGTATCAGTGCCTACCTCAATCACTTGATTATTTTGTTTATTACTCAAAGAAGTTAATTGTACCTCTCTCATTAATGTTATCACTGATTTTTTATTCTGCATTTCCAATTCTGGTGTATTCAAGTGTTTTAGAGACCTTCTTAATTTGTTATATACTGTTTTGTTGTGAGTCCTTTCTATTTCTGGTATCTTCCATTTAAATATAGAGTGGTAGAAGTTTTTATTCACTGGTTTGTTGTGAATCCCTTCTATAATTTCTTTTAAAGTCCTCCTACAATCTTTATAATCCATTAATTCACTATGGTCGGTAATTGGTAAGTTAAACACCTCAATTAGTCCATGCTTCATCTCCACTTCTTCTCTTGTTTTTATTAGTTTCTTTTTATATATTTTTCCTATATCTTTTGTTTTCTTAATCTTCTTAATTATTTGGTTCGTCTTTACTTCTCTACGGTTGGTTTCTATGTGCTTAATTTTTTCTTTGTTGTTGTTATTTTTATGTTCAGATAACAATACACTTTGGTCTTCTTTAACTTCTATTTCCTTACCTCTTTCCAGTTTCTGATCATCGTACAGTTTTTTATAGGAATCGTCCTTTTCTTTCCTGTGTTGTTCAAACACTTCTATCATAATCCTTATCATTTCCTGGAAGTTTGCGTCCACTAATTGAGTTGGTTTCTTTGGTTGGTAGCCGACTATTACTTCTTCTATTTGAGTATTTGGTTGTTCCATGTTTTTATTATTTGGTATTTCCTTGAACTCTTCTATTAATAATCTATTATGTTCTTTCCTCCAATTACAAATATCTTCTCTGGATAGTTCAAACATAACCCTTATCCATTCCTTTAATTCTGCGTTTTCCGTTTGTATTGGTTTTTCTGGCTGTCTTATTAATTGTCTCATTTGTTCATATTCCTCCTGTGTATATTCCTCTGTCACTGGTGTGTATATTCCCGTTCTTTCGTTTTTCATCTGTGTGCACTTATCATCCCATCTTTCCCAATCTTCTTCAGTCATTCCTTTCACGTTGTTATTGTTATTTTCGTGGGTTGTCCCGATAGTCTCTTCTTTATCGCACCTTGCGTCTAGCTCCCACATTTCATCATAAATATCTCTCAATGTCATTTTGTCGTTTGGCGTTCCCACTCCATTCGCACGACTCATCTGTGCTCGTTCGTGATCAGTGGTATTTTTCTTGATGTACTCCATCTCCTTGCTGAATTTTTTAAATAACCCTGTCATCCATTCCGCGTAGCTTAATGGTCTCTGTTGTTTGGGCATCTTCGTTTGTTGTTGTGACGTATTTTTCTGTTTCATCTTGTTCGTCTTTTTATTTTTTCCCAACCGCCGATAGTTTTTAATTCTAGCCACACTAGTTGGTCGCCAATTTGTAACGACGTAATCTTGTCGTGTCTTTAAATGTGTATTTCGTGTGTTCGCCTCTCATGTTGTAGTCGTTACTTTATGTTTATGCTGACGATGTACGTCGCGATCTCACGAATTACCAGTACGCGCGAATGTGAACCTTACCTGTCCTTTAATGTGTGGTTGTATTTCCCGGGTGGCGCCAAATTGTTTAAGCTGAAAACAATTAAAAAATAGGACGATTGAGCGTTCATTTTAGATGGTATGGTAAATTCAATTACTCCCGCCACGTGCGGGTTTATTAATCTCGCTGGTAGTTCGTCGAGTCTCCGACGTCTAGCGCTTACCGTCACCTTTGCTCCTCGTTAATGTACACAAATCATATACGTAATACAAATTCCTATGAAATAAAGAACAGTGGTTACCACTCTGTACTAGTTTATTAACTTGTAATTAGTTGTTATTCATTATTATACAAAATTATATATTGTTTTTAAACAAAGTTGCTCCGGCAATAATAATAAGACAGTTATTTCACAAGGTTTGGCGAATGCTTCAGAACGATTTAGTCAGACATGGCGTCTACAACAGTTTATTTTAATTTCGTTCAATTATTCTGGGTTCTTGTGGTTACGAAAAAATATTGATATGATTACAATAAAGTACACTTCCTTACATTAATGGTACTTATATACTATAAGGTATAATTACAATTTGTTCCTGAAGTTTTAAAAAGTGTGTGTTAATAGTTCGTAATTTTTATCCAGGTTATGTTCTGGCTTCATGTTTAGTGTTTTATTTTTTATTAATCCGTGAAAGAAATTGGATTATCAGTTCGTAGTGAGAGTTAATAGTGTTGTGAGAAAAAGTTAGTAAGAATTTATTCAGGTAATTCAGTAATACTTATCAAATCGGTTGTATTATGGTGAAGAGTTCTTCTGTTGAAATAGGTTGGGTCCTTTTTTGTCATCAATCTTCCATCATTTGGGAATGTAATTACGCCTGGCGTCTTTTTCGGATAAGTAGGTCTAAATTATTAATTTTGAATTTAATAATCTGGTCGTTGGCCTCGATTGGATGGATTAATTACTCATCAGACTTCTTGTTTCTTCATGTTATAAAATTTGGATTACTTTTTATTGTTTTAAATTAAAATTTGAGTCATTTACGGCTTGGCGTCTATTCGTCTTGAGCTTCAATAATGAACTAACAGTTTCTAACGGAATAATAGTAAATAACATTCGGTTGTTATGGCAACTGACTGCCTCTCATTGGCTGTTCAGATTTAAGCCCATTGTTATAATATTTGAATTTTTTATTCAAAATGACTAAATATCTTCTGATTGCTATTATTCTTCTGTCTTCTTGTCAATGTATGAGATATTATCACAACTGTTCCTATTTTCTTTCAAAGATCATTTTGACATCCCACAAAGCTGGGTTTGCTTATGTATTAATGTTTTGACATTAATGTTAATATTGTGTAATTACATTTCTTTCTTATTTTGTGTTCTTAATTTAACTTTTACATTTCAATATGATTCACTAATCTTACTTAACTAGTTACTTGCCCTGGATTTTCTAATACAATAAGTAATTTCTTATAATTTGTTGATTTTGGATTTATACCGTTAGGCATTTCATAGGCCTAAGTAGTGGTAGGCTATATTTTCTTATTTTACATAAATTAAAGATTATTTTACCTTTGTACATGTTTTGTTTTGTGTCACAAATGATTTGTTTACTTTTTGAATTGATTTGGGTTGTTTTATGATAATTGTATGTTCTCATTACCTTACAAAATCATGGTTTGTCTATTATTTTCTAATGGCTTTTCCAGTATTATTAGGTTTGTAAGGATTTATCTCTTTACTTATCTATATTGCCATTTTTTTTATAACTTGTCTGTTACTTACTATGATTTATAAAACATAACACAACATATAGGTTTATGGTCTGTATACTTTTTTCAGCCATATTCCTTCTCATAAACTTAATTGAACAAATCTTTTAACAGTTACTATGCTAATCTTGTATATAGTTTGTTTCTTCTTAACTATTTTGGTGACTAACATTATCACACCATTTATTTTATCTTAATAATCCCTTTGAACATAGGATGTTTTACTTATTTTGCTTTTCTATTCTTTAGTATATTTTTCTTTTCCAAACTTTACTATCTAACCATGGTAACACTAATATTTTGACTCCTCATGGGATTTTTTCCCTGAATACCATTGTATTCCTAATCTACAATCACTCTTAATCCTAATAACAAAAATATTCTTATTTTCTAGCACTTTTCACTATTAAACTGTAGTGTTTATTACTGGTTTTTAGATGTCTATACCTATCAGTAGGGTTTTCTATTTATTTTGGGGGTTTACACTGGCACTTTGCACTTTTTTATAGTATTTGAGTGTTACTAGTGGGTGTTCCCACATTAATTTCTCTTTTCTCACTTAATCATGTTCACTATCTATCTATCTCTCACTTCATAATGGTTAGTTATACTGTTAACAAGTTTCATATCATTATAGAGTTATTTATAACATTTAATCTCTATTTCTTTGGTTAGTGTACTTTAGTTTGTCATTACTTTATTTGATTTTAATAATTATCATTTACATTAATTATTTATTTGATTCTAATAATTATCATTTGATTTTACTATTTCTCATTTCCTTTTCTATATCATTTGTTTGTGTCTTATTATATCTTCTCATTTTATTTCATTTATATTTTGTTTGTTTCCTTTTCATTTACCTTCTCATTTGATTTCATTTTATTTCATTTTATTGAGTCAATCACTTGGGTTGGGTCATAGTCGTTTGTCTCGTCATAGTCATTTTATTTTCATTAGTTAAACATTTAATATAGTTGATTCATAGTTTTTTCCCTTGTATTGGGGTGGCTTTTTTGTGTTGTAACAATATTTATATCCACCCAGAAAACTGCAGCTGTCGATTCAGGAATCAGCCTGTCGACAGTTGAACCATGGCATGATAGTCCCCACTCTCGTCTCATTTCACATAATTGCACTTTTTCACCAATCGCACTGTTTAACGCAGATTTCACGGCGATAAAATATTGTCTAATTTAATGACCTATGTGATGTGCAATTATCATGATGCTCGCACCACTAGTGTAATTATAATGCTTTAAAAATCGCACTGGATTCGCACTGATTGTCCGAATTATGTAAAATTCGCACTGCACTTGTGTCTGATTTTTACACATTTTAAGAAGTTTTTACCTTCTCGCTAACATTTATGGTTTGCTTATTATTAAATATATTCTTAATTTAGCATTAACTTGGGGTGAGGTGCAAACTTTCAGGATCAAACAGGCTTCACGCACATACACTATTTACTTGTATACACACATGCAGTGGTAATCGCATGATGATTACCTGTTGGTTCCTGCTTGAAAGCCAGCTTCCAATCTCACACCTGCTCGTCTATTATATATTATTGAAATGAACTTAAATATTTATTTTATATTATATATGCGCATTACAGCCTATGCTTGTATTGTTGCATTATTCCTCTACTTGGTAAAAAAAAATTTTAATAAATTTATTTATTAAAATATATTTTTTTTCTATCAGACATCTTATATTTTTATATTTCATATTACTTATATATTTTTTTTATTTGCATTTATACACTAGGCTATTATCCATGATAATGAATATTAATTGTTCACATTCCCTTAGTTGGAGGGTAAAACAAGTCTAGTTTCTATCTCCCCTCCCTACGAGTTGCTAACAATGCATAAACGTAGCTTCTTCTTCTCATTGTTCTACTTCATCTGGTTCCACTGACCTAGTTATTTTTACGTGTAAAACTTTCTGAGTGAACTGGCATTCTTGCACTGATAAACATTTTTCATCTTAACATATTATGCCATTCTTCAATCTGAAATTTTTACATTATCTTAATTATACATTCCTACCTTCGTTCCTTAACCCTTTTCTTACATGAACATTCTGTATCTTTCTTACAGTACTACATTAACCTTCATTACGTTTTATTACATTTCTTTAACATTACCTTTCTGATCGCTAATAATTTTCTTCATTCTTACTTGAAATACACTTCCGTAACAGAATACTCTTGTAGCTTGTAGTGTGTCACATGATCGATTACAGATGAACTGCCTTAGAAAACAATGATATTCTACTTGTAGTCCTAATTTCTAAGTAGTCTCTACCCTTTTGACTTTTCACTCTTGCTTTCTTCTGTGTCCTTGTATCTCCATTAAGTGTGAAGTTTTCGCTTGATCAGCCGTTCTGACAATTATAGCATTGATTGCTCATCTCTAATCATTCTTCATATTAATAACAACATTGATAATAACATTCCTTTACAATCATTCCTTACACTAACATTAACATTTACATTCCTTGCCATTTATAATACATTCCCTACCTTTCTTTGAACATACTTTTATTTAGCATAACATTCTTTATTATTTAATTCCTTATTTCTTTCCACTAATATTTCTTTTTATTTGCAATCATAACCTTAATAAATAACATTTCTTAATTATACTCTCTTGATCTTTTTACACATATTATTTCTTATTAATTTAACTCATTTTCTTATTATTAATAATTAATAGTAATATTTTTTTATTTAAAAATAATTATTTATTTTCGGGCATTGAGTGTGGTTCCATTTACACCCTCCCTAGTTTAAGTTAACAATGCATTGTATTGTTTGACCAGCTGTCAAATTATTCTTTTGTGCGTCGTTTATGATAATATGCATCGTAATTACTATAATTACAGTTATAATTATCGTTCGCTTTATATTTCTCGTGTATATACCTACCATCATTTTTATCACAAGTCTGCGTAGTATTTCGTATAAATAATTTACTACGTTTCTCATTAGGCCTACCATGATATTTACCTCCGTAAGTGTGGTGTCTTAAGTGTATACCCTTATAATTATGTGCTTTACTAGTGTGTGTGTGTCTCACAATTGGGATATCGCTATTAATAAGGTACATTTTATTAACCTTTATTTTCTTCTCTTCCTTAATGTTAATTACTTCTTTATGATTATCATTAGTAACTACGAACGTATTTTCAACTATTATGAATTCTTCACATATTAGCTCCGTTTGTTTATCAGTTATTTCACAGACATTTTCTGTGATCGTGTCAATACGTAAATTTGTATCAACAATTTTTTCAGTTAATTCTTTCACCTTGTTCGTGATTTTTATGGTGTCTTGTTTAAAATTTTCAGTCTGTTGTTCTAATTTATTTTCTAAACTTTCTGTTTGGTTCTTATTAAATTCTTTTAATTCGTCTAGTCTAGCATTTAAATTTTCTGTCTGTTTTGTGCTTAATTCATCGACCCAGGCACGCATCATCATCTGGAAGGCCTCCATATCTAAGTTTCCCGGAGTCGTCATGTCGAATTATAAAAAAAATATTTATTTATAATATTTAAGAATACTATTTTTATGGGACGACTTATTAATTTTATTTATTTATTGTTTCGTTATTATGTCTTTATTCTTATCTACTTATATTACAATTACACCTGTTTGTTGGGGTGGGCGCCAGTTGCGTTATTACAATACAATATACACAACAACATTAAACACATATAAAATATTCATTAATACACATCAATTATTATACATAAATCCTATGCACACATTTAACAATAGAGCATACATTTATTTATGAAATATAGGCGTGTCGGGTCCCACGTTCATGTGCGCCATTTACTACAACGATACAACGTTATTAGATGTATGCGTGTCGTGCCACACTTTGACGGGCGACAAAATTATAACAATACAAATAACGTGTATGTGTAATTGGGGTTCAGGTGTAATTATAATAAGAGTAACTCTTTTTAGGAATCGTAATATGTTTCCATTTATTAATTTACAAACATAAAAAAAATAATATAAAAATAATGATCAACTCGCCATACGATATCCATTAACTATGGTTTCAAAGTTTCTTTACTTGCTGTGTTATCATCACAAACATATGTCTTATATTCTAGATACAGTATTATATTATAAATTTTAATTAAAAACTTTTCTTCATTATACTATGATTTCTTGACTACTCAGTCTAAATGTGTGCTTTTTTTATAAATTGTTAATACATTCTTATTCTATATTTTCTTTATACCTTTTTACGGCTTTATAATCATTTTAACACAATTAATTGATTATTTTCAATGACTCTACGTTATGTGCTTTTACTAAGAAAAAGTTAAATAAATTAATTACTTGTTCATTTTCCAAGCAAGGATTTAACTTATTGTTACATTGACTGTTCATTCATTAAAGAAAAATAATTGAAGAATATTCTGATTACACATAAATTACATAGGTTTTATTATCTCTATCTACATACTTGTTATTACTCTTACAAAAATGTTTTTTTCTTTTTTTGTTCTTTTTATTAAAGTCTTTCAATGTCTTTCTCTTTGATAATTATATATTGGTTTTTCGTCACCTTAAATTCTGCAGAGTTGTCCCATGTCCTCCAGTGATTCCGTCGGTTCGATCCTCCTGGATGTCCTCTTGTCCTCACTGCTTGTCCTCTCGTCTCTCGTCCTTCATGGTACATTGGCTGCTGTAGATTACGATGACGTGTTGCTCTGGTTCTGTAGCTGTTATGATAGAACCGTCTCTAGTCCTCTGCTAGTCGTTCTCTCGTCCTCTGTCAGGAGTTGATGTTCTTAGTTGTCGACTGCTTGTAGACGTCCGACGATTTCTTTGTTACGGTACTTTTTTTATTATTGTTTTCATTAATACTTTAAATCAAAACATTTGCCGTAATACTTTATAAGTTAAGCTTACAAATATCATAATGATGTTAGACCTAGCGTCTAACTTTGTCCAAAGTAGTTAAAAAATTCGCGTCACGAACGGACATAGCGTACCGCCGTGACTGAGGTAATTTAGAAGAGAGAGTTCGTCTGTCCTGGGCTCATGTTTATATCCACCCAGAAAACTGCAGCTGTCGATTCAGGAATCAGCCTGTCGACAGTTGAACCATGGCATGATAGCCCCCACTCTCGTATCATTTCACATAATTGCACTTTTTCGCCAATCGCACCGTTTAACTCAGATTTCATGGCGATAAAATATTGTCTAATTTAATGACCTATGTGATGTGCAATTATCATGATGCTCGCACCACTAGTGTAATTATAATGCTTTAAAAATCGCACTGGATTCGCACTGATTGTCCGAATTATGTAATATTCGCACTGCACTTGTGTCTGATTTTTACACATTTTAAGAAGTTTTTACCTTCTCGCTAACATTTATGGTTTGCTTATTATTAAATATATTCTTAATTTAGCATTAACTTGGGGTGAGGTGCAAACTTTCAGGATCAAACAGGCTTCACACACACACACTATTTACTTGTATACACAGATGCAGTGGTAATCGCATGATGTTTACCTGTTGGTTCCTGCTTGAAAGCCAGCTTCCAATCTCACACCTGCTCGTCTATTATATATTATTGAAATGAACTTAAATATTTATTTTATATTATATATGCGCATTACAGCCTATGCTTGTATTGTCGCAATATATATATAGTAACGGAGTATAAGTGGTTGGTGCGTATCTGTAAAATGTGTACACCTGTTTTTTATGTGTAGAAAGTGTTAGTGTGGTGTGTTCGTCTCACACCGGTCGTTACATTAACGGTTGTTGCTACCGAAGTCCGTAGTGTTGTCACAATTATCAGTACAACCTACCTGTAATTTCATAGGGGTTATGAATCCCGGGTGGCGCCAAATTGTTTAATGAAAACAATTAAATTTGTGAATTAATAAGTTAGATAGGTGTTATCAGCGATGACGGCTGGAGCGTTCGAATGATTCACACCTCTGTACAGCTTACTGTAGTGCCCATATGAAAAGAGCGCTAGTTGTCTGCTCAGTGAAATTGCTAACACACACATATATTATACAACTTCCTATGAAATAAAACAATGGTAACACTCTGTACTGTATCTTTAATTATGGTTTGATCATTAATCAATGTGATAATAATATTATAAGTAAGTTTTCAATAAAATTGCTCCGGCATAAAACATGAAACGCAAATCTCAAGGCTGACGAAATTAATTTTGGAAACGAGTTATTCTGACGCCATATTTGGCTGCTGTTTATAAATGAATTGTCAGCTCGTCCAAAATCTGGAGTTCTTGAGATTATAAAGAAAACATAAAATATGGTTACATTAAAAAAGTACACTACCGTACCTTATCCGTACTTAAATAGTATAAAGTGTGGTTACAAATTGTTCGGCAGTGTAGTAATAGTTGTTACAAATTTTGCAGATTAGTGTGAAGTTATTTTTTAGTTAAAAATTTTGTTACGTAAGTTTACATGATTCAATCCTTGAAAGAAAATTATTTTTTACTTTATAGTGCGAGTTTTGTGTTGATGTGAGAAATATATAAAGTGCTTTTACTCCTGGGATTAGGGTATTTAAATGATACTTATCAGGTTAGAAGATTGTGATAGATCGTGGTTCTTGGGTCATGGAAAAATCATCAACTTTGGAGTGACTTAGGCTGCTGGCATCTTTTTCTAAATTGTCTTGGGAATTTCTGCTATTTAATTTTCGGTTATTTAGTTCATGGACATCAGTTAATTGTTGAACCTCTTCATCTCCTTCTCACTGGTTCATGTTGTCGACTTTATAGTGTTTTTTAAACTTTTTAAAATAAAATTTCGGTCATACTAAATCTTGCGTACCTACTACCTAAGCGTCATTTTTCCAAGTAAGTATATTTAACTGAAAATTAGTAACCAACGGCCCGTTTCTATGGTAACTGAAACCCTTTGATTGGTTAAGGCCTAGATTAAAAGCATTGTTATATTTGAAATTTTTATTCAAATTTATTATATATTTTCGGATTGATTTTATTCTTCTGTCTTCCTTTCTGGGTATTAAATATTATCACTATCGTATTTATTTCCTTTCAAAGATTAAAACAATACCTCATAAGGTCATGTTCTATTAAATATTAACTTTTGTCTAATTATGCTGACATTTGATAATTACATATTTCTTTTAATTTAAACTCTTATTGTAACATTTTTCTTTTAAAATGATTTATATATAATTTTTGGCTAGTTACTTGCCTTAGATTTGTTAATTTCCTGGTGGATTTTATACAATTTGTTATTATTGGTTTTGACAGTTAGGCATTTCCTAGGCCTAAGTAGCCATTGATTATTTTTACTTATTATATTCTAATTATATTTCATTTTATTGCAAAGCGTTTTATCCTGTTGTTACAATTGATTTGTTTAGTAGTTGTTATGTCTTGAATTTGTTTGTGTTCTGATTACATGTCAAGATTATTTTCTATATCTTAATACTTAAAATATAACAATTAGGCCTATGGACTGTAAGCTTCCTTCAGCCATATCCTATCCCTAAAATTAACATGAACAATTCTTTACAAGTTATTAGTTACTGTTGGTTTAACATACATTTCATTCTTTAACTATTATTTTGAGTGAGAAATATCATCACTTCCTTCAAACTTATTTAATTTATTTTCCCTTATAACATAGGGTGTTTATTACTTATATTCTTAATTTCTTAATTCTTTACTAATTCCCTTCTCCATTCCATGTTAACACAAACTGTTCATCTTACATGGGCTTTCTCCCCTGAATAACCTCATATCCTTTATCTATGATGTTGGTGTTTATGTATAAACATTGGTGTTTATCACTGATACACTCACTATTTTGGGGTATTTACACATTCACTATTGCACTTTTTAACTGTTTACATTAAGTGTTTTTTAGTGGGTAATCCCTATAATTATTTCTCTTTGTCACTTTCTCACTATTTCTTTCATTACAAATTATACACAGTATTAATGATATTTTTCTATAGATTTTACTATATCTAACTCTAATTGTTGGGTTAGTGTACTTTTTCTTTTCTAGATTACTTGACTGTTTTGGTTTAAAACAGGTATATAAATTATTTCATTTACAATAATATTTATTTCCAGTATTGGATAATTATTGGTTTTATTTACAGTATTTTATATTTGAGTGTACCATTTCTCCCTTTTATATGTGGTGTTTCTTATTTCTTGGTTTCACTTCGTTTCCTCTTCATTCTTCTGCTTCTTCTCCTTCTTCTTCATTTTCAATTGGCTTCATTTTAATTCGGTCTCCCCTTCTCATCTGGTTTGATTTTATTTAGTCGTAGGAATTCGTTCACTTCCTTCAATTGTCTTTATTCTTCTTTGGTTTTGGTTTTTTCCCCTCTTTGTTAGTTCCTGTTTGTTTGGTCAATCACTTGGGTTGGGTAATGTCGTCGTTTGTCGTGTCATAGTTTTTATATTTTATTTAAATTAATCATTTTATTTGATATGAAGTATATTTATTTTTAATACATATTATCTTTTTTATTTATCCCTGGTACTGGGGTGGCTTATTTGTGTTTGTAACATAATGCCTCTCCTTCAAAATTGATCATTTTAATAAAACGCTAATATAGTTTTTTTATAAAATTATCAGTTATATAATCTTTTCCCCTTTCTTTCTTGTTTGTTTCTTCATGCTTATTTCTCTTCTTACTTGATTCATTCCATTTTATTTGGATCTGTTTTTATTTATTTCCATTAGTGTGTTTTCCTTTATACACAATTTTTTCCCTAACTTTTAGTAGCTGGTTTCTTCCATTACTACTCATTTTATCTGAGACCAGAGGAACATCATCTCTGTTCAGTTTATTTTTTGGATTGCTGGACTTTTCAACAGTCAATCTTAAATACCTTTTTTGTCAACTTGTGACTTAAGTTAATAATAATAATATATTTTGGGATTGTCCACCTTGTGGTTTGTTTTTAGATCACTTTGGCCTTTTACTCATTCTTCATTCCGCTGTACCTTTGCTATATACTGTCATTTACTCATACAGTTGATTGTTTTTTATTTATTCATATGTTAATTTCATCATATCTAACTTTTCATTAGTTTGCTTTTCTATTCTACTTGTGATCATTTTAATTATCTTAGACATTTTTATTCTTTTTCTTGGTTGTTTAGCAATATTCTGCTTTAGCCAATTTTTTTGTATATTGTTTTATACATACCTTCTTTTCTTCCTTGTACCAGTTCAGATTTTTTTTTTTTTTAATACATTAAGTTCATTATAATTTCAGGTATTTATCTTAGCAATTTTTGCTTGATTTTATTTTTGTTTATTTTTTTAATTTGGTTTAAATATCATTTTTGATAATTTTTCGTAAGTTAGTTCTCTTACTTTATAGGAATTTTTGTAGCTTATTCCTTTTTAGGTATTTTTTGTTTAAATATTATCGTAAGTTTGTGATTCTTACTTTTTTATAGGAATTTGTGTAACTTATTCCCTTATTGTACTTTTTTATTTTATACTTCATATATCAACTTTAATAGACTGTAAGTTGATTTTACTTGGTAGGAATTTTGGTAACTTATTCCTTCGTTTTTATATTTTTTATTCATTTATTTTATTTTTTCCATTCCTCATATGTCATCTAAATAAGGTCGTAAGTTGCTCTTACAAACTTTTTGAATTTTGAAATTTGTTTATTTTATTTATGGTAATTTATTTTTCTTCATAAAACTTTTTTATTGAAGCTTGGTTGTAAACTCCCTTTATTTTTCTCGTGTTTATATTACTTATTTGGTAAGTATTGTTACCATTATCCTTTGTGATGACATATGGACCTGCATAAAACAATAACAATTTCTTTGCTATGCCTTCCAGTGTATTTGGCAGTTCACGATTTTTGATTAATATCTTTTCTGCCTCTTTATATTTGATTATTTTGGGCTGGTTTTTTTGCATATTTGGCTTTTTGTTTCTCAATCTTCTCCATAATTAGGCTGTACCATCTGTTTTTATCATACGGGTCTTCTGGGTTTTTTGGGAATTCTATTATCTCTTGTATCTCTCTATTTGGTTTCCTCTCGAACATCATTAAGTATGGTGTATTCTCAGTAAACTGGTGATAGCTGATATTTAAAAATACTTCGGTTGAAGTTAAATATCTGTGCCATTCCCTTTGGTTATCATGACAATAAGTTCTCAAAATGCGTCCCACCTCTCTCAACATTCTTTCTGCTGGATTACTACTAGGGTGGTATACGGAAGTTTTATATGTTTTGATGTTCAATTTTATTAATTCTTCTCTCCACCTTTTCCCTTTAAATTGTGTCCCGTGGTCTGTTATAATCATTTACGGTTTTCCAATTTCTGAAATGTATTTATTTTTGATAATGTCTAATATTTTATTTGTTGTGGCTCTGTTTATAGCGTATAGTTTGGTATACTTGGTGTAATGGTCAAGTATAATTACGATGAACTTGTATCCATGCCTTCCTCCGCTACGTGGGAATGGTCCACATATGTCGAGGAACACCTTCTCTAGTTTGGCATGTGACGTGATGGGTATCATCGTTCCATTCTTCCTTTCATTATTGGTTTTGACCATCTGACATAACGTGCAGGTTTTTATATTTTTATTTACCTTTCTTGTGATATTTTTAATAAACAAATCTTCCTCTAATGCTTTTACTATTTTGAGTGTTCCCATGTGCCCGTATCTTACATGGTAATCTTTGATGATCTGGTTTTCTAATGAATGAGGAATTACTAGTTTCCCTGTGTCTTGGTTCTTTTTTGTTTTTATGAATAATATGTCTTTGTATATACAGTAAAATTTATTTATAATTGCTTCAGATTCCATCAGTCTTTTTCGTATGTTTAATATTTTGGTATCTTGCTCTTGTTGTAACACTATTTCGTTTACGATATTTTCCAGGTCCTTCCTATCTTTCAATATATAATACACTTTTGGTATCTTCCCCTTTTCTCCTTCAAATGTTTGATCTTCTACATTTATTCTGGATAATACGTCGGCCACTATGTTCTTTCGGCCTGGAATATATTCCCACGTAATGTGGTACTCTTGCAGAGCAAGTATCCAACGGGTAAGTCGACCATGACTCAATTTGCGTTGTTTGAGAAATGATATTGACTTATGATCGCTTCTGACTGTGATAGGATACCCTAGTATGTAGGTTCTAAACTTACCACACGCGAATACTATGCTGAGCAGCTCTTTTTCTGTAACATTGTAGTTATGCTTGCAACTATTTAGTATTCGGCTGGCAAAGCTAACGACCAGGTGGTTTCCTTCATTGTCTTCCTGGTACAATTCTGCGCCCAGACTGACGTCACTAGCGTCGCAATTAAGAATGGTTGTTCGAAATTGGGGTGATGTAACATGACAGTTTCGAAAAATTTTTGTTTAATTAAAGTTACCACTTCCTCTTGTTCAGTTCCCCAAGTCCATTTTTCTTTTGATGAAAGTTGTTTAGAAAATTTCGCCGTGAGATGGGAGTAGTTCGTTTGAAACTTTCTATAGTAATTGCATATCCCCAAGAATGACTTCAATTGCTTCTTGTTTTTTGGTGAGGGGAATTTTTGGATGGCTTCAACTTTCTCTTGGGATGGAGAGATTCCCTTTTCTGTCAAGTTGAACCCTAGGAACTTCACTTCATTGGCACTAAATTTTGACTTATCCAATTTAAGTGTAATATTATTATTGGACAGCTTTTTTAATACATGTTCGACTCGTTCGCAGTGTTTGTCCCAGTCTGACGACGTTATGAGCAGGTCGTCAACGTACACTGTGGTGAATTCCAGTGCCTCTTGACCTATGACTTGGTCCATGCACTTGATGAACACTGCTATGGAATTGATGAGTCCAAATGGTAATCTTTTAAATTGGTAATTTCTACCATCAAATATAAAGGCCATGTATTGCCTACTGTGTGGGTGCAGCTCCACCTGCCAGTACCCACATACAGTATCCCAGGTACTAATGTATTTTATTCCATGAAATCTTTTTAAAATTTCCTCAATTTCTCCCGGTGAGGTCCGGTCATTGACAATCATTTGATTGATTTCTCAGGTGTCCAAGCAAATCCGTTCTTTGCCATTCTTTTTGGGTATAGCTACTATTGGGCTTGTGTATTGAGATTGGCTATACTCAATAATGTCCTCTGCAATCATTCTATTAATCTCCGTCCTGACTTCATTTTTCAGGGAGTACGGTATGGGATATGATTTCCTGTGGAAGTCTACAGGTTCCCTGAAGTTGATTCTACACTGGTATCCCTTAACTTTTTCAGGAGTATTCGAGAAAACATGTTGGTATTTGTTATAAATGGCAATGAGGTTTTCAGACTGTTGTTTACTGATTTCTTGTTGAGGCCGTTCTTTTTGGAAATTTCTTATTTCTTCTATTTTCTGTTCCCACAATACTCTACTTTCCTCTTCATCGGCCACAATGATGGACAATTCATGCGTTTGACAGTAGTAACTTTTCAATCCTGAGTCTTGGTTCAGAGCGGTTGGAGTTGGATTACAATTTACGATATTTGCAGACCAGATTCCCTGTTCAGAAGTTAGCAATACGACTCCCTTTTGCAGGTTGATAACTGCCGAATATCTTCTTAACACGTCACATCCTATGAGCATGCTGAATGGTAGCCCATTGGCCACAAGGAATACAATAGGGATGGTTGAGTTTTGATTGTCTAATTGTAATGAGACTTGCTTTCTTACCATCTTATTTTGTTTGCCTGTGGCGCCAATGATTATAATATTGTTTATTGGCAGTGTGGGGATTGGTGTTCGAGAGTTGGCTTGAATTCGTTCTAATTCGGGTTGGTTTATCAGAGAGATGTTAGATCCCGTGTCAACCATGATTATGGTTATAGTTCTGTTTATGGTAGCCTTTATATGGACAATTTCGCTGTTAGTTTGTTGTAACTGGTTAGCCTCTTCTTCGAGAAGTTCCTCTCGGATATTCTTAAGATAGTTGTTAGATATTATTGTAATTACTTTGTGTTTATCTTGTGACATTATACGACGTATTAACCCAAGTGATTGGTCTTGTGATGGGTATTTAGGTTTTTCCACTGACCTCTTTAGTTTAAAGGTGGTTGTTGATTTGTGGCCAGACTATTCGACTGGTCATCCGTCTCGTTACTCTGTCCTTGTTGATGGTTTACTTCATTCCTTGGTGGTTCTGTAGTTCTTCCCTCTGAGAACTGATTGTTGTTAGGATTGGATTTGTGGTACCATGGGTTTGTGTGCCAGTTCGGACTATACCTCCTGTGGTTATTTTGTCTACACCCATACATGAAATTTTCTAGCGTCTGCCGTCGCCTCTATTTTGGTTTCCCCCGGTTCCCCGGTTGTACTGATAATTAGGGTTGTACCGGTTGCCATAATAGTTATTATTGCTGGGGTGGCCATTTGGGCGTTGGTCCAGTTCTGCTCCCCTGTAGCTATTGTTTGGTAGATAATTGTTTGGGACGTTCCTGTTGTTATTTTGGTTTCCCGGATGATTGTTTGGTGGGCCTCTATTAAATGGCTGGTTATTTTGAGGATGATTCGGTATATTCCTGTTGAATGGCTGATCATTTTGATAATTGTTATTATTCCGGTTCCCATTGTTCCGGTTGCCGTTTTGTGTGTGATTGTAGGGTAGGTTGAAATTGGGCGCATTATTATTATCATTCCACTTATTATATCGTTGGTTCACTAGCCGTCATTCTCGTGATCCTCCAACAAGCTTGCCATTCCTTGGATCGTCTTTATCTGCCCTTGTCTCCTGGCTTTTTGTACAGCTTCCTCGTAGTGGTATCCGAGCTGTATCACCAGAGATTCCTCAGGTATCTTGGGTTCTAGGTTTCTGGCCAAGCATACCTTCCCTAAAAAGTAGGACGTTAGGGTGTGTCCTGCTTGTGGTTCGTACCTCCCATTGCTAATGTCATTCCGGACTACATTTTGGGTGGACTCAGACCAGTATTTTTCTCGGAATTGTTTTTTAAATTCCTGTGTACAATTTACCTCTGGTCATGTTGCCGTCCACCAGTTGTCATGGGTGTCTCTGAACATTTCATCAATGAGGCTTCTTACGCTTGTCCACCTGGTTTCCCTATTCTTTTCTATTAATTCCTCTACTCTTTTGAGGAATTCCATTGGATTCCGCCGGTAACTGCGAAAGTTGATTACATCTCGGTTCTCGCTGGTTACAATGTGGGTATTATGACAAGGTTTCTCCCTCAGTGCGTCCAGCTCTTCCTGCATTTGCTTCTCCCTTTGGCTGATTCCCTGGATCTTCTCCTTGTTCTCTTTGGTCTGTCCATCTATTTTGTTGATGGCGGTGTATACCTTTTCTACATGATCATTGACATCTATTTGTATTTCTTGATGCCTCGTCTCCAGCTTCTTAAGCACCTCCTGTTTATTTCCCTGGCATTCTTCGGTGGTGATTTGATAAAGTTCTGTCACCCTCATTTTACCTTCTTCCTTGATATTGCTGATTTTATTGTTTAACTCTTCCCGGACTTGTATCACAGTCTCATTCGTCTCGGTTACCGTTTGTTTAATCTCCTCCCGATATTCTACCAGTTGTTGTTTCAATTCCTCTTTGGTTCTTTCGCTGTCTTCCTTCAATTTCCGTTGGAGCATTTCGTTACTATTTTCAATCTTCTTATTCACTATCTCCAGATCTTTCTTGATCTGTTTCTTCAGCTCTTCACTCTTCTTTTCTAACGTCTCTTGGCTTCTCTTCAATGCCTCCTGGTTGCTTTCCAATTTATTATTCAGAAGTTCTATGTTCTCCTTCAAGAATTCTCTGTTCTCTAGCTTCTTCCTTCATTTTCATGAAATTATTATCAGTTTTCTCCTGGTTTCTGTTTAGTTGTTCCACCATAATCCTCATCATTTCTTGGAAATTGGCGTCCATTATTTGGGCTGTTTCAACTGGTAGGACATCAACTAATTCTTCAATTTCTGGTTCTGGTAGATTTGGATTTTCCGTTTAGTTTTTCTGGTGATCCTCTTCAAACAATCCTCCAATCATTCACTCAATTTCTTCCATTTCTTCTTGGTTTGATCCTTTCTTAATGTCGAATCTTGTAACCATATGATGTCTTTTCATAATCGCCGCTAGTCGTTCTTTTCTAGCCTCACTACGTTGGTCGCCAATCTGTAACGAAGTATAAGACGTCCGTGTTCGTTTAAGCCTCACGTTATATGCGCCAATCTGTAACGAAGTAAAAGCGGCTGGTTGGTATCTGTAAAATGTGTACACCTATTTTTTATGTGTAGAAAGTGTTAGTGTGGTGTGTTCGTCTCACACCGGTCATTACATTAACGGTTGTTGCTACCGAAGTCCGTAGCGTTGTCACAATTATCAGTACAACCTACCTGTAATTTCATAGGGGTTATGAATCCCGGGTGGCGCCAAATTGTTAATGAAAACAATTAAATTTGTGAATTAATAAGTTAGATAGGTGCTATCAGCAATGACGGCTGGAGCGTTCGAATGATTCCCGCCTCTGTACAGCTTACTGTATTGCCCATATGAAAAGAGCGCTAGTTGTCTGCTCAGTGAAATCGCTAACACACACATATATTATACAACTTCCTATGAAATAAAACAATGGTAACACTCTGTACTGTATCTTTAATTATGGTTTGATCATTAATCAATGTGACAATAATATTATAAGTTAGTTTTCAATAAAATTGCTCCGGCATAAAACATGAAACGCAAATCTCAAGGGTGACGAAATTAATTTTGGAAACGAGTTATTCTGACGCCATCTTTGGCTGCTGTTTATAAATGAATTGTCAGCTCATCCAAAATCTGGAGTTCTTGAGATTATAAAGAAAACATAAAATATGGTTACATTAAAAAAGTACACTACCGCACCTTATCCGTACTTAAATAGTATAAAGTGTGGTTACAAATTGTTCGGCAGTGTAGTAATAGTTGTTACAAATTTTGCAGATTAGTCCGAGGTTATTTTTTAGTTAAAAATTTTGTTACGTAAGTTTATAGTATTCAATCCTTGAAAGAAAATTATTTTTACTTTATAGTGAGAGTTTTGTGTTGATGTGAGAAATATATAAAGTGCTTTTACTCCTGGGATTAGGGTATTTAAATGATACTTATCAGGTTAGAAGATTGTGATAGATCGTGGTTCTTGGGTCATGAAAAATTCGTCAACTTTGGAGTGACTTAGGCTGCTGGCATCTTTTTCTAAATTGTCTTGGAAATTTCTGCTATTTAATTTTCGGTTATTTAGTTCCTGAACATCAGTTAATCGTTGAACCTCTTCATCTCCTTCTCACTGGTTCATGTTGTCGACTTTATAGTGTTTTTTAAACTTTTTAAAATAAAATTTCGGTCATACTAAATCTTGCGTACCTACTACCTAAGCGTCATTTTTCCAAGTAAGTAAATTTAACTGTTAATTAGTAACCAACGGCCCGTTTCTATGGTAACTGAAACCCTTTGATTGGTTAAGGCCTAGATTAAAAGCATTGTTATCATATTTGAAATTTTTATTCAAATTTATTATATATTTTCTGATTGATTTTATTTTCTGTCTTCCTTTCTGGGTATTAAATATTATCACTATCGTATTTATTTCCTTTCAAAGATTAAAACAGTACCTCATAAGGTCATGTTCTATTAAATATTAACTTTTGTCTAATTATGCTGACATTTGATAATTACATATTTCTTTTAATTTAAACTCTTATTGTAACATTTTTTTTTAAAATGATTTATATATAATTTTTGGCTAGTTACTTGCCTTAGATTTGTTAATTTCCTGGTGGATTTTATACAATTTGTTATTATTGGTTTTGACAGTTAGGCATTTCCTAGGCATGAGTAGCCATTGATTATTTGTACTTATTATATTCTAATTATATTTCATTTTATTACAAAGCGTTTTATCCTGTTGTTACAATTGATTTGTTTAGTGGTTGTTGTGTCTTGAATTTGTTTGTGTTCTGATTACATGTCAAGATTATTTTCTATATCTTAATACTTAAAATATAACAATTAGGCCTATGGACTGTAAGCTTCCTTCAGCCATATCCTATCCCTAAAATTAACATGAACAATTCTTTACAAGTTATTAGTTACTGTTGGTTTAACATACATTTCATTCGTTAACTATTACTTTGAGTGAGAAATATCATCACTTCCTTCAAATGTATTTAATTTATGTTCCCTTATAACATAGGGTGTTTATTACTTATATTCTTAATTTCTTAATTTTTTACTAATTCCCTTCTCCATTCCATGTTAACACAAACTGTTCATCTTACATGGGCTTTCTCCCCTGAGTAACATCATATCTTTTATCTATCTCTACTTTAAATACTATTTCTAATTACCCTTAACTATATAAATTGGTTACAAACTCACTCTTAAATCATTTATTCGTTCATCAATGATTTACTAAGTGTTTTCTTATCTATTACTACCTTTTTATCATTTACAATATCTTTTTTCACTTATCACTTTCACCTTTAATTAGTTGGTGTTTATCACTGATACACTCACTATTTTGGGGTATTTACACATTCACTATTGCACTTTTTAACTGTTTACATTAAGTGTTTTTTAGCAGGTAATCCCTATAATTATTTCTCTTTGTCACTTTCTTACTATTTCTTTCATTACAAATTATACACAGTATTAATGATATTTTTCTATAGATTTTACTATATCTAACTCTAATTTTTGGGTTAGTGTACTTTTTCTTTACTAGATTACTTTACTGTTTTGGTTTAAAACAGGTATATAAATTATTTCATTTACAATAATATTTGTTTCCAGTATTGGATAATTATTGGTTTTATTTACAATATTTTATATTTGAGTGTACCATTTCTCCCTTTTATATGTGGTGTTTCTTATTTCTTGGTTTCACTTCGTTTCCTCTTCATTCTTCTGCTTCTTCTCCTTCTTCTTCATTTTCAATTGGCTTCATTTTAATTCGGTTCTCCCCTTCTCGTCTGGTTTGATTTTATTTAGTCGTAGGAATTCGTTCACTCCCTTCAATTGTCTTTATTCTTCTTTGGTTTTGGTTTTTTCCCTACTTTGTTAGTTCCTGTTTGTTTGGTTAATCACTTGGGTTGGGTAATGTCGTCGTTTGTCATAGTTTTTATATTTTATTTAAATTAATCATTTTATTTGATATGAAGTATATTTATTTTTAATACATATTATCTTTTTTATTTATCCCTGGTACTGGGGTGGCTTATTTGTGTTGTAACATAATGCCTCTCCTTCAAAATTGATCACTTTAATAAAACACTAGTATAGGTTTTTATGAAATTATCAGTTATATAATCTTTTCCCCTTTCTTTCTTGTTTGTTTCTTCATTCTTATTTCTCTTCTTACTTGATTCATTCCATTTTATTTGGATCTGTTTTTATTTATTTCCATTAGTGTGTTTTCCCTTATACACAATTTTTTCCCTAACTTTTAGTAGCTGGTTTCTTCCATTACTACTCATTTTTTCTGAGACCAGAGGAACATCATCTCTGCTCAGTTTATTTTTTGGATTGCTGGACTTTTCAACAGTCAATCTTAAATACCTTTTTTGTCAACTTGTGACTTAAGTTAATAATAATAATATATTTTGGGATTGTCCACCTTGTGGTTTGTTTTTAGATCACTTTGGCCTTTTACTCATTCTTCATTCCGCTGTACCTTTGCTATATACTGTCATTTACT
The DNA here is from genome assembly GCA_034769895.1 of Magicicada septendecula. Taxonomy (NCBI): domain Eukaryota; kingdom Metazoa; phylum Arthropoda; class Insecta; order Hemiptera; family Cicadidae; genus Magicicada; species Magicicada septendecula. Next base: position 401,154,774 of record CM068368.1, on the reverse strand, counting down.
CATACAGTTGATTGTTTTTTATTTATTCATATGTTAATTTCATCATATCTAACTTTTCATTAGTTTGCTTTTCTATTCTTCTTGTGATCATTTTAATTATCTTAGACATTTTTATTCTTTTTCTTGGTTGTTTAGCAATATTCTGCTTTAGCCATTTTTTTCGTATATTGTTTTATACATAACTTCTTTTCTTCCTTGTACCAGTTCAGATTTTTTTTTTTTTTTTGAATACATTAAGTTCATTATAATTTCAGGTATTTATCTTAGCAATTTTTGCTTGATTTTATTTTTGTTTATTTTTTTAATTTGGTTTAAATATCATTTTTGATAATTTTTCGTAAGTTAGTTCTCGTACTTTATAGGAATTTTTGTAGCTTATTCCTTTTTAGGTATTTTTTGTTTAAATATTATCGTAAGTTTGTGATTCTTACTTTTTTATAGGAATTTGTGTAACTTATTCCCTTATTGTACTTTTTTATTTTATCCTTCATATATCAACTTTAATAGACTGTAAGTTGATTTTACTTGGTAGGAATCTTGTTAACTTATTCCTTCGTTTTTATATTTTTTATTCATTTATTTTATTTTTTCCATTCCTCATATGTCATCTAAATAAGGTCGTAAGTTGCTCTTACAAACTTTTTGAATTTTGAAATTTGTTTATTTTATTTATGGTAATTTATTTTTCTTCATAAAACTTTTTTATTAAAGCTTGGTTGTAAACTCCCTTTATTTTTCTCGTGTTTATATTACTTATTTGGTAAGTATTGTTACCATTATCCTTTGTGATGACATATGGACCTGCATAAAGCAATAACAATTTCTTTGCTATGCCTTCCAGTGTATTTGGCAGTTCACGATTTTTGATTAATATCTTTTCTGCCTCTTTATATTTGATTATTTTGGGCTGGTTTTTTTTGCATATTTGGCTTTTTGTTTCTCAATCTTCTCCATAATTAGGCTGTACCATCTGTTTTTATCATACCGGTCTTCCGGGTTTTTTGGGAATTCTATTATCTCTTGTATCTCTCTATTTGGTTTCCTCTCGAACATCATTAAGTATGGTGTATTCTCAGTAAACTGGTGATAGCTGATATTTAAAAATACTTCGGTTGAAGTTAAATATCTGTGCCATTCCCTTTGGTTATCATGACAATAAGTTCTCAAAATGCGTCCCACCTCTCTCAACATTCTTTCTGCTGGATTACTACTAGGGTGGTATACGGAAGTTTTATATGTTTTGATGTTCAATTTTATTAATTCTTCTCTCCACCTTTTCCCTTTAAATTGTGTCCCGTGGTCTGTTATAATCATTTACGGTTTTCCAATTTCTGAAATGTATTTATTTTTGATAATGTCTAATATTTTATTTGTTGTGGCTCTGTTTATAGCGTATAGTTTGGTATACTTGGTGTAATGGTCAAGTATAATTACGATGAACTTGTATCCATGCCTTCCTCCGCTACGTGGGAATGGTCCACATATGTCGAGGAACACCTTCTCTAGTTTGGCATGTGACGTGATGGGTATCATCGTTCCATTCTTCCTTTCATTATTGGTTTTGACCATCTGACATAACGTGCAGGTTTTTATATTTTTATTTACCTTTCTTGTGATATTTTTAATAAACAAATCTTCCTCTAATGCTTTTACTATTTTGAGTGTTCCCATGTGCCCGTATCTTACATGGTAATCTTTGATGATCTGGTTTTCTAATGAATGAGGAATTACTAGTTTCCCTGTGTCTTGGTTCTTTTTTGTTTTTATGAATAATATGTCTTTGTATATACAGTAAAATTTATTTATAATTGCTTCAGATTCCATCAGTCTTTTTCGTATGTTTAATATTTTGGTATCTTGCTCTTGTTGTAACACTATTTCGTTTACGATATTTTCCAGGTCCTTCCTATCTTTCAATATATAATACACTTTTGGTATCTTCCCCTTTTCTCCTTCAAATGTTTGATCTTCTACATTTATTCTGGATAATACGTCGGTCGGCCACTATGTTCTTTCGGCCTGGAATATATTCCCACGTAATGTGGTACTCTTGCAGAGCAAGTATCCAACGGGTAAGTCGACCATGACTCAATTTGCGTTGTTTGAGAAATGATATTGACTTATGATCGCTTCTGACTGTGATAGGATACACTAGTATGTAGGTTCTAAACTTGCCACATGCGAATACTATGCTGAGCAGCTCTTTTTCTGTAACATTGTAGTTACGCTTGCAACTATTTAGTATTCGGCTGGCAAAGCTAACGACCAGGTGGTTTCCTTCATTGTCTTCCTGGTAAAATTCTGCGCCCAGACTGACGTCACTAGCGTCGCAATTTAGGTAGAATGGTTGTTCGAAATTGGGGTGATGTAACATGACAGTTACAAAATTTTTTTGTTTAATTAAAGTTAGCACTTCCTCTTGTTCAGTTCCCCAAGTCCATTTTTCTTTTGATGAAAGTTGTTTAGAAAATTTCGCCGTGAGATGGGAGTAGTTTGTTTGAAACTTTCTATAGTAATTGCATATCCCCAAGAATGACTTCAATTGCTTCTTGTTTTTTGGTGAGGGGAATTTTTGGATGGCTTCAACTTTCTCTTGGGATGGAGAGATTCCCTTTTCTGTCAAGTTGAACCCTAGGAACTTCACTTCATTGGCAATAAATTTTGACTTATCCAATTTAAGTGTAATATTATTATTGGACAGCTTTTTTAATACATGTTCAACTCGTTCGCAGTGTTTGTCCCAGTCTGACGACGTTATGAGCAGGTCGTCAACGTACACTGTGGTGAATTCCAGTGCCTCTTGACCTATGACTTGGTCCATGCACTTGATGAACACTGCTACGGAATTGATGAGTCCAAATGGTAATCTTTTAAATTGGTAATTTCTACCATCAAATATAAAGGCCATGTATTGCCTACTGTGTGGGTGCAGCTCCACCTGCCAGTACCCACATACAGTATCCCAGGTACTAATGTATTTTATTCCATGAAATCTTTTTAAAATTTCCTCAATTTCTCCCGGTGAGGTCCGGTCATTGACAATCATTTTATTGATTTCTCGGGTGTCCAAGCAAATCCGTACTTTGCCATTCTTTTTGGGTATAATTACTATTCGGCTTGTGTATTGAGATTGGCTATACTCAATAATGTCCTCCGCAATCATTCTATTAATCTCCTTCCTGACTTCATTTTTCAGGGAGTACGCTATGGGATATGATTTCCTGTGGAAGTCTACAGGTTCCCTGAAGTTGATTCTACACTGGTATCCCTTAACTTTTTCAGGAGTATTCGAGAAAACATGTTGGTATTTGTTATAAATGGCAATGAGGTTTTCAGACTGTTGTTTACTAATGTCTTGTTGAGGCCGTTCTTTTTGGAAATTTCTTATTTCTTCTATTTTCTGTTCCCACAATACTCTACTTTCCACTTGATCTGCCACAATGATGGACGATTCATGCGTTTGACAGTAGTAACTTTTCAATCCTGAGTCTTGGTTCAGAGTGGTTGGAGTTGGATTACAATTTACGATATTTGCAGACCAGATTCCCTGTTCAGAAGTTAGCAGTACGACTCCCTTTTGCAGGTTGATAACTGCCGAATATCTTCTTAACTCGTCACATCCTATGAGCATGCTGAATGGTAGCCCATTGGCCACAAGGAGTACAATAGGGATGGTTGAGTTTTGATTGTCTAATTCTAATGAGACTTGCTTTCTTACCGTCTTATTTTGTTTGCCTGTGGCGTTAATGATTATAATATTGTTTATTGGCAGTGTGGGGATTGGTGTTCGACAGTTGGCTTGAATTCGTTCTCATTCGGGTTGGTTTATCAGAGAGATGTTAGATCCCGTGTCAACCATGATTATGGTTATAGTTCCGTTTATGGTAGCCTTTATATGGACAATTTTGCTGTTAGTTTGTTGTAACTGGTTAGCCTCTTCTTCGAGAAGTTCCTCTCGGATATTCTTAAGATAGTTGTTAGATATTATTGTAATTACTTTGTGTTTATCTTGTGACATTACACGACGTATTAACTCAAGTGATTGGTCATGTGAAGGGTATTTAGGTTTTTCCACTGACCTCTTTAGTTTAAAGGTGGTTGTTGATTTGTGGCCAGACTATTCGACTGGTCATCCGTCTCGTTACTCTGTCCTTGTTGATGGTTTACTTCATTCCTTGGTGGTTCTGTAGTTCTTCCCTCTGAGAACTGATTGTTGTTAGGATTGGATTTGTGGTACCATGGGTTTGTCTGCCAGTTCGGACTATACCTCCTGTGGTTTTTTTGTCTACGCCCATGCATGAAATTTACTAGCGTCTGCCGTCGCCTCTATTTTGGTTTCCCCCGGTTCCTCGGTTGTACTGATAATTAGGGTTGTACCGGTTGCCATAATAGTTATTATTGCTGGGGTGGCCATTTGGGCGTTGGTCCGGTTCTGCTCCCCTGTAGCTATTGTTTGGTAGATTATTGTTTGGGACGTTCCTGTTGTTATTTTGGTTTCCCGGATGATTGTTTGGTGGGCCTCTATTAAATGGCTGGTTATTTTGAGGATGATTCGGTATATTCCTGTTGAATGGCTGATCATTTTGATAATTGTTATTATTCCGGTTCCCATTGTTCCGGTTGCCGTTTTGTGTGTGATTGTAGGGTAGGTTGAAATTGGGCGCATTATTATTATCATTCCACTTATTATATCGTTGGTTCACTAGCCGATTTTTCTTATATTGTCCATCGTTCTCGTGATCCTCCAACAAGCTTGCCATTCCTTGGATCGTCTTTATCTGCCCTTGTCTCCTGGCTTTTTGTACAGCTTCCTCGTAGTGGTATCCGAGCTGTATCACCAGAGATTCCTCAGGTATCTTGGGTTCTAGGTTTCTGGCCAAGCATACCTTCCCTAAAAAGTAGGACGTTAGGGTGTGTCCTGCTTGTGGTTCGTACCTCCCATTGCTAATGTCATTCCGGACTACATTTTGGGTGGACTCAGACCAGTATTTTTCTCGGAATTGTTTTTTTAAATTCCTGTGTACAATTTACCTCTGGTCGTGTTGCCGTCCACCAGTTGTCATGGGTGTCTCTGAACATTTCATCAATGAGGCTTCTTACACTTGTCCACCTGGTTTCCCTATTCTTTTCTATTAATTCCTCTACTCTTTTGAGCAATTCCATTGGATTCCGCCGGTAACTGCGAAAGTTGATTACATCTCGGTTCTCGCTGATTACAATGTGGGTATTATGACAAGGTTTCTCCCTCAGTGCGTCCAGCTCTTCCTGCATTTGCTTCTCCCTTTGGCTGATTCCCTGGATCTTCTCCTTGTTCTCTTTGGTCTGTCCATCTATTTTGTTGATGGCGGTGTATACCTTTTCTACACGATCATTGACATCTATTTGTATTTCTTGATGCCTCGTCTCCAGCTTCTTAAGCACCTCCTGTTTATTTCCCTGGCATTCTTCGGTGGTGATTTGATAAAAAGTTCTGTCACCCTCATTTTACCTTCTTCCTTGATATTGCTGATTTTATTGTTTAACTCTTCCCGGACTTGTATCACAGTCTCATTCGTCTCGGTTACCGTTTGTTTAATCTCCTCCCGATATTCTACCAGTTGTTGTTTCAATTCCTCTTTGGTTCTTTCGCTGTCTTCCTTCAATTTCCGTTGGAGCATTTCGTTACTATTTTCAATCTTCTTATTCACTATCTCCAGATCTTTCTTGATCTGTTTCTTCAGCTCTTCACTCTTCTTTTCTAACGTCTCTTGGCTTCTCTTCAATGCCTCCTGGTTGCTTTCCAATTTATTATTCAGAAGTTCTATGTTCTCCTTCAAGAATTCTCTGTCTTCCTTTCTCTGTTCTCTAGCTTCTTCCTTCATTTTCATGAAATTATTATCAGTTTTCTCCTGGTTTCTGTTTAGTTGTTCCACCATAATCCTCATCATTTCTTGGAAATTGGCGTCCATTATTTGGGCTGGTTTGACTGGTTGGACATCAACTACTACTTCAATTTCTGGCTCCGGTAGATTTGGATTTTCCGTTTAGTGTTCCTGGGGATCCGCTTCAAACAATCCTCCAATCATTTCCTCAATTTCTTCCATTTCTTCTTGGTTTGATCCTTTCTTAATGTCGAATCTTGTAACCATATGATGTCTTTTCATAATCGCCGCTAGTCGTTCTTTTCTAGCCTCACTACGTTGGTCGCCAATCTGTAACGAAGTATAAGACATCCGTGTTCTTTTAAGCCTCACGTTATATGCGTCAATCTGTAACGAAGTAAAAGCGGCTGGTTGGTATCTGTAAAATGTGTACACCTGTTTTTTATGTGTAGAAAGTGTTAGTGTGGTGTGTTCGTCTCACACCGGTCGTTACATTAACGGTTGTTGCTACCGAAGTCCGTAGCGTTGCCACAATTATCAGTACAACCTACCAGTAATTTCATAGCAGTTATGAATCCCGGGTGGCACCAAATTGTTTAATGAAAACAATTAAATTTGTGAATTAATAAGTTAGATAGGTGTTATCAGCGATGACGGCTGGAGCGTTCGAATGATTCCCGCCTCTGTACAGCTTACTGTATTGCCCACATGAAAAGAGCGCTAGTTGTCTGCTCAGTGAAATCGCTAACACACACATATATTATACAACTTCCTATGAAATAAAACAATGGTAACACTCTGTACTGTATCTTTAATTATGGTTTGATCATTAATCAATGTGACAATAATATTATAAGTTAGTTTTCAATAAAATTGCTCCGGCATAAAACATGAAACGCAAATCTCAAGGCTGACGAAATTAATTTTGGAAACGAGTTATTCTGACGCCATCTTTGGCTGCTGTTTATAATGAATTGTCAGCTCGTCCAAAATCTAGAGTTCTTGAGATTATAAAGAAAACATAAAATATGGTTACATTAGAAAAGTACACTACCGTACCTTATCCGTACTTAAATAGTATAAAGTGTGGTTACAAATTGTTCGGCAGTGTAGTAATAGTTGTTACAAATTTTGCAGATTAGTGCGAGGTTATTTTTTAGTTAACAATTTTGTTACGTAAGTTTATATTATTCAATCCTTGAAAGAAAATTATTTTTTACTTTATAGTGAGTTTTGTGTTGATGTGAGAAATATATAAAGTGCTTTTACTCCTGGGATTAGGGTATTTAAATGATACTTATCAGGTTAGAAGATTGTGATAGATCGTGGTTCTTGGGTCATGGAAAATTCATCAACTTTGGAGTGACTTAGGCTGCTGGCATCTTTTTCTAAATTGTCTTGGGATTTTCTGCTATTTAATTTTCGGTTATTTAGTTCCTGGACATCAGTTAATTGTTGAACCTCTTCATCTCCTTCTCACTGGTTCATGTTGTCGACTTTATAGTGTTTTTTAAACTTTTTAAAATAAAATTTCGGTCATACTAAATCTTGCGTACCTACTACCCAAGCGTCATTTTTCCAAGTAAGTAAATTTAACGGAAAATTAGTAACCAACGGCCCATTTCTATGGTAACTGAAACCCTTTGATTGGTTAAGGCCTAGATTAAAAGCATTGTTATCATATTTGAAATTTTTATTCAAATTTATTATATATTTTCTGATTGATTTTATTTTCTGTCTTCCTTTCTGGGTATTAAATATTATCACTATCATATTTATTTCCTTTCAAAGATTAAAACAATACCTCATAAGGTCATGTTCTATTAAATATTAACTTTTGTCTAATTATGCTGACATTTGATAATTACATATTTCTTTTAATTTAAACTCTTATTGTAACATTTTTCTTTTAAAATGATTTATATATAATTTTTGGCTAGTTACTTGCCTTAGATTTGTTAATTTCCTGGTGGATTTTATACAATTTGTTATTATTGGTTTTGACAGTTAGGCATTTCCTAGGCCTAAGTAGCCATTGATTATTTTTACTTATTATATTCTAATTACATTTCATTTTATTACAAAGCGTTTTATCCTGTTGTTACAATTGATTTGTTTAGTGGTTGTTGTGTCTTGAATTTGTTTGTGTTCTGATTACATGTCAAGATTATTTTCTATATCTTAATACTTAAAATATAACAATTAGGCCTATGGACTGTAAGCTTCCTTCATCCATATCCTATCCCTAAAATTAACATGAACAATTCTTTACAAGTTATTAGTTACTGTTGGTTTAACATACATTTCATTCTTTAACTATTATTTTGAGTGAGAAATATCATCACTTCCTTCAAATTTATTTAATTTGTGTTCCCTTATAACATAGGGTGTTTATTACTTATATTCTTAATTTCTTAATTTTTTACTAATTCCCTTCTCCATTCCATGTTAACACAAACTGTTCATCTTACATGGGCTTTCTCCCCTGAATAACATCATATCCTTTATCTATCTCTACTTTAAATACTATTTCTAATTACCCTTAACTATATAAATTTGTTATAAGCTCACTCTTAAATCATTTATTGGTTCATCAATGATTTACTAAGTAACTGTTTACATTAAGTGTTTTTTAGCGGGTAATCCCTATAATTATTTCTCTTTGTCACTTTCTCACTATTTCTTTCATTACAAATTATACACAGTATTAATGATATTTTTCTATAGATTTTACTATATCTAACTCTAATTTTTGGGTTAGTGTACGTTTTCTTTACTAGATTACTTTACTGTTTTGGTTTAAAACAGGTATATAAATTATTTCATTTACAATAATATTTATTTCCAGTATTGGATAATTATTGGTTTTATTTACAATATTTTATATTTGAGTGTACCATTTCTCCCTTTTATATGTGGTGTTTCTTATTTCTTGGTTTCACTTCGTTTCCTCTTCATTCTTCTGCTTCTTCTCCTTCTTCTTCATTTTCAATTGGCTTCATTTTAATTCGGTTCTCCCCTTCTCGTCTGGTTTGATTTTATTTAGTCGTAGGAATTCGTTCACTTCCTTCAGTTGTCTTTATTCTTCTTTGGTTTTGGTTTTTTCCCTTCTTTGTTAGTTCCTGTTTGTTTGGTCAATCACTCTGGGTTGGGTAATGTCGTCGTTTTTCGTGTCATAGTTTTTATATTTTATTTAAATTAATCATTTTATTTGATATGAAGTATATTTATTTTTAATATTATCTTTTTTATTTATCCATGGTACTGGGGTGGCTTATTTGTGTTGTAACAATATATATATTGTACCAACTAATTGTAGTATGTATCTAGTGTAATACTGTTGCGGTTTTATAGTTAATTCAGCCCCACGTTATGAGCGTCAATTTGTAACAAATAATATATTCTTGTGTATGTAACTTCGAAATTCTCGCCTAATTCAGCCCCACTGTTGGGTTCGCCAATTTGTAACAAATAACTATGATGTTACTTATTGAATTAGATAGTGTTCGAAAGCTCCACGGTAGAATGCGTCAGTTGTAATATTTTATTTTAGATGGGATCTCCTGCAAATCAATGTTAATTTATTTATAAAGAAAATTATATGTTATGTGGTTGATATTATTCGGTTCTTGATAATAGATCTGTATTAAATAGTTATCAAGTGTTTTACAAGAGAAAAACGCTATATTCCAGTTATTATATTGAATAATTCAGTATTTTTCTCCAACCCTAGTCAGTATGTATTATCTAAATTGGAAAGAGAAGAGAGCGGAGAGCATAAGTTAGTTCTCTATTCTCCCGTATTCACCAGCTGTCAACAGGCGAGCGCTGTAGTTGGCTATTGACCCGTTATTAGAGGTTAAGTCGTTCAGCTTGATTCGTTTCTCACGTTCCTTTCTCTGTAAATTACACCCTATTCAAAATACACTAATTATTCTACAAATAACACGAAATCGTCAAATTCAAGAAGGGTTCTTTATTTTATATATATTTTAATTCCAACAGCTGCTTCCTCTTGCTACTAATACATCATATCGATTTGTTATTGAATTCGGGGTTTAGATGAGTTACAATTTAATTATAATTTTCAGTTTGTCTTTTATCTTAGGGTACATGTAGTTCTTTTAACTATTAGTAAGGTCAGGTAATGCAATTTTAAGGTTACTAAGTATTACAATATCGTTATAAACTCTTATTATATAAAATTAAACATAAGCAAGTTTATTACCAAACTGGATCAGATACTTAATGTGGCAGTGTCTTGTTACGACGAGGCGAGAACAGAATGGCAATGCAGCTCTTGAATAAAAACAACATCCAGCTTCTCAATAAAAGTTTAGATTTGATGTCCCAGAATGTAATAGAAGTTTCAGTTCTGGTCTTCGTTATTCTTCATGGTTCTAGTAGTTGCCGGTCCCAATGGAATTTGTGTAGTATTAAGACTTCGTTTGTTTGTTGAAAGTGAGGTTTGGTACTTCAATACAAAAGTTCTTCGTTTGTTTTTTAATATATATTTTAATTAATTTTGCATTCCTCCGCTATGGATCATCTTTGTTTAATTATAGTTCATTTTCATCATTACACTTTTACTGTAAGTAGGTTGAATGAGTTATTTTTTAATTCAGTTAACTTTAATGATATGCAGAATTATATTTGCTGAGGTATAGATTCAGGAGTTACTACTCAGTCCTTTTAAATGGATTTCTTTTATGACATTTAATTTATTTAATTTGATTCATGTAATTTGGTCTTCTCCTTTTTTAAATTTGTATGCTGAACTTTACCCATTAACATATAATGTTGAATGTTGTAAAGCAACAAGATATCTTTCATTCAGTTGTACCTAACAACCATTTTCTTCTTCTGTTATTGGATAATATTTGTTATCCTAGAGCCGTAATTAGGAAATATTCTTACACTTATTTAATAAAATACTCCCTTATTGGAATTACATTAAATCACCTAAAACTTTCACCTAATATGCATTATCAAACCATATACATTTTACTACATTTTCTTCTTGCTCAACTTATTTTAAAAGGTATTATTTTCCTTTTACAAAATACTAATTTTAGGCCTATTTGTTTTATTACATGTGTTATAATTTTTTGTTTTTAATTTAACTTTTCTGACCTGACCTACTGTACAATGAGTCGCTGGCTTGTGGTCAATTATTCTAATTTTAATTTATCCTGATTTCAATTTATTATTATTATTATTTATTTTATCATTGAACCCTTCATTGGTTTATAACATAATTATAATAACCACTTGACAATTTATTAACAATTATTGTCTTCCTGGCCAAGTTTACAAATATTATTTTAAGACATCTTCATTAATTATTCAAAGTAAATACACTTAACATGATACCATATATAATAAATACACTTGTATTTAATTACTTAAATACAAGTTTAACATGAATGAAATTAGTATCCATTACTTAATACTTTCTTAAAGCAATGGCTTCACACCTACCACATACAAAACACAGAATAAATATCATGTAAACACAATATCATGATAAAGCACAACAACATGTACATCTTTATAAAACATTAAATATCAATTAAACAGTCTATTATTTTCAAACTAGTCTATAGTAAATTCATCTCATTAGACACTGTGTTTATAGTTTACATCTTCCACTGATCACTCCATATTTTATATTTAGATACATTTTTACTATTTTATCACCTAGTAACCTTACTAGGTATTATCAATACATTTTTTAGGTGAGGTTTGCCCTCCTGACCTTAATTATGGCATACCTTGGGTATTGTTTGAGTTTCTATGGACAAAGTTTTTATGTAACGTCTGGGACCTTAACTTTGTTACGTTACAATATATATATATTATAACATCGCCAAATTCAGATCATATTTGATATCTATAAGTATGTAAGAAATGCAAAAAAGTAATATATTTTAATAAATAAATGATGAAGAGAATAAAAATATAAAATGTAATTAAGAAAGAAGGAGGAAGAATAGTAAAACAAAAGTGATTATTAAATAAAATTACAGACTAGACTGACAGACAAATGACTTTGACCCAACCCCAGAGATTGGCCAGATAAAAAACCAAAATAAAATGAAACAAGATGGAAGTGAAGGAGAAGAAAAATGAAAATAAAAATGGAACAAACCAAGTATAAAGGAAATAAAGTGAAACAAGATGATAAAACACAGACATATAGTATAGAATAGGGAAGGGAGAAATGATACAAACAAATATCATAAAGGAAATGAAACCAGTAAATAAGTAAGAAATCTAGAAGGACATGAACTTATTAGATATAAATAATATTTTTAAAAAAGAGAGAGATAGTGGGAAATAAACTGAAAGTAACTAAGTGACAAAGAAAAATAATAATAGGGATTACCCACTAATAAACACTTAAAATAAAAAGTTTAAGAAGTGCCAATAGTGAAAGTGTAAAAACTCCAAAATAATGAGTGAATCAGTGATAAACAATAATTAGTTAAAAGTGAAAGTGATGAATAAAAAAGGATATTGTAAATGATAGTATGATAAAAATAGTAATAGATAAGAAAACACTTAGTAAATCAACGATAAAACACTAAATGATTTAATAGTGAACTTATAAGAACTGTATTGTTAATGGTAATTAAAAATAGTATTTAGATTAGATATAAACGAAGGATACGATGTTATTCAGGGGAGAAAGCCCATGTAAAGTAAACAGTTTGTGTTACCATGGATTGGAGAAAGAGATTAGTGAAGAAATAAGAAATTAAGAATGCAATCATAAACACCTTATGTTATAAGGGATAATAGATTAAGTAAGTTTAAAAGGAGTGATGATGTTTCTCACCCAAAATAATAGTAAAGGAATGAAATGTATGTTAAACCAACAGTACCTAATAACTGGTAAAGAATTGTTCATTTAAATTTATGAATAGGATATGGCTGAAGGAAGCATACAGTCCATAGGCCTAGTTATTATATTTTAGGTAATAAAGAATAGTAAATAATAGCCATATTGTTGACAATGGCAAGTTAAATAAATAAGCAGATAAATCAATTCAGAAATAATAAACACTAGAAAATCAGTTAGGAAATAATTGACAAGCCAAGATATAGAAAATAATCTTGACACATAATCAGTACACAAACAAATTCAAGACACAATAACCAATAAACGAATCAATTATAACAACTAAACAAAACACTTTAGAGTAAAATGAGATATAATTTTCATAAAATAGGAAAAAATAATCAATGGCTACTTAGGCCTAGGAAATGCCTAACTGTCAATAACAAATAACTGCAAATTGTATAAAATCAACTAGGAAATTAACAAACTCAAGGTGAACAAATAGTCAAGAATAATTTGTAAATCATTTTAAAAGAAAAATGTTAGAATAAGGACTTAAATTTAAAAAAATGTAATTACCAAATATTAACATAAATGTACAAACATTAATATTTTGAAGAACCCAACCTTAAGGGATATCAAAATAATCTTTGAAAGGAAATAATAACAGTAGTGATAATATTTAATATGTAGGGAAGAAGACAGAAGAATAAAAGCAATCAGAAGAGATACAGCTATTTTGAATAAAAATTCAAATTTGATAACAATGGTAATAAACCAAGATTAACCAATCAGAATTAATTTGTAACCATGACGACAGACGTTGGTTACGGATTTACCGTTAAATTTCTTTAATCGTAATGTGACGCTCTTGCTGAATGGACGCCAAATCATGAACGATCAAATTTCTAATTTAAAACATCAAAATAGTAAACGAAATTACCACCACTGAACAAGAAGGAAGCAGACGATGACTTAAACCATTTAACCGATGTCAAAGACCAATCAAATAAAAAAGAAATGAATAAATTGCTCCGATTAATTTGAAAAAGATGCCAGGTGCCCTAGACAATTGGAAATTAAATATGATTGCAGCCTAATTCCTTTTTACCAGATCAACCGAGTACACCCAGTCTACTGATGTGTTAAGTATCATTTAGATTACCCAAATTTCCGAATAAACTCACTTTAAATATTTCTCACAGTAATCTGAACTCTCACTAAACTGCACATAATTTCTTTCAAAGATTAAATAAAAAACTAAGATACTGAAAATTTGTCAACTTGTAAAGTTAACCTGTTGTTAGTTTACAAAATTTTGAAACACTTTTACTACACTCCAAGAACAAGTTATAACTACACATTATATTATTTAAGTATAAATGATGTAAGGTAGTGTATTTTTATTGTTGTAATCATTAATAATCCTTTTATCGTAATCACAAGAACCCAAGACGTTTGAACAAAAATATTTGTATACTACTTTGACAGATGCCAACCTTGAATGACTGTTACGTTCAAAGATCGATTTGTCAAACCCAGAGAAATTGTCTCATATAAATTACCGGTGCAAATGTATTACAAAAGAAAACATAATTTGTGTTAACCTCAATAATTAGTAATCAACAAATAATAAACAAGTACTGAGTGTAACCACTGTGTTGTAATTTCATTAGGATGGTGTATTATAATTTGTGTACATTTTAGAGAACAGTTAGTATTGACGGCAAGCGCTCACATAGCCAACTCAACGCACTACTGGCCCGATTCAGACGGCCAAGTCGAGGCGGGAACAAATTGAATTCTCCACACCGCCTGAGCTGCGCTTCTCATATCATCATAAAATTGTTTAATTGTTTTAATTAAACAATTTGGCGCCACCCAGGATTTTCACACCCCTAGTGAACAACAGGTAAGGACTTCGATACCTGGTTATTCGTACGTTCGCGACGAACACAATCAGCGAAAGTTACGTTCCAAAGCGACCACGGATGATAAGACACGTTACACCCATTACACTCTGATACTTTTACATTTTGTAGAGAGAACGACGAGCGAGAGCTGTTACAATATATATATAATAATATATATTATGACCAGATGAAGTCGTACTTTTTTTTATTCGACTCCGATCGTGTTATTTTTTACGATGTCTGAAACCTCGTAGCTTTCCCGATACTCGTCGTTCTTGTGACCTCGCCAATACCTGTTTACCTGATTCCACGTAGTTGTTATTTTCCCGATTATAGGCGCCAAATTGTTTGATTCAAAACAATTAAAAAATTTTACTTCTTTCTTTTGATGCAACCGTACCTCTCGTCGCTTGGTGTCTGTTAAATTCGAAATCCGCTCTCCTGCGACAGTCGTACCAACCTGTAATTCTGGTAGAAAATTTCACTGTGCTATATTAATGAAATAAACACGTAAATATTATTAATGGAAATAATGAGCAGATATTACTTTTGAGTATTGGTTTATTAGTTATCGGTCTGCTTTTGATAGTTACTAAGACATGAGATTATAAAAATATATAACTTTTTTGCT
Organism: Magicicada septendecula; assembly: GCA_034769895.1. Lineage (NCBI taxonomy): Eukaryota > Metazoa > Arthropoda > Insecta > Hemiptera > Cicadidae > Magicicada > Magicicada septendecula. The sequence continues at coordinate 401,139,525 of CM068368.1, read as the reverse complement.
CCGGCTTTAAAGAAATCACAACTCAGCAGTTGGCAATCGATCGTTGGGTCATGGACTGGACACGCTCTAATGTCGAGTTTATATTATACAACGTGTAATCAGTCACAGAGTTCTTTTGATTATGGCAAAAGGATAACAAAATGATTTTTGAAAGTACAACCCTCCACATCAAGTAATTAAATATTATGATCCTTCTTTACAATAGTTTTCTTAGTATTTAAAACAATAGTGAGTTCAATTTACAAATATAGGTTTTAGATATTGTGTACAAATATTTTCTTATTTCCCAAAGTGTTAATAATTTTTTGCGTAATCTTTTAATAATGATTATTACATGTTTTAATAGTCATTCAGTGTTTTTAGTATTTGAACCAAGTTTTGGATATTGTGCATTAATTTTGAAGTGTAGTGATCAGTCTCGTGGGTGTAGTAAATTAATTAAATATTATACATTACAACTTCATCGATGTTTGATAGATTATTTTCATAAATTCTGGTGTTCAGGTCTTCCTTCTCTTATTTCATTAGTTTATATTGGTTTTATTTTCTGTAATTCTCAGTTAAGTTGGATGGATCTTGCTAATAGGTTCTGTTAATGTTGTTTTTTCATTTCCATTTAGTATTATTTGTTTTAATTCATCTGGTTGGTTTATTTTCTAATTTTTATGGAGCGACTATTTTGTCATCTGCTCTCTTCTGATGCTAAAAATGGACTGTTAATGAGTTTGTAATGGTTTTTTAGTTCTAACTGCCAAAATCTGCCTTCTCATTGGTTGAAAGAATTTTGTACTCATTGTTAGATATGGCTTGGGTTTTTGCCCAAAATGAATAAATATTTTCTAATTAGGACAATTTCCTTGTATTATTATCAATATGGTTTTTATTATTATCATTAAATAGCTTTTCTGATGTAGATTAATTTGACATCAAACATGACTAGGTTCTATTATCTCTGGGCTGTTTTAACATTTGGCTATTTTTGTTCTTTGTACTTAACTTGTTTATTATGTTGTTTAGTGCCATTATTTTGGGTTTGTAATGTTCCTTGGTTTGGTATTTTATGTTTACTTATCTTTTTCCCTCACTGTGTACTGTTATTTGTTTATATTTTACAATTTTTTTTTCACATTGCTTTAGGCCTACCTTTGCCTATCCTTTTGACATTGTTTAAACTTTAATTTTGCTCTTATTATTAGTTTCTTATTGCTATGTTTTAGCTAGTTTACTATGATTATGGATTTACATCCGTTAGTATATGAATATTACAGCTTCTCTGACATATTAATGCCTTTTATATCTAAATTTATAACTTTAACATGAACTGTTTCTTAGGCTTTCATCACCACTCAACATAATACAACTTAAGACTATTTCAATAATTATAACATTTGCACAGTTCTATAACATTACTTTTATCTTCTCTGCTTTTCTTTATGACATAATAACAATACTTTCTAACATTTATTATATAATTTTAATATTGTAACATTCATTTCTTTTTTAGGCCTACTTTTCTTTTATACCATATTATTGGTTTAAAGTTTGGTCTGGCCCTTTAACTATTAACTCTAACTGTTAACAATAATACCTTGAATAATATTAATGGATTCTTATCCTGAATAATAATATAATATAATGCTATCTTATCTACTACTGTTTTTGGTCCTTTTCCAAAACTAAACTCTAGTATTGTTCACTTATTTTGGTGTCTTTCTACAGATTGTGTATGTTTTATTTTTAGTTAATCGCTTTCCTTCTGCACTCACTTTTATATGAGTTCTTGCTTATATTTAATGTTTTTTATTTATATTTTGTGTCACACCTTCACTGTGCTTAGTGTCAATAGTGTTATACACTTTTATTTTGTTTCTTAATCACATTGGTGTTATCACCATTATCACAGAGTGTTTATTACTTAGCATTTATTTGTAATTCACTCCCTATTTATATCATGCACTCTTGGTTCACTTTGGTCTATGACTATTTTGAGTATTAGTCTATCTCTATTATATTTCATTTTTGTTATTATACTTTTCTGTATCATTGTTTGTGTATTTTATTATTTGTTTATTTCATCATTATTCTATACTTACTTACAACATTTTCTTTTGGTTTGTACTTTCTATATTCAATGGTACATTTAATTGTATTTACTTTTCTTAGTTTTTTATTTCATGGGTTTATTTCATATAATTTGTCATTTGGCCAATCACTTGGGTTGGGTCATAGTCATTTGTCTCGTATACATTACAGTCATTCTAGTGCTATTTATTTAAAATTGTTAATTCTTCTTCTTTTCTCTACCTTTTGCCACATGCTTTTTACTTTATATTCTATGGTATATCTTCACTTGTATTGGGCTGCTTTTGGTATTGTAACATAATGTATGTATTGCAACGATACAGCCATATGCTGTATTAGGCATTGATTTGAATAAATATAAAATTTGTAGAATTATTATAAGTTAAGGGTAAATGAACAGGTCTGAGATTGTAAAAATATTTCATTGTTAGATTAGGGGAGAAATTAACCTGTTCCGACAAGCAGAGAACACCTGCTCGATTGTATGTGTGTTACACGTATATCTTGTGTGTGTTAGTAATGCATGTACAGACAGGAATCTCAGCTACCCTCCCCAAGTAATTAATAAAATAATTACTTTAATTATTTGTGTGAAAACTAATTAGTGTGTAAACAAACCAAAGACACCAAAGTGTGTGTTAAATTTATATTTATTTCCAGTGAGAAAATGAAGTTAATAGGACACATTACACGGAGACAGTGCGAAATAAATGTGCCAAAAATACGCAAATTATCCTAAGATGCTCAAATTAATACAGTGAGTGCGTAATCAAATTAGCTATGATTTGTGCTATCTCGATTCCATGAAAAACATTGCTATGTGCTAATAATTGCAAATAGATGAAAAGGTTCAGGAGTGGGGGCTATCATGCGATCTGCAGGTATCGACAGGACGATTTTGGAGCCAACTGGCGCAGAATCTCGAGAGGGTATAAATTGAGGGTTCGGCCGAAAACCCTTCTCTTCATTTCAAGACACAGTTGCAGTCGGACATGCTGTCCGTCTGCAGAACAGTTTTATTTTTATTACAAGTCTCATTAACGAGAGAATAAAACGTCAACATTAATTATGTTGACAATATTTCGGAAAACGTAAAGTATCCGGAACCGTTTAAGTCTACCAAGGGTATCCATGGCGAAGCTACCAGAGCGACGAGGGATGCTGAACATTAGAGGATGTTTTTGGACGCCTAACCAACGTTTAAGATCGACCTTGCAGCAGATAACAATTCTCTGATAAGGACCACACACTGCTGGAGAACGATGCTGGACTCTAGACATAGCCAGGACCACACGCTACTGGAAAACGACGCTGGACTCTAGACATATCCAGGACCATGCCAGGCCAGGAGGAATGGAAAACTAACTCTGGACAACGCTGGACCCTGCCAATAAGTCGTAAGATCATCAGAACTCGAGGTGACATGCATAATGCACTTATAAATGATTTTTTTAAAAGAGCTCATAAAGACTATCAAAAGACAATAAATTAAAACAAAGAAAAATTTATAATTAGAAATAATATTTTAGAACTGTAGATAAATGTTTAGTCGTAAGAATGAGAGATCGCATATAAAGAAATAATAAAAAAAATGGAAATTTAAAGTTGAGAGAGTAGATTTTGTTTATCAAAGTAAATAGTTAAATTGATTTGATATTTACATTATAGAAAAGAATGATTTAAATTTGAATGTAAAACAAATGCCAGTCTAAAAGTAATTAATATAAATTTAAATTTAATTTTAAACATTGGTATAGACTGAGCGAGTTGAGGTCAGATCTGAATTAAAAGAATTCAATTCAAATTACATTTTAATTTTATATTTTATTAGTAAATCAAATTATTAACATGTCTAGATTAAAATTATTAACATGTCTAGATGTAAGAGGGCTTTTAAATATGTGTAACACCGTATAGTATAAGAGATGAACATTTAATAATGAACAATATCGTGACCGAAGATTATTAATGATGTTTATTATTTATAAGATGAGTAAACAATAAATATGAATTTTTAAATACTCATAAATCTAATACTCTTATTATAATTACACCTGACCCCAATTACACATACATGTTATTTGTATTGTTATAATTTTGTCGCCCGTCAACGTGTGACACGACACGCTTACATTTAATAATATGTATCGTTGTAGTATATATATTGTAACGAATCTAATTAAATTTTCGTTTACAAAAAAATAAAAAAAATACAATTGTGGGTTATTTAGAATTTTGAAAAAAAATTTAAAGTTTGTTTTAATGTTTAATAATTTAGTAAATAATTTTTGTAATGGTGTAGTGTTAAAATTTTAAATTCCTTTGAGGTATTTTTGTCAGTAATATCGCTTATGGTTTGCTGGAATTAAATTCAGCGTTAACAGGATTGTCTCATTCACTGATCGATTAGTGCTATTTCTTCTTTTTCGTATATATTACTTCCACTTGAGTAATGGCCGCCTTTCTTGTAGTCCTGTTGTTCACTAAAACGCTATTTATTAAATTTATAAATAAATTTTAAACCAAATTGTTGAATTACTATATTTTATTGACAATTATTTAAAAAGATCGATTTAAAATCGATTATCATATATTGCTCGACTCGTTCACAGGGCAATCGATTGTTGATACATATGTTATTTAATATAAATATTTTCCAGGTTCTTTTAACGGTTATAGTTAATAGTCAGAGAAGGGGTAAGGCTAGAAAGTATAACCTTCACAATAAAAAAGCTTAATAGTTAAGAATTACAAAGTTAGTTGATAATATATAATGTTTATAAAGTGGAAAGTTTATACCAATGAAGAGCTGTTGAATACTAATCGTCGTGTGCACTTTGCATGACGGGAGTCAAAATGGCCGCTTCCTAGCTGCTGAAGTAAAACAAGAATGGTGTCGCTGGAATTTTCTTTCAATAAAGCTGCCTTCTCACTGCTTCCTTGTCTCCGCAGTAGTGATTAATAATTCTGGTGTTATTGTAGTATCTCTCGTTCAGTGTTCTGTTGTTCACTCGAGAAAAATGTGTGTGATAATGTTAAGTTACTGGTGTTGTAAAGTTCGTTTTTTGTTGTTCGGAATTATTAGTGTTAGAGGTTCAAATTGTTAATTCACTAGTTTATGTTGTGTATTCACTTGTTTCAACGTTTGTAGTTGTTAATTTCCACTGAATTTATTGTTTAAAATTGTTTTGTTGAAATTCTCAAAAATTTACTGTAGGCTAGGTTCAACTTTCATACGCCATTAATGGTTCCGATATATGTAGTTATTTAGCGAGAGCTTAATCAACCGTACACTACGAATGTTAAATAAGAACTGTCTTACTTCCTTCGTTTTCTGAAATATCTTAGCCAATTTAATATTAGAAAAGTATTGTTTCAATTTTTAATCGCTTCCGATACATGTAAAAAAGTACATTATATCACAGAATATATTTTGGTTATTAATTAATTTCATGAAATAGTAAATACATAATCGGTTTCTTTAATTCCTTCTGCTTAATTTGATACCCAATAATCCATCTTTACAAAGTTTTTTATCAAAAATGCTATATTTCTTTCATTTTGGAAAAGTAGGCTCAACCTTTTATTTCATGTTCTTCTCCAAATATTAGCCATTTTATATGTTATAATTATGACTATAATAAATCTCAGATTGACATAAGTGTTTATCTTTTCTTAATTTCTTGCAATTTTATCAATTGATTATCCTTTTAAATATAATTCATGAATGTATGACTCCCCACTCTAAAATTTTAGTTATTACATTTGCAATAATTTTATATATCTTTTTACACTATCCCTTTAAAGTATAGTTTTAATCATAGTATTTGGTGACTGATTCACCTTATATAAATTCCATCAGTTTACTTGGTTTATTTAACTTAATTAATCAATTATAATGTTGTTGGAACTTCCTATTTGGCCTAGATTTTTCTGGTTTTACATATAATGTTTTTGAAGAATACTGTGTCTATACCCCTTCTGACTTTCTTATTTTAATACAATATTATTTAAAATCTCCTTAATTAACTAATAGAACATGTAGTATCGTATTCCTACTCATAATACATAAACAATATTTGAAATTAACAATATGGTCTTCAAAGTCAGACATTTTAGTTTTAACTATTACTAGTAACATATATTAAACATTTTATAAAAAGAGTATGGTATCCATACTTAGACATTTTAGTTTGGATTAACACTGTTAGACATATTAAACATTTTTATAATAATAACAAATCTTATTCTATTCACCACATTGAATTATGGAGTTCATGGGCTTTAACATAAACATAACATGCCCTTTATTTTTATTTACTTCCTAAACTTATTTTGGTTGCAGTCTTTTCTGTTTCTATTTTGGTATTACATTTTTATCCCCCGTCACTTTATTTATTCACCACCTGCTCTCACTTTATCCTTTACATTTTAAAGAAGGTTTTTTGATAAAAAGTGGCACCTTCTTAGAAACATTAGTAATGTTTTCATAAGAATATTTTATAACATTTTATTTCTGTAGTCATAGAAAACATTAAAGTTGTTTAATGGTACACATGTACAGTAGAACCTCGTTAACCCGGATCAACTGGGGCCGGGGCCGATCCGAGTTAACGAAAATCCGGGTTATCCAGAGAATGAGGGAAAAACGATAAAAAAGAACATGTACTTACCAAAAATATTTTTAATGGAGTTTAAAAATTATTATCGGCACACTTTCACCTAAAAACACATAATATGTATTTACACTGTACACAATATAGGTACAAACTAGTCGGTAGTAAAAAAGGCAGTGAGCTTTTGCTGCCTTAGTTTTGTGTATCGCTTACGAGCAGCGCGATCTCGCATCCGCTTTAGCATTAGAAGTTCGTTTGGCGATGTTTCGGCTTGACTCTTGAAATAAACCATCAATTTATCTATGTTTGCTACTGCTTCTGCATGGATCATAACCACAGCTGGTTCATCAACACCGTCTGAATCCTCTTCATTTTCATTTTCTGTAACACTGCATGATGCAATAATTTCTTCCTCTGTGATTGCTTTATAACCTCCGTCATTGTCAGTGTCTTCTTCATCAACATCGGAACAGCCATCGATATTTTTAAAAATGTCTATAAAATCTTCTTCCACACTTATTTTTTCTTCTTCTTCAATTGTATTGTTTTCTGGCAAGTCACACACACTAGGCCACAACTTTTTCCATGACTTTTATCAAAGTTTCTCTTCCAACCTGGTCCCAAGCTTCCGCAGTCATATAAATAACAGTCTTTACGTTAAAAGATTTCAGCACCTCTACCACACCATGCTCTCCTTTGTCCTCTACCAGTTGACTTAGCATTTGCCTTTTGTACACTTTTTTTATTTTTTCTAGAACTCCTTGGTCCATCGGTTGAACGAGAGAAGTTACATTAGGTGATAAAAACTTCACTGAAATGTCATCTTTGACTAGTTCATTGACAGACGGATGCGAAGGCGCATTGTCAATCAGCAAAACCGCCTTGTTGGGAAGGCTACAGTTCTTCAAATATTTTTTTACTGACGGCACAAAATTCTCGAAAAACCATTGTTTGAAAATGTCACTAACCATCCAAGCACTTTTTTGTGAGCTGTAAACGACAGGCAATGAGCCTCGTTTCACATTTTTCAATGCACGGGGGTTTTTAGACTTCCCTATTATAAGGAGAGGAATTTTGTGCTTTCCTGACGCATTACTGCAAGCCATTATGGTGAGGCGGTCTTTCCCTTTTTTATACCCTTTCGCTGAATCTCCTAATTTTGAGGCTAGCGTTTTACTCGGCAACATCCGGTAAAATAAACCGGATTCATCGGCATTGTAAACTTGATCTGCAGCCAGTTCTTCCTTTTTAATAAAGTCTTCAAACTCTTTTTTAAAATTTTCTGCCGCTTCAACATCACCTGACAAGCTTTCTCCAGTGATTGTAAGTTAACGCACTCCATGCCGTTTTTTCCATCTGTCCAACCACCCCTGGCTAGCTGTAAACCTCGAGTCTCCATGGGGCAACTGTTTGTTCAAACTCAATGCTTTCTGTTGGATGATGGGTCCAGAAATCGGCAAACCACGTTCTCTTTCAGCACAAAACCAGACAAACAATGCTTCATCCAGAGTTTCTAGTTTAGCAGTTTTTGCTTTACACCGATTATCCAAACTGTCCTTAGAAATCATTTTGAAACAAAAGTCTTCAATGCGTTTTCTGTTCTTTTTCCAATCAGATACGGTCGATGTTCCTACTCCAAACTCAGCAGCAATGTTCTTTAACGATTCTCCCTTATCAATTCTTGTCAATGCTTCCATCCTTTTTTTCATAGTCACAACAATGTTTTTACGTTTCGTCGCCATCGCGAACAACACACTAACGAAACAGCACAACGATACTGTACCTCGACAGTGACACTAGGACAACACGCGAACACTACCAAGATTGCAGCGCAACTGAGGAATGTTGTTTCTAGGTCAATGTCAAGTGCGAGGTGCGGGGAGGGGAAGGAGAGGGTTGAGTCACCAGTTTGCTGCGTAGCAACAGCAGGTGGGGTGAGTGCAATGAACTCGCCCGCTGGCAAGTGAATTCGAGTAATGTACCTACTGAGAATACCGATTTATTGTCTGTAAAACAAGTCTTCATTTACTACGCTGAACAACATACATGTAATTTTTTTTTCCAAAACTGGTCCGGGTTATCTGGACGTCCGGGTTAAAGAGGTCTGGGTTAACGAGGTTCTACTGTACTTAGTTGAAGTATTAGTCACACTTCTACTTGAAGTTTATTTAATATACTGAAATAACTTGCACTGGTTCACTTATATTTTTGGATCTTATCTTTAATTGAGTTTTACAATATTCCAAGACCAAAATCTTAGTTATAAGGGATTATGAAGATTTGTTTATTCCATTACACAATAACTTTAGTGGGTGCACTTCTACTCACAACACTAAACACTTTTGTTTACAACTATTTTACATTAATATCAGGTTTTGGGTTGTTATACTTTCTTTGGTGACATTTAATCTCTTTCGGGGTTTGTTATATTCTTTTTAATAGGTTTCCCTTGGGTATATCCTGTAGTCCTTCCATCCTACAATTTTGTTTCTTCAAAATTCTTCTTTCTTGGTTTCTCCAAGGTAATATTGTTTTATCATGTCCGCTGGTTTGTTCGGGGTATCTTCCCTACCTACTCCTATCCTACCTGGGTATTATCCTTATTTTATTTTAGTTTTTTGGGGTTTATTATTCTTTATACATTTTTGTTGCATTGTGGTTCTTTATTTTTACTTTTTCCATTTATGGTGGTATTTTATTTTGATATTTATTTATTTTCATTTGAATTTTTCTTGCCATTTAATGTAATTGATATTTAATTATGATCATATTGTAATCTTTATTAAGTGGATTATCTGTCATGCTTCAATATATATATATATATATATATATATATTATAACGATTCATAATAGCGTCCTATCAGAGCGTTATATGAAAGCTATGACGGTACGAGTGTAAAGCCATAAGGGAGAGAGAGAGAGTGTATAATCACAGCCATCTCACTCTAACCATGTCACCGCTGCATTAGAATCCAGTTCAAACAGATAATTTTACTCAAAGCGAATTATCAGTACAACCTGCGATAACTTCAAAAGTTGTAAATATACGGCAATTCTGAAAACAGCATTGTATTCAGCAAGAAAAGCTTTATAAGTAGCCGCAATCTCAGTTAATATAATTAACAAATAAAGAAGTTATACGGATGATGCACGCCAACAGGAATAACGAGAGAATTATGCTACGTAGGAATAAGGTGTTTTCACACACACACAGATAAAGACCTAAGCAATAATATTCTGTGGTCAGATCTTCGGAAACACATTGCAAATACCTGAAATCAATCGATTTGCAAATACAGGAAGTACGATTTTGACAAGAATTTCTCTGCCGTTTGAAACCTGTCACAGTGTGTTTGAGCGACTTGTTCGAGATTGTCGAAACTGGAAAAACGCATGATTTATTTGTACAACCAATCAGCAGCCCGTATTTAAAACAGACGCCAGCTAAAAGCGAGGGGTAGAATCACTCTTCGTTCAGTACTTAAACACACTAGACGTGTGTAATTCACCTACAGAAATTTTTATATTACACAACAGTGCAAATTCAGTTCTAAATCGAGAAGTAGTCCGCAGTGTAGATGAATTAACAACATTCAATTTTGGCGTATGCAAGAAAGCGAGGCGATGAGTGGGGACAAAACATTGAAGACCGCGTTTCCCAGTTGGATAATCTGAACACAGATTTAGTAGCAGTTAATGCAGAATACCACCAAAAGTGTCTTCAAACATTTTATCAATTACCTTCACGTGTCCAAAAAAGGGGACACCGTCCAGCTACCCACGTCAACGAAGCCATGGAAATTATATACAAGTTTCTCGAAGACAGTAGTGAGGAATGCCAGTTTTCCGTTGGGCAGTTGCTTGATCTGGTACCTGAAGACTGTCGTACACATCCAGAAAGTCTGAAAAGACGTCTGGAGGGAAAATACGAAGAGGACATAATCATCTCTGATTCACCCAACAGATAGAGTATCATCTGTTTCAAGAACACTGGCCACAAAATTTTGTCAGACAACTGGTACGTGAACGAAAAAGAAGAAGACCCAAAAGAAGAAAGGCTCCGGGTTGTTAAAACAGCTGGAAAAATTATTTTAGAGGATATTCGCTCCAAAATGTTCAGCACTGTTGCTTACTTTCCGATTGATAATCGGACCTCCGTTTTTTGGGTGATTCCCATTCTGTTGTACCTGAAACTCTGCTTCTCCTACTGCACGCTATTATTTTGACAAACAAACGGAACTCCCTGAATTCATGGAAGATTAAATGCCTTGCTCTAGCGCACGCCATAATGATAGCCGTGCGGCCACGATCTTTCTTATCTTCCATAATGATCGCAGTAGCCACATACATCTACAAAAAGTTTGGATCCAGACATTTGCTGAACCTTCTAGCCACTTTAGGATTGTCAGCTCCTTACATGGAAGCTGCTAGGCTTGAAGGATCCTACGTTCTGCAGGCTGAGAAGACCATAATCGAAGAGTCAGCCAGTCCATTCAGTCAGTTTATCTTCGACAATGCTGACTTTAATGTGAACACATTGGATGGGCATGGCACCTTCCACGCCATGGGAGGAATTATGGCAGTGACCCCTCGAGAAGCAGTAACCTGTGAAAGAGATGTAGCTCGCTTGAAAGCGCATGTATCAGCATCCGACTTGATCGACAAAGCTGGCATTGTGAGAGTAAAGTCGTATCACAGACCAACCAATGGAGGATTAAGAACCGTCAAAGTGAAGGACATCAACATCAGCTGTTTACAGGATGTTGTGCCGTCTGCGTCTGATGTCACCTGGCTTTATGGCAAGAACTCATCGTACTCATCATCAGTACCAGGCTGGAATGGTTTCATGGAGCTGGGGACGCATGGTGAGAAATATGAATGTTCTAAAATAGTATGCCTCCCTTTCATAAACGCACCTCCTAGCGAGTACGCAACAGTATATACATCCATACTGGCTGCAATTGATGAATGTAAGGTACTGAATCAGAAAACATGTGTCGTCACTTATGACCAGCCTCTGTATTGGAAAGCCTGGGATGTGGTAGCAAATGACTATTCCAGAGCTAAGCAGCGTCATTGTGAGGCTTGGAGGCTTCCACCTGTTAATGTCATTTATGGGTGCGATGGGGACGATTATGGCTGGGAGTGGATTGAAAGAGCTGTTTTGCATGGTTTACGCTGAAAACAGTGTTGATAAGATCCTGTCTGGACATGCGTATGCCAGGGCTGTTCGAGCGCACACCCTCACTCATGCTGCTTTGGCTGGTTTAATTATTGAACGGTTGGATTTGACACTGGAAGAAGTGTCTGCACTGGATACAGTTATTAATTCTCCTGAAAGATCCATTATTCTGAGGGCACATGATGATCCGGTGTTCCATGCAGTGACTGTCAAATTTTCAGCAGTGCTGAAGAAAATTGAGAATAGTGGCCCAACAGCTACGCTATGGATTCAATACTTCCGTATGTGTACCCTAGTGAAAAATTTTATTAAAGCTGAACGCATGGGGGCTGGAACCTGCACCTCGAATGTGTCGGAGATATGATACCCTACTTCCATGCAGCAGGTCATTTGCATTATGCCAAGAGTGCACACCTCTACCTCCAAGACATGCTCAGCTTGGAAGACAAAATGGATCCTGATGAATATCACAAGTTCACCACTGGAGGCTACTTCACTATTCGTCGAACTGATAAATTCTGGTCTGGCATATGGTCGGACATGACCATAGAGCAGGTTCTAATGAGAGCGATGAAGAGTTATGGCGGGCTGACTCGTGGACGCGGCGTAACTGACAGTGTGCTTTCTCGATGGATTGTTGGTATGCTGTGTCTCCAACACATCTGTCAACAGATAGAGATGTTCACTGAAGTACGTTCAGGAACATCTGAACAACATGTGGATATGCAGCCTTCCCGTGTAACCAGGGATAATGTTGATATTGAGAAGCTGAGTGGTTGGTTTGCTGAACACCCACCATTCCTTGAAATTGAGGAGCTTGTGTCACTCTGCACAGGAGCTATTGCTCATGAAGGGGTGAACTGTCACTTGGCGCGAGGAATCGGCATCAGCTGCATGAAGAGAATGGTGGGAGAAAATTTTGAAGAAGTGAAGTTGAAACGGAAGAATAAGGTGTTAACTCTAGCCTCAGTTTCCAGTGCTCTGAAAATTAAAAACAAAAAATTTACAGTCGACCCTCTAACTCTCTTCAACGAGTTTGCATTACCAAACAGTCTGATGATGACCTCAAAGACTTATTCAGATTCGAGCTTGCACCCTTCCCCATGTCCCTCTTCAGTGAGGAAGGTATGCGCAAGGGCAAAAAGTCAGCGTTGTACGAAGCATTAACTCCTGTAGAGGAAGAAGACCTTGGCAGCAGAAAATGTGCAGTAATTGACTGTGGGTACTTGCTGCATAAGGTTGTATGGTGTAAGACTACATCACCCACGTTTGAGTCAGTGTGCAAGACCTATGTGGACTACGTACAGAAACACTTTGGGTGTAATGCCATAGTAGTATTTGATGGATACCCTAGTGACGTCGCTTATCAGAGCACCAAAGCAGCTGAACGATATCGCCGGGCTTTGCTGCAATCGTCCACAAAATTTGTATTTTCGTTAACAACGGCCGTTACACTGTCACAAGAAAAATTTCTGTCCAACGACACCAACTAGAGAAACTTTATTTCAATGTTGATGACTGAAATGGCAGCAAAGGGTATCGAGGTTAAGCAGGCAATAGAAGATGCTGATGTCATGATAGTGAAAACTGCAATATCTAAGGCTGCTGACTTCGATAGTGTTACTATCACAGGTGAAGACGTCGATCTCTTAGTATTGCTGACTGCGTTAGGCTCTTCTCAAAAGAACGTTTATTTCCAAAAGAGTGGGAGAGGTAATGCCTCCAGTGTTTTGTATTCGTCAGCTTCGTGCAAATATAATACTCAGGATATTCTTTTCCTTCATGCAGCAAGCGGGTGTGACACTACATCGAACCCATTTGGACAAGGAAAGAAGAAAGTTTTCACTATTTATGAGAAAAACCGTTCTCTGTCTAACATTGTTAGTGTTTTCAAAGATGACGAAGCAACATCACGCCAAATTTTGGAAGCAGGGGAAAAGTTTCTTGTAACACTGTACGGTGGAAACATGGACACAGATCCTCTGGACGATCTTCGCTACCGAATATTTTCCAACTCCGTGGTAAAATCCAAATTCCACCTTGCCAGATTGCCCCCTACACGAGACGCTGCCCGGTACCATTCTTTTCGTACCTATCTGGAAGTGCAGACGTGGCTAGGCTACGAAAAGTTACCGTCAGTTTGGGGCTGGACTTTAACAAAACGAGGGCTGATCCCCGTAACAACAACCATGGATGCAGCTCCAGAAAAGTTGCTGCACATGATAACAATGCAAGTGCACGACAGGGTGTAGCACCGGGGCTTGCAGCTGCAAAAAAGCAGGACTCCGGTGCTCAGCCATCTGCAAGAATTGTGCAGGAAATGCTTGCGAGAATTCGCCTGAGACCGACCTCAACGAAGAAGACACAGACATTGAGTGCGACGAGGAGGAGGACATCATCGATGAGATCATTGCTCAGGAGGAAGAGGAATTACTGAGAGATGATGCCGACTTGCCATCAGGACCAAAGAGGTCAAGGCTTCTATGAATTAATATTAATGGCTAATTTGTAATAATTTAAATATTTTCTACTTAGTTAATATACCCACATTTCATTACATGTAGTATAAATTGTTATAAAATACGTTTTTTATACATCGATAATTATTGTGTTCTTTATTCTGAAATGAACATCTCATTAAGGGTGGGGTTTCTATTGTTTAGGTTATTGAACGTTGTTCATATAGAAATGTCAAAAGATGAAAGTTACTAGGGAAAAACCTGCATTTTTCGCAGTCTTTCGATATTTTGAAAATTTTTTTGAAACTTTGAAGCGCTATATCTCGGTACGTATTTGGTTTAAAAAAACGTTTAACTAGTGCAAATTGTAGGAAATTTAATGCTCTTTAACTTTTGTAATGGAGTGTTTTCGGCTAGAACGCGTCGTTTAGGAGTTATAAGAAAAAAACTGAAAAAGTCTGAAAATTTCGAGGTTTTTCGGCTGCCCTGAAGTTCGCACAGGGTTCTCGAATTGGAAAACTTGGATTCTACACCACAGAATACCCACATACAACATATTAAAAGATCATTAACTTCGGACCTTTTTCCAGGTAAAATGTACATGGTGACTGGACTATTACTGGTGTTTGCAATGAATGATCATAAAATCTTATCAAGCCTCTAATTTGAGAAAAGTAGGATTCCAGAACATTTTGATTGCATCTAGCAGACATTAAATATTTGTATCATCCAAATTATAATTCTTTGTAAAGCCCACTACATATAGCTGTAACAAAGAGTTGATTGAAAAGGGTGTTAACAAGACTTTTCTATACAAACCTAGATTACAAAGTCGATTCAGGTGTTCTTCTAAACAGGTTCTGTAGGCGACTCTCATCTTATTAGTAGGATAATATTCAATAAAGTGATTTCTGTCTTCACAGAAGTTAATTCCTGCATCAACTTCTCATTTCGTTCTTTTAAAAATAAAATTTCTTTTTTCAAAGCATACAGTTCTTCATACTCATTCACTGTTTCTACCACTTCCGAAGTATTGTTTACACTGGTATTAGGTTCACGTAATTAATTAAAACAGTACTCTTGATTTTCTGTGCTAAACTCATTATTTTCTTCTATATTTTGAGATTCCTGTTTTTGAGCTTTGTCATGTCTTTCCGAATTGGTTGAAAAGACATTTGATGGGATTTTGAAATGCAGAACTACTGTTTTTCTAAATTTTCCCTCGTAGGGACCTACGGTCCCTCGTAGATCGCATTCAAAATTATCTTCAGCAAAGTGGTCAGAGCACACGTGATCATAATCAATGCAGAAATCATCTGAATATTTGCAAGTGTGCATCCATATGCTTTGCAAGTGTGCATCCATATGCTTTGCAAGTGTTTATCTTTTGGAAAATGGTAAAATGAAATTCCTTAATTTTTAGAATTGCTTTCATTATTATAGCACCTGGCAATGGCACAACAAGGCATCTTCAATTCATAACACAACACACCGGAACATGAAGTAAAAACACTACACACAAGATAAACTAAATCTTGTGAATCTGACACAACATCCGAAATCACTGTATATAAATCAATAGTCAATGGCTTACAGTTGCACCAGAGACGTCACTGATGCGGCATGCTACTGCACAACCACCTTGTGATACCTACTGTCTATTGGAAGTACTGTGGTAATAGTTGTTAAAGTATGGGACTTAGCATAATAAGCTTCGAGGTTACACAATAGTAACAGCTCTACCCCGCCCCTCGCCCAACAGCGTTGTCGCACGTTACACTTGGTTATGCGTAGGCAAAGGGGGGGAGTGAAGCGACATGGCAATACCACAGTCGCCTCGAAGCTTATTTTGATACGTCTCACATAATAATAAAATACTACTTCCCTTTTCTGCAAGACAGTATTACATCATCCAGGAAACATTGCAGCTGTTGCCATTTCTACTGATTGTAGCAAACATTTAGCCATAAAAATGTTTCCAGTAACAGTGCAGTGTTTTAACTTTAAAAATGGAGGAATTAAATGCAAAATATTAGAACTCATATGTAAAATATTGAAGACTCGGTCACTATATATGATCCTGTTATGACATGTTAACTAATATTGCTGTTCCCTTATTTGTACAATTAATTGGCATTGGAGTGAACAGTGTATGAGTGATTCCGTAAGTTTGTGGTATTTGAGTCTAATCTAATGGGCTACATTTTTTAAAATGTATTTTGCAGATTATTTGGTACTCAGCCTCCTGCACAGGTTACAAAATCATATCAATATGACATTGAAGAAATAAAACATCATGAGTCAATTGGCGATTGGTGGGATCCAAATGGTAGAATGAAACCATTACATGCAATGAATGATATAAGGTATGTGGATGAAATACGAGGTCTGACACAAAAATAACGAGACTGATGCTATAATTTTTTTTATTTACCTGATATGTACAATTACTGGTGGTCGCCTTCAAAGTAGGGCCCCATTGAGTCCACACACTTCTGCATACGTTCCTTCCACTGCTCAAAACATTTCTGCATATCGCTTTCCGTCAGGCTGCACAGGAGCTCTGCCATTTTTGCCTGTACCTCTTCCACCGTTGAGAAATGGGTCCCTTTTAGCGCCGACTTGATTTTGGGGAATAGGAAAAAATCGCACGGTGCTAAATCGGGAGAATATGGAGGATGTTTAAGGATTGTGATGTTTTTACTGGCCACAAATTGTTTGACTGATAACGCATTGTGGGCAGGAGCATTGTCCTGGTGCAAGATCCACCCATTCTTTCACAATTCAGGGCACTTCTTTCTAACACGTTCACGCAATTTTTCCAAAACTTGTTTATAATATTGTTGGTTAACTGTTTGACCCATTCTGCCATAACGATGCCCTGGATATCAAAGAAAACAATAAGCATTGCCTTGAACTTCGAATGACTCATGCGTGCTTTTTTTGCTCTTGGGGAAGATGGTGTTTTCCAATGCATTGACTGCCGCTTTGTTTCTGGATCGTATGTAAATATCCATGTTTCATCAGCTGTAATAACACTTTAAAAAACTGGGCTCTCCATCAATCCGTTCCAAAAGGTCACAACAAAGTTCCTTTCTCCTTTCCTTCTGTTCATCTGACAAAACTTTTGGCACCATTTTGGCACACACCTTCCTCATGTTCAACTCTTCTGTTAAAATGCGTCAAACACTTTCTCTGTTCATATGCAACATTTCAGCAATAGCACGGACACTCAATCTTCTGTCTTTCCGTATTGTGTCTCGTTTTCGTTGATTGTTGATATGCGTGGTCGGCCTGGACGGTCGTCATCTTTCACAGAGTCCCTGCCTTCTAAAAATCTGTTATGCCATTCAAAGACACGTGCACGCGACAAACATTTATTGCCATAAGCTTCCAACAACATTTGGTAAGTCTCTGTTGCTGACTTTTTAAGTTTCACGAGAAACCTGATGTTAACGCGCTGATCACTTTTCGTATCCGACGTTTTCTGGTGAAGCGTAAATACACGACTGTATTCAACTGCTCTCTCACTGCGACTGAGTTAACTGAGCGACTTGTAACTTGTCACCGCATAAGAATACAGTTCAAGGTCGAACACAGTGCACGCGCAATACAACACGATAAGTAGTTCCTTAGTAATGCTAACAGTCTCGTTATTTTTGTGTCAGACCTCGTAAACATGAATTAAAGTTTTTCATGTGCAGAAGGTATTGGACTTAACAAGAGTTGATCAAATATAAACGAGGTTGATGCCTTAGGCTCTCATGGCTGGCGTCAACTCTGTTAAAGCTGTTACTCCCCTGTGGGAACTGGTGAACACCTTACCAGAGAAACTTTCAATCGTATTTTACTTAGATGGCTTCCAGTGGTGGGGCTGAAATGTCTGTTGTAATTAACAGCATTAGACCTCAGCCTAATAGCCCAGCAAGGAGTAACAGCTTTAACAGAGTATAAATGAGATGTTTGAAATTAGCATAAGATATTTTATTGTTGGCAACAGTAGGCAGTTGGTAGTAGTGCCTAGAATTGCTCAACAGTACATGCTTGTTTCTGATGTCACTTGTTTTATTTTTGTCATGATAAATGAACAGGAACTGTATGTGTCTGTTGTACAGCATGTAACTATCAAGTTTTTTAGTATGTGAAGGTGTTAGACCAACTGAAATATTCTGCATATAGTGTGCATCGTTTGGTGAGTTACACTCAGGGTATAAGTGGCATACGTTTTTCTGCATATGTCAGAGAGAAGGTTCTAACTTCACACACATCATTTCAGATGCATCAGTGCATTTCACAAGATCAAAACCATATTTGTGATGACCTACAAATAACTTTTTGTAAAATTGGTACAGCTGCTTCACAATAAGTTAGGAAGTGTGTAGAGAGTTATTAATAAGGAGTTAAAGTTATGCAAAAGCTCTGCAAGGTGGGTGCCAAGAATTTTAAATGTAAACCACAAGGCTGTACATTGGATTGGTTTAGAGCAGAGGGAGACTCAATTCAATGCACATTTTCAAATTAAATGTTACAATAACTCATTCAACTCAGTTAGTTTACACTAAAACACCATGGTGATAGATTTCAGTTAACCATAATGATTTCAGACCATATGAAGAGTGACTGAGAATCAAGATGGCTGATGTGATTATCACATTCTGTTGGTTTAAGTATGGCAGATTATTCGAGTGTGTAGATTATTTTTTTTCTCCTTGGTAAAACAAAAAATGTATCATATCCAAATCAAAATTGACTTGTTCATTTATTAATTTTTATCTGTTTTTGTTTTTTCATTTAAATATGTTTAGTTATTCCCATGTAGACATTGATCCATCTTTTTTGCAGGTTTCCAAAATATGTGAATTACTATCTATATTGTTTACACCGTGTCCATTATTCAGTATGTGTTTATGTTGGTTCTTTCATGTTTGTTGTTTTTGTAAGCTGAAATGTGATGTTTAAATCTTACATATGAAGGGTACATCACTATATTCCTGAAACCAAGCGGCTGAGAATGGAATGGTGTGCAAAATATGAAACGACTCCAGTGAAGGCAAAAACTCTGCTGTCTCCTGGCAAGGTTCTCACGACTATCTTTTAGGATACTAAAGATCTCATGTACAATGATTTCTACTTCACCGAAGAACAATAAATACTCTGAACTTTTGGACCAAATTAGAGAGGCCTATTGCTCCAAAAGGTGCATCCACAGCACCTTGCTTCTTCACGATATTACCCAACCCTACACTACTGCTGCTACACAAGCGAAATTGGAAGGACTGTACTAATCAGCTTTGGATTATCCTCCTACAGTCCAGATTTGTCATCATATGACTGTCATTTGTTTGGACCCCTCAAAAAGACCTAGGCAGGGACAGGTTTTTTAGTGACAAAGTGGCGAAGACTTTGTGATTAGAAGAAAATGTGTGGACAATAGTGGAATGTATATAGAAGAATAGTTTTGTATTTATTTTCATATAAATTAATCGAGTGCACAGTTTTTCATAAAGACTTGTTTATATTGTTATATTATTTTATTACTGCCATAATATTACTATGGAATATCAATAATTTTATTCAACAACGTTCAGGCGCCATCTTGTTATATACAAGCACATTTACTTACCTTAAGGGCAGAATTCGATTAAGCGAACCAGAAGATAGCGGAATGTGTTATTTGAAATAATTTACGCTTGCTTGAGATGTTTACCAAATGACATTACCTTTTAATAACATATTACTTGCATAACATGTGACTCTACCGTGCCAAGCAAACAACACGCTACTATATGCCTTTTGGCGTTGCGTCATGTGACGTAGTTCTACTATACAAGTTTAAAAATCCCCTTAAACATTTCAATAGCCCTCCAAAATAACATTCAATTATATTTTTTATGATATCATAATTATAAAAGTAATTTCACAACCCAGCACTTATTAAATGTAGTTGGACATTCTCTCATTCACTCACGCTCGCATTCTTGGTACAATTTCCTTTTACTTTTCCCCAAATTGAGCTCATTATTATTATTAGTGAATACTGAATGAAATATTAAAATATCGAAATATTAAAAGTTTTGTATTGACAACATTTTGTCACTTAGCTGATATTACTGTCCTGCAGACGTCCCATCGCTGAAAACGCACTAAGATGTTAAAAACTTTAACGAAAACTTTTGTTTATGTTTTATGTTGCACTACTGCATTTTATTTAATTACTGCACTTTTTACATTGTACTAACGGACGTCCGAGACTTGGTTTTAGAAAATTTTTATTTACGGCCGGCCGGCGATACTGATATAATTTGACTGAGGCCGAATTACAATGCTGCAATACTGAGGTGGGGAGGAACTGCGTCACCAGTTTCTTTGTGTTTTTCACTCCTTAGTTGGTTACAGGCGCAGAAAATGCGTAGTTGCATACCTTCGTATGACGTATACTTGGGCGCAGCCTGTTGACACATTTGTCGGACAAAACGATGTTGTTATTTCTGTGCGTGTAATCTCGACCTTGAAGCAAATTCTGTCCACTCGATATTGCACAGTTAAAAACCCTTATAAAACTTTACTAGGTTTTATTTATGTGACTTTAAAATAAAAATACAATTTATATCGATTATTCCCCAAAATACAATAGGGCCAGAATTGAACTGTTACAAAACCCCCTCAATGAGAGGTTTTATGCCGAAGCATAAAAACTCTCATTGACACACTCATACTTCCTAAAGGGATCAGCTAGAATATGTCGCCACAACCCCCTTACTGTTTATAAAAAAAAAATATAATTACTCACCCTTGGTCCGATGATGGTGACAGTACCTGCATGACCTTACTGGACTTCTCCAGAGAGATCCCAACACCATAAGGCCAATCAGGCGCGAACGCTCCTGCTCTGACACGCTGGCCAGCTCAGGACCGCCGTCACAACATCACCAAACACTGAAACAATAAATCAAAAATATCAAAATAGTGGCTTGGTATAATACCATATCCCTAACTAATCTGTTTCCCCTTAGCTATGTGCTGGTTTGTGTTAAGAAGCACTGGGTTTTCTTTAACTCTTAACACCTAGGTTCATTACACCTAGTACAAGAATTATTATATAGATGTTCCAATCTCTTATTTCACTACCATTTACATTTATAAAATTTTTTCGACTCCAATTGATAATTTATCCTTTCCCATTAACAAGAAGAAACACAAATCTTTATACTAATACAATAATACTTTCAAAATATTTAAACACATAATCAAAGTTTAGTCAAATCTATTCATCTATATCTCCCCTTTTCTACAATTCTGAAACATTTTCTCTTTTATAAAATAAAATTACTATTATTATTATTATTATTAATAACAGTAAGTGATCCAGCGCTGTTAATAATACTTATCCCCTTTACTCCTCCACACACACTATTTCCCCCCCTGAACTGTTGCGTTCAGTTGCCTCCACAAGGACTGAGGCAGAAGGAGTGAGCACTTTTTTCTTTTCTCTCTCTCCCATCCTTGCTTTAGCTTTACAAAAACTTCAAGGTAAGTACCCCTACTTTTATTCTTATGATATGCCCCTAAGGTCTACCACCCCTACTGAGGTGAAGTAACCTATGCTCAAAAATAATCTTAGATTCCCCTTTTTAAAACCCCATTAAATTTCTACGTTTAACCAATTTCAAAAGCAACCAACTATGGTCAGGTTTGACAATTTCTGCCCACAGCTGGTTGTCGTCCAAAACCAAGATCTGGGTTGGTAAGGCCGAGATCGCCCGAAATGTAGGGAATCGCAATGGTTTGACACTTAGTGTCGTATATAGTTACATTTGTAACTACCCCCCAAATCATCAATTTATACATACATATAATTCATGTTTAAATTCCTATGCTAATACATAATAAACATAACACATAATAATACACTCATAATTCACATTGCGATTATTACATTAAAATAACCAAATCACATTTAAGCTTTATTAAAATTTACACACCCTACATCTTTAAATTTGCGTATCAAATTATAAACATTACATTTTAATTAATTAATACTTTTAATTATTAACTTTTATTAATTAGCCATCAATTATTTACCAGTTTTACTACCATTTAATTCTTCACAATTTCAAATTTATTATTAACATTCATTTTACATTATATTTCATTTCTTATTCCCTTCTACTAGGAATTTTCTATTTAACCCTTCACATTTTGATCATTGATTAGTCTGGGTGACTCCTATATTCACTATGATTTGACTTATCGAAATGGCACTAACATCTATAGCCTTACTCACCTTCCTTCTACCAACCACTATTAACAACCAGATTTACATATCATGACACCAATCTCTCAATTATAACTCCCTTCACTAATTCCAACTCCTCTGGCACCGCTCGTCTTTGTACTAGGATGTGTGTTCCCTACCCAATGCTCATTCCCTTATTTGGTTCCTGGACCCTCCCTAGGCAACCCTTTCCAGCACATATTGGTTCCCCTTCCGCTACAACGCTTTTCGTTGAGGACTCCTATCACACCACCCCCCCTTACTACAAAATATCATCATCAACAAATATATTTACTCTTTACATTACTCACCTCTCTACGTATAATCACTACTACTGTGTCCCTAAATATCTAACACTCTCTTTGTACTTTACTGGTATTTCAAAATTCTTATTTATCTAACTCCCATTACCTTTAATTGACTAACTCACATGCCTTTATTTTAATATTTATCACCCATGCTCTATCCCTTGTTAACACTTTACATTACTGTGATCATTGACAATTTCATTAGAAAATTCATCCCTCACCTACTAATACCAATACATCTCAATATCCAAATATATTACATGCTTATTCATTAGAAGCTAAATCTCATAGAACCATTTAACTTCATTATCAAACTTTCTTTTGTACAACATTAATTAAGTAATTAATCTTCAATTATTTAATTAAATTATTTAAAATTTCATCATTACTTTCCTCACTTGTTTAGACAAAAACAATGTTAATTGTTATTATTAAATCAATTAAACTATAATTTACTGTTACATACATGGTTTACATAACATTACCTGTAATACACAACATCAAGAATACACAAATACATTGACATTGATACACATAAAAATATACAATCCAACTTATTATTTTATCATTGACCAAAATCAGTTCATAAACAGTCCATTTCAAAATCACTGTTCACATAATTAAATGTTCATAACACAATAAACACTCTATCCTCCATCATTGAACAACAGTCGAATCTTAGGTATATACAACTTATTTTTTATCAAACATATGTTATTATTATTATCAAAATAATACTTATTTAAAATTTTATATCCTTCCACAATGTTGTTTGCATTAATAGGTTTATTCCATATCAATTTATCATATACCATGTCACCATCGGGTATTGTCCTGTCTCCCTTAGTATTATCTGTCATAATCATGTAAGTTATAAAGTCATTACTATCGTCATCATAATTATCTACTACTACACCCGTTATTTCACAAGGTATGTACTTGTTATCATTATTATCATTTTCTACTATTGTTGCTATCTCAGTTTCACTATAAGGTAAGTACTCGTTATTATTATTACTTCTCTCTCTCTACCTAACCTCTCTACAAACTTTCCATAGTTTCTTTTTACTTTAAAAATCTCTACCTCTCTCTTGCCACACAACTCTCTTTCTACAATTCTCTCTCTCTCAATAAATCTCTCACCATAACACCAAGCTGCACTCTCTCTCTCAAAATATGCAGGGGTCACTAACTCACAATTACTGCACGACCGATGAAGTGCGCTAAAAACCCAGAGAACTCTATTTGTAGACATATCGTCTCCCAAATATATACCTAAGGAACTCACGTCCTTGCTAAACACACGTGAAGCTTTTACTTCACCCCCAACTACAATATCATGGGAAAAATCTACCCCTGCATCCCTTTTACAAATATACTTTCTCTCCCTCTCTCTGATTCGTCACACACAAACATCTCATTATCACTCCCAATATTCTCATCATCATTTTCTAACACCATATTTTTATTTATATTGTCATAATCATCAACACCACTTACCTTATTATTCAAATTATCATTGCTACTCACCTTGTTAATTAGCACCTTGTTTGCACTTAAACTAACCTCTTTCTGATTTTCACTTGTATTCACCTCGTGTTTTATCTTCACAGCACTTAAACTAGCACTATTTTCTGTAACTGTATCATTATTACTACCTTCACTATTCTCTACCCCGCTTTTATTCTCGTAATTCTCGTCTACTTTATTCTTTGGTCTATCAAATTTCTCATTTACTAACGTTACTGTTTTTTCTTTCATTTTATCAAAATGTGTATGCATTTCATCGATTCTTTTATCTAACTTAAAATTTTGTCTTTTAATTTCATCTTTCAAATCATTAAAATTATTTTAATTTCAGTTTTGTGTTCATTGTTCTGATCTTTCAACTCATCAAATTTATTTAACAGTAACTGCATCATGGCAGCTGTATCATCTGTTTTATTTTCGTCTCGAGTCGAGATGGGTGTTATTTGAACTACATTTAATTCGTCTAATCCGGTGGCATTGAACTCACCGATCTGGCTAATTGGGGTTAATTTAACGTCCATCTCACTCGTAACTGTTTCGTCAGTTAAGCTGACTTCTACATTCTTATTGTCATTAGTATTCATTTTGCTTTTTTATAATACCTGCATGCATATAAACTTATAACATAACCTATCTCTACGTTATGTTTACGTATCTTCAAATTATCTATATTATTTCAGATAACTGTCCGCTCCTTCCCGTAGGCTTACCCCACATAAAATAAAATTTTGTCGAGTCCCTGTTCGGGCGCCAATGTTATATTATTTTATTACTGCCATAATATTACTATGGAATATCAATAATTTTATTCAACAACGTTCAGGTGCCATCTTGTTATATACAAGCACATTTACTTACCTTAAGGGCAGAATTCGATTAAGCGAACCAGAAGATAGTGGAATGTGTTATTTGAAATAATTTATGCTTGCTTGAAATGTTTACCAAATGACATTACCTTTTAATAACATATTACTTACATAACATGTGACTCTACCGTGCCAAGCAAACAACACGCTACTATATGCCTTTTGGCGTTGCGTCATGTGACGTAGCTCTACTATACAAGTTTAAAAATCCCCTTAAACATTTCAATAGCCCTCCAAAATAACATATTCAATTATATTTTTTATGATATCATAATTATAAAAGTAATTTCACAACCCAGCACTTATTAAATGTAGTTGGACATTCTCTCATTCACTCACGCTCGCATTCTTGGTACAATTTCCTTTTACTTTTCCCCAAATTGAGCTCATTATTATTATTAGTGAATACTGAATGAAATATTAAAATATCGAAATATTAAAAGTTTTGTATTGACAACATTTTGTCACTTAGCTGATATTACTGTCCTGCAGACGTCCCATCGCTGAAAACGCACTAAGATGTTAAAAACTTTAACGAAAACTTTTGTTTATGTTTTATGTTGCACTACTGTATTTTATTTAATTACTGCACTTTTTACATTGTACTAACGGACGTCCGAGACTTGGTTTTAGAAAATTTTTATATACGGCCGGCCGGCGATACTGATATAATTTGACTGAGGCCGAATTACAATGCTGCAATACTGAGGTGGGGAGGAACTGCGTCACCAGTTTCTTTGTGTTTTTCACTCCTTAGTTGGTTACAGGCGCAGAAAATGCGTAGTTGCATACCTTCGTATGACGTATACTTGGGCGCAGCCTGTTGACACATTTGTCGGACAAAACGATGTTGTTGTTTCTGTGCGTATAATCTCGACCTTGAAGCAGATTCTGTCCACTCGATATTGCACAGTTAAAAACCCTTATAAAACTTTACTAGGTTTTATTTATGTGACTTTAAAATAAAAATACAATTTATATCGATTATTCCCCAAAATACAATAGGGCCAGAATTGTACTGTTACAATATTTGATTGGGCCTCACATTTAATATTAATATTTAATAGATATTAAACACTAAATATTGCAGTAGTAGAATTAGCTCATAGGGGAACATGAATAAAATGGAAACTTGATCAATGCAGACAAATTTATTTCCTGGTAAATGGTATAAGTATTTTTATGTTACTTATTTTGTGTAATGGTGAAGCTGGTCAATGTAGTAATGGAGTGATGAAGTTCAGAAAAGTATATAATGTAAAAATTTGGTTTGTACAATTTTACGGTTTCTGAATGTTCAGCTTGATATCAGCTTATACTTAAAATGAACAAACTTAAGTGTATGTTACGTAACACATCTGCAAA
The DNA here is from genome assembly GCA_034769895.1 of Magicicada septendecula. Classification (NCBI taxonomy): domain Eukaryota; kingdom Metazoa; phylum Arthropoda; class Insecta; order Hemiptera; family Cicadidae; genus Magicicada; species Magicicada septendecula. Next base: position 401,112,841 of record CM068368.1, on the reverse strand, counting down.
AATTGTTGAGGCAACTGAGTCACTGCCATCTGATGAATGAGCAAAGATAAGAGAAGGGTAACATGTGTAACTTTTGTCATCTATCGTCTAAGCTAGTTACCTGTAACATATGTTTGTACATCCTGTATTGTTATTTTTTTACAGAGCTTTTCAGTTTAATCATATAAACATAAGCATAAAAAACTGAGAACAGGCGAGTTTTCCTATGGTCGTAGTAACAGGTCATAGTCACAGTAGGTTCCTTTCTATTGATCACAGTTTGAAAACCATTATCTTAAAGTGGTTAAATATTATGTATCATTATTTTTTAGTGACAAAGTAAAAGTAAAGCTACCAATAAAGGCTGGCTGTTGTGCATGAATTTTGACTTGTTTAAAGAACAGGTCTCATATTTATGAGTCATGAAACACTAAGTTAGAATTATGTTTCAATGAATTAATGGCTGTAGTAAAATGAAGAAATGTGAAAAACAGACAACAAGGAAGTCAATAAGGTAGTATTGGAATGGTTTGTAAACGCTGAAGAAAGAAAAACAAAGCATTCTCTTTTTAGATATTACTACATGCCATCCAGCTGTCATACTTTTTAATATGAAGTTGATATGATTTCATCCTTATTGAACCTAGCAACCTTATTTCACCATTCAACCTAGCAATGAACAGCCTATGGATCAGATCAGGGTATGTTGTACACATTAAAATCATACTGTTGGTGTTTACTAATTATTAATTGATTTTAAATGCGGACAACTCCAATAACACTTATTTTGTAGTACAATTTTCTTGCTTATTGATGCTGTCAGCTAAACTAGTATGTCAATGAAACATATCAGTGCCAAGACTTATCACAAAATGCTTCATAAAAACTGGGTTTGGCAAAATGAATGAAAAACAGAGGCAGTGTTTAAACATTAGCTAAACAGAATGACCTGTACAATTCATTCTACTTCGTTCTTGTTTATTGCATATAATACGCTTATCTGGTTATACCTTATAGTTGTCTGCCCTACCTTGATTGTTGTTGAGTGATCAAAAGCACAATTGATAGTTAATGCCCTATTACATTTCACAGTAACAGTATTATTATTAAGCAGCAATACTTCTGTCACACATTCCCACATTCATCTTAAAGTACAAAAAATAAAACAAGTGATTCTTGTGAAAGAAATTAATAAATACATTGTTTATCCAAAACAAATTGTGAAAATTTAACATTTTTTTACAATAATTTAATGCTATATTGTTACATCTATCAATGCAAATAAAAATTACATTTTCTATTTATAATCCAGTGTTGTGATGGTACCAGGGTATTCAGCAATTATAAGGTTGTTAGCAACTGGAAAAATATCTTGTCTATAGGGTAAACCATATACTTTTGTTAGTGGAAAACAGTGGGAGCAAAAGCTTTATGTATGAATTTTCTCCCACTTGTTTTTGACTCACTGATGTAGTCAGTTATGATTCAGAAACTGCTTGTTGCTTAAATTAAATCTTTGTGGAAATGGATTGTTTTTGTTTGTTGGACACCATCCTCAATTTCATATAGGACTTTGAATGTAACTTTTCATAAGTGTTTAGTCATTCTATAAATTTTGAATTACTCAAAACATCATAATTTTTACTAACACTTTGAACACACACACACACACACACACACACACACACACACACACACACACACACACACACACACACACACACACACACACACACACACACACACACACACACACACACACACACACACACAGTATTATTTAAATTGTGTGTGACTTTTTCAGAATACCACTAATACGAAACAGTCTTGTTAACGCACGTCAGATAAAACCAGAAGATGCATATAGCAGTCCTACTTACCTTAGTGGAATTCAAGTTTTGGATGTTGGATGTGGTTCAGGAATATTGTCAGAGGTATGATTTTAATTCAGTGTAGCAAACTATCAACAATATACTTAATTTGTACAGTAGTAAGTCAGTTGTAATGAACGAGCTGTGATAATAAACATAGTTTAATGAATTATTTTTAATTTTCTATGTTAATTTTTGCCCACCACACTTTCAAAGCTCAGCCACAATCTCGTCTTCACCAGGCGCCTTTCCACTTTCAATACTTTCTTCCACCTCTTCTAGAGTGGGCTCTTCAATACGTGGTTCAGGTGTTTGGTAAATTGGTTACCAGCTGTTTGGTAAATTGGTTAACATTCTAGATTTTGCAAATCTTGTTCATGGCCTCTGTTCAGAAATTCTTCGAAGTGTTCAACCCTTCGGTCAAGTGGTAGAAATCCCTTGGTCATTTGTTTAACTGAAAAGTAGAACTTCTGTGTTTCATTTTGATCATTCAAGTCCTGAATGTTTTCACTTTGTTCTTTAATGTATGATTTCTTTTTCCTCCTTAGCAAGCTGTTTACAGTTCTTCTATCTTCCCGATAATCTTCAGTGTTTTGTCTGGTTTAACTTTGTAGCATGATCAGTCACTTTTCGTTCTTCCTTTTAATCGTTTTTTCACATTCTTCATCAAAACCATTCAGCATTCATTTCCCTTTTCTTTATGCCAGCTGTGTTCTCTGAAACTCTAACCACAATGTCTTTGACCATGCTCCATATTTCTATTTTTCCACTATTTTCCAATATATTATGTGCTACCTCAAGGTTTTCTTTATGGCTTCTGATACAGTTGCTTCTTTTGTTCATTCTTCAGTGCATCAATCTCCCATTGGTTTTTCTTGATCTCAGGCCTATTCGCAACTAATGAAATTCTTTCCATCACAGCTGCCTTAACCAAATAGTGGTCAGAATCAGTTTGGCTCAGTACATGCTCTTACGTCAATAACAGATGTTGCATACCTTTTGCTCACAACATGGTCAATTTGATTTAATCTACCCATTCCTGGTATCTTCCATGTTCCTTCATGTATGCTTTTATGAGCAAAGCATGTACTCATGATTGAGAGATGATTTTCTGCAGCCATCTGCACTAATAATCTCCCATTTCCATTTGTCTCATAATGTAATTAATGCTTTACAGCTACCCCCTGGAGAAAGTCCTTTTTACCAATTTTGAGATTGAACTCTCCTAAGAGCATCAGCATATTGTTATGACATCACAGAACAATCTACGTGTTTATCGAACGTTCCTGAGGGATCCAGAATGTAATGCGGTGGCCTACGTGACACTTGACATGTGAGGCAGTATTACGTAATGAGGCACATCTCGTGCGTTCTGAAACCATCTCAATTAGCTCAGCAGTGCGTGTTTCTGCGAAGGTCGCGCTGAAGTGTCCTCTAGAATTTTCGATGGCTTGTTAAGGACGCATATTATGGAACAGAGTAGACTATAAATAGCCCATACCTGCTGCTTAGTTTTCAGTTATTGTCGTGTGATTACAAGCGATATTACTGTGTGCGTTCAAGTGGTTATTAGTTAAGTGTTGTGTTTTATAATCGGACGGTATATTGTAATACAATTGTGTTTTAATAATAGTTGACATTTATTTGCGTGTGAACAATTTTTATTTGATTTGTTATAAGAGACTGTGTTGTTAATTACGAACTGTTTAACTGTGAAAATTAAAGCTGGTGATTAATGACTTAATTGGTGTCTTGTATTTTGTTTGCACTGAACTACGATGATCAAGTAGACCATCGTAACAGTGGTGTCAGAAGTGGGATAGAACGGTTAACAGTGGAAACAGTGGACAGTTTGTACAAGACGAGGTAATTCATAATTAATCGGTAAACAATGGATGGCAGTCAGATGATGGAAGCTTTCCAAGCACTGTTGCGGCAGGTACTGGAAGAGACAGAAGAAGAACGAAGACAAGAAAGAGAAGAGACTGAGGAACGTCAGAAAGCACTAATGCTGGAAACAGAAGAAAGACAAAAAGAAGAACGCAGGCAGGAGGCGGAAGAAGCAGAAAGACGACAGGATGAAAAACGTAAGCAGGAAACAGAAGACATCAAAGAGTTAATATAGGAGCAAAAGCAGACGCAAGAACAAACCGCTGCAGAGTTGGGTCTCCTACGAGGTGAGCTTAATAAACAAGTTATTAAAATATCGCAGGTACAAGAATCAGTGACATTAAAAATAGCTGAAGTAGAAAAATGTGTCTTGACTGTGGAAGAAGCTATATCAGAAAAAATATCTGCAGTAGAAAACTCAATGGCAAACATAAGAGAACAAATTAAAAGTGAAGTTGAACAGTGCATGAAGATTCAACCAAAACAAATTTCTGAACTAACTGTACCAATGATAAAGACAGAAGGAGCCACAGAAAATAAGTTAATAGAGAAAGTCACGCCTGCAGTAGGGACAGTTCATGTCAAAGCTCCAACCTTTGACGGAAGCAGTCACTGGGCAACGTACCTCCGCCCATTTGAAGCTGCTGCATGCGCAAATAATTGGACAGAGAAAGACAAGGCTGTTTCACTCGTTCTTCCATTAAAAGGACCTGCGGCAGAATTACTACAGAAAGTGCCACCTGACAGCCAAAACACCTATGCCGAATTGATAAAAGCTCTGGAATTATGGTATGGTGATAAACATTTGCGAGATGTGTACTGCACCCAGTTGAGAGCAAGGCGACAGCATTCCGGGGAGAGCCTTCAAGAGTTTGAAGCAAGTATCAACAGACTATTACACTGGCCTATCCTGAAGTGCCAGAAGATTTTCGAACAAGTTTTGCGATGCAGACATTTACTGCCAGTGTCCGAGATAATGAACTACAGCAAATGTTACGAATGGCAAGACACCAGAACAGTGCGGACACACTGGTATATGCTTTGCAATATGAGGCCGCCAAATCAGCATCTGGTTGGACAAGTCATAAAGTGCGCACTAAAAGATCGCGATGGCACAGACAATGAGGAAGAAGAACAAGGAACAGAGACTCGACGGTCGGCGCCACAGAATAAAATAAGAAAGGATGGAAGACCGAAGTGTTGTAGAGATCTGGGAAACCTGAACATCTGCAATGAGATTGTCGGGTTAGAATTCAGTAGCAGGGAAACTAGCAATAGTCGGTACAACGGGGCGTGTGCTGACTAACTGGAGGAACGAAGTCCCTAGACAATACGCAATTTCTACACTTCAGAAAAACAGTGGGAGCTTTGTGGTTACCGGATTAGTTCAAGAAAGGCCAAGCTCGATTACAGTTGACACAGGCGAAACAGTTTCCATTGTGCGGCCCGACGTGGTGAAAGATCTCAAGCCAATCTGGTGCTCTTGCAGTTTGCGAACAGCTACTGGACGGCCTGTAAAAGTGTTTGGAAAAGTGGAGATACATCTACGCCTCGGTCGACTTGAGTTTAGTCATCAAGTACTTGTTGCAGATATTGTGGATGAAGCAATTCTTGAAGAGGTAATGCTCTCCTCAATGACTACATCGGAAAAATTGATAGACGTCATTAACCAAGTGGCCGTAACTGTTCCACCAAACTCCGAAAAATCATCATGGTTAGGACCGAGGTAGATAGTAGGGGCAACCAGTGCTCTATATTCGAACCGCAGATAGTCAGTACACCAGGCATACTAATTGCCAGAAGTTTAGTAAAACCTGACAAAACGGGAAATGCACCTATTAGAGTGGCGAATATTTTGGATCAAGCTGTCACTCTACAAAGCAATACGCTCCTAGGCAAATTGACTCCTGTGGCCTGGGTAGCCGGAATGATGCAACGAAGATCCAGTTCTTCGGATACTTCCATATTACCAGAGGAACTGCAGGAATTATTGAACAGATCTTCTAACAACCTCTCAAATGGTGAGGTAAAACAACTCAGACAGTTTTTACATGAATTCAAAGATTGTTTTGCAGTTCGGGGACAGTCATTGGGAAGAACCTCTCTTGTACAACATAGCATCAATACCGGGGACGCAACACTGATACGCCAACCTCCTCGAAGGCCTCCATTAGCTAAGCAAGAGGAAATGTCTCGGTTGGTACAGGACATGTTGACAGAGGGAGTAATCGAGTCTTCGTCAAGTGCTTGGTCTTTTGCTGGTAGCAAAGAAGGATGGTGGATTGCATTTCTGCGTAGACTACCAGAGGTTGAATGATGTCACAAAGAAAGACTGCTATCCATTACCTCGCATTGACGATACCCTCGACACGCTGTCTGGAGCACAGTGGTTTTCCACATTGGACCTGAAGAGTGGATATTGGAAAGTGGGTCTTCATCAAGAAGACAAGGAAAAGACCGCTTTCTCGACCCCAAGTGGGTTATTCCAATTTAACATCTTGCCCTTTGGACTCTGTAATGCACCGGCGACATTTGAAAGATTGATGGACCTGGTACTCCGAGCCCTGACGTGGAAAACTTGCCTTGTTTATTTAGACGATGTCATAGTGATCGGGAAGACTTTCAAAGACCATTTGGAAAACCTTAAAGAGGTTCTAACTAGAATTCACGGTGCCCAACTGAAGCTGAGCCCGAAGAAGTGTTCTCTATTCCAGAAGGAAGTACAGTATCTGGGCCATCTGGTTTCGGCAGTGGGTGTTAGCATGGATCCTAATAAAGTATATGCTGTAAGAGACTGGCCAGTCCCGAAGAGTAAACACGAAGTTCGGAGTTTCCTGGGGTTATGCTCATATTACCGACGTTTTGTGAAAGGCTTCGCTAGTACTGCTAAACCACTACATGAGCTAACGGAAAATAAACAAAACTTCCAGTGCTCAAGAGAGTGTGACCAAGCATTTAGGACTTTGAAGATTGCATTATGTTCGCAGCCAATTCTCGCTTTTCCAGCTTCTGAAGGGAAGTACATCGTAGACACAGACGCAAGCAATACTGGTCTAGGAGCAGTTTTGTCTCAAGTTCGGAAAGGTGAAGAGCGAGTAATAGCGTATTACAGCAAGATGCTTTCTAAACCAGAGAGAAATTATTGTGTTACAAGGAGAGAGTTGTTGGCAATTGTCAGAGCTTTGGAGCACTTCCATAAATACCTCTATGGGAGAGAATTTTCGCTACGTACCGACCTTGCCGCGGTTGCATGGCTCTTGAGATTTAAAAATCCGGAAGGACAGTTAGCAAGGTGGCTCGAACGTCTGCAAGAGTACAACTTCAAGGTACAACCTCGGCAGGGGCGCCTCCATGGTAATGCAGATGGCTTATCATGAAGACCGTGCCCCGAAGGCTGCCGACATTGCCACAGAAAGGAGGAACAAAACACAAGTGAACATGTTCAAGCCATCACTGTAGATTTCCTGGCAGACGGCTGGATGACACAAGACTGTCAACAAGAATAGATGACTGATGAAGACATTGGACCGATCTTGAGAGCTAAGGAGGAAGGTCACTGCCCGGATTGGTAAGATATCTGCCACGGTTCGGAAGTGCTGAAGGGCTACTAGGCACAATGGGAATCCCTTACCTTAGAGAACGGATTGCTGAAAAGGGCTTGTGAAAGTGCAGATGGGAGAGACGTGGTGATGCAGTTGATAGTTCCCCGAAGTAAAGTGCAGTCTGTTTTGAAGGAGATGCATGATGGGACGTCTGGAGGCCATCTTGGCGTTAACAAAGACAAAATACGGAAGCAATTCTATTGGCTTCATCTTCGCCACAATGTAGAGGAATGGGTTCGGACATGTGAAATATGTGCTGCAAGCAAGGGCCCACAAACCAGAAGCAGGGGAAACATGAGACAGTATAACGTTGGACTGCCTTTCGAGAGAATTGCCATAGACATTGCTGGACCATTCCCAGTCACTGACGATGGAAACCGGTACATCATGGTTGTAGGTGACTACTTTACTAAGTGGGTGGAAGCCTACGCGAGTCCAAATAAGGAGGTTACCACTGTGGCAAAGCAGTTAGTTCACAACTTCTGTTGCCGTTATGGAGCCCCTATGGAAATCCATACGGATCAAGGGAGAAATTTCGAATCAGGAGTGTTTAAAGAATTATGCCGTCTACTCGGAATTCGAAAGACCAGGACAACGCCTCTACATCCTCAGTCGGACGGGATGGTTGAGAGATTCAATAGGACACTTGAGCAGCATCTTTCAAAGGTTGTTGACGAGAACCAAACAGTCTGGGACCAACGTATACCACTATTCCTCATGGCGTATAGATCATCAGTACGTGACACAACCGGCATGACTCCAGCAAAATTGGTGTTTGGGCGGGAGATTCGTCTTCCTGGGGACTTAATGTTCGGATCACCTGAGACTCAGTCCCAAGAGCCACACAACTATTCCTCGCAATTGGAAAACCAACTGCGAGAAATGAATCGCTTGGTAAGAGGATGGCTGAAGTTTGCCAGTGATAAAATGAAAACTCGGTATGACATTCGCAGTAATAGTGTGGGTTTCCAAGAAGGAGATCAGGTCTGGTTGTTCAACCCAAAGCGCCGTTGTGGTCACTTACCTAAGCTTCAGTCGAACTGGGAAGGACCTTACACTGTGAAAAAAAGAATCAACGATGTTGTTTATCGGATCCAACAGAAAGGACAGCGAAAGTTCAAGGTCGTCCACCTAGATCGCCTGGCTAAGTATTACTTCAGAGACAGGTTGCCAGTTTGGGACGAACAGGCTTAAGGAGGGGGCAGTGTTATGACATCACAGAACAATCTACGTGTTTATCGAACGTTCCAGAGGGATCCGGAATGTAATGCGGTGGCCTATGTGACACTTGACATGTGAGGCAGTATTACGTAATGCGGCACGTCTTGTGCATTCTGGAACCATCTCAATTAGCCCAGCAGTGCGTGTTTCTGCGAAGGTCGCGCTGAAGTGTCCTCTAGAATTTTCGATGGCTTGTTAAGGACGCATATTATGGAACACAGTAGACTATAAATAGCCCATACCTGCTGCTTAGTTTTCAGTTATTGTCGCGTGATTACAAGCGATATTACTGTGTGCGTTCAAGTGGTTATTAGTTAAGTGTTGTGTTTTATAATCGGACAGTATATTGTAATACAATTGTGTTTTAATAATAGTTGACATTTATTTGCGTGTGAACAATTTTTATTTGATTTGTTATAAGAGATTGTGTTGTTAATTATGAACTGTTTAACTGTGAAAATTAAAGCTGGTGATTAGTGACTTAATTGGTGTCTTGTATTTTGTTTCCACTGTAACAATATCATATTTTGGCACTCTTCTGCAAGCTCTACTTAACTGATCATAAAAGTCATTCTTATCATCCTCCACAGCAACTTCAGTAGGTGCATAGGCTGTTATGATGTTTCTAAACTTTCCTTTAAGATGGAGTCTACATATTCCATCATTCACAGGTTCAAAGGCTATGCTTCTTCGTATTTTTGCATTAATGAGAAATCCTGTTCTATTCAAACCCGTCCTTAATTCTGGCCCACTATACATTATGGTATAGTTCGTCTTATCAAATCCTACTACTACCTTTCCATCTTACCTCCTGTAAACCCAATACATCAATGTTATATTTTTGCATTTCAGATGCAATTTCAGCCATTTTTCCAGGTTGCAACATTGTCCTTACATTCCATGTTACAGCATTTACTATGTTGTTTTTCTTCTTTCCTCTTGTCCATTGACCGTTGCCAGGTCCATTACCATTAAATATATCAATGCTCCGAGGCTCATATATGACAGGTTTGTAGCAAAAGTCTTTTTCCAGTGTGGAGCAGCTAGCACCACGCCTAACCCCCAACCTGGAGGCCCAGGAGTTTTATATCAGTCTCCTCTTCTCCTAGCCCAACTAGTTTCACCACAGCTGAAGACCTTGGCCTAACCTTGGTTTTATACAGTTTCCTTCTCCTAGCCTTTGAGGAGCCAACCCCTTTCTATGCAAGGCAGCACAGGCAGTGCTTATTTAATGGCAGCACATTACTCGCCATGTCACAGCATTGTCATCAGGTTTGTGGTTTTTAAAGAGTGACCCCGCCACAAGTCACTTCCCACACCCTGTTAATTCATTGATGATATTGGCATAGTCAATTTGACAAAAACTTCAATGGACAATACAGATAGTAAATTCAATCTATCCTCCCTGATAGAACTTAATTGTTTCGAGATAACTTCTGACTGTTTTGAGAGCCAAGAAAAATCAGTGGATCAGCAAAATAATCAGAGTGCAAAGGAAAATATGTAATGCCACTTCAGTGTTTCGGTAAGCATGTAACATTTTCTTTTGAAGCACATTTTGTAACACTTTCACTGCTAACTACTTGGATATGCTGACAACAGGAGCATACTACTCGTTTCTGAGTACCTGTGGTAGCCTATGCAAAATGTTACTTAGTCTGAGCTCAGCTCCTTTGACAAGTAAACTGTACGTTGTCAGCAGTGATGTGTTAACATAGTTCTTCATCCTCTCCACGTTCACAATACATTGAAAACGTATTAAATGAAGGGATTTGTTTCTTAAAGGATATTCATTGTCCTATAGATAATTTCTTTAGAAATTTTTAGTAATTGACTAACAATTTTTGGATTTGCTTTACAGAACTCTGTAAAAAATTAATAAGGTGTTACGAGGTGTACGTATAGTTTCATTCTGGGTTACATTTGTTACTCAACCTATGTAGTGTAGTATACAACATATTCATTATAAAATTATGAAAAATAAACTTCACCTTCAGTTTCTTCTTTCTTGTCTTGTTTGTAAGCACCACACATTTGTATATCCGTGTGTTCGTAGAAGGGAAACATGTGTCAAAGGCATTCCAGGTAAAGACATTGGCTACTTATGTCAGTGTTCACGACTTGTCACTTTTTGCTCACCTTGTTAAATTTTTGTAAAGTATTATGAGAGCGCTGGAAGGCAACTTTCCAAATTGTTCAGTGACTTGTGAAACCCTAGAGCTTCATTCCTTGCAAGACATTTCTCATTATCATCAGATGTACTTCTGAAGCTGACAGAACCTTATGCCATGAGCAACATAAACTGTAATGACCAAAAATTTTAAATTCTGAAATTTTGATCAAAAGTACGTTACAACCAGACAAGACACCCCAACACGGGCCAGAAACAATAAATAAAGAAGCAATTTAACGAAGTGTCAACTAGACGTTTGCCAGGACAATGATATACGCTCGACACAACATTACAATAGAGAGCAGGTTCGCCTGTGACAGACTCGTCTCAACCGAGATTTACAGCCCACAACAAACAGACAATGAGACTTGGCATAGTGGCATAGTTACGGAGAAATTGTAATGAGCACACGCTACAGGGTTAATTTGAAGCGTGCCAGCAGTAAAAAAAAAGGGATGTAGTCACAATTGTACTCATCCTGTACGGGAACAAACAACGTCTATTAGTGAATAGAACTGAGTGTGCGCACAGCGGGAGGACATCTTACTGGTGACAACTGATATTTACGACAAGGAAGAGGAGTGCCGTCTTGGAAGCGACGACACGCTGTGTGCTAATAACTGACGAAAAGGGTCATGGGTAGTCCAGACAATAACAAAATGCGACTTATTGTTCACGTGAGAACAGTCGCAGACTTCCAGAGTACGCTTAGACAAAGGCTTGAGCGACAGGCGCGGAATTGCTCTACATTCCAGGAAACGGTACGGAGGCCCTTCGTCGTGTACTTGAGGGGAGATCTTACAACCAACCATAGTCCGGCATCTTCCCAGAGCAAAGGTGGAGAGGACCGTCGTCATGATAGCAACGGGAACAACGAATCAGAAGTAGAGAACCATAGTTCTGCATAAGAGTAGGAGTTCATCTGACCTATCAGGGTTGACCAAAGGCATGTTTGCCAGGAAATTGCTTTGTGGTAAATAATGCTAAATAAAAACTGTTTACAGAGCACGCGAGAGGACAGTCTTCATAAATTTTTCAATCATATACTTTAACAGTCTTCACGAAATTTTCAATCTTTATCTTTGAACAGTCTACATAAAAGTTTCAATCTTATTTTTTCAAGTAAAAGTTCTCAGTTTTAATACATCACAGTTAATGTACGTGTAGCAGTTTGACGTTGAAACTCAGTTACGCGGTACTTTAATCAGTGACTTAACATTTCAATATTGACAAGTTATTCAGTAATAGTGTATCCACAGTGACTCAATCACACAATATACATCAGTGATTAATAACTTTCAAGTACACTATTTTACTCAGCTATCGCTTATTAAGAACCAAGCTAATCAGTCACAGTTTCATTTAATAACAGAACTTTCATTAATACTTTACCGAACAGCGAAAACGTAACGTTGTACAGTGCGAAGTGTACAAGACCGATTGGAACAATACACCACGTTTGTAACGTGTCAATTTTGTGTCATTTTATTTTTACAGTATGGGATATTTACATTTTTATTTATTTCATTTGTGTGGGAGTTTATAAAAATATTGTGAAATTTTATCATGCGGCAACCGTTATTTCGATTACAATAGAACTCATGGTAAGCTGAACAGTGTTGGAACCAAGCAGAGACGCAGTTACTGTGTTGAGTAACTCGCTGAGGAATTCGCCACCTTAAAAATTCTAAGAACTTTGTGTATGTGTGACCACACTCGCACTTAACGTTTCGAGGCGGGGCGCTGAAGTGACGCCGCTCAACTCTAAAGTCGATGCTAAAAAATGGCGCTAGAACGAACAGTTAGTAGCTCCAAACAACCAGCTACAGGAAACGTCGTTAAACCCCGCCCACTGCTAGTGACGTCAGTATAGCAGATGCAAATATCGTCACCTGTTATCGCACATAGACCGACTATATTCCCTGCATAAAAGGAATACGTCACAACAATGAAGCATGGACGGCGACGAAAATCTGTTGGCCGTGAATATGCATTTCCTCCCGCTCAGAGAAGGAAGCTGCCCAGTTAAGCTATAGTCGCCGGCCGGCACAGAGAGCTAAGTAAGCTCTCTACAAAAATTTTGTTTTAATTCTTCCAGTAAAAGGTGTAACTACAGCAACTTTTCATGTGACCGCGGTCAATCCATCGAGTGGACCTTAATCAAGAGTTTTTTTTTCTCTTTCGGACAATAAGAGAGGTATTACTGAACAATGAGTGCGCACGAAGACCGCGTGACCGGCGTGGGGGGAAATTGATCATTATTATAAAAATGTTAAGGGCATTATAAATTTTGTGTGTGTGAAAAATATGCAGGCTGGGCTCTGTATGTATGTCCGTATAAGTATAAGGTAAGCTAGAATATAAGTTAGAGTAAGAACGCTGAATATGTAACCAAGCAATAGATTTTTTTCTCACAGAATTATTTCAGATGCCGTAGAATGTAAAGAAATTTTGAATGAGTCAAAATTAAAGTGAAAGGTAATTCTCTTCTCAAACATGTGTTATGTAAATTATTTACGCAACCCTAAAGATTGTGCTTGTATCCGAACGTACGTATGACGCAACCCTGAAGCCGAGGTTACTGAGTGAGGGTAAGTAGAAGTTCCTTCACTTTTATTTTGCATTTTTATTATGTATTACTCTAGAACATCTCAATGGCGCCACGAACCGGAATGAATTTAATAATATGAAATTCCATACCTACAAATAGGATACAAGCGCAGTTAGAGGTTGAGTGAAAATATGTAAAGTTACGCAAAATAAGTAAAGAATATTTGTTCACATAAGAAACAGAGTACATATTTAAAAATATAATAATGGAAAATACAGAGAACGGAGTCGATTTGTCCGACTCGACTGTGATAGGCGAGACAGCTGAATTTGATGAATCAGCTGTGATGAATAGTCTTGCAATACATTCAACACCGAATGTAGGTCAAGACGACAAAACTATGAATGCAAGTAACACAAATGAAAAAGATAATAAAGAGGATTCAGGGATTCAAGCAACCCCGACCTCAACAAAATACAGTAAGGTGGATGATGATCTAATGATTATGATACTTAATCAATTAGAAAAAATGAATAATAAACTATTAGAAAAAATGAATAATAAATTTGATAGTCGTTTTGACAGTAATGACATAAAATTAGACAGACAAAGTAGGGATTTTAATGAGAAATTCGAGGTTCAAAAGAACAGTTTTGATGAGCTAAAAAAACAAATTAACGAAATTAATAGATGTTGTAAAAATACCAGTGAAGAGTGTACCAATAAAATTAACCAAGTAGATGCCAAGTTAGATAATCAATACAGCAGATAGATGTTAAATTTAATGAAATCGATAGTCAGATAAGTAGAGTTGAGAAGCAAATCAATGAGAATAATGAAATATTAATAAATTCAATGAATGAGTATAACAATGACATAGAATCTAAAATTGATAAATGTAACACTGAAACTGAATGTAAGCTGAGTAGTGTAGTAATGACAGTTGAAAAAATTAGTCAAAATATTGATGAACACCAAAATAAGATAGACTCTAAAATAAATGAAATTGAAAATAATTATAAGACAGAAATACAAGCAGTAAATGAATCTATCGATGTAATATCAAAAAATAATGTACAGTCTGAATATAGTAATGACAAAAAATTATATTCACTTGAACAAAACATTAGTAGTATGAGAGACGAATTAAGTTTAGTAAGAAATCAAAATTTACACAATGTTACTGAACGTATATTAATTGCAAGAGACGCTAATAATGAGGTTGAACTTGAGACCTTTTGTAGTGAAAATCGTAGAGTGCATCCAATGCAATTTTTGAATCGAGTGCGGGAATTTGACAGATTTAATGGTAGTAGTTGGGAGGTTAAACTTATAAAAATTTTGAAATGTTTTAAAGGCAATTCAGAGATATGGGCGGAAACACATCGAAACGAATGGGAGAGGTATGAAGATTTTGAAAAAGCCTTTCGGAATAAATACTGGTCGGAGGAGGAGCAGGAGATACTACGAAGCCATATAATGGGAACCGGGAGCTTTGGGAGGAACAACCGTAATATTACCGTCTATACGATGAAGCTATACAATGAAGCTAAGTACTTAGAACCACCGCTGCCATTCCAGTCGTTTGTACGCCACATCAGGAAACATCTACCGAGGGAAGTACAAATCACTTTAATGACCAGAGAGGTAAGTGATATTAGTGAATTAGAAAAAATATTGGATGTTTTTCAGAATATTAAGGACCAGGAAGACAGCAGACGCATACAACGACTTAATATGCAAAATGGAGGTAACTATACACCAAGAGGAGGACCAAACGGGGGAACCACACACAATGGTCGAGAACGGGACAGATGATACCCGATGTGGAAGTGTGACGGGTGTCTGGTGGAAAATTATGCTGACCGTAATTTTTGTTATAGATGTAGAAGGGCGAGGCCCGGACAGCAGCAGAGGACACAACAGAGATTCAACAACCCACAACAGAGGAACGGGGACCGACGAGCAGAGAATACGGGAAACGAAGGAGGAAATCAGCATATGGGTAGAGTGTATACGCCCCGAAATGCAGACGAGAGGACGGAAAACTAAGGAGGACAATGGATGAGGAGGCCCGGCCATTGTCGAGGAATAACCACGGGGTCCACGAAAATAAATACAGGAATAACACTATTCACGCGGACTTGGCTACGGAATTGATGGAAGAAGAGGAGGCGGAAACGAGGAGACAAGAGGCGTGGTTGACTGAGGTAAAACTGGAAATAGAAGGTAAGTCAGTCCTGACACTTATAGACACAGGTAGTGAAATATCCGTAATAGCCGAACATGTACTAAATAAATTGAAAGAGACTAACAAACATATTCCGTCTTTGCCAGTGGCGGGAGTAACAATTGTAGGCATTACGGGTGTTAGAAGTAAACGGGTTACAACACAGGTCCAGTTGAACATGTTAATAAATGAGGAAAGCTATGAGAATACATTTCTAGTTGTAAGGGGTTTAAATTTAGAAGTGATTTTGGGTAATGATTTTTTAATAAGGAATAATGCGGTCATCAATTTTAGAAAAAGAATTTTAGAATTGAGCGATGAAAATAAACGAATAACGGTTAATTTTGAACGGGTTTTAGACACAGTAAAGATTTCGGGTATAAGGGTTATACCAGATAAGACCATAAATAGGGATATGGAATTTAGTATACATGTGTGTAGAGAGAGTGTGAGTGAAGAGAGTGGAGAGAGAATATGGGCGGATAGAGAGGCTAAATTTTGCGGGGAGGGTGGCATAATAGGGAGTTCTCAGCGTAAAGCGCTGTGGCGGGTAGTCGAGGATTATAGGGGAGTGTTTGCCGGGGAACCAGGAAGGGCAAAAGTTATGAATGCGAGTTAAAGGTGAGGGAGTATGCGCCATATGTCCAACGTAGTTATCCGGTACCATATTCGAAACGGGAGGCCGTACAATTAGAATTGGATAGGATGTTAGCAGGGGACATTATAGAAAGGTCGGTATCAACTTATTCCAACCCTTTAGTAGTAGTGATCAAAAAAGATGGGAGAGTGAGGTTATGTCTAGATGTCCGCAAAATCAATCAAATAATTATTCCAGACCGGGAGTCACCCGAAGCTATTGAAGAGATTTTTCAGAAATTCAGCGGTGTAAAATATATGACCTCTTTAGACCTGACTGCCGGGTATTGGCAAGTCCCGTTGGCAGTAAATAGCAGGAAGTATACCGCGTTCTTGTACAACGGAAAAAATTATCAATTTAAGCGTTTGCCGTTTGGTTTGAACACCAGTGTAGCCAGCTTTATTAAGTGTCTTGATGAGATTTTGCAACCCCATAACTTAGATTTTTTAACCATATATGTGGATGACATACTGATAGCTTCTAGAACATTTGAGGAGCATGTCGAACATTTAGAGTATGTATTGGAGAAGTTGCACCAGGGAGGTTTGACGGTGAATTGGGACAAATCAAAATTTTTACAAACTGAGATACATTTTTTAGGTTTCATCATAACACCTACAGGAATACGTGCTAATCCGGATAAAGTAGAATCCATCCTGACGTTCCCGGAGCCTAAAAATATGAAACAATTGCAAAGTTTTCTTGGTCTCTGTAATTTTTACAGGAAGTTCCAGCGGAACTACGCCCAGACGACGGCTCGACTCAGCGCAGTGCTGCAAAAGAACAAACAATGGAGGTGGGGCGATAACGAAAGAGCAGCGTTCAACGAAATCAAAAATAAGTTCGCTGATATGATATTAATGAACCATCCGAATTTTAATGACTAATTTTACTTACAGACAGATGCTAGTAATATAGCACTGGGAGCGGAACTTTACCAAGAGGACGAGGCGAAAGAACATAAAACCATTGCCTTCGCCAGCCGGACGCTGCTAGCTGCAGAGCGCAACTATACTACCACCGAGAAGGAGCTCCTCAGTATAGTGTTCGCCGTGAGGAAGTTCCGTACGTACCTGCTGGGTAATAGAACCATCATCAGGACGGACCATAAAGCGCTGTCGTTCCTGAATACTTGCAAACTCACACACAGCCGGATAACCAGGTGGGTGTTAGCTCTTCAAGAGTATAATTTTTCTTGGGAATACATTAAGGGTGTAGAGAACAGGGTGCCAGACACACAATCACGAGTAGACATAGACAGAATAGAACGGGTAGAGATATCAAAGAAATAGAGATTTATAGATTATCCAAGGAAGATAAACTTTTTGGGGAAGAATTGAAGGATATAAATGTAATGCAAAGAGCTGATAGTAAATTAAATAAAATCATTACTAGCGTAGAATCAGATGTAGATGAGTTTGGGTATAAACAATATTTTCAAGTGTTTAAAGGGAGTTTGTTTAAAAAAGTAGAGGGGAGAGAGAGGGATTGGAGGTTAGTTATACCTGAAAGGTTGATAGAGAAAATAGTGTGGGACTGCCACCTTAGATATGGGCATTTTGGGGCACGGAAATGTGTGAATGTGTTGAAGGAATCCTGTCTATTTAAAAATATGGAAAAACGCGTCCGAAAAATACTTAGAGTTTGCGAGATATGTCAGAAATCTAAAGTTGTGAATTATAGGTTAGAAGGAGAACTAAATTACATTAAAGTAGAGAAACCATTCGATTTAGTAGCTGTAGATTTGTACGGCCCATTGCCAAAGGGTAGGGGTGGATTGATGCATATTTTGGTTGTACTTGATACTTTTTCCAAATATGTCAGGTTATATAGCGTGAAGCGTGCAACAAGTAAGGTGCTGAGTGAGAAGATCACACGCGACTACATGATCAACGTGGGAAAGCCGAAGGTGATATTATCTGACCATGGGCCGCAGTTCATCAGCGGGAGATGGCGCCAGACTCTCGGATGGGAAGGTATCATCCCAAAGCACACCGCAGTATATCACCCGCAGTCCAATCAGGCGGAGAGAGTCATGAGGGAGCTGGGCAGAATTTTCCGAACATACTGCCACACCAAACACAGTGAGTGGCCACTCTATGTGCAGAAGATTGAAAATTGGCTTAACTGCACCACCCACGAGTCGACAGGGTTCACGCCTTATGAGTTAGTAAGAGGGAAGCGTCCACAGAGGATTTTGGAACAATTAATTGAATATCCACCGGAAACTAACACTATTGGTCATGATGTTAAACTTACACTAGCGAATGAAAGTTTGTTGACGAAGGGGGAGAGGAGAAAACAGAGACATGATATGAAAGGTAAGTGGACGCAGTACGAGGTTGGACAGCTGGTATTGGTGCGACGCCACGATTTATCGAGCGCTCAAGATAAGGAGATCAAGAAATTTTTCTTATTGTACGAGGGGCCGTACAAGGTAATCGAGGTAAAAATGAAGAATTCCTATGTGTTACAGAATAGAGAGACTAGGGAGATAGTTGGAACGCACAACGCTACAAATTTGAAATTATTTTGGTCAGCATAAGGATTTTTATCAGTGAGTAAATGTATGAGTGAAGTTTAATTGTTTTTATATCTGTTTTCAGAAGGGCTCCTCCCCCATTTTCGGGCGGTCACGATCTTACCAGTCCTGGCCGTGGAATTCGGAACTCGGAGGCGGGCCATGGTTGGCGGATCTTCCTTCGGGCAGTGAAAACAACGATGGTCCAGCTCCACCAAAATTGGTACAAAGTAGAAATTTAGCTACATATTTGAACGGGGAGGGGGACCCCAAAAGGTACGTGACAAATTATCAGTAATACACTCTAGGTGCAACAATCCTGATGTACCTGTCACGTGCCTGCACTGCCTTAAAGTGTTGTATATAAGGCAGTGCATACAAACTTAAATATTTTTAGTGTCAATGGCAAAATTCAAATTGAGCCATTGGCAATAGTTTGCTTACACCGAAATGAAGAGTTTTGCTGGGAGGCACATTTGGTGAAAATTCAGACGGTGGGTCTGGAGAAATGAGAGTCAGAGAGAGAAAAGTAGGAAGTAAAGGGGGGAGTAATTTCACAAAGCAGATCTGAATTTTCATCAAAACTGTGCCTCATAGCAAAACACCCCCGTTTCAGGTGCGTCCATGATCGCCAAAAAAAAAAGGAGAATACCAAAACAAGGTTGGATGTATATAATTTTAAATTTAAATAAATTTTAGAATTAAGTGACCATATATAATTGTCAAGTTTGAGTATCAGTGAGTATGGGAACGCTTTGAAAAGATGTGTAACAAAATAAAAACTTGTTGTCAATACAAGAAGTGGGATATTTTGGGGGGTAGATTGGTGCTCAATGAAGTGATAGAACAGTGGAGTGTGGAACTGCAATTGTAGAAAGTTTAGTTATCAATGTTCATTAGTTAGCTATTAAGTTGCTATTGCGGGGGTGGCCTGTGCCCTCGTAGATAGCGAAATGGGTTGGGGGTAACAGAGAGTGTTCCTCCATCGGAGGCGAAAATGGCGAAAATGTGCGACACACCTTTTTCGTGTAAATTAAAATTAAAACCGTGTCGCACATAGTAATAATGAATGTAACAGGCAGTGAAATTGAAGTTAGATTTCCCCGACTTTTCGGGTGATTACTGCCTTACCAGCACTAATCGTGGATTTGGCTAGCGGCCAGCTATGGTCATATCAAGTCCCTTGACCATAGCTGACTTGAAATTGGTATATAGTAGAAATTCAATGGGGGGTGAAACTAGGGGAAATCTCCCGGCTTTATGGAACAGCGGCTACCACTCTGCCCGCTTGGGGGTAGCATAGCCAGGTGGTAGACCCGTTTAAGGGCATGTAATTATAGACCAGAACATGTTGATGTTCATAACCTTTAAAATGTCATAGCGGAAGCAAAGACACGGAGAGGTAAAACTACTCCAAAATATACAGTCTTTGCCGAAGCGAAAGGGCGATACAGTCCTCCATAACTTGAAATAGTGTGTGTGGATCTGGGGGTGACTCAAATGAGCCACGAATTTAAATTTTACAACATAAAAAATTTTTTTGCGAATTCAATTTTTGATCCCATAAAATTGCTTGCGCTCTGTTCAAATAACTAGATGCTCATACTTTCAATACAAGGTGTTCATGCTGTATTTTAAATGTATTATTTTATTGTCGTAGGTTAGATATAAGCATTGATAAGAATACGTGTTTTCATTATGTGTGTATATTTTAAACTAAGCCAATAATTAAACTGTCTGGCAGGCGATCAACATAAATGATCAGAATCAGAAAGAAGGGAAACAATGGAGGTGAGACGTAATGATAAATAAATATATATATATATATTTCATATAATTTGTTCAATTTTGAGATGTATTCTCATTGCGTTAGGAAATCAGCTGATCAGCAATAACAGGTCACTGGTATATTGGTTATAAATGTTCTAAGTAATTAGTGTTCAATGTAATGTTTTAATGTAGTACAGATGTTTTAGAGTAATGATAAAAATAATTTGATAAAGTGAGAAGTAAAGTAATAATCTATGCAAGGTAACAAGAGATATTTTGTGGGTGATAAATATGTTGTGGGACATATAGATCTGTCCAAGTTGAAGTCAAAGTTAAAGTTGAAATAGTAGAAATGAAGATAATGTAATGTTGCTTTGAGTTAATGTAATGTCATAGAATTTTGAGAAGTATTGATGTCGACACAGTAGTAATGAAGAATTTATGTAGATTTTGAGTGATATATTGATGTTTATAATTAATGATGTTATTTTGTTGTAGTCGTAGTGAGGTAATGAGATTGAGATTTTGGGGATGGCAATTTTGTAGTAGGGGGTAGTGTAATGTGGGAGTCCAACGTAATGATATGTTGGGACAGGAATTGGTACCGATTTAATGAGGAGGGGCCGCCTTAGGTAGAATCCAGGGGCCAAATAAGGGAAATTGAGCTTTTTGGGGGGGGGAAACATATCCTATGTACAAAGGGGTAGAGAGTATTTTTTTTTTTATATATAGAGAGAAGGTGGCGAATTGAGTTTAATGATAAGTTGGGGTAGAGAGTGTCTTGATTAGTAGAGATTTTGATAGAGATGGGTGTCATGTTACTAAAAGTTGTTAGTTGTTATAGTCAGGGGGAGAAAGATTATATATGTAGACAGGTCAAGTAGTAAATTAAATGAGATGAATGTGTACATCACCCAAAGTAATGTAGAATGAACTTGTTAAATGAAGAAAGTTATAGTTGAACACATAAAATTTTCATTTTTTAAAACCAGTGACAAAACTTTGAGAGAATTTGATAATGTAAAGACATAAGGTAAAATTAAGAATTGTTTATTTTGAATAATTTAAAGGTCAATTTGATTATTATTTATGATAATATTTTGTTTATTTTCATTGTTTTATTTTATTATGTTTTGTGTTTCAAATTAGAATGTTACAGATGTTTAATGTATTTTCAGAAAGTATACATAACGTATGTAGGTCAAGGGTCTTGAACTTGACCTAGTTTCGATCAGCTGATGAGGTCATACACATACTAAGCTGGTGCAGTGGGAAGTCAATTTAAGTTGTTGCTTTAATCAATTTAAACAAGTTTGGACAATTTCTATATATAAGGGGAACACTTTTCATAAATTAAATTTTTTTGAATTTTAAAATTTTGTAGAAAATAGATTAAAAAAAAAAAATCTTGATTTTTCGCCTGCCAGCGAATGAATATTTTAAGTGTTGATTATTTTATTATTTGTGGGTTAACCATGTTTATTTTATTGATTTATTTGTTATTGCATTGTATTGTTAGACTCTAAGTATTCACATGTTAGAGTAAGGATATGTTTTGATTAGGAGAAATGTCTAAATTAAGCCATTTTAAACAAAACAGAAAAACAAGGAAGAGAATTTTTTTGATAAGGTATATTATTTTGAATTTTGAATTTTTATTAATTTTTGTAAATTTTAAAGAATTTGTCAAGGTGTAATATGTAATGTGAGTGTGTGTGAGCCCAGTATCTGCTAAAGGCAACCCAGCTTGCATAAAAGGGGAAACATATCGGTGGAGGATCTGGCATAATTTAAGCCAGGGATTGAGGATTTTAGGGGGTAGCATGTTAGAAGGTGAGGCGTGCTGTGGTACTTGTCGGTTTGATTTCTCGGTGTTGGGATCTCTTACGGAGAAGTCCAGTGATTTCGTTCAGATGGGTCCATAGTCGCTGAGCCAGGGGGGTCGTGTACCCATGTAGAGTAAGAACAAGGGGGTTGTTGGCACCAGTTCCTCACCGGTCCTCTTCGGGGTTTATCAATGAGATTTCTTCTGTTATGGACAGCAGAATTCTCATTGAGGGGGTATTGTAACGTGTCAATTTTGGGTCATTTTATTTTTACAGTATGGGATATTTACATTTTTATTTATTTCATTTGTGTGGGAGTTTATAAAAATATTGTGAAATTTTATTATGCGGCAACCGTTATTTCGATTACAATAGAACTCATGGTAAGCTGAACAGTGTTGGAACCAAGCAGAGACGCAGTTACTGTGTTGAGTAACTCGCTGAGGAATTCGCCACCTTAAAAATTCTAAGAACTTTGTGTATGTGTGACCACACTCGCACTTAACGTTTCGAGGCGGGGGCGCTGAAGTGACGCCGCTCAACTCTAAAGTCGATGCTAAAAAATGGCGCTAGAACGAACAGTTAGTAGCTCCAAACAACCAACTACAGGAAATGTCGTTAAACCCCGCCCACTGCTAGTGACGTCAGTATAGCAGATGCAAATATCGTCACCTGTTATCACACATAGACCGACTATATTCCCTGCATAAAAGGAATACGTCACAACAATGAAGCATGGACGGCAACGAAAATCTGTTGGCCGTGAATATGCATTTCCTCCCGCTCAGAGAAGGAAGCTGCCCAGTTAAGCTATAGTCGCCGGCCGGCACAGAGAGCTAAGTAAGCTCTCTACAAAAATTTTGTTTTAATTCTTCCAGTAAAAGGTGTAACTACAGCAACTTTTCATGTGACCGCGGTCAATCCATCGAGTGGACCTTAATCAAGAGTTTTTTTTTCCTCTTTCGGACAATAAGAGAGGTATTACTGAACAATGAGTGCGCACGAAGACCGCGTGACCGGCGTGGGGGGAAATTGATCATTATTATAAAAATGTTAAGGGCATTATAAATTTTGTGTGTGTGAAAAATATGCAGGCTGGGCTCTGTATGTATGTCCGTATAAGTATAAGGTAAGCTAGAATATAAGTTAGAGTAAGAACGCTGAATATGTAACCAAGCAATAGATTTTTTTCTCACAGAATTATTTCAGATGCCGTAGAATGTAAAGAAATTTCGAATGAGTCAAAATTAAAGTGAAAGGTAATTCTCTTCTCAAACATGTGTTATGTAAATTATTTACGCAACCCTAAAGATTGTGCTTGTATCCGAACGTACGTATGACGCAACCCTGAAGCCGAGGTTACTGAGTGAGGGTAAGTAGAAGTTCCTTCACTTTTATTTTGCATTTTTATTATGTATTAATCTAGAAAATCTCACGTTATCGAAACACGATATATTAACATATACAAGAAGAAGTTCGATGATAGACAGTCATACATATACACACTAGTTAACAATAAACGTATTCACACAACACACGACTTCATAGACTCTGATAGGACGGCAGACATCAGTGAACACATACACCGCGAGTGAATCTGATCCGCGAGTGTGTGTTGAGTGATAGTGACATCGAAGCTACGCGACCTCATACATATGGATCATCTGCAGGAAGGAGTTTCACCGATGGAAATATTGGATAATTCTTCTTACAAGTAAATCTTTATGTTATTCTTATCATAAGAACTCTACTGTCCTGTCTCTTTCAAAGAAAACACCCTTTGAGAATTCAGATTAATTATCATGGAAAATTTAAATAAAGCTATTCATCTGAGGCAAGAAATGAACGCATTAGTATAAGATTTATATGTTGTTTATCTATGTTTATATATGTTGATTGTGTTATATATGTATGTGTATGTTTCCAGCGAACGACATACAGGATTTATATTGTAATTTGATTCATATATAGGTGTTCTTTTATGGATGTATTTTCAGGACATCATTTATATTATATATGTTGAAGTTTCTTTACTTGAATGATGTTAATAAATAAGTGTTTATTTTCATTCAGTATTTATGCGTTCATCATTGTCAATCTTACCTCATAACAGACATTAATGTCACTTGAATAAATTATAGTAAATTTAATATTTATACAACAATTTAGAGTCTCATTGCAGTAATTATACTAACTATCAAATAACTAAATAATCACGTAAAATCAAGTAATTTGGTATAACTAACCTAATTTGGGTGATTACATGATTAAACTCCACAAATTAGTATAATTACACATGGCATTCATTACAATTACAAATTAATTAATTATGCAAATATCAATTACACCCCACTAATAATTGTATTTGGCGCCCATCGCACGGCAAAGAGCAGGCAGTAGATAGGATAAGCATATATATTTCATACTAGTTGTTAGGTGTAAGAACAAAATATTATTAGTGTGAGGCTAGTTGAACTGAATGTTAACGTGGAGTAAGGCGGCAAAAATGACGACTAGCAGTTCCGATTCCATGAATTTCGATATCAACAACCAGCAGGGTGTACCTGATATCGAACGTGAAGAATCACCAATCGAATCGCAAATGACCGAGGAGACGTCAGACGTCAGAGCGCGGGGACAGGAGTCCCAACAGCCACGACAGGAGGTGACGCTGCAGGCACTAATGGACTTCATGAACAAGAAGTTCGACAAACAGAAGGAAGAAGCGAGTGAAAACCTTAGAATAATTAATGAAAATTTTACAGAGATCAGAAGAGAACAGAATGAAAAGTTTGAGAAGCAGTTCAACAAACTAGAAGAAAAGTTAGATAAGCATAAGGAGGAAGTCACGCAAATACGCACGGAAATGCGTGAATATATGAATAATTATGACCAGAAGATAAACGAAGTCCAGAAGCAGCAGGACGAGACTATAAGAGAGTTAAAGAACGACACCGACAGGAAGTTCGAAGAGATACGAGAAACTCGAGAAGTAGACCATCAAGAACTGAAGAATATTACTCAAAACACACAAATAAGCATCAAGAAGATTAACAATAGAGTAGAAACACACATTAAAGAAAGTCATAAGAAACAGGAGGAGCTGAAAACCGAACTATGCCAGACAGTAAGGCAGCTACAACAGGAACAGGGAGACGTAAACAGCACGATACAGCAGAAGATCAATGAGGTAGATGGGAGACAGAAGACGACAGAGCTACGATTGGATGAGAGTACCAGGGAGAAAACAACTCGTATCAATGAGCTCAAGTCTCAAATAGAACGGCTGCAACGGCAACTGATTGAAGGTGAGTCTGGGATAATCAGTAGGATTAACGGGCATACACATCCCGAATTAAAATACAACGGCACTGATAGGTTCCCGATGGAATTCCTGAAGGAGTTATCAGAGATTCAAGAGCTATATTACAACAACAGTGACATTAAGTGGATCGGGAGGCACTTGGAGATGTACGCTGGGATATGGTGGCGTGTCATAAGAAACCAAATATCCACGTTCGAAGAATTCAATGAAGCCTTCACCTTGAAGTACTGGGATCAAGAACGCCAGGATAATATCCGCGACAACCTCGAGTACGGCAGATACGAATGGAATGGGCCAGTCACAGCCATCCAATACATAAAGAGAATCCTGCTAGAAAGCCTGCAACTATCACCTGCGTTGACCGATAGACAACTTATTAGGAAGATATCCCACCATTTTGGGAGGGATTTGCAGCTTGCAGTGATCACGCACGGTATTACAAGCATACCGAATTTCGAGGCACTAATTACAGAATACACAAGTATACAGTCCAGTAGGGAAAACAGCCGAAAGCCGCACTATAGGCCCTACAGTGAAGGGAAAGTTAACCAGAGAGAGAGGGAAACACATTACAACAAAAGCGAAAACGACCGGCCGCCGAGGGGTCGCTTTGACAACAAGCAATATGTCAACACCGTACAATTTACACCCGGAGAAGCGGGCCCGAGTAGAACGGTCAATGACACGACTCCAAGGGCAAACGGTAATAGCGACAACAGCAAAAAAAAAAAATATGTGAACCTAAGAAATAAGATAGAAATTTTAAACGACTTAGTCCCGACCGAGAATGTAAATATACTACTACCGGACTTACGAAATGATCTGTTACAAGAAGATGATGAAATTATAAATAAACAAGTATTAAAATGTCCTGAGATTGCCATCAAATTTAATGACGTAATTGTGCAAGCCTTGCTTGATACGGGCTGCCTCATTAACGGGTTATCGGAGGCGTGGTTTAACAACCATAAGAAGAGCATCGGACCGTATGAGACACTACCTGTAACGAATACACTTATCATAAGTGCCGTAGGAAATAAATCCAAATTAGTTAAGAAGCAGATATTGTGTGACATCTAGATTGATGGTGTTCAATGTGAATGTGTTTTTAATAATACCAGAATTAGTTAAACCATGCATACTAGGGATTAGCTTTCTACAAGAAGTTGGGTGTCGCATCGACATCGGAAACAAGGTAATTAACTTAAAAACAAAACTGATTAAGAGGAGCACGTTATACAGATCATGAATATTGAATTAATAACCAGTGAAGAAGAAGAAGAAGTACTGCGATGCATCGACGAAAAGATTGAGAGTATAGATTGCGTGGATGAAGAAATACTGCAACGTCTGAAGGAGATTTTAGTAAGGAACCGGAATGTTTTTAGGGAATGCCCGGGAAGAATAGAGGGTTACACACATGAGTTTCATGTTACGGACAGGACACCTTATTTTCAAAGGGGTTGGCCTGTACCACTTGCTTACAGAGATAAGGTGAACAAGGAAATTAACCGAATGTTACGATATGGAGTGATCGAACGTTGCGCCAGTCCGTACGTCAATCCAATTGTAACGGTAATCAAGAAGGATGGGAGGGTTCGCCTGTGCCTTGATGCAAGGAAAGTGAACAGTGTAACAGTACCCGATTATGAAGGAGTGTCCCCGGTAAACGAGATATTGGCTAGATGTGGAGAAATGCAGTATTTGTCGACGGTCGACTTATCCAGTAGCTTCTGGCAGGTCCCATTGAAGCAAGAATGTAGGGATTTCACGGCGTTCATGCACGAAGGGAGGTGCTACCGCTTCACAGTGACACCATTTGGACTTAGCACCAGCTCTGCAGCCTTAACACATGGATTGGACGTGGCTCTCGAGGAAGAAGTCAAGAACATGATTATCTACGTGGATGATTTTGCTTGTGCTACTCCAGCAATATCCAAACGCACCTAGACCATTTAGAAACACTACTAAACAACCTTAACAAAGCGAATATCACCGTCAACCTCACCAAATCACAATTCTTTAGACGAGAAATCTCATTCCTTGGATATCGCCTGACAAAAAAAGGGATACAAGCAACCGATGAGAAGGTAAAGGCAATTATGGATTTCCCAGCACCAAAGAATACGAAACATCTTAAAGGTTTCCTTGGCCTTACCAACTTTTACAACCGATTCACGAGCAAATATGCGGAAACGACGCAGCCTTTGCATGAATTGTTGAAAGGAGGATGAAAGTTTTCGTGGACAAGAGAAGTAAACAAATGTTTCCAAAGAGTTAAAAATTTATTTGTAAACACAGTAATCTTACGATTCCCACGGCCGAACCAAAGGTATTACATTCAGCATGACGCCAGCAATTTTGCGTATGGTGGCCAGCTTTACCAGAGAGACGAAGAGGGAGAAATTGGAGTAATCGCCTTCACGAGCAAAACGTTTAAGGGTGCTGAACATAATTATTTCACTACGGAGAAAGAACTCCTAAGTATTGTTAGATGTTTGGAAAAGTTTCGGATGTACATACTTGGACAACCTCTAACGATAATAACAGACAATAAGGCTTTAACATTCATGCACAAATGCCACTTAAACAACTCGAGAATTACGAGGTGGATTCTCGCCATACAAGAATACAATTTTGACATTATCCACTGTAAAGGAAAGGATAATGTAGTTGCGGACATATTGAGCAGATACCCGGCCGACGCGAAACAAGGAGAGACAAACGAGGAAGCACACGAGTACCTAATTAATCATTTAGTCGTTAAGATGAATCGACACATAGGTAAGATCATTAGAGATATCGGTAAATACCAGAGTGAAGATGGCAAACTCAGAATACTTATTGATAAGATAAGGAATAATGATATGGACGATAGATTAAGCAAATTTTATAAAATTGTTAATAATAAGTTATACCGACGACAACGCGGTCAATGGAAACTATACATCCCTGACAGCGTGTCAAATAACTTAATAGCAGAAATTCACCAAATGTACGGACACCTAGGCCCGAAAAGGTGTGTCAAAATGCTACAAGAGCACTTCACGCTGGATGGCATGATCAAGAAAGTAAAAACATATATTCAGACTTGCGACTCATGTCAGAGATACAAGGACACAAACAACAGGATACTATTTGGCTGTACCAAAGCGATGATTCCTTCAGCTAGAGGTGATATCGTGAGTGTCGATTATTATGGACCTCTACCAACTGGTACAGGAGGCGTTAAGTACTTACTTGTTATGGTGGACAATTTCACAAAGTTTGTCAAATTGTTTACATTACGAAGAGCGACAACCACCACTACATTACGAAGAATCAGAGACTACTGTGCGGAGTTTGGACGACCAAAGGTCATCTTGATTGATAACAGCACGCAATTTACCGCAAGAAAATGGATTGAAGGTCTCGAGGAGCTGAATATACAACCGAGGTATACGGCGATAAGGAATCCTTGATCAAACTTAGCCGAAAGGATTAACCGCCAACTTGGGAACCTATTCCGAATCTTTGTACACGACCAACATAGTAAATGGTCAAGGAACGTCAGATTAATCGAGACGTGTATTAATGAAGTATACCATGAGACGATAGAGATAACCCCTCACGAGGCGCAATTAGGAAAGAGACCGACTCGCGCATGGGAGAAGTGGTTGGACAAAGAAATCATTGACAATAAAGGCAGTTCGAATGTCAATGTATTCATAAAAATCAAAGAAAAAGGGAAAAGTATGCGAAGCACATCAATGATAACAAGAAAATTACTAAATTCACTATCGGCGACAAGGTGCTGATAAGAAGCTATCATCAATCAGACGCCACAATGAAAAAAAATCGATAAATTTTTTTAGTTATACACAGGACCATATAAGGTTAACCGTGTCTTCTGTGATGCAACATACGAACTGACTGAGTGCGATAACAGCGACAGGGTGAGAGGGAAATTTAACGTGCGTCAGTTGAAGAGATATTATGAAGCGAACATACAACCCACACGGGAAAGTGAAAGTTACACCAACGGTTAGTGGACTACGGAAAGGGAAACGAGCGCATAGGGTGAATGTCCCGTGAAAAACCAGTCCAGCTAGCTAGACAATAAGACGTGTAATTTGTTAACATGTAATTCAAAAATTTTCACATTAATTCTGTAAGTCACGATATATCTATCTAATGACATTAATTACATTTGAAATGACCAATATTAATGAAGAATTTCAATATAAAAGACACGTATAGTACGAAAGGTTTGATCGAGTGTGCAGCAATAAATTGCTAAGACATTATAACGAACATTTTAATAAACATATAATGATGTAAGATTAATTACTAAAATATGAGGAGTATAGAGGGAGATCATCTATAACCATGATGATATAAAAATGAACCTTTAATTGTTCATAAGTAGTGTATATAATTTGTTAATCAATATAAGTACTAGTAATGTGTATTATGAGTGATACTCAACGATGATTAGATGTATATTGTGAATAGACGAGTACGTGCGTCTCGTTCGTGCCCTACGATGGAAGCTAATTTGTTACAAGACCGGTGTGTACGATTTAAGCCACACTGTTGAGTTGTCAATTTACTATATTTCTCTCGTATGTATCTCTCTTTGATTATGTTAATATAATTCAATTTCTTAGATATCTGGGGTTGTGGGATATAGTAATCTCGTTAATTATGATTAACTTATCTCTCTATTTAAGATACCAGTGTTAGTGTGAATGTAACTTAAATAATTAGTGTTTTATTCTAAAATTCCGTTCAGCCCTAGTCTACCTTGCAGAGAATTATTGAAATTTCGTGTTTAATTCTATTCTCTTTGGTGTCAGAGAATTCCGCAACAAGCGCTGCAGTTCCGGAACAAACGAAATTTATAGGTTAATTCACCATGTACGGTAACTAGTTATTATACACTTAGTCTGTTAATTCTTATTCCCAACTCATTAAATAATACCCCAATAATAAGATCCTGAAATTATACAAGGTTTCATTATTAATTCATCTTGTTAACATTAAATAAGATTGGTTTTAACTGACATACGAAAGGCTATATGTTGCGTTAATCGATTATTGTTCGGTCCAATATTTTATTTTAGATTCAGTTATATATTTTGTTTTTTTTATAATTAATTTAGTTCAGGGTGTGAAGGTTCTTGTAACTGCGGGGAAGATTAAAAATACATAGATAAGAATGCAAGATATTACAAATTTAAAGTGTTGTTTTGTTTAATATTATTTATACAATTGTAAATTACCAGACGTAGAACGAAGCGGCTCTTGAAGGCGGTTGATTTCTAACCTCGTTAACTGATGCCTCGTGTCAATCAGAAAGGAGATGGTTTTCTTTATTCTTTTCTTCAAGTGGCAATAAAGTGGAATCCTTAGTCCTGGTTAACTCGGAAATACTGCTCCCTGGGTTTATTGATGGCCAAACTTGTGATTGTGTTCTTCCGCAAACTCTGGATCCAAATACGTTTTTTCTATCGTATGAAGTAAATTGTGATTTCCAATGTGGTTGAATGGTTATAATTTCCGTTGGTTTGTAGTATAAACTCTTTACACAGTTAATTCTTTATACGTCATTAGTATTTTATTAACTTTTCATTAATTCTTCTTCTGATATTGGACAATCCAAGTCATTCCTTGTGGAAGTCAATTACTTATTATTATGAGACGATACCATTATACAATTTGGTTAAATGTTGCTGGCATAATTAAGACAAATAATTATTAATATATTGTGATTTGTAACTGTATCGAAATAATTTAGAATAGGTGAATTATATTAACCATTTCTGTGGGTTTTAATCTCATCACGTTCAGATCATAAATTGCAATAATACCCATCAACAAATTATCTTAATTTTTGTTGTCCCTAGCAACAAATTTATTTTTATTCTTTTTCAATGTTTTTTATATAGTGATAATTTCATATATTATTCTTCCATTCCTTATTAATCTTCCATTATATCGGAATATAACTTTATAGTTTGTTTACTAATTTCTACCTATATTCTGCTGATTTTTCAATCTTAGTCTGTTTCTTTTCATATTTATTATTTTTCCGATATCAAACGTTATCAATCGATATCATTACACTATGGCATTATCATACTTCGTTTATATTGAGTTGGTTTATTATTTATTATTAATTATCAAATGTTTTTTCTAACTCCTTGAACTGTATTCATTAATTATTATTAACTTCTTTACCTAACCTTTATGTTTTGAGTTGTTATATAGTGTTATTGGCTGTTAGGCCTTTTATTATATACGGACCTACCTTTGATTATAACTGGTTAACAACTATAGCCTTTTTACATAAGTTTATAAACATAATCATACCTTAACTATTTACATTTACACAAATAATTATTCTTTTTATAACTAACAACAACTTTATCTTGATCTATGGATCACATATAAGAAAATTGAGATCAATTAACACTAATTAACTGCTTTCCTCCACCTTTCTACAACAGTAATCCAATAATACATTTTGCTTCATTACTTGCTATTACATCAACAAGTAAGTTGCATAATCTAACACAAACTTTAACATAACATTCATGGTAACAAAATAACATCATTCAATTCAGAATCATTACTTTCGATTAATTAGTAATGTAAATTATTGACTCATTTTTATCTAATTTCACTGTCATTTACTTTAACATTTTCGATATTGGTTTCTTTTTTACAATTCTTATCAGTATATTTGATTTATTTACTTTTCACTGAACATTGATTTCTTACTATTGTCTATTTTACAGGTTTGTTTTTTTATTGTTATCCCTACCTTGCATCCTTATTCATTTTTACACAATTATAAATGTATTTATTTGACCTTTGTATTATTATGGGAGTTAAATATTTATTTACTTATTATATTTCTAATATTTCTATTTTTGTAACGTTAAGGACCGCATTTCTGTTGCGTTACATATGCTCCCCCTCCTAACGAAGTTTAATTTACCTGAATGTAATTTAGGTCAAGTAAACTTGTATTTTTCACATGCCTTTTCTTCATATCAACATTAATGGTTAACGATGGGATTCTCAATGTAACTTTGTTAGACTAGTATTCATAATTCTTTACTTAATAACATTTTATTATTCCTATTAACATTCTTGGTCATATACAATTTTCTTTAAACAGTATTTGTTGATAGTTGGCTACAATATTCAATGATACTTTAGGTTCACTTCTCTTCTACTTCTAGTTACTGCAATCACTGTATTTCTCCATTATTCTTCTGTCAGCTATTTTCCTTCTGTTTTCTTCGTCATTCTTTTCTGGAATTTGATGTCATTCTTGCAACGATTCTAATATTCCTTAAATATTTAATTTCCCTAACAATCCCTAATATGTGCGTTGGTACAGTTCAGAGAGGCACTGTTTGGCTTCATACTCTGCTGTCCACACTACACTTCTATATAGTACTGCTGGAATTCATCTACAGTCAGCTATAAAAATATAATAATCTCATAATAATCTTCTTAATTAATTAATAATAAACATTTGGGAATTCTTTACATTGTTGCTTTTATGTTTAATTATTCCTATCTTTTATACTTTGTGATTCCATTTTATTTTCCTTAAACATTTTCTGATAATAATTCTGACAGTCATTATTTGTAATTAGTTTTGTTCTTCTTTCTTGTTGTGATAATAACGCTAAGTATCATCTCTTCATTTGTTCTTCTAATTCCAATATTTTCTAACTTGTAATTGTTTTGATTATTACTATTACTGAATTTCAGTGTAGTTACAGTCATTAGCTCAACTATTATTTTTCTTATCTTATTTCATTACTTTGTCTGGTTATATTTCAATGAATTATAATAAATAATAATAATAATATTTATTACCAATTTTCCTTTACATATAATAAAAATTATACAATAAAGGACCTATAGGGGGCATAAATGCCCGTACATAGGTTGGTCCTTAGAATTAATATTTATATACTTAATACTAATTGTGAGTTTTACCTCACCGATCATAGTAATATATTAAAAATAAATTATTTTTCAATTTTAACAAAATTTTAGTTTGTACTATAATACAATTCAATAAATAAATGAAAAAAAAAGAGAAAAAAAGGTCCATATCATAATAGACTGTTTTTTTTATTATTCAATAACAATGTTCCTAATTTTTTCTTTGATTTTTTTTTTAAGCACTTTTATATTTACACTTAGATTTTTCAGTTCATTAGGTAATTCATTAAAATATTTTATGGCATAATACACATAGCTTCTTTGCCCAATACTTAATAGGTGTCGCGGCAATATAATATTTTTATACCGTGTGTTGATTCGATTTTGTAAAAACTCACTTTTTAGATCATTGTATTGATAAACTATAGAATTCACTACAAACACCTGTTTAATATTTAATGGTTTATTCGAATCTTGTTCATTGACTCCTATAATTTTAAGAATACACTTTTGCAGCCGATCCAATGCGTCTAGAGATGATTTATATAGACCCCCCCAGCCTATGATAGCATACCCTGCCACACTATGGAATAGTCCATAGTATATTTGTAGTAGTTGCTTTTTTGATAAAATTTGTTTAAGTCTGTAAAAAACGTAGACTAAGTATTTGGTTTTTTTTACAATGTTAGCCACATGTACATCCCACTTCATGTTAAAGTCATATGTTATTCCTAGATATTTACTAGTTTTAACTCTTTTCAATTTTTGACCATTTATCTTAATTTCAAAGTCATGCGGAACAGAGTCTCTATAATTTTCAAAGGTGATAAAAACAGACTTGCTTATGTTGAGTACTAGATTATTGTGATAGAGCCAAGAGTATATAATATCTAATTTAGTTGACATATCTGTTGCAAGTTCAGGCCATGTCTTTGCTTTCATTGGTACTGCTGTATCATCAGCATATGCTATTAATACATCTTGTAACACTAGTAAGTCATTGGTATATAAAATAAACAATAAAGGTCCTAATATAGAGCCCTGGGGCACTCCAACATTTGTTTTAATAGGCTGACTTCTAGTCCCATTCACCTTTACAACTTGTGTCCTGTCATGTAAATAACTGGCTATCAGGGATAAGCTTACACCTCTTATTCCCATATTCTGTAATTTGGATATAAGTATGCCATGATCGACAGTGTCAAAAGCTATGGAGTAGTCCAAAAAAGTTACAACAGTTGGTATGCTAATACTTAGATTTTCATAAATAAATTTGCTAAGTAGGGCTATAGCATCATCTGTACCTTTCTTCTTGAGAAAGCCAAATTGTTTACCACTTAACAGGTTATGTTTCTTTACAAATTTAAATAATCTGGTAAAAATAATTTTTTCAAAAATCTTAGCTAAATTTGATATCAGTGCGATCGGTCGATAATTGTTAACCAAACTTTT
Source organism: Magicicada septendecula (assembly GCA_034769895.1). NCBI lineage: Eukaryota > Metazoa > Arthropoda > Insecta > Hemiptera > Cicadidae > Magicicada > Magicicada septendecula. The sequence goes on along the minus strand of CM068368.1, from coordinate 401,077,840 downwards.
TACACCTTCCTTATATATAGGACAAATTACAGCTTTCTTAAATTGATATGGACATGTACCTTGTATCATAGCAGTATTAATAATGTGAGTCAAAGCAGGAGTTATGAACGGAGCAGCTAGCTTAACTGTATAGGCATGAATTTCATCACACCCACCAGGTTTATTTTTGAGTTCACGAATAGTTTGGTAAACTTCTGACCCATTTGTTGGTGTTAGAAACATAGTATGCTGATTAATTGATATATCTGGTATTTCATGCTGCAGAATAGGAGGAGTCGCACTTTCATTCAGCCTAGATACTATTGTGCTGAAAAATTCATTAAAATAATTAGCCTTTGTCCAGTCATTGCTGTTAAGTTTATTATTAATCAAAATATCATTTATTTGTCTATTTTTTGAATTACGATCCAATTTTAGATGAACATATCTCCACATTTTTTTAGAATCAGCGTTTTGTAGTTGTTTTTCTTCATGCCTATTTTTAGCAGTCCTAAGTAATGATTTAAGTCGTTTCTCGTAATTTAAGTACAGCTCTTTTTTTAGCAAGTCGTCTTGACTATTCTTCCAGGCTTTATATAATTTGTTTGTGTTATTAACTGAATTAATGAGAGCAGGGGTAATCCAGGTCTTTCTTGGTTTTTGAATTTTTGGCTTAGTTTTGTGTGAAAGTTCATTGATAGTTTGAATCTTGTTTATTAACAATTCTAATGCTTCATTGTTATTTGGTGTATTACAGACTTGTTGCCATTGTTCTGAAGCACACAGCACCAAAAATCTTTTTTTGTTTATTTCAAAAGATACTGTAAGTTTGCATTTTATGTTGTTTCCATGTAGTGATATTAAAACGGGGTAGTGGTCTGTGATTGAGTCAATTAATTTACCAGATTTTGCTGTGTATATTCCTTTCATGAAAATATGGTCAATGCAAGTTCCATCTTTATAATTCTTTACAGGATGAGTACAAGTATTTATCATCGATTCATAACCATTTTGCAGTAATTGGTAGAAATAATCCTCAGTTTTTTCATTAAACTCAATGAGATCTAAGTTAACATCACCCAAAATCATGTGGTTTGCAACAGTTTTGTTACTTAAGATAAATTTTTCATGATCTTTAATGAATTTGTCAATCTGATAATCATGACAACGATATAGTCCAGAAATTTTGAAAATACTTTTATTTGTTAATTCTATGAGCAGACTAGTGATTTTTAAATCATTAAATTGTCCATTAATGGTTTGATACTGTAGGTTACTTTTTACATAAATAATCACGCCATCTGCTCTATTTATTCTGCTGTTATTTTTAAAATGTGTATAACCTGTTATATTTATAAGCTTAATATTATCCATGAGCCAAGCTTCAGTGCATATTATCACATCTGGTTTATGTTTAAAAGAACTTAACATAGTTTCAAGTTTTAATATATTTTTCTGTATACTTCTGATGTTGACATGTAGGGTCAGAAGCTCAGAGTCACAAAATATTGGTATGGAGAACCATACATGACTTCCATATTCTAAGATTTATATTTAAAATCATTTTCAGCCAAACAGCCAGGCTGTGTCTTACCTGCCTTTTTATTGCTGTATTAAATGAAAAATATTATATTACATTAAAATGAAAAAATTATAATTTTATTGCCTGGCAACAAAATTATTTTATTTTTAACAATTACCATTGTTTCAAAAAGTTTAAATAAATTTTCAAGTACTTTACTCTTGTTAAAACGTAAAAGGTTGCAGGTAAACTACCCCTTCCCCTTAACCGATCTTCACCAAAATCGAAAGTCATTGAGACCTCTACAATTCAGGGACGTATGCAAAACATTATTTGATTCTGTTTGAATTTGCGGCTGTTATCGTTTGCCATAGAAAATACGCTTGATAAAAAAACGTTGCAGGTAAACTACCCCTTCCCCTTAACCGATCTTCACCAAAAACAATAGGTCTTGAGTACTCTACAAATCAGGGCTGTATGCAAAACATTATTTGATTCTGTTTGAATTTGCGGCTGTTATCGTTTGCCATAGAAAATACCCTTATTAAAAAAATGTTGCAGGTAAACTACCCCTTTCCCTCAACCGATCTTCACCAAAAACAATAGGTCTTGAGAACTCTACAATTTAGGGCTGTATGCAAATAATCTTTTGATTCTGTTTGAATTTGCGGCTGTTATCGTTTGCCATAGGAAATACCCTTGTTAAAACATAAAACGTTACAGGTAAACTACCCCTTTCCCTTAACCGATCTTCACCAAAATCAACAGATCTTGAGAACTCTACAATTCAGGGCTGTATGCGAAACATTATTTGATTCTGTTTGAATTTGCGGCTGTTATCGTTTGCCAAACATACAAAATTACCCTTGCTAAAAAAAAAAGTTGCAGGTAAACTACCCCTTTCCCTCAACCGATCTTCACCAAAAACAATAGGTCTTGAGAACTCTACAATTTAGGGCTGTATGCAAATAATCTTTTGATTCTGTTTGAATTTGCGGCTGTTATCGTTTGCCATAGGAAATACCCTTGTTAAAACATAAAACGTTACAGGTAAACTACCCCTTTCCCTTAACCGATCTTCACCAAAATCAACAGATCTTGAGAACTCTACAATTCAGGGCTGTATGCGAAACATTATTTGATTCTGTTTGAATTTGCGGCTGTTATCGTTTGCCAAACATACAAAATTACCCTTGCTAAAAAAAAAAGTTGCAGGTAAACTACCCCTTTCCCTCAACCGATCTTCACCAAAAACAATAGGTCGCGAGTACTCTGGAAATCAGGGCTGCATGCAAAAAATTATTTGATTCTGTTTGAATTTGCGGCAGTTATCGTTTGCCATAGAAAAAAAATCTACAGACAGACAGATAGACAGACAGACACACAGACACACACACAGACACTTTTTGGAAAACGACTTTTTTTCATGTGTTGAGTGTAGTAGAATCAGAATCTGCAATAATCTCGAACACGATTTTTTTTGCCATCACCATACTTCCATTCCTTAAGGAATATGGAAGTAAAAATGGGGTTGAGATTTATCTCTTCTGTACTATTAAAAATTAATTCATCATTAAGGTTATATTCTTGTATTTCCATACAAAATTTATTTATAGGTTAGTTTTGATTTTTCCTTTTAAATACAAAATTTTATCTAATCAACTAGTTGTAGGCCTAACATAATTAAATGGAGGTTCTGGTTTCCAGGGGTAGTTTGCATCACAAATATACTGCTCCCATCTTACTTTATAACTTTCACAGTTTTGAATATCATTTGCAGAATGATCTATGGATCTTTTTTTAGTTAAGTATTTGTTAGCATTAATACAATTAATACATTTATTTATATCAGAGGTACATACTGTAGCATCATGGTTACCTGAACATTTGTTGCATGATTGTTGTCTTTTAAAAGTGTCTTTGCACTTTCTCAATGAATGGTTATACCCACAACAGTTTTTACAACATTTTATATTAAAATTGTCATACACTCTGCAGTTTTCATATCCAATAAAAAGAGATTTATTCTTCATTATCTTGGCATATGCATCAGAGGTTACTTCTGCTAGCGCAGCATGATTATTGTTTCTCTGTTTGTATTTGTGTACAATGTTTACACTATTTAATGGTAATTCATTTCTATGTATGATATCGTTCTCGAGTTCTACTTTATCGACATCTTCTGATATGTTTGTTATTTTTATTTGCGGATTTTTTTTAACACATGCTTCAGCTGTCAATATTTCACTGTTTATAACCTTTAGTATTTTTTCAGAATCTTGCTCATTTATACACTTTAGAAAAACTGTACCATTATTGACTTTGTTAATTTTTAAAACTTTGGCATTAGTTTTGGTTGAAATTTGCACCAATTATGTTGATAAACATTTTTTCTCGTTCTCTTTAATATTACATTGGTCACAATCAATCGTTTATTGTGGTTGCTCATTTCACTTGGCAATGCGGTAGGTATTGTAGGTCATATTATTCTTCTTTTATTATTTTGCATAGGTACTTTTGATATAAAAAATTTTTATCTTGGGGTTTCATTATTCCTTATTCATAATATTTCTTCATAGACATGTAGTAATATTCCTGGTTTTCTTCTGTAATCTTGGGGGTTGTTATTAACTCTTCTTAATACCTTCTTCATAACTATATATTAAGTCGGACTTACTTCCTTTTGAATGCTGTGTTCTCTATTTATATAATATTGTTCAAAAAATTCTTTTTAATTCCAGATGTTTTCTTTTCAAAATTGGTAATAAGTTGTTCTTATTTTAATTTAGGATTTAGTGGATTTATTAAATAATATTTTCGTATTCTTTCCAATTGGTTGCCTGGTCAGTTTTCAGCAAATCAGTCCCATTTTTCTGGTTGACTACTTCTTCTTCTAACCATGGTCCGTTAATTCGACTGCACTCGTCGTCCGGATTACTGCAGTGTTCATACCAATTTCTACACTTCTTAAATAGCTCTCATGCATCTGGTATTGTAACTCGGCTGGTGCAAAGTCTTCATTTAAGTCAGGGCGTTCAGTCATATTTATCTCCTTTTTAATTATCATGTATTGTATCTCCTCTATTCTAACATAATCACTTGTATACTCTACCCTTCCATTCCTTTCGATATCTGGACTATTTACCAAATGTTTTACGGGTATCTTCCGTATTAACGATATAATTGATGTATTCATATACTCCTTGATTGTCGTTTTATTTAGATGATATTTAAGTTTATTTAAGGTTTTTGTTATTATTCCATGGTGGTTTATTTTGGTCATTTTTATAACGTTTCTCCTATAATTCCTATCTCTACATAACTCCCTTCGTTCATTGATTCGGATGTTAAACGCACTAATTAATCCACCTTTCCTCATCTCCATTTCTTCTTTTGTATTGACTATTTTCTTTCTCCATATTTTCCTTATTTTCTGGCTATTCTCTTCCATGGTTTGGATCTTCTCCTTGTCCTTTCTATTCTTATTTTCAGATGGCTCTGCATTTTGGTCTTCTCTAATTTCTGTTTCCTTTCTACCTTCAGAAGTGGTTTCTAGTGTTTTATTCATATTCTTTAAACATCTATCCATTGTTTCCGCTACACTTTTGAAACCTTCATCCATTATTTTCCTTAATCCTTCATAGTATCTTTGGTTATCTTCTCTCTGTTTCCTAAAGTGTTCGACCATAAAATCCATTACGTCCTGACAGGTCATTTTCTTTGGTTGTTCTGACATTTTCTTCTGTTGCTTCACTTTGACTATTTTTACTTTTTTTGTACATTGGATTGTTCTAAGTTTTTTTTATTTGTCTTTTCTATAAATTCATCCATTTGATTGTGTTCTTTCCTCCAGTGACACATATCTTCTCGGGATAGTTCAAACATCACCCTGATCCATTCCCTTAATTCTGTGTTTTCTGTTCGTATTGGGTTTTCAGGTGGTCTTATTTCTCGTTTCCATAGTTCATAATCTTCCTGAGTATATTGTTCTGTCACCTGGGCGTATACTCCTGTTCTTTCGTTTTTCATTTGTTCTTCATTATCGTACCATCTTTCCCAATCTTCTTCAGTCATCCTTTCCACCTTGTTATCGTCTTCTTCGTGGGCTGTTCCAACAGTCTTTTCTTTATTACACCTGGCCTCTAACTCCCACATTTCATCATAAATGTCTCTCAAAGTCATTTTGTCGTTTGGTGTTCCCTTTGCGTTCGCGCGACTCATTTGCGCTCTTTCGTGATCGGTGGTGTTCTTCTTAATATACTCCATATCCTTGCTGAATTTTTTAAATAGCGCCGTCATCCATTCCGCATAACTTAGTCGTCTCTCTTGTCCTTGCATTTTCGTTTCCTTTTGTATCATCTTTCTTTATTGCATTTCTAGTCTCCCACAGTTGCCTGCTCTGGTTAAGTAATATTAATATAATTATAGTTTTACTTAACCTAAGCCCTACACTAGTTGAGCGCCAATTTGTATTGCGACCGGTGTGTACGATTTAAGCCACACTGTTGAGTTGTCAATTTACTATATTTCTGTCGTATGTACCTCTCTTTGATTTGTGACGTTTAAATACAGTTTAAATATATAAAATACAAAAATATAATTTATTTTCACCTACCTGTAAAGGTTCTTTCTTTATCTGGGTCCAGAATGCGATCGCACGTACATCAGACGCAAACATGTGTTTCATAGGTTGGTGAAATGACTTACTCTACACATTTTATGAAGAGAAATTATGATTTTTAATTATCAAAATATTGCAACGTTAAAGGTTCATTTTTTCCAATAAATTTTCTCACATGGTTTTCCAAATTTTGTTACTCTGTTTCATACATCTTACCATGGTACACTTAAATTAAATTACTTACGTCTGTTGTAGGTAGCCCAGCCTGCCTTTCATTCACTCTCACATTCAAAAAAAAAAACCCCCGTTACCCTGATTTATTAATTTAGTACATTATATAAAACCCCAGCCGGCAACGCGTTCATCCGTTGACCTCGTGGCCGCCCTGTTGTAAGTTTGTAGTCGTCCTGAAACAAAAAAAAACAAATTTGTGTGTTGGTGTTCTGTTGTTAGTCTCGCATCACTGCCACTGGTTTTAAAACGGCTAGTTCACTTTTACTGACACATTTTAAAATTTTGGGAAGAGGTAACCCCTTCGAGTTGCACCGGCCGGTACTACTTGGGACGAACTGCGCAAAGAGTCTCTTTGTGGCGGGCGGATCTTCATGCCTTGCCGGACGAATTTCGTTGACGCTCATACTGGAGTTGTTGCAGTTTAATCGCTATATGCATGCTACATAGTGGTTTTTTCTGTAGTGTACGCCGACGATATTTAGTCGCTTCCGGTTTGATGTCACTAAAGAGGCGGTCCTTAATTTGCATATCCTTCAGCTCGGGTTGTAGGTCTCACCAAAACGTCGTCTCTGCGCCATTTTCGACAGCGTCGGTTGATCCGCTTCGCGTCCCCAACCGCGCGTATACCTGTGTCATGCGTACAGACACATGACCACATTCAACAAAGTTCTTGGAAATCTGAAGTGGCTACATACCTCAACTGATTACACAATGCGATATTGCGTTGCTGCCTTGGTTATAAACTGTTCTCTTTGCCATGTGTTCTGGTTTGTTGGAATAAAATTTACACAATACCTTTGTCAAATCCCCGAAAATGAAATAAATTTAAAAATACAAATACCCACAAAATTGGACCGTTACAATACCCCCTCAATGAGAAGTCTTCTGTCCAAAACAGAAGAAATCTCATTGATAAAACCCCTAAGAGGACTGGTGAGGAACTGGTACCAACAACCCCCTATTGTTCTTATACTTCATGGGTAAACGACCCCCCTGGCTCGGCGACCTTGGACGCATCTGAACGAGATCACTGGACTTCTCTGTAAGAGATCCCAACACCGAAAAATCGAACAGACACGCACCACCGTGCACCTCACCTTCTATCATGCTACCCCAAAAATCCTCAATCCCTGGCTCAGATTATGCCAGATCCTCAACCGATACGTTTCCCCTTATATGCAAGCTGGGCTGCCTTTAGCAGATACTGGGCTCACACACACTCACATTACATATTATAAATTGAAAAATTCCTTAAAAATCTGTTTAATTTACAACTCATTGGTTGTTTGCATTTAAAATCAAATCACAAATTTTGTATTTATTTTAAATTATTCTCTTCATTGGTTTTTGTTTTTTATTTTAAAATAAATTGATTTAAACATTTCTTACAATTAAGAACATCCTTAACCTAACATGTGATTACACCTAGAGTCTAACAATACAATTCAATAAAATAAATCAATAATAATAAACATGGTTAGTACACAAACAATCAAATAATCAAAGTTTAAAATTATCCATTATCTGGCAGGCGCAAAATCAAAAAAAATTTTTTTTTTTTTCAAAGAAAATGTTAAATTCCAAAATTTCCAAAAAAAAAAATCTTAAATTCCAAAAATTTTAACTTTCTTAAAATATTTTCTTTTTACCATATAGAAATTATTTGCAGTTTGTTCAAATTAATTAAAACCCAAAGTTGAATTAACTTCCATACTAAACATGCCTAGTATGTATATGACCTCACTATCAGCTGATCAAAACTAGGTCAAGTCAAAAACCTTGACCTACCTACGTTATGTACAAATTACACCTGTGAACACATTAAACATTGGTAAAATTCTGTTGTGACATACAAAATATAATAAAATAAAACCTTTAAAATAACAAAATATTATTATAAATAACAACCAAATTGACATTTAAATTATTCAAAATAAACACTTTCTAACTTTACATTTCCAAATTCTATCAAAATTTGTCACTGGTTTTAATTAAAAATCTTATATTCTTGTTATAAATCTCTTTCTTTATTAACCTCATTCTGCATTACTTTGGGTGATTTAAATACTTATAACAATTTAATTTACCGTTTGGTGGGCCTACATTTATAATCTCTACCCCTCACTCTAATACTCACCAGCTTTAACTAACATGACACCCAGCTCTATCAAAATATCTATCCATCAATCTCTAAACCCAACTTATCATGAAACTCAATTCGCCACCTTCTCTCTATATATATAAAAAAAATACTCTCTAACCCTTTGTACCTAGGATACGTATTTCCCCCCCCCAAAAGCTCATTTCCCATTATGTTGCTTCCTGGATTCTACCTAAGGCAACCCCTTCCCACTAAATCGGTCCCTTCCCGTCCCAACCATTATGTTGCGGACTCCCACATTACACTACCCCCTATTACAAAATTACCATCCCCAAAATCTCACTCTTATTACCTCACTTCAACTACAACAAAATAACAACATCAATTATAAACATCAATATATACCTCACTACTTTACATATATTCTCCATAACTACTGTGTCAACATCAATACTTCTCAAATTCTATTACATTATCTCAAAACAACATTACATTAACTCAAAACAATAATTTTCTCTCTACTACCCCTTTAACTTTGACTTGGACTGATCTATATGTCCCACAAAATACTAATCACCCAAAAAACTATCTTTTATTATTTCTGACAATTCATTTAAAATCTTACTATATTAAATTACTTTTCTCATTATTTTCAATAGCATCTGTAATACATTAAAACATTACATTAAACATTAATTACCTGGAACATTTACAACCAATATAACAGTGACATTTTATTGCTGATCAGCTGACATTCTTAACAAAGTGAAAACACATCTCAAAATTTAGCAAATCACATGAAATATATATATTTATCAATACTTATTTCTAACCTCCTTGTTTCCCCTTTTTCTGATTCTGATAATTTATGTTAACCGCCTGCCAGTCGGTTTAGTTATTTGCTTAGTTTAAAAAAAATACACCCATTATATAAACACATATTTTTTATCAACTCTTATCTCTAACCTACTACAATAAAATATTCCATTTAAAACATAGAATGAACACCTTATAGTGAATGTATGAGCATCTAGTTATTTAAACAGAACACCAGCATTTTTATTAGATCAAAATCAGAGTTAGCAGTTTTTATGTTATAAATTTAAATTCGTGGCTCATCTGAGCAACCCCCTGATCCACACACAGAATTTTCAAATTTATCATTAATAATTATTATTATCATCTTTCAGTTGTTATTAAATTTTGTAATTATCATTTTTATTTAACACAATTATTTCAAATCATCTCATCATTGAATTAAAATCTCTTCATCTAAATTGCACCTTTAAACACTTTTTGTTATACTTGATTCGTACTGTAAAAGTTCTATACTTACAGTCCATTTAAAATGACATACACAAAACATATTCACCATACTTCCACCTCACCTCTGGAACATTTGACACACATGTTAGTTTGAATCAAACAATTTATCATTTAATTATCAAATTCAGCTCGTAAAATAATTTAAATTCATCAGAAAATTTAATTAATTAACATTTAAATAATCAATCAAAATAATTAAAACATCAAATTATTTTAATTAAATTCATTACTGAAAATACAAATTATATAGCTATCGAAACAATTACAATTAATCAATTACTGTTTTCAAAATTAATTCTGATATTTATTAAATTGCAAAATATTAATATTATTATTGTTGCAACAATTATCTGCATACTTGTTTACTTGACATTCTACAATACACATAAATGAACACACTACAATTATTTACAAACGTTTGTCATTACCCGTTCCATTTTTTCGCACTTCATTGGCCAAATCTGCCAGGTCAAAACCATATAAAACAAAATATTTATAACTGTCCTTTGTCGTTTTATAGCCTACCCTCCATCGTCATAGATTAATCTTGGTTTTATATAACACTGTTCAATTTTATTACCCCACAAATTACTGTTTTGTGTGTTGTAACCATAAAAACCAAATTCCTTCATTTTACCAAAATAATCATAAAACAAGTCAACGTTAAGTACATCTGTTAAGTCTCCATCAGTAATTATATTCATTATCGGGTTATTTACTTTTGTATTATCAATTAACTCATTATTACTTAGACACACTTCTAACCTTACTTTCCATTCATCATACTCTCTATTCAATTCATACAATTCTGTTTCTTTATTAACGTACAATTCTCTACTTAAATCTCTCTCATCATAATACCAAATCACACTCTCAAAATTATTCCAGACAGAGGGTACAAAATTATACAACAAAAATAAACACTTCAAATCTTCTACCAACACGGGACTCTTGCCCTTCTTAAACAATACTTGTGAACACATTAAATCATCATCATAAATAATAAGGGGAAAATTTACCCTCTGCCCCCATTCTACCACTATACTATCTTTCCTCTCTCTCTCTAACTCATATACACACATCAACATTTCATTCTCACATTCCACAACTTCATCATTACTCTCATTATTTAGTTTTACCGTATCGATCTCAGATACTAACTCTTCAAATACACTAGTATTCTCAATATTACATTCATTATTTTCGACATTATCATTATCATTTGTTGACTCTTTGTCATTATAATTCTCATTCGTATTATCTTTATTTGGATTTATTACAACTACTCCCATTCGCTCCACACTCTGTTCTAATTTACTCAAACTGGTTTTTATTGTTTCATTATTATTTTCAAAACATTTATGCATTTCTTGGATCTCATTTTTTAATTCATCAAAACTCTTCTTTTGGGCATCGAACTTCTCATTCATTTCGTCTTTCAGTTCTCTAAAATTACTATCTTGTTTTTCTAAACTATTGTACATCATATTATACAATCTTGTTAACATATTATCATAATCAGATTTCTTATTTTGATTTCCTAAAATAGGTGTTGAATGAATCTCAACTGTCTCTATTATTTTTGACTCCTCAAGACTACTGTCATTTGTTTGAATTCCGGAGTCGCTACTTATTTGACTTTCTATGTGATTGTCAGAGAAACTGACTTCATTATTATCTGCCATTTTTTATAATTGGTATTTAAAATATTTTAATTAATCTAATTTTTTGTAATGTACTTTCTATCTCATATTAACTTTGCGTAAATGACGCATTTTTATTTTGTTATGCTAACCCTAAAACACACGTTTGCCTCTTTGTAGGTGCGGAATTTAATTTATTAAATTCGTCCCTGTTCGGGCGCCATTGTGACGTTTAAATACAGTTTAAATATATAAAATACAAAAATATAATTTATTTTCACCTACCTGTAAAGGTTCTTTCTTTATCTGGGTCCAGAATGCGATCGCACGTACATCAGACGCAAACATGTGTTTCATAGGTTGGTGAAATGACTTACTCTACACATTTTATGAAGAGAAATTATGATTTTTAATTATCAAAATATTGCAACGTTAAAGGTTCATTTTTTCCAATAAATTTTCTCACATGGTTTTCCAAATTTTGTTACTCTGTTTCATACATCTTACCATGGTACACTTAAATTAAATTACTTACGTCTATTGTAGGTAGCCCAGCCTGCCTTTCATTCACTCTCACATTCAAAAAAAAAACCCCCGTTACCCTGATTTATTAATTTAGTACATTATATAAAACCCCAGCCGGCAACGCGTTCATCCGTTGACCTCGTGGCCGCCCCGTTGTAAGTTTGTAGTCGTCCCGAAACAAAAAAAAAACAAATTTGTGTGTTGGTGTTCTGTTGTTAGTCTCGCATCACTGCCACTGGTTTTAAAACGGCTAGTTCACTTTTACTGACACATTTTAAAATTTTGGGAAGAGGTAACCCCTTCGAGTTGCACCGGCCAGTACTACTTGGGACGAACTGCGCAAAGAGTCTCTTTGTGGCGGGCGGATCTTCATGCCTTGCCGGACGAATTTCGTCGACGCTCATACTGGAGTTGTTGCAGTTTAATCGCTATATGCATGCTACATAGTGGTTTTTTCTGTAGTGTACGCCGACGATATTTAGTCGCTTCCGGTTTGATGTCACTAAAGAGGCGGTCCTTAATTTGCATATCCTTCAGCTCGGGTTGTAGGTCTCACCAAAACGTCGTCTCTGCGCCATTTTCGACAGCGTCGGTTGATCCGCTTCGCGTCCCCACCCGCGCGTATACCTGTGTCATGCGTACAGACACATGACCACATTCAACAAATTTCTTGGAAATCTGAAGTGGCTACATACCTCAACTGATTACACAATGCGATATTGCGTTGCTGCCTTGGTTATAAACTGTTCTCTTTGCCACGTGTTCTGGTTTGTTGGAATAAAATTTACACAATACCTTTGTCAATCCCCGAAAATGAAATAAATTTAAAAATACAAATACCCACAAAATTGGACCGTTACAGATTATGTTAATATAATTCAATTTCTTAGATATCTGGGGTTGTGGATATAGTAATCTCGTTAATTATGATTAACTTATCTCTCTATTTAAGATACCAGTGTTAGTGTGAATGTAACTTAAATAATTAGTGTTTTATTCTAAAATTCCGTTCAGCATTAGTCTACCTTGCAGAGAATTATTGAAATTTCGTGTTTAATTCTATTCTCTTTGGTGTCAGAGAATTCCACAACAAGCGCTGCAGTTCCGGAACAAACGAAATTTATAGGTTAATTCACCGTGTACGGTAACTAGTTATTATACACTTAGTCTGTTAATTCTTATTCCCAACTCATTAAATAATACCCCAATAATAAGATCCTGAAATTATACAAGGTTTCTTTATTACTTCATCTTGTTAACATTAAATAAGATTGGTTTTAACTGACATACGAAAGGCTATATGTTGCGTTAATCGATTATTGTTCGGTCCAATATTTTATTTTAGATTCAGTTATATATTTTGTTTTTTTTTATAATTAATTTAGTTCAGGGTGTGAAGGTTCTTGTAACTGCGGGGAAGATTAAAAATACATAGATAAGAATGCAAGATATTACAAATTTAAAGTGTTGTTTTGTTTAATATTATTTATACAATTGTAAATTACCAGACGTAGAACGAAGCGGTTCTTGAAGGCGGTTGATTTCTAACCTCGTTAACTGATGCCTCATGTCGATCAGAAAGGAGATGGTTTTCTTTATTCTTTTCTTCAAGTGGCAATAAAGTGGAATCCTTAGTCCTGGTTAACTCGGAAATACTGCTCCCTGGGTTTATTGATGGCCAAACTTGTGATTGTGTTCTTCCGCAAACTCTGGATCCGAATACGTTTTTTCTATCGTATGAAGTAAATTGTGATTTCCAATGTGGTTGAATGGTTATAATTTCCATTGGTTTGTAGTATAAACTCTTTACACAGTTAATTCTATATACGTCATTAGTATTTTATTAACTTTTCATTAATTCTTCTTCTGATATTGGACAATCCAAGTCATTCCTTGTGGAAGTCAATTACTTATTATTATGAGACGATACCATTATACAATTTGGTTAAATGTTGCTGGCATAATTAAGACAAATAATTATTAATATATTGTGATTTGTAACTGTATCGAAATAATTTAGAATAGGTGAATTATATTAACCATTTCTGTGGGTTTTAATCTCATCACGTTCAGATCATAAATTGCAATAATACCCATCAACAAATTATCTTAATTTTTGTTGTCCCTAGCAACAAATTTATTTTTATTCTTTTTCAATGTTTTTTATATAGTGATAATTTCATATATTATTCTTCCATTCCTTATTAATCTTCCATTATATCGGAATATAACTTTATTTATAGTTTGTTTACTAATTTCTACCTATATTCTGCTGATTTTTCAATCTTAGTCTGTTTCTTTTCATAATTATTATTTTTCCGATATCAAACGTTATCAATCGATATCATTACACTATGGCATTATCATACTTCGTTTATATTGAGTTGGTTTATTATTTATTATTAATTATCAAATGTTTTTTCTAACTCCTTGAACTGTATTCATTAATTATTATTAACTTCTTTACCTAACCTTTATGTTTTGAGTTGTTATATAGTGTTATTGGCTGTTAGGCCTTTTATTATATACGGACCTACCTTTGATTATAACTGGTTAACAACTATAGCCTTTTTACATAAGTTTATAAACATAATCATACCTTAACTATTTACATTTACACAAATAATTATTCTTTTTATAACTAACAACAACTTTATCTTGATCTATGGATCACATATAAGAAAATTGAGATCAATTAACACTAATTAACTGCTTTCCTCCACCTTTCTACAACAGTAATCCAATAATACATTTTGCTTCATTACTTGCTATTACATCAACAAGTAAGTTGCATAATCTAACACAAACTTTAACATAACATTCATGGTAACAAAATAACATCATTCAATTCAGAATCATTACTTTCGATTAATTAGTAATGTAAATTATTGACTCATTTTTATCTAATTTCACTGTCATTTACTTTAACATTTTCGATATTGGTTTCTTTTTTACAATTCTTATCAGTATATTTGATTTATTTACTTTTCACTGAACATTGATTTCTTACTATTGTCTATTTTACAGGTTTGTTTTTTTGAGATAAGTTAAAGACATTAACTATGATAATATTATTAAGACGATACATGATTAATTATATTTCAGTTTAAAATACCATTATTTCATGTATTAGATCATAAATGGATAACATAGATATCCATAGCCATTATTATTATTACAAGATAATTATATGCACACCATATGTGAAAATGCGTTCATTCTTACTCAGATGCACGGCAATAAGTTCCTAGATTCAGTTAATAACAAAATATAGGGAATATATGCCAGTATACGCCAAGCAGAGGAAAGTGGGTCAATGACCGTGACCTTCTCAAGGAGAACTCCCACAACAAACTCAGAGCGCGAAAGTCAGATTAGAGTGTCTTCTGCTAATCCAACATCCAATCCGATTTGGGGACCTTGTAATGACCAAAAATTTTAAATTCTGAAATTTTGATCAAAAGTACGTTACAACCAGCCAAGACACCCCAACACGGGCCAGAAACAGTAAATAAAGAAGCAATTTAACGAAGTGTCAACTAGACGTTTGCCAGGACAATGATATACGCTCGACACAACATTACAATAGAGAGCAGGTTCGCCTGTGACAGACTCGTCTCAACCGAGATTTACAGCCCACAACAAACAGACAATGAGACTTGGCATAGTGGCATAGTTACGGAGAAATTGTAATGAGCACACGCTACAGGGTTAATTTGAAGCGTGCCAGCAGTAAAAAAAAAGGGATGTAGTCACAATTGTACTCACCCTGTACGGGAACAAACAACGTCTATTTAATGAATAGAACTGAGTGTGCGCACAGCGGGAGGACATCTTACTGGTGACAACTGATATTCATGACAAGGAAGAGGAGTGCCGTCTTGGAAGCGATGACACGCTGTGTCCTAATAACTGACAAAAAGGGTCATGGATAGTCCAGACAATAACAGAATGCGACGTATTGTTCACGTGAGAACAGCAGCAGACTTCCAGAGTACGCTTAGACAAAGGCTTGATCGACAGGCGCGGAATTGCTCTACATTCCAGGAAACGGTACGGAGGCCCTTCATCGTGTACTTGAGGGGGAGAGCTTACAACCAACCATAGTCCGGCATCTTCCCAGAGCAAAGGTGGAGAGGAGCGTCGTCACGATAGCAACGGGAACAACGAATCAGAAGTAGAGAACCATAGTTCTGCATAAGGGTAGGAGTTCATCTGACCTATCAGGGTTGACCAAAGGCGTGTTTGCCAGGAAATTGCATTGTGGTAAATGATGCTAAATAAAAACTGTTTACAGACCACGCGAGAGGGCAGTCTTCATAAATTTATCAATCATATACTTTAACAGTCTTCACGAAATTTTCAATCTTTATCTTTGAACAGTCTACATAAAAGTTTCAATCTTATTTTTTCAAGTAAAAGTTCTCAGTTTTAATACATCACATTTAACGTACATGTAGCAGTTTGACGTTGAAACTCAGTTACGCGGTACTTTAATCAGTGACTTAACATGTCAATATTGACAAGTTATTCAGTAATAGTGTATCCACAGTGACTCAATCACACAATATACATCAGTGATTAATAACTTTCAAGTACACTATTTTACTCAGCTATCGCTTATTAAGAACCAAGCTAATCAGTCACAGTTTCATTTAATAACAGAACTTTTATTAATACTTTACCGAACAGTGAAAACGTAACGTTGTACAGTGCGAAGTGTACAAGACCGATTGGAACAATACACCACGTTATCGAAACACGATATATTAACATATGCAAGAAGAAGTTCGATGATAGACAGTCATACATATACACTAGTTAACAATAAATGTATTCACACAACACATGACTTCATAGACTCTGATAGGATGGCAGACATCAATGAACACATACACCGCATGTAAATCTGATCCGCGAGTGTGTGTTGAGTGATAGTGACATCGAAGCTACGCGACCTTATACTGTGATAATACTAATCACATACATATAACTACTTTTACCATAAACATTGTATAATTACGGGCGCCATGATGGAAATTACCAACATATGATATTAGGCTTATTTTGCGGGCCAGAATTCGTGTTAAGCGAACGATATGATAGCGGAAAGTGTTATCTGAAATAAGTACTATTAGTTGAAATGGTTACCAAAGTTTATCTTTTATTATCTAAAAGACTCTACTATAAAAATAATTCTACTTCTATGTGCCAAACACGCACGTTACTAGGCCTCGGGGCGTAGTCCTATATAGGTTTGAATAAACACCATTAAGAAATAAACATTGTAAATATACTAAACATATAATAAAATGAAATAGAGTATAATATGCTAAAACCAAAACAAATATAAAATCTGCACAACCCAGCATAATTTATGTCACTCTCTCTCTCTCACTCTCTCTCTCACACTATGGTACAAGTTATTATTTTATTGAGCTCATATTTTAAGATTTTGTTTAAAATTGGTCATTAAGTGAATTTTGATTTTACAATAAAAGAATGTTTGGAACGTTCTCACCAAATCTGACCGATCTCAGCTGCGGTTGTTCTTACGGTAAAACTTCGCACACCGCGAGTTTACCGATTTCACTTCCCGGTCACATTTTGAAGTAATACACCTTACCAAATAGTAAGTTGTCACTATTGTTAACTCTTTTGTAATTAACCACTTTTAGTGGTGTAAAAGTTAAAATTCACACTCGGTGAACTGTTTGCCGGCCGGCTGCGCTCACGCTTCAGAAGAAAATGACCAAGATTCTTTGTCCCAAATAGCGTAGGTGGGACGAAACTGCGTCATCAAGTTATTGTTCATCTGTTTACAGCTTCAACAACACATTCCTCATCGCTGGCGTCATCAGGGATAGGCACCTTATCTCAGTATGCGACATACGTTTTTTGCTGTGTTTCTTGGTTTTTTGCGAAGAAAACAGTTAGAATCTTGTCAGTTCACTTTTGCGTTCACAAAATATTTGTATAGTTCACTCACTGTAGCTTTACAGGGATTATTAAAGGTTTAATTAATTATGACCAAATTGTTAAAAAATGATGGAATACAATACTTATGGTCTTTTATACCATGTTTTTGTTAATTTAAGATTGTACCATCACAAAACCCCCTCAATGAAAGATTTTGTGCCGAAGCATAAAAACTTTCATTGACCCATTCATGCTTCCTAAAGGGATCAGCCAGGATATGTCGCCACAACCCCCTTACAATTTATACAAAAAGAAAATCAATAACTCACCCGTGGTCTGGTGACGATGACAGTACCTGCATGACCTTACTGGACTTCTCCTTCGAGATCCCAACACCATAAGGCCAATTAGGCGCGTAACGCCCCTGCTCTGACGCGCTGGCCAGCTCAGGACTGCCGTCATGACATCACTAAACACTGAAACAATAAATGAAAAATATCAAAATAGTGGCTTGGTATATCACTCTATCCTTAACTGATCTGGTTCCCCTTAGCTATGTGCTGGTTTGTGCTAATAAGCATTGGGTTTGCTTGAATTGCTAGAAATATAATATAAAAAATGTAACAAGGATTACATAGAATTGCCATTCTCTTTATGGACTACCCTGAATTATAAAATCGTTTCGATTCCCATCGATAATAATTAACTCTTTCTGTTTTATAATTATTATAATTATAAAAGAAACACATATTGATATAAAAAAGAATTTAATTTAATTATATATGAAAACATCGAAATCCCCATATAAATCTCCCAAATATTCAAACATGGAGAAAAACAAATTATAGAAAAAAAAAACTACATCATTAAGAAAATCTTATTTAAATCAAAATAATAATAATTATTATTATTATTAACAGGTAATAATTGTTATTGACAGCGCCAATTATATTTACCCCTCTTTCTCCTCCACACACACTATTTCCATAAATCATGTTAAAATTTCATAACAATACATAATACATGATACATCATAATACACATTATCATTATATTAATACAGTAATACATTGAAATGGTTAATTCATATTTAATCTTGTTAAGATTTGCACATTTTATGTATTTAAATTTGCATTTAAATTATAAAATTTACAATTGCAATTAATATTGCAATTAATTGATTAATTAGACATCAATTATTATAATATTATTATTTCATATTTATTATCAATATTCTATCATATTATTATTATTTCATTATTCATTTCCTTTCTACTCTGAACTTTTTCACCTACCTAACCTTTCACATGTTTATCATTTTTTAGGCTGGGTGACTCCTGTATTCACTCTGCTTTTACTTATAATAATCTTACTCACCTTCTTCTAACTGACCACCAAATTTACCTATCATGACACCAATATCTCAATTATAAACACCTTTACTAATTTCATTTAAATCCTATGGCACTGCTCATCTTTGTACAGAGATGGGTGTTCCCGAACTGGCTATATACATTCATAATATTTTGCCCTTCCAAAAATTCGGCAAACACTCCCTAAAACTACACTATTACCTGCCACAACACTATACATTGGCTACTCCTTATCACCTCACCCCCACTACAACATATCATCAACAACAATATATGTTTAACCTCGACTTTACTCACCTCTACAAATAATCACTAACTACTGTGTCCCTAAATATCTAATACTCTCTTGGTATTATTTTCTTTAAAAATTCTTAACTATCTAACTCCCATTAACTTCAATTAAATAACTCACCAGCTTCTATCTATACCCAGGCTCTATTCCTGTTTAAACACTTACTGTAATCATTGACAATTTGTCTTATAAAATTCATCTCTCATCTACTCATAACAATACCTCTCACTTTTCAATATATATTCTTACTTAATCATTTATAAATAATAATTTACCTTCATTAGAAACTTTCTATTACAATTAATAATTTACTTCTGTTACAAATTAATACAACTTTCTTTTGTACTATTTTAATTCAGTAATTGACCTTTAAATATTATTCATTTGGTTAAACTTGTTTAATTAAACAAAACATGTTAATTATTAAAATACCTAATAACTGGTGTACACAAAATATACCTGTAATACAACATCAAAAATACATAAATACATTGATATATAAAACATATGAAACAATGAAAATATACACTCCAAACACATTATTTTGTTATTTATCAAACTCAGTCCATAGCAGTCCAATTCAATACCACTTTTCACATATATTTAATGTTCATTACACAATTGAAACACTCTATCCTCCATCGTTGAATAACAACCTAATCTTAGTTCTATTTATCTTATTTTTTAATGAAAAAATTTTATGATTAGAAACATTGTATTCATATTCATATATCAAACAATTATCAAACAAATATATCAAGTCACGATCGAGTAGGGTTCTGTCTATATCAGTAAGATCAGATGTTATAATCTTGTTATTCATCTTGTAATTATCATCATAATTTTCTACCACAGGTAAGTACTTAATACCATTATTCTCATCATTTATTGTTATTTCAATTTTACTGTTACTACAAGGTAAGTATTCATTATTTTCATCCACCGTCTCTATGCCTAACCTCTCTACCAATTCTCTGTACTTTCTATTTACTTTAAAAAATTGTATTACTTTCTTTTTCTCACAATACCTCTCTACACTTTCTCTCTTAATATATTTCTCACCATAACACCAAATTACACTCTCTCTCTCCAAATATGCAGGGGTCACTAACTCAAAATTACTGTACCACTTATGAGGTACACAAAAACACCAAGAAACTTTATTTGTAGACCTATCGTCTCCCAAATATAAATTGAAGGAACTCTTGTCCTTATAAAAAATACGTGAAGACTTTTCTTCACCCCCTAACACAACATCAAAAGAAAATTCTAACCCCTGCACCCCTTGTACAAAAATACTTTCTCCAAACTCTCTTTCTGACTCAATACACTCAAACACTTCATTTTCACTCATAATACTTTCATTATCATTTTCTAATATATTCTTACTACCTGTAAATTCATTATTCACATTGTCACTGTTACGTACGTTATTGGTCAGTACTTCGTTTTTCGTACTGTTTTCACTACTATTCGCCTTCTGTTTTTCTAGTTGAATTAAATTCTCATCCAATTTTTTAATCACCTTATCACACTGCTTAATGAGATTATCGTTACCGTTTTTAATTTCATTCTTTAATTCCTTAAATTGTTTATCAAAATTATCAAATTTTTCATCGAATTTATATAATAGTAGCTGCATCATGG
Source organism: Magicicada septendecula (assembly GCA_034769895.1). NCBI lineage: Eukaryota > Metazoa > Arthropoda > Insecta > Hemiptera > Cicadidae > Magicicada > Magicicada septendecula. The sequence goes on along the minus strand of CM068368.1, from coordinate 401,056,658 downwards.
CAACGGTACCATCTGATTTACTTTCTGACATAGTTGAAATGGATGTATCGACTTTCGTTGTCTCTACAGATACAGGCGTATTTGCCTTGTCAGTCTGACTAGTTTGAGTTGGTTTGATTATCCATCTCACCAGTCAAATTTACATCAGCTGTACTGATTTCTATTGTAATATTATCATTAATACTCATGTTTGCAATTTTATAATACACACATGCATACAATCGTATAACATAACCTCGTAAAAGTTGGGTTATGTTTACATATTTAAAATTAGGTTTATTACCTCAGATAAACTTTTCCGCTCTCTTCGTAGGCTTACCCCACATAAAATTAGATTATATAGAGTCCCTGTTCGGGCGCCAAATGTAATAATACTAATCACATACATATAACTACTTTTACCATAAACATTGTATAATTACGGGCGCCATGATGGAAATTACCAACATATGATATTAGGCTTATTTTGCGGGCCAGAATTCGTGTTAAGCGAACGATATGATAGCGGAAAGTGTTATCTGAAATAAGTACTATTAGTTGAAATGGTTACCAAAGTTTATCTTTTATTATCTAAAAGACTCTACATATAAAAATGATTCTACTTCTATGTGCCAAACACGCACGTTACTAGGCCTCGGGGCGTAGTCCTATATAGGTTTGAATAAATACCATTAAGAAATAAACATTGTAAATATACTAAACATATAATAAAATGAAATAGAGTATAATATGCTAAAACCAAAACAAATATAAAATCTGCACAACCCAGCATAATTTATGTCACTCTTGTAACTTTATTAATTTTGGATATTTGATCTATTCAGATTACAACTCCCACTTACCTTTCAACTTGATCTGGCCGGATCGCATAGTGTGGACTAACCCATTTCGTTCGACGAACTCTGACGATACATATAACGAAATAAGGTTTTGAAAGAATTTAAATCTCAATTTTTTGGAAGAGAAATTATTTTTCTTTTATTGATCAGCAATATTGAATTTATACGTTTTCCATATATAGGTTTTACATGTGTCACATGTTGTGCGCTATTGCACCTTGCTTGTAACTGAACTTACTAACTATGGCTTACCTTATCATGGACAATTATATAACTTCATTCACACACATATACACTTAATTCAGCCCAGCATTGCACACTCACTACTCCCATTCCATTATAAAACCCCAATTACCCAATTGAATACATGATTTTAGATCACTACCGGCAACGCGTTCTTCTGTGACCTCGTGGCCAGCCCGCGGTAGGTCGAAAACGTCTCGAAAAGGACGAAACTGAATCACAAATTTGGCTATTATTGTTCTACAACTATCCTCCCATCCTGTCACTGGTTTTAGAAAATGACTACTTCACTTTCATTATCAAATACTAATAAAATTATATGAGCATATTTAGCTCGCGTGTCGGCACCGACACAGTCAGTGGCGAACTGCACAATGTGCTTTCCTCGAGTCACGGGAAATGAGCAGTCACGGCCATCCGGTTTTAGTCGCCGTTGGTGATTAATTGCGGTGGCATAACCATTTTATGCATGGATTATAACGGGCATGTGTGTGTGTCCAGAGGCCGATATTGGCATCTGCTCTGCTGATGTCGCTCACAGTAGGCGGAGTTTGACGCTGTTTTCCAGTAGTCGGTCGATTGGAACTACTAACTGTTCGTCCCAGCGCCATGTTTGTCTCAACTGTCGTGTCTTTCACGGCGTCAGTGCCGATCCCCGCCCGGCTGAGTTGCATACGGGCGTCAAAACACATGCACAGAGTTCTTAGAATTTTGGTGGAGGTAAATTCTTCAGCCGTGTTACACCACTGATTGCGTTTCGCTTTGTTTCCAACTGTTTCTCAACACTGGTCTGTTATACGGACAAATACGTTGCACAATAATACATTTTTACATTATTTTATACAAACCCGCCCGAAACCGAAATGACTAAAAATATATATATACCCCAAACGGTTAAAACAAAAACACCCAAAAATCGACCCGCTACAATACCCCCTCGATGAGAATTCTGCTGTCCATGACAGAAGAAATCTCATCGATAAACCCCGAAGAGGACCGGTGAGGAACTGGTGCCAACAACCCCCTGGTTCTTACTCTGCATGGGTACACGACCCCCCTGGCTCAGCGACCATGGACTCATCTGAACGAGATCACTGGACTTCTCCGTTAGAGATCCCAACACCGAGAAATCGATCAGACTCGCACCACGGCGCGCCTCGCCTTCTAACATACTACCCCCAAAAGTCCTCAATCCCTGGCTAAAATCATTCCAGCTCCTCCGCCGATATGGATCCCCTTTTTGCAAGCTGGGCTGCCTTTGGCAAATACTGGGCTCACACACTCTAACATTACATATTACCATAACACATAAGAATAAAACTTTCTTTTAAAATTTATCAAAAATTTAAAAAATTCAAAATTCAAAAAAATCTTTTATCAAAAATTCTCTTCCTGTTTTTTCTAACTTTTTGCTTCACATGACTTAACCTAAACATTCCTATTAATACAAATACATCCTTACTCTAGCATGAGAACAATTTATAGCCTACCAATATAAAGCAATACAATAAAAGAAACATCATTAATACATACACAATAAAATGATCATTACTCAAAATATTCACTCGCTGGCAGGCGAAACATAAAAAAAAAAATTTTTTTTTTTTTTTTTCAAAAAAATTTAAAATTTTCAAAATTTTACAATTCAAAAAAATTATTCATTAAATATTTATTAAATTTATTTATTAAATATTTATTAAAACTATTCAAATATTGGTTTGAATTAATTAAATAAGCAAGTTAAAATTGGATTCCTACTATACAAGCTTAGTAGGTGTATGATCTCATCAGCTGATCATAACTAGGTCAAGTCCAAAACCCTTGACCTACATATGTTACGTATAAGTTCTGAAAACACTTTAAACATCTGTAATATCCTAACTGGAAATACAAAACATAATAACATAAAATATTTAAAACAAACAAAATATTAATACAAATAATAAACAGATTGACATTTACATTATTTAAAACAAACAATTCTTGACTTTACATTATTTTCAAATTTTATCAAAATTCTGTCACTGGTGAAAAAAAATAAACAATTGTATATTCTTTATCATGAATCTCTCTGGCTTTTCAACAATCTTACCTTAATATACTGTGGGTGATGTAAATTATTTACTCTCGTTTTTCTGTATGAGATTTCTATACCTATATAAACTTTCTCCCTCTGACTCTAATATTCATCAACTCAATTATCATGACACCCAATTCTATCAAAAATATCTACTAATCAGGACATTCTAAACCCCAACTTATCATTTAACACAATTCGCCGCCTTCTCCCCATATATAAAAAAAAGTACTCTCTAACCCTTTGTACATAGGATACGTGTTTCCTTCCCAAAACTCATTCCCTTATGTTGGTCCCTGGACTCCCCCTAGGTAACCCTTTCCGGCGCCAATCGGTCCCTATCCCGTCCCAACCCTTGTTGCGGACTCCCCAAATACACTACCCCCTAATACAAAATTGCCATCCCCAAAATTCTCAATCTCATTTCATTACTACAAATACACCAAAATAATCTCATTAATTATGAACATAAATATACATCATTCAAAACTCTACATAAATTCCCCACAACTGTGTCAACCTTAATACTTCACCAACTTCTATAACATACATTAACTCAAAAACAACATTACATCATACTCATCTCTACTATTTCACATTCAACTTTTATTTCAATTCGGACAGGTCTACATGTCCCATAAAACACTTATCACCCATGAATTATCTTTTATTAATTTGCATACTCTTTTTATCTTTACTTCAAAATATCTGTAGTACACTAAACATTAATTACTTGTAACATTTACAAACCAATATACCAGTGACATGGTATTGTTGATCAGCTGATATCCTAACATAATTAAAACACCATGAATACCTTTCAAAATTGAACAATTACATGTAATACATTATCAACACTTACTTCTATTATGTTGATTGCCTGCCAGGCGTCTAATGATTGGCTTAGAAAAAAAATTACACACATAATGAAAATACATTTTACCAACAACTATATCTAACACACAACAATGGATTATTAGCATATATCAAACAATTCTCTTTTAAATAATTTATATAAAAATTTATAAACATTATTATTTAAAATTTTTCATTAACTCTTTTTATTTATCATCATGATGAATTTATCCTGTGTTGTAATCAGATTTTCAAAAATTCTAAATTTATTATTAATACATATTTTTAATCATTATGTTCCACAAAATAAACCATTTAACATTTATTTACTTATTAATTATTATTAAATCAAAATCTCACCAAACAATTTAATTACCTTATAAAATTCAAACACATAATATTCAATCACACTATCTACACATCTCCACTTATTTAATTCATTTGATTATTAAAATAACATATCTCATTATTATCAACATTCTACAAATCATTAACTATTGTCTTCATAATTATTTTGTTATTTAATTAGAGTGCAAAAATATTAATAATATTATTATTATTAATACAACATTTTCTAAAACATATACACATTACATTTCACAATACACACAAATGAATTCAATATTATTTACAAAATATACGTCAAAATTGTTCAAGTGTATCTCACTTCAGATGTCCAAATCAGCAAGGTCATTACCAGAATTTACAGTATCTAACAAGGTCTATACACTGATATTCTAGTTCAGCCACCATCGTCAAAAATTAATCTTGGTTCTAAATAACACTTTTCAATTGTATTGACACACATATTGTTGTCTTGTGTGTCATAACCAAACAATTTCAATTTATCTGTTATACCATAATAATCATTCACCAAGTCTGCGTTAAGTATTTCTGTTAACTCTCCGTCAGTAAATATTTCCAATATCGGGTTAGTTACTTTTGTATTATCAATTACATCATTCGGGTTTAAATATACTTCTAATATTTCTTTCAACTCCTCATAATCTCTCTTTAATTCATATAACTCTATCTCTCTCTCAACAAACAATTCTCTATTTAAATCTCTCTCATCATAGCACCATCTCATACTTATAAAATCATTCCGCACAGAGGGTATAAACTTATACAAATAAAATAAACTCAACTCTTCTACTAACACGGGACTCTTGCCCTTCAAAAACTCTTGTGACCACATTAAATCATCATAAATAATAAAAGGAAAATTTCCCCTCTGTCCCCACTCTACTACAACATTATTTTTTCTCTCTCTCTCTAACTCACTGACACACATTAACATCTCATAATCACTGCATTCTATACTTTCATTATTTATTTTTACCGTATCACTTTCTGATACCAATTTCTCAAACACATTATTATTCTCGTTATTATTATCATTATTATTTATTAATTCATTACCTAACACAACACTGTCATTACAACTTTTGTTTGTATTATTCTTACTCTGTTCTACTTTATTCGAACTATTTCTTGTCATTTCATTGGCATTTCCAAGACATACACTCTTGTCTTGTATGTTATTTATCAACTCGTCAAATTTTATATTTATATTTTGCTGAAACTGAATATTCTGTTTTTTAATTTCATTAAAAATAATATCATTTTTAATATTCTGCTGTTCGCATTTTATTTTCTGTTCTTTGAATTCGTTACTTAAAATCTCAAATTTCTCGTCATTTCTATCAAGACGCTTGTTTAATTCATTATTCTGCATGTCAAATTTGTTGTCCATTTTTCGTAAGAAACTCATTATATCTAGTTCCTCTGATTGTTTACTTTTATTAATTGAAACGGGGGTCAATTGAATCCCCGAATCAACGTATATTTCGTTTGGTTGTGGTTGAGACGCAATCGGAGTGGAATGAACTATTACATTACTGCCGCCAGCTGTTTCTGTAACAGCACCCGTCTCCCCCCTCAACATACCACTTTCATCCAGCGATTGCGACTCAAGGCCACTTTCACTCATAATTGAATTTATTATACTACTTTTTTCTGTATTCTCGGACATTTTTACTTTATCTATTTTTTCTTACGTAACAACTGTCAATTAGTAATTTTATTTCAAAACTGATATTTTACCAAATCAATTTGCTTTCATAACCCTACTTCGCTATGCATCGTCAGATGTAGGCCGGTGTTAAAATAACCCCTCTTCAGTTATATTAAATCCTGGAAATCACGGCACCAATTGTAACTTTATTAATTTTGGATATTTGATCTATTCAGATTACAACTCCCACTTACCTTTCAACTTGATCTGGCCGGATCGCATAGTGTGGACTAACCCATTTCGTTCGACGAACTCTGACGATACATATAACGAAATAAGGTTTTGAAAGAATTTAAATCTCAATTTTTTGGAAGAGAAATTATTTTTCTTTTATTGATCAGCAATATTGAATTTATACGTTTTCCATATATAGGTTTTACATGTGTCACATGTTGTGCGCTATTGCACCTTGCTTGTAACTGAACTTACTAACTATGGCTTACCTTATCATGGACAATTATATAACTTCATTCACACACATATACACTTAATTCAGCCCAGCATTGCACACTCACTACTCCCATTCCATTATAAAACCCCAATTACCCAATTGAATACATGATTTTAGATCACTACCGGCAACGCGTTCTTCTGTGACCTCGTGGCCAGCCCGCGGTAGGTCGAAAACGTCTCGAAAAGGACGAAACTGAATCACAAATTTGGCTATTATTGTTCTACAACTATCCTCCCATCCTGTCACTGGTTTTAGAAAATGACTACTTCACTTTCATTATCAAATACTAATAAAATTATATGAGCATATTTAGCTCGCGTGTCGGCACCGACACAGTCAGTGGCGAACTGCACAATGTGCTTTCCTCGAGTCACGGGAAATGAGCAGTCACGGCCATCCGGTTTTAGTCGCCGTTGGTGATTAATTGCGGTGGCATAACCATTTTATGCATGGATTATAACGGGCATGTGTGTGTGTCCAGAGGCCGATATTGGCATCTGCTCTGCTGATGTCGCTCACAGTAGGCGGAGTTTGACGCCGTTTTCCAGTAGTCGGTCGATTGGAACTACTAACTGTTCGTCCCAGCGCCATGTTTGTCTCAACTGTCGTGTCTTTCACGGCGTCAGTGCCGATCCCCGCCCGGCTGAGTTGCATACGGGCGTCAAAACACATGCACAGAGTTCTTAGAATTTTGGTGGAGGTAAATTCTTCAGCCGTGTTACACCACTGATTGCGTTTCGCTTTGTTTCCAACTGTTTCTCAACACTGGTCTGTTATACGGACAAATACGTTGCACAATAATACATTTTTACATTATTTTATACAAACCTGCCCGAAACCGAAATGACTAAAAATATATATATACCCCAAACGGTTAAAACAAAAACACCCAAAAATCGACCCTCTACACTCTCTCTCTCTCACTCTCTCTCTCACACTCTGGTACAAGTTATTATTTTATTGAGCTCATATTTTAAGATTTTGTTTAAAATTGGTCATTAAGTGAATTTTGATTTTACAATAAAAGAATGTTTGGAACGTTCTCACCAAATCTGACCGATCTCAGCTGCGGTTGTTCTTACGGTAAAACTTCGCACACCGCGAGTTTACCGATTTCACTTCCCGGTCACATTTTGAAGTAATACACCTTACCAAATAGTAAGGTGTCACTATTGTTAACTCTTTTGTAATTAACCACTTTTAGTGGTGTAAAAGTTAAAATTCACAGTCGGTGAACAACTAGACTGAGACTAAAACGAACTAATGGACAGAATAGATTTAAATTCAACTGTCAATTCAGTAGATGGTTAATGTAAACCGAATGTCATTTATAAACAAAAAACAAACGAATTAGCAGTTAAATACTGTGAAAGCAAAATCAGCATGTTTCTGATAATAAATGTGACTATGAACAGTAGATAATGAATGCCAAAACCAATGTTAACAATGGCTATATTGTAGGAACTAAGATGTATTTCTGCATCAAATATACCTGTCAGAAAAGAGAGCTAACTATATAAGAGAATCTTATACCAATAAGATGTCTCTGTAATTTACCGAATTGAGAACCCATAGGCATTATAAAGGCCAAATTTCAGTGTAGGCGATATCCTACACTTAACAAACTTAGACCAAACATTAGTCAATAATATGACTATCAATAATTATCACCAGTGCAAAATAAAATGCACCAGAACAATGGTTATGCATTAACATAACGAAAAATGATATTAAAACGATAGGTTTAGCCACGATTTTATTTGTAAATAGTAGTTCAAAACTAACTAACAGTAAACAAAATGTCATTAGTCAGTAGGATCATTTATTACTATGTATAGAATTAAGGTGTAAAAGTAAAGTTCAGTGAAAAAAAAAACGTCAGTACAGTATTAAGGGAGTCCACACATAAACATTTGTTTAATAAAATGTTATGTGGAAACGAGAAAGGTTAACTAAAAAGTGTAAAATCGGCGACTCATAAAGAGCAGACGACAGTAAGAATAGTGTACCCGAACATTGATTTTCTAACAATGTCGGTTAAGGTGCAGATAATCCGAGATCGAGTGATATCAATTTAAAGGAAACAAAACAATCTTTAATTTGATAATAATATCAACTCAATCGTGACGGTATTAAGTGTATGACAACTGTTAGCATCATTTTATAAATGCATATCAGGAATCTGTGTACCAATAATAATAACAATGACAGCAGAAGCGACCTGTCAATCATCTCAACATTCGACGGTTAGAAAAACTGTTACCAACCGCCAAAAAGTGATACGTCATCTTCGTCTCACACCTGTCTGGACCAATAGGAAAATTAGTTATAAAATGATAATTTTACCTAAGCCCAATCCAAAAGGTGGGTATAAAAAGACCGACCGGCGAATTTTGAGAAGAGACCTTTATCATCTAACGAGCTGAACAGACGTACGCTCGTCTCCGTCATGTTTCATCTTCTAACACATAGCGTCAGTTACCTTATACTCTGGAACCAATAGTTAACAACGAGAAACTTTACTTCAAGTGCATCATCAATCAACTACAGTGTTCTAGTGCAGTTTATTTTAATATTGTGCGGGAATAACGAACAGAAAATAATTTATTGTCAGTATTCATGATCCATTTTTATCAGAAGAGGATCGAATTTCTGTTCTTGTGCGAATTAGTGTTGAAAGAAAGTAATCTCTATAATCCGATTACTTAAGTGATAAAAGGTTTTAATTAAAATAATTAAAACCACGAAGGTAAAAGTGCAATCATTATTATTCTTGATCTGAGCGCAATAACTTGTATTTTGCTACCATAACCTGTACTGACGCAAAACACAAAAACAGTATTTACGATTACACCACGTTTCGATTTATTATTCAAATTTGTTATTAGTAAGTAAGCTATATGTTAGTTGTAAGGGTCCTCAATTGAATAATATTGTCATTAGAAAAGCAAGCGTTAATGAAACGTATGATCTTACAATAGATCGTTTTTTTATTTTAATTACTTGGTCATAGTAACTTCAAATTTTTTTATCAATTGTATCATTGGATACTGTGTAGGCATAATTGTTTTCTTTCGTGTCTCAAAGAATTCACAACTGAGATAATAATAACGATAATAATAACAATAATACTAATAGTAATAATTGTAATAATTTTATATTACAATAAATAATGTCTGGACTTAACCAGATTTATAACTCATGTTCTGAGCAAGCCGTATGAGGCATATAATAAGTAAGTTTTCATTGTACAACTTTATATGTTACATTATGTGTATTTTTTGAATTCACTAGAAGGGTGCAAATAAACCCATTATTAACAGCATCACCTGATTTGATTTATTTTATTTTTTTTTCTGAATAATTAAATAGTTTCTTTTATTAAACTTAAACAACCTTCTGTTGTGTTTGACATATTGGAATAGCATTGCCAAAAAGTGGTATTCAACTATTTTAAATTTTCAATTCATCTATTAGTTTTTATGAACGGGTTTTACACGGGATTTTCCCTAAATAAATCCGTGTGGCGCCCATTAATTTAATAAACAAGGTGACATAACCTTGCAACTAAAGGGAGTTGATGAATGTAAGCTGAGTTGACAGTTTAGTGAGCTTCAAGTAAACGCAATCAGGTACGTAAAAGTATATGTTTGTTTATGATTGTCCAGACTTTACAGGACTTGACTTACTCAGACTACCTGTAATCAGAAGAAGTTTCTACAACCAGTTCAACCAGACGAGATCTACTATCAAGCAATCAACTGCCATATTTCATGTTTTAATTTAAGATAATCTAACATTTAAATATAATCAACTTTATTATTTTTTGTTTAATACAAGGGAATTCTTTAAAAAACAAGAGTATTTAACCCATTGTAAACACTGTGAGTAACTTGAATGTTGTATGGTAAAATACTTTACTACATTGGTCACCTTCAAGTAGAAACAACCATTCTCAACATTGAGTTATCTCCAAGGAACACTTCACCCATAGATGAATTTTGTTTTAATGAGACTTTTAATACTTTAACCACAAATTTAAATTTAAACAACAACCACTCTTTTATTTATTTTTGTTTCAAGTTAATTTAAACGTAACGTAAATTCGATTATAATAATAAACATAATAATTTTAAATAAGAACCCCCAATCGCAATTAGTTATAAATTGACGATACCAACGTGGGACTTTATAAAAGGAGGAAATACCAAACCTAATAAACAAACCTAATAATAAAAACCATAGCAATCGCAATTAGTTATAATTATCATGGAAAATTTAAATAAAGCTATTCATCTGAGGCAAGAAATGAACGCATTAGTATAAGATTTATATGTTGTTTATCTATGTTTTGTAGCGGGGCATTTTTGGGCATACCTGGGGTAATAACAGAATTTGTATTTTTTCATAAATAATAATTAACTTGTTGAGTGATAGAAAAATTTTATGACCGAGAGGTAAATTTGTTATGGGGAAGCGATCCCAACAACGGCAACACTGCTTGAGGCGTTGAAGACAAAGTTATTAGACAATATTCATATAAACAGTTTTAATAACCGGCTAACTGTGCCAAGGGCAATTCAAGGACAATGACGAACACGGAAACCAGTAAACAAATTATGCAACGAGACGATCAGGCGATGTGTTGCGTCACTGAGTTACATAACGCGGTATGTCATCAGTTTCGTCAGACACTCAGCAAACGAAAGTAGTGTACTGGCGCAAGGATATAAACTGGAAAACAAAGACAATTAAACATACTACAACAGCGCTTCAAAAAATAGCGCTGTTTTCTCTTCCCAGTATAACGCCATCACCACTCGCGAGTGGTATCTGTATAAAAGTTTCAAAACGTAAGTGCGGGCCCGCATACAACCAAAAATGTGAATCTTTTTATATGTATATAGAATACAAACAGTTTTTTCGGACAATATTCATCCAAAATTAACAGTTCGGCAGAAAAATGTGATAGTGCGAACTATAAAACAGTACACGCCATGAGGAGACACCCCAGGAGTCGAACTTCTACTCGTAAACAGGAAAGTAGACATTCAAAATAATAATTAAAAATGCTGGTTTTTTTTTTATTCTTTTTTAAAAAAATTAATTAAAATGGGGAAATAAAATTTTGAAGAAAGTATAAAATATTTAAAAATGAGATCTCTAAAGTAGCTTTGTGTGTGTTGTGTGTGTATGTGAGAATATGGTATTATTATAGTTTATCGTAATAAGAAGGCTGGTTTGCGTTCCCATTATAATTCTTAATAAATGTATTTCAAGAATCTGTTATTGTATTGCGAGTAAGTAAATTAAAAGAGATTCAAGGTAATTAACAACTATTGTTCACGAACAAATTTCGTCTGTACGATTTTATTAATATGAAATATGAATAATAATAAAGTATTAATAACATTTAATTATTGATGAACATAAATGATTGTTATTATTTCAGCAACCACATTCTGTTCTCCTAGTTCGCTGATTCGAACCTTGGTAAATTATTTTCTTACAGTTGGTAAGATGGCGCCCGAGAAGTATACAATGTTTGTTAGTTAATTTTATGTGATACAAAAAGAAAAGTAGTTTCACATTTGGCTTCCGAACGTAGGGACGATTTATATAATATAATTATATAAATATAGGCCTACTTGGGAGAACAGAATGGTTGTTTGGAATTTGTATTTACGTATGTACGTAAAAATAGACGTATAGAATAAGGTTATGTCATGTTTTGTAGTATGAGTGAGCAGAACATTTTTTTTCTTTTCTCAATAATAATTATGTATGACAAAATAATATTTTGCTAAGAAATATATATAAAAAATTTTAAGAAAAATGGCAGATAATAATGATGTTAGTTTATCTGATAGTCAAACTGAAAGTCAAATAAATAACAATTCAAGTGAAATAGAATTAAGAATTATGGATGAAGGAATTCATTCAACGCCAATTCAGAATAAAAACTCAGATAACAATGATATGATGAAATATTTATGTAGCATGGTGTGCAGTATGAAAGAGAGTTCAGACAAGCAGCAGGCGATGTTAGAGTTAAAATTTAAAGAACAAAAGAGCGATTCTGACGATAAATTCAATAGGCAAAATTTAATAATCAATAACAAATTTGATGAATTAAAAGGTGAAATTAAAGAAATTAATAAACATTTAGAAAGCACTAACGAAACAATAAGAACCAGTTTAAATAAATTAGAACGGAGTGTTGAGAAGTTGGGTGACAATGTTTTAAATATGACAAAATGTAAAAATGACGAAATAGTAGAAAATTCTGAGAATATAGTGGGGGTGAAGAATAATGTAGAAGCAAATGATGAAAATATAATAACAAATAGTACTGATGAAGTTTTAGAATGCGATAATGAAATGTTAATGAGTGTTTATGAAGTAGAGAGAGAGTGGAAGACTAATATAGTAGATGAGTATGTGGGACAGAGGGCAAATTTTCCCCTTATTGTTTATAATGATGATGATGATTTAATGTTGTTTTTTCAGGGCAAGAGACCCTTATTGGTAAATGAATTGATGTTGTATAATGTTGTACCCTCTGTCTATAATAATTGTGAGAGTGTGCTGTGGTGCTATGAAGAAAGAGAGTTATGTATTGAGAGTGAAATAGAACTATATAAGTTAGAAAGAAAGTATGATGAATTGAGAAAAATACTAGAAGGGGTGATGATGAATCATATGAAATACGTACCTGTTGAAAGAGAGATAGAGAATAATTTTGATAATATCTTACCTAACTATAATGACTTACCTGACGTAGTAGTTGAGGAATACAAAAATGAGAAAACAATTTACCTGACATTAACAAATAACACTGATAGAGACGGGACAATCCTAACTTATGGTGACAAGATTTATAATGGTATAATGGATGAAATAGAAGTGATGGGTTATTATGATAGTAATGATTATAATAACTTGTGTGTAAATAATACTGATGAATGTTACAAATACACTAGATATATATATGACGATGGTGGGTGAGCTAAAAGATCAGTGTTGGAACATTTTTAAATATTGTAAATTATTGGTAATGACCTTGCTGATTTGGACATCTGAAGTGAGATACACTTGAACAATTTTGACGCATATTTTGTAAATAATATTGAATTCATGTGTGTGTATTATGAAATGTTAAGTAAGTAATGTGTATATGTTTTGGAAAATGTGGTAATAATAATAATATTATTAATATTTTGCATTCTAATTAAATATTACAATAATTATGAAGACAATAATTAATGATTGGTAGAATGTTGATAATAATTGAAATATGTTATTTTAATAGTCAATTAAATATTTACATTTAATAATCAATTGAAGTAAATAATTAGAAATGTTTAGATATTGTGATTGAATGTTATGTGTTTGAATTTTATAATGAATTTAAATTATGTGATGAGATTTTAATTTAATAATACTTAATAAATAAATAAATGTTAAATGGTTTATTTTGTGGAATATCATAATGGCTAAAAATGAAGATTAATAATAAATTTGGAAATTTTGAAAATCTGATTGCAACACAGGATAAATTCATAATGATGATAAATAAAAAGAGTTAATGGAAAATTTTAAATAATAATGTTTATAAATTTTATATAAATTACTTAAAAGGAAAAATTGTTTGTTTAATGTATGCTAATAATCCAGATTGATTTCTATTTGTGTATTATATTATGTAATGTATTATACAAAGTGTGTGGGTGGAAGGTTGTAAATTTTGTATTTAATATTTTATGTTAATAATGGTTAAGCTTCCATATAAAGTGGGTTAAAACCCCATCTAAACTAATATTGTCATTTAAATTTAAATTCTTAAATTTAATATTACGAAAGATATTTTACTTGTGATTCCCCAAATTTTCGGGCGGTCACGGCCTCACCGAACCCTGACCGTGGAATTGGTTTAGCTTTAACAGCTATGGTTGGGGCTCATTGCGTCACGTTCTGCCTTAACTGGCCATAGCTGTTATCGTTGTAAAGGTGTATTTTGAAATTGATGGGGGGTAATAAAAGGGGAATCACCAAACTATGGAACAGCGGCTGCCACTCTGTTCGAGGAGGAACAGCAGAGCCAGGTGGTAGATCCGTCTTAAGGGTGTGTGATTATTTAACGAGAACATGATGATGTTCACTAATTTTAAAACTTAACAGCGGAAGCAGAGACACGGAGAGGCAAACCCTGCTCCAAAATATACAGTCTCTGTGGAAGCGAAAAGGCGCCACAGTCTTACATAATTTGAAATAGTGTGTGTGGCTGGGAGGTTATCCAAGGGGATAACGTATTAAAATTTTGCTATATTTTAATTAATAATGATGATTTGCTACTCAATAGTTTTGTTTGAATTTAAAAAATAGATGCACTAAATACTTCTTATATTGTGTTTATTATGTCTTATTGTGTTGATTGCATTTAGTATGTTAGGAATAAGAATTATAAAAATATGATGATATGTTTTCAATGTGTTTATAGATTTTAAAATAAAATGAAAAATAGTTGTGATAGGTAAAATTTTCGATGGGTTGTAAAAGATAGAAATGGGTGATAGTAATTGTTTGAATAAAATGTTTGAGTCAGTCCAAGTTAAAAAATATTGAGGTATTAAAGAGAATGAGAGATGAAAATAATGCAATGTTGTTTTGAGTTAATGTAATGTTATAGAATTTTGAGAAGTATAAGTGGAGACACAGTAGAAATGGAGAGTTTATGTAGAGTTTTGAGTGATATATTGTTTATTTTGATGTTATTTTGTTGTAATTGTAGTGAGGTTAAGAGATTGAGATTTTGGGGATGGCAATTTTGTAGTAGGGGTAGTGTAATGTGGGAGTCCGCAACATAAGGGTTGGGACGGGATTTAGTATAGTTTTAGTGGGAAGGGGCCGCCTTAGGTAAAAATCCAGGGGCCAGAGAACGGGAATTGAGTTTTTTTTTGGGGGGGGAAACACGTATCCTATGTACAAAGGGTTAGAGAGTATTTTTTTTTATATATTGAGAGAAGGTGGTGAATTGAGCTAAAGTAGTAAGGAGTTAAAGGTAGAGAAGGGTTAGTAGATTTTGATAGAGGGGTGTCATACTAGTTAAAGATTTTGTAAGGGAGCGTTAGAGTAATAAAAGGGGAAGTTTATGAGTAGATGCCAAGTGGATAAAGTAAATTATAATGAATAACGGAGAATCACACAAAGTAATGAAATGGAATAATGATGGCCAAAAAAAAAAAAAAAAAAAAAAAAAAAAAAAAAAAAAAAAAAAATATATATATAATTTTTGTAATTTTGAGAAACGAATTAATAAGAGTAAATCAAGTTTAAAAGTAATTTTCTGATTTTATATGCCAACTTAATAGTTGGCACAGATCAGTTGGGGATATGGTGTTGTATAAGGCCACTATTTAATATTTTGATTTGTTGTTTCAGTGTTTGGTGATGCTGTGGCGGCGGACCTGAGCTGGCCTGCGCGTCAGGGCAGGGGCGTTGAGTATCTGTCTGACTCTACGGTGTTGGGATCTCGAGAGAGAAGTCCAGTATTGTCATGCAGATGCGGTCACAGTCACCGGACCAAGGGTGAGTTGATTATTTTTTTTGTAAACCATACAGGGGGTTGTGGCGACATATCCTGGCTGATCCCTTTAGCAGGTATGAATGTGTCAATGAGATTTTTTATGCTTCGGCATAAAATATCTCATTGAGGGGGTATTGTAGCGGGGCATTTTTGGGCATACCTGGGGTAATAACAGAATTTGTATTTTTTCATAAATAATAATTAACTTGTTGAGTGATAGAAAAATTTTATGACCGAGAGGTAAATTTGTTATGGGGAAGCGATCCCAACAACGGCAACACTGCTTGAGGCGTTGAAGACAAAGTTATTAGACAATATTCATATAAACAGTTTTAATAACCGGCTAACTGTGCCAAGGGCAATTCAAGGACAATGACGAACACGGAAACCAGTAAACAAATTATGCAACGAGACGATCAGGCGATGTGTTGCGTCACTGAGTTACATAACGCGGTATGTCATCAGTTTCGTCAGACACTCAGCAAACGAAAGTAGTGTACTGGCGCAAGGATATAAACTGGAAAACAAAGACAATTAAACATACTACAACAGCGCTTCAAAAAATAGCGCTGTTTTCTCTTCCCAGTATAACGCCATCACCACTCGCGAGTGGTATCTGTATAAAAGTTTCAAAACGTAAGTGCGGGCCCGCATACAACCAAAAATGTGAATCTTTTTATATGTATATAGAATACAAACAGTTTTTTCGGACAATATTCATCCAAAATTAACAGTTCGGCAGAAAAATGTGATAGTGCGAACTATAAAACAGTACACGCCATGAGGAGACACCCCAGGAGTCGAACTTCTACTCGTAAACAGGAAAGTAGACATTCAAAATAATAATTAAAAATGCTGGTTTTTTTTTATTCTTTTTTAAAAAAATTAAATAAAATGGGGAAATAAAATTTTGAAGAAAGTATAAAATATTTAAAAATGAGATCTCTAAAGTAGCTTTGTGTGTGTTGTGTGTGTATGTGAGAATATGGTATTATTATAGTTTATCGTAATAAGAAGGCTGGTTTGCGTTCCCATTATAATTCTTAATAAATGTATTTCAAGAATCTGTTATTGTATTGCGAGTAAGTAAATTAAAAGAGATTCAAGGTAATTAACAACTATTGTTCACGAACAAATTTCGTCTGTACGATTTTATTAATATGAAATATGAATAATAATAAAGTATTAATAACATTTAATTATTGATGAACATAAATGATTGTTATTATTTCAGCAACCACATTCTGTTCTCCTAGTTCGCTGATTCGAACCTTGGTAAATTATTTTCTTACAGTTGGTAAGATGGCGCCCGAGAAGTATACAATGTTTGTTAGTTAATTTTATGTGATACAAAAAGAAAAGTAGTTTCACAGTTTATATATGTTGATTGTGTTATAAATGTATGTGTATGTTTCCAGCGAACGACGTACAGGATATATATTGTAATTTGATTCATATATAGGTGTTCGTTTATGGATGTATTTTCAGGACATCATTTATATTATATATGTTGAAGTTTCTTTACTTGAATGATGTTAATAAATAAGTGTTTATTTTCATTCAGTATTTATGCGTTCATCATTGTCAATCTTGCCTCATAACAGACATTAACGTCACTTGAATAAATTATAGTAAATTTAATATTTATACAACAATTTAGAGTCTCATTGCAGTAATTATACTAACTATCAAATAACTAAATAATCACGTAAAATCAAGTAATTTGGTATAACTAACCTAATTTGGGTGATTACATGATTAAACTCCACAAATTAGTATAATTACACATTGCATTCATTACAATTGCAAATTAATTAATTAATTATGGAAATATCAATTACACCCCACTAATAATTGTAAAACTGTGGAAAGCACTGTGTCTCACAGTCCATCTCTAATAGTTATATAATGAGACCAGGGGCATATTTGTGGGGGAGTGAACAGGACTGGACCCCCGCCCCCAGAGGGTCAAAAAAGTTGGCGAATTTTGTTAATCTCTTAATTTTTAGATTGTTTTATTATTTTTTCAGCTGTGTACGGTAATATAGTAGTAACTGTTTTAAATATACAATCAGGTTTATTACTCAGCATTAACGTATATGTTTGAAATATGAAATATAGGAAAAACAGTTCATCCAACAAGTATTTCAGTAATGTGTATTTTACCATTGTGTTATTACTGTTTGCTTTAATGGGACTGATTGCAGCCACTTTAAAGATAGTATGTTGATTAGTTTTAACTTGTTTTTCCTTTGATATGAAGCTCATAAAAAACTTTGTGTTCTGAGTCATTAGTGAAATAGTTGTATTTAGCTAAGTAACGGACACGTCATGGACAACGCTATCCAAGAAAGTAGTAGTGATCTATTGATTTAACCGTTGTTACCATACACCTCAGGACTTCTCTCCAGTAAATAATTTTTTCTTTCATTTGTTTAAATAGTGCTCTGTCAATTCTTTGTCTAGATTGTTGTCTGTCAGCATTTCTATATTTGATGATTTATGTTCAACACAGTTTTCATGTTTTCTTAATTGGCATTTTCTCAGTCACTATAACTGTCTTTTTTGCTAAAGCTGATGTCTTAGCAAATATTTACGTGGAGCACAATAAACACTTTCGCTTTTTGAAGTAACCAACTAACTGTTACCAAGGACTTTCTTCACCATTAAGTCATAATTTTCTAGTGAAAAGTGATAACAACAAAAGGCACCTGGAACAGTTTGAATATTGGTTTTTGTGTACTCAGAGCTTGTATCCTTATTTTTGATGCCAGAACATAAAAGAATATCACGTGTAGCATCATTTATGATCCATTTGGCTGGATCCAAATCTACATTTAGTTTTTTGGAATCCTAGTTTTCAGACACACCTAAATAACTGGTTAAGGATGATGGTGTGTATTCAACATTGTCAGATTTTACAGGATACAAGCACTATCACTTCCAAATTATATTAAAGTTTTCAATTTGGGTGCTTTCAGTAACAAATCGTCAGATTTTGCTTGCATCCCTTTTCCTTTTACAAAGTTGGGAACTACTAAGCTTTTTATGGTCTGCCATTGTGTACAGCAAGTAACATTGTGATTGTTAATTTTAAGAATTAGGTCGTACAACCTATTCCGGCTCCACAACCCACCTCTTCCTAGAATGGCCAACACTGTGTCTACCAAAAGGTGTATATTAGAAAGCTAGCTTTGGCAACCTGTCATCTGCCATTCTTAACACATGATCATACTACTGCTTATGATAAACATAAACTCACTTGACTTAGAGAAAATGATGAGCTTTCTCCCTAACACCTTTCCTAAGTTGATCAAATTTATTCCAGCCCTTAACAGGTCAAAGGAACTTCATTTCTGCTGATTGCAAAAGTAAATATTGGTTTCATCACTCTGACACCCATATCATAATGCTGTAACCGCCATAACCTTATAACATTTATGGTTGTTCTTTCTCTAACGCCTGCCCAGAATGTGCATTATTGTGTCAAACGTTATAAACAATATAGCTACAAGAAGTATGAAACCAATAATAGCACACATCACTACTTGCAGTCATGGATGCTGACTTCATGTATTCCATGACAGATTTCATGACTCCAGTAACAGATTTAAACTGGATGTAACTGTGTCATACTGTAACTATGTATACCACTGATACAGGAAAATGTTAATAACAAAGTGTCGAAAGGAAATCCCATTTCTCTTTATCTTTTGTTAAATATGGTGTGATACTTTGTGACCACCCGCCAAAACACAGAAGTCTTATTACTGCAAAGAAAAGTAACAGGTAGATGATTTATTATACCTAATTGCTATGTCTTTCAGAAATATCTTTGAGGCTGCCAGCCATGAGGTACACCAGTGTTTTTGTTACCTGTCAGTATATGTCGCCAACAACTTTTATCTCCACTCCATGTTGCCTAGAATATCAAAGTGATGCTGAACTGGGAACTGTCACTTCCTACTTCCTGTTAGAGTTCCTACAAAGCTGCCTAAATTGCTTATTCCTAAACCTGGCCCTGCACTTGGCAAATTTTATTTTAAAGCTTGTTACATTTCCCATACTGGTCAGTACTCACTAAAGGTGTAGGTGTTGCTGGTGACCATCTGAGTAGTTCATACCCTTACGATTCTCGGATGCCTGGACAGCCTCAAACTGAAGCAGCTGTCCTGAGTTGTAGCAATTCAGTATTAAACTGTCTTTTTCCACAATCATAAATTTGTTTGTGATCAGGAATTAGAGTGTATGAGATTGTTTGGAAAATAAGGTTCGATTGTGTACAGTGTCTCTGCAGTTGATGTGACCAAGTTCAGACTTGCGCAGTGTGTTAGTTTAGTTCGTGCTAATTCCTGCAAACACAGATGTTTCATTGTTGCTTTATGCACACAGATGGTACGTTTATTAAAGATAAGTAATCTCATTAAAAATCCCACGTAGTGTGAAGTCCGTGTTGTGATGCGATTTTTGTAAGCGAGAAAATTAAGTGCAGTGGAAATTCATCACCAAATTACTGCGTTGTATGGCAAAAATGTGATGAGTGACAGTAAAGACATGAAATGGTGTTGGGAGTTCACCAATGGCCATACAAACATTCATTCATGACGAAGACCGTAGTGGTCAATTTTCACTTGTCACTGACGAGTTTGTTTGCTCAACATGTCGATGATAAAATTTGTGGAAACAGATGTTTCACAATAAACGAGTTAAGTGATAATTTTCATGAAATATCATGAACTGTTCTGTACGAAATAGTTACAGAAAAGCTTCATACCATAAAATCTGTATCAGGTGTGTCCCCAAAATGGCCCATAAAAATCAGAGAATGGCAGTGGATAGTTTTTGGACCAATACTGTGACGAAGGAGGTAAATATCAAATGTATAATCACTGGATATTATACTTGGATCTTGTATGTAAACACAGAAACTAGACAACAGTTGATACAATAGATGCATAGCTCATCACCTAAACCAAAAAATTCAGGCAAACATTTGCTGGCAAGAAGATTATGCCTACAGTTTTCTGGGACCACTGAGATGTCTTACTTGTGGAATTTCTGAAACGTCATATGACAATAAATTCTACAGTGTATTATCAAACACCAGAAAAACTGAGAAGAGCGATACAGAATTGCTGGGACAGTCTGTTGTCTTTAAGTGTCATCTGCTTCCATAACACTTCAGAAATTCAAATGGAATTTTTTTTTTTGACCCCCCCCCCCATTATAATTCTTTGGCAACAAGTGACTTTCATCTTTTTATGCACATGAAAAATTTGTTGGCTTCACAGAAATTCATAAACGATGATGAACTCAAAAGTGCTGTGGTGGGATGGTTATAAAAACAGGAGGCAAACTTCTTGGACCGAGGGTATAGGAAAGCTTGCCCCATATTATAACAATGCTTTTATAATGGTGACAACTATGTGGAAAAATTAATTATGGTTAAATGTAATATACACTAGCAGTAAAATATTTAGTTATTTGAAAGGTTTTTTTTAGGAGCCTAGCAGACTTTTAAACTCGAGCTGCTGAGTAAACGACACTTATGTTTGGTATAAGTGGTGGGAGTGAAAGCATGTATAAGGACCTCCACCAGTCTCAAGTTACAGGAATTCGTTCATGTTTTATAGTACCAGCCTGTAATGGTACTGTGTTGCTACATTCTTACCCTGATAAATGCGTGGTCAGTTTTTTGTCAAAGTGTGTATAGATATTGTTATGTAATGCAGAAAAAGTGTTACCCATTATGGAACGTTCTGGTACATTGGAGAATGTTGTTCTATTCTTTTCTCGGCTATTTCCACAGCTGTAATGGGTACTTGATGCTTGACATGCGAGGCAGTATTACATAATGCGAAACGTCTTGTGCGTTTGATGATGTCGTTCTAGAAGCTTTTCAATTAGCCCAACGGTGCATGTTTCTGCGAAGATCGCGCTGAAGTGTCCTCTAGAAATTCGATGACTTGTTAAGGACGCATATTATGGAACCATGGAGACTATTGTAACGTGGCATTTTGGCCTACCTGAGGCAATATAAAGAAATTGGTAATTTTTAAATAAAGTAAATAACATTTTTACAATGATTGGGACCAAACGAATGGTAAATTCATTGGTAGCGACGAATAGAGACAGTGGCAGCACTGCTTGGGACATTAAATACAAAATTATTGAAACGAACAGAATTAATAAGCTGGAATTGTGCCAAGGTCAACCAATGACACACAAAAACTGTCAACAAATTATGTAACGAATCGTCAGGCGAGATTACGTCAGAGCCTAGCCTAACGGTGAAATGCAGTTATATAACAAAAACAGTCTGCTGGCGTAGTGATACAAACATAAAAAACAATCAGAATTGGTCATACAACCACGGCGACTTTATAAAATAGCACCGGTGGCCTATACTTAGTAAAGGTAAGTGACAGAATTCAGTATTTCAATAAATTAATAAAACTCGTAACGTTTTAATGGCGCCCGAACTGGGACTTTGTAAATTAAGTTAAAAATTTTCAAACTGATCGAAAAATGGCAGAGAAAAGCGAGAGTGTAAATTTATGTGAAGATGTGGAGGGGTCAATTTTAAATGTTACACAAGACAATTTAATATCGACAAATATTAACGAGAGTGTAGACAACACAATACACGAATTAACGATTGAGACAGTAGACGCAAAAATAAGCGATAATGTAAATATATTTAATCAGTTAGCGTTAATAATGGAGATGATGTCAGGAATGAAAGCTGAAATCAAATCAGACATAAATAATTTAAAAACTGAAATCAAATCAGCAATAAATGCTCGTAACATAGAGCTGAAAACGAGTTTGAATGAATTTAAGATTAAAAGGTAATTTTATGATTTTATATGCAAATTTAATGATGTAAAGTGTGTAACATTTTAAATACGAATTGTTTATTTTAAGATAATGATAACAATGTACTATGTTTTCTTATGTTGTATTGTGTTTGTTAGTGTAAGAGAAGTTTACGAATTTCAATATTTTAAATACAAATTGGGCATGACAGAGATGTGTAATATAGTAATGGGAAATGTTTATTTAAATTATGATGGGAATCAGGGCAATAATTTTGAATTTTGGGATTTTAAAGTTAATAAGAGCAAGTAGACAGAATGAGATTATGGAATTTTAAAAAATGGATGTCATGTTGTGTTGTTAGGTCTTCATATATATGTTAGAAGTAAGAAAAAAAAAAAAAAAAAAAAACCAGTGCTTCTTAGCGCAAACCAGCACCGCTAGGGGGAAACAGATCAGTTGGGGATATGGTGTTGTATAAGGCCACTATTTGATATTTGATTTGTTGTTTCAGTGTTTGGTGATGCTGTGGTGGCGGACCTGAGCTGGCCAGCGCGTCAGAGCAGGGGCGTTAAGTATCTGTCTGACTCTATGGTGTTGGGATCTCGAGAGAGAAGTCCAGTATTGTCATTCAGGTGCGGTCACAGTCACCGAACCAAGGGTGAGTTGATTATATTTTTCATACAGGGGGTTGTGGCGACATATCCTGGCTGATCCCTCTAGCAAGTATGAATGTGTCAATGAGATTTTTTATGCTTCGGCATAAAATATCTTATTGAGGGGGGTATGGTAACGTGGCATTTTGGCCTACCTGAGGCAATATAAAGAAATTGGTAATTTTTAAATAAAGTAAATAACATTTTTACAATGATTGGGACAAAACGAATAAACGAAAGGTAAATTCAGTGGTAGCGACGAATAGCGACAGTGGCAGCACTGCTTGGGACATTAAATACAAAATTATTGAAACGAACAGAATTAATAAGCTGGAATTGTGCCAAGGTCAACCAATGACACACAAAAACTGTCAACAAATTATGTAACGAATCGTCAGGCGAGATTACGTCAGAGCCTAGCCTAACGGTGAAATGCAGTTATATAACAAAAACAGTCTGCTGGCGTAGTGATACAAACATAAAAAACAATCAGAATTGGTCATACAACCACGGCGACTTTATAAAATAGCACCGGTGGCCTATTCCCAGTCGGCAAATAACATCTAAACGAAGCGGACGTGAGCAGTTTCGCTCGCCACCGGCTGAGTACCGTTTTCGCCCGCATAAACAGCATAAACGCAAATTAACAAATGTGAAATTTTAACTAGTTTTGGACTTTCAAAGATATAAATAATGTACTAATCAGTGATCAATAAAACTAAACAAACAGTTCGGCCGTAAGATATAAAAGTGAAAACAACAGGCAGTGCACACAACAGGAGACGTCCCGCAGGATGAAACCATACGCACCAACAGGAAAGTAGACATTTCAAAAATAATTAATACTGGCTTTTAACTAAATTTTAAAGTTGAGCTCAACATAAAACCTAAAAGTATGTAAATATGTGTGTATGTGTGTGTGAAAGCGCTGGTTTCCGTTTGACTTATTATAGTTAGTCGTAAGTTTATATCTATATTCAAATTAATAAAACTAGTATGGTTAGGTGAAGCAAATGTTGTTCAGAATGTTATTCTAGTAAACTTAAACCGAAAGGTGAGCAGAAAAATTGTCATGCTACAAAAAATAAAGTACCATTTATTTGTGCTTGCAAAATAGGTGTTTGTCATTGCACCAATGCCTGTCGTTTTCTCTGCCTAAGTACATCAGACGACACCCTGGTAAATAATTACATTTACTTAGTAAAGGTAAGTGACAGAATTCAGTATTTCAATAAATTAATAAAACTCGTAACGTTTTACTATATATAATCCATACCTGCTGCTTAGTTTTCAGTTATTGTCGGGCGATTACACAGTGCTTTTGAGTGGCGATTTATACAGTGCGATTCAAAGTACTGTGGCGAAGTGTTATGTGTTTTATAATTGTGCGGGACAATTGTAATACATTTGTGTTTTATATTAGTTGACAGTTTATTGCGTGTGAACAATTTTTATTTGATTTGTTGTAAGAGACTATCTAGTTGATTACAAACTGTTTAATTGTGATAATTGAAGCTGATGATTAGTGACTTAATTGCTGTCTTGTGTTTTGTTTGCTGTCAGCAAGTGTTACGAATGGCAAGACACCAGAATAGTGCGTATGCTCTGGTACATGGTTTGCAATTTGAGGCCGCCAAGTCATCGTCTGGTTGGACAAGTCATAAAGTGCGCGCGCTGAAAGACCACGATGGCACAGATAATGAAAAAGAAAAGCAAGGAACAGAGACCCAACAAGCGGCGCCACAGAGTAAAGTCAGAAAGGATGGAAGACTGAACTGTTATCGATGTGGGAAACCTAGAGGATGAGATTGTCGGGTTATTCAGCAGTTCAGCAGCAGGGAAACGAGCAGTATTCGGTACAATGGGGCGTGTGCTGACTACAGTTGACACAGGCGCAACAGTTTCCATTGTGCGCCCTGACGTGTGAAAAATCTCAAACCAATCTGGTGCTCTTGCAGCTTGCGAACAGCTACTGGACGACCTGTAAAAATGTTTGGAAAAGTGGAGATACACCTACGCCTCGGTTGACTTGAGTTTGATCATCAAGTACTTGTAGATATTCTGGATGAAGCAATTCTTGGTGTGGATGTTATGAACGCATATGGATTTATAGTCGACTTCAAAAACAATGTCTTGAGAATCGGAAAAAAGAGGTAATCCTCTCCACAATGAATACATCAGAAAAATCGATGGACGTGATAAATCAAGTGCCACAACTGTTCCGCCAAACTCCGAAAAGATCATCATGGTTAGAACCGAGGTAGATAGTAGGGGCAACCAGTGCTCTATATTCGAACCCCAGGTAGTCAGCACACCGGGCATACTAATTGCCAGACGTTTAGTAAAACCTGACGAAACCGGAAATGTACCTATTAGAGTGGCGAATATTTTGGACCAAGCTGTCACTTTACAAAGCAATACGCTCCTAGGCAAATTGACTCCTGTGGCCTGGGTAGCCGGAATGATGCAACGAAGATCCAGTTCTTCGGATTCAGTGGAGTCACGATTAACTGAGTCTTGATGAACCGAGCTACCGTGTTATCCGAATCTAAACCAAGAAATAATGAAATATCTATTATTGTAACTGTCGTTCTTACATCGGCACCAGACGTCACGCGACATATTTTAATTGACACCAGACTGTACACGGCGACCTTGACTGTGTGACTCACACTCCCTACCATCCTCAAGTTCCCTGACCTGAGTTAGTTTGCTGTCAATCGTTGCACTGTTAAAATATAATCGACTGTGAAGTATGAGTAGCTGTGCTTTGTATTAAGGTTTCTTGTGATTTTCTTTTACAGTTTCATTTGGCAATGAGTGAAAAAAGAAAATGTGTGGTTTTATCACTACAAGATAAGCTCAGTGCTATCAAACGATTAGATCGCAGTGAAATAATTAAAACAGTGAGTTTAGGTGTTGGTGAAGTGACTGTCGGAGACTGGAGAAGAAAAAGGGTGCAAATTGAAGAGTGGGTGTCTCAATGTGCACAAATGACTGGGAACAAAGAAATACAAACTGTCTCAAAGAAGAGAAAAACAATGAAAAATAGTGAATATAAACAGACATCGAAGGCTTTGTTTTTGTGGTTTCAACAGATGAGAGAGAAGGAAAGTCCCTTGTCTGGTCCAATGTTACAATCCAAGCCATTGCAATTCTTCAATCGCTTCAAAGATGAAGAAGAGGAATTTATAGCAACCATCGGTTGGCTTGATCGATGGAAAAAGTGGTATGGCGTGAGGCAGTTAAATGTTACACGTGAAATATTGTCGGGCAGCTGATGGTGCAGTAGATTCATTTGTTGACAAGCTAGACAACATCATTAAAAAAAAACCATCGTGGTCCACAGCAAATTTATAACCGTGATGAAACGGGCCTGAATTTTAAAATGTTGTCCACCAAGACTCTTGCAGCGCTGCAAGAACAGTCAGCTCCTGGCTACAAAAGAAGCAAAGAAATAGTGATGGTTTTGGCATGTCCAAATAAATCTGGTGACCACAAGCTTAAACTCTTGCTAATAGGCAAATCAAAAAAACCTAGAACATTCCAAAATTTGAATGTTGACAATCTTCCTGTTAAGTACACTAACCAAAAAAGCGCTTGGATGGATTCCTCAATTTTCAAGTCATGGTTTCATGAACAGTTTGTGCCGAGCATAAAAAGATTTGTGATGAAAATAATCTGCCCCTAAGGCACTCTTTATTTTGGACAACGCCCCCACTCATCCCGACGAGTGTGAATTGATCAGTGGACATGACATCTGGGCCCTCTTTTTACCTCCCACTGTAATGTCCCTTATTTAGCCCCTAAATCAAGGGGTTTTGGAAAACTTGAAAAGAAACTAGCGAAAGTGACTACTGAGGCATTTGCTTGATGATTTAGAAAATGGTAAAACAGTTGTTGAAAGTCTGAAACAAATTAACCTAAAAGATGTGATTTATTGGCTGGTGGAATCATGGGATGATGTGAAAGAATCTACTGTCCTGAAAAGCTGGAAAAACATTTCGCCAAAAAGGGATAACACAACAACAATGAAGAGAATGAAGATGATGTGTAGAACTAGATGTAGAACTTTTAATTGTGATAATTAAAGCTGGTGATTAGTGACTTAATTGGTGTCTTGTATTTTGTTTTCCACTGTACTATACGACGATCAGTTAGACCGTCGTAACAATATTATAACATGATTTGACAGTGTGCGTAGTGTGCTATTGTTTCTGTGTGTAGATGACAAATAGTAGTAAACAATTATGTGTGCTTGATGAATTAATTGTAAATAAGATTGCTAACTATAGTGTGTTAGTGTATATGCATGCTGTAGTGTACTGTATAGTATAAACTCATGAGTTTTACAGTGTTGTATATCTGTTTCTGTACTGTAGAAAGAACTGTGTGTGTACATTCAGGCAAAACAATGGGCACCTGTTCGAAAAAGTCAGTGACACAGACTTGTATATAATTGTGGTGTTATTTGAAGAGGAGAGAGAGAATGTGGGCTGATAATTTTGGTGGGAGAAGTCATGGAAAGAGTAGCTAGCAGCAGCTCTTTAAATTGGACAGATTTCTGTCAAGAAGATAACAAAAGAGCAGTGTCCTGGGTCCTCGAACCTGAATGCTTCTACTTCTGTGCCGGAGAAATCAAGACCAAGAACATCTGCAAGAACAGTCATTGACAGTTTCCAGGAGGATGCAATTTGGTGACACATTTCCTATCTGCCAAAAGATTCTTGTTTTACTTTGTTTAATGGTGGAAACCCAGTCTTGCCAAGATGTTAAAGAAAAAAGAAAAGTGGCTTCAAGTGGAAAAAGTGTTTGGACAAAAAGTTTTACTTGAGCACCTAGCTGTTGTTGCATGGAGATGCCATTTGTTAAGAGAAGTATTGGCAGCTAAACCCAAAGAAATAGTGTGGGCGGATGAAACATGGGTGATACTGGCATAGACTGATAGACTGACGACATGTTACAATGATGTAACGCTAGAAGGAAAGGGTGTCTTACACTGCTGCAAGCTGGTACAGCTAATGGATGTGTCAAAATGCCCTGTTACTGTTCCTGTCTAAAAAAGCTATTGACTACCATGAAGAAATGACATTTGAGAAATTTAAATAGTGGTTCATGCACTCCTTAGTTCCATACATCAAGGAGAACTCGATTATTGTGTTTGAAATTGAGTCATACCACTTGTTACAAATAAACAGGCTGCCAATGTGGGGCAGCAAGAAAAGTGATACTAGACTGGTTAGGAAAGAATGACATCAGAACATTCATCAAATGGATGAAAAAGCTGTACTCCTGGATATTGTTAAACAAAATAAATTGAGGTTTATCATCTCCGAAATTGACGAGATTGCTAAACAGAAAGTACTTCGTCTTCTTCCTTATCATTGTCACTTCAATCAGATGTAGTTAGTGTGGCCCCAAGTTAAAACATATATTGCTGACAATAATAAAACTTTTATGTTAAAAGATGTGGAATTGTTGGTGTATCAAAGTATAGAGTTCTCCTGAAAAATGGAACATTGTTGGTCATATTAGGCGTATTTTAAACAATGCATGGGAGCAAGAAGGTATGGTGGAAAAGGGAGTTGAAGAGGTCATAATTAGGTTAGGGGGTGATGATAGTAGCACTGAAGAAGAGGAAACTTCTGAGGATAAATTGTCACTAACCGATGAATGTTACACTCTTTACCAGGACTCTGACACAGGCATGAAACTCAGATTAAATTTGCATTACTCAGTTGTTTATGCGTATTTTGGTAAGTGTGAATTAGCCTTCTAAGATTTTATTTGTCAGTGTTGAAACAATACTGTGTATAAATGAAAATTGTTATTAAGCTACTTGTTTTTATTTCATTGATTTATTCATTTCATTTATGTAACTTTGTATTTGACAAATGTAGTTTCTCTATTTGATTACTACTAAGACAGAATGTGCAGTTGCCACATACAAAGAGCATGTTGTACTCAGTGCAGAGCAGAGATAGATAAATATAAAGCTTCCCTTTTTGTTGCGTTTTCCTCTTTTTTGCCGCCTTGTTGCGACAGTTGGCAACGTCACAGGCCCAAGTTTAGTATATAAATTTATATACTGTAAATTTAAAGTTTAGTATGTACTGTATATTAATTTAGTGTATATACAATAAATTCTTTTATCATATTGAATTAAAATTACTTTTTAATTTTTATTTTGTACAGAGAATTAGCATTAAAATAATAGTTTTTAGTACATTTGTATAGTCTTCAAGAGTAAATTAGTGAGCAGTAAAGTTTTTTAAAGTCAACAATTTTCATCTGTTTAACAGGCAATAGCCAGGGTTGGTGGACATGTTACAGGACTTGATGTAAGCAGTGAATTGATTACACAAGCTCGTCAACATGCAGAGTTATCATTCACTGGTCCATTTCCCTCGTACATTGTGTCTACAATAGAAGATCATGCAGAAAGAAGTCCAAATTCTTATGATGCTGTTGTTGCTTCAGAAGTTGTTGAACATGTAACAAACAAACAAAGTTTTGTAAAAAGCTGTATTACAGCACTGAAGGTATGTATTTTGGCCAGTCAGACAAGCTTTTATCTATATTTTTATATACTGCCCATAGCATCACTGTAATTAGAAACTACCTGCTCTCTGTTCTTCTGTACAGTTTTAGTATGTTTTATATGTATTGGTATCAAAAATAAGTTGGAATAAAAAAAAGAAAAACTAGAACTGTAGAGTACAGATATGTTGAGAGAAATTAGATTGTTAACTTTCTTAGAAAATAAAAGAGTTACAAGCAAGGAGCAAAATAGACTTGTGTGAGCCCAGATGGTAAGAGAATGAAATAGACATCAGTTTATCTTCAAACAAAGGAAATATATTTACCTTAGTGTTGAACAGGTTTATGACTGGAAGCAACTGTCAATGTGTGGATAAACAGAGAAGTAGATACACATAAAAAGTGGGTACAGAGAAGCCTTACAGTAGTAGATACACAGACACAGATGCTGAAGGAAGCAATATAAGAAAGAACTGGTAGTCTGCCTAACATTGAGCAGGTTTGAGTAAAGAAAATATTTTGTAATGATATGAACTTGGTTCTCACTACAGTTAAAAGAAGTTTGGCACAGTATACAGAAAAGGGAAAGGAGGAAGAAGAGAAGAGAAATTGTAGCAACTGGGAACTATAACAACACGGAGTAAGAGATAAATTATCAAATAAAAAAACTGATAAAGAAAGAAAAGGCAGTAACAGGAGAAATGACTGAAGTTGTTATTGAAGCAAACAAAAAAGAAATGAAGTATCTCAGAAGCAAATGGAAAGAAGGCAGATTGTTGCACTAAGAAACATAAGAAATATTTAGGAATAATAATCAAAGAAGAAACATTAAAGTTGCAGAGAAATCATGTGCAGATTAAAAGTTTCACTGCAGTCAGAGATAATTAGTAAATTGAAAGGAAGAATACATGATATTAATTTGGAGGACATTTTAGTGATAGAGAGGATGAGGTATAGAGTATGATTTAAAGGAAATTAAGAGTAATAAAGGGCTAGAAAGGATAAATAAATTGTGAACTACCAAGCATTTGTGTTTGAGTCTTTTTAAATAAAATTATTATTGTCTATAACAGTCTTAATGAATAAATTGCCTTTAGGATGATCCAAAATAATGGAGTGAAGCAGTATGTATATTATGTGTAATGGTACATATGACACTACCAACACCAACGTACCAAAAATAAGTTGAAAGCCACTACAATTAAGAATACCTACAAGGTCAAGCATACAATAATGGATAAAAAAAGGAAGTATCATAAGTTAAACCAAGTGAATTAAAATAAAGAAGGAATTACTAGTAAATGTACTACTAAAGAAGATGAAAGAAGACTAACGACAAGACGACATAAATAATTACCCAATAGATCAAACAGTGAGAAGGACACAACGATAGCAACTTCAAGAAGAAAATAGAACAAACAGTGAGAAGTACATAATGAAAACAAGTAAGAACCAAAGGGAAGGAAACCCATGAAAGACAACATCGAGAAGAAACTTATCAAACAGTGAGAAGGAAACAAGTGAAAGCAACACCATGTATAAACTTATTAAGAGTGAGAAAGGAATCAGTGAAGAGAAGAAGAAAATATCCAGACCAAACACAAAAAAGGGAGATAACATGAATTATAATGAACTAACATATAACAATAAAAGAATTATTATAAAAGAAGAAAGAAGAAATGGAATAAACAACATGATATAAATCCCTAAGCTGTAAAGTAAACACTGACCCAAACTTATTAAGTGAATACCTTCCTTGACCATGTAATACAAACAATAATCAATAAGAATTAATTATTGAACATAAAAAATAAAGAGAATAAATAATAATAGGATAAGGTTTTAGCTAAGTGATGTGTAGACATGAAAAGAGGACTATGTCCAAAACACCAATGACCAATTGTAAAGTGGAATCGATGTTAGAAAGAACCACTAATTACCAATAATAAAGACTGTAAAAGATGATCAAAAGGTGCTCTAATAATAAACAACAGATATACCAGCACTACATAAAATCAAATAAATAAAATGTAATACAGAAATACAAAACCAACAATAATCCATTGCTGCATACTTAGAATGTAACATAACCTAATCTGGGCAACTAGTTTTTCACTAAAACTAGAAAAATAAGGCCAAAGCAATGTTTAACTAAAATGTATTATAATTTGACAAATAGATAATATAAAGAACGATTTTTGTGCAATAGATAATGTAATAAGTAAATATAAAAGCTGTATTAATGTAATTTAATATAACTATATGATTGCCATAGAATGGATGCCTGATGCAACAAAATTATCTTGTAAACTTATTATAAAAGAGTAGGAACTCAACTAACAACATTGAATGAGGCAGAATACTATTCAATTAAGTAAATTCAAGGATTATAGCTACCTAAATAACAATAATAATAAATAAACAATGTTAACAACGAGATGCAACTAATCTTGGTAACTTTAAACCAAAGCAATTATTAGAATAAATGCAGAATGAACTACTGCACAATAATAACAGTGTTATCAAAACAATGATAAGAGACATTCAAACAATAATGAGAATACATTGAAAGGATTACAAATCATGTAGCAATGTAACTTCATAAAGTATAGTAAGTTCACTTAACAAACCATAGTTAAGGTAATAAAACCATAAGATAGGGAAAGAGGACACTATCAGTAGTGACAACAACCAATGCAGTATGCATAGGCCATAATAGAATGTTATTAACTATTAATGTTAGTATGGTATTATTAATAAACAAAATGTGTAACACTAAGCATAGGACTTGAACCTATGAAAATAGACATTGTATAATTATTAGTACATAACCAGAAGGGAAAAGTGAATAATACTATAAGAATATGTTATCACCACGAAAATATGAGATAAAAAC
This sequence comes from Magicicada septendecula, assembly GCA_034769895.1. Classification (NCBI taxonomy): domain Eukaryota; kingdom Metazoa; phylum Arthropoda; class Insecta; order Hemiptera; family Cicadidae; genus Magicicada; species Magicicada septendecula. The sequence goes on along the minus strand of CM068368.1, from coordinate 401,023,616 downwards.
AATGTATTTAAAGTATTAAATAGCTTAATGAATATTATGAATTTATACCAAGTGCGGTTTTATCAACTCCAAATCAGAACTATATGATGAGGGTATGCAAATTACTCGTATTCAAAAAATAGAAACGATGGGAATGATAAAAATATCGTCAGTGCAATTATAAATAAGATATTTGACTTATAAGAAATAATTAAAAAGTGACGAGCCCTTGCGCGTGGGTAGGTAACCGACAAATCATAATCTCGAACCCGGCCTACTGACGCTATGCTAAGCGTCTAGTTTGACGAATCTCACCGAGTGTACACGAAATAAAGACAATTAGCCAATCAGCATTCATAAAAAATACGAAGTGAAGAATGCCGAACAGGTAATTACAGACAGTCTTTTACCAACAACGAGAGCGACTCCACGTTAGCTGATCGTCCAGAAAAACGTGGATTTGACAGCCAACAGCTGTAAACACACAAACTAACCTCGAAACTTCGAGTGGAGGTTAGGTCAACCCAAGAAAATAGTGCAGTCTATTTTTAAGTGTTCTATTATGGAGTACATGCGTATAGGCAGTGTGTGAAGTGCATTTATGAAAATTAATTAAAAAATATTAATTAATTATAAAAGTTGAAAAAGTGTTAATTCTTCAAATCGACCGATTACACAAGTATCAATGCAAATGACCATTATATTATACATGTTAAATCATTCATAATTTAAAGAACGCTAATAGCGAATCTAATTAGTCTGAATTAATTGATAAATAACCCGAATTCCAAAAGGAAAGGGACTTAGAAAAATCAAATAAACAATGATCAAATTGAACGATTTTAATAACAACAATTTTAATTCTTTGTTTGATTCAATTGTACTAGTATAAGAAAAGACATTGAATGATCAATGAAGGGAAAAAGAACCCTGACAATTAATAATTTAAAAATGTTTTGTATTTAATTATAGTAATTGAACTCAAGAGTCACACATGAGTGTAACCTAGTCGTATCAAATTAATTTAATTTACCTGTTTTATGTATATCCAATCTTGGAAATTATTCAGGAACATAACACTGAATTTAACAAATTATTATGACATACTAAATAAGTAATGCATCAAAGAAGCATAATTAATTAATTTTAAATAAACAAAGTTACATGAACCTTTCTTTACTAACCTCAATTGTAAACAATGAACAATCGTTCATCTTTTATGTTATGTTAAACCAACAATTAATGATTTTATTCTCCACCTACTCATTATTACAGTAGTGCATTTTATTATATCTGTGTATCTTGCAGGCTTAAAGAACCTACAAATTTTATAAAGCATAATAATCAATTTATTTACAAACAGAAAATAATCGACTTGCCAAATGCAGTCCTACCACCCTCAGCTTTTTATTATTTTAAGAGTCCATGTTCAATTTTAATTATTTTAAAAAAGGAAGATTAATAATACCATTGTAACCAAACTATTTTACTTGAGTTGAATAAACAACTATTGTTTTATGAACAATCAGAAGTGTTGACCTTTATTAGAAAAAGTAGAATTACAGCTTAGGTGAGTAACCAGAAACAGTTGGTACCAGACGCCAAAGCGGACATTCAAATTGAATGATTATCACCAACCACATTATCTAATATTTTCTACATATTACAACTGATAGTAAGTATCATGTACATGTTGTGTTTATGTTAGTGTGTATACAGGAAAGTACCGATCAACTCACCGCAGCTAATAATAGAAGAGTCGACGTAACTTCTTCAGAATCGAACTCAAGAAAGTGAATAAAAAACATTCTAAACAGTGTAAACCAAATTAATAAACGACGATAAAAAAAAGAGTAAGTGAACCGATTTATTCATATCGGATTCAATAATAGATTGAATTGGGCAGAACAAATCAATAAAACAAAAATTAATAATAATAAAAACAAAACTTTCACAATAATAATAAAACAAACAACAAGAATCAGTAGGACCCTAAACATCGTCATATTACAAATTGGCGAACAACATTTGAGACGATTAATTAGGTGCAATGTCAACATCGTTAACGAATAATAAATACACCGCAATTTCGTCTTATTACATATGACTAAAGTAAGATTTAATTAAATTGGAAAATTGTAGATTAATCACATTGTTTTGGAAGATATATTCCCTTAAATTATAACAATTAGGTAGATCAGTAGTAAGTTGGATTAACTTTAGCTAGATAAGCAAGCTCTCATTTAGTACAATGTACAGCACTCTTACTTGCCTCCATGCCAGTTGTACGAAAGGAAATGTAAATGAATATAGTTTACCACTATATAAGACTTATCAAATATGAAATGGCATTTAATAATCCTGAGAAAGTACAGAAATTTTGAAGCTGTTGAGAAGACATTGTGAAACTACAGAAGTGATTATAAATACATGCAGTTGATACCTAACAGTTATGCCAGTGTTTGAACTACCAGTAATACACAACCAGTCAAAGAAGGAAAAGAGTATTTAAATGAGACATATTATCCTCTAAACTGTTCCTGTAGCCTTTGAGGATGTCTTTAAAGCAATTAGGTGGAATGACAAATTTCGTAATAAGAATGGAGAATGATTGAAGAACTCATGTAACATTTATAAATATATTAAATATATATAACATCACCAAATATTTAATATTGGTGACAGCAGAGAGCTTTGCAGACTTGCAGACAGTGTTCACAGAATTAGTGCTTTGCTCCTCCACTGTCAGGTGACAGGCTGTCATTAACACCATTTTCCATTTGCGAACTACCAACGCATCTCTAGTAACCGTAACGTATGTATTGCTCCATTCCCCCTATGTTCGGCTGTGCTAAGTGGCAAACACTGGACTTTCTCTGCAGTGGACACGGCAATAGTAATGCATTTGTTTGCTGAATTCTAGTTATTTAAAAAAAAAAATTTTTTTTAAAGGTATTTCAAGCATCATTTTATTTACCTAAAAGGAGTATAAAATATGAATACAGCCCTCCTAAGTATAAGTAGCATGAGCTGCCACTGGTGCACTCACTTCGAAGGTACTTGTTAATCAGTTGAAGAAGATGTTAGATTTGGAAGACCAAACATATCTGTGACCGGTTGTAACAAGTTAAAGCTATTCATCCAAAGCTGTTTTCATTGTCGTTTTGGACATGAAACAAGTAGAAGCAACATTTGTTGAATGTTCACAAAAATTTTTATTGTAAAGAAATTACTAAAGAAATAAATGAAGCAACTAATGATTCAAAATTAATGTAATGCAGTATAACAGGTTACAGATCATTGGTATATGGTTATGACATCAAAACAGGTCTAGTCATCTCGGTGGAAGCTTCTAGGTGAGCCAAGACCAAAAAATCATGCAAAGTTTGATTCATTATTCGGGGTTATAAAGTTCTTTGATTATCGTTGTACTGTGTTCCATGAATATTTACTACAGGGTATTACAACCAGTAAAGAGTACTATTTGGGCATTTAAAATTTTTAAGAACAGTGGCCAGATTTATGGAAACTCCACCACAATAATTGTAACGAGTGAATAGGGACTTCCTTTTTATTTAAAGCCCCGCGTTGGGTTCGTCAATATGTAACGAGTAATTCAGTGCGTTCCTGTTAAAATGTGTTTACACTTGTTTATTATGTGTATAAGTGTTAATGTGGTGTGTTCGCCTCACACCAGTCGTTACAATAATAGTTGTCACTACTGAAGTCTGTAGCGTGGTCCAAATTACCAGTACAACCTACCTGTTCACTCATAGGGGTTGCGAATCCCGGGTGGCGCCAAATTGTTTATATTAAAACAATTAAATTTGTAACATTACAAGTTAATAAGTGTTGTTAGCGTTGACAGCTGGAGCGTTCAAATGGTTCCTGCCGCTGTACAGGTTGCCGTATTGTCCACTCGTGACGAGCGCTAGTTGGTTACTGAATAAAAAATTGCTAACACACATATATTCTACAACGTCCTATGAAATAAAACGATGGTAATACTCTGTACTGTAATTTTAATACAAATTCAGTCATTAATTAATATGACAAAAGGATTATAAATGGTTTAATAATAAATTGCTCCGGCTTAGAACATGAGACGCCAATATTTCAAGGTTGTCGAAATCGGTTTTAAAACAAATTATTTTGATGCCGTGATGGCTTCTGTTTACATACAATATATTAATCTGTTCAAAATCTGGGGTCCTTTGGATTATAAAATAAGACATAAAAGTTGGTTACATTAAAAAAGTACACTACCATACCTTATACGTACTTAGAGAGTATGTGTTTTTACAAATTGTTCGGTAGTGTCGTATTAGTGGTTACAAAGTTCGCACACTAATGCGAGGTTATATTTTAATTAACAGATGTTTTTACGTAAGTTGATTATGCTTTAAACCTTTGAAAGAAAATTAATTTTGTTTAATAGTGAGAAATTTTGATTGTTTTGAGAAATATTTAAAGTAATTTGGTTTCTGGGAGAAAAGAATTTATTGGATACTTATCAGTTCAGACAGTGTTGGTACGTTGTCATCTGGGGTAGTGGAAATTCTGCAATTTTGGGCTGGTTTTAGGCTTCGGGCATCTTCTTCTATCTCGTCTTGGGACTTTCTGTTATTTAATTTCTTGTGATTTGGTTCCAGGACCTCGTTTAATCTTGGTAGTTCTGCATCTATTCGTCTTGGGTTCTGCATCTATTCGTCTTGGGTTCTTGTTTGTCGATTTCGGAATGTCTTTTTAACTATTTAATGTAAAATTTCAGTCATCACTATCTTGCGTGCCGCTTACCCACGCATCATTTTTTCAAGTCTAATAAATTTAACAGAAAATTAGTATTCAACGGCCCGTTTCTATGGTAACAGAAATCCTTTGATTGGTTAAGACCTCTTTCAAAAGCATTGTTAAGAGATTTGAATTTTTATTCAAATTTATTATGTATTTTCTTAATGATTTTATTCCTCTATCTTCCTTTTGGGGTAATAAATAATATCACTATTGTATTTCTTTCCTTTCAAAGTTTAACATGATACCTCATAAGGTCATATTCTATAATACATTAACTTTAGTCTAATTATTCTGACATCTGATAAATTACATATCTCTTTTAAATTAAACTTTTATAATAACATTTCTCTTTTAAAATGATTTACATATAATTACTGGCCATTTACTGGTCTTAGATTAGTAAATTTCCTTGTGAATTTGTTACAATTGACATTTGTGTGTGTCTGACAGTTAGACGTTTTCATAGCCAAAAGTAGCCATGATGGTATTTTATTTATTTCTTTTAAATTACATTTTAATTCAGCCTGATGGGCTTCACTTGGTTATTATATTTGTTTGTGTTGTGTTTTGATTCTGTGTGTGTTTTAATTACTATTCAATACAGTTTTCATTATACATATTTTAAAATATAACAATTAGGCTTATGGACTGCAAGTTCCTTTCAGCCATATCCTATTCATAACATTGAAACAAACAATTCTTTATAAGTTATTAGTTACTGTTGGTTTTAACATTTATTTCATTCTTTTGCTATTACTTTGAGTGATAATCATCATCACTTCCTTCAAACTCATTAAATTTATTTCCCTTCTAACATGGAGTGTTTTATTCATTGTATACTTAATTTTAAAACAAAACCTTATTTCAATACTACTATCTTCCTCCATTCCGTGTTAATACAAACTGTTTTTACCTGGGCTTTCTCCCTGAATAATATCACATGTTTTACTTATCTCTATTCGAAATACTATTTTTTAATTATTCTTAATTATATGAATGTTCACAAGCTCACTCATATCATTGACAGGTTTATCAATGATTTATTAAGTGTTTTCTTATTTATTATTACATTTTTATTACTGAAAATATCTATTTCCACGTATCACCTTCACCTTTAATTAACAGAGGTTTATCACTGATACACACTCACTATTTTTTTGGGGTATTTACACTTTCACTATTGCACTTTATTTTGGTTCACTGTTTATATTAAGTGTTACTTAGTGGGTAATCCCTATATTTATTTCTCCTATTATTTCTCACTATTTCTTTATAACATAATTCTTATTATTAATGACATTTGGTTATTTACATTTCATCAAATCTAACTTTAATAATTGTGTTAGTGTACTTTTCTACACTAATTTACTTTTTAATTGTCTTTTGTTTCAAAACAGGTATATAAGTTATTTCATTTACAACAATACTATTTGTTTCATTAGTGGATAATTATTTGGGGTTTATTTACAGTATTCTACCTTTGAGTATACCATTTCTCCCTTTTATATGTGGTGTTAGTTCCTCCTTGGTTTCAACTTGTCTCCTCTTCATTCTTCCTCTTCTTCTTCTTCATCTTCTTCAACTTCAATTGTCTTCATCTTGATTCGGTTCTCTTCTTCTCGTCGGGTTTAATTTCTATTTAGTCGTAGGAATTCATTCACTTCCTTTGATTCTTCTTTAGTTCTAGTTTCTTACCTTCTTTTGTTAGTTCCTATTTGTTTGGTCAATCACCTTTTGTCTCTGTGTATGTTTCGTGGTTCCCTTCTTTTGTTTTGTGTTGTTGGGTCAATCACTTGGGTTGGGTAATATCGTCGTTCGTCGTGTCATAATATTTATATTTGATTTATTTTTAAACATTTTATTTTATATGAAGTATATTTACATTAAGAATTATCTTTTTTATCCCTGGTACTGGGATGGCTTATTTGTGTTGTAACATAATGCACCAGCCTGCATATCATTGCTTATTTAAGAATTTTTGACCAAAAATAACACTCTAATAATATTGTGGTCACAGTATTCACCAGATATAGTCCCATGTGATTTTTCCAGGTACTGAAAAAAAAATATGTGTGTGTGTCGAAACATGTTCCAAATAAGGGGAAAACATCTTGAGGTAAAGTTATTATAAATATTATAATATTATATATATTATATTTAAAAATTATATTTACTTTACCTCAAGATGTTATTTTTCCCTTATTTGGAACATGTTTTGGGACCCTTTGTGCTCCCATCATCAGGCTTCATAATTTTGCTAATTTTTAATCTTGTGGAGTACCTGTGTGCTGGTTGGCTATTGTTATGGTTTCCCATTGGTTTTTGGTTTTATAAATTGTTATTAGTGTGTGTGATTGTGGTGTATATATTAGTATTTTGTGTATTTTCGATTTTGAGTGCTTTGAAAATTGTGTCATGTTTTGTATTGATTTGTATTTGTTCAGGTATTAGTATTATTTGTGTTTGTATATTTGTAAATTTTCCCGAACGTTCAGTATGGTGCCTTTGGTGATGTGTTTTATTGTGTTTCATGTTGGTTATGTATGGAAATTCATGTTCAGTGTTTATTGCATGTGTGGCCAAATTAGGTTTATGTATTTCTGGATTTTTGTATGCGTTTAGATGTTCAAAATAACATTTTTCAGTTGTTTTTTTTGTTTGTCCTATGTAACATTTATTGCAATCTTGGCATTCAATTTTGTATATACCATTCATTGTTGTATTATCTTTGTTGTGTGGGTTATTTAGTTTTTGTAAATTATTTTTGTTAAATGTACAAAATACCCCTAAACAAACAGGAAACAGACAAAGAAAGAAATATAATATACCAAATTGCTTATGAAAACGGATCAACAAAAACACTGTAAACAAAATAGAAAATAAAATCAAATATAAAATATAAAATAAAAACTGAACCATTAAGAATCAATCAAAATGAACAACACATAAATAATAACAACAATAAAAATGGGCCTCATTCACATACATAAATAATAAAATGACAAAACTAACAAAACTATTTAAAAACACAGACATTAAAATAGCATACGAAACTAATAAAAATAATGTGTTAGATGGTATACGTTAGCGTCCACAGCACTGTGGTTAAGGGTGAAGCAAGAAGTAGAAAGAAGTAGTTTCTGTAGAAATATTTCATTTTGAAAATGATTTTAAATATAAATCTTAGAACATGGAAGTCATGTATGGTTCTCCATACCGACATTTATTTTACTAATGTCAGTACTTTTAATACTTTTAGTGGCCACTTCTTTCCAGATTTAAAATGAATTGCCTTTATTATTGTTTTTCACATCCTGTTGCAAATACTATACTTCTATTGATTTGCCCACACACACACACACACACACACACACACACACACACACACACACACACACACACACACACACTTCCCCCAAAATTTGTGTCTATTCCAAGTACACACTCCTGCAAAATCTGACAGACACTAGAACTTATTGATAGAGTGACATTCTGTTTTCTCACCATTCCTTTTAACAACTGTAACGGGACATTTAGGCCTACCCGGGGTAATATAAAAATTATTGTATTTTGATAAAATAATATTTTGTGATGTAACGTAATTTTGGGGAAACGTAAAAATAGATAATAATTTTGGGAGACATAAACATAAATTTATAATAAAGGTAAATTTTATTGGAAACCAAATTAGAAAGAGTAATTGTAAAATATTATTCATGAATTTAAACGACGCAACAAACCAACATGTGGATTTGTGTCAATTTGTGTCAAGGTCAGCTCCAGACGCTAGTAGAACAGTTATTTTGAGAAACGGGACTTACAAGTTATGTAACGAAGTCAGACCATATTACGTCAGAGACAAACTCAGCTTTGGAATGTAGGAGTGTCAACGCCAGCAGTTTTCGTTGATGCTCGGAGAACAAAACAGTCTGCCATGAACAGCTAACAACTAAGGACGCAAACAGTCCGCGCGTCTGCCGACCGGGCGTAGTTTTCGTCACGCCCGCACTAAAATGTGAATACCGCATGCACGTATAACGTTTAAAATGTGAAATAACAAATTAAAACAGTAAAATTGGTTTTTTAAAAAAACACATGAATGCAGTGAAGTTGAAATAGTGGTCTACGTGGTGTGCGTGGGACAATGTGGCATCTTCAAAACTCATCAGCAGCTAGGTAACAAATGGGGTAGAGTACAAGATTAAAAAGGGCTAAACTAAAATTATAATGTTATTATTGTCTTTTTAAAAATTGAGATCTCTAAGGGTATGGGGCAATAGTGTGTGTGCGTGTGAGTGAGAAATATGTTGAACAAAGAAGGCTGGTTTGTGTTTAATTTTAAGTTTGCGTTTAATTTTTGTTATAGAAATAAAATAATAATTTTATTTGTTCAAGAGGTCTACAAAATCATATAACCAAGATATTGTTTAATGTTAAATTCATAACAGGTAATGGAGGGGAAAAGAATATTTGTTTGTGATGAAAGAATAAGAAATAAAATAATTAACGAATAAAACTTAATTCATGGGAACAAATAAAGTTTTCTTTATTTCGACAACCATAATCTGTTCTCCTGTGTTCGCCGAAAAGAACCTGACTTTTAGAGGTGGGCCGATATACCTGTAATAGGTATTTTGGAACGATATTTTTGTGGAACGGATGTAACAGTGACTGAAAAGTTGAAATACCTGTTATTCGCGGCGACGCTGTTCCGAGTCGAGACACGCCGCCCTCGCTGTTCCGAGTCGAGGCACACCCCCTACCCAACTACACAGACACGCACACACAAAAAGTACGCAAGATCACGTAAACGAATATGCCAAGGCCAAATACTAGGCGTACAAAAATATCGCTGGAATGTAAGGAACAGCCAGTAACGCGTATTTAAAATACTAGGTATTTCAAATACTACTGGTATCACCGATACACAAGGAACAACGCGTTCCAGAGTAACAGTAGTATTTTAGTAACACCTAATATTTTAGGAACACCTAGTATTTTAGGAACAGGTAGATCAAGCATATTTCGAGTAGGACTAGTACACTTTTCGTCCTGTATACTTCATTCTGCGCAAAGAGCGGAGCTGTTTTTAATAAAGGAATAAATTCTTCCTGATGTTACATTTATTCTCGTGTGATATGCAGATATATAATACAGATTATATTCTAATAAATTATATATTATACTAATCACCAACTTGGTAAGTTTTGAAATAACGATTTATATTGTGTTATAACTTATAGAGTGGCTGATGTTGATAGGTTATACTTTTTATTAATGTGATTTTAACTGCACTACACGTCTGATCTCACATAAATGATGAGATTGTTGTAATGGACATTTATGCACTTTATCAAGTCCTGTTCCTTAAATCTAATTCCTTAAGGGTAATTGGTTTAAATTGTGTCCGATGAAAATTTATTATTGTTTTGAACATAAATTTGTATTTATTATTTTTTTTAAGTAAATATTTTTTTCCTAGCTAGGTCTTCTTGCTTACCACTAGTGGTATGCCTACCAAGGGTCGGGAACCCCTGTACTATGGGGGAAGGCCTTTTTAAGTATTGCTGTCCAGTGGAAAGTGTTGACTGTGATTGTTGTTGGTTTTGCTTGGTGACATGGATCGAAGAAGAAAAACAAGTGATGTGTGGAGCTTTTTTGAATCAGTCGGTAACTGTGTTGCATTGTGCAACATTTGCAAAACAAAACTATCATATAAAAGTACAGTTAGTAATTTAAAAAAACATTTACAAAGAAGCCATCCAACAGTTGCTCTTCCTACTATATCCACCCAAACTGCTGTGCAATCTTTGCCAAGAACAGAAACTTCTTCAGGTGATATATTGCAAATAGGACCAGATGTGCAAGAAAACTTAGTAGTAGAATCTTCCTCCCATTTTTTTAGTCCAGAGAGACCAACCACTTCAAGAGCTACTGACTCCAAAATCAACCATCTTCATTTCAGTCGCCTGTTCCAACAAGTAAAAAACAAATGTCAATATCAACTTACCAGTACATAGCCAAAAAATTAGCAGTATCTGATAAAAAAAAATTGATGAGCCCATAATGAAACTTTTTATTTGGGATCTTCAACCATTTACAGTTGTTGAAGACAGAGGTTTCCGAAATTTGATGAATACTTGTGCCCTTAGTTATCAAATTCCTTCTAGAAAGTATTTTGCTAACACACTGTTACCAGCTTATTATGAAACAAAGGTAAATGAAATGAAAGAATCTATTAAAAAAGATGCACCAAGTGTTTGCTTAACAACTGACACATGGTCTTCTTCAACAATGAAACTTTTAATGCAATTACTGCACATTACATTAATCAGGATTTTGAAATGAAACATATACTATTCAGTTATCATATGACTATGATATCATATGTTATCAGTTAACATATGACTGTTCAGTTATCAAAATAAATAAAACATCTCAAAATTTAGCAGTTGAAATTTTGCGTATTATAAATGAATGGGACTTGTCTGGGAAAATTTCAATTGTTATTACTGATAATGCCATAAATATTACTAGTGCTATACAAAGCATACTTAAGTGGAAGCATTTTGGATGTTATGCTCACACATTAAATTTAATTGTTCAAGACAGCCTGTTAATTGTAAATGACATAATCAAAAAAGTAAAAACAATTGTAACATTTTTTAAGAGAAGTAATATTGCACATTTAAAAATCACAAAATATCAAGAACAGTTAGGTGTTCAGCAATCTAAAAAACTTCTGCAAGATGTTGTAACACGCTGGAATTCTGTTTACTATATGCTTAAACGATTTGTTGAACTGGAAGATGCTGTAAAACACTCTCTGGCATTACTAACAACAGACATAGAAACATTAACAGCTGAAGAATGGGGAATTTGTAAAGAACTGTGTGCTATTCTGCAACCTTGTGAGGAGGTAACAAAAGAAACGAGTGGAGAGAAATATACACCGCCAGCCAGATAATACCTATAACCCAAGGATTAAAATTATCAATACAAAAGGTAAGTGTGAAATTAACTAAACCACTTGTCAGATAAATTGCACTTAAACTTCTAGAAGGAATTTCTGTAAGGTTTGCTAATTTGGAAAAAAGCAAAACAATTTCACTTTGCATGATGCTTGACCCCAGGTACAAACACTACTTTTTTGAAGACAATACTTCTCTAGAAAATACAAAAAAATATGCAGCTGAACTAGTATCTTCACAAATTACAAAAAATTCAAGAACCAATACAAGCATTGAAACCAAAGTAAATCTACAACCTAACATAACAGAGGAGGAAACAGTTTCAATTTGGGACCATTATAAAAACCAGATAAGCAAAGTTAAACAAATAGGGACATCTTTATCAATGGCTATACAAGAAGTAGATAAATATCTTCAAGACACACCAATAGAGAGAAGCGAAAATCCCTTACTGTGGTGGAAAGATCACCAACGTGTATACCCTAATCTTGCACATTTGGTCAGAACTAGATGTAACATGGTTGCAACATCCGTTCCCTGTGAAAGGATATTTTCCAGGGCAGGAATAATTTTATCTGAACGAAGAACACGATTAACTTCGAGGAACGTGCAACAGCTGATATTTTTAAATACAAATTTAAAATAGTGACTGAATAACTGAAATTCTAGTATTTTAAAAACCATTCAGTAGTTTAATTTTACCTATAATGTGTTATTTGAGTGAAGCAAATTGTAATGTGAATAGGTGTGACAAAGATTAGTTCATGACTTGTATATTCTGTGTACACTGGTGAATGGATCTGAAGATTTCGAGGTATGTAATGTATTTAATTTACTTTTGTTGTTGCTTATTATTTATAAGTTTTTATTTATTTATGTATATTTATTTTATTACAGTTTTTATTATTTTTATTTGTAAAATTTTGTTTATTCACTCTTGTGGCTTACTGTTATGTTTTTATTATATGTTTCTGATGTTTTTTTCACATTATTTGTTGTGGTATTACGTGTACTCTAAATTATTTCATTGCCTTGAGTTTCGCAACTGATTTGTCTAACCAACGGTAGTTTGTTCACTCCTAGTAAAAACTTAAATTGGTATTCCCAAAGGGAGATAGGCATATAAATTCTCTTCTTTCTTATTTTCTTTTAAACAGTAATAGTTTAATAAAGTCACAGTGTAAAGTAACACTGTTAATACTTGTAGTTTCAATTTATTTCTTATAACAAATTATATAGTATAGGTTATATAATATCTTCAAATAAATACACTGCAAGTAGGTTTATTAATATATTAATAGGTTTATCTAGGTGAAAATAAACCTACTTGCAGTGTATTTATTTGAAGATATTACATAGGAGACCTGCAGGAAACTCAAAACGAGTTACTTACAAATGATAATATAGGTTATGTATATATAGTATATAATAACAGGTATTTGTACCTGTTATTTTTTTGGAACTGTATTTTCATACCTAGTATTTTAAAATAACAGTTTAGCCCACCTCTACTGACTTTGGTAAGTACACATGCTGTCTCTTACAGTTGGCTAACTTTAAAGATGGCGTCTGAATACAGACGTTAACAAGTGATTATGTGAAAATAAATAATTAAAGTAAAGTAATAAATTAAAGTTACATTGGTGCCCGGAACTTAGGGACATTTTATGTAAAGAAATTTATATAAATATAGGCCTACTTGGGAGAACAGAAATGGTTGTTCGAGGTAACTAAAAAAATATGTAAACATAGGTAGCAAGGTTATGATATGATTGATAGATGTGTATTATAAATAAGTAAGAATTAAATAAAAATGATGAATACTAATGAAAATATTAACAATGAAGTCAGCTTCACTGACAGTAATATAGAAAGCCAGTTAACAGAATCAAGAATAATGGAAGGCGTGACGAGTCAGTCGACGCCGACCTTAGTTAAGAAAGAGAATACTAGTGATATGATGAGTATGATGCAGTTACTGTTGAATAAATTTGATAGCAAATTCGAGGAACAAAAAAGTAATTTCAATGATAAATTTGATGAAATGAATACACAAAATGTTAAATTTGAAATTAACATGAATAAATGTCTGAATGAGATTGATACACGTTTTGATACAATTACAGAACAAATATTAGAATCAATAAGTAGCAATTGCGAGAAAAAGATTGACAAAATGAATAAAAATTTAGAAGGTAAATTAAATCAGATAATGAATAAGAAGTTAGGTGATAATAAAGTATTGAATAGTGATGATAATGATGTTAATTACAATTCTGAGAGTATAATGGGGGTAAAGAATAGTGGAGAAACAGATAAATTAAACATAAATAAAGATGGTCAAATGACATATAATAAGGTAAGTAGGGTTGAGAATTATGAGAATATAATTAAAAATGGTGGTGACAAAATTTTAGTGGAAATAGAGTGTAATAATGGAATGTTAATGTGTGTCAATGAGTCAGAGAGAAAGTGGAGAGAGAGTATACAGGTAGAGAGTAGTGGGGGTAAATTTTTCCCGTATGTTGTAGTTGGGGGTGAAGAAAAGGCTTCACGAGTATATTTGGGAGACATATGGTCTGCAAATAGTTGTCCCTGGATTTTTTGTGCACCTGATAGGTGGTGCAGCAATAAAGTTGTAGTGTCCCCTGCATATATTGAGAGAGAAAGTGTGATATGGTGTTATGGTGAGAGATATTTAGAGGGAGAGTTGTGTGTAGATAGGGAGATAGAATTATATCAGTTAAAGAGAAATTATAAAGAGTTGATAGAGAGGTTAGAAGTGGAGAAGATAAATAATATGAAATGCTTACCTTGGGAAATGAAGATTGATGATTATTTTGATAATACTGTTGTAAATGATAATAACTTACCTGATGTTGTGATTGATATAGTAAATGAATATGATGATACAAATGACATGGGAATAACAAAAAATATTAACGGAGACTGGACAAAAATAACTAATGCAGACAAGGTTTATGAAATAATAAGGAATAATCCTATAAATTATACTGGTATAATAAATGACATAGACGTAATGGGTTATTATCTAAATGGTCATAATGTAATGTATGTAGATAAAAATAACTTGTGTTATAAAAACGTTAGACTAATACATGATGACGGGGGTTAGATATAAAATTCAGTGAATGGACATTTTAAATATTTTAGTTTATGGTAATGACATGGCTAGATTATGAAATGAAGTGTGGTAAATAAGAAAAGTAATGTTATAAAATTGTAAATAAATTTATAGTGAAATTAATTGTGTTTGTGTTGTAACAGGTATTTTATTCTTGGATTTCGTTGTCCATGACGTGTCCGTTACTTAACTAAATATCACTATAATATTGACGACTCGGAACACAAAGTTTTTTATAAGTAAAAACGTAAAGTTTTACCTTACAGCCTAAACCGGCTTTCACCTATAGAAGGCTTCATCAGAGCCTCTGATGAAGCCTTCTATAGGTGAAAGCCGGTTTAGGCTGTAAGGTAAAACTTTACGTTTTTACTTATAAAAAACTTTGTGTTCCGAGTCGTCAATATTATAGTGATATTTAGGTATTTTATGTAAACAATGTGTGTATGCAGTAGAAATTGATTTTAATAAATATAATATTTTAGTAGCTTAAATAAATAATGAGAGTTTGAAATAAATGAATTGTAATTGTTTTGGAGTAAGGTAATTAAAATAATTTGTGTTTTGAACAATTGATTGAATTAAAATGATTTGAGATGAATTAATTGATTAATGATTGTTATACAAATAAATTTTGATAATGAATTTAAATGATTTTATGAGATTTAAACTTGATAATAAATAGTGAATAAATGTAAAGTTGTAAAAGATGATGATTATTTCAATAAGGCATTTGAGTTAATCAGAGTTAATTTTAATGGGAGTTAGAGAGAATAAAAAGTTGAAATACAAGTAATACAGAAACAGGGTAATAGTAGGGACACAGTAGTGTTAGTGATTATATGTAGAGAAAGTGAGCAATGTTATTAGAGAATAAATAGTTGATGGTGATATTTTGTAGATGAGGGTGATGTTGTAGGGAATGATCAACGTGCGTCGTTGGGCAGGTAGTTGCGAAGGGTCGAAGAGTGTTTGCCGATATTTGGTGGAGGGGTAAAAGGTTATGCATGGAATTGCCAGGTTGGGAATACACATCCTAGTTACAAAGAGGGTATTAGTTATTTTATTATAAAAGGAGAATAAATTGAGGTAGGTGGAAGTTAAAGAATTAGTGGAGGTAAATATTTTGGAGAGATTGGTGTCATGCTATATAAGTCCGTTAGTGGTTGTTAGTAGGAAGCAAGGTGAGTAAGGTTAGATATATAAATGCCAATTCAATAGATCAAAATCATTATGAATAATGGAAAATCACCCAAGCAAATAAATGATGAAAACGTTAAACAGAAAATCATAGTTAAAATGTAATAAAAAATGAAATGTTATGTAAAATAAAGGTTGATAATAAATTTGAATTTTTTGTGGAGAATTAAATGGTATAGTAAATGAAAAATAATTGATAATTGATTAATAAAAGTTCAATTGAAATTAAAATGTAATGTTTATAATTCTATATGCAAACTTAAAGGTGAATTGTTTATTTTAATGTAATAATCGCAATGTTAATTATGAGTGTATTATTATGTATTATGTTTATTATGTATTAGTGTAGGAATTTAAACATGAATTGTATGTATGTATAACATGTTTTAATTGCGATTCCCTACATTTCAGGCGATCTCGGCCTTACCAACCCAGATTGTGGTTTTGGATGACAACTAGCTATGGGCAGAAATTGTAAAACTGACCAGTTGGTTGCCTTTGAAATTGGTCAAACCTAGAAATTTAATGGGGTTTAATAAGAGAATCTAAGATTATTTTGAACACAGGCTATTTTCATCCAAATAGGGGTGGTAGACCTTAGGGGCATATGTTAAGATAATGAGTAGGGGTACTTACCCTGAAGTTTTTGTAACGCTGAAGCAAGGATGGGAGTGAGAGAAAAGAAAAAAGTGCTTACTCCTTCCGCCTCAGTCCTTGTGGAGGCAACTGGATGCCACAGTCCAGGGGGGGCAATAGTGTGTGTGGAGGAGAAAAGGGGATGCTTATTATTAACAGCGCCGGATAAATAGAATTTCTGTTAATAATAATATTTTATAAATGTTAAATGATTTTGAATTGTTTTAGATACAAAAGAGAAAATGTTTAAGAATTGTAGAAAGAGGGAGATATAGATAATTGTATTTGAGTAAATTTTGATTATGTGTTTAAATATTTTGGAAGTATTATTGCATTAGTATAAAGATTTGTATTTCTTCTTGTTAATGGGAAAGGTATTTATAATGATGTAATGGGAAATGTTTATTTAAATTCTGATGGGAATCAGGGCAATAATTTTGAATTTTGGGATAAAAGTTAACAAGAGAAAGTAGACAGAATGAATGAGGTTAATGAAGTTTATAAATGTATCATGTTAGGTTAAGGGTTCATATATACATGTGTTAGAAGTTAAGAATTAAGAAAAACCAGTGCTTCTTAACGCAAACCAGCACAGCTAAGGGGAAACAGATCAGTTAGGGATTTAGTATTGTATAAGGCCACTAGTTGATATTTTGATTTGTTGTTTCAGAGTCTGGTGATGCTGTGGTGGCGATCCTGAGCTGGCCAGCGCGTCAGAGCAGGAGCGTTAAGTACCTGTCTGACTTTATGGTGTTGGGATCTCGGGAGAGAAGTCCAGTAAGGTCATTCAGGTGCGGTCACAGTCACTGGACCAAGGGTAAGTTAGATATTTTTTTTTTGTAAACCGTAAAGGGGGTTGTGGCGACATATCCTGGCTGATCCTTTTAGCAAGTATGAGTGTGTCGATGAGAGTTTTTATGCTTCGGCATAAAACCTCTCATTGAGGGGGTATTGTAACGAGACATTTAGGCCTACCCGGGGTAATATAAAAATTATTCTATTTTGATAAAATAATATTTTGTGATTTAACGTAATTTTGGGGAAACGTAAAAATAGATAATAATTTTGGGAGACATAAACATAAATTCATAATAAAGGTAAATTTTATTGGAAACCAAATTAGAAAGAGTAATTGTAAAATATTATTCATGAATTTAAATGACGCAACAAACCAACATGTGGATTTGTGTCAAGGTCAGCTCCAGACGCTAGTAGAACAGTTATTTTGAGAAACGGGACTTACAAGTTATGTAACGAAGTCAGACCATATTACGTCAGAGACAAACTCAGCTTTGGAATGTAGGAGTGTCAACGCCAGCAGTTTTCGTTGATGCTCGGAGAACAAAACAGTCTGCCATGAACAGCTAACAACTAAGGATGCAAACAGTCTGCGCGTCTGCCGACCGGGCGTAGTTTTCGTCATGCCCGCACTAAAATGTGAATACCGCATGCACGTATAACTTTTAAAATGGAAATAACAAATTAAAACCTTGATCAGAGTTAATTAACAGTAAAATTGGTTTTTTAAAAAAACATATGAATGCAGTGAAGTTGAAATAGTGGTCTACGTGGTGTGCGTGTGACAATGTGGCATCTTCAAAACTCATCAGCAGCTAGGTAACAAATGGGGTAGAGTACAAGATTAAAAAGGGCTAAACTAAAATTATAATGTTATTATTGTCTTTTTAAAAATTGAGATCTCTAAGGGTATGGGGTAATAGTGTGTGTGCGTGTGAGTGAGAAATATGTTGAACAAAGAAGGCTGGTTTGTGTTTAATTTTAAGTTTGCGTTTAATTTTTGTTATAGAAATAAAATAATAATTTTATTTGTTCAAGAGGTCTACAAAATCATATAACCAAGATATTGTTTAATGTTAAATTCATAACAGGTAATGGAGGGGAAAAGAATATTTGTTTGTGATGAAAGAATAAGAAATAAAATAATTAACGAATAAAACTTAATTCATGGGAACAAATAAAGTTTTCTTTATTTCGACAACCATAATCTGTTCTCCTGTGTTCGCCAAAAAGAACCTGACTTTGGTAAGTACATATGCTGTCTCTTACAGTTGGCTAACTTTAAAGATGGCGTCTGAATACCTGAATACAGAGGTTAACAAGTGATTATGTGAAAATAAATAATTAAAGTAAAAAATAAATTAAAGTTACACAACGCCCATACCAGCTCAATAGGATTTAAGTGGGAATGGTTGGAAGGCAATCTTGATACTTTGTGGCCATACAGTTGTGCAATTTAAACAGTATTGAACTGTTTTTCTTAGTATGCGAATCTGTAAGCAACAGAGGTTTAATGAGAAGCTGGTCAGGGATGTTTAAATTGTGGTCTTTCATAAATGTTATAATGTTGCGTTTTGTAGTTGACATATTTGATGTTCTGTATTTTAACCTAATTAGTAATTAGCATTGTTAAAAAAAGATACCATATGTTTTGTTTGGTGAGAGATTCTTTAAGAACATATTTTGAATTAGTTCCACAAAACAGAGTTCACTTTGTCATAGGAATCGGCTTTAGCATCACAAATGTTTTTTCAGTGAGGTACAGACAAATAGAAATGCAGCTCTCAGACTTCTTGTGTGCAGCACTGTAATTTGTTGAGTGTGGGACATGGGTGCTTTTAAGCAACAAAAACAAGTTGAGTCGTGCCATCTCTTCTTAACATCATGTGTGTTGAACCAGATCTTGTCTAAAAAATATCATCTCATATCCTGCAACTTTCAAACAATATATCCTGTTCAGGTAACAGTACCTCCAAGTTACTATTCTACATGACTCCATTAGCACATGTGTCTTACTAAGAGTGCAAAAATGAAATTCCAGTTTCGTTAGTAAAATTCATAGTAATGTTTCTTTATATGGAAAACCACATAAAGAAACTGCTTTGTGAAATTTAATAAATGTATTGACCACTGTTTGGCAAACTCCTCTTTTGTAAAAATTGTACACATCTTGACGAACTACATCATATATAAATTTGTTAGATATGAAGCTAATTTTAACGTTTCAAGCAAAAAATATGATTAGTGTAATTTCAGGGAAAAAGTTGTGTTATTTACTAGATTATATATATATAGCAGATCTTATTGTATGGTTAGTAGAAGGAGAGATGGTTACTTGTTTCCTGTATGGCCTCCCCACGACAACCAAATAAGTTATCTTATTCTTGCAGCAGTAACTCTTCAGTACATTCTGGAATTTAACTGAGAATGTAATGTAGAAAGTGGTTTTCCTGACTTCTTTGTCGTTCTCTGAATTTTTTAATGCTATCAATGTCCATCACAAATGCTGGAGAAGTTTTTTTTTTAAACTGAATTTTATAAAATGATATGGTTGCAGCTTGTTCAGTCAAAAAAGACTTATGGACTACCAACAATATCAATTCAGAATGAGTTAACCCAAGAAATTGAATTAAAAGAACTGGTTGCAACTTTGTTAAGTTTCATATAAATTAATAATAATAATAAAGTAATAAAGTCAACATTTATGTAATTTGCATAATTATCTTGTCACCGGAATAATACGTTCTCAGCTCAGTTAAACTCATTAGGCTTTGGGTCCAGAATTTCGTTAAGCAGACAGGGGCAGTCGTTGAAAGGTATTGAAATAATGCGGTACACAACATTAGGCTAAAGCATTTGATTTTATTAAGTTAATTTTGATGTAATTTGTTACACTAATAACCAACAATCATGGTTATAAATTCAAAATGGCGGCGACTTCATTTTCGTCTTGACCTCGCCTGTTCAAAGTTACACGTATTTTAATTTCTTATTTTTCTTCAAATTAATTCTCTTTAATCGTTGCTTTAATCATTTACTTCTTTTGATTTTTGTCTTTAAATAAATAACTCTTACTGTATCATAAACCAACGCCTCAAGCTATATTCAAGCTGGCCAACATAAACGTACACACTCACTTTCTCTCTCTCTCACATACGGTAATTTCACACACGTTTATTTCTGGAATTGAGCTCATTCTTAGTTTTAGAAATTAGAAAATAATTTGTAAGGGCTTTCCTGAATAGTGATGTGGCGTGGGCTCCTCAGTAAGTGTCCATGGTGGTCGGCAGGTGTAACGCCGAACTTTCGTCGTTTAGTCCACTGAAGCTACTTGAATTTCATTTTTTGAATTACTCACTGACTCTATGAACTGTTACTGTTAAATTTGATCACAACTATTGCATTTTACTAGTTAATTATTACATTTTGGCAAGAATTTTGCCCACTGCACTATGGCGAGCATATAGGCTCGGTGGCTGCTGTTGTTGAACTGGGCGGAAGCAGACACAATTATTATGCAAATTTGTTGCGTCTGACGTCATTGTCTATTGTTCTTTTCGCTACCGTCTGGTTAATACGTAATGGTTTTTTAACTCGTCATTGTTTTGGTGACGATTTATTATCGTGGACCAATAGAAAGTCAGTATTGTCCGTTTTTAGCGCCTAACACTGCCATTTTCGTTGTTTCACTTTGCTCGTACGCCGCTGACCTTGGATCGGCTCTCCACCGGTGAATTTACATATTATTTGGGACTTGGGTCAAAACTAACCTTGTCTGATTTTACTTGATGATTACAATAAAATTTACAATAAAACACACATATATACCCTTATTCCAATACAGACAATTTTGTACTGTTACAAAACCCCCTCAATGAAAGGTTTTGTGTCGAGACACAAAAACTTTCATTGACTCATTCATACTTTTCTAAAAGGATCAGTTCAGATATGCTCCACAACCCCTTGTAGTATTAATAAAAAGAAAATCAATCACTTACCCTTGGTTCCATAGTGTCGATCGTACCCGTCTGACCTTACTGGACTTCTCCTGAGAGATCCCTACACCATAAGGCCATGAGGCACTGCACGCTCCTGTTCTGACGCTCCGGCCAGTGCAGGACCGCGGTCACAACACCATAAAACTCTGAAACATTGAATACAAAATTTTAAAATAGTGGTCTTATTCATTTACATATCCGCAACTGATATGTTTCCTCTTAGATGCATTGGTTTGTGATTTGAGGCATTGGTTTCATTTAGTTACAAACTACCAAATAACTCAAAATTATAACAAGATTTAAGACAGATCAGCCTTCTCCTTTTCGACACTCCTATATATTCTTATCAAGTTCTCTGACTTTAGTCAACATCAAATTATCTCTCTCATCATGAAATTTATATTCTTATACTAACACAAACAACTTGTAACTTTCAAACAACAACTATTATTTTCATTCATTTATTTCAATAACTTCATTATATTTATCTATCATGGCAGTACTTCAATACTATCTAAATTTCTTTGTTAATTTCTTTACTTTAATTTCACCCCTTTTTAACAGAATCATTTTTTTTTCTGAGACTGGTTACTATAACACAAAATTTAATATTATTATGGTCACTACCCTTCTAGTAGTCTCCTAGCCACACACTCTATCATCAACATAATAAAACATGGTACATCATAAACATTAAACACTAATATTGAACAATTCACATTACTTAATTCATATTTACATTTACACAACTTGTAGCAGAACTTTATAACATTTTTTATTATCAACAATTCTCTATTAACTTCTATTCATTTCATTAGATTCTATACAAAGATTTTCAAATTTATCATTTACCTTTCATTTACAATTTCCTTCCTATCATGAATTTTTCTTTTCTAACCCTTTTATCCTTACTAGTTTGGGTGACTCTCTATTACTCATTATTCTCTATATCTTATTTTGGCATTGTCAATCTAACCTTACTACCCCTCCTTTTTTCTACTAACAACCGCTTCTAACCATTAATACATTTTGACACCAATATCTCAATAATAACCCCCTTCACAAATCCCATTTAAAACCTCTGGCACCGCTCATTTTTTGTACTAGTATGTGTGTATTCCCTCTAACCAACTCATTCCCTTATCGGTTCCTGACCCTTTCAGATAACCCTTTCCGGCACACAACGATCCACTCCCGTCTCAACATCTCTCGTTGGACTCCTACACCAATACCCTTATTACAAAATATCACCAACAACAACAAATATAATTACCATCCACATTACTCAACTCTACATATAATCGCTAACCACTGTGTCCCTAAAATATCTAACGCCTCTTTATACCTTATCAGCATCTCAACACTTTATTTTCCCTAACTCCCATTAACTCTATTTACCTAACTCCAATGCCCTTATTTATCACTATTCCCAAACTCTTTTACAACATCTCACCTTAATATACCATTATAAAATTCATCACTTACCTACTAACAACAATACCTCTCAATATCCAAATATATAATCATTTGCTAACCATTAGAATCTAAATTCCATAATATCCTTTCAAAATCATTATTAAACTTCTTTTACTTATTTAAAATTCTACAATACATGTTTACATAAAAATACACAAAATACACAACAGCAAAAATACACAAATACATAGACATCAATACACAAAAATATACAATTCACATAATCATGAAATCATTTACCATAATCAGTCCATTTTTAAAAACACTGTCCACACAATTAAATGTTCATAACACAATAAACAATACACAACTACCCCATATCGTCAAATAATAATCTCATCTTAAGTCTATACAACTTATTTTTCCTGGAAAACATTATATCACCATCATGAATACAGTACTTATTTAAATTTTTATATTCTACAAAACTATCATAATTAATAGGGTTATTCCCTATCAATTCCACATACAACTTGTCACGATTTGTTATTGTCCTGTCACCTCCAGTATAATCAGTCACCACTAGGTACGTTATAAAGTCATTATTTCCGTTATCTTCTCCTACTGCTATATCAGCTTCATTACAAGGTAAGTTCTTATTATATATCATCTCTACTCCTAACCTTCCCATAAACTCTTCATAATCTCGGCTTATCTTAAAAATTTCTACCTCCCTCTTTCTCTCACAATATCTCTCACTTTCAAAACATCTCTCTCTTTTAAAATATCTCTCATAATAACTCTCCCAACAACACTTCTCTCTCTCAATATATCTCTCTTTACACCCTCTCTTTAAACCTTCAAAACACACTATCATTCCCTTATTATTATATTCTATTCCCCATAAAATTTCATTTATACTACCAACCTCCACACTATTATCACCTATTACTATATTTTCATCTATTTTATTGTAATTTTCTACCCCACTTACCTTGTCATCTTTGTTCACTTCAAATTTGTTTAATTCTAATTTCTTCTTTTCTAATTCTATTTTTTCTAACTTTGTACCTATTTCATTTAATCTTTTGTCAAAATTGCAACCTTGTTTTTTAATTTCTTTTTTGATATCACTCAATTGTACATCGAATTGGTTTAATTTTTCGTTAAAAGTATCAAATTTGATGCTCTGCTCATTGAAAAGCAGTTTCATCATTCTTATTGTGTCATTTTCCTCAACTCTTTTTGTTGGGGCTGGTGTTGAACAAATACTATCACCCATCATTTCTGATTCTGTTCTACTCGTCTCATTACTGTTTGCCATTTCTTTTTATTATATTAACAATACTAAATTTGTTTAGTTGTTGTGTTATACTCTACTCGTACCATACATAACCTATACGGGTAATCTCTATATATATATTTTTTTTCGTATATTTCCCTACCCGTCTAACCTCTGCTTGTCTGCTTATTTATATATTTTTACTTATATATAAAGTCCAAGTTCGGGCTGCCATCTGTTAACTTACAGATAATTTATAATAATAATAATAATAAAGTAATAAAGTCAACATTTATGTAATTTGCATAATTATCTTGTCACCGGAATAATACGTTCTCAGCTCAGTTAAACTCATTAGGCTTTGGGTCCAGAATTTCGTTAAGCAGACAGGGGCAGTGGTTGAAAGGTATTGAAATAATGCGGTACACAACATTAGGCTAAAGCATTTGATTTTATTAAGTTAATTTTGATGTAATTTGTTACACTAATAACCAACAATCATGGTTATAAATTCAAAATGGCGGCGACTTCATTTTCGCCTTGACCTCGCCTGTTCAAAGTTACACGTATTTTAATTTCTTATTTTTCTTCAAATTAATTCTCTTTAATCGTTGCTTTAATCATTTACTTCTTTTGATTTTTATGTCTTTAAATAAATAACTCTTACTGTATCATAAACCAACGCCTCAAGCTATATTCAAGCTGGCCAACATAAACGTACACACTCACTTTCTCTCTCTCTCACATACGGTAATTTCACACACGTTTATTTCTGGAATTGAGCTCATTCTTAGTTTTAGAAATTAGAAAATAATTTGTAAGGGCTTTCCTGAATAGTGATGTGGCGTGGGCTCCTCAGTAAGTGTCCATGGTGGTCGGCAGGTGTAACGCCGAACTTTCGTCGTTTAGTCCACTGAAGCTACTTGAATTTCATTTTTTGAATTACTCACTGACTCTATGAACTGTTACTGTTAAATTTGATCACAACTATTGCATTTTACTAGTTAATTATTACATTTTGGCAAGAATTTTGCCCACTGCACTATGGCGAGCATATAGGCTCGGTGGCTGCTGTTGTTGAACTGGGCGGAAGCAGACACAATTATTATGCAAATTTGTTGCGTCTGACATCATTGTCTATTGTTCTTTTCGCTACCGTCTGGTTAATACGTAATGGTTTTTTAACTCGTCATTGTTTTGGTGACGATTTATTATCGTGGACCAATAGAAAGTCAGTATTGTCCGTTTTTAGCGCCTAACACTGCCATTTTCGTTGTTTCACTTTGCTCGTACGCCGCTGACCTTGGATCGGCTCTCCACCGGTGAATTTACATATTATTTGGGACTTGGGTCAAAACTAACCTTGTCTGATTTTACTTGATGATTACAATAAAATTTACAATAAAACACACATATATACCCTTATTCCAATACAGACAATTTTGTACTGTTACAACTTTGCCAAGCTGAAAGTACTGAAACTCTAAATATGCAATTTACTAAGTTTCTTAACATATTATGTAACAAGTTCAACTTACTATTTCAATGGCAACATAAATCAGTTCATATAAATTTTTCATGTGCCCTATTTTATTTTATAATCTTTCTTTAAATTATGTTAAAATTCAGTGTTATTTATTTTGTACTATCATAATAAAATAATAATAAATAATTTTCACTTGCTGATCATAGTTTTCTATTTAACAAGAAGGTAGTTTGTAATTTACTTTTTGTCATCTTACTTAGTAAATTCTTTTATCTAGTTTTTAACAATTGAAGATTTGCTACATACGTTTAGTTGAAGAGCATTGACTTAAATTACGATATAGTAGATACCTTAACAAGTTAAAAGTTGAAGTTAAAAACACAATTAATATTAATTTCTCTGGTTATAAGTGTATTTGCATCATTACAGTTTTTCTTCATCTAGGGTGGCGAAATACCCTGGGCCAGCTCTGGTTACAGTCATTGGCTAATATTGTACTAGAGAAGCCAAGTCCATGCAACTATTTCCTATCAACAGACTGCAGTGAACAGTTCCTTGCATATGTTTAATGCAAATATTAAAATTAATGTATGTAAATATTACAGTATATGCTTTGAGTGAGATGAACATAATAATGTTCCTCCATCTGCTTCTCTGCCTATACAGTAGTGTAACCAGCTAAGTACAGTGTTTAAGATTTGACAAATATGTCAACCCTAAGTGAACAATCTTTATAAATACTGTTTTATTATGTATTACAGTTCTATGCTAGACTATTATACTCAGTTTGCCATTCCCTATCCTTTAAGTAAAATACAGTTACCGGTAATTTTGATACCATAGGTACCACTGATAAATTCTGATGTAAGCAGAGAGAATGTGTTGTGAATAAGTATCAAAATAACAACATTGTTTCTAAAATACGTAGGCGATTTGAAGGCGCCTACCATAGAAATGAATGTGTGGCGTGTCTGTTTTTTACCACATCGTGGCGCCATGTTCACCCCACGAGCAGTACTGAAGCGTCAAGACATTACCCTGTCACTTACCCCATTGAGGAAGTCCGATTCTTCTAGGTCCTCAAAATAACCGTTTCAGCTTGTCATCTGAGGAAAATCGGTTCCCCCCAAAAATGTTTTGAGGTTTGGGAATAGATGAAAGTCAGACGGCGCTAAATCAGGCAAATAAGGCAGATGGTGCAACAGATCGTACTTCAACTTGGTGATTTTTGTCATAGACACAACACATATGTGAGAGTGTGCATTACCCCGATGGAAAATGATTTTCTTTGCTAAACCTGGTCTTTTTTCTCAAATTTTTACACTTAATTGGCCTCAAAGGTTAGGGTAATACTCTCCGTTTATCGTTTGACCCTTTTCAAGGCAGTCTAGTAACAGTATCCCCTTAGCATCCCAGAAAAGTGGATCCATACACTTTCCAGCCTACAAAATTGATTTTACCATTTTTGGAGGTGGCAAATCACTACGTATCCATTGTTTCGACTGTTGTTTTGTTTCTAGAGTGAAGTAATGGACCCATGTTTCATCAGTTGTTACAAATCTACGAATAAAATATTTCGGATATTTTCGGATTAAAACGGTCCAAACATTCCTGAGAAGCTCGTATTTGCGTCCATTTTTGGTCACTTGTCAACAAACGCGGCACCCATCTTGCAGACAGCTTTTTCATACCTTATTCCTCAATAAGAACATCATATATCCTTTCATCTGAGATGCCCACAGGCTTAACAATTTCAGACACCTTCAAATGGCGATCTTCTAAAACAATATCGTGCACTTTATTGCTGATTTCTGGTGTAGTGGCATTTTTCAGACACCCAGTACACGGGTCATCTTCCAAACTTGCACGACCACGTTTAAATTCAGTACCCTATTTTTTCACTGTAATAAATGAAGGTCCAGGATCACCCAATACATTCTTCATCTTATTAAAAATTTCTGTTAGTGTTAAACCTTTCTTAACAAATATTTGATGTTCAGTTTTCTCCATTTTCAGCATTGCTGTGAGATAACCTTATTTATACAGCTGTTTCTCTGCAACAATGACTTGACCCGACTTGATGCTTCACAGCTGTTCGTGGGGCGAACGTGGCGCCACAATGCAGTAAAAAACAGAAATGCCACACATTTGTTTATATGGTAGGCCACAAACTGTTCAAATCGCCCTCATATGTTTATTATGAAGTTTTAAAAATGTTACAGTTTGTGATTTCATTTTGTACAGCCAGGCGGTTCACTTATTATGACAACACCAAATCGCACATGGACTATGTGGTTAACTGGAATTGTTTTAGCAGAACTTGTTTTAAATGTGATACCAAGAGGTACACATCATTATGAAAAATTTATAACTCCAACAGAACTAAGCAGCATAATTGATAAAAGTAAGTGTTAGCAGTTAAAAGATTTGTTTGCGATTTTATAGTTTGAAGTATACAGAACCAAGAACTTTATTGCTCTAGTAAAATTATTTAAATGTATTTTTTATGTATGTTTTAAATGTATGTTATTCGAGAAAATTTTTGTGTTGGTAACTGCGTGAGTTGTTGAATCATAAAAGTGTGTAATTCATATTGTCTATGCTACTTGGTGTTGTATTAATTGTATTTAATCTGGTCTACATATGTCAGAATAATATCCTTATAATACTTTTATTTTAAAAATACTGGTACTCATTTGCGTAAAAATTGGCAAATTAAATTTATTTTTCTGTTATCACTTTAAAAACCTTGTTAATAATACAGTGGTGTGGTATTATTGATATAAATGATCTCCTTTTACCCTCCTGATACTATTGTTAGCTCTTCCCAAAACATTCTGCTTTGGTGTACAAACCTACTCTTCATTAGGTCTGTACATAACAATGGTTGATCCTTTATTTCCTTATTTTTATGTCTTAACCCCACAGTCTATCTTTACGGATCAACCTTTCTAAATATTCTAATCTTTTTTTAAATTCATGCTTTCAATATCCAAACCACTTACATGTATATGAACAGAATAAAATTTATATATTATGGAACTGAATGGGGATATATGAATGGGGAATATAGTATCTGACAGAGCTAACAGATATGGAAACACATATTGATAGAATGAGCAAAAATATTTTAGTAAAGCAAATAATAAATTGTTAGGCCCCATGAGAAAAAGAAACTTGTAGGTAGATTAAGAACAGTGTAGCAGGACTGAAGTCAGAACAGGCTGTAAGCCTCATGGATTTGCCCTTGAGGTGGGGAGGAAAAGGAAGATGTCCATGAAAGGTCTTGCCATGAAGTCTGTCAATGCTCAGAGTAGTTTTGTACAACTCGTGTCATTGGTAAAACAGAAAATTTTAAAAATTGCATAGCATCATTTACTTTTGTAGATAGTAAAAACAATTTTCTAAGTTAAAAATATATTAATTTTAATAAATATACATTTTTGATTTAATAATCAAGGTATGAGACAAATTTCAAAACAAAATTAAATAAAAAATGCTATTTTCTGCCATTATTGAAATCCGTTTAATATCTGACCAGAAACTGCCAAAATATTAGAAAATAAAATCCGAGTTTATAGAATTACAAGTGATAAATATGATAATAAACCAGTAAACCAGTACATCATTTATTGATAAATTTAAATGGCGTCATTTCATGCTTTAAAGAAAAACAGGTTCAAATCTGTATGTATTTATGTTTTGTGAATTTTGTTAAGTGTATAAAAACCACCAAATATTACAAATTACTTATTACTTAACCTATAAGAATTAAATATCTGTGTTCTGCATCTTCCTTTCTCTCCTATTCATATAACCTCTTAATCAACAGTAACAACAATTAATGTTTGGATTAGTAATAACAGTATTATTATATTGTTAGAGAACTCTATATTATACATCCATGTCCTTATCAGGATGTTATAATGAACACAAGTATTTGTTTACAGATGGTGCGAAGGTGAATACAGTGAATGGCGTGATATATGATTGTTTCAGAAACAAGTGGTTATGGGCTGAGACTACATCATTTGTTTATACTATGCATGCAGTCAAATTTAAGTCTGTGTAATATAGAAATATCTGTTTTGTTTTTTTGTATGGACTGTTTATTTTTTCTTTCATTTATTTAATAAAATATCTAATAACTAAGTACATATCTGTGTATATATATAATAAATAGATTCTCTTCATCCTGTCCTAGCTTCCATTCTTATTTGTCGCACACATTGTTAAGACGGTCTCCCTGATTGTTGTTTGGTACAGTGGAAAACAAAATACAAGACACCAATTAAGTCACAAATATCCAGCTTTAATTGTCACAATTAATAATTTGTAATCAACAAGCTTATACTTGTACAATAATTCAAATAACAGTTGTCCACACGCAATAATAATGTCAACTATAAAGAATTCCACACTAATATAACACAACAACAACACTTCGCCTCACTTGTGTAAATCACCACTTGATCTGCGCTAAAGAATTTTCTCAACATAAACTGAACTGACAAACTGGCTGCTATGGCTTTATATATGTGGTGCACGTTTTCTAGAATCTTTCCCTCCTTATTTAATTGCTGACACTAATGCGTATTTAAAGTGTGCTCTTGAAACTCCTGGAACATACTTGAATGCGGCCTTGACTGAGCCAACAACTGTACTACTAGCAGGGGGAACGAGTGTAAGGAAGCTCACGGCTGTTCTAGGTGATTCGATACGGTTCTTGTTACACTGCCCCCCTCCATAAGCCTGTTCATCTCAAACTGCAAACCATCTCTGAAGTAATACTTAGCCAGGCGATCTACTTACTTGGTCTGCTTGCGAAGGATAATTCTCTGGCTCTTGAATTCAGTTTCATGTGTTCCGAACATCAAGTTCCCAGGAATACAAGTCTTCCGCTCAACCACTAGTTTTGCTGGAATCACTACCGTTTCATCATGTACTGATGACCTATGCACCATTAGCTGGTCCAAGTCTGTTTGCTTCTTGTCAACAACCTCTTCCATAACTTCATCTTCAGCAACTTGTCCTTCGGGTGCTTCTATTAACTCAGGAATAAGCGAGGGCCTTTCCTCGACACCCGTAGTTGGCTTTCCAATCACTTCTTTTGTCATTACACACATTTGTACTCCCTCTGCTAGTTCTTCTTCCAAATTCCGCCTGCAATAGGAAGGGTTACTCTTGACCAGATGTGTTGACTTCTGTGGCCAATGCCACTTGCTTAATTGATTGGTTGGCTGACCCTGTCATTTTAGCCATGCAAAGATTTATCTTCTCTCTTCAGGACGTTCTCTCTTAAGTCCATAACGAATCCGTAGTCATTCATAATGTCCATGCCAAGAATCACTTCAGTGACAATGTCTGCAACAAGCATTTGGTGGCTAAACTTGAGGAAACACAGGCGTACATGTACGTCCACTTGACCTAATACATTAATGGGGCTTCCAGTCACAGTCTGTTTTGTACAAGAGCTAAATTGAGGTTGTTGGTTGCTGATTAAGCCAGGGCACACAATGGACACTGTTGCCCTTGTCAACTGTAAATGATGTTGGTTTACCTTCCCCGCAAATCCATTAACGATCAAGTTTCCACTGATCTTATGTAGAGTGGAAACTGTGTGCTGTTCTGGAGTTTTATTTCTCCAATTGGTATGATTACTCTCTTCTCTCGGTATTTTCCTCTCCCAACAGTCTACCTGTAGATGTCCGTGTTTCCTACAGTTGTAACACTTCGGTCTTCTGTCTTTTTCCCATCGTTCAGATCGTTGTGGCACTCTGGAACTTTTAAATTGTTTGTCCAGCAACATTGTTTTTCTTCACCAATCGTAATCACAGTGTGATACTGGGATCTTCTGACTATAGTGTGGCATGATGGGATAAACCCATTAGTGTAGTGGGACGCTGACTTGGCAGCTTCAAACTTGAGCGCGTGAACAAGAGCTTCTGAGCTATTTTAGCGTCTTGGTAGTCATAACACTTGCTGAAGTTCACAATCTCCGATGCCATCAATAAATGTCTGCACCACAAACATTATTCGAAAATCTTCTGGTGTTTCAGGATAGGCCAGTCTAATCAGTCTGTTGATACTTGCTTCAAACTCTTCAAGACTCTCCCCAGAACATTGTCACCTTGTTCTCAACCGAACGTAGTACACATCTCGCAAATGTTTGTCACCATACAGCAATTCTAAAGCTTTTATGAAATTCAGCATAGGTGTTCTGGCTGCCAGGTGGCACTTTCTGTAGTAGTTCTGCCACAGGTCCTTTTAATGTGAGAATGAGTGAAACTATCTTGTCTTTCTCTGTCCAATTGTTTGCGCTAGCAGCGGCTTCAAATTGCCAAAGATACGTTGCCCAGTTCCATCAAAAGTTGGAGCCTTGACATGAAATGTTCCAACTGCAGGCAAAGTGAGTTTTTCTATTGACTTATTGTATGTGTCTTTTTCTGTCTTTACCATAGATACAGTCTGTTCAGCAATTTGTTTTGAAACACACAGTTGTATTTTCATGAACTGCTCAACTTCACTTTTAATTTTTTCTTTTATGTTTGCAATTGAGTCTTCTACAAGATATTTTTTCTGACATTGTTTGTTCTATATTTAATACTTATTTTTCGACTGTAGACAATCTTACCTCTTGGCCATTCAGATCACTACGTAATTCACCCAAGTCACCACGTAGGAGACCCAACTCCACGGTAATATGTTCTTGCAACTGTTTTTTGCATAGCCTCAAAAAGAGCTTCCGTTTTATCTGCTTCCTGCGTGCGTTTCTCGTCTTGTCATTCTTCCGACTCGAGCTAGAGTGTTTTTTGCTGTTATTCTGAATCGAGCAGTATTGCTTCCCAGTGTTCTTGTGTTTCCAGCGGGAGGGTTTTCTGTCTCTCTTACACTTTCTCATCCTGCTGTTTTTCTGCTTCTTCTCTTTTCCATATATGATTCTTTAGAATTTTGTTACTATTTTTCAGTATATTTAATATTTATGTTCGATATTTATTTGTAGGATCTTTGTTTAATAAAATGCAATTATTATTTATAAATTCTTCAGTTTTGTCATTTAAGCCCTTATTAGAGATACCTGTTGTATTACTTTTATCTGCTTTGGTTCAAGTGAGGTTATGTGCTGTTAGTTTGTGTTTTATGTTGTGTATGGTGTTATTTTGTTTATTTTTAATATGTTGATTTTTGTTGTTAAACATTTTGATAAATTTTATAATTTCAATTTAGGCTTCTTTTCTAATATTATCTTTTATTTTCATCTGTTACACGTTTCACAGAAATTATTCTGTATCTTCAGAGATGTGTTTGAATTGTAATTGAATGTTTCACTTACAATATACAGTAAAATTGAAAGTTAAGGGCATATATGCAGAAACCAATTTATGGATGGACGAGTCCACTTTGAAATTGTGAATGTAGGGTAAGGGTAACGGAGAATCAGCTGGTAGGCAAGTGAAGGTATTGCCAACTTGCGTGTGATGTTTTAGTTACCCGTACATTGTTAGTTACTGTGTGACGTACTATCTCAGACTTGCATTTGTTATAATTATTTCAATTTATTATTAATTGTATTGTTATTTCACAGTCACTCATATTTATTAGTTATTTAATTTTTTAGTTAATTTCTATTGGTAGTTTGTATTCTGTAATTACGTATTATCATAATTATTTGTGTTATTTACCAGTAATGAGATTTGTTGAAATGGATACTTCTCCTTCAACTAGCAAAGACAGGAAAGTTATTCATAGTCAAAGATGGGAAGTAATAATAAACAGTTTTTTGTTTCCAGGATTAAAAATATTCTTTCAATTAAATGAATACGAAGCGTTCCTTTTGTAACACCACAAAATGTTACATAACCAAAACACACACCAGAAGGGTAAATTATGACACTAAAGTTATAAAGTGAATCATTTGTAATGAATGTAGCAAAGAAGAGAGGGACCAGCATAGAAGAAAGAAGAGGAAGGATCCCAAGATGCAGTGATGAATACACTGCATGACACTACAACAAACACTATGACTGACTATAACTAATGGACATGCAAAGTTCACAATAAGCTGTCAAGTGAGCCAGTTCATGACATTAATGTGTAGAGTCATGTAAAAATAAACTAAATGACCAATGACTGTAATAAAGTAATAACAATAACAGCATTTTGGCTGAAAATAGAAAAACTGTGATACAAATAGCAAAGACTATTACTATACTAGCTGTAGCCACAAAGCTACAAAAAGACTAGCTTTACCAACAAACATGTAACAACATAGGATAAAGATAAGTATAAAAGGAAGTCTTATGTGTGTATAAGCAACTTCCTGATTAAAAAAATGTAATTAGAAATAATAATAAATAGGTAATAAACCCTGATACCATAAATGTATCTAGACCATACATAAACGAATTTATGTCAGTAAGTTGGTAGGGAAACAGGACCCCTAATCATCACTCAATTAATATTGTATACCTTTAAATTGAGTAGGCCAAGTAAAATGTATTTAGAGAATAAGGGATTTTCATAATAACGTATTGTCATAATTAGACTAAGATTTTATATTGTTCCCCTGTAAATAGCTTTTAATTGTAATAATGTATGTAATAACGTTCAAAAGAGAACACAGTGTAAATAACAAAATGTAAAAAGATAGGGAAAATAGTCGCATTGTGCATTATTAGCAGACGACAATAAGAAACCATGTTTCAAAACACTATTTATATGTATTGTCAGTGAAAGCTAGGTGCAAACCAGCATTATGCTATATCAAAATAAAGAGCCGACAATAAGCTTTAATTTGATGATGATAATTTAGAAATCGAAAGTGGAATAAGTTAATAGTGAGTGTTAGCATCATTTCTTAATCAGATTTAAGAAATTACCAGTGAAAACCAACAACAGCGACACTCGGGTACAGAGAGAGCGCCGGTGGGGACTAACAAAAACAATACGTTACTGTAACGGTATTCTGTACCAATCAAAAAAGAGTTTACTCAGCGACTTTTGTCCCTAACGTCGATCTAAGACGGGGGTATATAATCAGAGAAACGCTGAAAAATTCGCATTCGCTTCTTTTATATCGAGCCAAGCAGTTGCGGCTCGACGTCGTTTTATATTTTATTAATACTACAACATAGTAGTAGTAAACACTCTAAATTTCATTAAACTAATTATTAGAACAGCGATTCATCATACAAAAGTGCATCGGCAAGTAATAGTGAATCTTTTAGACAGTGCGCGTATTCAGAACGAGAAGATTGAAATTAACCTGTAAAGTAAGCAACCCAGTTTTAGTAAGAAGAGGGTATATTTCTCGTTCCAAGTGCGATTAAAGTGCAGTTATATAGCGATTAATATAATCCGATTGCTAAAGTGTTTAATTTTTAATCTATAAGATTAAAAAGCAAGGTAGTACAGTGACCAATTTTACTGTTTATCTGTCTTTCACTGATCGTATCTATCAACACATTGTACTGACGCAAAAAACAATCACACTATTATTTGTGAACACTGTATTCATTTATTTAGAGGATTTTAATAATCCGACGTAAGAATTTATGTGTTAGATTTAGTTGTTATAATATTAATTAGAATCTTAGCTGACGAAATTTTCGTTAACCTCAAATATAATTGCGAGTTTTTAAAGAGGCCAAAAATGAATTACTATCATAGTAATATCTATCAAAGCAATTAATAACGTTCTATTTTGTATTTACAAGAACCTACCCATGAGGTATCTAGTTAAATAATGTTAAATTTTGTTAATAAACATAAAGAGTTTTTATATTGTTCTTAACTGAGCTAGACCAGTCTGTGGACGGATACTTTTGAAATCCGACTGTATTATTGTAAATGTATTTTTATTCAATTTGATTTTTGAGGGTATAATAAACCCCTAATGTTATACAGCATAACCTTGGTGTTCAATTATTTCAAGTTAGATAAGTAAACATCAGTATAGCATACACTGAGGTACATTTGAAACTGTAATTTTTCAATACACTGTTTAAATTATTTTAAATGCCATAAGCATTTAACAACAGAAAAAGTGAATACATACAATTTTAAAGTTAGAAATTTGTTTTTTATGGGAAGTTTTCTCAAGAAAACCCATATGGCGCCCACATAACCTTCAAGGTGCTACATAACCTTGATTATAAAATTTAAACTGGTCAAATTAACCTTGACAGTTTATTTAGTGGTGGTGAACGTCTGAACATCTAGTACGACAATCAGGTACGTGAAAAGTGTTCTTTATATTAATTTAGTTGTCCAGACAACACTTGACTTTACATACACAGACGACATTTTTCCAGAAGAGGAGTTCGACTTCAAGTTCGACGCTACCGTTACATTCATTTACAAACCAGCAAATTAATAATTTATCCATAATAGATTATCACACTATAATTATTTAAATCATATTTATCAGTTATCATAAAAGATAATTACTGCATGTAATACACGAGAATCCAACAACATAATCAAATCTATAAATTATATAAATTATTTTAGTAGAGACGGGATAATCGTTTTATTACAAAGTGATGCATCCAACGTGTGGCAGAATATACACACCGCAATAAATGTTTTATTACAAAGTGGCGACCAACAGAGTGCGGCTTTAAAAATATTAAATTAATAAATTTTTAATATTAAATTAGCCCGGCAAATACAATAGAACAATCATGCCTCACACACACAGACACGATACTAGGTACAAGGCCAGCCAAGGAGAAGGTGCACAGGCGAACACCGAAATAAATATGGAGGTACTGGAGACACAACCAATGTCCGAAATGGAAGTTGCAACCAACAATACATTAGATAACCCACAAGAAGGAACGCCTCCCGCAGAACCCAGACAACCTGAGAAGCCCACACAAACAGGGGATACAGATTTCCAGGAATGGATGAGGAAGGTGATGGAAGGTTTACATAAAAAATTAGACGACAACAGCAAAGCGTTGAAGGACAATTTAAAGAAGAATAATGAATCAATTAATAAAAATATAGAGACATTGAAGGAAGATAGTCAAAGGAATATAGAGTCATTGAAGGAGGATAATCGTAACCTGAATAAGAAAATTGACGACAACAGCAAAGCGTTTAAGGAAGATAATCAGAAGAATATGGAATTGTTAAATAAGAAAATGGACGATGTCAGCCAGAAGATGGAGGAGAATAACGAGAAAATAAACACAAAAATAGACATGGAGATAACAGTAGTTAGAAGAGAGATTGCGGAAGTATACGAGAGGTGTGAACAATACAGCCAAGATTTACAACATAATAGAGAAGAGGTCAATGGACGAATCAACAATATTGAAGAAATCAATAAAGCCCGAATCGAGTCTCTGAAGAAGATGAGCCAGGACGAGATAAAAAGAGTAAGAACGGACGTAGGAGAAAGATGTGAAGAAATGGACACATCAGTGAACACCATAAGAACCCTGACTGTCACCAATAAAGAAAAAATCGAGGAACTACGTCAGCAGGAGATCCTACAAATACACGAAGAACTCGAAACCATTCGCAACCGACCAGCACAGGGCCACTATTTACAACCCATAGACAACCGCGATGTTATCAACTTTAAAAATTACAAGAAGAACCTGATAGAATTTCTGGAACGAGTGGAGGAAAATCTGACCAGAATCCGGGAAAGCAGATGGAAGGTAATCCGCAGTTTAATCGATGAATACTTCAAAGAAATACACGATAACTGGTGGACTGCAACCTGCCACGAGATCCAAAGTTATGAGGAGTTCAAGACACTGTTCAGGGCCAAATACTGGTCGGAGTCTACTCAAAACATCGTACGTGATGATATCTGTCATGGCAAATATGACGCCAGTCGAGGAACTACTCCAACTTCCTACTTTCTTGGTAAAGTATGTTTGGCACGAAACCTCGAACCAAGGATACCAGAGGAGTGCCTTGTCACCAAGCTCGCTTATCATTATGAGGAGGGAGTGGCAAGATCATGACAATGGGGGCAGATAAAAACTGTCCAAGCCATGGCAGCACTGCTAGAGGATACCGAACACGAGGGCTATTATAAAAGGAGCCGCAAGAGGAACGATAACTTCCAAGACAGGAATAATAGCCAAAATAATAATAATAACCCAAACTTCCGGAATTATCGAAGTAACTACAATAATTATAATAATAATAATGCAAATCCAAATAATGAAAACAATTATCGGCCAAATAATCAGGGTAATAATAATAATTACACTGGCAATAATAATAATACGAGACGGCCGCAAAATAACAATAACAACAACCCCAACCACCCCAGAACCAAGGTGGAAACAACCAACCACAGCAATATAGGAGGGCCAACAATGAGCAGGGGAGAAGGCGGTACTATCCAAGGTGCCGTAGCTTCAACGGACACGATGACGAGGAGTACCAGCTCGAAGACAGGAGAAATTTGAGAGGCTGGTAACGAAGGAGTAGGAGTATTGAAGGCGACAGCCGAAACAACGATTATTGACCCCAAGTTCATTTCATACCAAACAATGATCAGAATCACCATGGGGGACGGCTCGATATGGCATAAAGGAGCAGGTAAACACACCGGACAGACGCGATGAAGAGAATGAGCTCTCTTTAAACGCATCGCGGCAGTGAGAAACCAATCAGACCCCTCACTGAACCATTCTATTGGGTGCAATTATGAAACGACTTCGAACAAAACAATAACAATAATAAGAAGTCTATTTAAAAAATATCAGACAAGAGCTGCTAGAAGAGGAGGAAATTGACGACCATCAATGCAACAATGACATAGCATATGTGACTGCCAAAATAAACGGGGTGGCCACCACATTGATGATCGACACGGGTGCAAATGTCTCGTTAATGGATAGCACAGAAATCAACCTCATCCAGGAAGAAAGTAAATCGGTAATACCAACCCTACCGATTAACAATATAGTACTAGTGGGAGCGACTGGACGACAGAATAAAACCGTCAAGAAACAGGTCAGTCTTGAAGTGACCAGTCATGGAGTCAAGATCCCAATGATATTTTTGGTAGCTAGTGGGTTACCATTTCGCAGTTTAATTGGCTGCGACATCCTGCGGAAATACTCAGCTATTATTGACATATAACACTGAGTACACCAGATTTGGAATGGACGGCTGAGATCATTGGGAGTAAGGAAGCTCCCCAAGACTGCACCATTTTCCACATAAGAGAAGTGATAAACCCCAGATATCAGACACCTACGGAAGAAGTTGAATATTAACCGAAAAATGACATTTTGTGGGATGAAAAAATCCAAGAAATCCGACAATTTAAGTCGACAACAAGAGACCATTCACCAAACCCAGACCAAATTGAAATGTTGATCAAAATATACAACAGATACTGGCATGTATTCTCAGACATCCCGGGGAAGGTAAAAAATTATCAATGTGAGTTGAGATTTAAAGAACCCGTAAATTTTAATCGGAAGTCATACCCAATTGCTTACTCCTTAAAAGAAGCAGTTAGGACTGAGATTAACCAATTACTAAAGGATGATATCATTGAGTGCAGTCAGTCACCTTATAGTAGCTATAAAAAAGAAGAACGGGAAAGTGAGACTTTGCCTAGATGCTAGGGAGATTAATAAAAACCTGGTTAATGACCGAACATCTCCTGGCGAAATAGAGGAAATTTTAAAGAAGTTTCATGGCATACAATTTATTAGTTCATGGGACACCGTCTGCGGATACTGGCAGGTGGAACTGCACCCCCACAGCCGAAAATATGTAGCCTTTATTTTCGAAGGGCGCAACTACCATTTCAAACGATTGCCCTTCGGATTAGTGAACTCTGTAGCAATATTTATTCAGTGTGTGGACCAAGTATTAGGCCAAGAAGCGCTCCAATTCACTACCATTTATGTAGATGATCTACTCATAACATCTACAAACTGGGAAGAACATTGTCATAGAATAAACCATGTGTTGAACAAATTGTCTGAAAACAACATCACATTGAAACTTGAAAAATCACAACTCATAGCCAAAGAAGTACAATTTTTAGGTTTCCAATTAACCGAACTGGGGATAACACCATCTAAGGAAAAAATAGAATCCATACAACAATTCCCCACCCCAAGAAACAAAAAACAGTTGCAGTCTTTTTTAGGCCTGTGCAATTATTATCGCAAATTCCGAAATAACTATTCGGAATTAACTACAAAATTATCACCACAATTATCTTCAAAGAAGGACAAATGGACATGGGGACCAACTCAAGACACAGTGTTCCAACAAATTAAGACCAAGTTCCTAGAGACAGTGATGCTACGTCACCCAGACTTCAATAAACCTTTTTACCTCAATTGTGACGCAAGTGACATCAGTTTAGGGTCTACACTACACCAAGAGGATGAAGATGGGAACCATCTGGTGATAAGCTTCGCCAGTAGAACACTGAACAAATGCGAACGAAATTACAATGTGACAGAAAAGGAGCTGTTAAGTGTTGTATTTGCCTGCGGAAAATTCCGGAACTATATTTTAGGATATTCAATAACAGTACGGACAGACCGCAAGTCCATATCCTTCCTAAAGAACTGTAAACTAAGTCACGGTCGTTTAGCAAGATGGACCCTAGTCTTACAAGAATATAACATCAGATGGGAGTACATTCCAGGCAAAAAGAATATAGCAGCAGACGTATTGTCACGCATAAACATAACCAATCAGACCTATGAAGGAGAGAAGGAAACAATTGCAAAGGTCTATCACATCATTAAGAGTCAGTCAGACTTAGAAGAAATAGTTCAAGAAATAGAGCAACACCAGAAGCAAGACAGCAAATTAAAGCAAATCCATCAGAGACTGAGTGCACAAGACAGTAGAGTATGTAATGGGGCAAATTAAAAGGTTTTTTTATTTTATTAACTTTGGTTTTGATTTAATTATTATTTTAAATTCATTTCATATATGTGGCCAGTCCCCAGTTTGAATCTAACTCGCAGTCTAAACAATGCAAAGGTACGCTGTAACTGTGTTGAAATATTTGAAAAGAATGTGTTGTCAACTGTAGCACACTTCCTAGAACTTTGCGATTGTGTGACATCCACTCACAAATGCACAAGCACCCACATCTGCGGAGTGCCTAATCCACGGCAGTGAAATATCGTCGACGGCCAACACTCAAAAAATCCTGTGTGTCATAGGTACAGCCACTAAGACACTGACAATGAAGGCAGTGTGCGGCGACGAAATTTGTTCGCCGGCAAGGCAGTGATGCCCACCCGGATGTAACATCGTCAAATAAAGTTTTCTCCCCAGTCGACTAATTACCATGGCCGCAGCTGGATAAATACAACCGGCTAGCGGGCCGGAAATTTCACCCGACCACAACAGTATGTATAAGTGATCAAAAAGTATAAAACAGTGTAAAATAGTGTAAACTGGTGAATAGGTGCAGTGTACAAAATTCATGGAACAGTAACATTTTTATCAAAAAAGGAATAGTGTGTGTGACGCGCCATGCGGTCGACGGAGACGCTATGGTAAATTGTAACTGTATCCAACTCAAAATTATTATGAAAATATATAAAAGGGGGTTTAAAGTAAATATATACAAGGGGGTTTTCGTATGAGTGAGTGGATGTGCAATCTGGGTCGCTTTGATAGATTCATAAATATATTAGAATAAGTTAAGATGTTAAAATAAATGTTTATGTTATATCTGTTTTAAAGAAAAGAAAGTAGCAGTAATATGTGAATTGAGTTAGAAGGATGAGTAAGGTGTGTATTTGAAAGAAAGTAGAGAATGAAATTTGTTTCAAATGAAAAGCGAGTTGAGTACGTTATTCAGATAGCCTGAAGGTCATACTTTTATGTCGCAGTTTCATGCAACGGACTTTGGAATAAGAGGTAAGACAAAATGAATTAAAATTTTAATAATTAAATGTAATAAAAAGCCATTACACAAATAGCGCCCGAACAGGGACTCGATTTGTAAAATAATTATAAATCGGCACCTAAAAGCGAATACAAGTGTGGTTGAAGGTTAAATAACGATACGAAAAATTTACGGAAAGTACACAAGACAATGAGTTAAGATTAGAGCAAATATAAGATGTTGTAGAAATAGGTCTAAGAGCAGTATATGTAAATTCAGAAAATTAGTAAATTCACAATATAAAAATGGCAGACAATAATGATGAAGTCAGCTTCTCTGACAGTCAAACAGAGAGTCAAATAAATACCGACTCAGGTATTCAAACAGAGTCACTATCAATAGATGACCGTAATGTAGAAGAATCTGTAATTAGTACGCCGGGAGCGATTTCCACTCCCGTGACAATTAAAACAAATACAAAAGAAAAAGAGATGTCCATGAATGCTTATTTAAACTTCTCAGTAA
This sequence comes from Magicicada septendecula, assembly GCA_034769895.1. Lineage (NCBI taxonomy): Eukaryota > Metazoa > Arthropoda > Insecta > Hemiptera > Cicadidae > Magicicada > Magicicada septendecula. The sequence goes on along the minus strand of CM068368.1, from coordinate 400,981,530 downwards.
ACGATTTGATAGTAATGACGAAAAATTTAATGAACAGAAAAACGAAATCAAAGAAATTAAAAGTAGTTTGGACAGACAAAGTAGTGATTTTAGTGAGAAATTAGATGTACATAATAACAAATTTAATGAACTAGATAATCGTTTTGACAATAACGATATAAAATTGAATGAAATTAAGACCGAAATTAAAAGAGAATTTAATTGGAAATTTGATGTACTTAAATTTGACATTGAGGAGGTAAAAATGAAATGCGAAAATAGTTGTAATGAATTGAAACAAGATATTGAGAAAATAGTAGAGTCAGTAGAAGAACGGATTAAAAGTAAAAATAATAATGATAATACAAAATTTACAAATGATGACAATAATGTCGAAAATGAGAATATAATTAAAAATGTGGTATTAGAGAGTGAGGTAACAAATGTTAACAATGATATTGAAAATGGTAATGTGATTGAAAGGGTGGTATCAGAGAGTGATACGTTGAAAATAAATAGTGAAATAGTGAGTGAGAGAGAGAGAGTGATATGTTGTAACGAGGTAGTAATTAGTGTTGATGAATTAGAAAAAGAATGGAGAGAGAGAGAGTAGCTGAATGTGTAGGGCAGAGGGTAAATTGTTCCCTTATTTGTGATGAACCAGAGTGTTCACAAGTGTTATTATTGGAGGGCAAGAGACCCTATTTAATGAAAGATTTAAGTTGTTTTCCTTTTTTGTATAAGTTAGTACCCTCTGTGTGGAATGATGTTAAAAGTATGAGGTGGTGTTATGATGAGAGAGATTTAGCTAGAGAGTTGTGTGTTGATAAAAAGATAGAATTATATAAGTTGAAGAAGAATTATAATGGGTTGAAAGAGATGTTAAATGATATGAAGTACTTACCAGTTAAAATAGAGAATGAGAATTATTTTGATGATACATGTGTAAATAATAATAATTTACCTTATGATGAAAAAATAACTGACCCGATATTGAATATAATTACTAATGGAGACTGGACAGAAATACATAATGTTGACTTGGTATATGATTATTATGATAAAATGAATAAACTGAAATTTTATGGTTGCTACACACAAGATAGCTATATGTGTGTAAATAAAATTGAAAACTGTTATGTGAAACCCAGACTAATTTTTGACGATGGAGGCTGAACCTTAAATTCATAAATGGACAATTTTAAATATTTTGTTTTATAGTTCAGACCCCGCAACCTTGGACAATGAAGTGTGATATAACTGAATAATGAATGACGAAGAATTGTAAATAAATACTTAGTGAAATTACTTGTGTGTATTGTAAGATGTCAGATAAACAATGTGTGTATGTAGTAGAAATTATTGTGAGAATAATAATAATAATATTTTGCAGTGTAAGTAAATAACAAAAATAATTTGGAAGAAGATAATAAATGAATTGTAGTTATTGTACTTAGTGAAAGTAATTAAAAATGTTGTTTTCAATAATTGATTAAATTAAATAATTTGAAATGTTTAAATATTCTGATTGATTTGAATGTTGTATAACTGAATTTTTTCTAATGAGTGGGAAGTATTCTATGAGATGTGAATTTGATAGTAATCAATAAATAAATGTTGAATTGTTGAATATGAAATAACACCGTTGTTAAATGTTTCAGAGGTTACGTGGAGATATTGGTGTGTGTGTGGTGTGTATTTTGAGTTCATGTCAGTAGGTGAATAATGTACTGTAAGTATAAAGTCTATAATACCAATCAGATAGAATAAAATGCTTACAGGTGTGAAAAGATTTTGATTCAATAGTGAAAATGAATTGAGATAATGGTATTAAATAGAAACTGTAATTAAAAAGTAATAACTGAAAGGTGAATTAAAATTATATTTGGTTGGAATTGTAATAAATAGATTTTGACAAATATGTTAACATGAAAAGATTTATAGAAATTAAAAGTATAGGTATTAGGGTGATGTAATTTTGAGTGTTGAGACAGAGTGTTTATTAAAACAGTCTGGCATACAACTGTAAATGTAAACAAGTGTGTTGTATGTTGTGACTAGTTACCTACAGTCATGCTTGGTGACAATAATAAAAATGCTGTAGTCTGCGGAATCATTGCCAGCAGCAAAATCTTATTGTGAAATAAAAGAAATGAAGTTAAAATTTTTTTGTCAGATAAAAGAATAATGAGGTAATTCCTGTAACTTAGAGTTTGAGAAATTAAATATAATCAAATTAATTTGGTAATTAAATTAATTGGAAAGATGATTTTAATAATAAATTTAAATTCATTTTGATTCAAATTTCAAATGTAATTGTTAAATAAATGAAATATGTACTTTACTTAAATTGGAACCTGAAGGAAATTTTGCGTGAATGCTATCAAAAATGTTTGGGAAACTTAGAGGTGTATATTACTGTTCATGTAAATTTTATAAATGACAATCTATATTTTATGTTTAACTGTAGATTCTCCACCTAAGTACGGCCATGACCTCACCGGACCATGACCATGAAAGTAGTTAATTGTGGCAAATCATAAATTTTACCTGATATAACCGGCTTGTGGTTTGTTTTATTTTGTTAACCCGGTGGTTTGTTAGATTTAGTAGTGGGGTTATTTTTTGGGGAATCTACCAAATTTTGGAACAGGTCTATTTTCACCCAGATAGGGGTGGTAGTCCATTAGGGGCGTATCATTCATTATTAGTAAGTGTAACGCTGAATTTTATTGTAACGCCGAAGCAAGGATGGGGTGGAATAAAAGAAAAAATGTCCACCCCTTCCGCATCAGTCCTTGTGAAAGCAACTGGACGCCACAGTCCAGGGGGGAAATAGTGAGTGTGGATGGGCGGTGACCCAGTTACAGGTCACGAGGGAGATGTGGTTTACGGCTAGGATGAGGCTGGAAAAAGCCAAGAAGCCTAGCGCAGAACACAGCAATATGTAACGGTTATCAGGGGTTAAGGGATTAAAAGGGGGGTACTAGAAAAAAAAAAAATTTTTTTGATATTTTTTGGTGCCTGCCATCAAATTGATGTTAAGCATTCTGATTGTATTATTGTTTATGTGTATCAATAGTGTTATTGAATTATATTGTTTAGGATATATGTATAATCAAATGTTAGGATAAGGCAGTTCATGTTTTAATTAAATCTTCAATTTATTTGTTTTTCTAGTTAGAAATAATAACGAAGAGAATTATTCAGATAAGAGATTTTTTTTTGGTTTTGATACAATCTGATTTTGAACTTAAAAGAATAGGGAATTTAAAGATGAATATTTTGTGATTTTAAATGATGAGTTTGTTTAGAAAATATTATAGGTGTATGTATGCGCCCAGTATTTGCCAAAGGCGACCCAGTGTGCATGAAAAGGGGAAACATCGATTGAGGATCTGGCATGATACAAGACCAGGGGTTTGGATTTTGGGGCAGCATGTTAGAAGGTGAGGTGCGCTGTGGTGCGTGTCTGTTCGATTTTATGGTGTTGGGATCTCATATAGAGAAGTCCAGTGATCTCATTAAGATGCGGCCATAGTCGCCGAGCCAGGGGGGTAGTTTACCCATGATGTATAAGAACAAATGGGGGGTTGTTGGCACCATATCCTCACCGGTCCTCTTAGGGGATTAGCAATGAGATTTCTTCTGTTTCGACAGAAGATATCACATTGGGGGGGTATTGTAATGGGGCAAATTAAAAGGTTTTTTTATTTTATTAATTTTGGTTTTGATTTTATTATTATTTTAAATTCATTTCATATATGTGGCCAGTCCCCAGTTTGAATCTAACTCGCAGTCTAAACAATGCAAAGGTACGCTGTAACTGTGTTGAAATATTTGAAAAGAATGTGTTGTCAACTGTAGCACACTTCCTAGAACTTTGCGATTGTGTGACATCCACTCACAAATGCACAAGCACCCACATCTGCGGAGTGCCTAATCCACGGCAGTGAAATATCGTCGACGGCCAACACTCAAAAAATCCTGTGTGTCATAGGTACAGCCACTAAGACACTGACAATGAAGGCTGTGTGCGGCGACGAAATTTGTTTGCCGGCAAGGCAGTGATGCTCGCCCGGATGTAACATTGTCAAATAAAGTTTTCTCCCCAGTCGACTAATTACAATGGCTGCAGCTGGATAAATACAACCGGCTAGCGGGCCGGAAATTTCACCCGACCACAACAGTATGTATAAGTGATCAAAAAGTATAAAACAGTGTAAAATAGTGTAAACCGGTGAATAGGTGCAGTGTACAAAATTCATGGAACAGTAACATTTTTATCAAAAAAGGAATAGTGTGTGTGACGCGCCATGCGGTCAACGGAGACGCCACGGTAAATTGTAACTGTATCCAACTCAAAATTATTATGAAAATATATAAAAGGGGGTTTAAAGTAAATATATACAAGGGGGTTTTCGTATGAGTGAGTGGATGTGCAATCTGGGTCGCTTTGATAGATTCATAAATATATTAGAATAAGTTAAGATGTTAAAATAAATGTTTATGTTATATCTGTTTTAAAGAAAAGAAAGTAGCAGTAATATGTGAATTGAGTTAGAAGGATGAGTAAGGTGTGTATTTGAAAGAAAGTAGAGAATGAAATTTGTTTCAAATGAAAAGCGAGTTGAGTACGTTATTCAGATAGCCTGAAGGTCATACTTGTATGTCGCAGTTTCGTGCAATAGACTTTGGAATACGATGTAAGACATAAAATGAATTAAAATTTTAATAATTAAATGTAATAAAAAGCCATTATACAAGTAATACAATACTATTGTTTGCACAACAATTTATTATTCATTAAAACAAAATACCTTAACAACACCTGGAAATTGGTAATACCCAAAACGTTGGAAAAAGAAATCATAACGGATTATCACATTCGTTATGGACACATGGGAGCACTCAAGGTGGTAAGAGCACTAGAAGAACACCTTTATATTAAGGACATAAACAGAAGAGTGCGTAATTATATCAGGAGTTGCCACATATGTCAACTGGTGAAATGCACCAACGAAAGGAAAGATGGACTAATGATACCTATAACTTCATCAAACAAGTTAGAAAAAGTTTTCCTAGACATCTGCGGTCCATTCCCTAGAAATGGAGGTAGACGTCAATATAAATACCTCATAATAATCTTCGATCATTACACAAAATACACGAAGTTATATCCAATAAATCGTGCCACAACCAATAAGATACTTAATATCATTATACAAAGCTATATACCTGAAGTGGGGAGTCCGAAAACTATAATAACGGATCATGGTACCCAGTTCAAGGGCAAAAGATGGAGGGACACACTGCTGGATCATGGGGTGAAAACATATAAAACCTCAGTATACCATCCCAGCAGTAACCCGTCCGAAAGAGTGCTGAGAGAAGTTGGGAGAATTCTCAGAACATATTGTTCCAACCAGCAAAGGAAGTGGAGTGAGTATATATCAGCAACAGAAGACTTTATAAATCTAGCTCACCACCAATCAATAGAAACCACACCTTATGCTGCCATGTTTGAGAAACCTCCACCAAGAGAAATTTGTGACATTATTAATTTTCCACAAAGCCAAGAGTACCAATTCGACAAAATCCAATTCCATAATAAGATTGTCGAGAAAATCGAACAGAGAAAAAGAAAGTACCAAAACAAGGTACCATCTGAAATCATACAGTACCATGTAGGTGACCAAATACTACTAAGAAATAGAGAATTACCCAGTACAATGGAGGGTATCACTAAGAAACTGCTATTACTGTATACAGGTCCGTATACAATAACAAAGAACAATCAGAACAATACTTATGAAATTTCTGATCCAATAAGTAAGAAAATCAAGGGTACGTATAACCAAGCATCCTTGAAAAAATATTATGTATAATGAAAACTATCATGAAATGTAGAATGTCAATGTTTACAGTACCAAGATAATACTATAAGCATAAATAAATGAAGTGACTCCAAGAAAATGTAATTGACCCATAATGAACCCAATAGAATGGTGAAAGCAAGAAAAATTTATACCTATTGAATGAATATGATATACTATATTGAATAAACCTAATGTACTATAATACTCCAACATTAATTTCAACAAATGGAATTAAATCATCCAGAATAAATGATTTAACCAACTATCATTTGAAGGAGTAGAGAAGCAAAACACCAAAGAGAGTAATACAGAAGAAGGCTGTAACAAGGATGGAAGAGATAATTAAATAATAAATCCCCAACTGTGAAGTAAACCACTATTGAATAAACCTAATATACTATAATGCTCTAATACTCCAACATTAATTTCAACAAATGAAAAAATCATCCAGAATAAGTGTTCAAAAATCAAACACTTGAAGGAGCAGAGAAGCAAGACAACAAAGAGAGTAATACAGAAGAAGGCTATAACAAGGAATGAGAAAGAGATAATTAAATAATAAATAAACAACTGTGAAATAAACCACTGTTGAAGAAACCTAATATACTACAATGCTCTAATACTCCAACATTAATTTCAACAAATGAAATTAACATCAGAATAAGTGTTCAGAAATCAAACACTTGAAGGAGAAGAGGAGCAAACCACCAAAGCGAGTAATACAGAAGAAGGCTATAACAAGGAATGAGAATGATGAAAATAATAATATGAGGAGTAAACCACCAAAAAAGAGTTGAGATAATAAAGATAAATGTGAAGTAAACCACTAATGAACAAACCAAACACAATATGCTTCATCCTTCAACATTAATTTCAACAAATGAAATTATAATCCAGAATAAGTGATTTACAATATCCATCACTTGAAGGAGCAGAGGAGCAAAACATCAAAGAGAGTAATATAAGAGAAGGCTATTATTATAAAGGAAAGAAAAGAAAAGGAAAATGTTTATCAAATGAGTATAGTATATAACAAAGAACGTTTATCAAATATTGTATACAACAAAATGTTTATCAAATGAATATGGTATATAAAGAAAAATGTTTATCAAATGAATATTGTATATAACAAAAAATGTTTATCAAATATTGTATACAACAGAATGTTTATTAAATGAATATTGTAAACCCCCTGATAACCCAAGAAGATAACGAATAAAGTGTTAAAAACCCAGTGTATAAACAGTGTTAAAAGTGAACTATGGTGAAACTAAAGAAGAATTTAAAGACCAACTGCATAATTATATAGTGATAAATTTAAGTGTGTAAATTAAAAACATTGAAGCAACCAAAACAACTTACAAACTAGTGTTGATGAATAGCAGCAAAGCTGAGAAATAATATAATAACAAATATGTCAAGTTATAAAATAATGACCTGTGAAGAGAAGTATGTTAGATAAAATGATAAAGCATGAACAGTGATAATAATGAAACCACTAATCCTTTGAGTATTCTATTGAATATGATGTCGAATATTGAAAAATAAATGATATATTATATTTTATGTGTTGTGATAGTGCAACTGTTGTTATGTGCAACTTTTTATTGTCCAGACAGAGATGAAGATTCCTCTGATTCTGTGGGTGTATAGTTGAGGAACGGCAGAGAATGGATGCCAAATAGAGCCCCTCTGACTCCGAACCCGCTATAAATGTTAGGGAATTGTAATATGTCAAGGATTAAGTAAACACTGTGAGGTAAATGAAAGAACAAAAGAGTTTGTCACAAGAATCAAGATGTGTATATTGTAAAGAAAAATGTGTTATTTAAATAATTGCTTATCTAATCCGTCGAGTGACTTACTTGTAATTCCGCTTGACGCGTTTCAGGGCATATGCCCCATCTTCAGAATAATTCCTCTTCACAGAACGTCAGACATTAAGATTAAAATGTAATAAATTAAAATTAAAATCCATGGTTAAAATATTAACTCGTCAAAATATTAAAATATATGAATGCACAGAGAAGCACGCACTATCACAACATGAGTTCACTTCGCGTTATAGCCGGTGTACACCGCCGCGATGTTAATCGCGCACTGACTGTCTGAGTAAACTGTTATCTGTGCAACGCATCTTGTATCTCAATGGCTGTGTCGTACAAGGGATTTGACTTGAAGTTAAGTTGGTCGTTTAATATGAATCCGCCGTCTTGTGAATTGTTCGTCTTTTTAAATTGTTTAAAGGCCTTGTAAATTTCGAATTCTTCTAATGTGTCCATATATCTGCCTTTTTTGCAAAAGTGCAATGGTTTAAAGTTGGTGTCAAAATCAGTGTAGTTATGATTATTATTTACGAGGTGACGTGCAAAGTTGGATTTGAGAATGTGGGTGTCGTTTTTTGGTAAATGTTCCTGGAAGCGTTTTTTGAACGCTGTGCCGGTTTGTCCAATATAGAAGCTGTTGCAATCGTCACATTGGATTTTATAGACACCTGTCCTCTGTTTTATTGGTTTTGCAGCTTTATGGTGAAGAATTTTCTTAATGTTGTTATCAGTCCGGAAAGTTAAAGTTATATTCAATTTTCTAAAAATGTTGGTTAATGTATGGGGTAAAGTTCGGCCGTAAATAGAAGTCACGTACGTGCTGTCTCGGTTACTACTCGGTTTTGTTTTCTTGTTATGTAACTTTTTCTGGTGTTTTTTGATCAAAGCATCGATCATAGAGCACGTATATCCATTGGCCTTAGCTATGTATTTAATGGTGTTGACTTCCTCCTGAAAGTCACTGATTTCCAACGGTATGGTGAGTAATCTATGTATGAAACTGTTATAGGCGGCCATTTTTTGCGGAAGAGGGTGATGGGAATCCGCGTGTATAGTGGTGTCGGTGGTGGTAGGTTTTCTGTATATTTGGTATTGAAAACTATTGTCAAACCTTGTTATTGTTAAATCGAGAAAATTAAGTTTATTTTCTATTTCAACCTCGAGGGTAAATTGTATGTTCTTGTTTATATTATTTAAATAGTTTTTTAAATTATTGATCTGTCTTATGGTACCGTTAAAAATGATGAAGGTGTCATCTACATAACGTGTATATGATACTATCTTGTTATGCCATTTGTTTGCACTGCTGAACATATGTGTGTTTTCGTAGTGGTTCAGGTATATGTCCGCCAATAATCCGGAGAGTGGGGATCCCATCGCTAAACCTTTCTTTTGTATATAGTATTTTCCATCAAATATAAAATAGTTTTGATTTAAAACAACTTCCAATAGAGCGGTTATCTCATTAATTTCATCAGGACTGCGTATGTTAGCTACAATAAGATTATACTTGAGAATATTTATTGTATCCTGTACGGGTATATTTGTATAAAGGTCTACTATGTCGAAAGATGCGATTCTGTAATTAGGTTTAATTTGGATGTTTTTCAGTTTGTCGATAAATTCAGTGCAACTTTTTGTGCTATGGTTATTCTTTAAGCTTATACTGTTCTTTATTATTTGTACTAGTTTTTTACTGATTTTGTAACTCGGAGCAGTGGTGAAGTTCACAAGCGGCCTAATTGGTACACTGGGTTTATGAATCTTTGGCAAACCAGTGAACTGGGGAGCCTCTGCATTAATAGGTTTCAATGAGTGACGTGTGGCGCTATCGAACAAGTGCGTACAACGATTAACTGTGTTATTCAGGGCTTTAACGAAATCGGCTGACGGGTCGGCATTTACCATTGTAATATTATTATTTTCAATGAATTGATTAACTTTTTGCGAATATTGGTTTTTGTCCATTATAACGATAGTGTTTCCCTTGTCCGCCTTTGTAATGAGTGCATCATTGTTAGATAATTTGTCTTTGATTTGTTTTAAGGTTTTAATTTCATTCATATATTTAAAGTTTAGTTTAGGGCTTTTTTTGTTCGAAAATTTATTGAGTTTGTTTTTAATCAAAACTCGAGCCTCATTTTGTAAGTTTATGTTTGGTATTGACTTTATAGCCGTCTCAGCGCAAATTATTTCATGGTATATGTGGTTTTTATTGCTGTGGGGTATGTTGTAGTTTAGACCCTTGTTAAGTACGTCCATTTCATTCTTATTAAAGTTTATCGATGTTAGATTAGATACGCGCACATAGAATTCGTGTTTACAGGTGACGTTATCTTCATTTGGTTTTTGTTTAATTTTGAGAGTTCTAAGTTTCTTATCATGTTTTGTATATACACGTTGCATTACATCGTTGATGTATTTATTGCAATCATGTAATATATTGTCTAATTGTAATGCATGGACACTGTTAAGCAGCTTCAAATGGGACAAATATAATTCTTTGTTCAATTCAGTCTTTTTCCTATATAAATATCTCAACTCCTCCTTTAACCACATCACCTGTGCACGCTCTTTGATTTTTGTGGCCGTCTTGGAGTTATTGTTTATTTTGATAGAGGCATACTTAGGTATTAAATTGTTTCTGATGCATTCTTTATTAAATTTTATATGGGAATTGGTTTTTAATAATTTAATCTTAATGTTCTGAAATTTGAATACTGTAGATGCTTGACTTGCTTCCAGTTTAATATTCATTTTTAAAGTATCCAAGTCACTGTATTAAATAAATAATTGCTTATCTAATCCGTCGAGTGACTTACTTGTAATTCCGCTTGACGCGTTTCAGGGCATATGCCCCATCTTCAGAATAATTCCTCTTCACAGAACGTCAGACATTAAGATTAAAATGTAATAAATTAAAATTAAAATCCATGGTTAAAATATTAACTCGTCAAAATATTAAAATATATGAATGCACAGAGAAGCACGCACTATCACAACATGAGTTCACTTCGCGTTATAGCCGGTGTACACCGCCGCGATGTTAATCGCGCACTGACTGTCTGAGTAAACTGTTATCTGTGCAACGCATCTTGTATCTCAATGGCTGTGTCGTACAAGGGATTTGACTTGAAGTTAAGTTGGTCGTTTAATATGAATCCGCCGTCTTGTGAATTGTTCGTCTTTTTAAATTGTTTAAAGGCCTTGTAAATTTCGAATTCTTCTAATGTGTCCATATATCTGCCTTTTTTGCAAAAGTGCAATGGTTTAAAGTTGGTGTCAAAATCAGTGTAGTTATGATTATTATTTACGAGGTGACGTGCAAAGTTGGATTTGAGAATGTGGGTGTCGTTTTTTGGTAAATGTTCCTGGAAGCGTTTTTTGAACGCTCTGCCGGTTTGTCCAATATAGAAGCTGTTGCAATCGTCACATTGGATTTTATAGACACCTGTCCTCTGTTTTATTGGTTTTGCAGCTTTATGGTGAAGAATTTTCTTAATGTTGTTATCAGTCCGGAAAGTTAAAGTTATATTCAATTTTCTAAAAATGTTGGTTAATGTATGAGGTAAAGTTCGGCCGTAAATAGAAGTCACGTACGTGCTGTCTCGGTTACTACTCGGTTTTGTTTTCTTGTTATGTAACTTTTCTGGTGTTTTTTGATCAAAGCATCGATCATAGAGCACGTATATCCATTGGCCTTAGCTATGTATTTAATGGTGTTGACTTCCTCCTGAAAGTCACTGATTTCCAACGGTATGGTGAGTAATCTATGTATGAAACTGTTATAGGCGGCCATTTTTTGCGGAAGAGGGTGATGGGAATCCGCGTGTATAGTGGCGTCGGTGGTGGTAGGTTTTCTGTATATTTGGTATTGAAAACTATTGTCAAACCTTGTTATTGTTAAATCGAGAAAATTAAGTTTATTTTCTATTTCAACCTCGAGGGTAAATTGTATGTTCTTGTTTATATTATTTAAATAGTTTTTTAAATTATTGATCTGTCTTATGGTACCGTTAAAAATGATGAAGGTGTCATCTACATAACGTGTATATGATACTATCTTGTTATGCCATTTGTTTGCGCTGCTGAACATATGTGTGTTTTCGTAGTGGTTCAGGTATATGTCCGCCAATAATCCGGAGAGTGGGGATCCCATCGCTAAACCTTTCTTTTGTATATAGTATTTTCCATCAAATATAAAATAGTTTTGATTTAAAACAACTTCCAATAGAGCGGTTATCTCATTAATTTCATCAGGACTGCGTATGTTAGCTACAATAAGATTATACTTGAGAATATTTATTGTATCCTGTACGGGTATATTTGTATAAAGGTCTACTATGTCGAAAGATGCGATTCTGTAATTAGGTTTAATTTGGATGTTTTTCAGTTTGTCGATAAATTCAGTGCAACTTTTTGTGCTATGGTTATTCTTTAAGCTTATACTGTTCTTTATTATTTGTACTAGTTTTTTACTGATTTTGTAACTCGGAGCAGTGGTGAAGTTCACAAGCGGCCTAATTGGTACACTGGGTTTATGAATCTTTGGCAAACCAGTGAACTGGGGAGCCTCTGCATTAATAGGTTTCAATGAGTGACGTGTGGCGCTATCGAACAAGTGCGTACAACGATTAACTGTTATTCAGGGCTTTAACGAAATCGGCTGACGGGTCGGCATTTACCATTGTAATATTATTATTTTCAATGAATTGATTAACTTTTTGCGAATATTGGTTTTTGTCCATTATAACGATAGTGTTTCCCTTGTCCGCCTTTGTAATGAGTGCATCATTGTTAGATAATTTGTCTTTGATTTGTTTTAAGGTTTTAATTTCATTCATATATTTAAAGTTTAGTTTAGGGCTTTTTTTGTTCGAAAATTTATTGAGTTTGTTTTTAATCAAAACTCGAGCCTCATTTTGTAAGTTTATGTTTGGTATTGACTTTATAGCCGTCTCAGCGCAAATTATTTCATGGTATATGTGGTTTTTATTGCTGTGGGGTATGTTGTAGTTTAGACCCTTGTTAAGTACGTCCATTTCATTCTTATTAAAGTTTATCGATGTTAGATTAGATACGCGCACATAGAATTCGTGTTTACAGGTGACGTTATCTTCGTTTGGTTTTTGTTTAATTTTGAGAGTTCTAAGTTTCTTATCATGTTTTGTATATACACGTTGCATTACATCGTTGATGTATTTATTGCAATCATGTAATATATTGTCTAATTGTAATGCATGGACACTGTTAAGCAGCTTCAAATGGGACAAATATAATTCTTTGTTCAATTCAGTCTTTTTCCTATATAAATATCTCAACTCCTCCTTTAACCACATCACCTGTGCACGCTCTTTGATTTTTGTGGCCGTCTTGGAGTTATTGTTTATTTTGATAGAGGCATACTTAGGTATTAAATTGTTTCTGATGCATTCTTTATTAAATTTTATATGGGAATTGGTTTTTAATAATTTAATCTTAATGTTCTGAAATTTGAATACTGTAGATGCTTGACTTGCTTCCAGTTTAATATTCATTTTTAAAGTATCCAAGTCACTGTATTAAATAAATAATTGCTTATCTAATCCGTCGAGTGACTTACTTGTAATTCCGCTTGACGCGTTTCAGGGCATATGCCCCATCTTCAGAATAATTCCTCTTCACAGAACGTCAGACATTAAGATTAAAATGTAATAAATTAAAATTAAAATCCATGGTTAAAATATTAACTCGTCAAAATATTAAAATATATGAATGCACAGAGAAGCACGCACTATCACAACATGAGTTCACTTCGCGTTATAGCCGGTGTACACCGCCGCGATGTTAATCGCGCACTGACTGTCTGAGTAAACTGTTATCTGTGCAACGCATCTTGTATCTCAATGGCTGTGTCGTACAAGGGATTTGACTTGAAGTTAAGTTGGTCGTTTAATATGAATCCGCCGTCTTGTGAATTGTTCGTCTTTTTAAATTTTTTAAAGGCCTTGTAAATTTCGAATTCTTCTAATGTGTCCATATATCTGCCTTTTTTGCAAAAGTGCAATGGTTTAAAGTTGGTGTCAAAATCAGTGTAGTTATGATTATTATTTACGAGGTGACGTGCAAAGTTGGATTTGAGAATGTGGGTGTCGTTTTTTGGTAAATGTTCCTGGAAGCGTTTTTTGAACGCTCTGCCGGTTTGTCCAATATAGAAGCTGTTGCAATCGTCACATTGGATTTTATAGACACCTGTCCTCTGTTTTATTGGTTTTGCAGCTTTATGGTGAAGAATTTTCTTAATGTTGTTATCAGTCCGGAAAGTTAAAGTTATATTCAATTTTCTAAAAATGTTGGTTAATGTATGAGGTAAAGTTCGGCCGTAAATAGAAGTCACGTACGTGCTGTCTCGGTTACTACTCGGTTTTGTTTTCTTGTTATGTAACTTTTTCTGGTGTTTTTTGATCAAAGCATCGATCATAGAGCACGTATATCCATTGGCCTTAGCTATGTATTTAATGGTGTTGACTTCCTCCTGAAAGTCACTGATTTCCAACGGTATGGTGAGTAATCTATGTATGAAACTGTTATAGGCGGCCATTTTTTGCGGAAGAGGGTGATGGGAATCCGCGTGTATAGTGGCGTCGGTGGTGGTAGGTTTTCTGTATATTTGGTATTGAAAACTATTGTCAAACCTTGTTATTGTTAAATCGAGAAAATTAAGTTTATTTTCTATTTCAACCTCGAGGGTAAATTGTATGTTCTTGTTTATATTATTTAAATAGTTTTTTAAATTATTGATCTGTCTTATGGTACCGTTAAAAATGATGAAGGTGTCATCTACATAACGTGTATATGATACTATCTTGTTATGCCATTTGTTTGCGCTGCTGAACATATGTGTGTTTTCGTAGTGGTTCAGGTATATGTCCGCCAATAATCCGGAGAGTGGGGATCCCATCGCTAAACCTTTCTTTTGTATATAGTATTTTCCATCAAATATAAAATAGTTTTGATTTAAAACAACTTCCAATAGAGCGGTTATCTCATTAATTTCATCAGGACTGCGTATGTTAGCTACAATAAGATTATACTTGAGAATATTTATTGTATCCTGTACGGGTATATTTGTATAAAGGTCTACTATGTCGAAAGATGCGATTCTGTAATTAGGTTTAATTTGGATGTTTTTCAGTTTGTCGATAAATTCAGTGCAACTTTTTGTGCTATGGTTATTCTTTAAGCTTATACTGTTCTTTATTATTTGTACTAGTTTTTTACTGATTTTGTAACTCGGAGCAGTGGTGAAGTTCACAAGCGGCCTAATTGGTACACTGGGTTTATGAATCTTTGGCAAACCAGTGAACTGGGGAGCCTCTGCATTAATAGGTTTCAATGAGTGACGTGTGGCGCTATCGAACAAGTGCGTACAACGATTAACTGTGTTATTCAGGGCTTTAACGAAATCGGCTGACGGGTCGGCATTTACCATTGTAATATTATTATTTTCAATGAATTGATTAACTTTTTGCGAATATTGGTTTTTGTCCATTATAACGATAGTGTTTCCCTTGTCCGCCTTTGTAATGAGTGCATCATTGTTAGATAATTTGTCTTTGATTTGTTTTAAGGTTTTAATTTCATTCATATATTTAAAGTTTAGTTTAGGGCTTTTTTTGTTCGAAAATTTATTGAGTTTGTTTTTAATCAAAACTCGAGCCTCATTTTGTAAGTTTATGTTTGGTATTGACTTTATAGCCGTCTCAGCGCAAATTATTTCATGGTATATGTGGTTTTTATTGCTGTGGGGTATGTTGTAGTTTAGACCCTTGTTAAGTACGTCCATTTCATTCTTATTAAAGTTTATCGATGTTAGATTAGATACGCGCACATAGAATTCGTGTTTACAGGTGACGTTATCTTCGTTTGGTTTTTGTTTAATTTTGAGAGTTCTAAGTTTCTTATCATGTTTTGTATATACACGTTGCATTACATCGTTGATGTATTTATTGCAATCATGTAATATATTGTCTAATTGTAATGCATGGACACTGTTAAGCAGCTTCAAATGGGACAAATATAATTCTTTGTTCAATTCAGTCTTTTTCCTATATAAATATCTCAACTCCTCCTTTAACCACATCACCTGTGCACGCTCTTTGATTTTTGTGGCCGTCTTGGAGTTATTGTTTATTTTGATAGAGGCATACTTAGGTATTAAATTGTTTCTGATGCATTCTTTATTAAATTTTATATGGGAATTGGTTTTTAATAATTTAATCTTAATGTTCTGAAATTTGAATACTGTAGATGCTTGACTTGCTTCCAGTTTAATATTCATTTTTAAAGTATCCAAGTCACTGTATTAAATAAATAATTGCTTATCTAATCCGTCGAGTGACTTACTTGTAATTCCGCTTGACGCGTTTCAGGGCATATGCCCCATCTTCAGAATAATTCCTCTTCACAGAACGTCAGACATTAAGATTAAAATGTAATAAATTAAAATTGAAATCCATGGTTAAAATATTAACTCGTCAAAATATTAAAATATATGAATGCACAGAGAAGCACGCACTATCACAACATGAGTTCACTTCGCGTTATAGCCGGTGTACACCGCCGCGATGTTAATCGCGCACTGACTGTCTGAGTAAACTGTTATCTGTGCAACGCATCTTGTATCTCAATGGCTGTGTCGTACAAGGGATTTGACTTGAAGTTAAGTTGGTCGTTTAATATGAATCCGCCGTCTTGTGAATTGTTCGTCTTTTTAAATTGTTTAAAGGCCTTGTAAATTTCGAATTCTTCTAATGTGTCCATATATCTGCCTTTTTTGCAAAAGTGCAATGGTTTAAAGTTGGTGTCAAAATCAGTGTAGTTATGATTATTATTTACGAGGTGACGTGCAAAGTTGGATTTGAGAATGTGGGTGTCGTTTTTTGGTAAATGTTCCTGGAAGCGTTTTTTGAACGCTCTGCCGGTTTGTCCAATATAGAAGCTGTTGCAATCGTCACATTGGATTTTATAGACACCTGTCCTCTGTTTTATTGGTTTTGCAGCTTTATGGTGAAGAATTTTCTTAATGTTGTTATCAGTCCGGAAAGTTAAAGTTATATTCAGAATCGCATCTTTCGACATAGTAGACCTTTATACAAATATACCCGTACAGGATACAATAAATATTCTCAAGTATAATCTTATTGTAGCTAACATACGCAGTCCTGATGAAATTAATGAGATAACCGCTCTATTGGAAGTTGTTTTAAATCAAAACTATTTTATATTTGATGGAAAATACTATATACAAAAGAAAGGTTTAGCGATGGGATCCCCACTCTCCGGATTATTGGCGGACATATACCTGAACCACTACGAAAACACACATATGTTCAGCAGCGCAAACAAATGGCATAACAAGATAGTATCATATACACGTTATGTAGATGACACCTTCATCATTTTTAACGGTACCATAAGACAGATCAATAATTTAAAAAACTATTTAAATAATATAAACAAGAACATACAATTTACCCTCGAGGTTGAAATAGAAAATAAACTTAATTTTCTCGATTTAACAATAACAAGGTTTGACAATAGTTTTCAATACCAAATATACAGAAAACCTACCACCACCGACGCCACTATACACGCGGATTCCCATCACCCTCTTCCGCAAAAAATGGCCGCCTATAACAGTTTCATACATAGATTACTCACCATACCGTTGGAAATCAGTGACTTTCAGGAGGAAGTCAACACCATTAAATACATAGCTAAGGCCAATGGATATACGTGCTCTATGATCGATGCTTTGATCAAAAAACACCAGAAAAAGTTACATAACAAGAAAACAAAACCGAGTAGTAACCGAGACAGCACGTACGTGACTTCTATTTACGGCCGAACTTTACCTCATACATTAACCAACATTTTTAGAAAATTGAATATAACTTTAACTTTCCGGACTGATAACAACATTAAGAAAATTCTTCACCATAAAGCTGCAAAACCAATAAAACAGAGGACAGGTGTCTATAAAATCCAATGTGACGATTGCAACAGCTTCTATATTGGACAAACCGGCAGAGCGTTCAAAAAACGCTTCCAGGAACATTTACCAAAAAACGACACCCACATTCTCAAATCCAACTTTGCACGTCACCTCGTAAATAATAATCATAACTACACTGATTTTGACACCAACTTTAAACCATTGCACTTTTGCAAAAAAGGCAGATATATGGACACATTAGAAGAATTCGAAATTTACAAGGCCTTTAAACAATTTAAAAAGACGAACAATTCACAAGACGGCGGATTCATATTAAACGACCAACTTAACTTCAAGTCAAATCCCTTGTACGACACAGCCATTGAGATACAAGATGCGTTGCACAGATAACAGTTTACTCAGACAGTCAGTGCGCGATTAACATCGCGGCGGTGTACACCGGCTATAACGCGAAGTGAACTCATGTTGTGATAGTGCGTGCTTCTCTGTGCATTCATATATTTTAATATTTTGACGAGTTAATATTTTAACCATGGATTTCAATTTTAATTTATTACATTTTAATCTTAATGTCTGACGTTCTGTGAAGAGGAATTATTCTGAAGATGGGGCATATGCCCTGAAACGCGTCAAGCGGAATTACAAGTAAGTCACTCGACGGATTAGATAAGCAATTATTTATTTAATACAGTGACTTGGATACTTTAAAAATGAATATTAAACTGGAAGCAAGTCAAGCATCTACAGTATTCAAATTTCAGAACATTAAGATTAAATTATTAAAAACCAATTCCCATATAAAATTTAATAAAGAATGCATCAGAAACAATTTAATACCTAAGTATGCCTCTATCAAAATAAACAATAACTCCAAGACGGCCACAAAAATCAAAGAGCGTGCACAGGTGATGTGGTTAAAGGAGGAGTTGAGATATTTATATAGGAAAAAGACTGAATTGAACAAAGAATTATATTTGTCCCATTTGAAGCTGCTTAACAGTGTCCATGCATTACAATTAGACAATATATTACATGATTGCAATAAATACATCAACGATGTAATGCAACGTGTATATACAAAACATGATAAGAAACTTAGAACTCTCAAAATTAAACAAAAACCAAACGAAGATAACGTCACCTGTAAACACGAATTCTATGTGCGCGTATCTAATCTAACATCGATAAACTTTAATAAGAATGAAATGGACGTACTTAACAAGGGTCTAAACTACAACATACCCCACAGCAATAAAAACCACATATACCATGAAATAATTTGCGCTGAGACGGCTATAAAGTCAATACCAAACATAAACTTACAAAATGAGGCTCGAGTTTTGATTAAAAACAAACTCAATAAATTTTCGAACAAAAAAAGCCCTAAACTAAACTTTAAATATATGAATGAAATTAAAACCTTAAAACAAATCAAAGACAAATTATCTAACAATGATGCACTCATTACAAAGGCGGACAAGGGAAACACTATCGTTATAATGGACAAAAACCAATATTCGCAAAAAGTTAATCAATTCATTGAAAATAATAATATTACAATGGTAAATGCCGACCCGTCAGCCGATTTCGTTAAAGCCCTGAATAACACAGTTAATCGTTGTACGCACTTGTTCGATAGCGCCACACGTCACTCATTGAAACCTATTAATGCAGAGGCTCCCCAGTTCACTGGTTTGCCAAAGATTCATAAACCCAGTGTACCAATTAGGCCGCTTGTGAACTTCACCACTGCTCCGAGTTACAAAATCAGTAAAAAACTAGTACAAATAATAAAGAACAGTATAAGCTTAAAGAATAACCATAGCACAAAAAGTTGCACTGAATTTATCGACAAACTGAAAAACATCCAAATTAAACCTAATTACAGAATCGCATCTTTCGACATAGTAGACCTTTATACAAATATACCCGTACAGGATACAATAAATATTCTCAAGTATAATCTTATTGTAGCTAACATACGCAGTCCTGATGAAATTAATGAGATAACCGCTCTATTGGAAGTTGTTTTAAATCAAAACTATTTTATATTTGATGGAAAATACTATATACAAAAGAAAGGTTTAGCGATGGGATCCCCACTCTCCGGATTATTGGCGGACATATACCTGAACCACTACGAAAACACACATATGTTCAGCAGCGCAAACAAATGGCATAACAAGATAGTATCATATACACGTTATGTAGATGACACCTTCATCATTTTTAACGGTACCATAAGACAGATCAATAATTTAAAAAACTATTTAAATAATATAAACAAGAACATACAATTTACCCTCGAGGTTGGAATAGAAAATAAACTTAATTTTCTCGATTTAACAATAACAAGGTTTGACAATAGTTTTCAATACCAAATATACAGAAAACCTACCACCACCGACGCCACTATACACGCGGATTCCCATCACCCTCTTCCGCAAAAAATGGCCGCCTATAACAGTTTCATACATAGATTACTCACCATACCGTTGGAAATCAGTGACTTTCAGGAGGAAGTCAACACCATTAAATACATAGCTAAGGCCAATGGATATACGTGCTCTATGATCGATGCTTTGATCAAAAAACACCAGAAAAAGTTACATAACAAGAAAACAAAACCGAGTAGTAACCGAGACAGCACGTACGTGACTTCTATTTACGGCCGAACTTTACCTCATACATTAACCAACATTTTTAGAAAATTGAATATAACTTTAACTTTCCGGACTGATAACAACATTAAGAAAATTCTTCACCATAAAGCTGCAAAACCAATAAAACAGAGGACAGGTGTCTATAAAATCCAATGTGACGATTGCAACAGCTTCTATATTGGACAAACCGGCAGAGCGTTCAAAAAACGCTTCCAGGAACATTTACCAAAAAACGACACCCACATTCTCAAATCCAACTTTGCACGTCACCTCGTAAATAATAATCATAACTACACTGATTTTGACACCAACTTTAAACCATTGCACTTTTGCAAAAAAGGCAGATATATGGACACATTAGAAGAATTCGAAATTTACAAGGCCTTTAAACAATTTAAAAAGACGAACAATTCACAAGACGGCGGATTCATATTAAACGACCAACTTAACTTCAAGTCAAATCCCTTGTACGACACAGCCATTGAGATACAAGATGCGTTGCACAGATAACAGTTTACTCAGACAGTCAGTGCGCGATTAACATCGCGGCGGTGTACACCGGCTATAACGCGAAGTGAACTCATGTTGTGATAGTGCGTGCTTCTCTGTGCATTCATATATTTTAATATTTTGACGAGTTAATATTTTAACCATGGATTTTAATTTTAATTTATTACATTTTAATCTTAATGTCTGACGTTCTGTGAAGAGGAATTATTCTGAAGATGGGGCATATGCCCTGAAACGCGTCAAGCGGAATTACAAGTAAGTCACTCGACGGATTAGATAAGCAATTATTTATTTAATAAAGTGACTTGGATACTTTAAAAATGAATATTAAAATGTGTTATTGTAAAACAGGGAAATTGTTAATTTAAGAACTAAGATATGATATAACTAAATGACTAAGAGTATAAAAAACTTGAACAATACTAGTAAGCTGAAAATAATACTAGCAAAGAACTCAGTCTAGAGCAACACACCAACAGACTATTGAACTTAATGCAGATAGAAGCAGTAATATGATAATTAAAACAAAATAAAGTGATAATTTCTTCAAACTATAGAACTTTTCTCAAATTATCAATTTTGAGAGGGGAGTATATGTAACACCACAAAATGTTACATAACCAAAACACACACCAGAAGGGTAAATTATGACACTAAAGTTATAAAGTGAATCATTTGTAATGAATGTAGCAAAGAAGAGAGGGACCAGCATAGAAGAAAGAAGAGAAGGATCCCAAGATGCAGTGATGAATACACTGCATGACACTACAACAAACACTATGACTGACTATAACTAATGGACATGCAAAGTTCACAATAAGCTGTCAAGTGAGCCAGTTCATGACATTAATGTGTAGAGTCGTGTAAAAATAAACTAAATGACCAATGACTGTAATAAAGTAATAACAATAACAGCATTTTGGCTGAAAATAGAAAAACTATGATACAAATAGCAAAGACTATTACTATACTAGCTGTAGCCACAAAGCTACAAAAAGACTAGCTTTACCAACAAACATGTAACAACATAGGATAAAGATAAGTATAAAAGGAAGTCTTATGTGTGTATAAGCAACTTCCTGATTAAAAAAATATAATTAGAAATAATAATAAATAGGTAATAAACCCTGATACCATAAATGTATCTAGACCATACATAAACGAATTTGTGTCAGTAAGTTAATAGGGAAACAGGACCCCTAATGAACATTAAATTTACTGAACAATAAATATGATGAATAAGGTGTGAAATACCATCACTCAATTAATATTGTATACCTTTAAATTGAGTAGGCCAAGTAAAATGTATTTAGAGAATAAGGGATTTTCATAATAACGTATTGTCATAATTAGACTAAGATTTTATATTATTCCGCTGTAAATAGCTTTTAATTGTAATAATGTATGTAATTTTAGTCATGTAATAACGTTGAAAAGAGACCACAGTGTAAATAGCAAAATGTAAAAAGATAGGGAAAATAGTCGCATTGTGCATTATTAGCAGACGACAATAAAAAACCATGTTTCAAAACACTATTTATATGTATTGTCAGTGAAAGCTAGGTGCAAACCAGCATTATGCCACATCAAAATAAATAGCAGACAATAAGCTTTAATTTGATGATGATAATTTAGAAATCGAAAGTGGAATAAGTTAATAGTGAGTGTTAGCATCATTTCTTAATCAGATTTAAGAAATTACCAGTGAAAACCAACAACAACGACACTCGGGTACAGAGAGAGCGCCGGTGGCGACTAACAAAAACAATACGTTACTGTAACGGTATTCTGTACCAATCAAAAAAGAGTTACTCAGTGACTTTTGTCCCTAACGTCGATCTAAGACGGGGGTATATAATCAGAGAAACGCTGAAAAATTCGCATTCGCTTCTTTCATATCGAGCCAAGCAGTTGCGGCTCGACGTCGTTTTATATTTTATTAATACTACAACATAGTAGTAGTAAACACTCTAAATTTCATTAAACTAATTATTAGAACAGCGATTCATCATACAAAAGTGCATCGGCAAGTAATAGTGAATCTTTTAGACAGTGCGCGTATTCAGAACGAGAAGATTGAAATTAACCTGTAAAGTAAGCAACCCAGTTTTAGTAAGAAGAGGGTATATTTCTCGTTCCAAGTGCGATTAAAGTGCAGTTATATAGCGATTAATATAATCCGATCGCTAAAGTGTTTAATTTTTAATCTGTAAGATTAAAAAGCAAGGTAGTACAGTGACCAATTTTACTGTTTATCTGTCTTTCACTGATCGTATCTATCAACACATTGTACTGACGCAAAAAACAATCACACTATTATTTGTGAATACTGTATTCATTTATTTAGAGGATTTTAATAATCCGACGTAAGAATTTATGTGTTAGATTTAGTTGTTATAATATTAATTAGAATCTTAGCTGACGAAATTTTCGTTAACCTCAAATATAATTGCGAGTTTTTAAAGAGGCCAAAAATGAATTACTATCATAGTAATATCTATCAAAGCAATTAATAACGTTCTATTTTGTATTTACAAGAACCTACCCATGAGGTATCTAGTTAAATAATGTTAAATTTTGTTAATAAACATAAGAGTTTTTATATTGTTCTTAACTGAGCTAGACCAGTCTGTGGACGGATACTTTGAAATCCGACTGTATTATTGTAAATGTATTTTTATTCAATTTGATTTTTGAGGGTATAATAAACCCCTAATGTTATACAGCATAACCTTGGTGTTCAATTATTTCAAGTTAGATAAGTAAACATCAGTATAGCATACACTGAGGTACATTTGAAACAGTAATTTTTCAATACACTATTTAAATTATTTTAAATGCCATAAGCATTTAACAACAGAAAAAGTGAATACATACAATTTTAAAGTTAGAAATTTGTTTTATGGCGCCCACATAACCTTCAAGGTGCTACATAACCTTGATTATAAAATTTAAACTGGTCAAATTAACCTTGACAGTTTATTTAGTGGTGGTGAACGTCTGAACATCTAGTACGACAATCAGGTACATGAAAAGTGTTCTTTATATTAATTTAGTTGTCCAGACAACACTTGACTTTACATACACAGACGACATTTTTCCAGAAGAGGAGTTCGACTTCAAGTTCGACGCTACCGTTACATTCATTTATAAACCAGCAAATTAATAATTTATCCATAATAGATTATCACACTATAATTATTTAAATCATATTTATCAGTTATCATAAAAGATAATTACTGCATGTAATACACGAGAATCCAACAACATAATCAAATCTATAAATTATATAAATTATTTTAATAGAGACGGGATAATCGTTTTATTACAAAGTGACGCATCCAACGTGTGGCAGAATATACACACCGCAATAAACATTCTATTACACTTTATGTAATGATAAACTGTAGAGATAGTCGAGTGTAATTAAGGAGTGGAAGTGTACAGATTGCAAATTCCATTGCGATAAGAACAGTCAGAAAGGCTGTAGTTTTTTACGTCTCAGCAGTACACAGTGACAGACCAGCCAACACCCAGATATGTTTATAAAACATTCTGATATGTAACAGCAACAAATTTCGGTATGTGAGAACAGTACATATCATTTGCTTGATTTGTATTGTAATATTATTATTATTGCAATTACAATATTATTATTATTTGATTTATGTTGGAAACAGTAAACGTATAATTCTTTTTTTTAAGCCAGCTGTGTGACTAGGCACACACACACACACACACACACACACACAGATAGAGATTCGTGGTGACACATTGTAATATTATTTACTTCTATTTTACTTTTATATTCACAAAATCAGCTGTGTTCGCGTCCAATTATTCAGATGCCATCTTGAAATATTGTCAACTGCATATTTTACTCACTAAGGTCCAGGATTCTGTTGAACGAGTTATAGTGAGAGAGCAGAATGGTTATTGGAAGAAAAACAAATTGATTATTTACATACACATCTTATTCTCTTTTATTTTTCTTTGCTTCATTACTACATTACTTCAATTACTTTATTCGACACACTTTAAGCTTCTTTCATTACCATCATAAACACAAAAATATTTTTTCTCCCTCCCTTACATCTATTATGATTTAAACAATAAAACAAGACATTGATTTTGTTATTACATTGGATGTACACAACTTTAAAATTAGAAAAGGAATAATTTATAAAATTTATAAAAAGTATTACACAAACTTAAATCTATTTAACGCAAACCAGCGCTTCGTGTTTCGTAATTTTTTATTCACACGCTCACCATATCTTTAAATCCCCATTTTAATTAATATAGCTCTTTCAGCTTTTTCAAAAATTTAGTAGGCAGCTGTTTAATTTGTTTATCGTTTAAAAGGTATAAAATTGTTTAAAAGGTACTCATCCACGTAGTAGACAATCCTTTCATCACTGCTGCAGATTTATTACTTTCACTAAACACTCAGGTATTGTTTTAAACTGTTAAAATTGATATTGTTGAACGTCTGTTTATTTCACACTCCGTTACTGTTTAAAACACTTTAAAATAACATTTTTGAGTAGTCGGTCAGCTTACGTTGTTCACGAACACGTTTTTGGCGAACCGCGGGGTTCTGAATTTAGATGCCGACTGCCGGTGTCCCAAAATGGCGAGAATACTCTCTGCTGTTTCCACTTCGTTGTCTGGTCAAGCGCCTTGCCCGTTTTGCATTCGCTGATTGGCTGGTGTGTCTCGCGCCTTTCTCGTCATCTCGTATCAGGCGGTAAGGAGAACATGTGCGTGACTTTTACGTCGCAAAGGGCGGCACACGCGTGCTCTTTCACATTCCAATGGCTTTTGTACCTTGCGCTGCCTGACACCGAACTGACCACCGGGTGTTTACAAAAGTCAGCCTCTTGTGATCAAAAATGTTGCTCAGCGTGGGTTGCTACAGTTGGTTAAAATTATTATGAAATTAAAATAAACCCCTTAGTTTGCCCCTGTAACGGGGCAAATAAAGCTGAGGGTTTATTTTTCTATTTTTCATAATAATTGTAATAATCTGGGGCCAACTCAGCTGGGCAACATTATTTATCACAAAAGCTTGATTTGTTTAACAGCCTGTTGTTAGCTCGGTGTCAGGCCGAGCGAGGTACGAGAACAATTAAGCGTCTGGGAATGTGTAAGAGCGCGCGTGTGTGCTGCTTTTATGGCGACGTGCTCAGAGGACAAAAGGGCATGAGAAAATATGTATTCTCAACCACAAAATGCATAACGGAAGGAAGACATTTTATTCCCGCTAACCGTCGTTAAACCAATCACGGAACGAATGACGGCGACGCCTAACGCCTGGGGGTAGGCAAAAAACGCACACACACAGTCAGTTGTCGCAGAGCAGTGCAGTTGGACACCACTACTTAAACAGTACAGTTGAATAGCAGTCGTTAACCAGAGTAAATGTAACGTCTGCCTTTTGGTAAA
This sequence comes from Magicicada septendecula, assembly GCA_034769895.1. NCBI lineage: Eukaryota > Metazoa > Arthropoda > Insecta > Hemiptera > Cicadidae > Magicicada > Magicicada septendecula. Next base: position 400,955,228 of record CM068368.1, on the reverse strand, counting down.
AGTAGGTCTACCAAAGAGTGGAGTTCAATAATGTAACAACAAGCAGTTTGTGTAAAAAAGATTTTGAAGAGAGGAAGTTTGAATATTCACGTAAAAAAAAAAAAAAGTTAAACAATACAGTGTGCGACACCGGACACCTCGCATCGCCCGGTACCACAACGTAGTTAATGTAAACGATCTTTATGTTGGCCAGAAGTGTATCAGTGAATAATAAGTGTTAAAAGAGCTCGATAAAAGGTGGTAAATAAAAAGTGTAAACAGAACGATAGTGTGTGTGAAGTAAAATGGGAAGAAAGAGAAAAGTTAATGAGAGTACTGGTTGTAAGTATAGATTAGCATAAGAACATTTTTATAAAATAGAGGTTAGTTAGAGAAGTACCATTTAAAAGAAATAATGAGACAGACTACAAATTTTGAATTAATAAAATTATATTCGATTTTACTTAAACATGTGTTAGTGGTAAGTTAAGCCATAACCATTTCCTATTCTGTGCTGAAAACCTCGTCTAACGTTCTGTGGACGAGGTTAAGGGTGGTCAGATCGCGGGAATATTTAATTTTTTTTTTATAAGGGAAAGAGTGTAAAGGTTTCGATATTAAACCATAAAATATCGTGGTGACCTGGGCAGTTTAATAAGGTAAGTTTAACGGGATTATGACGGTAAGTAATATTCTGGCAGCAGTGAGTTTTATGATTATTATTGTATTATTTTTATAATGGTAAAAGATTAATACCGTTACAATGGTGACTCGCTGCCAGGATGTTCGTATAAATATTATATGAATTAGACCTGTTTTGAGGGACAGAAAATAGGATTTGGGTAACGGCGTAAGTTGTGAAATTATCGTATATTTACGTTGAAGAAGGTTATGCTTTGGTAGCGTTGGTGTGTTTACTTTTACTTTTTGATAACGATTGTGTTAGGTGTTTTGATTTTGTGTGTAATTATTGAATAATAGAATGATAATAGTAGTTTTTTATATATAAGGGGTATTATATAAATAATTTTGAACATGGCCGAGGCACGTGAAAATAAAGTAAGTGGATCAGGGGAGGCATGGAATAGTACGGAATTCATGGACGAGTTGAGGAGGATTATGGAAAGATTGACGGTGATGATTGGCGTAGATTCGATGATGACATTAGACAAATGAAAGAACAAAATATAGGATTCGCTGAATGGAAAAGGCATAGTGATGACACTATGAAGGATCATAAAGGACGAACAAAAGAGGTAAGAGAACAAACGGAAGAGTGTAAACAAGAAAGTAAATCAAATCAGATAATGAATAAGAAGGTAAGTGACAGTGGTAGTAATATGACGAAAAATAGTGAAGAAATAATTAATAACAAGGTAAGTGGTCATTACGGTAGTGAGTCTAATATTGAAGTAAAGAGTGAGAATAACAATGATATAATTAAAAATGTGGTGCTAGAGAGTAAGGTGGTTAATATTGAGAGTGATAATGAAGATTTTGTTGAAGTAGAGTTTAGTAACGAAGTGTTAACGAGTGCTGAAAAGATTGGGAGAGTGTGTGAAGAGAGGTTAGGTGGGCAAAGGGCAGATTTTCCCCGAGTATATTGTGAAATGGAATGTTCACAAGTGTTGTATGAGGACAAAGGTTCCTCCAGAAGTTATGTGGAAGACAAGGTGTCTTCAAATAGTCCCCTAATTTTTTGTAAACCTGGAAAAGCCAGGAAGTGGTGTAGTAAGTTTGTTGTGCCCTTTGCATGGAGTGAAGTAGGTCAGTGGTGTTGTGACAGGTATTGTGATGAAAGTGATTATGAGAGAGAGAGAATGATAGAGGTATTTAAGCTAAGTAGAAGTTATAAAGAGTTGATAGAGAGGTTAGAATTGAAAAAAATAGATGATATGAAAGACTTACCTTGTTGTGAAGATAGTGCAGAAATAAATGATGATAACGTTGATAATTATATGGGAAGCTTACCTGTGCTTAGACGTGGAGTATTAGTAGTAATTGATTCTGAAATTGAGAGGTTAAAATGCTTAAGGGTGATAGATAATAATACAGACGGTGACAAGACCAAAACTAATGATGTAGACAGGTTATATGATTTAATAATAATGTGGGATAATCCAGTAGATTATTATGTAGGTTTTACGGAACAATTTGAAATATTAACGGGTTATTATATAAATAGTAATGAGGGAATAAGAGGAAGTAAAGATGAGAATTATTATGTGAAAATAAGACGGATTTACGATGACGGTGGTTAAACAAACAGTGAATGAACATTTAATTATTTTAGTTTATGGTGATGACCCGGCTAACTTATGAAATGAGGTGTGGTAAACAGGAAAATAATGACCAAGAATTGTAAAAAATTTATAGTGAGATTAGTTGTGTTTGTGTTGTAAAATGTATTTTATGTAAATAATGTGTGTACGTAATAGAAATTGATTTTAATAATAATAATGGTATATCAGACTAAATAAATAATGAGAGTTTGTAATAAACGAATTATAATTGTTTTGAAATAAGGTAATTAAAGTAATGTTGTGTTTAAATAACTGATTGAATTAAAATAAATTGTAGATGAATTAATTGATTTAAATGTGGTGGAAATAAATTTTGATAATGAATTTAAATGATGTTGCTGGGATTGGAACCTGATAATAAATAGTAAATGAATAAATGTAAAATGTGTTTAGTTGTGGAGTCATATGATTGTTATAATGTGTCAGAAGGTACATATGGTTGTACGTTTTATTTGTGGTGATGAATTGTTTATATTTGGAATTAATGACAGTAATCATGTGTTTATTATATGGAGTGATTGACCATATGTAAGTACGAATTTTGATAATGACTTTGAAGTAAAGTAAAATGTTTGAATAATAAATGTTAAATGGGTTTAAAAGGTTTTAAATTAGGTGATTAAATTAATTTGAGGTAGTTATGAATTTTCTAGTGTAATTTTCAATGATCATATTAATGTAAGATGTTGTAAAAGATGGAGTTTGGGTGATAATAATTATTTCAATAAGGCATTAAGTCAGTCAGAGTTAATTTTAAATGGGTGTTAGACAAAATAAGAATTTCTGGAATATAAATAATACAGAAACGGGTTAATAGTAGGGACACAGTAGCGGGAGTGCATGTATGTAGAGAAGGTGAGAGTGACGTAAATGCAGAGTAAATAGGCTAGCAGGGTACATAAATTTTGTAGTGAGGGTGGAGGTGTAAGGAGTCATTAACGACAGGCGTTATGGCGGGAGGTGAACGATTTAAATGGGGTTTGGCGGAGTTACCTGGGAGAGGCCAGGAACTAATAAGGGAATGAGTATAAGGTAAGGGCACACACATCCTAGGTACAAAGAGGGTATCAGGTATTTTGTAATAAGAGGAGAATGATTTAAGGTGAATTAGAGAATTTAATGGAAGTAAATATTAGGGAGAGATTGGTGTCACCCTATGTAAGTCCGTTAGTGGTTGTTAGAAGGAAGAAGGGGGTAAGGTTATATTTTAATGCCCATTCAATAAATCAAATTGTTTTGAATGACTGAAAATCACCCAAACCAATTGATGATGAAAATAATAACCGAAATTCATAATTGAAATGTAATAATAAAATGTAACAAGTGAAAGATTTAATAGAATTTGAAACTAAAATAAGCTGTAAGTTGTGTAAATTTTTTTTGATAAAATCTGAATTTGAAATGTTATATATAATGAATGTTAATAATAAATTTGAATTTTTGGAGAATTTAATGGTACAATAAGTGATAAATAATTAAAGGTTAATCTAAAAAGAGTTAATAGAAGGTTCAAGTTGTAATGTTTATAATTTTCTAAATAAATTATTTAAAGGTGAATTGTTTAGTTTAATGTAGCAATGTAAATGTTCAAGGTTAATGTTTATTATGTTGTAGTATGTTAGAGTGTAGGAATGGTAAACATGTATTGTGTACAAATGGTAATATTAATCTACCTTGGTAACTAAAATCAAAATGGAATTTTAATTGGATTTGGTAAACGAAGTTGAATGATTTTGGAGTTTAAATTTTGTTTGTTTGTTTGTTGTGTCTAACCTAAAGTGTATAGGTTACAGAAGTAAAAATAATCTAGAATATATAATACAGGAAAATGTAATATGTTTAAGTTAAGGATACATGTGTTAAAAAATATTGTTTCTTTAAGTAGTTCATTGAGATATACAACCAGTACTTTGCTAAAAGTCAAACCAGTACGACTAAGGGGAAACAAGTCAGTCAAGGATGTGGTATGTTGAAAAGCCAGTAATTGATATTTTTTATTGAATGTTACAGAGTTTGGTGATACTGTGGCGGGTGCCTGCCTGATTTTACGGTGTTGGGATCTCGAACAGAGAAGTCCAGTAGAGTCATGCAGGTGCAGCCGCAGTCACCAGACTAGGGGGGTAAGTTACCCATGATTTTAGTAAGGATTTAAGGGGGGTTGTTGGCGCCATATCCTTGCTGGTCATCTTAGGTTCTTTTAGGCAATGAGAGTTTCTCTGTTTCAACAGAAAACCTCTCATGGGGGGGGGGTATTGTAACGGGGCAAATAAAGCTGAGGGTTTATTTTTCTATTTTTCATAATAATTGTAATAATCTGGGGCCAACTCGGCTGGGCAACATTATTTATCACAAAAACTTGATTTGTTTAACACCCTGTGGTTAGCTCGGTGTCAGGCCGAGCGAGGTACGAGAACAATTAAGCTTCTGGGAATGTGTAAGAGTGCGTGTGTGTGCTGCTTTTATGGCGACATGTGCTCAGAGGACAAAAGGGCATGAGAAAATATGTATTCTCCAATCAAAAATGCATAACGGAAGGAAGACAAATTATTCCCGCTAACTGCCGTTAAACCAATCACGGAACGAGTGACGGCGACGCCTAACGCCTGGGGGTAGGCAAAAAACGCACACACACAGTCAGTCGTCGCAGAGCAGTGCAGTTGGACACCACTACTTAAACAGTACAGTTGAATAGCAGTCGTTAACCAGAGTAAACGTAACGTCTGCCTTTTGGTAGACCGAAATGTCTAAGTAGGTCTACCAAAGAGTGGAGTTCAGTAATGTAACAACAAGCAGTTTGTGTAAAAAAGGTTTTGAAGAGAGGAAGTTTGAATATTCACGTAAAAATAAAAAAAAAATAAAATAAAAATATAAAATAAAAGTTAAACAATACAGTGTGCGACACCGGACACCCACATCGCCCGGTACCACGACGTAGTGAATGTAAACGATCTTTATGTTGGCCAGAAATGTATCAGTGAATAATAAGTGTTAAAAGAGCTCGATAAAAGGTGGTAAATAAAAAGTGTAAACAGAACGAGAGTGTGTGCGAAGTAAAATGGGAAGAAAGAGAAAAGTTAACGAGAGTACTGGTTGTAAGTATAGATTAGCATAAGAACATTTTTATAAAATAGAGGTTAGTTAGAGAAGTACCATTAAAAAGAAATAATGAGACAGACTACAAATTTTGAATTAATAAAATTATATTCGATTTTACTTAAACATGTGTTAGTGGTAAGTTAAGCCATAACCATTTCCTATTCTGTGCTGAAAACCTCGTCTAACGTTCTGTGGAATTTTCTGAGTTTAAGGGTGGTCAGATCGCGGGAATATTTAATTTTTTTTTTTTATAAGGGAAAGAGTGTAAAGGTTTCGATATTAAACCATAAAATATCGTGGCGACCTGGGCAGTTTAATAAGGTAAGTTTAACGGGATTATGACGGTAAGTAATATTCTGGCAGCAGTGAGTTTTATGATTATTATTGTATTATTTTTATAATGGTAAAAGATTAATACCGTTACACCCCGTTACAACATTTACAAACAAATGTTAACAGTCGCGAGTTTTTGTTACTATTAGAATTGATATTTATAGGTTGGCTGCACCGTCGCTGATAACAACAATTCTCTTCTCACATCTCACAGCAACTCCCTCCACATCGCTTTTACCCTCTGACCGTAAGCGTTTCGCGCATTTCTATGCCCTTAACTTTCAATTTTGCTATAGTTAACGAATAATCGATTTTACTTAGATTATATTTTCAATTGTTTTAATGTTTTTGTAGTCAGCTATTTATTATATATTTAATGGTTATTTTATTATTCTAGTGAATGTTTGATTTTAAATAAATCGTCTTGTTTTGTTTTTATTTGAATTTGTTCTGTAATCAGTACTTATTAATTTTTTATAATTAGTGTAAATAGTTCTTAAATATTGTGTTTGTAAATATTAAAGATTTTCCCAGATATTAATTTTGTTATTTTTTTGTACGTTTTTAATTAATTTGATATTCTGAATGTCTGGAAATTTATGTTTATTGTTTAAACAGTGTGTGGCTAAAATAGATTTGTAAATATTAGGTTTTAAAAACACATTGCGATGTTGAATCTCTCGGACAGTTTTTTCTTTGTCTGGCCAACATAAATTTATTGCAATCTGGATATTCTATTTAGTAAACTACATTTTTATTATGAATGTTGAATTTAGTTTTAGGTGTTATTTTATTAAAAACAATAGTATCTGCCGTGTAAGATAAGTTTGCTTAGTTCACGAGTTATGTGTCTGTGATAAGTAAAGTTGATATATTTTATATTATCATTAGTGAGTGGAAGGATTTTTATATGAAGGTTTGTGTGGTGTTTGTTTAGTGACTAAGTGCTCTTGAACATTCTGGAAGTTTACTTGAGTGTTACGTGAGTGGACGGCCTTGATACAGACGTGCCACGCTGGGCTAGTCGAGAAGTGTGTAGAACGATACTTGACTGTATGAGTGTTCTATAATTGCATAACACTGCCCCCTCCTTCAGCCTGTTTGTCCTGTAACTGGCAAACCATCTCTGAAATAATACTTGGCCAGGTGATCCAGGAGGATGACCTTCGTTTATCTGCTGTCCTTCCTGATGAATTTGATAAAAAATATTGTTGATTCTCTTTTTCACAATGTTAGAGCCTTACCAGTTAGTCGCTTAGATGAGCGACCACGATGGCGCTTTGGATTGTACAACCATACCTGATCTCCTTGGAAACCCCCGCTATTGCTGCGAATGTCATACCGAGTTTTCATTTTATCACTGGCTATCTTCAGCTGTTCTCTTATCAAGCGATTCATTTCTCGCAGTTTTTCTAATTGTGAGGAATGGTTCTGTGGCTCTTGGGACTGAATCTCAGGTGACCCAAACATCAATTCTCCAGGAAGTCTTGGATCTTCCACCCAATCACTAATTTTGTTGGAGTCATGCCTGTTGTGTTGTGTACTGATGCCCTATATGTTGGTCTCTGTCTATTTGTTTCTCATAAACAGCCTTTGAAAGAAGCTGCTCAAGTGTTCTATTGAACCACTCAACCATTCCGTCCGATTGAGGATGGAGAGGCATTGTCCTGGTTTTTTGAATTCCGAGTTGACGGCTTAATTCTTTAAACACTCCTGACACGAAATTTCTCCCGTGATCCATATGACTTTCCATAGAGACCCCATAACAGTAATAAAAGTTGTGCACAAAAAGCCTTTGCCACAGTGGTAACTTCCTGATTTGGGATTGTGTAGCTTCCACCCACTTAGTAAAATAGTCACCTATAGTCTGTAACTGGGAAAGGTCCAGCAGTTTCTATTGCAATTCTCTTGCATCGGAGTCCAACATTATACTGTCATTTTCCCTCTGCCTCTGGTTTGTGGGCCATTGCTTGCAGCACATATTTCACATGTCTGATATTATTCTTCTACATCATGGTGAAGATGAAGCCAATAGAATCGCTTTCGTATTTTGTCAAGGGATTTCTTAACGCTAAGATGACCTCCAGATATTCCATCATGCAACTCCTTCAAAACAGACTGCACTTTACTTCAAGTGCATGACCACGTCTTGTCCATCTGCTCTTTCCCAAGCCCTTTTCAGCAAGCCATTCTCCAAGGTTAGAGGTTCCCATTGGGACCAGTAGTCCTTCCTCTTTTGCTGTCAAGATCGGGGTCCAATGTCTTCATCAGTCATCTGTTCTTGTCAAAAATCTTGTGTCGTCCAGCTGTCTGCCAGGAAATCTACAGTGATGGCATGAACATGTTCGCTTGTATTCTATTCTACCTTTCTGCAGCAAAGTTGGCAGTGTTCCGAGCATAGTCTTCAAGATAAGCCATCCGCATTACTATGCAGACCCCCCCCCCATTTTGTACCTTGAAGTTGTACTCTTGAAGACGTGTGAGGCACCTTGCCTACTGCCTTTACGGATTTTTAAATCTCAAGAGACATACAAGCGCGGCATGGTCAGCGCGTAGTGAAAACTCTCTCCCACACATGTATTTATGGAAGTGCTTCAAAGTTCGGACGATTGCCAGCAACTCTCTCCTTGTATCACAATAATTTCTCTGATTTAGAAAGGCTGTTACTGTAATATGTTATTACTTGTTCTTCATCGTTTTGCACTTGAGACAAAACTGCTCCTAGATCAGTATTGCTTGCATCTGTGTCTACGCTGTACTTCCCTTCGGAAGCTGAGAAAGCGAAAATTGGCTGCGAATATAATGCAATTTTAAAAGTCTAAATGTTTGGTCACACTCTCTCTACTTGCTAAGGAAATTGCTCACTGTAAACTGACTGACAAAGCTCATGCTTTTACAGGTAGCACAGGCATTCGAGAACAATTTGACATCCTTACTGGGGTGTGCCGCATTATTTACAAGTGCTCTTGAACATTCTAGAAGTTACTTTAGTCTTACTTGAGTGGATGGCCTTGATACAGATGAGGCACACTGGGCTAGTCGAGAAGCGTGTAGAATGACACTCTCGACAGTACGAGAGTGTTCCATAATTGTGTAACAATACAACTTTATAAAAATATAACTTCTATGTACTTCTTTAAGAGAAGTGATGTTTACTATTCTTGTTATTTAAGCTTTTTCTGTTGTCCTTCCTTTGTTTCTTCCTCACTCCCATGGACCGTTCTCTCATCTCTTGTTTGGTCTGCCTGTGGGTCTTGACCCCTACCAGATATCTAATAATATCCTTTTAGGGATTCTGCCATCTTCTATTCTGATAATGTGACCAGCCCAGCACAATCTGTGTATCCTTACAGATTTTGAGATGGGGATCTCTGTATATGTTTGATACAATTCGTTATTGTGCCTCAATCTCCATGAGCCATTTTTTTGGACTGGTCCTATAGTGTGTCATAGGGTTCTTCTTTTAAAAATATCCATTAATGTCAGTTGTTTTCTGCATTATAGTCCATGTCACTGGCCTAATTATGATCTTGTATACTTTCATACCCTATGCACAATTATTCCTTTGTAAGTAACTCGTTGAGTTTCCTGCAGGTCTCCTATATAATATCTTCAAATAAATACACTGCAAGTAGGTTTGTTTGAACTGAAATTGAATGTTTCGCGTACAATACAGCTAATGGATAATCGAATTTACTTTGATTCTATTTTCGATTTTTTAAAATGTTTATGTAGTAGCTATTTATTATATACTTAATGTTTATTCTATTATCCTAATAAATGTATGATTTTAAATAAGTCTTCTGTTTTTTTTAAGTGTTCTTTAATTAGTAGATTATTATTATTATGTTTGTAAATAATAAGATTTTCCCAGATATTCATTTTGTTACTTTTTGTACATTTTTAATTAATTTGACATTTTGAATGTCTGGAAATTTATGTTTATTGTTTAAACAGTGTGTGGCTAAATTAGGTTTGTAAATATTAGGTTTTAGATACGCATCGTGATGTTGAATATTGTAACATTACATTTGGAACAACTTAATATCGTACCTGATTTAATGAAGACTTTGGTTAAGAAGCTAACAAGAAGAACATTATCTTCCAAGATGATAGTGAAGAGGAACGACTAACCATTTTAGACTGACTAGTAAGACAACTGACCGTACCCAAATTAATGATTTAGGCTGTGATGCAAAATACCTTCAATCCCAATTATGACATGAATTTTCAATAATGACCAAATAAAGAATTATAAAGACAGACGGCTTATGAACCAGTACTATAAAGAAACAAATGGTTTCATTTAATGTATCATAATATCCAGATAATCAAAATACAAATTGAGGGATAATAGGCCCAAACATGTAATATTATGTTAAAGAGATATTAGTAAATAATTAAGTTAATTGATGTAATGAAAATATAAACAAACCTTATTATAGATACATGAACCATCCAACTAATTGTAACAAATAGTGTTCATAAGATTGTCCAGAAAACAACAAATAATAACTTGTTCACGATAACATTTTTATAACAAGAGTGAAGTTATTTCAATGACCATAAAATGTAAAACCTAAACATATAGACAGTGTCAGAGTAATTAATAAATTAACTGACAAAAGACTAATTAATTAGGGTAGAAGTTGTTTTATAAAATGTGCATGTTATTATGTTTAAGCACATTGTTTTATTATCATAGTATTTGTGTTGTTTTTTGTATGTAGCAGGTGAAACAGTTATTTCAAAAGAATATCAATTAAATGATATTAATTTCATTTTTTATGTTAACAAATATAACCATAGAACTGGTGTTGACCAGTGATAAATTGATTGGCAAAGCAGAATAGACTATAAAAGATGTTATGGCTAAGTGTCAAACAATTATACAGTTTAGGTAAAAAACAGTTAATTTGTTCAAGGATTCAGTAAAATCATGGCCATGTGGGCATGAATGTAAACTAATAGAATAGTATATCTTTTGTTTCGTTAAAAGAATGTTATGTGTTAAACAGTTTTGATGAGTGTTAAAAGATAATTTAACTGTTAAAGATTTTAAACATGGTGATGAAAATAACACCAGTACATAGGCCAAGTGAAATCAACTTTTGTAAATTTTGAATAATAATGTTAGAGATTTTGTAAAACAAAGGTGGAAGGATAAAAATATTTATAGGTAATAGTGTACACAACGAATATAGAAACAAAATAATACATATCAAGTTATTTAAGAAAATTTCAAATAACAAAATTGTAACATCTGTAGTTCTTAAGTAAAAGTAGGCATGTTTAGTGTCTAAATGTAACAAATGTAAAGATCAAAATAATGCTGATAATGGTTTTAAATTCCCAATCAGTACAGAAAAGTTACGTTAATTTAAAGATTTTGAACAAATTTAGACTGTGAAATAATGAAAGTATATGACAATGTAGATCCGAATTAGCCAACCAGATTCCAAGTTTACCCTTAGCAACCAGAAATTTCGGATAAATAAAATGAGACTTCTTTGACAACGATCTTAGCGGATAGACGCGTTTGTAAAACGTCCTACATAATATATAATAAACAGTGAAAAAACGATACAAACATATTAATACAGTTAAAGGCAAATAACACGAACCTTTTATACCAAGAGGAGAACAACCATTATAAGAAAGAGAAGACCCAAGAACCAGGGAGAAGATCTGAAGTGGACGAGGGCCCTGTATTCGACAAGAACCATAAAAGAAGAGGATTTGGTGATTTTTGACAACTTATTATATTGTACATCAACACCCACATTTGTATACACGACTTTTAAGTACTAATCAACTAAACTACAGACACCATATCACACCAACACTAAGAACACTCACTAATAACACGATTTGAGATTGACACATTTTCAGACACCACAAGAACCTTTGATTTACATAATAATTATTAAAGCCTGAATTAGACATAACCTATTAGAACTGGTAACCACTATACAACTGCCTGTGTGCACGTTACACTATAACATTGTAATATCCTTTAATTGTAAAACTTGTATTTTGATTTATAGAATAATATTTTGTTTAATTGTAATCCCCGAACCATATACGCCCTGAGACATTTTATTATTAATAGAAACATTATCAAAAGCATTCATTTGGTCTGAAAGAAAGAAATACTGAATGTTGGCTACTACTGCCAACTGGTGAAAAGACGTATAATTTGCGCCACAATTGCGATTGTCATAACCAAATTTAAGAACAATTTAACAGTGTTGTTTCTGAATAAAGGATTCCTATAAGGATATATGTTTGATGCTATATTTGTGTCGTTATTATTGCTGTTCTATTTAGGAAATAAGTTAACAGATTACAGCGGACACCAGGACAGTTGGCCACATTGAGTGAAGTCACGGAGACGTGCGGTATAGTGGGAGCAAGCGGCAAATTACGAAACCATTCGCCGTTCTACATAACACATTCATAATTACAAATTGACGACTCCAGTGTGAGTTAGTCACTACATTATTTATCTATGTTACAAATTGACACTTCCAACGTGCGGTGTATGTAAGTCAATAGTGCACACAACATAAAATACAAGTAACCTATTCCTAATAACATTGTACGTAACGAAAAACCCATCGTTACAGAATTGACGAACCCGAAGTGAGGCTATAACATTTAACTAAGACGTAACCAAAAAATCTGGTTACAATATATCTCTAAGACAGTGTTTTCTTCATCTGGCCTACCTAACATTTATTGCAATGTAGACATTATATTTTGTTAACTCCATTTTTGTAATGAATGTTGAAATTATTTTTAGGTTTTATTTTTATTATAAACAATGTTATCTGTGTTATAAGATATTTTTAAGTTTGTGTCTTCAAATAGTTTGCTTAGTTTAAGAGTTATGTTCCCGTGATAAGTAAAGTTGATATATTTTGTATTATCATTAGTGGAAGGGTTTTTACACGAAGGTTTGTATGGTGTTTGTTTAGTGAGTTTATGTTGTATTTTATTTTCTAATTTATTGATAGTTTTTATTTGGCATCCATTGATTTCAAATATGTACACAAATATTCCCAGTGACAATACCATAAATATTATAACAACTACACATACATTAGACAATTAACTAACAATTTAAAAATTATATTAAAACAAATTTATTTTCAATATAATAACAACCTATACCACCAAACAGATGGGCTTGCTATGGGAGCCCCAAGCTCTGCTATTATCTCTGAAATCTTTTTACAAAAACTTGATGAAGAAATAATAAAATTAAATGACCCATTAGAATGCTAATTTAGATACGTTGATGACACTCTATATATATATATATATATATCCCAAAATAAAGGCATTAATATTTCTAATATATTAAACTCAGTTCACAATTTACATAGCAAAATAAAATTCACAACAGAAGAGGAATCAAATAATAAATTGAATTACTTAGACCTAACCATAAACAGAACTGAAAATAATTTTGAATACTCAATATACAGAAAACCATCTCAAACTAATTTAATAATTTCAAATTAGTCTAATCATCCTCCCCAATACGTGTAATACATGTCTACTAGAAAACACTAGAACGTAATTTATTGCAGCTTTGAACACAGCCCAGTATGGTCTAGAAAAGTCTCGAGTCTCGTTGCGGACGTGTGACATGTGTCGCTTAATTGTCCTTCATCTCAAAGTAGCAACAATATGCACACACACACACACACACACACACACACATATTATACCCAGATTCCACTGGAATAGCCGAGAAACACGTAGAATGTTCTGTAATGGTGTAACAGTTTTTCTGCATTACATAACACTGCCTTGCATGTTAAGAATCATGTACACACACAACATTATAGCGAAGATAGCCGAGAAACACGTAGAATGTTCTGTAATGTCGTAACACTTCCCCCTCCATAAGCCTGTTCGTCCCGAACTGGCAAACCATCTCTGAAGTAATACTTAGCTAGGCGATCTAGGTGGACAACATTGAACTTTTGCTGTCCTTCCTGTTCAATCCGATAGACAACATCGTTGATTCTTTTTTTTACATTGTAGGGTCTTTCCCAGTTAGTCTGAAGTTTAGGTGAGTGACCACTATTGCCGCAAATGTCATACCAAGTTTTCATTTTATCACTGGCTATCTTCAGCCGTCCTCTTATCAAGCGATTCATTTCTCGCAGTTGGTTTTCTAATTGCGAGGAATAGTTCTGGGTCTCAGGTTGTCTGAACATCAAGTCCCCAGGCCAAACAACAATTTTGCTGGAGTCATGCCAGTTGTGTCATGTACTGATGACCTATACACCATGAGGAATAGTGGTATACGTTGGTCCCAGACTGTTTGGTTCTCGTCAACAACCTTCGAAAGATGCTGCTCAAGTATCCTATTGAATCTCTCAACCATTCCATCCGACTGAGGATGGAGTGGGGTTGGCCTGGTCTTTCAAATTCTGAGTAGATGGCATAATTCTTTAAACACTCCTGATCCATGTTGATTTCCGTAGGGGCTCCATAACGGCAACAGAAATTTGTGAACTAACGCCTTTGCCACAGTGGTAACTTCTTGATTTGGAATTGTATAGGCTTCCACCCACTTAGTAAAAGTAGTCATCTATAACCATGATGTACCTGGTTCCATCGTCATTAACTGGGAAAGGCCCAGCAATGTCTATAGAAATTCTCTTGAAAGGCAGTCCAACATAATACGTCTCATTTTCCCCTGCTTCTGGTTTATTGACACATCTTTCACATGTCCGAACCCATTCCTCTACATCGTGGCAAAGATGAAGCTAATAGAATCGCTTCAATATTTTGTCAAGGGTTTTGTTAACGCCAGTGGCCTCCAGACATTCTATCATGCATCTCCTTCAAAACAGACTGCACTTTACTTCGGCGGACTATCAACTGCATGACCATGTCTCGTCCATCTGTACTTTCCCAAGCCCTTTTCAGCAATCTGTTCTCTAAGGTAAGATATTCCCATTGTGCCCAGTAGCCCTTCAGCACGTCCGAACCATGGCAGATATCTTGCCAATCCGGGTGGCGACCTTCCTCTTTTGCTGTCTAGATCGGTCCAATGTCTTCATCAGTCTTGTGTCATCCAGCCATGTGCAAGGAAATCTACAGTGGTGGCTTGAATATGTTCACTTGAGTTGTGTTCTTCCTTTCTATGGCAATGTCGGCAGTATTCCTCAGGGCACGATCTTCGTGATAAGCCATCTCCAATACCATGCAGGCGCCCCTGCCAGTGTTGTACCTTGAAGTTGTACTCTTGCAGCTGTTCAAGAGCTATGCAAGCGCGGCACGGTCGGTGCGTAGTGGAATCTCCCTCCCATATGGAAGTGCTCCAAAGCTCAGATGATTGCCAAAAACTCTCTCCTTGTAACGCAATAATTTCTCTCTGGTTTAGAAAGCGTCTTGCTCTAATATGCTATTACTCGTTCTTCACCGTTTAGCACTTGAGACTAAACTTCTCCTAGACCAATATTGCTTGCATCTGTGTCTGCGGTGTACTTCCCTTCGGAAACTGGGAAAGCGAGAATTGGCTGTGAATATAATGGAATTTTCGAAGTCCTATATGCTTGGTCACAGTCTCTCGATTATTGGAAGTTTAGTTTATATTCCATTAGCTCATCTGTAATATGAGCATAACCCCAGGAAATTCCGAACATCGTGTTTACTCTTCAGAATTGGCCAGTTTCTTACGGTGTCTACTTTATTAGGATCCATGCTAACACCCGCTGCTGAAACCAGATGGCCCAGATACTGTACTTCTTTCTGGAATAGAGAACACTTCTTCGGGCTCAGCTTCAGTTGGGCACCACGAATTCTAGTTAGAACCTCCTTAAGGTTTTCCAAATGGTCTTTGAAAGTGTTCCCGATGACTATGGTATCGTCTAAATAAACAAGGCAATTTTTCCATGTCAGGCCTCAGAGTATCAGGTCCATCAATCTTTCGAATGTTGCCGGTATTACAGAGTCCAAATGGCATGATGTTAAATTGGAATAAGGCACTTGGGGTCGAGAAAGCGGTCTTTTCCTTGTCCTCTTGATCATGACCTACTTGCCAATGTCCACTCTTTAGGTCCAGTGTGGAAAACCACTGTGCTCCAGAGAGTGTGTCGAGTGTATCGTCAATGCGAGGTAATGGATAGCAATCTTTCTTTGTAACGTCATTCAACCTCCAGTAGTCTACGCAGAAACGCATCCACCATCCTTCTTTGCTACCAGCACTACCTGAGAAGACTGAGCACTTGACAAAGGCTCGATATTCCCCCTGTCAACATGTCCTGTACTAACCGAGACATTTACTCTTGCTTAGATAATGGAGGTCTTCGAGGAAGTTGGTGTATCAGTGCTGTGTCCCCGGTATTGATGTGATGTTGTACAAGAGAGGTTCTTCCCAATCCTTGCAAAAGAATATTTGAATTCATGTAAAAACCGTCTGAGTTCTTTTACCTCACCACTTGAGAGATCGTTAGAAGATCTGTTCAATAATTCCTGCAGTTTCTCTGGTAATTTGGAAGTGTTCGTAGTACTGCATCTTCTCTTTGCGTAATTCCGGCTACCCAGGCCACAGGAGTAAATTTGCCTAGGAGCGTATTGCTTTGTAAAATGACAGCTTGATCCAAAATATTCGCCACTCTAATAGGTACATTTCTGCTTTTGTCAGGTTTTACTAAACTTCTGGCAATTAGTATGCCCGATATGCTGACTACCTGGGGTTCGAATATAGAGCACTGATTGCCCCTAGTATCTAACTCGGTTCTAACCATGATGATCTTTTCGGAGTTTGGCAGAACAGTTACGGCCACTTGATTTATCACGTCCATCAATTTGTCTGATGTATTCATTGTGGAGAGGATTACCTCTTCTTTTCCGATTCTCAAGACATTGTTTTTGACGACTATAAATCCATATGCGTTCATAATGTCCACACCAAGAATTGCTTCATCCACAATGTCTGCAACAAGTACTTGATGATCAAACTCAAGTCGGCTGAGGCATAGGTGAATCTCCACTTTTCCAAATACTTTTACAGGCTGTCTAGTAACTGTTCGCAAGCTGCAAGAGCACCAGACTGGCTTGAGATTTTTTACCACGCCGGGGTGCACAATGGAGACTGTGGCACCTGTGTCAACTGTAATCGAGGTTGGCCTTTCTTGAACGAATCTGGCAGCCACCAAGCTCCCACTGTTTTTCTGAAGTGTAGAAATTGCGTATTGTCTAGGGGCTTTGTTCCTCCAGTTAGTCGGCACACGCCCCGTTGTACCGACTATTGCTAGTTTCCCGGCTACTGAATTCACCCCATTGCATTGACTACTGCTCATTTCCGTGCTGAACTCTAACCCAACAGTCTCGTTGTAGATTTTCTGGTTTCCCACATCGATAACACTTCGGCCTTCCATCTTTTCTTACTTTACTCAGTGGCGCTGCACATTGGGTCTGTGTTCCTTGCTCTTCTTCATCGTCTGTGCCATTGCGATCTTTTAGCGCGCACTTTATGACTTGTCCAACCAGACGCTGACATAGTGGCCTCAAATTGCAAAGCACGTACCAGGGCGTCTGCACTATTCTGGTGTCTTGCCATTCATAACACTTGGTGTAGTTCTTTATCTCAGATACCGTCAGTAAATGTCTGCATCGCAAACCTCATTCGAAAATCTTCTGGCGCTTCAGGATAGGCTAGTCTAATTAGTTTGTCGATACTTGCTTCAAACTCTTGAAGACTCTTCCCGTAATGCTGTTGCCTGGCTCTCAACTGGGTGCAGTACACATCTTGCAAATATTCATCACCATACCCTTTATAAATTCTAGAGCTTTTATCAATTTGGCTGTCAGGCGGCACTTCTGTAGTAGCTCTGTGGCAGGTCCTTTTAAAGCACGAATGAGTGAAACAGCCTTGTCTTTCTCTGTCCAATTATTTGTGCATGCAGGAGCTTCAAATTGGTGTAGATACGTCGGCCAGTGTCTGCTTCCGTCAAAGGTTGGAGCCTTGACATGAACTGTCCCTACTGCAGGCAAAGAGATTTTCTCTCTTGTCTTATTTTCTGTGTCTTTTTGTCCTCATGATTGGCACTGTCTGCTCAGAAATTTGTTTTTGTTGGATCTTCATGAACTGCTCGACTTCATTTTTAATTTATTCTCTTATGTTTGTAATTGAGTCTTCTACCGCAGATATTTAATTGACATGGATTCTTCTATGACAGATATTTTTGTAGACGTTGATTCTTTCACACTTGAGACAGATTTTTCTACTTTGGCTATTTTTAATGACACTGATTCTTGTACCTCCGATATTTTAGTAACTTGTTTATTAAGCTCACCTCATAGGAGACCCACCTCTGCAGTGGTTTGTTCTTTTGGCTGCTTTTGCTCTTTGATGCCTTCTGTTTTGCGCTTCCGTTCCTCTGCCTATCGTCATTCCGACTCGACCATCAGTGCTTTTTGTTTTTCTTCTGTTTCCAGCATTAGTCCTTTCTGCTGTTCTTCAACCTCTTCTCTTTCCTGCCAGCGTTTTTCATCCTGTCTTTTTCTCCTTCTTCTCTTTCTTGTCTTAGTTTTTCTTTTTGTTGCCTTTCTGCATCCTGTCGTCATCGTTTCCCTGTCTGCAACAGCAACACTTGGAAGTTTTCCATCATCTGACTGGCATCCATTGTTTACCAGTTAATTATGAATTACACTAGACTTGTACATAGTGTCCTGTGTTTCCACTGTTAACAGTTCTGTCACACTTCTGACACCACTGTTACTACAGTCTAACTCAGGGGTCTCCAAACTTGTTCACTTGAGGGCTGAATTGAAAAATCTTGGAAGTCAGGTGGGCCAACAACACACACACACATATATTGTAACAGGTTTTTGGGTACATCCGTGTATGTGATGTTTATATTGCCGACGTTTCGTTCCGTAATCCCAGAACATTTTCAAGGCGTACTATACAGATGGAGCGGTCGTGGTGTAGTGGCTAGCGTGTGGCGCTGCTACGCTGTCGGCGCGGGTTCAATTCCCGCCGGGGGCCATCTGATTTAGATACGACCAGCGAGAGGTATCCTGCTTAGTATACACCTTCCCCAACTATGCCGTTCGGATCCGGCGTTAAACTGTAGGTCCCATATACCTGTGAGAGACTCAGTACCACACGCACCACGAGTATATGCAGGGAGGGTACAAACCAGTCGTAAGACTGAAGGACTACGAAACTATACAGATATTGTAAACTTATTTTTTTTTAAGTTTATGAAATAATCAAGTAAATAAAATAGGTATTTAAATAAAAATTGAGCAGACATCCCAAGAAAACAAATTCAGTTATTCAAAATAATGTAAAAAGTAAGGCAAAAATAACATTCAAAGATATTTCTTATATATTATTTTTGGCTTTTTTATGTATGTATGGCATGTGTGCAGTTGTTCTGACGTATAATGTCTGTCCATTTTGGGTCAAATTTTGATGCTCCTATCACTAGAATGGATTTCAAGTGTTCGTCTGGCAAGTTAGCCCTCTACTTTGATTTTATATTTATTTCTTGTTTAGTTATTTAGTCAAATGTTATAATATTTGAAGTATTTTAACGACATATTTAAAAACAGCACGTAGCATCGGCCGGGTTGCCGCGGGCCGGACAATGACCCTTCGCGGGCCGGATACAGCCTGCGGGCCGTAATTTGGAGACCCCTGGTCTAACTGATCGTCGTATGGTACAGTGGAAAACAAAATACAAGCCATCAATTAAGTCACTAATCACCAGGTTTAATTTTCACAATTAAACAGTTTGTAATCAACAATATAGTCTCTTACAACAAATCAAATAAAAAATGTTCGCACGCAATAAAAATGTCAAATAATATAAGACACAATTGTAAAAACACATAACGCTTCACCACAATACTTCAAACCGTAGTAGAATAATTCGCCACTAAAACTGAAACTATGCGCCACTGAATTCTTGTATTTATATCCCGCTGAGATTCCAGCATATTCCATAATACATGTCTACTAGAAAACACTAGAACGTAATTGATTGCGGCCTTGAACACATCTCGCGCGTACCAGTATGGTCTGGAAATGTCTCGCTGTGGACACGTGACAAGTGTCACGTAATTGCCCTTCATCTCTAAGTAGCAGCAATATGTACGCACACACGCATACAGCCAGATTCCACTGGAATAGCCGAGAAACACATAGAATGTTCTGTAATGGTGTAACACTTTATCCGCATTATGTAACACTGCCTCGCATGTTAAGAATCACGTACACACACAACATTACAGCGAAGATAGCCGAGAAATACGTAGAATATTCTATAATGTCGTAACATTGTGTACAGAATCTATATATTAATACGTGAAGAGAAAACTTTGTACCCCTTTTTAAGCATATTGCGCGCACGGAGGAGTGTGAGATTTGGCATAGTTAAAGTTTATATGGAGAAGGAGTGCAGAAAGCTAAAATTTATATATAATATGTGTTCCAAATACATTAAATTAAATAAAATAAAACATTCATTTGCACTTGAAAATTCATTTAAACTTTTTCAAACAATGGTAATTGTTAAAAATAAAATAATTTTTGTTTATTTATACAAACAATAGTCTGTGGAGTGTATGTCAAGGCAAAAAAGCGTTTATTTTATATTTTGTATATTAGATATCTGTGTTTTATATATTAATGTGCAGTTGAAAGTGAAATACAGCTTGCTTAATATACACCTGTTGCAAAAGGAAAATTTTGTAGCAGCAATTTGAATTGACTTGCTCTCGCCTAATTATTATTGGTGGTTTCAAAAAAGTGAGTACATTTTATTATTTTTAAATTAAACCCTGTCTAATCGTAGTTTCAGTAATTTCATTACATTTTTTTTTTTACATTCAGATATTCGCACCTACTTCTATTATGCCTCGATATAGAACATTGACGGGTCGGAGTGAGAGACAAAGAAGAAGGAATATATATTCACGTGAAAGTCAAAATGATAATAGACCAAATGCAAATTTAAATAGTGTAAATAGTATACAAAATGATGAAATTATTTTGAAGGATACATTTAAATGCGCACTGAATGTCATTCCAAGAAATTTTAATACTTTTGATTGTGGATTAATGCATTTACAATGCAGGTTTTGCAATGCAAAACATTTCGAATCTGAGGTCACTTTAGGTGAAAGGACTGCATTCACTTCATGTTGTCATAAGGGTAAAGCAATATTACCGGCCTTAAGTCAAAATGAATACTTTAAATCATTGTATGATGGACTTACTTCAAATGAACCTTCAATAAAAAGAAAGTCAAAAAATTATTTTGAAAACATTCGTAAATACAATTCATCATTTGCTATGGTTAGCTCAGAAGCTAAAATTTCGGATACAGTTACACGTGGAGTGTATCATTTTAAAATACATGATGTTTTTTAACACAGATCAGGTCCAATGATTGCTGGATATGGTCACTCACCATGTTATGCGCAATTATATTTTTATGATGTTGACACTGCTGTCAATTATAGATTATGTGAACATTATAATAAAACATGCAATAACAATATAATGCGCGAAATCTCTCTTGAATTGGAACGCATTAATCCTTTCGTTCGGTCATTCATTGCAATGAAAGATCATTGTCAGAGAGTTGAAAATCAAAATAAAGAAATTTGTATGCTCATTAAAGTAAATCGTGATTTAGATCTACGCCGTTATAATGATGCAGTTCAAACTGATGTAGCAGTAATATTTAGTACAGTTGATGGTGAGCCACCCTTTGAACGAAATATGTTTTCGTTTTCAAAAGTTAATGGTACCATTAAAAATATCTCTGTTTTGGATTCATCATTGGACCCTTTAGCGTATCCATTACGTTTTCCAAATGGTGATACTGGGTGGCATATCAATATTTCTCATAATGTACCAACTACATCTAATTCAAGAGTGCCCAGAAATAAATTAACCATGCTTCAGTATGCAGCCTATCGACTTGCAATTAGAGAAGATTTTAGCATGTTGCACCATTCACAAAAATTATTTCTGCAGTGAATAGTTGATATGTATGTGAGAATAGAGTGCACAAGGTTACATTTCATTCTACAAAATCAAACAAGTCTTAGGTCTGAAGTTTACAACAATTTAACAGATTATTTAGAATTGAACCCCAATGCCAATAATGTTGGCCATAGAGTAATTTTACCATCTTCATTCAATGGATCTCCAAGAAATATGTATCAGAATTATTTAGATGCAATGTCAATTGTACAACATTTCGGAAAGCCTTCTTTGTTTATTACAATGACTTGGAATCCAAGTTGGCCTGAAATAGTTAACAATATTGGTGTAGGTGAGTCAGCTAATTTTCGACCTGATATTGTTGTGCGTGTATTCAAGTCCAAACTGAAAGCATTAATTGAGGGCCTTACACTAAAAAAAATCTTCGGTAAAGTTGAAGCACTCATTTATACAATTGAGTTTCAAAAGAGAGGATTGCCTCATGCTCACATTTTACTCTCTTTAAATGAGCAAGATAAAATTGTTAACGCTACCGATATTGATAAAGTTGTATCTGCGGATGGAAAATGCACAAAAGATTATCCAAAACGATTTAATGAATTTACATGTGAATCATTAAATGGATATCCATTATACAGAAGGCGTGATGATGGTATTAATGCTGAAGTTCGCGGTAGTTGGCTCGACAATCGTTATGTTGTACCACACAATCCGTATTTACTTGCCAAATTTAATTGCCATATAAATGTTGAAGTATGCACTACAGTTAAAAGTGTTAAATACATTTATAAATACGTGTATAAAGGCTATGACAGTGCATCTGTTGAATTAGGTTCAGAGAGAAATGAACCAGGTCAAGAAATACAAATTGATGAAGTTAAAAATTTTTTACTATTTCTTTTATAAATTTGCTAACTGCTATAATTTTTATTGTTCGACATTTGCTACGTCGCAGCAAGTAGAGTTCGATCATTCGATGGTTTGAGATTTTATATTTCCGAATATAATGGCCAAGGGCATTTAGCAAATGATGAAAGAGTTTTTACAAAAAAACTTCGTTTACACAGAAGTTCTGAATCATTAAATTCACTTTCAAACTATTTTAAGTTCAATGGACAACATTTATTTTTTTAACCGCCCGGTTTTTTTGATTTAATGAAAAATATATGAAAAAATACGAGGCACGTATTTTTTATTTTTTATTAATTTTTTATTTAAATTTTATATAATTCGAAAAAGATAGGCAAAATAACTGTGTAGCCTTGGCGAAACCTGGTCTGTATGGCAATAAAAAAAACCCAAGGAAATGTCAAGAAACGCGTTATTGCTTTTTAAATATGGCTTAGCCAAGCTAAACCTCATTTTTCCTATCTTTCATATTTTTCAAATAACTCGAAAATTAATGCATAAAAAAAAAAATTAAAAAATTATATAAGCTTTGTAGCAGATAATCTTCAAACTGTTTTCGAATTTTGTACCTTACCAAAAATGAAATGTAATCCACTGGAATTGAAAACAATGTATCTTATACTTCTATGAATGTCAAGTCTCATTTTTATTAGCGTTTATTTGATTCAATAATAACATGAAAAAATTAAAACTGACAATGAATTATATCCCCAAAAAATAAATACGAATACAAGCTGTAATTGTGTTTTTTTTTCAACTGTTACTAACATTAAATTTTAAATTTCATAGGTATTGCAGGGAATTAAGGCAAACAACACACGCTAGTGACGTATTTGTACACGCTCGCAGCTGACGTAATAGAACAAAATTCAAAAAAATTATATGCAATGATTATAGAGGTATACTCTTTGACAAAAGAACCTCAATAACGTTCAAACTTAAAAATTTAATGAATTACTGTCAAATTTCGACCACTGGGCGACCACTGGTCCCATTAAATAAACAAGAAAGAAATTTTATCAAACAAATAGCAATAGACAGTGGATACAAAATAAAAACTATTAATAAATTAGAAAATAAAATAAAACATAAACTCACTAATCAAACGCCATACAAACCTTCGTGTAAAAACCCTTCCACTAATAGCAATACAAAATATATCAACTTTACTTATCACGGAAACATAACTCGTAAACTAAGCAAACTATTTAAAGAGACAAACTTAAAAATATTTTCTAACACAGATAACATTGTTTATAATAAAATAAAACCTAAAAATAATTTCAACATTCATTACAAAAATGGAGTTTACAAAATATAATGTCTAGATTGCAATAAATGTTACGTAGGCTTGACGAAGAAAAAACTGTCCGAGAGAGATATTCAACATCGCAATGCATATCTATAACCTAATATTTACAAACCTAATTTAGCCACACACTGTTTAAACAATAACATAAATTTCCAGACATTCAAAATGTCAAATTAATTAAATGTACAAAATGATAACAAAATGAATATCTGGGAAAATCTTAATATTTACAAACGCAATAATAATAATCATCTACTAACTACAGAACAAATACAAATACAAACAAAACACGAGGATTTATTTAAAATCATACATTTATTAAAATAATAGAATAAACATTAAGTATATAATAAATAGTTACTACATAAATATTAAAACAATCGAAAATAGAATCAAAGTAAATTCGATTATCCGTTAGCTGTACTGTAAGCGAAATTTTCAATTACAATTCAGACAAACCTCTGAAGATACAGAATAATTTCTGTGAAACGTGCGTCAGGTGAAAGTAAACCTACTTGCAGTATATTTATTTGAAGATATTACCTATGCACATCTGTAGACCTAAATGATAGGAGCATAGCTAAGTATACTTTGTTGGCCAATGGTGGTTCTTCTTGAGATCTTGAGCTCCTCTGATCCACTTTTTTGCTATGTTTACTCCAAGATATACAAAATCGTCCACCGCTTCAATTGTGTCACCCTCTATCACAATGTTTGGATCGATGTGATCTCTTCTTGTTTTGTGAGCATTTTTGTTTTATCAGTGTTTATCAATGTTTAGCTCAACTTCTTTTGCTTTATTTTTTAACTGCAGAAATATCTCTTTAGTAGCAGCAGTTCGCCTTGACATGACGTTGATGCCAGCTGCATAAGTGGCTATTCATACAGTTTTGTTAACAGGTTTGAGCTAAGCTTCTACTTACATTGCATTACGTCTACTGACATCACATTCCAAAGCAACATTGAAAAATGTTGGGGCCAACCCATCGCCTCACTTTAACCCTTGTATTATATACGCAGGCAGCAGTTAGTTGGCTGTGCACTTTTGTTTGAGCTTCAGCTACTTCATAGTCACTTGATTAGTTTTACCAGTTTATAGGTATGCAGAACTTGTGCCTTATAACACAATGTCTCTTATATCCTTTAGGATGTTATATGTACTGTAGTTTGTATATAGTCAGTTCAGTCAGGCACTATGAAATGAGATGAATTACTGCCATGACACTGTCACAATGGCTGCATATTGCAGGAAAGGTCGTTCGTCTATTTGTGTATCAGTAGCATGTTAGCAATATAGGTTCTTGATATAACCATTTGGTTTCTCCTGCACCATGTAGTAAGTATAGTTGTTCATGTTATTCCTAAGTAAGAATAGGTTAGTGGGCTGTGACTTTTCTTAGTTCCATTGTTCTAAGCCTTTTGTAGTTCCTTTGTTCCAGGAGTTGTACACAAAGAAACTTTTTAAGTCATTTAGGTATGATGTTAATATGTGTGTGGTTGCATTATATATATTTTATAGACCAGCTGACTGCAACGTTTACAAACACATTTGAGGTTAAACTAACTCCAAATGGCACGTGATATATTTTGGATGTCCGTTCTCTTCTCAGTCTTCTGACAATCTGTAACCAACTAACATCTACTGAAAATAATATACATTTTTATTCAAACAACAAAGTATTCATTGAATTTATTTAGCCTTTTTTTTTTATCTTCTCCCAAAACAAAAAGGGCTAATCGATTCTTACTGACAACACAGAATTAGTTCGATCTTATTTTTAAACATACAGTATATAACAAATATTTTTATTTCAATATTAATACCAAGAAAAAAATTGGTATGGAGAACCATACATGACTTCCATATTCTAAGATTTATTTTTAAAATCATTTTCGAAATGAAATATTACCATAGAAACTACTTCTTTCTACTTACTGCTTCAGCCTTAACCACAGTACTGTGGTCACTAACATATACCACCTCACGTTATCGCACTCGATTTTCACTGATGGAAGCCAATGGCATTGCCGAAACGTCTGGTTTTGTAGAAAACATTGGACTACGGCCAAATATCCCGGGAAGGAATTTTAACAAAAACTACTTCTTTGTTGCCGATAACGTTGTACACATATATATAAAAAATATGCATAAAATTAATGGCTTGTATAAGTTAATGATTGATCTCCATTAAGTAGTGCTCAAGTTTCCAAAGTTTTAATATTATGATGTCCGTAATTAAAACATCAGAGCAGGTTTAGTGTGTATGAGGGTTCACCGTGGACAAAAATTTTCAGCATTTCCTATTGAGCGTTGC
Organism: Magicicada septendecula; assembly: GCA_034769895.1. Lineage (NCBI taxonomy): Eukaryota > Metazoa > Arthropoda > Insecta > Hemiptera > Cicadidae > Magicicada > Magicicada septendecula. The sequence continues at coordinate 400,928,984 of CM068368.1, read as the reverse complement.
TTAGAATAAATCTGCGAATCTACAGTGTACGTTTCACAGAACAAACACGCGGAAAAGAAGGAGTGCTCCGAAGTCACTCATGGACCCTCAGCATCTTGCAGAGGGTTCATTCCCTAAAGACGAAAAGTCTGTCTATGAATCGTTCCTCTGTAAACACGTGCAGTTACACTGCCCAGCGATCCACAGGAAGTAAATCGCTATCCACGCTGGACACTTTTTCGGCTTGCAATGGTTATGTTGGTATGGGTTCGGCACTTTCCATTTAAAAACCGTGCAAATGTAAGAAAATAAACATGAATGAGGCCAGAAATAACGCGAATTGTGTGTGTGTGTGTGTGTGTGTGTCTTCCCTGCCTTTTTATTGCGGTAGTGATAATAATAAAATGGAAACGTAAACAGTACATAACTGAGATATGCTTGCCTGCCACGCACGATATATTTTCTCTTATACATGACTAGCAGAATACCCGTGCTTCGCTACGGAGTTTTACGTTGTACGTAATGAAAATGTTAGTTTAATTAATAAAGTTTAATTAAAGTAGGCTTCTTAAAAATAATTAGCTGTTGCCCACAACTTCGTTCGCGTGGTCTTCAATTTAATGCGATAATATATTTAGAACAGAATCTATTCTATTGGGTTGCCATAGTAACCAGATCTAATAGTTTTTTAAGACCGCAAAGGACCCCCAGAGGATCGTATCGAAAAAAAACACCTGTCCTATGTTGGTTCTCCCGTTGCGTAAAATATTTGTGCCAAGTTTGGTTGAAATCGGTCCAATGGTTTAGGTGGAGACGTTGTAATATAAAAATATTACAAATATATAATAAATAAAAATTAAGATATATAGAGATATTGTGTGTCGATTGATGTGTTATGTTAACAATGGTTTGTGTTCTCCTTTTAGCCCCACTATTTAGGCTAGTCAATTTGTAATATAATTTCAAATGTAATAATAAATAAAATATAAAGATATTGATGATAAGAATTGTGTATGTTATAACTAGGTGTGATTGATTGATAAATGACAAATACATCAAACTTTAAAAATTGTGAAAAATATTTTTTCTTGTTCTGGTATTGAGTTTGATTGAATGATTTAATTTAATTAATTAATAATTAATTAATCAGTTGAGTTTGTAATTTCCTTATATATCTATTCTCTCACTGTAAATTATGTTTTTGTTTAATAAAAAATAATAGTAACATTAATTATGGAAATAAAACAATGCTGGTAACTGAGTAATGATTTGCGTTTATTAACATTCAAAATTATGCGCCAGTCAAACTGCGCATGTCCCAGGCACTGGCTAATATTCGCTACAGTCGGTAGTGAGAAAAATCAACAAATATATTTTTACAAGTTCAGATTTTTTGGTTCTTTTAACGAGTCGAAATGGTCAGAGGGCAAGGAACAAGATACATTTAACAGGTATTCTTAAACTAAATGTTAATATCTGAAATAGAACAAAATTATTATTACAATTGTCAATTAGAAAGAAATTAAATTGCGAACCAAGTCGAAGAAATGACGTCACTCCCCTCCAGGAGGCACTGCATCGTCTTTATGAGAAATCCAGTAATGGCCGCCGTCTACTCGATTTTAACTGCTACGTTGCTGTTGGAATTGAATGATCTTCTCCCACAGAAATAAAACGATGTTCCCTTTTCTGCGAAGTGGTGTTGGTCCAGGAATATAGTGTGGAATGTCCTCTCGTTGTCTGCGATGTCGATTTCTGGATGGATTTCTTGTGTAGTGTACTGTGTTCAAATATGTGTGTTGGTTTTCTGTGAATTCGGTCCAAAAATTGTTCAAAATGGCTGTCGATTTCTTGTGTTGAGTTTTATGGTGTTATACTGTGTTTTGGAAATTTGTGAAGTGTTAGAAATTGATAGTTAAGGTTATTTCACTTTTTAGATCATCTCCGTTACACGCCACATAACCACACTTGGTTTTATTACAAATTATTTTGTTTTCAATACTCCGCTAACACATTTCCAACCATTCGGCTTTACGATTAACAATAGACTACTAGACACAACGTCGTCGTTTTAGGGTAATTTGTGCTATGTCTTTTTCCTCTTCATATTGTTTAGCTATAAAAATATCTGTCTAAGACTTGTTTCACCATCTAACTATACATAATAAGTTTTCTTATTTTTTACTGTATTTCAAATATTTCTTAATTTTACATGAATCTAACTATTCAGTAATATTGATTAGTTAATTTTACATCTTTTGATATATAGCTGGGTTTGTTTCAAGCTCATTTAAGCCCAAAAATTACAATTTTATATGATGATTGTATGCCTCATATTTTGTACAAATTCAGTGTTTTAAAGGTTTTTATTTGTTTTTTTTCTTATAATATTTCTATGGAATATACTTAATAACTCCGTAATTACTTTGTTGTTAATAATTTGGTTGTTAAAACATTTCAATATTGATTAATTTGCTGTTTAGTCTGATTTGATTAATATCATAGGCCTATTATTGACGGCTTCAAAAGAAGTTAATTTCCTTTCTTTTGTCATTCTATTTGCTATTAACTGTATCTGTATTAATTATATTTTCAATTTCTGTATTGTATGTATTGAATTCTATTCCTATTACATAGATTGATTCTTTGATAGATAATTTTTTGGTTTATAGGCCAGTCTGTGTTTACAAAAATGGTGTCTTGGCTGGTCTGTTTGTACATTATACATGGTTTACTGTTTTGAATACAATTATTACATTTTTATGTCCTACTTGCCTCTCTGACTTACACAATGGAAAATTAAATGACATGATTTTAAAATACAATAGAATATCTTATATCTACTAAACTTTCTTTATACTAATAGCATCATTGAACCATAACATGAACATCTTATGCCTAATTTTCTCTATATCACCTAATTTTAACAAAAACATTTTATCCCTATTATTTTTAACTGTATCATCAAATGATAACAAAATAGCTTATCCTTATTATTACCTAGACATAATTTAATTAGAAAAAATAAAAAACTCCTATTACTAGTAATACTGTCAGTCATTAACTGTCTTGTGTATTTATGTTTCTTTTGAAAACAATTCAACTGTGATAAAAAAAAACATCTTGTATCTATTATCACCTTATATCTAAAATATTATCTAATTAACAATAAATAACAAACATCTTATTATTAGTTATACCCTCAGTTATGAACTGTCCTCTGGTATTTTTGTCCTTCTCACAATTTACTTAACGGTAATTAAAGAAAACATTTTATGGGTAATAGTTTTTCTTATATCTAATTTAAAAAACTCTTATTACTGATAATGTTGTCAGTCCTTAGACTGTCTTTGATTCCAATGGTTTTACTAGTATTATTCTACACTCATGGTAGTCTTTTTATAATATTTACACTTCATTGAATATTTTTTCATAGATTTTTTAGCTATGTTTCTCACTATACTCACAGTAGTTTCTTATTTTTGTTACCTCACTTCACTTTATTGGGTTCTACACTATGGTAGTCTTTTCAGTGAGTTCTACACTATGGTAGTCTCTTTTGATATATTTTTTAACATATTACTCTTACAACTAGTATACAATTTGTGTTTTCTGGGATTGTATCTTGTAACTTGTTTGGGTCTACACATCTGTTTTAATTTTGTCTCATGGTATATATTACATGACTATCATTTTGTTTTGGCATATCTCTTCCTGTTTCTGGTCTCTTTGTGGGAATCTTGATATGTTTTGTCCCTTCTTCAAATATCACATTAGTAGTTTCTGGTCTTGTGGTGTCTCTGCCTCGTGACCTTATTATTGTTCCCTTGTTAAAATGGTTTCATGACAGATTATTTCCTTTTTTATGGTCCTTCCCTTTTTGTACTGCTTCCCCAATCTACTGGGTATACTGCTGGTTTAACTGGTTTTTACTTAGTAGGTTATTTTAATCAATGGTTTTCTTTGTTATTTTCCATTTTTATTAACATTTTATAGACTTAATATACAGTTTCTAGTGTAATCCTTAAACAATTTATTCTTCTCACTCACTATGGAACTTTTTCCTTTATTTATGTTGCATTAATTCAAATGTTTAGTGTGATAATTTTGTTATGTTACATATGCTCTCCTGTAAAAGTGATTAGTTCAGATCATACTCTTAGTATGGATGAAATAATTACTACTAATTCTCTTGTATTTACTACATTTCCTTCGTGATTACATGTTTTCACTTTATATACCTTCTTTTTCCACCGTTGCTTCCTCTCAAATGATGTGTATCTCCTTCATTAGTTTCTTTCTTCATTGATAAGTGATCTTCAATCTTGTGTATAACATTATCATTTTATATTCTTTCTTATTTGGTGCTTCCTCACCAGTATGTTTACTCCCTAACATTCCCTAACAAATTAATTGGAACAGTTCAGAGTGGCACTTTTGGCTTCAATCCCTGCTGTCCAACACTTCAATTGAGTCCAGAGGTATTATCATCTCTGCTCAAAATATAAGACTGATGGCATTTTCTACATCCAGTCATAAAAATAAATAAACAGTAAAAGTAGTCATTTTTGACTAAAATAAACATCTTTAGATTCTTCACTTCATAATACTTTATATTAATTAATACTTTTATACACTTGACTCTTCTTCTCTCTTAAAGCTTATTCCATATTAGGTGGTTTAGGTATGTGGTATAATATACATTTCATCATGTTTACATAGTAAGTAGTATTTATTTTTACTCTTTCTACCATCTGGTATCCATTGAGTTATTTTTTATTGCTCATGGTGTAACATGAATTAATTCTTTATCACTTTCACTATAACAGTGGTTATTGTAACGGCATTATCATTATTAGTATCCGGGTTTTTTGGTTTCTAGTCTCACTATTTGGTCTTTAGTGAGCTGGTCCTTCTTCATTGTTCCATTTTTATTAAATTATTTTCTTTGTGAGTTTGGTTAAGTTGTTTCGATTAAGTCATATGATATTCTGGTTTCCTTCTTCCTTTAGAATTTTGTATCTCTTTCTTACAAAATCTTTTTTCATATTTCAGTATTTCAGAGTTATTTCTCATCATTTGTATGAGTAATGATATGAGTTTAATGTTTTTTTTTTTTTTTTTTTTTTTTTCAACTACATTTTTTCTTATTCATAGTTGTTTTTCAAATATTTTGATGTAAGTTGTACTTATTATTGTTTTGAATTTTGAAAATCTTTATTCATCAAAATTCTTTTCTCATTCATAATAGTCTTTGAATGTTTGGTGTAAGTGGTACTTACTAACTTTTGTAATTTAGTAATTTTATTATTCCATCAAAATTCTTATTTCGTTCACAATATTCTTTCAGATATTTGGTGTAAGTTGTACTTACTAACTTTTGGAATTTTGTAATTATTATTTCTCAAAATTCTTATTTCGTTCATACTAGTCTTTCAAATGATTTGTGTAAGTTGTACTTACTGATTTTTGAATTTTGAAATTATTATTTATCAAAATTCTTTTTGCATCATTCACAATTGTTCGAATATTTGGTGTAAGTTGTACTTACTAACTTTTGGAATTTTGTAATTTATTTTTATCAAAATTCACAATTTCTTCATAATAGTTTTAACTCATAATTATGAGTCCTCCAAATATTTTTTAATGGACAACTGATTATAAGTTCCTTTTACTTTATTCGAAATGATATCCTTTAGTACATACGTATTGTTATTATTGTTTTTAATAATCAGGTATGGGCCGGTATACAGCAGTAACAACTTTTTGGTAATGCCTTCCAAAGTACTGGGTAATTCCCTGTTTTTTAGCAGTACCTTTTCTCCGACTTCATAGCTTATTATTTTCTTAACAGCCTTTTGATATTTGTTCTTGCACCTTTCCTGGTCTTCTGCCAATTTATTGTAGAATCTGATTCGATTGAATTTGTATTCTTGACTCCTGGGGAACTCTATTATGTCTTGTATTTCTCTCGGAGGCGGTTTTTCATACATTGCCGTGTATGGCGTGGTACCTATAGCGGGGTGATATGACAAATTAAGGAATTCTTCAGTAGCTAATAAATATTCTTGCCACTTCTTTTGTTGATTATAGCAATAAGTCCGTAATATTCTTCCGACCTCTCGCAGTACCCTCTCCGCTGGATTGCTGCTGGGGTGGTAGACAGACGTCTTGTATGTCTTAATGCCCAATGTATTCAGAGTGTTTCTCCACCTCCAACCCTTAAATTGCGTTCCATGGTCGGTGATTATGGATGTCGGGCTTCCTACCTCTGGAATGTAATGATTTGTTATTATTCCTAGAGTCTTCAGAGTGGTGGCTCTGTTCACAGGGTATAGCTTTGTAAATTTTGTAAAATGATCCATCATAATAATAATATATTTGTATCGATGGCGTCCGCCACTGCGGGGAAATGGACCACATATGTCCAGAAAGACCTTTTCCAGTTTGGCTTGTGAGGTAATTGGTATCATCATACCTTCCTTTCTCTCATTGTTGGTTTTCACCAATTGACATATCAGACAGGTTTTGAGGTAGTTTCTCGTTTTTCTATTGATACTTTTTATGTGACAATTCTCTTCTATTGCCTTGATCACCTTCATGGCTCCCATGTGACCGTATCGTAGGTGATAGTCCAGGATGATATCCTTTTCGATTGTAGTAGGGATCATGATCTTCCATATTTCTTCATCAAGGGATGTCTTGATGAATAAAATCCCATTATGTATACAATAAAATTTGTTTATTGTGTCATCTAGGTTGGAGAGACGAAGTTTAATATAGTTTAACTTCGGATCGGACTGCTGGTGTTCTCTGATGTCCTGCACTATCTTCTCTAAATCGGATCTGTCCTTAATAATGTTATAGATTTTCAAGATGCTCTCCTTTTCGCCTTCGAATGTTTGTTCTTCCAGATTCACTCTCGATAATACGTCAGCTACTACATTTTTACTTCCAGGAACATACTCCCACTGTATATCGTATTCCTGTAGGGCAAGTACCCATCTGGTCAATCTACCATGGCTTAATTTGCATCTTCTTAGAAATGATATTGACTTGTGATCTGTTCGGACGGTCACTGGATATCCGAGGATATACGTCCGAAACTTCCCGCAGGCAAAGACTACACTTAGCAGTTCTTTTTCCGTCACATTATAGTTCTTTTCACACTGGTTAAGGGTTCTGCTAGCAAAGCTCACTACTAGATGGTTTCCACTTTCATCTTCTTGGTACAGTGTTGATCCCAAGCTAATGTTACTAGCGTCACAGTTTAGAAAGAAGGGTCGGTTAAAATCTGGATGGTTGAGCATTACTGCATCTAAGAATTTCTCTTTAATTGATTTGAAGGTTTCGTCTTGTTCTTGACCCCATTGCCATTTATTCTTGGACGATAACTGGTACTGAAACTGGGCTGTTAGTTCGGAATAATTATTCTGGAACTTCCTATAATAGTTACACAGGCCCAAAAATGATTGTAGTTGCCTTCTGTTTTTTGGTGTAGGGAATCGTTGTATGGCGTCTACCTTTTCTGTTGATGGTGTTATTCCTTGACTGTTTAGCTGGAAACCCAGGAATTGTACTTCTTTAGCTATAAGCTTGGACTTGTCCAGTTTAAGGGTGACATTATTTTCAGCAAGCTTCTTCAAGACATACTCCACATGGTAACAGTGTTCCTCCCAGTTGGTTGATGTTATTAGGAGATCATCAACATAGACAGTCGTGAATTGGAGCGCTTCTGGTCCTAGTATATGATCCATACAGGCGACAAAAACAGCTACTGAATTCACCAACCCGAAGGGCAACCTCTTAAACTGATAATTGCGCCCTTCGAAGATGAACGCCATGTATTGCCGGCTTGCTGGGTGCAACTCCACTTGCCAATAGCCGCATACGGTATCCCAGGTGGTAATGAATCGTGTTCCGTGGAACCTCTTCAAAATTTCATCAATTTCGCCAGGTGAGGTACGATCGTTTATTATCATTTTATTTATCTCACGAGCGTCAAGGCAAAGCCTTACCTTCCCATTTTTCTTTTGTATGGCCTCAATTGGGCTTGTGTATGGCGATTGACTGCTCTCGATGATATCTCTACGGATCATATTCTGGATCTCTGAGCGTACGGCTTCTTTCAAAGATTGTGCTATTGGATACGACTTTCGGTTAAATTCTACCGGTTCTCTGAATCGTATTGAACATTGGTAGTTCCGGATCTTTCCAGGTTCGTCAGAAAATACAGCTCGATATTTCTCATATATTTCTACCAATTGATTCAGCTGGTTTTCCTTTAATTGCTTGTTAGTATTGTGGCACTGGAAGTTACGTATCTCTTGAATCTTTTGTTGCCATAGGTCTTCCTCCGAATCCTGATGTACTAGCTTGTTGTTTGTTGAGTAGTTGGACAAGTAATTCACATTATTTTGGTGGTCGAGAAGTTGTCTGGAGTCTAAAGTCTTGTTATTAGTTAAATTGGCTATCCAGGTTGAACCTTCAGCAAAGAGTGATACCTTTCCTCGGCACAAGTCGATAATTGCTGAGTTTCTGCGCAATATGTCACATCCTATCATGATGTTGAAAGGTAATCCGGCTGCAACAAGAAATATCATATCCACACTAATGCCCTGACTGTTGACACTGAGGGATACCTGCTTTCTTATGGTCTTGTTCTGTTGGCCGGTAGCTCCTACAAGTACAATATTATTAATAGGTAGTACCGGTAAGTTTTTGTGGCATTCCTGCTGTATCCGGTCCAACTCATTTCGATTTATTATGGAGACATTGGCTCCAGTGTCTATCATTATAGGAACAGAAATACTCTCGATTTCTGCAATTATGTATATTATTCATTATCATTATTGTTAATATTAAGCTCGCTTTCTTCTAATAGGTCCTTACGGATATCTTTCAAATAATTGCTGTATATTATGGTAAAATTTTTTCTGTTTTTCTCCGAATTCATACCTACTTGGTTAAACCCAGCAGATTGGAGCAGTAAAGGGTTATTGGAGTTTATTACTGCCTCCGTTCATTTAAATGTTCCGCTTCATTATGGATTAGGCCGTTGGAAGCATCAGCTTGGAGTCCTGAGACTGCTTCGTTTGGTTCTGCTCGATCGTCCTGTTGGGCTTCTGTTACAGGTAGTCTTCGCTGATCGTCCAGGCTGGAACTACATCTGGGCTCGTACTCTCTGTACCTATTACTTCCCTGACTTCCTTGGAAGGTCTCGTACTCGTAGTATCGGCTCCTTCGTTGAGGCTGGTACCTCCTGTGTCCACTGCCTTCCGCTCGGATGTAGTTAACATTGGGTCGATATGTCCTGTAATTGTTGTTATTACCTCCATTCGGGTAATTCCGGTTATAATTACCATGATAATTATTATTAGAAAGGTTGGGGTTCCTCTGACCATTTGGAACATAGTTACTATTATTATTATAATAACCGTTGTTATTTTGTGGACGGTTATTATTATTATTATTATTGTTGTGGTTGTTGTTATTATTATTTATGCGAGGAATATTACTATTATTATTATTGTTGTTGAACCTGGGCAAATTATTGTTATTTCTGGGGTTATAATTGTATTCGGCATTATTCCGATTTGCGGAATTATAATTATTATTGTTACCCACATTCTGCCGATTATTATTATTCAAATTATTGTTGTTACTCCTTGGTTCCGGCTTTTCATATCTCCTGCGACTTTGACGGTAATAGTCTTCGTGCTCATACATTTCTAAAAGCTCGGTCATGGCTTGCACCGTCTTTATTTGACTGTTTCGTCTGGCTCTGATAATATCCTCCTCATAGTGGTATGAGTGTTTGCTGACCAGGCATTCTTCCGGTATTCGGGGCTCTAGATGTTTGGCCACGCACACCTTTCCCAAAAAGTACGCCGTTAAAGTTTGGTTTCCATACGGGTTGTACTTCCCATGACATATCCCGTCTCTGGCGATATTTTGCGTTGATTCAGACCAATATTTGGCTTTGAATAGCCTTCTGAATTGTTGATAGTCGGTCACCTCGTCTCTTATCGCCATCCACCAATTGTCTGCTATCTCCTTGAACGATTCGTCAAGCACCTCTTTATTCTCCCTCCAGCGATTACCTCTGTGTTTGGTGAAGTATTCTTCGATTCTTGCTAGGAACTCCATGGGTTTGTTTTTATAAAACCTGAAGTTAATTCCTTCACGATTCTCACTGTTGGGACAACTAGTAATGCTTGTCGGTCGACTATGGAATAGGTCTATATCTGTCTGGTTCTGTCGCACCTGACTGTTGATACTGGTCACAGCAGCTTCAATGCCGTCACATTTTTCTGTGAATCGGTCCTGCACTCGCTCCCAGTCTTCCCGTGTTTCCTTTAGTTTTTCCTCCAATGTCTTCCTAGTCGTTTCTTCAATGTTGTTAACCTTCGTATTTATTTCTGTCCTGATACTCTGTACTTCTCGTTCGGCTTGACTCCATTTTTCGTCAGCTCTGGTAACCTTTTGTTCGATTACCGTTATTTCCTCTTCTACCTTCTTGCTGATTCGTTGTTTTCAGCTATTTTCTGGCTCAATTCTTCCTTCAATATTTCCATCCTTCCGTCTAACCGGTTCATGTTCTCTTGGTTCGTCTCCTTCAATTCTTCTCTCAATTGCTGACTATTGCTTTCCATTTTCTGATTTGTTTCTTCCATCCTCTTGTTGGTTTCTTCCAGTTTTTGGCTTATCTGGGTTAATTCCTCCTTCGACTGTTTATTGTCAGTCTTTATTTCTTCCATTTTCTCCTCAATTTTCTGAATATTTTCTTCCATCTTCTCTTCTATCTTCTTACTGGTATCTCCAATTTTATTGCCCAACTCTTCCTTCAATCGTTGGTTATCATTCTTCATTTCCTCCTCCATCTTCTTACTGTTTTCTTCCATTTTCTCCTCCATCTTCTTGCTATTTTCTTCGATTTTCTTGTTGGTATCTCCGATTTTATTACCCAACTCTTCTTTTAATTGCTGGTTATCGTTTTCCAGCTTCTTACTATTTTCTTCCATCTTCTCCTCTATCTTCTTACTGTTTTCTCTTAATTCCTCCTTCGTTGTTTTAAATTCTCTGAGTAACATCTCCATCATTTGATCAAATTTTGTATCTTCCTTTGCGGTGGATTTCTCTGGCTGTTCCTTCTGTGGTGCAGGCTTGTTTGGTTCTGCTGGCGGTAACATCGACTCCACGTCTTCCACTGGTGTCGCCTCTTTATCCTCCATTTCTACCTCCTGCTCGGCCTCCATAGCCCTTTTTCTTGATGTAGCTCTCCTGTGCATCTCGCTCCCTCTTCCGACCTATTGACCGCTGCCAAGCTAAAAATAGGAAATTGGACACGCGTCCTTATTTTACAACTCTATTACCTCCTATTTAAAGCCCCACGTTGGGCGCCAATTTGTAATATAAAAATATTACAAATATATAATAAATAAAAATTAAGATATATAGAGATATTGTGTGTCGATTGATGTGTTATGTTAACAATGGTTTGTGTTCTCCTTTTAGCCCCACTATTTAGGCTAGTCAATTTGTAATATAATTTCAAATGTAATAATAAATAAAATATAAAGATATTGATGATAAGAATTGTGTATGTTATAACTAGGTGTGATTGATTGATAAATGACAAATACATCAAACTTTAAAAATTGTGAAAAATATTTTTTCTTGTTCTGGTATTGAGTTTGATTGAATGATTTAATTTAATTAATTAATAATTAATTAATCAATTGAGTTTGTAATTTCCTTATATATCTATTCTCTCACTGTAAATTATGTTTTTGTTTAATAAAAAATAATAGTAACATTAATTATGGAAATAAAACAATGCTGGTAACAGAGTAATGATTTGCGTTTATTAACATTCAAAATTATGCGCCAGTCAAACTGCGCATGTCCCAGGCACTGGCTAATATTCGCTACAGTCGGTAGTGAGAAAAATCAACAAATATATTTTTACAAGTTCAGATTTTTTGGTTCTTTTAACGAGTCGAAATGGTCAGAGGGCAAGGAACAAGATACATTTAACAGGTATTCTTAAACTAAATGTTAATATCTGAAATAGAACAAAATTATTATTACAATTATCAATTAGAAAGAAATTAAATTGCGAACCAAGTCGAAGAAATGACGTCACTCCCCTCCAGGAGGCACTGCATCGTCTTTATGAGAAATCCAGTAATGGCCGCCGTCTACTCGATTTTAACTGCTACGTTGCTGTTGGAATTGAATGATCTTCTCCCACAGAAATAAAACGATGTTCCCTTTTCTGCGAAGTGGTGTTGGTCCAGGAATATAGTGTGGAATGTCCTCTCGTTGTCTGCGATGTCGATTTCTGGATGGATTTCTTGTGTAGTGTACGGTGTTCAAATATGTGTGTTGGTTTTCTGTGAATTCGGTCCAAAAATTGTTCAAAATGGCTGTCAATTTCTTGTGTTGAGTTTTATGGTGTTATACTGTGTTTTGGAAATTTGTGAAGTGTTAGAAATTGATAGTTAAGGTTATTTCACTTTTTAGATCATCTCCGTTACACGCCACATAACCACACTTGGTTTTATTACAAATTATTTTGTTTTCAATACTCCGCTAACACATTTCCAACCATTCGGCTTTACGATTAACAATAGACTACTAGACACAACGTCGTCGTTTTAGGGCAATTTGTGCTATGTCTTTTTCCTCTTCATATTGTTTAGCTATAAAAATATCTGTCTAAGACTTGTTTCACCATCTAACTATACATAATAAGTTTTCTTATTTTTTACTGTATTTCAAATATTTCTTAATTTTACATGAATCTAACTATTCAGTAATATTGATTAGTTAATTTTACATCTTTTGATATATAGCTGGGTTTGTTTCAAGCTCATTTAAGCCCAAAAATTACAATTTTATATGATGATTGTATGCCTCATATTTTGTACAAATTCAGTGTTTTAAAGGTTTTTATTTGTTTTTTTTCTTATAATATTTCTATGGAATATACTTAATAACTCCGTAATTACTTTGTTGTTAATAATTTGATTGTTAAAACATTTCAATATTGATTAATTTGCTGTTTAGTCTGATTTGATTACTATCATAGGCCTATTATTGACTGTTTCAAAAGAAGTTAATTTCCTTTCTTTTGTCATTCTATTTGCTATTAACTGTATCTGTATTAATTATATTTTCAATTTCTGTATTGTATGTATTGAATTCTATTCCTATTACATAGATTGATTCTTTGATAGATAATTTTTTGGTTTATAGGCCAGTCTGTGTTTACAAAAATGGTGTCTTGGCTGGTCTGTTTGTACATTATACATGGTTTACTGTTTTGAATACAATTATTACATTTTTATGTCCTACTTGCCTCTCTGACTTACACAATGGAAAATTAAATGACATGATTTTAAAATACAATAGAATATCTTATATCTACTAAACTTTCTTTATACTAATAGCATCATTGAACCATAACATGAACATCTTATGCCTAATTTTCTCTATATCACCTAATTTTAACAAAAACATTTTATCCCTATTATTTTTAACTGTATCATCAAATGATAACAAAATAGCTTATCCTTATTATTACCTAGACATAATTTAATTAGAAAAAATAAAAAACTCCTATTACTAGTAATACTGTCAGTCATTAACTGTCTTGTGTATTTATGTTTCTTTTGAAAACAATTCAACTGTGATAAAAAAAAAACATCTTGTATCTATTATCACCTTATATCTAAAATATTATCTAATTAACAATAAATAACAAACATCTTATTATTAGTTATACCCTCAGTTATGAACTGTCCTCTGGTATTTTTGTCCTTCTCACAATTTACTTAACGGTAATTAAAGAAAACATTTTATGGGTAATAGTTTTTCTTATATCTAATTTAAAAAACTCTTATTACTGATAATGTTGTCAGTCCTTAGACTGTCTTTGATTCCAGTGGTTTTACTAGTATTATTCTACACTCATGGTAGTCTTTTTATAATATTTACACTTCATTGAATATTTTTTCATAGATTTTTTTAGCTATGTTTCTCACTATACTCACAGTAGTTTCTTATTTTTGTTACCTCACTTCACTTTATTGGGTTCTACACTATGGTAGTCTTTTCAGTGAGTTCTACACTATGGTAGTCTCTTTTGATATATTTTTTAACATATTACTCTTAAAACTAGTATACAATTTGTGTTTTCTGGGATTGTATCTTGTAACTTGTTTGGGTCTACACATCTGTTTTAATTTTGTCTCATGGTATATATTACATGACTATCATTTTGTTTTGGCATATCTCTTCCTGTTTCTGGTCTCTTTGTGGGAATCTTGATATGTTTTGTCCCTTCTTCAAATATCACATTAGTAGTTTCTGGTCTTGTGGTGTCTCTGCCTCGTGACCTTATTATTGTTCCCTTGTTAAAATGGTTTCATGACAGATTATTTCCTTTTTTATGGTCCTTCCCTTTTTGTACTGCTTCCCCAATCTACTGGGTATACTGCTGGTTTAACTGGTTTTTACTTAGTAGGTTATTTTAATCAATGGTTTTCTTTGTTATTTTCCATTTTTATTAACATTTTATAGACTTAATATACAGTTTCTAGTGTAATCCTTAAACAATTTATTCTTCTCACTCACTATGGAACTTTTTCCTTTATTTATGTTGCATTAATTCAAATGTTTAGTGTGATAATTTTGTTATGTTACAACGTGGAAGACCCCAAAGGACCCCCCAAAGGATCGTATAGAAAAAAACACTTGTCCTATGTTGGTTCTCCCTTTGCGTAAAATATTTGTGCCAAGTTTGGTTGAAATCGGTACAGTGGTTTAGGAGGAGATGTGGAAGAAACCTTCGCGGACGTGCGCACAACAACTCACCGAAGTTTCATCGCAATCGGATGAATGGTATAGGAACGCATACGGGACAAACAAAGAAACATTCATTTTTATATATAAGATGTAAACTATACCACTTACTTGACATAAACCGTGATAGCTAAGCTAATGTACAACATATATGTATTAATTATACACATAAATGTTCCTCGATAGACACTCTATCTATTGGCGAAAACTTGAATAAATCCGTTCAGTACTTCCTGAGATTAGCGATTTCAAACACAGAGAGAAAACGGACCGACTTTACTTTATACTATGTACAGATTTACATTAAAATGAAAAAATTATAATTTTATTGCGTGGCAACAAAATTATTTTATTTTTTACAATTACCATTGTTTGAAAAAGTTTAAATGAATTTTCAAGTACTTTACTCTTGTTAAAATGTAAAAGGTTGCTGGTAAACTACCCCTTCCCCTTAACCGATCTTCACCAAAATCAAAAGGCCTTGAGTCCTCTACAATTCAGTGATGTATGCAAAAAACTATTTGATTCTGTTTGAATATGTGGCAGTTACCGTTCGTCATAAAAAATACGCTTGATAAAAAAACGTTGCAGGTAAACTACCCCTTCCCCTTAACCGATCTTTACCAAAAACAATAGGTCGTGAGCACTCTACAAATCACGGCGGTATGCGAAACATTATTTGATTCTGTTTGAATTTGCGGCTGTTATCGTTTGCCAAAAAAAAAATTTCCATTGATAAAAAAAAACTGTTGCAGGTAACCTACCCCTTTCCCTCAACCGATCTTCACCAAAAACAATAGGTCGTGAGTACCCTACAAATCAGGGCTGTATGCAAAAAATTATTTGATTCTGTTTGAATTTGCGGCAGTTATCGTTTGCCATAGAAAAAAATCTACACACACACACACACACACACACACACACACACACACTTTTCGGAAAACGACTTTTTTTCATGTTTTGAGTGTAGTAGAATCAGAATCTGCAATAATCTCGAACACGATTTTTTTTGCCATCACCATACTTCCATTCCTTAAGGAATATGGAAGTAAAAATAATGAATTAATTTCCCAGGGTTATTTTAGAGTTCTTTGTACTTTGAGAAAGTCAGAAATGAATATGGGTTAATACCAAGCTTTACATAAATAAATTTTTATAATTTGTACTATTTATGTTATGTAGTTGGTTGGTTGACCGCTAGAGCGCAGGTTACGTTTCTTCACTGAAAACATGAAAGTTATTTAATGGCGGTCGGAATGTTCACCAGAACCCGTTCTGCTGTTTTTGGGGTTAACTAAATAATAAAGTTTATGTTCACCTCTTTTCCTGAAGTATTTAAAGAGATAGTGCTGTTTCTAGTGTTATAAATTTATAGTTGAGGTGTAATTTAGTTAAATTTTACTCGGTAACGATCTCACCAAAATGTCGAATTTCTGTGGGCTAGGCCTGGACATCGAAGGTTGATTTTTCAAGGTTTCATCAAATTACGGGCGTGAATTATTCTATTCGAAGGAGTTCTAATATGTAGTGGACATCACTCGTTAATTTGATTAATTTGCACTGATTATTTCAAATGGTATTTGTTAATTTCTTAAATTTTTATAGACATTACACTTTGTCAAAACGTTCACTTCCAATATCCTTTAACAATTCATTCCAATTCTTGTTAGTTGGTGACTCTTAGTAACCAAGGATTGTTATAGTTTTTTTATTGGTGAATCTATATACTTTTTAGTATATAGGCTATTATTAATTATTATAAATTCATTTCTTCTTTTTAGAAAAATAATCCTTTTTAGATTTTATTTATAATCGAATTTAATTTATTTAAGGTTTTTCTTTATATTTTTCCTTAAGCTTGTACACTGGTATTTTATATTTTAATCCCTTTTAATTTGATTTATTTATGATTTATCATTTACTTAATGTATCCTTACTCTAAACTATTTTTCATATGCCATCTTGCTATCATAGTATTATTTTATATATTATTATTTTATATTTAACCCTGGGTTATCTTATATTTAAACAAAATCATTATTAAAACACAAAGACTATTCCTAGGTACAAGACCTTTGTGGCCTACACAATACAAAAATACAAAACTTGTCAGCAGCAATATAGTCCACTGCTACAATATTGATTGTTTTTCATCTCCAGTACCAATCTGTGAGACGCTCTTTTTAAAGGTTTACACTTTCACTAAGTACACTATATTTCACTTTGTACACTGCACTTTTATTATTATTGTTTACAGTGTTTTGTAGTATAAAGTTTTTTATAGCTTGGTACATAATACTCATGTCTGACTTTTAGAATTGGGTGATTACTGGTTTTAACGATGGTGATTGTGTTATCATATTTGGGCAGGGGTTATATAACGTTACATAAAGCTCCCCCACTAGAACAGATTTATTTTTGTTTACTTGTTTTAAAAAAATAAACATTGAACTCTTCAGTCTTCGGATTCTTTCATAATTCTTCATAATATCTCTTTATTTCTGATTGGTTATACACCTGTTATTCGGTTAATGGTAATAGGCTTGATTTCATACTCAACTCTCTCTCTCTCTCTTGTAGGCACATTCATTTATGATTTAATTTCTCTGGGTAGTGGTCTTTCACATATTACTTGATAAGGGCTGGTCACACTAATCATAAAAAACTTGTTTTGACACTCATATTTCTATTCGCTTCTATAAATTTGCTTTCTCAATTAAGCTTCTGTCTCCTATCTTCCTTCTGTTTTCTTCATTCATACTTCTGGAATCTAATATCACTCTTTTCAGCTATTTTATCATCCCTTAAATATTCAATTTCCCTAACATTTTTCCCTATCCTGTGCAGTGGTCCAGTTCGGGTGGCCACTTTTGGGTCCATTACTCCGCTGTCCATCCTTACACCTTCTGAGATCAGGGGAACATCACCCCTGCTCAGTTAAATGATTGCTGGAACATTTCTACAGTCAATTCATTATAATAAAAAACTTACAAGTAGTCGAATAGCGACTAATACTAAACACTTTTGTGATTCTTTACATTGTAGCTGTTTACATTTAATTATATATTTCTTTTTCTTCTTGATTCCTTCTTCTTTTTCATTAACTAATAGCGTATAACATTATTGATAGGCATTATTTTAAAATCCTTTTGACTTTCCTTCTTGTGACATATTTTCTCTGTATCATTTCTTCTTATATCATTTTCAATTCCGAGAAATTCTAAATTATAGTTGTATTAATTATCATCATTCTTTAGCTTCATTGTAGTCATTGAATTATTCGTTATTCTTCTTATTTAAGCACATTATCATTAATTGTTTTTATTTATTTATTTATTCTTCTTTTGTTCCCATCAAAAATATTATTTTTCTATTATTTCATTTGAAATCTGTTATTTATAAATATTATTTAATAATCTGTTCTTACATTTTCTTGGTGGTTTGTCTTTTTATTTTATCAAATTGTTTCGAAATATTTAATAAGTTGTCCTTACGTGCTTTTTGAATTTTGGGGTTTTTATTAAATCAATCCCTTTTCTCAATATTTCATTTAAAATTAGTTTAACCGTTTTCGGTATCATTCACAACACGGATTGATCCACTCTTATATTTTTCCCGTGGATTCTGTTGGTTAAACTTGTCAATAAAATTCGGTATTGGATGCCCCATTGTGGGTCACTACCATACATTTCAATATTGTCGTACGTATATTGTCTCTCATCTTTATTACTTGGACCAGGATTAGGACCTTGGTTTTCCCAACGGTCAATTCGTTTGTCCACCTTTCTTTGTCGCTGTTCATCTTGTCTCCTCGAATCACTCTCCTCAGCCATTATATAATTTACTTGGGCTTGATTAGTCCCCTGATTGTCACTTGGTGGATTTCCCGAGGGTATGTCCCTATTTCTATCCCCACTTCTGGACCTCCGATATTCATAATGATCATTCCATTGTTGTCTGTTGTAGTTGTTTCTCTCATCTCGTCTATCATAATTTTGTTTCTGGTTAAAATACGGACGTTTTCCTTGGTAACGATTATTGTAATAATTGTTGTTGGCCCTGACATAATTTACCCTTGGTTGAGTGTCTCTGGGTTGTTCGTTTTTCCGCTCCTCTGTATTTCCTGATCTCCATCTAACCCTCCTGTAATATGATTCTTGCTCATAGTTCTCTAATAGTGTTTCCATACCTCCAATGGTCTTCATTTGTCCATTTAGTCGAGCACTGATAATCTTTTCCTCGAAGTGATATGCTATTTTGGTCACCAAACACTCTTCAGGGATCTTTGGGTCTAAATACTTCGCTACACACACCTTCCCCAAAAAATAAGCAGTAGGTGTCTGTCCTGTACTGTGGTCATACCTCCCATGACAGATATCGTCTCTAATAATGTTTTGCACTGACTCAGACCAGTACTTAAGCTTGAACATCATCTTAAAATTCCCATAATCACACACCTCGTTCCGGATTACAGTCCACCAATTATCATTGATGTTTTTGAAACATTCATCTAGTATTCCTTTAATCATGTTCCATCGGTTCTCCTTCGACCTATTTAAAATTTCATCTACTCTTCCTAAAAATTCGAGTGGGTTTCTTCGATAATCTCGAAAGTTTACACTTTCCCTACTATCTTGGATAGTATGTTGAGTGTGGCATGTAGATCTGGAACCCATTCTATCTACCTCCCCTTGTAGGTTTGTTTGTAATTGTTGTAAATTGTCTAATTCTTCTCCTTGGTTATGGAACTGGTTCTTGACATTTTCTATTGTCTCATTAAAATCTGTGAATTTACTGGTTATGTTGCTTTTTATACCATCCAACTGATCATTATTTTCCTGGCGTATGGCCATTATACGAACTTGATTACTTTGTTCCTCACGATCCATTCGGGCATCTATTCCTGTTCTGATTTGTTCCATTGTTTCTTCTGTTTTATCTAATCTTTGATTGGTTTCTATTATTTTATTTTCTGCCTCCTCCTTATATTCGTCTACTCTTTGGCTAAGTGTTTTGTTAACATTTTCAATTTTATTCTCGAGATTTTCCCTTAATCCCTTATTGAAATTCTCCATTTTACCCTCTATTTGTTTTAAATTTTCATTATTCTCTTCAAATTTTGCGTTCATATCTTCCCTTTGTCCGTCAACAGTTTCTTTCAATTCGAGGTATTGTTCATTAATGGTTTGTCTCATATCTCCATGAATAGTCTCAATTTTTTCATTGAATTGTTTAACTAAACTTTCCTGAATACCGTCTATTTTCTCATTGGTTTGTTTGTTTTGTTCCTTCAAAGTTTCGTTTTGTTTCTTTGAAGTTTCCTCCTGTTTTCTAAAGTTTTCATCTATTTTATCAAATTTTTCACTCAAGGTTTCATTTTGTTTCCTTTAGTTTTCCTTATTTTCCTTAAAATTTTCATTTATTTTATCAAATTTTTTCTCCTGTTTACTAAATTGTTCTGCCATAAATTTCATCATTTCCTGGCAAATTGGTTCTTCTCTGGCTACCGCTTTATCTGGTTGGTCCCCTTGGGCATCCTCTTCAACTATTTCCCTTTCCGTGTCCATAATTGCGTCAGTTTCGTCTTTATCGCCTATCTGTTGTTCTATTTCACTGTCCGTGACTACTTCTATCTCTCGTTCCTGTCCACCTTCTTTCTTCTCCTTGTCATCTGCCCTCTTCTTCGATCTGCCTCTGGTAATATGCATTTCTTGTGTTCTCATAGTTGCCGACGAAAATTAGGTTTTTTGTTATATTATCTTTTGTATATCTCAAAATTTCTTTCCTAATTAAGGCCCTTTTAAGTTGAGCGCCATCTTGTAACGTCTCGCGGGTCTTCTCTCGGAGTATTTATAGTACTTTACTTTATTAAATCTATGTTTGTACGTTATCTTGTAACGTCTCGAGTGTATTCTCTCAGAGTATATATTATTTTTATGTCTATTTGTACTCTTCGAAAATCTCGCTTTATTAAGAGTCACAGAATTTGTTATATTTTATGTTCAAAGTTTCCAAAAATCGAGTGTGTGTGATTATGCAAATATTTTCTTAGATTTTATTTGTTTGAAATCAATACCGTTGTTTGACAGTAGTGAGGAGAGAGAGTGCAAAGAGAATTACTCTCTTAGTATACGATTAATTATTTCGAATTTCTCCGCTCGTGAGACCAGCTGACTGCAACGTTTACAAACACATTTGACTCATTAACTAACTCCAACTCATTTTAACTCACTTCACTTTAACTCATTTTATCATTAACTAACTCCAAATGGCACGTGATATATTTTGGATGTCCGTTCTCTTCTCAGTCTTCTGACAATCTGTAACCAACTACCATCTACTGAAAATAATACACATTTTTATTCAAACAACAAAGTATTCATTGAATTTATTTAGCATTTTTTTTTTATCTTCTCCCAAAACAAAAAGGGATAATCGATTCTTACTGACAACACAGAATTAGTTCGATCTTATTTTTAAACATACAGTATATAACAAATATTTTTATTTCAATATTAATACCAAGAAAGAAATAATGAATTAATTTCCCAGGGTTATTTTAGAGTTCTTTGTACTTTGAGAAAGTCAGAAATGAATATGGGTTAATACCAAGCTTTACATAAATAAATTTTTATAATTTGTACTATTTATGTTATGTAGTTGGTTGGTTGACCGCTAGAGCGCAGGTTACGTTTCTTCACTGAAAACACGAAAGTTATTTAATGGTGGCCGGAATGTTCACCAGAACCCGTTCTGCTGTTTTTGGGGTTAACTAAATAATAAAGTTTATGTTCACCTCTTTTCCTGAAGTATTTAAAGAGATAGTGCTGTTTCTAGTGTTATAAATTTATAGTTGAGGTGTAATTTAGTAAAATTTTACTCGGTAACGAGCTCACCAAAATGTCGAATTTCTGTGGGCTAGGCCTGGACATCGAAGGTTGATTTTTCAAGGTTTCATCAAATTACGGGCGTGAATTATCCTATTCGAAGGAGTTCTAATATGTAGTGGACATCACTCGTTAATTTGATTAATTTGCACTGATTATTTCAAATGGTATTTGTTAATTTCTTAAATTTTTATAGACATTATACTTTGTCAAAACGCTCACTTCCAATATCCGTTAACAATTCATTCCAATTCTTGTTAGTTGGTTACTCTTAGTAACCAAGGATTTTTATGGTTTTTTATTGGTGAATCTATATACTTTTTAGTATATAGGCTATTATTAATTACAGTATTATAAATTCATTTCTTCTTTTTAGAAAAATAATCCTTTTTAGATTTTATTTATAATCGAATTTAATTTATTTAAGGTTTTTCTTTATAATTTTCCTTAAGCTTGTACACTGGTATTTTATATTTTAATCCCTTTTAATTTGATTTATTTATGATTTATCATTTACTTAATGTATCCTTACTCTAAACTATTTTTCATATGACATCTTGCTAACATAGTATTATTTTATATATTATTATTTTATATTTAACCCTGGGTTATCTTATATTTAAACAAAATCATTATTAAAACACAAAGACTATTCCTAGGTACAAGACCTTTGTGGCCTACACAATACAAAAATACAAAACTTGTCAGCAGCAATATAGTCCACTGCTACAATATTGATTGTTTTTCATCTCCAGTACCAATCTGTGAGACGCTCTTTTTAAAGGTTTACACTTTCACTAAGTACACTATATTTCACTTTGTACACTGCACTTTTATTATTATTGTTTACAGTGTTTTGTAGTATAAAGTTTTTTATAGCTTGGTACATAATACTCATGTCTGACTTTTAGAATTGGGTGATTACTGGTTTTAACGATGGTGATTGTGTTATCATATTTGGGCAGGGGTTATATAACGTTACATAAAGCTCCCCCACTAGAACAGATTTATTTTTGTTTACTTGTTTTAAAAAAATAAACATTGAACTCTTCAGTCTTCGGATTCTTTCATAATTCTTCATAATATCTCTTTATTTCTGATTGGTTATACACCTGTTATTCGGTTAATGGTAATAGGCTTGATTTCATACTCAACTCTCTCTCTCTCTCTTGTAGGCACATTCATTTATGATTTAATTTCTCTGGGTAGTGGTCTTTCACATATTACTTGATAAGGGCTGGTCACACTAATCATAAAAAACTTGTTTTGACACTCATATTTCTATTCGCTTCTATAAATTTGCTTTCTCAATTAAGCTTCTGTCTCCTATCTTCCTTCTGTTTTCTTCATTCATACTTCTGGAATCTAATATCACTCTTTTCAGCTATTTTATCATCCCTTAAATATTCAATTTCCCTAACATTTTTCCCTATCCTGTGCAGTGGTCCAGTTCGGGTGGCCACTTTTGGGTCCATTACTCCGCTGTCCATCCTTACACCTTCTGAGATCAGGGGAACATCATCCCTGCTCAGTTAAATGATTGCTGGAACATTTCTACAGTCAATTCATTATAATAAAAAACTTACAAGTAGTCGAATAGCGACTAATACTAAACACTTTTGTGATTCTTTACATTGTAGCTGTTTACATTTAATTATATATTTCTTTTTCTTCTTGATTCCTTCTTCTTTTTCATTAACTAATAGCATATAACATTATTGATAGGCATTATTTTAAAATCCTTTTGACTTTCCTTCTTGTGACATATTTTCTCCGTATCATTTCTTCTTATATCATTTTCAATTCCGAGAAATTCTAAATTATAGTTGTAGGCCTATTAATTATCATCATTCTTTAGCTTCATTGTAGTCATTGAATTATTCGTTATTCTTCTTATTTAAGCACATTATCATTAATTGTTTTTATTTATTTATTTATTCTTCTTTTGTTCCCATCAAAAATATTCTTTTTCTATTATTTCATTTGATATCTGTTATTTATAAATATTATTTAATAATCTGTTCTTACATTTTCTTGGTGGTTTGTCTTTTTATTTTATCAAATTGTTTCGAAATATTTAATAAGTTGTCCTTACGTGCTTTTTGAATTTTGGGGTTTTTATTAAATCAATCCCTTTTCTCAATATTTCATTTAAAATTAGTTTAACCGTTTTCGGTATCATTCACAACACGGATTGATCCACTCTTATATTTTTCCCGTGGATTCTGTTGGTTAAACTTGTCAATAAAATTCGGTATTGGATGCCCCATTGTGGGTCACTACCATACATTTCAATATTGTCGTACGTATATTGTCTCTCATCTTTATTACTTGGACCAGGATTAGGACCTTGGTTTTCCCAACGGTCAATTCGTTTGTCCACCTTTCTTTGTCGCTGTTCATCTTGTCTCCTCGAATCACTCTCCTCAGCCATTATATAATTTACTTGGGCTTGATTAGTCCCCTGATTGTCACTTGGTGGATTTCCCGAGGGTATGTCCCTATTTCTATCCCCACTTCTGGACCTCCGATATTCATAATGATCATTCCATTGTTGTCTGTTGTAGTTGTTTCTCTCATCTCGTCTATCATAATTTTGTTTCTGGTTAAAATACGGACGTTTTCCTTGGTAACGATTATTGTAATAATTGTTGTTGGCCCTGACATAATTTACCCTTGGTTGAGTGTCTCTGGGTTGTTCGTTTTTCCGCTCCTCTGTATTTCCTGATCTCCATCTAACCCTCCTGTAATATGATTCTTGCTCATAGTTCTCTAATAGTGTTTCCATACCTCCAATGGTCTTCATTTGTCCATTTAGTCGAGCACTGATAATCTTTTCCTCGAAGTGATATGCTATTTTGGTCACCAAACACTCTTCAGGGATCTTTGGGTCTAAATACTTCGCTACACACACCTTCCCCAAAAAATAAGCAGTAGGTGTCTGTCCTGTACTGTGGTCATACCTCCCATGACAGATATCGTCTCTAATAATGTTTTGCACTGACTCAGACCAGTACTTAAGCTTAAACATCATCTTAAAATTCCCATAATCACACACCTCGTTCCGGATTACAGTCCACCAATTATCATTGATGTTTTTGAAACATTCATCTAGTATTCCTTTAATCATGTTCCATCGGTTCTCCTTCGACCTATTTAAAATTTCATCTACTCTTCCTAAAAATTCGAGTGGGTTTCTTCGATAATCTCGAAAGTTTACACTTTCCCTACTATCTTGGATAGTATGTTGAGTGTGGCATGTAGATCTGGAACCCATTCTATCTACCTCCCCTTGTAGGTTTGTTTGTAATTGTTGTAAATTGTCTAATTCTTCTCCTTGGTTATGGAACTGGTTCTTGACATTTTCTATTGTCTCATTAAAATCTGTGAATTTACTGGTTATGTTGCTTTTTATACCATCCAACTGATCATTATTTTCCTGGCGTATGGCCATTATACGAACTTGATTACTTTGTTCCTCACGATCCATTCGGGCATCTATTCCTGTTCTGATTTGTTCCATTGTTTCTTCTGTTTTATCTAATCTTTGATTGGTTTCTATTATTTTATTTTCTGCCTCCTCCTTATATTCGTCTACTCTTTGGCTAAGTGTTTTGTTAACATTTTCAATTTTATTCTCGAGATTTTCCCTTAATCCCTTATTGAAATTCTCCATTTTACCCTCTATTTGTTTTAAATTTTCATTATTCTCTTCAAATTTTGCGTTCATATCTTCCCTTTGTCCGTCAACAGTTTCTTTCAATTCGAGGTATTGTTCATTAATGGTTTGTCTCATATCTCCATGAATAGTCTCAATTTTTTCATTGAATTGTTTAACTAAACTTTCCTGAATACCGTCTATTTTCTCATTGGTTTGTTTGTTTTGTTCCTTCAAAGTTTCGTTTTGTTTCTTTGAAGTTTCCTCCTGTTTTCTAAAGTTTTCATCTATTTTATCAAATTTTTCACTCAAGGTTTCATTTTGTTTCCTTTAGTTTTCCTTATTTTCCTTAAAATTTTCATTTATTTTATCAAATTTTTTCTCCTGTTTACTAAATTGTTCTGCCATAAATTTCATCATTTCCTGGCAAATTGGTTCTTCTCTGGCTACCGCTTTATCTGGTTGGTCCCCTTGGGCATCCTCTTCAACTATTTCCCTTTCCGTGTCCATAATTGCGTCAGTTTCGTCTTTATCGCCTATCTGTTGTTCTATTTCACTGTCCGTGACTACTTCTATCTCTCGTTCCTGTCCACCTTCTTTCTTCTCCTTGTCATCTGCCCTCTTCTTCGATCTGCCTCTGGTAATATGCATTTCTTGTGTTCTCATAGTTGCCGACGAAAATTAGGTTTTTTGTTATATTATCTTTTGTATATCTCAAAATTTCTTTCCTAATTAAGGCCCTTTTAAGTTGAGCGCCATCTTGTAACGTCTCGCGGGTCTTCTCTCGGAGTATTTATAGTACTTTACTTTATTAAATCTATGTTTGTACGTTATCTTGTAACGTCTCGAGTGTATTCTCTGAGAGTATATATTATTTTTATGTCTATTTGTACTCTTCGAAAATCTCGCTTTATTAAGAGTCACAGAATTTGTTATATTTTATGTTCAAAGTTTCCAAAAATCGAGTGTGTGTGATTATGCAAATATTTTCTTAGATTTTATTTGTTTGAAATCAATACCGTTGTTTGACAGTAGTGAGGAGAGAGAGTGCAAAGAGAATTACTCTCTTAGTATACGATTAATTATTTCGAATTTCTCCGCTCGTGAGACCAGCTGACTGCAACGTTTACAAACACATTTGACTCATTAACTAACTCCAACTCATTTTAACTCACTTCACTTTAACTCATTTTATCATTAACTAACTCCAAATGGCACGTGATATATTTTGGATGTCCGTTCTCTTCTCAGTCTTCTGACAATCTGTAACCAACTACCATCTACTGAAAATAATACACATTTTTATTCAAACAACAAAGTATTCATTGAATTTATTTAGCATTTTTTTTTTATCTTCTCCCAAAACAAAAAGGGATAATCGATTCTTACTGACAACACAGAATTAGTTCGATCTTATTTTTAAACATACAGTATATAACAAATATTTTTATTTCAATATTAATACCAAGAAAGAAATAATGAATTAATTTCCCAGGGTTATTTTAGAGTTCTTTGTACTTTGAG
Organism: Magicicada septendecula; assembly: GCA_034769895.1. Lineage (NCBI taxonomy): Eukaryota > Metazoa > Arthropoda > Insecta > Hemiptera > Cicadidae > Magicicada > Magicicada septendecula. The sequence continues at coordinate 400,902,065 of CM068368.1, read as the reverse complement.
AAAGTCAGAAATGAATATGGGTTAATACCAAGCTTTACATAAATAAATTTTTATAATTTGTACTATTTATGTTATGTAGTTGGTTGGTTGACCGCTAGAGCGCAGGTTACGTTTCTTCACTGAAAACACGAAAGTTATTTAATGGTGGCCGGAATGTTCACCAGAACCCGTTCTGCTGTTTTTGGGGTTAACTAAATAATAAAGTTTATGTTCACCTCTTTTCCTGAAGTATTTAAAGAGATAGTGCTGTTTCTAGTGTTATAAATTTATAGTTGAGGTGTAATTTAGTAAAATTTTACTCGGTAACGAGCTCACCAAAATGTCGAATTTCTGTGGGCTAGGCCTGGACATCGAAGGTTGATTTTTCAAGGTTTCATCAAATTACGGGCGTGAATTATCCTATTCGAAGGAGTTCTAATATGTAGTGGACATCACTCGTTAATTTGATTAATTTGCACTGATTATTTCAAATGGTATTTGTTAATTTCTTAAATTTTTATAGACATTATACTTTGTCAAAACGTTCACTTCCAATATCCGTTAACAATTCATTCCAATTCTTGTTAGTTGGTTACTCTTAGTAACCAAGGATTTTTATGGTTTTTTATTGGTGAATCTATATACTTTTTAGTATATAGGCTATTATTAATTACAGTATTATAAATTCATTTCTTCTTTTTAGAAAAATAATCCTTTTTAGATTTTATTTATAATCGAATTTAATTTATTTAAGGTTTTTCTTTATAATTTTCCTTAAGCTTGTACACTGGTATTTTATATTTTAATCCCTTTTAATTTGATTTATTTATGATTTATCATTTACTTAATGTATCCTTACTCTAAACTATTTTTCATATGCCATCTTGCTAACATAGTATTATTTTATATATTATTATTTTATATTTAACCCTGGGTTATCTTATATTTAAACAAAATCATTATTAAAACACAAAGACTATTCCTAGGTACAAGACCTTTGTGGCCTACACAATACAAAAATACAAAACTTGTCAGCAGCAATATAGTCCACTGCTACAATATTGATTGTTTTTCATCTCCAGTACCAATCTCTGAGACGCTCTTTTTAAAGGTTTACACTTTCACTAAGTACACTATATTTCACTTTGTACACTGCACTTTTATTATTATTGTTTACAGTGTTTTGTAGTACAAAGTTTTTTATAGCTTGGTACATAATACTCATGTCTGACTTTTAGAAATTGGGTGATTACTGGTTTTAACGATGGTGATTGTGTTATCATATTTGGGCAGGGGTTATATAACGTTACATAAAGCTCCCCCACTAGAACAGATTTATTTTTGTTTACTTGTTTTTAAAAAATAAACGTTGAACTCTTCAGTCTTCGGATTCTTTCATAATTCTTCATAATATCTCTTTATTTCTGATTGGTTATACACCTGTTATTCGGTTAATGGTAATAGGCTTGATTTCATACTCAACTCTCTCTCTCTCTCTTGTAGGCACATTCATTTATGATTTAATTTCTCTGGGTAGTGGTCTTTCACATATTACTTGATAAGGGCTGGTCACACTAATCATAAAAAACTTGTTTTGACACTCATATTTCTATTCGCTTCTATAAATTTGCTTTCTCAATTAAGCTTCTGTCTCCTATCGTCCTTCTGTTTTCTTCATTCATACTTCTGGAATCTAATATCACTCTTTTCAGCTATTTTATCATCCCTTAAATATTCAATTTCCCTAACATTTTTCCCTATCCTGTGCAGTGGTCCAGTTCGGGTGGCCACTTTTGGGTCCATTACTCCGCTGTCCATCCTTACACCTTCTGAGATCAGGGGAACATCATCCCTGCTCAGTTAAATGATTGCTGGAACATTTCTACAGTCAATTCATTATAATAAAAAACTTACAAGTAGTCGAATAGCGACTAATACTAAACACTTTTGTGATTCTTTACATTGTAGCTGTTTACATTTAATTATATATTTCTTTTTCTTCTTGATTCCTTCTTCTTTTTCATTAACTAATAGCATATAACATTATTGATAGGCATTATTTTAAAATCCTTTTGACTTTCCTTCTTGTGACATATTTTCTCCGTATCATTTCTTCTTATATCATTTTCAATTCCGAGAAATTCTAAATTATAGTTGTATTAATTATCATAATTCTTTAGCTTCATTGTAGTCATTGAATTATTCGTTATTCTTCTTATTTAAGCACATTATCATTAATTGTTTTCATTTATTTATTTATTCTTCTTTTGTTCCCATCAAAAATATTATTTTTCCATTATATCATTTGAAATCTGTTATTTATAAATATTATTTAATAATCTGTTCTTACATTTTCTTGGTGGTTTGTCTTTTTATTTTATCAAATTGTTTCGAAATATTTAATAAGTTGTCCTTACGTGCTTTTTGAATTTTGGGGTTTTTATTAAATCAATCCCTTTTCTCAATATTTCATTTAAAATTAGTTTAACCGTTTTCGGTATCATTCACAACATGGATTGATCCACTCTTATATTTTTCCCGTGGATTCTGTTGGTTAAACTTGTCAATAAAATTCGGTATTGGATGCCCCATTGTGGGTCACTACCATACATTTCAATATTGTCGTACGTATATTGTCTCTCATCTTTATTACTTGGACCAGGATTAGGACCTTGGTTTTCCCAACGGTCAATTCGTTTGTCCACCTTTCTTTGTCGCTGTTCATCTTGTCTCCTCGAATCACTCTCCTCAGCCATTATATAATTTACTTGGGCTTGATTAGTCCCCTGATTGTCACTTGGTGGATTTCCCGAGGGTATGTCCCTATTTCTATCCCCACTTCTGGACCTCCGATATTCATAATGATCATTCCATTGTTGTCTGTTGTAGTTGTTTCTCTCATCTCGTCTATCATAATTTTGTTTCTGGTTAAAATACGGACGTTTTCCTTGTTAACGATTATTGTAATAATTGTTGTTGGCCCTGACATAATTTACCCTTGGTTGAGTGTCTCTGGGTTGTTCGTTTTTCCGCTCCTCTGTATTTCCTGATCTCCATCTAACCCTCCTGTAATATGATTCTTGCTCATAGTTCTCTAATAGTGTTTCCATACCTCCAATGGTCTTCATTTGTCCGTTTAGTCGAGCACTGATAATCTTTTCCTCGAAGTGATATGCTATTTTGGTCACCAAACACTCTTCAGGGATCTTTGGGTATAAATACTTTGCTACACACACCTTCCCCAAAAAATAAGCAGTAGGTGTCTGTCCTGTACTGTGGTCATACCTCCCATGACAGATATCGTCTCTAATAATGTTTTGCACTGACTCAGACCAGTACTTAAGCTTGAACATCATCTTAAAATTCCCATAATCACACACCTCGTTCCGGATTACAGTCCACCAATTATCATTGATGTTTTTGAAACATTCATCTAGTATTCCTTTAATCATGTTCCATCGGTTCTCCTTCGACCTATTTAAAATTTCATCTACTCTTCCTAAAAATTCGAGTGGGTTTCTTCGATAATCTCGAAAGTTTACACTTTCCCTACTATCTTGGATAGTATGTTGAGTGTGGCATGTAGATCTGGAACCCATTCTATCTACCTCCCCTTGTAGGTTTGTTTGTAATTGTTGTAAATTGTCTAATTCTTCTCCTTGGTTATGGAACTGGTTCTTGACATTTTCTATTGTCTCATTAAAATCTGTGAATTTACTGGTTATGTTGCTTTTTATACCATCCAACTGATCATTATTTTCCTGGCGTATGGCCATTATACGAACTTGATTACTTTGTTCCTCACGATCCATTCGGGCATCTATTCCTGTTCTGATTTGTTCCATTGTTTCTTCTGTTTTATCTAATCTTTGATTGGTTTCTATTATTTTATTTTCTGCCTCCTCCTTATATTCGTCTACTCTTTGGCTAAGTGTTTTGTTAACATTTTCAATTTTATTCTCGAGATTTTCCCTTAATCCCTTATTGAAATTCTCCATTTTACCCTCTATTTGTTTTAAATTTTCATTATTCTCTTCAAATTTTGCGTTCATATCTTCCCTTTGTCCGTCAACAGTTTCTTTCAATTCGAGGTATTGTTCATTAATGGTTTGTCCCATATCTCCATGAATAGTCTCAATTTTTTCATTGAATTGTTTAACTAAACTTTCCTGAATACCGTCTATTTTCTCATTGGTTTTTTTGTTTTGTTCCTTCAAAGTTTCGTTTTGTTTCTTTGAAGTTTCCTCCTGTTTTCTAAAGTTTTCATTTATTTTATCAAATTTTTCGCTCAAGGTTTCATTTTGTTTCCTTTAGTTTTCCTTATTTTCCTTAAAATTTTCATTTATTTTATCAAATTTTTTCTCCTGTTTACTAAATTGTTCTGCCATAAATTTCATCATTTCCTGCCAAATTGGTTCTTCTCTGGCTACCGCTTTATCTGGTTGGTCCCCTTGGGCATCCTCTTCAACTATTTCCCTTTCCGAGTCCATAATTGCGTCAGTTTCGTCTTTATCGCCTATCTGTTGTTCTATTTCACTGTCCATGACTACTTCTATCTCTCGTTCCTGTCCACCTTCTTTCTTCTCCTTGTCATCTGCCCTCTTCTTCGATCTGCCTCTGGTAATATGCATTTCTTGTGTTCTCATAGTTGCCGACGAAAATTAGGTTTTTTGTTATATTATCTTTTGTATATCTCAAAATTTCTTTCCTAATTAAGGCCCTTTTAAGTTGAGCGCCATCTTGTAACGTCTCGCGGGTCTTCTCTCGGAGTATTTATAGTACTTTACTTTATTAAATCTATGTTTGTACGTTACCTTGTAACGTCTCGAGTGTATTCTCTCTGAGTATATATTATTTTTATGTCTATTTGTACTCTTCGAAAATCTCGCTTTATTAAGAGTCACAGAATTTGTTATATTTTATGTTCAAAGTTTCCAAAAATCGAGTGTGTGTGATTATGCAAATATTTTCTTAGATTTTATTTGTTTGAAATCAATACCGTTGTTTGACAGTAGTGAGGAGAGAGAGTGCAAAGAGAATTACTCTCTTAGTATACGATTAATTATTTCGAATTTCTCCGCTCGTGAGACCAGCTGACTGCAACGTTTACAAACACATTTGACTCATTAACTAACTCCAACTCATTTTAACTCACTTTAACTCATTTTATCATTAACTAACTCCAAATGGCACGTGATATATTTTGGATGTCCGTTCTCTTCTCAGTCTTCTGACAATCTGTAACCAACTACCATCTACTGAAAATAATACACATTTTTATTCAAACAACAAAGTATTCATTGAATTTATTTAGCATTTTTTTTTTATCTTCTCCCAAAACAAAAAGGGATAATCGATTCTTACTGACAACACAGAATTAGTTCGATCTTATTTTTAAACATACAGTATATAACAAATATTTTTATTTCAATATTAATACCAAGAAAGAAATAATGAATTAATTTCCCAGGGTTATTTTAGAGTTCTTTGTACTTTGAGAAAGTCAGAAATGAATATGGGTTAATACCAAGCTTTACATAAATAAATTTTTATAATTTGTACTATTTATGTTATGTAGTTGGTTGGTTGACCGCTAGAGCGCAGGTTACGTTTCTTCACTGAAAACACGAAAGTTATTTAATGGTGGCCGGAATGTTCACCAGAACCCGTTCTGCTGTTTTTGGGGTTAACTAAATAATAAAGTTTATGTTCACCTCTTTTCCTGAAGTATTTAAAGAGATAGTGCTGTTTCTAGTGTTATAAATTTATAGTTGAGGTGTAATTTAGTAAAATTTTACTCGGTAACGAGCTCACCAAAATGTCGAATTTCTGTGGGCTAGGCCTGGACATCGAAGGTTGATTTTTCAAGGTTTCATCAAATTACGGGCGTGAATTATTCTATTCGAAGGAGTTCTAATATGTAGTGGACATCACTCGTTAATTTGATTAATTTGCACTGATTATTTCAAATGGTATTTGTTAATTTCTTAAATTTTTATAGACATTATACTTTGTCAAAACGTTCACTTCCAATATCCGTTAACAATTCATTCCAATTCTTGTTAGTTGGTTACTCTTAGTAACCAAGGATTTTTATGGTTTTTTATTGGTGAATCTATATACTTTTTAGAAAAATAATCCTTTTTAGATTTTATTTATAATCGAATTTAATTTATTTAAGGTTTTTCTTTATAATTTTCCTTAAGCTTGTACACTGGTATTTTATATTTTAATCCCTTTTAATTTGATTTATTTATGATTTATCATTTAATTAATGTATCCTTACTCTAAACTGTTTTTCATATGCCATCTTGCTAACATAGTATTATTTTATATATTATTATTTTATATTTAACCCTGGGTTATCTTATATTTAAACAAAATCATTATTAAAACACAAAGACTATTCCTAGGTACAAGACCTTTGTGGCCTACACAATTCAAAAATACAAAACTTGTCAGCAGCAATATAGTCCACTGCTACAATATTGATTGTTTTTCATCTCCAGTACCAATCTCTGAGATGCTCTTTTTAAAGGTTTATACTTTCACTAAGTACACTATATTTCACTTTGTATACTGCACTTTTATTATTATTGTTTACAGTGTTTTGTAGTACAAAGTTTTTTATAGCTTGGTACATAATACTCATGTCTGACTTTTAGAATTGGGTGATTACTGGTTTTAACGATGGTGATTGTGTTATCATATTTGGGCAGGGTTTATGTAACGTTACATAAAGCTCCCCCACTAGAACAGATTTATTTTTGTTTACTTGTTTTTAAAAAATAATCGTTGAACTCTTCAGTCTTCGGATTCTTTCATCATTCTTCATAATATCTCTTTATTTCTGATTGGTTATACACCTGTTATTCGGTTAATGGTAATAGGCTTGATTTCATACTCAACTCTCTCTCTCTTGGAGGCACATTCATTAATGATTTAATTTCTCTGGGTAGTGGTCTTTCACATATTACTTGATAAGGGCTGGTCACACTAATCATAAAAAACTTGTTTTGACACTCATATTTCTATTTGCTTCTATAAATTTGCTTTCTCAATTAAGCTTCTGTCTGCTATCTTCCTTCTGTTTTCTTCATTCATACTTCTGGAATCTAATATCACTTTTTTCAGCTATTTCATCATCCCTTAAATATTCAATTTCCCTAACATTTTTCCCTATCCTGTGCGGTGGTTCAGTTCGGGTGGCCACTTTTGGGTCCATTCTTCCGCTGTCCATCCTTACACCTTCTGAGATCAGGGGAACATCATCCCTGCTCAGTTAAATGATTGCTGGAACATTTCTACAGTCAATTCATTATAATAAAAAACTTACAAGTAGTCGATTAGCGACTAATACTAAACACTTTTGGGATTCTTCATGTTGTAGCTGTTTGCATTTAATTATATATTTCTTTTTCTTCTTGATTCCTTCTTCTTTTTCATTAACTAATAGCATATAACATTATTGATAGGCATTATTTTAAAATCCTTTTGACTTTCCTTCTTGTGACATATTTTCTCCGTATCATTTCTTCTTATATCATTTTCAATTCCGAGAAATTCTAAATTATAGTTGTATTAATTATCATCATTCTTTAGCTTCATTGTAGTCATTGAATTATTCGTTATTCTTCTTATTTAAGCACAGTATCATTAATTGTTTTTATTTATTTATTTATTCTTCTTTTGTTCCCATCAAAAATATTATTTTTCTATTATTTCATTTGAAATCTGTTATTTATAAATATTATTTAATAATCTGTTCTTACATTTTCTTGGTGGTTTGTCTTTTTATTTTATCAAATTGTTTCGAAATATTTAGTAAGTTGTCCTTACGTGCTTTTTGAATTTTGGGGTTTTTATTATATCAATCCTTTTTCTCAATATTTCATTTAAAATTAGTTTAACCGTTTTCGGTATCATTCACAACACGGATTGATCCACTCTTATATTTTTCCCGTGGATTCTGTTGGTTAAACTTGTCAATAAAATTCGGTATTGGATTGCCCCATTGTGGGTCACTACCATACATTTCAATATTGTCGTACGTATATTGTCTCTCATCTTTATTACTTGGACCAGGATTAGGACCTTGGTTTTCCCAACGGTCAACTCATTTGTCCAACTTTCTTTGTCGCTGTTCATCTTGTCTCCTCAAATCACTCTCCTCAGCCATTATATAATTTACTTGGGCTTCATTAGTCCCCTGATTGCCACTTGGTAGATTTCCCGAGGGTATGTCCCTATTTCTATCCCCACTTCTGGACCTCCTCGAAGTGATATGCTATTTTGGTCACCAAACACTCTTCAGGGATCTTTGGGTCTAAATACTTCGCCACACACACCTTCCCCAAAAAATAAGCAGTAGGTGTCTGTCCTGTACTGCGGTCATACCTCCCATGACAGATATCGTCTCTAATAAGGTTTTGCACTGACTCAGACCAGTACTTAGGCTTGAACATCATCTTAAAATTCCCATAATCACACACCTTGTTCCGGATTACAGTCAACCAATTATCATTGATGTTTTTGAAACATTCATCTAGTATTCCTTTAATCATGTTCCATCGGTTCTCCTTCGACCTATTTAAAATTTCATCTACTCTTCCTAAAAATTCGAGTGGGTTTCTTCGATAATCTCGAAAGTTCACACTTTCCCTACTATCTTGGATAGTATGTTGAGTGTGGCATGTAGATCTGAAACCCATTCTATCTACCTCCCCTTGTAGGTTTGTTTGTAATTGTTGTAAATTGTCTATTTTTCTCCTTGGTTATGGAACTGGTTCTTGACATTTTCTATTGTCTCATTAAAATCTGTGAATTTACTGGTTATGTTGCTTTTTATACCATCCAACTGATCATTATTTTCCTGGCGTATGGCCATTATACGAACTTGATTACTTTGTTCCTCACGATCCATTCGGGCATCTATTCCTGTTCTGATTTGTTCCATTGTTTCTTCTGTTTTATCTAATCTTTGATTGGTTTCTGTTATTTTCTTTTCTGCCTCCTCCTTATATTCATCTACTCTTTGGCTAAGTGTTTTGTTAACATTTTCCATTTTATTCTCGGGATTTTCCCTTAATTCCTTATTGGAATTCTCCATTTTACCCTGAGTTTGTTTTAAATTTTCATTATTCTCTTCAAATTTTGCGTTCATATCTTCCCTTTGTCCGTCAACAGTTTCTTTCAATTCGAGGTATTGTTCATTAATGGTTTGTCTCATATCTCCATGAATAGTCTCAATTTTTTCATTGAATTGTTTAACTAAACTTTCCTGAATACCGTCTATTTTCTCATTGGTTTGTTTGTTTTGTTCCTTCAAAGTTTCGTTTTGTTTCTTTGAAGTTTCCTCCTGTTTTCTAAAGTTTTCATCTATTTTATCAAATTTTTCACTCAAGGTTTCATTTTGTTTCCTTTAGTTTTCCTTATATTCCTTAAAATTTTCATTTATTTTATCAAATTTTTTCTCCTGTTTACTAAATTGTTCTGCCATAAATTTCATCATTTCCTGGCAAATTGGTTCTTCTCTGGCTACCGCTTTATCTGGTTGGTCCCCTTGGGCATCCTCTTCAACTATTTCCCTTTCCGTGTCCATAATTGCGTCAGTTTCGTCTTTATCGCCTATCTGTTGTTCTATTTCACTGTCCGTGACTACTTCTATCTCTCGTTCCTGTCCACCTTCTTTCTTCTCCTTGTCATCTGCCCTCTTCTTCGATCTGCCTCTGGTAATATGCATTTCTTGTGTTCTCATAGTTGCCGACGAAAATTAGGTTTTTTGTTATATTATCTTTTGTATATCTCAAAATTTCTTTCCTAATTAAGGCCCTTTTAAGTTGAGCGCCATCTTGTAACGTCTCGCGGGTCTTCTCTCGGAGTATTTATAGTACTTTACTTTATTAAATCTATGTTTGTACGTTATCTTGTAACGTCTCGAGTGTATTCTCTCAGAGTATATATTATTTTTATGTCTATTTGTACTCTTCGAAAATCTAGCTTTATTAAGAGTCACAGAATTTGTTATATTTTATGTTCAAAGTTTCCAAAAATCGAGTGTGTGTGATTATGCAAATATTTTCTTAGATTTTATTTGTTTGAAATCAATACCGTTGTTTGACAGTAGTGAGGAGAGAGAGTGCAAAGAGAATTACTCTCTTAGTATACGATTAATTATTTCGAATTTCTCCGCTCGTGAGACCAGCTGACTGCAACGTTTACAAACACATTTGACTCATTAACTAACTCCAACTCATTTTAACTCACTTCACTTTAACTCATTTTATCATTAACTAACTCCAAATGGCACGTGATATATTTTGGATGTCCGTTCTCTTCTCAGTCTTCTGACAATCTGTAACCAACTACCATCTACTGAAAATAATACACATTTTTATTCAAACAACAAAGTATTCATTGAATTTATTTAGCATTTTTTTTTTATCTTCTCCCAAAACAAAAAGGGATAATCGATTCTTACTGACAACACAGAATTAGTTCGATCTTATTTTTAAACATACAGTATATAACAAATATTTTTATTTCAATATTAATACCAAGAAAGAAATAATGAATTAATTTCCCAGGGTTATTTTAGAGTTCTTTGTACTTTGAGAAAGTCAGAAATGAATATGGGTTAATACCAAGCTTTACATAAATAAATTTTTATAATTTGTACTATTTATGTTATGTAGTTGGTTGGTTGACCGCTAGAGCGCAGGTTACGTTTCTTCACTGAAAACACGAAAGTTATTTAATGGTGGCCGGAATGTTCACCAGAACCCGTTCTGCTGTTTTTGGGGTTAACTAAATAATAAAGTTTATGTTCACCTCTTTTCCTGAAGTATTTAAAGAGATAGTGCTGTTTCTAGTGTTATAAATTTATAGTTGAGGTGTAATTTAGTAAAATTTTACTCGGTAACGAGCTCACCAAAATGTCGAATTTCTGTGGGCTAGGCCTGGACATCGAAGGTTGATTTTTCAAGGTTTCATCAAATTACGGGCGTGAATTATCCTATTCGAAGGAGTTCTAATATGTAGTGGACATCACTCGTTAATTTGATTAATTTGCACTGATTATTTCAAATGGTATTTGTTAATTTCTTAAATTTTTATAGACATTATACTTTGTCAAAACGTTCACTTCCAATATCCGTTAACAATTCATTCCAATTCTTGTTAGTTGGTTACTCTTAGTAACCAAGGATTTTTATGGTTTTTTATTGGTGAATCTATATACTTTTTAGTATATAGGCTATTATTAATTACAGTATTATAAATTCATTTCTTCTTTTTAGAAAAATAATCCTTTTTAGATTTTATTTATAATCGAATTTAATTTATTTAAGGTTTTTCTTTATAATTTTCCTTAAGCTTGTACACTGGTATTTTATATTTTAATCCCTTTTAATTTGATTTATTTATGATTTATCATTTACTTAATGTATCCTTACTCTAAACTATTTTTCATATGCCATCTTGCTAACATAGTATTATTTTATATATTATTATTTTATATTTAACCCTGGGTTATCTTATATTTAAACAAAATCATTATTAAAACACAAAGACTATTCCTAGGTACAAGACCTTTGTGGCCTACACAATACAAAAATACAAAACTTGTCAGCAGCAATATAGTCCACTGCTACAATATTGATTGTTTTTCATCTCCAGTACCAATCTCTGAGACGCTCTTTTTAAAGGTTTACACTTTCACTAAGTACACTATATTTCACTTTGTACACTGCACTTTTATTATTATTGTTTACAGTGTTTTGTAGTACAAAGTTTTTTATAGCTTGGTACATAATACTCATGTCTGACTTTTAGAAATTGGGTGATTACTGGTTTTAACGATGGTGATTGTGTTATCATATTTGGGCAGGGGTTATATAACGTTACATAAAGCTCCCCCACTAGAACAGATTTATTTTTGTTTACTTGTTTTTAAAAAATAAACGTTGAACTCTTCAGTCTTCGGATTCTTTCATAATTCTTCATAATATCTCTTTATTTCTGATTGGTTATACACCTGTTATTCGGTTAATGGTAATAGGCTTGATTTCATACTCAACTCTCTCTCTCTCTCTTGTAGGCACATTCATTTATGATTTAATTTCTCTGGGTAGTGGTCTTTCACATATTACTTGATAAGGGCTGGTCACACTAATCATAAAAAACTTGTTTTGACACTCATATTTCTATTCGCTTCTATAAATTTGCTTTCTCAATTAAGCTTCTGTCTCCTATCGTCCTTCTGTTTTCTTCATTCATACTTCTGGAATCTAATATCACTCTTTTCAGCTATTTTATCATCCCTTAAATATTCAATTTCCCTAACATTTTTCCCTATCCTGTGCAGTGGTCCAGTTCGGGTGGCCACTTTTGGGTCCATTACTCCGCTGTCCATCCTTACACCTTCTGAGATCAGGGGAACATCATCCCTGCTCAGTTAAATGATTGCTGGAACATTTCTACAGTCAATTCATTATAATAAAAAACTTACAAGTAGTCGAAAAGCGACTAATACTAAACACTTTTGTGATTCTTTACATTGTAGCTGTTTACATTTAATTATATATTTCTTTTTCTTCTTGATTCCTTCTTCTTTTTCATTAACTAATAGCATATAACATTATTGATAGGCATTATTTTAAAATCCTTTTGACTTTCCTTCTTGTGACATATTTTCTCCGTATCATTTCTTCTTATATCATTTTCAATTCCGAGAAATTCTAAATTATAGTTGTATTAATTATCATAATTCTTTAGCTTCATTGTAGTCATTGAATTATTCGTTATTCTTCTTATTTAAGCACATTATCATTAATTGTTTTCATTTATTTATTTATTCTTCTTTTGTTCCCATCAAAAATATTATTTTTCCATTATATCATTTGAAATCTGTTATTTATAAATATTATTTAATAATCTGTTCTTACATTTTCTTGGTGGTTTGTCTTTTTATTTTATCAAATTGTTTCGAAATATTTAATAAGTTGTCCTTACGTGCTTTTTGAATTTTGGGGTTTTTATTAAATCAATCCCTTTTCTCAATATTTCATTTAAAATTAGTTTAACCGTTTTCGGTATCATTCACAACATGGATTGATCCACTCTTATATTTTTCCCGTGGATTCTGTTGGTTAAACTTGTCAATAAAATTCGGTATTGGATGCCCCATTGTGGGTCACTACCATACATTTCAATATTGTCGTACGTATATTGTCTCTCATCTTTATTACTTGGACCAGGATTAGGACCTTGGTTTTCCCAACGGTCAATTCGTTTGTCCACCTTTCTTTGTCGCTGTTCATCTTGTCTCCTCGAATCACTCTCCTCAGCCATTATATAATTTACTTGGGCTTGATTAGTCCCCTGATTGTCACTTGGTGGATTTCCCGAGGGTATGTCCCTATTTCTATCCCCACTTCTGGACCTCCGATATTCATAATGATCATTCCATTGTTGTCTGTTGTAGTTGTTTCTCTCATCTCGTCTATCATAATTTTGTTTCTGGTTAAAATACGGACGTTTTCCTTGTTAACGATTATTGTAATAATTGTTGTTGGCCCTGACATAATTTACCCTTGGTTGAGTGTCTCTGGGTTGTTCGTTTTTCCGCTCCTCTGTATTTCCTGATCTCCATCTAACCCTCCTGTAATATGATTCTTGCTCATAGTTCTCTAATAGTGTTTCCATACCTCCAATGGTCTTCATTTGTCCGTTTAGTCGAGCACTGATAATCTTTTCCTCGAAGTGATATGCTATTTTGGTCACCAAACACTCTTCAGGGATCTTTGGGTATAAATACTTTGCTACACACACCTTCCCCAAAAAATAAGCAGTAGGTGTCTGTCCTGTACTGTGGTCATACCTCCCATGACAGATATCGTCTCTAATAATGTTTTGCACTGACTCAGACCAGTACTTAAGCTTGAACATCATCTTAAAATTCCCATAATCACACACCTCGTTCCGGATTACAGTCCACCAATTATCATTGATGTTTTTGAAACATTCATCTAGTATTCCTTTAATCATGTTCCATCGGTTCTCCTTCGACCTATTTAAAATTTCATCTACTCTTCCTAAAAATTCGAGTGGGTTTCTTCGATAATCTCGAAAGTTTACACTTTCCCTACTATCTTGGATAGTATGTTGAGTGTGGCATGTAGATCTGGAACCCATTCTATCTACCTCCCCTTGTAGGTTTGTTTGTAATTGTTGTAAATTGTCTAATTCTTCTCCTTGGTTATGGAACTGGTTCTTGACATTTTCTATTGTCTCATTAAAATCTGTGAATTTACTGGTTATGTTGCTTTTTATACCATCCAACTGATCATTATTTTCCTGGCGTATGGCCATTATACGAACTTGATTACTTTGTTCCTCACGATCCATTCGGGCATCTATTCCTGTTCTGATTTGTTCCATTGTTTCTTCTGTTTTATCTAATCTTTGATTGGTTTCTATTATTTTATTTTCTGCCTCCTCCTTATATTCGTCTACTCTTTGGCTAAGTGTTTTGTTAACATTTTCAATTTTATTCTCGAGATTTTCCCTTAATCCCTTATTGAAATTCTCCATTTTACCCTCTATTTGTTTTAAATTTTCATTATTCTCTTCAAATTTTAAGTTCATATCTTCCCTTTGTCCGTCAACAGTTTCTTTCAATTCGAGGTATTGTTCATTAATGGTTTGTCCCATATCTCCATGAATAGTCTCAATTTTTTCATTGAATTGTTTAACTAAACTTTCCTGAATACCGTCTATTTTCTCATTGGTTTTTTTGTTTTGTTCCTTCAAAGTTTCGTTTTGTTTCTTTGAAGTTTCCTCCTGTTTTCTAAAGTTTTCATTTATTTTATCAAATTTTTCGCTCAAGGTTTCATTTTGTTTCCTTTAGTTTTCCTTATTTTCCTTAAAATTTTCATTTATTTTATCAAATTTTTTCTCCTGTTTACTAAATTGTTCTGCCATAAATTTCATCATTTCCTGCCAAATTGGTTCTTCTCTGGCTACCGCTTTATCTGGTTGGTCCCCTTGGGCATCCTCTTCAACTATTTCCCTTTCCGAGTCCATAATTGCGTCAGTTTCGTCTTTATCGCCTATCTGTTGTTCTATTTCACTGTCCATGACTACTTCTATCTCTCGTTCCTGTCCACCTTCTTTCTTCTCCTTGTCATCTGCCCTCTTCTTCGATCTGCCTCTGGTAATATGCATTTCTTGTGTTCTCATAGTTGCCGACGAAAATTAGGTTTTTTGTTATATTATCTTTTGTATATCTCAAAATTTCTTTCCTAATTAAGGCCCTTTTAAGTTGAGCGCCATCTTGTAACGTCTCGCGGGTCTTCTCTCGGAGTATTTATAGTACTTTACTTTATTAAATCTATGTTTGTACGTTACCTTGTAACGTCTCGAGTGTATTCTCTCTGAGTATATATTATTTTTATGTCTATTTGTACTCTTCGAAAATCTCGCTTTATTAAGAGTCACAGAATTTGTTATATTTTATGTTCAAAGTTTCCAAAAATCGAGTGTGTGTGATTATGCAAATATTTTCTTAGATTTTATTTGTTTGAAATCAATACCGTTGTTTGACAGTAGTGAGGAGAGAGAGTGCAAAGAGAATTACTCTCTTAGTATACGATTAATTATTTCGAATTTCTCCGCTCGTGAGACCAGCTGACTGCAACGTTTACAAACACATTTGACTCATTAACTAACTCCAACTCATTTTAACTCACTTTAACTCATTTTATCATTAACTAACTCCAAATGGCACGTGATATATTTTGGATGTCCGTTCTCTTCTCAGTCTTCTGACAATCTGTAACCAACTACCATCTACTGAAAATAATACACATTTTTATTCAAACAACAAAGTATTCATTGAATTTATTTAGCATTTTTTTTTTATCTTCTCCCAAAACAAAAAGGGATAATCGATTCTTACTGACAACACAGAATTAGTTCGATCTTATTTTTAAACATACAGTATATAACAAATATTTTTATTTCAATATTAATACCAAGAAAGAAATAATGAATTAATTTCCCAGGGTTATTTTAGAGTTCTTTGTACTTTGAGAAAGTCAGAAATGAATATGGGTTAATACCAAGCTTTACATAAATAAATTTTTATAATTTGTACGATTTATGTTATGTAGTTGGTTGGTTGACCGCTAGAGCGCAGGTTACGTTTCTTCACTGAAAACACGAAAGTTATTTAATGGTGGCCGGAATGTTCACCAGAACCCGTTCTGCTGTTTTTGGGGTTAACTAAATAATAAAGTTTATGTTCACCTCTTTTCCTGAAGTATTTAAAGAGATAGTGCTGTTTCTAGTGTTATAAATTTATAGTTGAGGTGTAATTTAGTAAAATTTTACTCGGTAACGAGCTCACCAAAATGTCGAATTTCTGTGGGCTAGGCCTGGACATCGAAGGTTGATTTTTCAAGGTTTCATCAAATTACGGGCGTGAATTATTCTATTCGAAGGAGTTCTAATATGTAGTGGACATCACTCGTTAATTTGATTAATTTGCACTGATTATTTCAAATGGTATTTGTTAATTTCTTAAATTTTTATAGACATTATACTTTGTCAAAACGTTCACTTCCAATATCCGTTAACAATTCATTCCAATTCTTGTTAGTTGGTTACTCTTAGTAACCAAGGATTTTTATGGTTTTTTATTGGTGAATCTATATACTTTTTAGAAAAATAATCCTTTTTAGATTTTATTTATAATCGAATTTAATTTATTTAAGGTTTTTCTTTATAATTTTCCTTAAGCTTGTACACTGGTATTTTATATTTTAATCCCTTTTAATTTGATTTATTTATGATTTATCATTTAATTAATGTATCCTTTCTCTAAACTGTTTTTCATATGCCATCTTGCTAACATAGTATTATTTTATATATTATTATTTTATATTTAACCCTGGGTTATCTTATATTTAAACAAAATCATTATTAAAACACAAAGACTATTCCTAGGTACAAGACCTTTGTGGCCTACACAATTCAAAAATACAAAACTTGTCAGCAGCAATATAGTCCACTGCTACAATATTGATTGTTTTTCATCTCCAGTACCAATCTCTGAGATGCTCTTTTTAAAGGTTTATACTTTCACTAAGTACACTATATTTCACTTTGTATACTGCACTTTTATTATTATTGTTTACAGTGTTTTGTAGTACAAAGTTTTTTATAGCTTGGTACATAATACTCATGTCTGACTTTTAGAATTGGGTGATTACTGGTTTTAACGATGGTGATTGTGTTATCATATTTGGGCAGGGTTTATGTAACGTTACATAAAGCTCCCCCACTAGAACAGATTTATTTTTGTTTACTTGTTTTTAAAAAATAATCGTTGAACTCTTCAGTCTTCGGATTCTTTCATCATTCTTCATAATATCTCTTTATTTCTGATTGGTTATACACCTGTTATTCGGTTAATGGTAATAGGCTTGATTTCATACTCAACTCTCTCTCTCTTGGAGGCACATTCATTAATGATTTAATTTCTCTGGGTAGTGGTCTTTCACATATTACTTGATAAGGGCTGGTCACACTAATCATAAAAAACTTGTTTTGACACTCATATTTCTATTTGCTTCTATAAATTTGCTTTCTCAATTAAGCTTCTGTCTGCTATCTTCCTTCTGTTTTCTTCATTCATACTTCTGGAATCTAATATCACTTTTTTCAGCTATTTCATCATCCCTTAAATATTCAATTTCCCTAACATTTTTCCCTATCCTGTGCGGTGGTTCAGTTCGGGTGGCCACTTTTGGGTCCATTCTTCCGCTGTCCATCCTTACACCTTCTGAGATCAGGGGAACATCATCCCTGCTCAGTTAAATGATTGCTGGAACATTTCTACAGTCAATTCATTATAATAAAAAACTTACAAGTAGTCGATTAGCGACTAATACTAAACACTTTTGGGATTCTTCATGTTGTAGCTGTTTGCATTTAATTATATATTTCTTTTTCTTCTTGATTCCTTCTTCTTTTTCATTAACTAATAGCATATAACATTATTGATAGGCATTATTTTAAAATCCTTTTGACTTTCCTTCTTGTGACATATTTTCTCCGTATCATTTCTTATTAATCATTTTCAATTCCGAGAAATTCTAAATTATAGTTGTATTAATTATCATCATTCTTTAGCTTCATTGTAGTCATTGAATTATTCGTTATTCTTCTTATTTAAGCACAGTATCATTAATTGTTTTTATTTATTTATTTATTCTTCTTTTGTTCCCATCAAAAATATTATTTTTCTATTATTTCATTTGAAATCTGTTATTTATAAATATTATTTAATAATCTGTTCTTACATTTTCTTGGTGGTTTGTCTTTTTATTTTATCAAATTGTTTCGAAATATTTAGTAAGTTGTCCTTACGTGCTTTTTGAATTTTGGGGTTTTTATTATATCAATCCTTTTTCTCAATATTTCATTTAAAATTAGTTTAACCGTTTTCGGTATCATTCACAACACGGATTGATCCACTCTTATATTTTTCCCGTGGATTCTGTTGGTTAAACTTGTCAATAAAATTCGGTATTGGATTGCCCCATTGTGGGTCACTACCATACATTTCAATATTGTCGTACGTATATTGTCTCTCATCTTTATTACTTGGACCAGGATTAGGACCTTGGTTTTCCCAACGGTCAACTCATTTGTCCAACTTTCTTTGTCGCTGTTCATCTTGTCTCCTCAAATCACTCTCCTCAGCCATTATATAATTTACTTGGGCTTCATTAGTCCCCTGATTGCCACTTGGTAGATTTCCCGAGGGTATGTCCCTATTTCTATCCCCACTTCTGGACCTCCTCGAAGTGATATGCTATTTTGGTCACCAAACACTCTTCAGGGATCTTTGGGTCTAAATACTTCGCCACACACACCTTCCCCAAAAAATAAGCAGTAGGTGTCTGTCCTGTACTGCGGTCATACCTCCCATGACAGATATCGTCTCTAATAAGGTTTTGCACTGACTCAGACCAGTACTTAGGCTTGAACATCATCTTAAAATTCCCATAATCACACACCTTGTTCCGGATTACAGTCAACCAATTATCATTGATGTTTTTGAAACATTCATCTAGTATTCCTTTAATCATGTTCCATCGGTTCTCCTTCGACCTATTTAAAATTTCATCTACTCTTCCTAAAAATTCGAGTGGGTTTCTTCGATAATCTCGAAAGTTCACACTTTCCCTACTATCTTGGATAGTATGTTGAGTGTGGCATGTAGATCTGAAACCCATTCTATCTACCTCCCCTTGTAGGTTTGTTTGTAATTGTTGTAAATTGTCTATTTTTCTCCTTGGTTATGGAACTGGTTCTTGACATTTTCTATTGTCTCATTAAAATCTGTGAATTTACTGGTTATGTTGCTTTTTATACCATCCAACTGATCATTATTTTCCTGGCGTATGGCCATTATACGAACTTGATTACTTTGTTCCTCACGATCCATTCGGGCATCTATTCCTGTTCTGATTTGTTCCATTGTTTCTTCTGTTTTATCTAATCTTTGATTGGTTTCTGTTATTTTCTTTTCTGCCTCCTCCTTATATTCATCTACTCTTTGGCTAAGTGTTTTGTTAACATTTTCCATTTTATTCTCGAGATTTTCCCTTAATTCCTTATTGGAATTCTCCATTTTACCCTGAGTTTGTTTTAAATTTTCATTATTCTCTTCAAATTTTGCGTTCATATCTTCCCTTTGTCCGTCAACAGTTTCTTTCAATTCGAGGTTTGTCTGATATCTCCATGAATAGTCTCAATTTTTTCATTGAATTGTTTAACTAAACTTTCCTGAATACCGTCTATTTTCTCACTGGTTTGTTTGTTTTGTTCCTTCAAAGTTTCGTTGTGTTTCCTTGTAGTTTCCTCCTGTTTTCTAAAGTTTTCATCTATTTTATCAAATTTTTCGCTCAAGGTTTCATTTTGTTTCCTTGAGTTTTCTTTATTTTCCTTAAAATTTTCAATCATTTTATCGAATTTTTTCTCCAGTTTACTAAATTGTTCTGCCATAAATTTCATCATTTCCTGCCAATTTGGTTCTTCTCTGGCTACAGCTTTATCTGGTTGGTCCCCTTGGGCATCCTCTTCAACTATTTCCATTTCCGTGTCCATAATTGCATCAGTTTCTTCTTTATCGCCTATCTGTTGTTCTATTTCACTGTCCGTGACTACTTCTATCTTTCGTTCCTGTCCTCCTTCTTCCTTCTCCTTGTCTTCTGCCGTCTTCTTCGATCTGCCTCTGGTATTATGCATTTCTTGTTTTCTCATAGTTGCCGACGAAAATTAGGTTTTTTGTTATATTATCTTTTGTATATCTCAAAATTTCTTTCCTAATTAAAGCCCTTTTAAGTTGAGCGCCATCTTGTAACGTCTCGCGGGTCTTCTCTCGGAGTATTTATAGTACTTTACTTAATTAAATCTATGTTTGTACGTTATCTTGTAACGTCTCGAGTGTATTCTCTCTGAGTATATATTATTTTTATGTCTATTTGTACTCTTCAAAAATCTAGCTTTATTAAGAGTCACAGAATTTGTTATATTTTATGTTCAAAGTTTCCAAAAATCGAGTGTGTGTGATTATGCAAATATTTTCTTAGATTTTATTTGTTTGAAATCAATACCATTGTTTGACAGTAGTGAGGAGAGAGAGTGCAAAGAGAATTACTCTCTTAGTATACGATTAATTATTTCGAATTTCTCCGCTCGTGAGACCAGCTGACTGCAACGTTTACAAACACATTTGAGGTTAAACTATCTCCAAATGGCACGTGATATATTTTGGATGTCCGTTCTCTTCTCAGTCTTCTGACAATCTGTAACCAACTACCTTCTACTGAAAATAATACACATTTTTATTCATACAACAAAGTATTCATTGAATTTATTTAGCATTTTTTTTTTATTTTCTCCCAAAACAAAAAGGGATAATCGATTCTTACTGACAACACAGAATTAGTTCGATCTTATTTTTAAACATACAGTATATAACAAATATTGTTATTTCAATATTAATACCAAGAAAGAAATAATGAATTAATTTCCCAGGGTTATTTTAGAGTTCTTTGTACTTTGAGAAAGCCAGAAATGAATATGGGTTAATACCAAGCATTACATAAATAAATTTTTATAATTTGTACTATTTATGTTATGTAGTTGGTTGGTTGACCCCTAGAGCGCAGGTTACGTTTCTTCTCTGAAAACACGAAAGTTATTTAATGGCAGCCGGAATGTTCACCAGAACCCGTTCTGCTGTTTTTGGGGTTAACTAAATAATAAAGTTTATGTTCACCTCTTTTCCTGAAGTATTTAAAGAGATAGTGCTGTTTCTAGTGTTATAAATTTATAGTTGAGGTGTAATTTAGTTAAATTTTACTCGGTAACAATCTCACCAAAATGTCGAATTTCTGTGGGCTAGGCCTGGACATCGAAGGTTGATTTTTCAAGGTTTCATCAAATTAAGGGCGTGAATTATTCTATTCGAAGGAGTTCTAATATGTTGTGGACATCACTCGTTAATTTTATTAATTTTGCACTGATTATTTCAAATGGTATTTGTTAATTTCTTAAATTTTTATAGACATTACACTTTGTCAAAACGTTCACTTCCAATATCCTGTAACAATTCATTCCAATTCTTGTTAGTTGGTTACTCTTAGTAACCAAGGATTTTTATGGTTTTTTATTGGTGAATCTATATACTTTTTAGTATATAGGGTATTATTAATTATTATAAATTCATTTCTTCTTTTTAGAAAAATAATCCTTTTTAGATTTTATTTATAATCGAATTTAATTTGTATAAGGTTTTTCTTTATAATTTTCCTTAAGCTTGTACACTGGTATTTTATATTTTAATCCCTTTTAATTTGATTTATTTATGATTTATCATTTAATTAATGTATCCTTACTCTAAACTATTTTTCATATGCCATCTTGCTAACATAGTATTATTTTATATATTATTATTTTATATTTAACCCTGGGTTATCTTATATTTAAACAAAATCATTATTAAAACACAAAGACTATTCCTAGGTACAAGACCTTTGTGGCCTACACAATACAAAAATACACAACTTGTCAGCAGCAATATAGTCCACTGCTACAATATTGATTGTTTTTCATCTCCAGTACCAATCTGTGAGATGCTCTTTTTAAAGGTTTATACTTTCACTAAGTACACTATATTTCACTTTGTATACTGCACTTTTATTATTATTGTTTACAGTGTTTTGTATAAAGGTTTTTATAGCTTGGTACATAATACTCATGTCTGACTTTTAGAATTGGGTGATTACTGGTTTTAATGATGGTGATTGTGTTATCATATTTGGGCAGGGGTTATATAACGTTACATAAAGCTCCCCCACTAGAACAGATTTATTTTTGTTTACTTGTTTTTTGAAAAATAATCGTTGAACTCTTCAGTCTTCGGATTCTTTCATCATTCTTCTTAGTATCTCTTTATTTCTGATTGGTTATACACCTGTTATTCGGTTAATGGTAATAGGCTTGATTTCATACTCAACTCTCTCTCTCTTGAAGGCACATTCATTAATGATTTAATTTCCTTGATTCGTGGTCTTTCACATATTACTTGATAAGGGCTGGTCACACTAATCATAAAAAACTTGTTTTGACACTCATATTTCTATTCGCTTCTATAAATTTGCTTTCTCAATTAAGCTTCTGTCTGCTATCTTCCTTCTGTTTTCTTCATTCATACTTCTGGAATCTAAATATCACTCTTTTCAGCTATTTTATCATCCCTTAAATATTCAATTTCCCTAACATTTTTCCCTATCCTGTGCGGTGGTTCAGTTCGGGTGGCCACTTTTGGGTCCATTACTCCGCTGTCCATCCTTACACCTTCTGAGATCAGGGGAACCTCATCCCTGCTCAGTTAAATGATTGCTGGAACATTTCTACAGTCAATTCATTATAATAGAAAACTTACAAGTAGTCGATTAGCGACTAATACTAAACACTTTTGGGATTCTTCACGTTGTAGCTGTTTGCATTTAATTATATATTTCTTTTTCTTCTTGATTCCTTCTTCTTTTTCATTAACTAATAGCATATAACATTATTGATAGGCATTATTTTAAAATCCTTTTGACTTTCCTTCTTGTGACATATTTTCTCCGCATCATTTCTTCTTATATCATTTTCAATTCCGAGAAATTCTAAATTATAGTTGTATTAATTATCATCATTCTTTAGCTTCATTGTAGTCATTGAATTATTCGTTATTCTTCTTATTTAAGCACATTATCATTTATTGTTTTTATTTATTTATTTATTCTTCTTTTGTTCCCATCAAAAATATTATTTTTCTATTATTTCATTTGAAATCTGTTATTTATAAATATTCTTTAATAATCTGTTCTTACATTTTCTTGGTGGTTTGTCTTTTTATTTTATCAAATTGTTTCGAAATATTTAGTAAGTTGTCCTTACATGCTTTTTGAATTTTGGGGTTTTTATTAAATCAATCCTTTTTCTCAATATTTCATTTAAAATTAGTTTAACCATTTTCGGTATCATTCACAACACGGATTGATCCACTCTTATATTTTTCCCGTGGATTCTGTTGGTTAAACTTGTCAATAAAATTTGGTATTGGATTGCCCCATTGTGGGTCACTACCATACATTTCAATATTGTCGTATGTATATTGTCTCTCATCTTTATTACTTGGACCAGGATTAGGACCTTGGTTTTCCCAACGGTCAACTCGCTTGTCCACCTTTCTTTGTCGCATGTTTCTTGTCTCCTCGAATCACTCTCCTCAGCCATTATATAATTTACTTGGGTTTGATTAGTCCCCTGATTGTCACTTGGTGGATTTCCCGAGGGTATGTCCCTATTTCTATCCTAACTTCTGGACCTCCGATATTCATAATGATCATTCCATTGTTGTCTCTTGTAGTTGTTTCTCTCATCTCGTCTATCATAATTTTGTTTCTGGTTAAAATACGGACGTTTTCCTTGGTAACGATTATTGTAATAATTGTTGTTGGCCCTGACATAATTTACCCTTGGTTGAGTGTCTCTGGGTTGTTCGTTTTCCCGCTCCTCTGTATTTCCTGATCTCCATCTACTCCTCCTGTAATATGATTCTTGCTCATAGTTCTCTAATAGTGTCTCCATACCTCCAATGGTCTTTATTTGTCCATTCAGTCGAGCACTGATAATCTATTCCTCGAAGTGATATGCTATTTTGGTCACCAAACACTCTTCAGGGGTCTTTGGGTCTAAATACTTCGCCACACACACCTTCCCCAAAAAATAAGCAGTAGGTGTATGTCCTGTACTGCGGTCATACCTCCCATGACAGATATCGTCTCTAATAATGTTTTGCACTGACTCAGACCAGTACTTAAGCTTGAACATCATCTTAAAATTCCCATAATCACACACCTCGTTCCGGATTACAGTCCACCAATTATCATTGATGTTTTTGAAACATTCATCTAGTATTCCTTTAATCATGTTCCATCGGTTCTCCTTCGACCTATTTAAAATTTCATCTACTCTTCCTAAAAATTCGAGTGGGTTTCTTCGATAATCTCGAAAGTTTACACTTTCCCTACTATCTTGGATAGTACGTTGAGTGTGGCATGTAGATCTGGAACCCATTCTATCTACCTCCCCTTGTAGGTTTGTTTGTAATTGTTGTAAATTGTCTAATTTTTCTCCTTGGTTATGGAACTGGTTCTAGACATTTTCTATTGTCTCATTAAAATCTGTGAATTTACTGGTTATGTTGCTTTTTATACCATCCAACTGATCATTATTTTCCTGGTGTATGGCCATTATACGAACTAGATTACTTTGTTCCTCACGATGCATTCGGGCATCTATTCCTGTTCTGATTTGTTCCATTGTTTCTTCTGTTTTATCTAATCTTTGATTGGTTTCTTTTATTTTTTTTTTCTGCCTCCTCCTTATATTCATCTACTCTTTGGCTAAGTGTTTTGTTAACATTTTCCATTTTATTCTCGAGATTTTCCCTTAATTCCTTATTGAAATTCTCCATTGTACCCTCAATTTGTTTTAAATTTTCATTATTCTCTTCAAATTTTGCGTTCATATCTTCCCTTTGTCTGTCAACAGTTTCTTTCAATTCGAGGTATTGTTCATTAATGGTTTGTCTCATATCTCCACGAATAGTCTCAATTTTTTTATTGAATTGTTTAACTAAACTTTCCTGAATACCGTGTATTTTCTCATTGGTTTGTTTGTCTTGTTCCTTCAAAGTTTCGTTTTGTTTCTTTGAAGTTTCCTCCTGTTTTCTAAAGTTTTCATCTATTTTATCAAATTTTTCGCTCAAGGTTTCATTTTGTTTCCTTTGTTTCCTTTTTTCCTTAAAATTTTCATTTATTTTATCAAATTTTTTCTCCTGTTTACTAAATTGTTCTGCCATAAATTTCATCATTTCCTGCGAAATTGGTTCTTCTCTGGCTACCGCTTTATCTGGTTGGTCCCCTTGGGCATCCTCTTCAACTATTTCCCTTTCCGTGTCCATAATTGCGTCAGTTTCGTCTTTATCGCCTATCTGTTGTTCTATTTCACTGTCCGTGACTACTTCTATCTCTCGTTCCTGTCCTCCTTCTTCCTTCTCCTTGTCTTCTGCCGTCTTCTTCGATCTGCCTCTGGTATTATGCATTTCTTGTTTTCTCATAGTTGCCGACGAAAATTAGGTTTTTTGTTATATTATCTTTTGTATATATCAAAATTTCTTTCCTAATTAAAGCCCTTTTAAGTTGAGCGCCATCTTGTAACGTCTCGCGGGTCTTCTCTCGGAGTATTTATAGTACTTTACTTAATTAAATCTATGTTTGTACGTTATCTTGTAACGTCTCGAGTGTATTCTCTCTGAGTATATATTATTTTTATGTCTATTTGTACTCTTCGAAAATCTAGCTTTATTAAGAGTCACAGAATTTGTTATATTTTATGTTCAAAGTTTCCAAAAATCGAGTGTGTGTGAGTATGCAAATATTTTCTTAGATTTTATTTGTTTGAAATCAATACCGTTGTTTGACAGTAGTGAGGAGGGAAAGTGCAAAGAGAATTACTCTCTTAGTATACAATTAATTATTTCAAATTTCTCCGCTCGTGAGACCAGCTGACTGCAACGTTTACAAACACATTTGAGGTTAAACTAACTCCAAATGGCACGTGATATATTTTGGATGTCCGTTCTCTTCTCAGTCTTCTGACAATCTGTAACCAACTACCATCTACTGAAAATAATACACATTTTTATTCATACAACAAAGTATTCATTGAATTTATTTAGCATTTTTTTTTCTCCCAAAACAAAAAGTGATAATCGATTCTTACTGACAACACAGAATTACTTCGATCTTATTTTTAAACATACAGTATATAACAAATATTGTTATTTCAATATTAATACCAAGAAAGAAATAATGAATTAATTTCCCAGGGTTATTTTAGAGTTCTTTGTACTTTGAGAAAGCCAGAAATGAATATGGGTTAATACCAAGCATTACATAAATAAATTTTTATAATTTGTACTATTTATGTTATGTAGTTGGTTGGTTGACCCCTAGAGCGCAGGTTACGTTTCTTCTCTGAAAACACGAAAGTTATTTAATGGCAGCCGGAATGTTCACCAGAACCCGTTCTGCTGTTTTTGGGGTTAACTAAATAATAAAGTTTATGTTCACCTCTTTTCCTGAAGTATTTAAAGAGATAGTGCTGTTTCTAGTGTTATAAATTTATAGTTGAGGTGTAATTTAGTTAAATTTTACTCGGTAACAATCTCACCAAAATGTCGAATTTCTGTGGGCTAGGCCTGGACATCGAAGGTTGATTTTTCAAGGTTTCATCAAATTAAGGGCGTGAATTATTCTATTTGAAGGAGTTCTAATATGTAGTGGACATCACTCGTTAATTTTATTAATTTTGCACTGATTATTTCAAATGGTATTTGTTAATTTCTTAAATTTTTATAGACATTACACTTTGTCAAAACGTTCACTTCCAATATCCTTTAACAATTCATTCCAATTCTTGTTAGTTGGTTACTCTTTGTAACCAAGGATTTTTATGGGTTTTTATTGGTGAATCTATATACTTTTTAGTATATAGGCTATTATTAATTATTATAAATTCATTTCTTCTTTTTAGAAAAATAATCCTTTTTAGATTTTATTTATAATCGAATTTAATTTATATAAGGTTTTTCTTTATAATTTTCCTTAAGCTTGTACACTGGTATTTTATATTTTAATCCCTTTTAATTTGATTTATTTATGATTTATCATTTAATTAATGTATCCTTACTCTAAACTATTTTTCATATGCCATCTTGCTAACATAGTATTATTTTAAATATTATTATTTTATATTTAACCCTGGGTTATCTTATATTTAAACAAAATCATTATTAAAACACAAAGACTATTCCTAGGTACAAGACCTTTGTGGCCTACACAATACAAAAATACAAAACTTGTCAGCAGCAATATAGTCCACTGCTACAATATTGATTGTTTTTCATCTCCAGTACCAATCTGTGAGATGCTCTTTTTAAAGGTTTATACTTTCACTAAGTACACTATATTTCACTTTGTATACTGCACTTTTATTATTATTGTTTACAGTGTTTTGTAGTACAAAGTTTTTTATAGCTTGGTACATAATACTCATGTCTGACTTTTAGAATTGGGTGATTACTGGTTTTAATGATGGTGATTGTGTTATCATATTTGGGCAGGGGTTATATAACGTTACATAAAGCTCCCCCACTAGAACAGATTTATTTTTGTTTACTTGTTTTTAAAAAATAATCGTTGAACTCTTCAGTCTTCGGATTCTTTCATCATTCTTCATAATATCTCTTTATTTCTGATTGGTTATACACCTGTTATTCGGTTAATGGTAATAGGCTTGATTTCATACTCAACTCTCTCTCTCTTGGAGGCACATTCATTAATGATTTAATTTCCTTGGTTAGTGGTCTTTCACATATTACTTGATAAGGGCTGGTCACACTAATCATAAAAAACTTGTTTTGACACTCATATTTCTATTCGCTTCTATAAATTTGCTTTCTCAATTAAGCTTCTGTCTGCTATCTTCCTTCTGTTTTCTTCATTCATACTTCTGGAATCTAAATATCACTCTTTTCAGCTATTTTATCATCCCTTAAATATTCAATTTCCCTAACATTTTTCCCTATCCTGTGCGGTGGTTCAGTTCGGGTGGCCACTTTTGTGTCCATTACTCCGCTGTCCATCCTTACACCTTCTGAGATCAGGGGAACATCATCCCTGCTCAGTTAAATGATTGCTGGAACATTTCTACAGTCAATTCATTATAATAGAAAACTTACAAGTAGTCGATTAGCGACTAATACTAAACACTTTTGGGATTCTTCACGTTGTAGCTGTTTGCATTTAATTATATATTTCTTTTTCTTCTTGATTCCTTCTTGTTTTTCATTAACTAATAGCATATAACATTATTGATAGGCATTATTTTAAAATCCTTTTGACTTTCCTTCTTGTGACATATTTTCTCCGTATCATTTCTTCTTATATCATTTTCAATTCCGAGAAATTCTAAATTATAGTTGTATTAATTATCATCATTCTTTAGCTTCATTGTAGTCATTGAATTATTCGTTATTCTTCTTAATTAAGCACATTATCATTAATTGTTTTTATTTATTTATTTATTCTTCTTTTGTTCCCATCAAAAATATTATTTTTCTATTATTTCATTTGAAATCTGTTATTTATAAATATTATTTAATAATCTGTTCTTACATTTTCTTGGTGGTTTGTCTTTTTATTTTATCAAATTGTTTCGAAATATTTAGTAAGTTGTCCATACATGCTTTTTGAATTTTGGGGTTTTTATTAAATCAATCCTTTTTCTCAATATTTCATTTAAAATTAGTTTAACCGTTTTCGGTATCATTCACAACACGGATTGATCCACTCTTATATTTTTCCCGTGGATTCTGTTGGTTAAACTTGTCAATAAAATTTGGTTTTGGATTGCCCCATTGTGGGTCACTACCATACATTTCAATATTGTCGTACGTATATTGTCTCTCATCTTTATTACTTGGACCAGGATTAGGACCTTGGTTTTCCCAACGGTCAACTCGTTTGTCCACCTTTCTTTGTCGCTGTTCATCTTGTCTCCTCGAATCACTCTCCTCAGCCATTATATAATTTACTTGGGCTTGATTAGTCCCCTGATTGTCACTTGGTGGATTCCCCGAGGGTATGTCCCTATTTCTATCCTAACTTCTGGACCTCCGATATTCATAATGATCATTCCATTGTTGTCTGTTGTAGTTGTTTCTCTCATCTCGTCTATCATAATTTTGTTTCTGGTTAAAATACGGACGTTTTCCTTGGTAACGATTATTGTAATAATTGTTGTTGGCCCTGACATAATTTACCCTTGGTTGAGTGTCTCTGGGTTGTTCGTTTTCCCGCTCCTCTGTATTTCCTGATCTCCATCTACTCCTTCTGTAATATGATTCTTGCTCATAGTTCTCTAATAGTGTCTCCATACCTCCAATGGTCTTTATTTGTCCGTTCAGTCGAGCACTGATAATCTATTCCTCGAAGTGATATGCTATTTTGGTCACCAAACACTCTTCAGGGATCTTTGGGTCTAAATACTTTGCCACACACACCTTCCCCAAAAAATAAGCAGTAGGTGTATGTCCTGTACTGCGGTCATTCCTCCCATGACAGATATCGTCTCTAATAATGTTTTGCACTGACTCAGACCAGTACTTAAGCTTGAACATCATCTTAAAATTCCCATAATCACACACCTCGTTCCGGATTACAGTCCACCAATTATCATTGATGTTTTTGAAACATTCATCTAGTATTCCTTTAATCATGTTCCATCGGTTCTCCTTCGACCTATTTAAAATTTCATCTACTCTTCCTAAACATTCGAGTGGGTTTCTTCGATAATCTCGAAAGTTTACACTTTCCCTACTATCTTGGATAGTATGTTGAGTGTGGCATGTAGATCTGGAACCCATTCTATCTACCTCCCCTTGTAGGTTTGTTTGTAATTGTTGTAAATTGTCTAATTTTTCTCCTTGGTTATGGAACTGGTTCTAGACATTTTCTATTGTCTCATTAAAATCTGTGAATTTACTGGTTATGTTGCTTTTTATACCATCCAACTGATCATTATTTTCCTGGTGTATGGCCATTATACGAACTAGATTACTTTGTTCCTCACGATGCATTCGGGCATCTATTCCTGTTCTGATTTGTTCCATTGTTTCTTCTGTTTTATCTAATCTTTGATTGGTTTCTTTTATTTTTTTTTTCTGCCTCCTCCTTATATTCATCTACTCTTTGGCTAAGTGTTTTGTTAACATTTTCCATTTTATTCTCGAGATTTTCCCTTAATTCCTTATTGAAATTCTCCATTGTACCCTCAATTTGTTTTAAATTTTCATTATTCTCTTCAAATTTTGCGTTCATATCTTCCCTTTGTCTGTCAACAGTTTCTTTCAATTCGAGGTATTGTTCATTAATGGTTTGTCTCATATCTCCACGAATAGTCTCAATTTTTTTATTGAATTGTTTAACTAAACTTTCCTGAATACCGTGTATTTTCTCATTGGTTTGTTTGTCTTGTTCCTTCAAAGTTTCGTTTTGTTTCTTTGAAGTTTCCTCCTGTTTTCTAAAGTTTTCATCTATTTTATCAAATTTTTCGCTCAAGGTTTCATTTTGTTTCCTTTGTTTCCTTTTTTCCTTAAAATTTTCATTTATTTTATCAAATTTTTTCTCCTGTTTACTAAATTGTTCTGCCATAAATTTCATCATTTCCTGCGAAATTGGTTCTTCTCTGGCTACCGCTTTATCTGGTTGGTCCCCTTGGGCATCCTCTTCAACTATTTCCCTTTCCGTGTCCATAATTGCGTCAGTTTCGTCTTTATCGCCTATCTGTTGTTCTATTTCACTGTCCGTGACTACTTCTATCTCTCGTTCCTGTCCTCCTTCTTCCTTCTCCTTGTCTTCTGCCGTCTTCTTCGATCTGCCTCTGGTATTATGCATTTCTTGTTTTCTCATAGTTGCCGACGAAAATTAGGTTTTTTGTTATATTATCTTTTGTATATATCAAAATTTCTTTCCTAATTAAAGCCCTTTTAAGTTGAGCGCCATCTTGTAACGTCTCGCGGGTCTTCTCTCGGAGTATTTATAGTACTTTACTTAATTAAATCTATGTTTGTACGTTATCTTGTAACGTCTCGAGTGTATTCTCTCTGAGTATATATTATTTTTATGTCTATTTGTACTCTTCGAAAATCTAGCTTTATTAAGAGTCACAGAATTTGTTATATTTTATGTTCAAAGTTTCCAAAAATCGAGTGTGTGTGAGTATGCAAATATTTTCTTAGATTTTATTTGTTTGAAATCAATACCGTTGTTTGACAGTAGTGAGGAGGGAAAGTGCAAAGAGAATTACTCTCTTAGTATACAATTAATTATTTCAAATTTCTCCGCTCGTGAGACCAGCTGACTGCAACGTTTACAAACACATTTGAGGTTAAACTAACTCCAAATGGCACGTGATATATTTTGGATGTCCGTTCTCTTCTCAGTCTTCTGACAATCTGTAACCAACTACCATCTACTGAAAATAATACACATTTTTATTCATACAACAAAGTATTCATTGAATTTATTTAGCATTTTTTTTTCTCCCAAAACAAAAAGTGATAATCGATTCTTACTGACAACACAGAATTACTTCGATCTTATTTTTAAACATACAGTATATAACAAATATTGTTATTTCAATATTAATACCAAGAAAGAAATAATGAATTAATTTCCCAGGGTTATTTTAGAGTTCTTTGTACTTTGAGAAAGCCAGAAATGAATATGGGTTAATACCAAGCATTACATAAATAAATTTTTATAATTTGTACTATTTATGTTATGTAGTTGGTTGGTTGACCCCTAGAGCGCAGGTTACGTTTCTTCTCTGAAAACACGAAAGTTATTTAATGGCAGCCGGAATGTTCACCAGAACCCGTTCTGCTGTTTTTGGGGTTAACTAAATAATAAAGTTTATGTTCACCTCTTTTCCTGAAGTATTTAAAGAGATAGTGCTGTTTCTAGTGTTATAAATTTATAGTTGAGGTGTAATTTAGTTAAATTTTACTCGGTAACAATCTCACCAAAATGTCGAATTTCTGTGGGCTAGGCCTGGACATCGAAGGTTGATTTTTCAAGGTTTCATCAAATTAAGGGCGTGAATTATTCTATTTGAAGGAGTTCTAATATGTAGTGGACATCACTCGTTAATTTTATTAATTTTGCACTGATTATTTCAAATGGTATTTGTTAATTTCTTAAATTTTTATAGACATTACACTTTGTCAAAACGTTCACTTCCAATATCCTTTAACAATTCATTCCAATTCTTGTTAGTTGGTTACTCTTTGTAACCAAGGATTTTTATGGGTTTTTATTGGTGAATCTATATACTTTTTAGTATATAGGCTATTATTAATTATTATAAATTCATTTCTTCTTTTTAGAAAAATAATCCTTTTTAGATTTTATTTATAATCGAATTTAATTTATATAAGGTTTTTCTTTATAATTTTCCTTAAGCTTGTACACTGGTATTTTATATTTTAATCCCTTTTAATTTGATTTATTTATGATTTATCATTTAATTAATGTATCCTTACTCTAAACTATTTTTCATATGCCATCTTGCTAACATAGTATTATTTTAAATATTATTATTTTATATTTAACCCTGGGTTATCTTATATTTAAACAAAATCATTATTAAAACACAAAGACTATTCCTAGGTACAAGACCTTTGTGGCCTACACAATACAAAAATACAAAACTTGTCAGCAGCAATATAGTCCACTGCTACAATATTGATTGTTTTTCATCTCCAGTACCAATCTGTGAGATGCTCTTTTTAAAGGTTTATACTTTCACTAAGTACACTATATTTCACTTTGTATACTGCACTTTTATTATTATTGTTTACAGTGTTTTGTAGTACAAAGTTTTTTATAGCTTGGTACATAATACTCATGTCTGACTTTTAGAATTGGGTGATTACTGGTTTTAATGATGGTGATTGTGTTATCATATTTGGGCAGGGGTTATATAACGTTACATAAAGCTCCCCCACTAGAACAGATTTATTTTTGTTTACTTGTTTTTAAAAAATAATCGTTGAACTCTTCAGTCTTCGGATTCTTTCATCATTCTTCATAATATCTCTTTATTTCTGATTGGTTATACACCTGTTATTCGGTTAATGGTAATAGGCTTGATTTCATACTCAACTCTCTCTCTCTTGGAGGCACATTCATTAATGATTTAATTTCCTTGGTTAGTGGTCTTTCACATATTACTTGATAAGGGCTGGTCACACTAATCATAAAAAACTTGTTTTGACACTCATATTTCTATTCGCTTCTATAAATTTGCTTTCTCAATTAAGCTTCTGTCTGCTATCTTCCTTCTGTTTTCTTCATTCATACTTCTGGAATCTAAATATCACTCTTTTCAGCTATTTTATCATCCCTTAAATATTCAATTTCCCTAACATTTTTCCCTATCCTGTGCGGTGGTTCAGTTCGGGTGGCCACTTTTGTGTCCATTACTCCGCTGTCCATCCTTACACCTTCTGAGATCAGGGGAACATCATCCCTGCTCAGTTAAATGATTGCTGGAACATTTCTACAGTCAATTCATTATAATAGAAAACTTACAAGTAGTCGATTAGCGACTAATACTAAACACTTTTGGGATTCTTCACGTTGTAGCTGTTTGCATTTAATTATATATTTCTTTTTCTTCTTGATTCCTTCTTGTTTTTCATTAACTAATAGCATATAACATTATTGATAGGCATTATTTTAAAATCCTTTTGACTTTCCTTCTTGTGACATATTTTCTCCGTATCATTTCTTCTTATATCATTTTCAATTCCGAGAAATTCTAAATTATAGTTGTATTAATTATCATCATTCTTTAGCTTCATTGTAGTCATTGAATTATTCGTTATTCTTCTTAATTAAGCACATTATCATTAATTGTTTTTATTTATTTATTTATTCTTCTTTTGTTCCCATCAAAAATATTATTTTTCTATTATTTCATTTGAAATCTGTTATTTATAAATATTATTTAATAATCTGTTCTTACATTTTCTTGGTGGTTTGTCTTTTTATTTTATCAAATTGTTTCGAAATATTTAGTAAGTTGTCCATACATGCTTTTTGAATTTTGGGGTTTTTATTAAATCAATCCTTTTTCTCAATATTTCATTTAAAATTAGTTTAACCGTTTTCGGTATCATTCACAACACGGATTGATCCACTCTTATATTTTTCCCGTGGATTCTGTTGGTTAAACTTGTCAATAAAATTTGGTTTTGGATTGCCCCATTGTGGGTCACTACCATACATTTCAATATTGTCGTACGTATATTGTCTCTCATCTTTATTACTTGGACCAGGATTAGGACCTTGGTTTTCCCAACGGTCAACTCGTTTGTCCACCTTTCTTTGTCGCTGTTCATCTTGTCTCCTCGAATCACTCTCCTCAGCCATTATATAATTTACTTGGGCTTGATTAGTCCCCTGATTGTCACTTGGTGGATTCCCCGAGGGTATGTCCCTATTTCTATCCTAACTTCTGGACCTCCGATATTCATAATGATCATTCCATTGTTGTCTGTTGTAGTTGTTTCTCTCATCTCGTCTATCATAATTTTGTTTCTGGTTAAAATACGGACGTTTTCCTTGGTAACGATTATTGTAATAATTGTTGTTGGCCCTGACATAATTTACCCTTGGTTGAGTGTCTCTGGGTTGTTCGTTTTCCCGCTCCTCTGTATTTCCTGATCTCCATCTACTCCTTCTGTAATATGATTCTTGCTCATAGTTCTCTAATAGTGTCTCCATACCTCCAATGGTCTTTATTTGTCCGTTCAGTCGAGCACTGATAATCTATTCCTCGAAGTGATATGCTATTTTGGTCACCAAACACTCTTCAGGGATCTTTGGGTCTAAATACTTTGCCACACACACCTTCCCCAAAAAATAAGCAGTAGGTGTATGTCCTGTACTGCGGTCATTCCTCCCATGACAGATATCGTCTCTAATAATGTTTTGCACTGACTCAGACCAGTACTTAAGCTTGAACATCATCTTAAAATTCCCATAATCACACACCTCGTTCCGGATTACAGTCCACCAATTATCATTGATGTTTTTGAAACATTCATCTAGTATTCCTTTAATCATGTTCCATCGGTTCTCCTTCGACCTATTTAAAATTTCATCTACTCTTCCTAAACATTCGAGTGGGTTTCTTCGATAATCTCGAAAGTTTACACTTTCCCTACTATCTTGGATAGTATGTTGAGTGTGGCATGTAGATCTGGAACCCATTCTATCTACCTCCCCTTGTAGGTTTGTTTGTAATTGTTGTAAATTGTCTAATTTTTCTCCTTGGTTATGGAACTGGTTCTAGACATTTTCTATTGTCTCATTAAAATCTGTGAATTTACTGGTTATGTTGCTTTTTATACCATCCAACTGATCATTATTTTCCTGGTGTATGGCCATTATACGAACTTGATTACTTTGTTCCTCACGATCCATTCGGGCATCTATTCCTGTTCTGATTTGTTCCATTGTTTCTTCTGTTTTATCTAATCTTTGATTGGTTTCTTTTATTTTTTTTTCTGCCTCCTCCTTATATTCATCTACTCTTTGGCTAAGTGTTTTGTTAACATTTTCCATTTTATTCTCGAGATTTTCCCTTAATTCCTTATTGAAATTCTCCATTTTACTCCTCAATTTGTTTTAAATTTTCATTATTCTCTTCAAATTTTGCGTTCATATCTTCCCTCTTTTCCGTCACCAGTTTCTTTCAATTCGAGGTATTGTTCATTAATGGTTTGTCTCATATCTCCACGAATAGTCTCAATTTTTTTATTGAATTGTTTAACTAAACTTTCCTGAATACCGTGTATTTTCTCATTGGTTTGTTTGTCTTGTTCCTTCAAAGTTTCGTTTTGTTTCTTTGAAGTTTCCTCCTTTTTTCTAAAGTTTTCATCTATTTTATCAAATTTTTCGCTCAAGGTTTCATTTTGTTTCCTTTGTTTCCTTTTTTCCTTAAAATTTTCATTTATTTTATCAAATTTTTTCTCCTGTTTACTAAATTGTTCTGCCATAAATTTCATCATTTCCTGCCAAATTGGTTCTTCTCTGGCTACCGCTTTATCTGGTTGGTCCCCTTGGGCATCCTCTTCAACTATTTCCCTTTCCGTGTCCATAATTGCGTCAGTTTCGTCTTTATCGCCTATCTGTTGTTCTATTTCACTGTCCGTGACTACTTCTATCTCTCGTTCCTGTCCTGCTTCTTCCTTCTCCTTGTCTTCAGCCGTCTTCTTCGATCTGCCTCTGGTATTATGCATTTCTTGTTTTCTCATAGTTGCCGACGAAAATTAGGTTTTTTGTTATATTATCTTTTGTATATCTCAAAATTTCTTTCCTAATTAAAGCCCTTTTAAGTTGAGCGCCATCTTGTAACGTCTCGCGGGTCTTCTCTCGGAGTATTTATAGTACTTTACTTAATTAAATCTATGTTTGTACGTTATCTTGTAACGTCTCGAGTGTATTCTCTCTGAGTATATATTATTTTTATGTCTATTTGTACTCTTCGAAAATCTCGCTTTATTAAGAGTCACAGAATTTGTTATATTTTATGTTCAAAGTTTCCAAAAATCGAGTGTGTGTGATTATGCAAATATTTTCTTAGATTTTATTTGTTTGAAATCAATACCGTTGTTTGACAGTAGTGAGGAGGGAGAGTGCAAAGAGAATTACTCTCTTAGTATACAATTAATTATTTCAAATTTCCCTGCTCGTGAGACCAGCTGACTGCAACGTTTACAAACACATTTGAGGTTAAACTAACTCCAAATGGCACGTGATATATTTTGGATGTCCGTTCTCTTCTCAGTCTTCTGACAATCTGTAACCAGCTACCATCTACTGAAAATAATACACATTTTTATTCAAACAACAAAGTATTCATTGAATTTATTTAGCATTTTTTTTTCTCCCAAACCTTAAAGTGATAATCGATTCTTACTGACAACACAGAATTAGTTCGATCTTATTTTTAAACATACAGTATATAACAAATATTTTTATTTCATTATTAATACCAAGAAAGAAATAATGAATTAATTTCCCAGGGTTATTTTAGAGTTCTTTGTACTTTAAGAAAATCAGAAATGAATATGGGTTAATACCAAGCTTTACATAAATAAATTTTTATAATTTGTACTATTTATGTTATGTAGTTGGTTGGTTGACCGCTAGAGCGCAGGTTACGTTTCTTCACTGAAAACACGAAAGCTATTTAATGGCGGCCGGAATGTTCACCAGAACCCGTTCTGCTGTTTTTGTGGTTAACTAAATAATAAAGTTTATGTTCACCTCTTTTCCTGAAGTATTTAAAGAGATAGTGCTGTTTCTAGTGTTATAAATTTATAGTTGAGGTTTAATTTAGTTAAATTTTACTCGGTAACGATCTCACCAAAATGTCGAATTTCTGTGGGCTAGGCCTGGACATTGAAGGTTGATTTTTCAAGGTTTCATCAAATTACGGGCGTGAATTATTCTATTCGAAGGAGTTCTAATGTGTAGTGAACATCATTCATTAATTTTATTAATTTTGCACTGATTATTTCAAATGGTATTTGTTAATTTCTTAAATTTTTATAGACATTACACTTTGTCAAAACGTTCACTTCCAATATCCTTTAACAATTCATTCCAATTCTTGTTAGTTGGTTACTCTTTGTAACCAAGGATTTTTATGGGTTTTTATTGGTGAATCTATATACTTTTTAGTATATAGGCTATTATTAATTATTATAAATTCATTTCTTCTTTTTAGAAAAATAATCCTTTTTAGATTTTATTTATAATCGAATTTAATTTATTTAAGGTTTTTCTTTATATTTTTCCTTAAGCTTGTACACTGGTATTTTATATTTTAATCCCTTTTAATTTGATTTATTTATGATTTATCATTTAATTAATGTATCCTTACTCTAAACTATTTTT
Organism: Magicicada septendecula; assembly: GCA_034769895.1. Taxonomy (NCBI): domain Eukaryota; kingdom Metazoa; phylum Arthropoda; class Insecta; order Hemiptera; family Cicadidae; genus Magicicada; species Magicicada septendecula. The sequence continues at coordinate 400,863,852 of CM068368.1, read as the reverse complement.
CATATGCCATCTTGCTAACATAGTATTATTTTATATATTATTATTTTATATTTAACCCTGGGTTATCTTATATTTAAACAAAATCATTATTAAAACACAAAGACTATTCCTAGGTACAAGACCTTTGTGGCCTACACAATACAAAAATACAAAACTTGTCAGCAGCAATATAGTCCACTGCTACAATATTGATTGTTTTTCATCTTCAGTACCAATCTGTGAGATGCTCTTTTTAAAGGTTTACACTTTCACTAAGTACACTATATTTCACTTTGTACACTGCACTTTTATTATTATTGTTTACAGTGTTTTGTAGTATAAAGTTTTTTATAGCTTGGTACATAATACTCATGTCTGACTTTTAGAATTGGGTGATTACTGGTTTTAACGATGGTGATTGTGTTATCATATTTGGTCAGGGTTATGTACCGTTACTAAAGCTCCCCCACTAGAACAGATTTATTTTTGTTTACTTGTTTTTAAGAAATAATCGTTGAACTCTTCAGTCTTTGGATTCTTTCATCATTCTTCATAATATCTCTTTATTTCTGATTGGTTATACACCTGTTATTCGGTTAATGGAAATAGGCTTGATTTCATACTCAACTCTCTCTCTCTTGGAGGCACATTCATTAATGATTTAATTTCTCTGGGTAGTGGTCTTTCACATATTACTTGATAAGGGCTGGTCACACTTGTGGTCTTACTCTTTAACATCATTTATTTTTGTGTTAATCATATACAATAAAACACATGTACTTACCATAACACTCTCGGTATTAGCACGTGGTTCATACTCAACTTGAATTTCCTCTCTAGGGGCCAGGGTTCACTCTCAGCGAGATTCAGAAACAATAGAGGTTTTCGAAACAATAATTTTAACAACGTTTGTGTTGACATCTGAGTTGTTTAATATTCTTTCTTTTCATTAGTTAGATTTACAATAAAAACAAAGATGGCGCCTAACCATCACAACCAAAATGATTTCTGCGTATCTTTCCGCTTTGTTAATAATTACTGAGTTTCACTTATTTCGTGATTTGATTGTATACATGGTTTGTTACAAAACATTTCAAAGAGACTGCAGTTCTCTCTCTATGGTTTATCCATTTATAAAAGACAGAAACCAATGCCTCGATTTACTTATTTATAATTTATGAGTACAGACATATTCTTATGCACACACACACACTCTTTACCCCCATGTTATTTATTGGTACCTTTTGTAAATTATAATTTACAATTTAGAGCTCATTTTCGCCAAAAGAATAATAATTAAGTTGAACTTTCCTGATTAGTGATTGCGGTCTTCCTTCAGATGTCCTCCAGTTAGAGCCAGATGTTCGGCGCCTTTCATAATCTAGTCTGTTCTTTTGTTACACTGAATTTACTTTGACATGTTAGGTAGCAGCTAGCAGTGCTACATAGTAGTTATTGTTAATCACATTTTAGATTAATTAATAAGCACTTCTACCGGCAAAACTGTGCCAGCCACAATTTTAGCGTGTTGCCACTTTGATGTGTTGTAAGGGACTGAGAACTGGTTATATGTAAGATTTGCGTACGTATTAGTGCATCTGACGTCGCCGTCTTTTGTTCTCTTGGCCAACGCCTTGTTTCATACACTGTTTTTTCTGCGTCATTGTCATTTATTAATGACGACACAGCCTTGTGAACCAATAAGAATTGTTATTAAAAGTCTTTCTCCATCTATACCGCCATTATCTCTGCTCGACTTCGCCCGTCCACCGGTGACCTTGGAATTATTCTCCTCTTGCTGAATATGCATTGTTTGTGCACACACAGGGAAAATGGACCTAACCATACTTTTCTTAACTTTGATACAATAAAACATTATGAAACAACCTCAAACCCCATAATTAAGATAACGGGCCTTTATGTACCATTACAAACCCCCTCAATGAAAGGTTTTGTGTCGAGACACAAAAACTTTCATTGACTCAATCATATGTTTCCAAAAGGATCAGCCCAGATATGTCGCCACAACCCCCTGTAATGTTAACATAAAAGAAATATAATCACTTTCCCTTGGTCCAATGATTCTGATCGTACCTGTCTGACCTTACTGGACTTCTCAGGAGAGATCCCAACACCATAAGGCCATGAGGCACTTAACGTTCCTGCTCTGACGCACCGGCCAGCTCAGGATCGCGGTCACAACACCACCAAACTCTGAAACATCGAATACAAAATTTTAAAATAGTGGTCCAATATACTTCCATATCTACAACTGATATGTTTCCCTTTAGATCCATTGGTTTGTGTCTGAGGCATTGGTTTGTTCAATTAATTTCTCCAAAACAACACCAACAAGAATTCACAATAGATTGATTTTTACTCAACACTAAATTCAATCTCTTCAGTATAAGAGAAAAATATATATTCCTATAAATAACATAACACGTAAACAACTCCTTTAATATTCCCAAAATACCATCACCTATTTATTTCTATAAAATTCAACCTACAACTACTATGGCAGACAAGTTCATTATTCAGATTTTATTACTCAACTTTATAATCATTTTATATTTTTTGCAATGACATCACACTATATTTTGTTCAACACCATTTCTAACTTTATCTTTTTAACATTCAAGATCTACTATCTTTTTAACATTTGCTAACGTCGTTACCCCTATAGCAACCTCCTAACCACACACTCTATGGCCATCAACATAATAAAAACATCATAGAACATTGAACATTACACATTAACATTGTTACATTTACATTACATAACTCATATTTACACAATTTGTACCAAAACTTTATAACATTTTTATCATCAATTCTCGATTAACTTTTATTTTTTAACATTCATCAGATTCTATACAAAAAATTTTAAATTTATCATTTACCTTTCAGTTACATCAACTTTCTACTATGGATTTTCCTTTTCTAACCTTTTATCCTTATTAGTTTGGGTGACTCTCTATTATTCATTGTTCTCTCTATATCTTATTTTGGCATTTGTCAATCTAACCTTACTACCCCCTTTCTTTTTTACTACTAACCGCTTCTAACCAACCATTAACATACTATGACACCAATATCTCTATAATAACCCCCTTCACTAATCCCATTTAAATCCTCTGGCACCGCTCGTTTTTTTGTACTAGGATGTGTGTACCCGAACTCTAACCAACTCATTCCCTTATCGGTTCCTAACCCTTTCAGGTAACCCTTTCCGGCGCTAAACGGTCCCTTCTTGTCCCAACACCTTTCGTTGCGGACTCCCTACACCACTACCCTTACTACATAATATCACCATCAACAAATATAATTACCATTCACATTACTCATCCCTCTACATATAATCACTAACTACTGTGTCCCTAAAATATCTAACACCCTCTTTATATATTATCAGTATCTCAACACTTATTTTCACTAACTCCCATTAACTCTATTTAACTAACTCCAATGCCCTTATTTATCATTATTACCCAAACCTCTTTACAACATTTCACCTTAATATACCACTAGAAATTCATCACTTATCTACTAACAACAATACCTCTCAATATCCAAATATATCATATGCGTAATCATTTACTATCCCTTAGAATCTAAATCTCATAATTATTCAAAATCATCCTCATAATTAATTATTCTTGAATATTTAAAATTCTACATTACATGGTTTACATAACAAATATATAAAATACACAACAGCAAAAATACACAAATACATTGACATTAATACATACAAAATATACAACCCAAATTATCAATTAATCGTTTATCATAAATCAGTCATAAACAGTCCATTTCAAAACACTGTCCACATTATTAAATGTTCATAAACACAATAAAATAATTAACCTCCATCGTCAAATAATAATCTTATCTTACGTATACATAACTCATTTTTAATTAAGTACATTATATCATCTTTTGTAATATAATAACTATTTAAATTTATTTTGTCCATTATACCATAGTAATACTCTGCAGGATTACTCCACATTACTATATCATAAAACTTGTCAACATTCGGTATGGTCCTGTCACCTTTGGTATAATTAGTCATAATTAGGTAATTTACCAAGTCATTATTTCCCTTATCTCCTACTCATTTAGTTTCGTTACAAGGTAAGTACTTACTATATTTATCAATCATCTCTACTCCTAACCTTTCCATAAATTCTTCATAGTCTCTACTTATCTTAAAAATTTCTACTTCTCTGTTTCTCTCAATATATCTCTCACTATCACACCAAGCTACATTCTTTCTACGTTTGCAGGGGACACTAATTGACAACTATTGCACCGCCTGTGAAGTGCACTAAAAAAACCAAGGACAACTTTATTTGTAGACCATATGTCTCCCAAATATACATCGAAGGCACTCTCGTCCTTCCTAAACACATGGGCTTCACCCCCAAATACACCATTAAGGGAAAAATCTACCCCCTGCAATTCTTTTACAATTATACTCTCTTTACACAGTCTCTTTAACCCTTCAACACACACTATCATTCCATTATTATTATATTCTATTCCCCATAAAATTTCATTATCACTACTCCTGTTTACATAATCATTTTCTAATATCATACTTTTATTTTTATTATCATAATTTTCTCCCCCACTTACCTTGTCTTTGTTTATCTCTAACTTGTTTACTCCCCTCTTATTTTCTAACTCTATCTCATTAATTCTCTTGTCAACATCAAAATTTCGTTTGTGCATTTCATTTTTTAATTCTTCTAATTTCTCGTCTAATTGATTCAATTTTACATTTCGCAAATTACTTTGTTTCTTTAGTTCGTTTAATTTGGTATCAAAACTGTCAAACTTTACATTAAATTAAAGTTTATATTCATCTGGTCAAATTTTTCATCAATTTGTTCTCTTAATTGGTTATTTTGTTTTTTTTATTAATTGAAATAGGTCTTCTAATGACACCTTATTATCGATTGCTCTAGGTGTTGAATTGGCACTTATTTCGTGTAATATAAATGATTCTGTATCTGTGTTGTTCATCTCTACGCTTTCGTTATTTTCTGCCATTTTGATAAACTTTTTTTTTTTTTTTTAATACTAAAATAACTATTTGATTACACTTGTCTTTGATATGCTTTTGTCAACATAACCTCTCATGTATTACGTTATGAACTATTTTGCCACTCTCTTTGTCTCTGAATCTGGCTTATTTTATATAAAATAATTTTATATAAAGTCCAATGTTCGGGGGCCAATTGTGGTCTTACTCTTTAACATCATTTATTTTTGTGTTAATAATATACAATAAAACACATGTACTTACCATAACACTCTCGGTATTAGCATGTGGTTCATACTCAACTTGAATTTCCTCTCTAGGGGCCAGGGTTCACTCTCAGCGAGATTCAGAAACAATAGAGGTTTTCGAAACAATAATTTTAACAACGTTTGTGTTGACATCTGAGTTGTTTAATATTCTTTCTTTTCATTAGTTACATTTACAATAAAAACAAAGATGGCACCTTACCATCACAACCAAAATGATTTCTGCGTATCTTTCCGCTTTGTTAATAATTACTGAGTTTCACTTATTTCGTGATTTGATTGTATACATGGTGTGTTACAAAACATTTCAAAGAGACTGCAGTTCTCTCTCTATGGTTTATCCACTTATAAAAGACAGAAACCAATGCCTCGATTTACTTATTTATAATTTATGAGTACAGACATATTCTTACGCGCACACACACACTCTTTACCCCCATGTTATTTATTGGTACCTTTTGTAAATTATAATTTACAATTTAGAGCTCATTTTCGCCAAAAGAATAATAGTTAATTAAGTTGAACTTTCCTGATTAGTGATTGCGGTCTCCCTTCACATGTCCTCCAGTTAGAGCCAGATGTTCGGCGCCTTTCATAATCTAGTCTATTCTTTTGTTACACTGAATTTACTTTGACATGTTAGGTAGCAGCTAGCAATGCTACATAGTAGTTATTGTTAATCACATTTTAGATTAATTAATAAGCACTTCTACCGGCAAAACTGTGCCAACCACAATTTTAGCGTGTTGCCACTTTGATGTGTTGTAAGGGACTGAGAACTGGTTATATGTAAGATTTGCATACGTATTAGTGCATCTGACGTCACCGTCTTTTGTTCTCTCGGCCAACGCCTTGTTTCATACGCTGTTGTTTCTGCGTCATTGTCGTTTATTAATGACGACACAGCCTTGTGAACCAATAAGAATTGCTATTAAAAGTCTTTCTCCATCTACACCGCCATTATCTCTGCTCGACTTCGCCCGTTCACCGGTGACCTTGGAATTATTCTCCTCTTGCTGAATATGCGTTGTTTGTGCACACACAGGGAGAATGGACCTAACCATACTTTACTTAACTTTGATACAATAAAACATTATGAAACACCCTCAAACCCCATAATTAAGATAACGGGCCTTTATGTACCGTTACACACTAATCATAAAAAACTTGTTTTGACACTCATATTTCTATTCGCTTCTATAAATTTGCTTTCTCAATTAAGCTTCTGTCTGCTATCTTCCTTCTGTTTTCTTCATTCACACTTCTGGAATCTAATATCACTCTTTTCAGCTATTTTATCATCCCTTAAATATTCAATTTCCCTAACATTTTTCCCTATCCTGTGCGGTGGTTCAGTTCGGGTGGCCACTTTTTGGTCCATTACTCCGCTGTCCATCCTTACACCTTCTGAGATCAGGGGAACATCATCCCTGCTCAGTTAAATGATTGCTGGAACATTTCTACAGTCAATTCATTATAATAAAAAACTTACAAGTAGTCGATTAGCGACTAATACTAAACACTTTTGGGATTCTTCACGTTGTAGCTGTTTGCATTTAATTATATATGGACAGTAATGTGGCAATTTTCGCATTCATAGGTTGGCTAATCTGTACGCTTTCAAATTTTGCTTATCATGTTTTTACAACGATACAGTTCTACGAGCCTTGGCTGGCAGCAGACGTCATTACGTTTTCTGCCTGTTCTGTCTTTTTCACTTTCTTGTTGTCGCGACAATTATTTAGGCCTTAGGCCTCAACGTTTTTCAATGTAAGCTGAGTGGCACACATTTGCGCCTCATCTAAAATGTAGCTTCATTTACGAATCGGTTTCTTCAAAATTAAAATCTTTCAGACTTAGCCAATCTCAACACTATGATTTAAGTGTAAAAAAGAAACCTAATAAATGTATTAATACAGTCCACTATCGTTATCATTCTGCATCCTGGCAATAGCACCCCAAACATATTCTTCCTGATAGAAAATTCTTAGTACACACGTGCCGACATCAACACATTTTGGTCCACTCGGATCGGAATTCAACATTTTTTTGGTCGCTCCGTGCCTGGATTCGTCATTCACCTTTTCATTATTTTTCTGCCCCAATTTCTGGCCATCACGGGCGACTCAGCATATTCGCTGATCCGACTGTCTCGGGACTTAACCAGCATTTCGTTCGTCGCCATTGAGCCTCGTGACGACATCACTGCAAGACCATCCATGTGCTAGCGTCAATACTCCAGTTTAAGCAGTCATCTCTCCGGTCTGTGTGTTTGCCATCTTCTCCACGGCCTCGACGCTTCAGGACATCGCATACCAGGTACCACATCATTAACAGGTGCGTACAATGGCTGAAGAAGGCCTCAAAGTGTTGGTCAGAAAGAGAGGCGGCTTAAAGTCTGCCATAGTGCGTATTAATTCGGCTATCATTAACTTTGACAAAAACACTAACACCAAACATTTTTTAACAGTTAGACTTGAAAGTCTAAAAAGCTTGGCAACAAAATACGATGAGGTACAGTCCGAAATTGAACTCATTTCTAAAGACATAAACGCTGCTCAAGAAGACAGAGTTGAGGTCGAAGAGCTGTTATATTCAACAGAAGCCAATATCTTACAATTGATAGAAACCTTTAACGTTCAGACTGTATCTCCCGTATTAACAAGCAATATGCAATTAAAACCGATAAGTTTGCCCTGCTTCACAGGCAATATCTTAGAATGGCAGCATTTCTACTCAATATTTCTGGACTTGGTGCACGCCAGATCTGATCTAACGTCAGTGCAGAAATTACACTATTTGTATTCGTCTCTGAAAAATGAGCCGCTAGATTTAATTAAGGCATTACCTATTTGTAACGAAAACTATTCTATAGCGTTGAGTTTGCTGTCCGCTAGATATGACAACAAATTCATACTAGCTAAGTATTATATTCAAAATTTACTTGAAGTAAGGTCAACAATTAAGGACTCTGTCCAAAGTTTGGCAGAATTCATAAATACGATAACGTCTTCCGTTAATTCACTGGCGGCCATGCAACTGTCAGTAGATTCATTCGAGCTTATCACTGTACAATTATTGTCAGCAAAACTGGACCATACCACGTTTAAATTATGGAAGGAGTCTATAGACCCCGATAATCTTCCTAACTTTCAAGGTTTTACTCAGTTTTTAAACGCACGTAGACAGTTGTTAGAAAATACACTGCCTATCGATGCCGGACAGCAGCTCAACAAGCTAAGTTTAAGATTCTATAATAAATCTGACAAACATAAATCACGAAACACTGCTGGCAGCACTGCATTTAAAAGTTATCACTCAGCGTCAAATAATTATTCATGCTTATGCTGTAAATCTAATCATCCAATTTACATGTGTGATCAATTTCGTGCACTAAGCACATCAGAACGAGGACAATTTATATTATATCATAAATGCTGTACCAATTGTTTAAGACCAGATCATTTCTCATCTAATTGTAAGATTAAACAATCATGTAAGATCTGCTCAAAACGACACCATACATTGTTGCACATAAACAATGTGTCAAAACCAGTTTCTGCCAGCAGCAGCAACTATTGTTCACTTAAATTACAATCTACAAATAATGTTCTTTTATCAACAGCAATTGTTTGTCATCGTCCGGGCTGGCAATAGACAACTCGCAAGAGTTCTATTGGATGCGGGTTCACAAATAAATTTTTGTACGGAATCATTTGCCAAGAAATTACGGCTTAACTTGACTAAATCTAACATACTGATTACAGGTATAAATAATACCGCGTGTTGTGCCACTAATCTAGCGTCTATACGCATTATTTCCCGCTATCAAAGATTTAGCTTCGAGGCAAAATGTGCGGTCTTATCTGCATTAACCCATAAACTGCCAGCACAATCTTTTGACATAAATCAATTTAACATTCCAGATAACGTTTTCCTCGCTGATCCACATTTCAACATATCAGCTGACATCGACATACTTTTAGGAGCGCAATTTTACCTAGATTTAATTTTAGCTAACAAATACGTACGCGGTTCTCATTTTCCTATTATACAGGAAACAAAGTTAGGCTACATTCTAGCAGGCAATCTGCCCAAACACTGCCGTTATAAGGGTCCTGCTGTTTCGTTCCTGGCTAGGAACAACGACAGTCAAATTCTGGAGTCTCTCGAGAAATTTTGGGAGACCGAAACTATCCCTGATAATGCACCTATTAATAACGAGTCAGCTTGTGAGGAGCATTTCGTTAAGTCTACTCATCGCAATCAAGAGGGTAGGTTCGTTGTTTCGCTACCATTTAAGTCTGACAATCCCCAGTTGGGTGAGTCCTATGCTAGCGCTGAAGCAAGATTCTTGAGTTTAGAACGCCGGTTCACGCGTGATTCTAAGCTTGCGCGCGAATACGCAAACTTTATTCAGGAGTATAAGGATCTTGGCCACATGACGCTTGTCGACGATTGCTCTATCAATTCCGGGGTTTCAAAGACCTACTATCTGCCACACCATGCCGTCTTTAAACATTCTAGTTCTACGACAAAACTTCGCGTCGTTTTTGACGGCTCGTCCAAAACTACCAATGGCCTTTCTCTCAATGACATTTTGTTGGTAGGCCCAAACGTCCAACAAGACCTTTTTTCTATTCTTTTGCGATTTCGTATGCATAACTATGTTCTCATTGCCGACATCGAGAAGATGTATCGACAAATTCTGGTAGCTGAGAAGGATTGTCATTATCAACGTATTCTGTGGGTGACTCTCCCCTCGAACAGTTTAAACACTTTGTATTGCGAACTGTAACATATGGCACTGCTACTGCTTCGTTTTTGGCTACTCGCTGTCTTAATCAGATTGGTAAGGATCATGAAGCTTCTTTTCCTGACGCAGCGTCAGCTATAACCAATGATTTCTATGTCGACGATTTGCTAACCGGTGCAGACACCATTTCTGATCTGACCAAGTTGAAATCTGACTTATGTACGTTGTTGAGTCAATACGGTCTCACGCTGCATAAATGGGCATCAAGTGAACCCAATGTGGTCGCAGATCATGACAATTTATCACTCCCTTTAAACAAACAGGGTAATGTGCGTACCTTGGGCATTCTCTGGAATAACACTACCGATTCATTTTTGTTTGACATAAAATCATTCCCGTTGAATCAAGCATCTCCAAGAGGAAAATCCTATCGATTATCGCAGGCATATACGATCTACTCGGACTCGTCGGTCCCATTGTTTTCCTGTACAAACAGTTTATGCAGCAACTCTGGCTGTACAATCTTGGTTGGGATGAGCCAATCTCCGGGCAATTACACTTGCATTGGCATTCATTATGCGATAAATTATGTCTGATCAGTAAAATTATTGTCCCACGTTCTATTCGCTGCAAGTCTAAAGCAAAGATAGTTGAATTACATGGGTTTTCGGATGCTTCTGAAAGGGGATATGGGTGTTGTGTTTACATTAGAGTCATTTATCAAGATTCATCGGCCTCTTGTCACCTTCTGTGTTCTAAATCTCGCGTGGCCCCCCTACAACAGGTGTCATTACCTCGCATTGAACTCTGCGCTTGTTTGTTGTTATCGCGGCTCGTATTCAAGGTCGTCCCTGCTCTTCATTCCTTTATTAATAGTGTTCATCTGTATTCTGACTCTATGGTGTCTCTTTACTGGATTCATGCCCAGTCTTCGAGGTGGAAAACCTACGTCACTAATCGCGTTGCCGAGATTCAGCGTCTTACGGAAGCCTACACATGGCATCACATCAATTCTCGACATAATCCTGCTGATATTATTTCTAGGGGATGTCACCCCGACGTTTTGCGCGATTGGTCGCTTTGGTGGCACGGTTCCTCCTGTTTGTCTCAATCTTCCGAGTCCAATCTTTTTCCACCCTTTTTACCTTCTAATCTGTCGTCTTCTGAATTCACTGCGGAGGAAAAACAAACCCCCAAACTTTCTCTAATGTCTACCCTGGCTATTGATCTTTCAAATGACTTTTCTTCGTTGCACCGTCTGACTCGCGTATACGCTTACTGCTTTCGATTCATCAAAAATATTAGACTCTCCAGTGCTGAGAAAATATCTGGCGCTCTTACCCCCGTTGAAATTCATTCCACTCTTAATTTTTTCATAAAACAATCTCAGTCGATCCACTTCGCTGCCGAGATTAATTGTCTTCGTAATGGGTCTTCTGTCTCTATTAGGAGTAAGTTGTCTTCTCTGGACCCGTTTCTTGATGAGTCTGGAGTAATACGCGTCGGCGGGCGCTTACAGCAGTCGCAACTACCTTATGACAATAAGCATCCTATTGTCTTGCATCCATCGGCTCATATTACTCGCCTTATTATTGAACGCGAACACATTCGCCTACTCCACGCTGGTGCTCAACTCGTGCATCACTCACTTCGTCAACGTTGGTGGATTATTAACGCCAAGATAGTCATTCGCTTCATCATTCGTAGATGCGTCAAGTGCCTCAGGTTTAGTGCCAAACAACAGGTTCAGAGGCTTGGTATTTTACCATCTCCTAGAGTCACTCCTTCGCGGCCGTTTCTATTCTGCGCAGTTGATTATGGTGGTCCCTTCATGATTCGTCATGGCGGGCAGAAATCTAGGACTCTGTCAAAATCGTACGTGTCTTTGTTCATCTGCTTAGCAACCAGGGCCATTCATTTGGAATTGGTTTCCGACCTTACAGCCAACGCGTTTATAGCTGCCTTACGTCGTTTTATGTCCCGTAGGGGCATACCCAGCCAGTTATATTCTGATAATGGCACGAACTTTAGGAAGGCCCGCAATGTTTTACATGACTTTTACAATCTTTGGCATAATAAGGATGCCACCTCATCAATCAAATCCTTTACGACCTCTCAGGGTATTTCATGGTCATTTATTCCGCCCTCATCGCCTCATTTTGGTGGTCTTTGGGAGAGCGGTATAAAGAGTTTAAAGTATCATTTGCGCCGCGTGGTAGGCAAGTCTATACTCACCTTCGAGGAGTTTACGACAGTTTTGTCTCAGATAGAGGCATGTCTAAACTCACGTCCATTATTTGCCATTTCATCGGATGTAAATGATCCGGTGCCCACTTACACCTGGCCATTTTTTGATTTGCGCACCATTAACGGCGATACCTGATCCAGACTTATCTCACGTTCCCATCTCTCGTCTTGGACGTTGGCAACTTCTCCAGACGTTTGTCCAAGTCATCTGGAAGGCTTGGTCTCGCGACTACTTACATCAATTACAACAACGTCACAAATGGAAATTCGCCAAGGATAACGTTTCCATTGGTGACCTGGTTTTACTGATTGAGGATAACTTACCTCCATTACCGTGGAAATTTGGTGTAATTACCGCCACATTTCCCGGCCCAGACAACTTAATTAAAGTAGTAGACATTCGCACGCCTACTGGTATTTTACGGAGACCAGTTCATAAGCTATGTTTGTTGCCAGCGCGGGACGAGGCTTAGACACAAGGTTACTATAATTATTTAGCACAATGCTATTTCACTTGGCCACTGGCTTTCATTACCTTATTGTCTGACAATTTGGTCAACTTAATTGTGATATGTATCATCACAACATTTTCATGTTAACTTGCATCATTGCGTGTTTTTATACTAAATTTGCATGTGACTTGTAATTTTACAACCATGCACTGTGCTCTTATATCTATACTTATCATATTTTCATGGTGGTATACTTTGCTATTTTTGTATTTATATGTTAATAATTTGTGAGGCATACTATGTCCTACACATTTACATTTGATATTGGTATTGGGTTATGTGTCATGTCATTGGTGGTATTGTTTTTATATAAAGGTTTTGTTACATAATATTCGCATGGTCTGCAGTTATACAAACCATGTATTCATTTTCTTGCACATTTGTCAATATGTGTGATATTTATTACTCTATGAATGTATTTCTTGCAATTGTTCAACACATGTATTACATTTGCATAACCGCATTGTTGTACTTGTCACTTATGCTATTGTGCCTTGTATTCATATATTCATAATTATCTAAACCGATTTCTATTGTATTTATTATGTATAACTTGTATTTATGTAAAACACATTGTTTTTTTTTCGCATCTACTGTCTATAACCACACGCCACGCCTATATTTTTATTTTTATATTGCATTTGTATTTTGTATTTTGTGATCACGCATTGCACAATTATTATTCATGCTTTAATCATGACATACATGTCATTACACTTTGTGCTTGCAACCATTCAACCATGTATAGCTTGTTTTCACATAATAATTTATTGTAAATTCCTGAAACTTCAGGTATAGCATGCCTCGTTCAAACTATATGGCGTCATGCTAAATTTATGTCTTTACATGTATAATCTTATAATACTTTGTCTGTTCACTTTACATTCAATACTATTGTATAGGTCTACTGGCCTTAACTGGTTCAAGCTAACCACTATGACTTGCATAAATGTTACAATTTATCAGGCCCATCATGTGATGAGTCACCGATTATTCATCATTAAACATTGTCAAATTATGTATTTTCATGTCTTACATCGTTTAATATTGTATACATACAATATATATTGGCAATACATTGCTAACTTTTGCATTTATACTCATGCACAAATCAAGTTGCACGCCGACCTTGGCCTGCTCAAATCTTATCATCACTCAAGCTTATCGCTAAGCAGTTAATGTCATAACTGTTATCTAAGATTTCAAATCAAGGTTCAATACAACTTACTGAGGTTGACCTTTATTATTAAGAACTCTGTATTTTTCTACAATAAGTTATTAAAATGTATTACAAAATCTTTTGATTTTTTGCGGGCAGTTATGGACAGTAATGTGGTAATTTTCGCATTCATAGGTTGGCTAATCTGTATGCTTTCAAATTTTGCTTATCATGTTTTTACAACAATACAGTTCTACGAGCCTTGGCTGGCAGCGGACGTCATTACGTTTGCTGCCTGTTCTGTCTTTTTCACTTTATTGTTGTCGCGACAATTATTTAGGCCTTAGGCCTCAACGTTTTTCAATGTAAGCTGAGTGGCACACATTTGCGCCTCATCTAAAATGTAGCTTCATTTACGAATCGGTTTCTTCAAAACTAAAATCTTTCAGACTTAGCCAATCTCAACACTATGATTTAAGTGTAAAAAAGAAACCAATAAATGTATTAATACAGTCCACTATCGTTATCAATCTGCATCCTGGCAATCTTAGTACACACATGCCGACATCAACACATTTTGGTCCACTCGGTTCGGAATTCAATAATATATTTCTTTTTCTTCTTGATTCCTTCTTCTTTTTCATTAACTAATAGCATATAACATTATTGATAGGCATTATTTTAAAATCCTTTTGACTTTCCTTCTTGTGACATATTTTCTCCGTATCATTTCTTCTTATATCATTTTCAATTACGAGAAATTCTAAATTATAGTTATATTAATTATCATCATTCTTTAGCTTCATTGTAGTCATTGAATTATTCGTTATTCTTCTTATTTAAGCACATTATCATTAATTGTTTTTATTTATTTATTTATTCTTCTTTTGTTCCCATCAAAAATATTATTTTTCTATTATTTCATTTGAAATCTGTTATTTATAAATATTAATCTGTTCTTACATTTTCTTGGTGGTTTGTCTTTTTATTTTATCAAATTGTTTCGAAATATTTAGTAAGTTGTCCTTATGTGCTTTTTGAATTTTGGGGTTTTTATTAAATCAATCCATTTTCTCAATATTTCATTTAAAATTAGTTTAACCGTTTTCGGTATCATTCACAACACAGATTGATCCACTCTTATATTTTTCCCATGGATTCTGTTGGTTAAACTTGTCAATAAAATTCGGTATTGGATTGCCCCATTGTGGGTCACTACCATACATTTCAATATTGTCGTACGTATATTGTCTCTCATCTTTATTACTTGGACCAGGATTAGGACCTTGGTTTTCCCAATGGTCAACTCGTTTGTCCACCTTTCTTTGTCGCTGTTCATCTTGTCTCCTCGAATCACTCTCCTCAGCCATTATATAATTTACTTGGGCTTGATTAGTCCCCTGATTGTCACTTGGTGGATTCCCCGAGGGTATGTCCCTATTTCTATCCCCACTTCTGGACCTCCGATATTCATAATGATCATTCCATTGTTGTCTGTTGTAGTTGTTTCTCTCATCTCGTGTATCATAATTTTGTTTCTGGTTAAAATACGGACGTTTTCCTTGGTAACGATTATTGTAATAATTGTTGTTGGCCCTGACATAATTTACCCTTTGTTGAGTGTCTCTGGGTTGTTCGTTTTTCCGCTCCTCTGTATTTCCTGATCTCCATCTACTCCTCCTGTAATATGATTCTTGCTCATAGTTCTCTAATAGTGTCTCCATACCTCCAATGGTCTTTATTTGTCCGTTTAGTCGAGGACTGATAATCTTTTCCTCGAAGTGATATGCTATGTTGGTCACCAAACACTCTTCAGGGATCTTTGGGTCTAAATACTTCGCCACACACACCTTCCCCAAAAATAAGCAGTAGGTGTCTGTCCTGTACTGCGGTCATACCTCCCACGACAGATATCGTCTCTAATAATGTTTTGCACTGACTCAGACCAGTACTTAAGCTTGAACATCATCTTAAAATTCCCATAATCACACACCTCGTTCCGGATTACAGTACACCAATTATCATTGATGTTTTTGAAACATTCATCTAGTATTCCTTTAATCATGTTCCATCGGTTCTCCTTCGACCTATTTAAAATTTCATCCACTCTTCCTAAAAATTCGAGTTGGTTTCTTCGATAATCTCGAAAGTTTACACTTTCCCTACTATCTTGGATAGTATGTTGAGTGTGGCATGTAGATCTGGAACCCATTCTATCTACCTCCCCTTGTAGGTTTGTATGTAATTGTTGTAAATTGTCTAATTTTTCTCCTTGGTTATGGAACTGGTTCTTGACATTTTCTATTGTCTCATTAAAATCTGTGAATTTACTGGTTATGTTGCTTTTTATACCCTCCAACTGATCATTATTTTCCTGGTGTATGGCCATTATACGAACTTGATTACTTTGTTCCTCACGATCCATTCGGGCATCTATTCCTGTTCTGATTTGTTCCATTGTTTCTTCTGTTTTATCTAATCTTTGATTGGTTTCTATTATTTTCTTTGCTGCCTCCTCCTTATATTCATCTACTCTTTGGCTAAAAAGTGTTTTGTTAACATTTTCAATTTTATTCTCGAGATTTTCCCTTAATTCCTTATTGAAATTCTCCATTTTACCCTCAATTTGTTTGAAATTTTCATTATTCTCTTCAAATTTTGCGTTCATATCTTCCCTTTGTCCGTCAACAGTTTCTTTCAATTCGAGGTATTGTTCATTAATGGTTTGTCTGATATCTCCATGAATAGTCTCAAATTTTTTCATTGAATTGTTTAACTAAACTTTTCTGAATACCGTCTATTTTCTCATTGGTTTGTTTGTTTTGTTCCTTCAAAGTTTCATTTTGTTTCTTTGAAGTTTCCTCCTGTTTTCTAAAGTTTTCATTTATTATATCAAATTTTTCGCTCAAGGTTTCATTTTGTTTCCTTTAGTTTCCTTAAAATTTTCATTTATTTTATCAATTTTTTTCTCCTGCTTACTAAATTGTTCTGCCATAAATTTCATCATTTCCTGCCAATTTCGTTCTTCTCTGGCTACCGCTTTATCTGGTTGGTCCCCTTGGGCATCCTCTTCAACTATTTCCCTTTCCGTGTCCATAATTGCGTCAGTTTCTTCTTTATCGCCTATCTGTTGTTCTATTTCACTGTCCGTGACTACTTCTATCTCTCGTTCCTGTCCACCTTCTTCCTTCTCCTTGTCTTCTGCCCTCTTCTTCGATCTGCCTCTGGTATTATGCATTTCTTGTTTTCTCATAGTTGCCGATGAAAATTAGGTTTTTTGTTATATTATCTTTCGTATATCTCAAAATTTCTTTCCTAATTAAAGCCCTTTTAAGTTGAGCGCCTTCTTGTAACGTCTCGCGGGTCTTCTCTCGGAGTATTTATAGTACTTTACTTAATTAAATCTATGTTTGTACGTTATCTTGTAACGTCTCGAGTGTATTCTCTCTGAGTATATATTATTTTTATGTCTATTTGTACTCTTCGAAAATCTCGCTTTATTAAGAGTCACAGAATTTGTTATATTTTATGTTAAAAGTTTCCAAAAATCGAGTGTGTGTGATTATGCAAATATTTTCTTAGATTTTATTTGTTTGAAATCAATACAGTTATTTGACAGTAGTGAGGAGAGAGAGTGCAAAGAGAAATTACTCTCTTAGTATACGATTAATTATTTCAAATTTCTCCGCTCATGAGTCCAGCTGACTGCAACGTTTACAAACACATTTGAGGTTAAACTAACTCCAAATGGCACGTGATATATTTTGGATGTCCGTTCTCTTCTCAGTCTTCTGACAATCTGTAACCAACTACCATCTACTGAAAATAATACACATTTTTATTCAAACAAAAAAGTATTCATTGAATTTATTTAGCATTTTTTTTTTTTTATCTTCTCCAAAAACAAAAAGGGATAATCGATTCTTACTGACAACACAGAATTAGTTCGATCTTATTTTTATACATATAGTTTATAACTAATATTTTTATTTCAATATTAATACCAAGAAAGAAATAATGAATTAATTTCCCAGGGTTATTTTAGAGTTCTTTGTACTTTGAGAAAGTCAGAAATGAATATGGGTTAATACCAAGCTTTACATAAATAAATTTTTATAATTTGTACTATTTATGTTATGTAGTTGGTTGGTTGACCGCTAGAGCGCAGGTTACGTTCCTTCACTGAAAACACGAAAGTTATTTAATGGCGGCCGGAATGTTCACGAGAACCCGTTCTGCTGTTTTTGGGGTTAACTAAATAATAAAGTTTATGTTCACCTCTTTTCCTGAAGTATTTATAGAGATAGTGCTGTTTCTAGTGTTCTAAATTTATAGTTGAGGTGTAATTTAGTAAAATTTTACTCGGTAACGATCTCACCAAAATGTCGAATTTCTGTGGGCTAGGCCTGGACATCGAAGGTTGATTTTTCAAGGTTTCATCAAATTACGGGCGTGAATTATTCTATTCGAAGGAGTTCTAATATGTAGTGGACATCACTCGTTAATTTTATTAATTTTGCACTGATTATTTCAAATGGTATTTGTTAATTTCTTAAATTTTTATAGACATTACACTTTGTCAAAACGTTCACTTCCAATATCCTTTAACAATTCATTCCAATTCTTGTTAGTTGGTTACTCTTAGTAACCAAGGATTTTTATGGGTTTTTATTGGTGAATCTATATACTTTTTAGTATATAGGCTATTATTAATTATTATAAATTCATTTCTTCTTTTTAGAAAAATAATCCTTTTTAGATTTTATTTATAATTGAATTTAATTTATTTAAGGTTTTTCTTTATAATTTTCCTTAAGCTTGTACACTGGTATTTTATATTTTAATCCCTTTTAATTTGATTTATTTATGATTTATCATTTACTTAATGTATCCTTACTCTAAACTATTTTTCATATGCCATCTTGCTAACATAGTATTATTTTATATTTAACCCTAGGTTATCTTATATTTAAACAAAATCATTATTAAAACACAAAGACTATTCCTAGGTACAAGACCTTTGTGGCCTACACAATACAAAAATACAAAACTTGTCAGCAGCAATATAGTCCACTGCTACAATATTGATTGTTTTTCATCTCCAGTACCAATCTGTGAGATGCTCTTTTTAAAGGTTTACACTTTCACTATGTACACTATATTTCACTTTGTACACTGCACTTTTATTATTATTGTTTACAGTTTTTTGTAGTACAAAGTTTTTTATAGCTTGGTACATAATACTCACGTCTGACTTTTAGAATTGGGTGATTACTGGTTTTAACGATGGTGATTGTGTTATCATATTTGGGCAGGAGTTATGTAACGTTACATACAGTAAAGCTCCCCCACTAGAACAGATTTATTTTTGTTTACTTGTTTTTAAAAAATAATCGTTGAACTCTTCAGGCTTCGGATTCTTTCATCATTCTTCATAATATCTCTTTATTTCTGATTGGTTATACACCTGTTATTCGGTTAATGGTGTAGCGTGACAGATATTCCACTAATAGTTAATTCAATTAAGATCATATAAATAATTAAATTACTTATAACCAAGAATTTCAAATGAAAATAAAATCACACTTCAAAGAAAAACACCACTATAAAAGAAAAAAAAAGTAATTCAGTAATAAAAATGCAACAATTAAAGCCAATAAATTAAAATGAAACTCATATTAAAAAATCAGGAGATTACCCAGGAGATTAGGAGCAGGTGATAAACAAGATACCCCAAACACAAGAAGAAAGAAGAGTAAAGTTAGTAGCAGGTGATAAACAAGATACCCCAAACACAAGAAGAAACAAGAAGAGAAAGATTAGAAGCAGTTGATAAAGAAGATACCCCAAACCAACCATCGGACAAAATAAAACAAAGTACCTTGGTTTACCCAAGAAGGAAGAAGAGAAGAAAGGAAGATATAGGATGGGAGAACCACAATAAAAACCTATTATTAACTACCATGAACCCCAAACCAAATGTTAATACCATTAAAGAAAGTATAACACTCCAAAACCTTATGAAATTGTAATTTAGTTATATACAAAAGTATTGAGTAGTATGGTAAGAAGTGCACCAACTAAAGTTATTATATGGTAAAATAAACAAACCTTCACAGTCCATTATGACTAAAGGTCTGGTCTGAGAATAATAAAACTCAAATATAAGTCAGAACCAACAGTGAATGTGTACCAGTGTAGTGTTTTTAAATGTAATAAACTTCAAGTTATTGTGTAACTATAACTTAAACAAGGTGCTATTAAATAACTTTTATATTTTATAATTAACAGGTGATGAAATATTAAAATGAAAAATATTTCCAATATTTCATAAATAAGGTCACTTTTTTATA
The DNA here is from genome assembly GCA_034769895.1 of Magicicada septendecula. NCBI lineage: Eukaryota > Metazoa > Arthropoda > Insecta > Hemiptera > Cicadidae > Magicicada > Magicicada septendecula. The sequence goes on along the minus strand of CM068368.1, from coordinate 400,843,527 downwards.
TCAAAACATTCATAGCAATGCTAATAATAAAGGAAGTATGTGGGGAATGTTTACTATATCAAGGGGTTAGATAATAATACAATATAATCAGAAAGGACTGAAAATAAATTAAGTTTAAATAAAATTAAGAAATTAAATGGCTAATAATGTTCAGAGCCTGTGAACTCCACTTTAAAAGAGTTCTAATAGAATAAGGTTTATATTTAGAGTAAGATGTTTTAATTACATAACAGCATGCATACAAATTAAAATGTTTATGTATGGATGCTGTATCAATTTATAAAATGTTTAAAATGTATGTTCAAAATAGTTCCAGCAAACATGTCTAACTTTGAAGACTGCTAATTCATGTCAAATATTATTTTTTGTATTAGTAGCATGAATTATATGCTACAGGTATCAATAATTATGTAAACAATTCTATTTCATGTTATGTTAACTTTTAAAAGTCAGAGGAGGTGTAGAATTAACTTTATTTGAAAAAACCATATATGTAAAACACTAAACTCTAGGCCAAATAATGAATCCACAAAAATTAATATAAACTGGTTAATTAACCAATGAACCATGTAAACTAACAAGATTTATGTAAGGTGGATCGATAACTAACTACTGTAAATGATCCTATGCTTTAAAAGAGTAATATAGAAAAATGTCTTAAATTATTAAAAATTTTCGAAATGTAAAAATTAACTATTTCAGAGGAGAATTAGTAAATTAATGAATTATCACTAAAAGACAGTTCAAATGTTAAATTTGTAAGGTATTTAGGAAAGCGAAAGGTTTGTGACCATCTGAAATTTATTGTAATTATTTTTCTAACACCTAAAATGGCAGAAATTTTGTACAAGAACAGGAAACAGAGGTTTGGGCCTAGATTTCCAAAAAGACAGAAATATGGCTATTTTAACAAAAATCTCAACAAATATGGACTATGACATATCAAATTAAACAGAATGAGATAAATAAACCAATTATGTGGTTAATAGTTCATGAAAGCAATCAATAAACTAAAAATATTCCATATATAATGTACTTTATAATTATGTATATAGGAAATGAAAATTATTTTAACAATACTTTTCCAATATTAACTTGGCAAGATATTTCCTAAGACGAAGGTAGTAAAACAGTTCTTTGTTAACATTCAACAGGAACGGTTGATGCTGAATCGCGTTCTAAAACCGGATACCGAAGTGTAATGGAGTACTAAGCGAAAATCAGTGAAATACGAGAGTTACCTAAATTGACACTTTATGGCTTAAAATCAGTGAAATACTCTACCACAATAGTGAAAACAAATGATACACAACACAATACAAGGGAATTAAACCGTTCAAACTACCTAACATTAATAATTCACTTCATAACAACTTTTCGATTTTTTGTCATAACCAGCAAACATTCAATACATATAAAATAAGACAATTAACACCTGTGAACACTGAACACTTATCCAGGATACCAGAACAACACAATAGACAATATACACTATCACGGGGACCAATAAAACAGTTGTGAAGGGGAATTTATTATCAGAATTTCCAACCATCAGTTTGCAGTAATATTCCACAGCGAGACGTGCCGCCATTGTGAATTTCCCGTGATGCAAAGTACCAACCAGCTACGAAGTCGCTAGTCAACGATTGTGTATAAATTGTAGACTACAAACATTATATATTATTAACAAATTGTCATTTTTTACTTTTAAGACTTATATTTTTACTTCCATATTCCTTAAGGAATGGAAGTATGGTGATGGCAAAAAAAATCGTGTTCGAGATTATTGCAGATTCTGATTCTACTACACTCAAAACATGAAAAAAAGTCGTTTTCCGAAAAGTGTCTGTGTGTGTGTCTGTTTGTCTGTAGATTTTTTTTCTATGGCAAACGATAACTGCCGCAAATTCAAACAGAATCAAATAATTTTTTGCATACAGCCCTGATTTGTAGAGTACTCACGACCTGTTGTTTTTGGTGAAGATCGGTTGAGGGAAAGGGGTAGTTTACCAGTAACAGTTTTTTTATCAAGGGAAATTTTTTTTTGGCAAACGATAACAGCCGCAAATTTAAACAGAATCAAATAATGTTTCGCATACAGCCCTGAATTGTAGAGTTCTCAAGACCTATTGTTTTTGGTGAAGATCGGTTAAGGGAAAGGGGTAGGTTACCTACAACGTTTTTTTAACAAGGGTATTTTCTATGGCAAACGATAACAGCCGCAAATTCAAACAGAATCAAATAATTTTCTGCATACAGCGCTGATTTGTAGAGTACTCAAGACCTATTGTTTTTGGTGAAGATCGGTTGATGGGAAGGGGTAGTTTACCTGCAACGTTTTTTATCAAGCGTATTTTCTATGGCAAACGATAACAGCCGCAAATTCAAACAGAATCAAATAATTTTTTGCATACGTCCTTGAATTGTATAGGTCTCAAGGACTTCCGATTTTGGTGAAGATCGGTTAAGGGGAAGGGGTAGTTTACCTGCAACCTTTTACGTTTTAACAAGAGTAAAGTACTTGAAAATTTATTTAAACTTTTTGAAACAATGGTAATTGTTAAAAATAAAATAATTTTGTTGCCAGGCAATAAAATTAAAATTTTTTCATTTTAATGTAATATAATATTTTTCATTTAATACGGCAATAAAAAGGCAGGTAAGACACACACACACACACACACACACACACAATTCACGTTATTTCTGGCCTCACTCATGTTTATTTTCTTACGTTTGCACGCTTTTTAAATGGAAAGTGCCGAAACCCACACCAACATAACGCGTGCAAGCCGAAAAAATGGACATCAATTTGCTTACTGGCGAAGCTAGTAGTTGATGAATGGGTAGGCAAAAATCTTATCTTAAATTGTTTTTAAGGAATCACTAAAAGGACGGTGGGTCAAATCGGACGCTGAGGTAGTTTGCTGTAACCGAATGGTTTCACAAACAGCCGTAAGAATTTTACTAGCAGGGAGTCTACAGGTTAGCGCAACAGTGGAACTCATGTCTTAATGTTATTGGAGACTTCTTTTAAAATCGTTGAATAAAAAATGCTTTACAGCTCTATACGTGTGTCTATTGACCAATCCTTGTATTAGTCATTATATATTATATAGACATTATATATTATTAACAAATTGTCATTTTTTACTTTTAAGAATTATATTTTTGTACATGTTATACTTTCTAGGCATACCCTTCTCTGACTATATAAATATAATCGTTATAAGAACCTTTTTCAATATTTATAAAAAATAACCTGTAATAGCAAATCGATATATCCCTGTAAAAGAGTCGAATAGTTGCTCAACATCGATTTAAAATCGATTTATAAGATTATTATTAATAAATCAAATTATTTCAATTATCTGGATTTTACAATTATTTCACATCTTAAATTAAGAGTTTAACTAACTACAGGACTTACTGGAAGACGATAAATCCTAACTGAAGGTGATATACTGGAGCATCGCTGAAAATCACTAATCGATTACAGCAAGAAGATAATCTGATTAACTCCGGATTTAGTTAAGGTCTACCAGAAGTGTAAAAATTAACCAAAATAAATTCACAGAATTTTAAAATTTCAAACAAAACACAGAACCAGGATTATTTCTAAATTATTACAATAACAAACAAACATACATTTTTTTTTAACAAATTTTTTTTTAAATAAAATTTTTTATCTTTTCTTTGAACCTACACAAAGAAATTTGATTATTTGTAACCAGTGTAAACAGGTCTAGTTACAATGGTAACAGGCTTGATTTCATACTCAACTCTCTCTCTCTTGGAGGCACGTTCATTAATGATTTAATTTCTCTGGGTAGTGGTCTTTCACATATTACCTGATAAGGGCAGGTCACACTAATCATAAAAAACTTGTTTTGACACTCATATTTCTATTTGGTTCTATAAATTTGCTTTCTCAATTAAGCTTCTGTCTGCTATCTTCCTTCTGTTTTCTTCATTCATACATCTGGAATCTAATATCACTTTTTTCAGCTATTTTATCATCCCTTAAATATTCAATTTCCCTAACATTTTTCCCTATCCTGTGCGGTGGTTCAGTTCGGGTGGCCACTTTTGGGGCCATTACTCCGCTGTCCATCCTTACACCTTCTGAGATCAGGGGAACATCATCCCTGCTCAGTTAAATGATTGCTGGAACATTTCTACAGTTAATTCATTATAATAAAAAACTTACAAGTAGTCGATTAGCGACTAATACTAAACACTTTTGGGATTCTTTATGTTGTAGCTGTCTGCATTTAATTATATATTTCTTTTTCTTCTTGATTCCTTCTTCTTTTTCATTAACTAATAGCATATAACATTATTAATAGGCATTATTTTAAAATCCTTTTGACTTTCCTTCTTGTGACATATTTTCTCCGTCTCATTTCTTCTTATATCATTTTCAATTCCAAGAAATTCTAAATTATAGTTGTATTAATTATAATAATTCTTTAGCTTCATTGTAGTCATTGAATTATTCGTTATTCTTCTTATTTAAGCACATTATCATTAATAGTTTTTATTTATTTATTGATTCTTCTTTTGTTCCCATCAAAAATATTATTTTTCTATTATTTCACTTGAAATCTGTTATTTATAAATATTATTTAATAATCTGTTCTTATATTTTCTTGGTGGTTTGTCTTTTTATTTTATCAAATTGTTTCGAAATATTTAGTAAGTTGTCCTTACATGCTTTTTGAATTTTGGGGTTTTTATTAAATCAATCCTTTTTCTCAATATTTCATTTAAAATTAGTTTAACTGTTTTCGGTATCATTCACAACACGGATTGATCCACTCTTATATTTTTCCCGTGGATTCTGTTGGTTAAACTTGTCAATAAACTTCGGTATTGGATTGCCCCATTGTGGGTCACTACCATACATTTCAATATTGTCGTACGTATATTGTCTCTCATCTTTATTACTTGGACCAGGATTAGGACCTTGGTTTTCCCAACGGTCAACTCGTTTGTCCACCTTTCTTTGTCGCTGTTCATCTTGTCTCCTCGAATCACTCTCCTCAGCCATTATATAATTTACTTGGGCTTGATTAGTCCCCTGATTGTCACTTGGTGGATTTCTTGAGGGTATGTCCCTATTTCTATCCCCACTTCTGGACCTCCGATATTCATAATGATCATTCCATTGTTGTCTGTTGTAGTTGTTTCTCTCATCTCGTCTATCATAATTTTGTTTCTGGTTAAAATACGGACGTTTTCCTTGGTAACGATTATTGTAATAATTGTTGTTGGCCCTGACATAATTTACCCTTCGTTGAATGTCTCTGGGTTGTTCGTTTTTCCGCTCCTCTGTATTTCCTGATCTCCATCTACTCCTCCTGTAATATGATTCTTGCTCATAGTTCTCTAATAGTGTTTCCATACCTCCAATGGTCTTTATTTGTCCGTTTAGTCGAGCACTGATAATCTTTTCCTCGAAGTGATATGCTATTTTGGTCACCAAACACTCTTCAGGGATCTTTGGGTCTCAATACTTCGCCACACACACCTTCCCCAAAAAATAAGCAGTAGGTGTCTGTCCTGTACTGCGGTCATACCTCCCATGACAGATATCGTCTCTAATAATGTTTTGCACTGACTCAGACCAGTACTTAAGCTTGAACATCATCTTAAAATTCCCATAATCACACACCTCGTTCCGGATTACAGTCCACCAATTATCATTGATGTTTTTGAAACATTGATCTAGTATTCCTTTAATCATGTTCCATCGGTTCTCCTTCGACCTATTTAAAATTTCATCTACTCTTCCTAAAAATTCGAGTGGGTTTCTTCGATAATCTCGAAAGTTTACACTTTCCCTACTATCTTGGATAGTATGTTGAGTGTGGCATGTAGATCTGGAACCCATTCTATCTACCTCCGCTTGTAGGTTTGTTTGTAATTGTCGTAAATTGTCTAATTTTTCTCCTTGGTTATGGAACTGGTTCTAGACATTTTCTATTGTCTCATTAAAATCTGTGAATTTACTGGTTATGTTGTTTTTTATACCATCCAACTGATCATTATTTTCCTGGTGTATGGCCATTATACGAACTTGATTACTTTGTTCCTCACGATCCATTCGGGCATCTATTCCTGTTCTGATTTGTTCCATTGTTTCTTCTGTTTTATCTAATCTTTGATTGGTTTCTTTTATTTTTTTTTCTGCCTCCTCCTTATATTCATCTACTCTTTGGCTAAGTGTTTTGTTAACATTTTCAATTTTATTCTCGAGATTTTCCCTTAATTCCTTATTGAAATTCTTCATTTTACCCTCAATTTATTTTAAATTTTCATTATTCTCTTCAAATTTTGCGTTCATACCTTCCCTTTGTCTGTCAACAGTTTCTTTCAATTCGAGGTATTGTTCATTAATGGTTTGTCTGATATCTCCATGAATAGTCTCAGTTTTTTCATTGAATTGTTTAACTAAACTTTCCTGAATACCGTGTATTTTCTCATTGGTTTGTTTGTTTTGTTCCTTCAAAGTTTCGTTTTGTTTCTTTGAAGTTTCCTCCTGTTTTCTAAAGTTTTCATCTATTTTATCAAATTTTTCGCTCTAGGTTTCATTTTGTTTCCTTGAGTTTTCCTTATTTTCCTTAAAATTTTCATTTATTTTATCAAATTTTTTCTCCTGTTTACTAAATTGTTCTGCCATAAATTTCATCATTTCCTGCCAAATTGGTTCTTCTCTGGCTACCGCTTTATCTGGTTGGTCCCCTTGGGCATCCTCTTCAACTATTTCCCTTTCCGTCTCCATAATTGCGCCAGTTTCTTCTTTATCGCCTATCTGTTGTTCTATTTCACTGTCCGTGACTACTTCTATCTCTCGTTCCTGTCCACCTTCTTCCTTCTCCTTGTCATCTGCCCTATTCTTCGATCTGCCTCTGGTATTACGCATTTCTTGTTTTCTCATAGTTTCCGATGAAAATTAGGTTTTTTGTTATATTATCTTTCGTATATCTCAAAATTTCTTTCCTAATTAAATCCCTTTTAAGTTGAGCGCCATCTTGTAACGTCTCGCGGGTCTTCTCTCGGAGTATTTATAGTACTTTACTTAATTAAATCTATGTTTGTACATTATCTTGTAACGTCTTGAGTGTATTCTCTCTGAGTATATATTATTTTTACGTCCATTTGTACTCTTCGAAAATTTTCTGTTTATTAAGAAAATTAAAGCGAAAATTCTCGCTTTATTAAGAGTTACAGAATTTGTTATATTGTATGTTCAAAGTTTCCAAAAATCGAGTGTGTGTGATTATGCAAATATTTTCTTAGATTTTATTTGTTTGAAATCAATACCATTGTTTGACAGTAGTGAGGAGAGAGAGTGCAAAGAGAATTACTCTCTTAGTATACGATTAATTATTTCAAATTTCTCCGCTCGTGAGACCAGCTGACTGCAACGTTTACAAACACATTTGAGGTTAAACTAACTCCAAATGGCACGTGATATATTTTGGATGTCCGTTCTCTTCTCAGTCTTCTGACAATCTGTAACCAACTACCATCTACTGAAAATAATACACATTTTTATTCAAACAACAAAGTATTCATTGAATTTATTTAACATTTTTTTTTCTCCCAAAACATAAAGTGATAATCGATTCTTACTGACAACACAGAATTAGTTCGATCTTATTTTTAAACATACAGTATATAACAAATATTTTTATTTCAATATTAATACCAAGAAAGAAATAATGAATTAATTTCCCAGGGTTATTTTAGAGTTCTTTGTACTTTGAGAAAGCCAGAAATGAATATGGGTTAATACCAAGCATTACATAAATAAATTTTTATAATTTGTACTATTTATGTTATGTAGTTGGTTGGTTGACCCCTAGAGCGCAGGTTACGTTTCTTCTCTGAAAACACGAAAGTTATTTAATGGCGGCCAGAATGTTCACCAGAACCCGTTCTGCTGTTTTTGGGGTTAACTAAATAATAAAGTTTATGTTCACCTCTTTTCCTGAAGTATTTAAAGAGATAGTGCTGTTTCTAGTGTTATAAATTTATAGTTGAGGTTTAATTTAGTTAAATTTTACTCGGTAACGATCTCACCAAAATGTCGAATTTCTGTGGGCTAGGCCTGGACATCGAAGGTTGATTTTTCAAGGTTTCATCAAATTACGGGCGTGAATTATTCTATTCGAAGGAGTTCTAATATGTAGTGAACATCACTCATTAATTTTATTAATTTTGCACTGATTATTTCAAATGGTATTTGTTAATTTCTTAAATTTTTATAGACATTACACTTTGTCAAAACGTTCACTTCCAATATCCTTTAACAATTCATTCCAATTCTTGTTAGTTGGTTACTCTTAGTAACTAAGGATTTTTATGGGTTTTTATTGGTGAATCTATATACTTTTTAGTATATAGGCTATTATTAATTATTATAAATTCATTTCTTCTTTTTAGAAAAATAATCCTTTTTAGATTTTATTTATAATCGAATTTAATTTATTTAAGGTTTTTCTTTATATTTTTCCTTAAGCTTGTACACTGGTATTTTATATTTTAATCCCTTTTAATTTGATTTATTTATGATTTATCATTTAATTAATGTATCCTTACTCTAAACTATTTTTCATATGCCATCTTGCTAACATAGTATTATTTTATATATTATTATTTTATATTTAACCCTAGGTTATCTTATATTTAAACAAAATCATTATTAAAACACAAAGACTATTCCTAGGTACAAGACCTTTATGGCCTACACAATACAAAATTACACAAAATACAAAACTTGTCAGCAGCAATATAGTCCACTGCTACAATATTGATTGTTTTTCATCTCCAGTACCAATCTGTGAGATGCTCTTTTTAAAGGTTTAAACTTTCACTAAGTACACTATATTTCACTTTGTACACTGCACTTTTATTATTATTGTTTACAGTTTTTTGTAGTACAAAGTTTTTTATAGCTTGGTACATAATACTCATGTCTGACTTTTAGAATTGGGTGATTACTGGTTTTAACGATGGTGATTGTGTTATCATATTTGGGCAGGAGTTATGTAACGTTACATACAGTAAAGCTCCCCCACTAGAACAGATTTATTTTTGTTTACTTGTTTTTAAAAAATAATCGTTGAACTCTTCAATCTTCGGATTCTTCCATCATTCTTCATAATATCTCTTTATTTCTGATTGGTTATACACCTGTTATTCGGTTAATGGTGTAGCATGACAGATATTCCACTAATAATTAATTCAATTAAGATCATATAAATAATTAAATTACTTATAACCAAGAATTTCAAATGAAAATAAAATCACACTTCAAAGAAAAACACCACTATAAAAGAAAAAAAAGTAATTCAGTAATAAAAATGCAACAATAAAAGCCAATAAATTAAAAGGAAACTCATATTAAAAAATCAGGAGATTACCCAGGAGATTAGCAGCAGGTGATAAACAAGATACCCCAAACACAAGAAGAAAGAAGAGTAAAGTTAGTAGCAGGTGATAAACAAGATACCCCAAACACAAGAAGAAACAAGAAGAGAAAGATTAGAAGCAGTTGATAAAGAAGATACCCCAAACCAACCATCGGACAAAATAAAACAAAGTACCTTGGTTTACCCAAGAAGGAAGAAGAGAAGAAAGGAAGATATAGGATGGGAGAACCACAATAAAAACCTATTATTAACTACCATGAACCCCAAACCAAATGTTAATACCATTAAAGAAAGTATAACACTCCAAAACCTTATGAAATTGTAATTTAGTTATATACAAAAGTATTGAGTAGTATGGTAAGAAGTGCACCAACTAAAGTTATTATATGGTAAAATAAACAAACCTTCACAGTCCATTATGACTAAAGGTCTGGTCTGAGAATAATAAAACTCAAATATAAGTCAGAACCAACAGTGAATGTGTACCAGTGTAGTGTTTTTAAATGTAATAAACTTCAAGTTATTGTGTAACTATAACTTAAACAAGGTGCTATTAAATAACTTTTATATTTTATAATTAACAGGTGATGAAATATTAAAATGAAAAATATTTCCAATATTTCATAAATAAGGTCACTTTTTTATATCAAAACATTCATAGCAATGCTAATAATAAAGGAAGTATGTGGGGAATGTTTACTATATCAAGGGGTTAGATAATAATACAATATAATCAGAAAGGACTGAAAATAAATTAAGTTTAAATAAAATTAAGAAATTAAATGGCTAATAATGTTCAGAGCCTGTGAACTCCACTTTAAAAGAGTTCTAATAGAATAAGGTTTATATTTAGAGTAAGATGTTTTAATTACATAACAGCATGCATACAAATTAAAATGTTTATGTATGGATGCTGTATCAATTTATAAAATGTTTAAAATGTATGTTCAAAATAGTTCCAGCAAACATGTCTAACTTTGAAGACTGCTAATTCATGTCAAATATTATTTTTTGTATTAGTAGCATGAATTATATGCTACAGGTATCAATAATTATGTAAACAATTCTATTTCATGTTATGTTAACTTTTAAAAGTCAGAGGAGGTGTAGAATTAACTTTATTTGAAAAAACCATATATGTAAAACACTAAACTCTAGGCCAAATAATGAATCCACAAAAATTAATATAAACTGGTTAATTAACCAATGAACCATGTAAACTAACAAGATTTATGTAAGGTGGATCGATAACTAACTACTGTAAATGATCCTATGCTTTAAAAGAGTAATATAGAAAAATGTCTTAAATTATTAAAAATTTTCGAAATGTAAAAATTAACTATTTCAGAGGAGAATTAGTAAATTAATGAATTATCACTAAAAGACAGTTCAAATGTTAAATTTGTAAGGTATTTAGGAAAGCGAAAGGTTTGTGACCATCTGAAATTTATTGTAATTATTTTTCTAACACCTAAAATGGCAGAAATTTTGTACAAGAACAGGAAACAGAGGTTTGGGCCTAGATTTCCAAAAAGACAGAAATATGGCTATTTTAACAAAAATCTCAACAAATATGGACTATGACATATCAAATTAAACAGAATGAGATAAATAAACCAATTATGTGGTTAATAGTTCATGAAAGCAATCAATAAACTAAAAATATTCCATATATAATGTACTTTATAATTATGTATATAGGAAATGAAAATTATTTTAACAATACTTTTCCAATATTAACTTGGCAAGATATTTCCTAAGACGAAGGTAGTAAAACAGTTCTTTGTTAACATTCAACAGGAACGGTTGATGCTGAATCGCGTTCTAAAACCGGATACCGAAGTGTAATGGAGTACTAAGCGAAAATCAGTGAAATACGAGAGTTACCTAAATTGACACTTTATGGCTTAAAATCAGTGAAATACTCTACCACAATAGTGAAAACAAATGATACACAACACAATACAAGGGAATTAAACCGTTCAAACTACCTAACATTAATAATTCACTTCATAACAACTTTTCGATTTTTTGTCATAACCAGCAAACATTCAATACATATAAAATAAGACAATTAACACCTGTGAACACTGAACACTTATCCAGGATACCAGAACAACACAATAGACAATATACACTATCACGGGGACCAATAAAACAGTTGTGAAGGGGAATTTATTATCAGAATTTCCAACCATCAGTTTGCAGTAATATTCCACAGCGAGACGTGCCGCCATTGTGAATTTCCCGTGATGCAAAGTACCAACCAGCTACGAAGTCGCTAGTCAACGATTGTGTATAAATTGTAGACTACAAACATTATATATTATTAACAAATTGTCATTTTTTACTTTTAAGACTTATATTTTTGTACATGTTATACTTTCTAGGCATACCCTTCTCTGACTATATAAATATAATCGTTATAAGAACCTTTTTGAATATTTATATAAAAATAACCTGTAATCGCAAATCGATATATACCTGTAAAAGAGTCGAATAGTTGCTCAACATCGATTTAAAATCGATTTATAAGAATTATTATTAATAAATCAAATTATTTCAATTATCTGGATTTTACAATTATTTCACATCTTAAATTAAGAGTTTAACTAACTACAGGACTTACTGGAAGACGATAAATCCTAACTGAAGGTGATATACTGGAGCATCGCTGAAAATCACTAATCGATTACAGCAAGAAGATAATCTGATTAACTCCGGATTTAGTTAAGGTCTACCAGAAGTGTAAAAATTAACCAAAATAAATTCACAGAATTTTAAAATTTCAAACAAAACACAGAACCAGGATTATTTCTAAATTATTACAATAACAAACAAACATACATTTTTTTTAACAAAATTTTTTTTAAATAAAATTTTTTATCTTTTCTTTGAATCTACACAAAGAAATTTGATTATTTGTAACCAGTGTAAACAGGTCTAGTTACAATGGTAATAGGCTTGATTTCATACTCAACTCTCTCTCTCTTGGAGGCACATTCATTAATGATTTAATTTCTCTGGGTAGTGGTCTTTCACATATTACTTGATAAGGGCTGGTCACACTAATCATAAAAAACTTGTTTTGACACTCATATTTCTATTCGCTTCTATAAATTTGCTTTCTCAATTAAGCTTCTGTCTGCTATCTTCCTTCTGTTTTCTTCATTCATACTTCTGGAATCTAATATCACTTTTTTCAGCTATTTTATCATCCCTTAAATATTCAATTTCCCTAACATTTTTCCCTATCCTGTGCGGTGGTTCAGTTCGGGTGGCCACTTTTGGGTCCATTACTCCGCTGTCCATCCTTACACCTTCTGAGATCAGGGGAACATCATCCCTGCTCAGTTAAATGATTGCTGGAACATTTCTACAGTCAATTCATTATAATAAAAAACTTACAAGTAGTCGATTAGCGACTAATACTAAACACTTTTGGGATTCTTTATGTTGTAGCTGTTTGCATTTAATTATATATTTCTTTTTCTTCTTGATTCCTTCTTCTTTTTCATTAACTAATAGCATCTAACATTATTGATAGGCATTATTTTAAAATCCTTTTGACTTTCCTTCTTGTGACATATTTTCTCCGTATCATTTCTTCTATATCATTTTCAATTCCAAGAAATTCTAAATTATAGTTGTATTAATTATCATAATTCTTTAGCTTCATTGTAGTCATTGAATTATTCGTTATTCTTCTTATTTAAGCACATTATCATTAATTGTTTTTATTTATTTATTTATTCTTCTTTTGTTCCCATCAAAAATATTATTTTTCTATTATTTCACTTGAAATCTGTTATTTATAAATATTATTTAATAATCTGTTCTTATATTTTCTTGGTGGTTTGTCTTTTTATTTTATCAAATTGTTTCAAAATATTTAGTAAGTTGTCCTTATGTGCTTTTTGAATTTTGGGGTTTTTATTAAATCAGTCCTTTTTCTCAATATTTCATTTAAAATTAGTTTAACTGTTTTCGGTATCATTCACAACACGGATTGATCCACTCTTATATTTTTCCCATGGATTCTGTTGGTTAAACTTGTCAATAAACTTCGGTATTGGATTGCCCCATTGTGGGTCACTACCATACATTTCAATATTGTCATACGTATATTGTCTCTCATCTTTATTACTTGGACCAGGATTAGGACCTTGGTTTTCCCAACGGTCAAATCGTTTGTCCACCTTTCTTTGTCGCTGTTCATCTTGTCTCCTCGAATCACTCTCCTCAGCCATTATATAATTTACTTGGGCTTGATTAGTCCCCTGATTGTCACTTGGTGGATTTCTTGAGGGTATGTCCCTATTTCTATCCCCACTTCTGGACCTCCGATATTCATAATGATCATTCCATTGTTGTCTGTTGTAGTTGTTTCTCTCATCTCGTCTATCATAATTTTGTTTCTGGTTAAAATACGGACGTTTTCCTTGGTAACGATTATTGTAAAAATTGTTGTTGGCCCTGACATAATTTACCCTTGGTTGAGTGTCTCTGGGTTGTTCGTTTTTCCGCTCCTCTGTATTTCCTGATCTCCATCTTCTCCTCCTGTAATATGATTCTTGCTCATAGTTCTCTAATAGTGTTTCCATACCTCCAATGGTCTTTATTTGTCTGTTTAGGAGAGCACTGATAATCTTTTCCTCGAAGTGATATGCTATTTTGGTCACCAAACACTCTTCAGGGATCTTTGGGTCTCAATACTTCGCCACACACACCTTCCCCAAAAAATAAGCAGTAGGTGTCTGTCCTGTACTGCGGTCATACCTCCCATGACAGATATCGTCTCTAATAATGTTTTGCATTGACTCAGACCAGTACTTAAGCTTGAACATCATCTTAAAATTCCCATAATCACACACCTCGTTCTGGATTACAGTCCAAAAATTATCATTGATATTTTTGAAACATTCATCTAGTATTCCTTTAATCATGTTCCATCGGTTCTCCTTCGACCTATTTAAAATTTCATCTACTCTTCCTAAAAATTCGAGTGGGTTTCTTCGATAATCTCGAAAGTTTACACTTTCCCTACTATCTTGGATAGTATGTTGAGTGTGGCATGTAGATCTGGAACCCATTCTATCTACCTCCCCTTGTAGGTTTGTTTGTAATTGTTGTAAATTGTCTAATTTTTCTCCTTGGTTATGGAACTGGTTCTAGACATTTTCTATTGTCTCATTAAAATCTGTGAATTTACTGGTTATGTTGCTTTTTATACCATCCAACTGATCATTATTTTCCTGGTGTATGGCCATTATACGAACTCTTTACTTTGTTCCTCACGATCCATTCGGGCATCTATTCCTGTTCTGATTTGTTCCATTGTTTCTTCTGTTTTATCTAATCTTTGATTGGTTTCTTTTATTTTTTTTTCTGCCTCCTCCTTATATTCATCTACTCTTTGGCTAAGTGTTTTGTTAACATTTTCAATTTTATTCTCGAGATTTTCCCTTAATTCCTTATTGAAATTCTCCATTTTACCCTCAATTTGTTTCAAATTTTCATTATTCTCTTCAAATTTTGCGTTCATACCTTCCCTTTGTCCGTCAACAGTTTCTTTCAATTCGAGGTATTGTTCATTAATGGTTTGTCTGATATCTCCATGAATAGTCTCAATTTTTTCATTGAATTGTTTAACTAAACTTTCCTGAATACCGTGTATTTTCTCATTGGTTTGTTTGTTTTGTTCCTTCAAAGTTTCGTTTTGTTTCTTTGAAGTTTCCTCCTGTTTTCTAAAGTTTTCATCTATTTTAACAAATTTTTCGCTCAAGGTTTCATTTTGTTTCCTTGAGTTTTCCTTAAAATTTTCATATATTTTATCAAATTTTTTCTCCTGTTTACCAAATTGTTCTGCCATAAATTTCATCATTTCCTGCCAATTTGGTTCTTCTCTGGCTACCGCTTTATCTGGTTGGTCCCCTTGGGCATCCTCTTCAACTATTTCCCTTTCCGTGTCCATAATTGCGTCAGTTTCTTCTTTATCGCCTATCTGTTGTTCTATTTCACTGTCCGTGACTACTTCTATCTCTCGTTCCTGTCCACCTTCTTCCTTCTCCTTGTCATCTGCCCTCTTCTTCGATCTGCCTCTGGTATTACGCATTTCTTCTTTTCTCATAGTTGCCGATGAAAATTAGGATTTTTGTTATATTATCTTTCGTATATCTCAAAATTTCTTTCCTAATTAAATCCCTTTTAAGTTGAGCGCCATCTTGTAACGTCTCGCGGGTCTTCTCTCGGAGTATTTATAGTACTTTACTTAATTAAATCTATGTTTGTACATTATCTTGTAACGTCTTGAGTGTATTCTCTCTGAGTATATATTATTTTTACGTCTATTTGTACTCTTCGAAAATTTTCTGTTTATTAAGAAAATTAAAGCGAAAATTCTCGCTTTATTAAGAGTTACAGAATTTGTTATATTGTATGTTCAAAGTTTCCAAAAATCGAGTGTGTGTGATTATGCAAATATTTTCTTAGATTTTATTTGTTTGAAATCAATACCGTTGTTTGACAGTAGTGAGGAGAGAGAGTGCAAAGAGAATTACTCTCTTTGTATACGATTAATTATTTCAAATTTCTCCGCTCATGAGTCCAGCTGACTGCAATGTTTACAAACACATTTGAGGTTAAACTAACTCCAAATGGCACGTGATATATTTTGGATGTCCGTTCTCTTCTCAGTCTTCTGACAATCTGTAACCAACTACCATCTACTGAAAATAATACACATTTTTATTCAAACAAAAAAGTATTCATTGAATTTATTTAGCTTTTTTTTTTTATCTTCTCCAAAAAAAAAAAAGGGATAATCGATTCTTACTGACAACACAGAATTAGTTCGATCTTATTTTTAAACATATAGTTTATAACGAATATTTTTATTTCAATATTAATACCAAGAAAGAAATAATGAATTAATTTCCCAGGGTTATTTTAGAGTTCTTTGTACTTTGAGAAAGTCAGAAATGAATATGGGTTAATACCAAGCTTTACATAAATAAATTTTTATAATTTGTACTATTTATGTTATGTAGTTGGTTGGTTGACCGCTAGAGCGCAGGTTACGTTCCTTCACTGAAAACACGAAAGTTATTTAATGGCGGCCGGATTGTTCACGAGAACCCGTTCTGCTGTTTTTGGGGTTAACTAAATAATAAAGTTTATGTTCACCTCTTTTCCTGAAGTATTTAAAGAGATAGTGCTGTTTCTAGTGTTATAAATTTATAGTTGAGGTTTAATTTAGTTAAATTTTACTCGGTAACGATCTCACCAAAATGTCGAATTTCTGTGGGCTAGGCCTGGACATCGAAGGTTGATTTTTCAAGGTTTCATCAAATTACGGGCGTGAATTATTCTATTCGAAGGAGTTCTAATATGTAGTGAACATCACTCATTAATTTTATTAATTTTGCACTGATTATTTCAAATGGTATTTGTTAATTTCTTAAATTTTTATAGACATCACACTTTGTCAAAACGTTCACTTCCAATATCCTTTAACAATTCATTCCAATTCTTGTTAGTTGGTTACTCTTAGTAACCAAGGATTTTTATGGGTTTTTATTGGTGAATCGATATACTTTTTAGTATATAGGCTATTATTAATTATTATAAATTCATTTCTTCTTTTTAGAAAAATAATCCTTTTTAGATTTTATTTATAATCGAATTTAATTTATTTAAGGTTTTTCTTTATATTTTTCCTTAAGCTTGTACACTGGTATTTTATATTTTAATCCCTTTTAATTTGATTTATTTATGATTTGTCATTTAATTAATGTATCCTTACTCTAAACTATTTTTCATATGCCATCTTGCTAACATAGTATTATTTTATATATTATTATTTTATATTTAACCCTGGGTTATCTTATATTTAAACAAAATCATTATTAAAACACAAAGACTATTCCTAGGTACAAGACCTTTGTGGCCTACACAATACAAAAATACAAAACTTGTCAGCAGCAATATAGTCCACTGCTACAATATTGATTGTTTTTCATCTCCAGTACCAATCTGTGAGATGCTCTTTTTAAAGGTTTACACTTTCACTAAGTACACTATATTTCACTTTGTACACTGCACTTTTATTATTATTGTTTACAGTTTTTTGTAGTACAAAGTTTTTTATAGCTTGGTACATAATACTCATGTCTGACTTTTAGAATTGGGTGATTACTGGTTTTAACGATGGTGATTGTGTTATCATATTTGGGCAGGGGTTATATAACATTACATAAAGCTCCCCCACTAGACAGATTTATTTTTGTTTACTTGTTTTTAAAAAATAAACATTGAACTCTTCAGTCTTCGGATTCTTTCATAATTCTTCATAATATCTCTTTATTTCTGATTGGTTATACACCTGTTATTCGGTTAATGGTAATAGGCTTGATTTCATACTCAACTCTCTCTCTCTCTCTTGTAGGCACATTCATTTATGATTTAATTTCTCTGGGTAGTGGTCTTTCACATATTACTTGATAAGGGCTGGTCACACTAATCATAAAAAACTTGTTTTGACACTCATATTTCTATTCGCTTCTATAAATTTGCTTTCTCAATTAAGCTTCTGTCTGCTATCTTCCTTCTGTTTTCTTCATTCATACTTCTGGAATCTAATATCACTTTTTTCAGCTATTTTATCATCCCTTAAATATTCAATTTCCCTAACATTTTTCCCTATCCTGTGCAGTGGTCCAGTTCGGGTGGCCACTTTTGGGTCCATTACTCCGCTGTCCATCCTTACACCTTCTGAGATCAGGGGAACATCATCCCTGCTCAGTTAAATGATTGCTGGAACATTTCTACAGTCAATTCATTATAATAAAAAACTTACAAGTAGTCGAATAGTGACTAATACTAAACACTTTTGTGATTCTTTACATTGTAGCTGTTTACATTTAATTATATATTTGTGTTATCATATTTGGGCAGGAGTTATGTAACGTTACATACAGTAAAGCTCCCCCACTAGAACAGATTTATTTTTGTTTACTTGTTTTTAAAAAATAATCGTAAACTCTTCAATCTTCGGATTCTTTCATCATTCTTCATAATATCTCTTTATTTCTGATTGGTTATACACCTGTTATTCGGTTAATGGTGTAGCGTGACAGATATTCCACTAATAATTAATTCAATTAAGATCATATAAATAATTAAATTACTTATAACCAAGAATTTCAAATGAAAATAAAATCACACTTCAAAGAAAAACACCACTATGAAAGAAAAAAAAAGTAATTCAGTAATAAAAATGCAACAATAAAAGCCAATAAATTAAAAGGAAACTCATATTAAAAAATCAGGAGATTACCCAGGAGATTAGGAGCAGGTGATAAACAAGATACCCCAAACACAAGAAGAAAGAAGAGTAAAGTTAGTAGCAGGTGATAAACAAGATACCCCAAACACAAGAAGAAACAAGAAGAGAAAGATTAGAAGCAGTTGATAAAGAAGATACCCCAAACCAACCATCGGACAAAATAAAACAAAGTACCTTGGTTTACCCAAGAAGGAAGAAGAGAAGAAAGGAAGATATAGGATGGGAGAACCACAATAAAAACCTATTATTAACTACCATGAACCCCAAACCAAATGTTAATACCATTAAAGAAAGTATAACACTCCAAAACCTTATGAAATTGTAATTTAATTATATACAAAAGTATTGAGTAGTATGGTAAGAAGTGCACCAACTAAAGTTATTATATGGTAAAATAAACAAATCTTCACAGTCCATTATGACTAAAGGTCTGGTCTGAGAATAATAAAACTCAAATATAAGTCAGAACCAACAGTGAATGTGTACCAGTGTAGTGTTTTTAAATGTAATAAACTTCAAGTTATTGTGTAACTATAACTTAAACAAGGTGCTATTAAATAACTTTTATATTTTATAATTAACAGGTGATGAAATATTAAAATGAAAAATATTTCCAATATTTCATAAATAAGGTCACTTTTTTATATCAAAACATTCATAGCAATGCTAATAATAAAGGAAGTATGTGGGGAATGTTTACTATATCAAGGGGTTAGATAATAATACAATATAATCAGAAAGGACTGAAAATAAATTAAGTTTAAATAAAATTAAGAAATTAAATGGCTAATAATGTTCAGAGCCTGTGAACTCCACTTTAAAAGAGTTCTAATAGAATAAGGTTTATATTTAGAGTAAGATGTTTTAATTACATAACAGCATGCATACAAATTAAAATGTTTATGTATGGATGCTGTATCAATTTATAAAATGTTTAAAATGTATGTTCAAAATAGTTCCAGCAAACTTGTCTAACTTTGAAGACTGCTAATTCATGTCAAATATTATTTTTTGTATTAATAGCATGAATTATATGCTACAGGTATCAATAATTATGTAAACAATTCTATTTCATGTTATGTTAACTTTTAAAAGTCAGAGGAGGTGTAGAATTAACTTTATTTGAAAAAACCATATATGTAAAACACTAAACTCTAGGCCAAATAATGAATCCACAAAAATTAATATAAACTGGTTAATTAACCAATGAACCGTGTAAACTAACAAGATTTATGTAAGGTGGATCGATAACTAACTACTGTAAATGATCCTATGCTTTAAAAGAGTAATATAGAAAAATGTCTTAAATTATTAAAAATTTTCGAAATGTAAAAATTAACTATTTCAGAGGAGAATTAGTAAATTAATGAATTATCACTAAAAGACAGTTCAAATGTTAAATTTGTAAGGTATTTAGGAAAGCGAAAGGTTTGTGACCATCTGAAATTTATTATAATTATATTTCTAACACCTAAAATGGCAGGAATTTTGTACAAGAATAGGAAACAGAGTTTTGGGCCTAGATTTCCAAAAAGACAGAAATATGGCTATTTTAACAAAAATCTCAAAAAATATGGACTATGACATATCAAATTAAACAGAATGAGATAAATAAACCAATTATGTGGTTAATAGTTCATGAAAGCAATCAATAAACTAAAAATATTCCATATATAATGTACTTTATAATTATGTATATAGGAAATGAAAATTATTTAACAATACTTTTCCAATATTAACTTGGCAAGATATTTCCTAAGACGAAGGTAGTAAAACAGTTCTTTGTTAACATTCAACAGGAACGGTTGATGCTGAATCGCGTTCTAAAACCGTATAACGAAGTGTAATGGAGTACTAAGCGAAAATCAGTGAAATACGAGAGTTACCTAAATTGACACTTTATGGCTTAAAATCAGTGAAATACTCTACCACAATAGTGAAAACAAATGATACACAACACAATACAAGGGAATTAAACCGTTCAAACTACCTAACATTAATAATTCACTTCATAACAACTTTTCGATTTTTTGTCATAACCAGCAAACATTCAATACATATAAAATAAGACAATTAACACCTGTGAACACTGAACACTTATCCAGGATACCAGAACAACACAATAGACAATATACACTATCACGGGGACCAATAAAACAGTTGTGAAGGGGAATTTATTATCAGAATTTCCAACCATCAGTTTGCAGTAATATTCCACAGCGAGACGTGCCGCCATTGTGAATTTCCCGTGATGCAAAGTACCAACCAGCTACGAAGTCGCTAGTCAACGATTGTGTATAAATTGTAGACTACAAACATTATATATTATTAACAAATTGTCATTTTTTACTTTTAAGACTTATATTTTTGTACATGTTATACTTTCTAGGCATACCCTTCTCTGACTATATAAATATAATCGTTATAAGAACCTTTTTCAATATTTATATAAAAATAACCTGTAATCGCAAATCGATATATACATGTAAAAGAGTCGAATAGTTGCTCAACATCGATTTAAAATCAATTTATAAGAATTATTATTAATAAATCAAATTATTTCAATTATCTGGATTTTACAATTATTTCACATCTTAAATTAAGAGTTTAACTAACTACAGGACTTACTGGAAGACGATAAATCCTAACTGAAGGTGATATACTGGAGCATCGCTGAAAATCACTAATCGATTACAGCAAGAAGATAATCTGATTAACTCCGGATTTAGTTAAGGTCTACCAGAAGTGTAAAAATTAACCAAAATAAATTCACAGAATTTTAAAATTTCAAACAAAACACAGAACCAGGATTATTTCTAAATTATTACAATAACAAACAAACATACATTTTTTTTAACAAAATTTTTTTTAAATAAAATTTTTTATCTTTTCTTTGAATCTACACAAACAAATTTGATTATTTGTAACCAGTGTAAACAGGTCTAGTTACAATAGTAATAGGCTTGATTTCATACTCAACTCTCTCTCTCTTGGAGGCACATTCATTAATGATTTAATTTCTCTGGGTAGTGGTCTTTCACATATTACTTGATAAGGGCTGGTCACACTAATCATAAAAAACTTGTTTTGACACTCATATTTCTATTCGCTTCTATAAATTTGCTTTCTCAATTAAGCTTCTGTCTGCTATCTTCCTTCTGTTTTCTTCATTAATACTTCTGGAATCTAATATCACTTTTTTCAGCTATTTTATCATCCCTTAAATATTCAATTTCCCTAACATTTTTCCCTATCCTGTGCGGTGGTTCAGTTCGGGTGGCCACTTTTGGGGCCATTACTCCGCTGTCCATCCTTACACCTTCTGAGATCAGGGGAACATCATCCCTGCTCAGTTAAATGATTGCTGGAACATTTCTACAGTCAATTCATTATAATAAAAAACTTACAAGTAGTCGATTAGCGACTAATACTAAACACTTTTGGGATTCTTTATGTTGTAGCTGTTTGCATTTAATTATATATTTCTTTTTCTTCTTGATTCCTTCTTCTTTTTCATTAACTAATAGCATATAACATTATTGATAGGCATTATTTTAAAATCCTTTTGACTTTCCTTCTTGTGACATATTTTCTCCGTATCATTTCTTCTTATATCATTTTCAATTCCAAGAAATTCTAAATTATAGTTGTATTAATTATCATAATTCTTTAGCTTCATTGTAGTCATTGAATTATTCGTTATTCTTCTTATTTAAGCACATTATCATTAATTGTTTTTATTTATTTATTTATTCTTCTTTTGTTCCCATCAAAAATATTATTTTTCTATTATTTCACTTGAAATCTGTTATTTATAAATATTATTTAATAATCTGTTCTTATATTTTCTTGGTGGTTTGTCTTTTTATTTTATCAAATTGTTTCAAAATATTTAGTAAGTTGTCCTTATGTGCTTTTTGAATTTTGGGGTTTTTATTAAATCAGTCCTTTTTCTCAATATTTCATTTAAAATTAGTTTAACTGTTTTCGGTATCATTTACAACACGGATTGATCCACTCTTATATTTTTCCCATGGATTCTGTTGGTTAAACTTGTCAATAAACTTCGGTATTGGATTGCCCCATTGTGGGTCACTACCATACATTTCAATATTGTCATACGTATATTGTCTCTCATCTTTATTACTTGGACCAGGATTAGGACCTTGGTTTTCCCAACGGTCAACTCGTTTGTCCACCTTTCTTTGTCGCTGTTCATCTTGTCTCCTCGAATCACTCTCCTCAGCCATTATATAATTTACTTGGGCTTGATTAGTCCCCTGATTGTCACTTGGTGGATTTCTTGAGGGTATGTCCCTATTTCTATCCCCACTTCTGGACCTCCGATATTCATAATGATCATTCCATTGTTGTCTGTTGTAGTTGTTTCTCTCATCTCGTCTATCATAATTTTGTTTCTGGTTAAAATACGGACGTTTTCCTTGGTAACGATTATTGTAAAAATTGTTGTTGGCCCTGACATAATTTACCCTTGGTTGAGTGTCTCTGGGTTGTTCGTTTTTCCGCTCCTCTGTATTTCCTGATCTCCATCTTCTCCTCCTGTAATATGATTCTTGCTCATAGTTCTCTAATAGTGTTTCCATACCTCCAATGGTCTTTATTTGTCTGTTTAGGAGAGCACTGATAATCTTTTCCTCGAAGTGATATGCTATTTTGGTCACCAAACACTCTTCAGGGATCTTTGGGTCTCAATACTTCGCCACACACACCTTCCCCAAAATATAAGCAGTAGGTGTCTGTCCTGTACTGCGGTCATACCTCCCATGACAGATATCGTCTCTAATAATGTTTTGCATTGACTCAGACCAGTACTTAAGCTTGAACATCATCTTAAAATTCCCATAATCACACACCTCGTTCTGGATTACAGATCCAAAAATTATCATTGATGTTTTTGAAACATTGATCTAGTATTCCTTTAATCATGTTCCATCGGTTCTCCTTCGACCTATTTAAAATTTCATCTACTCTTCCTAAAAATTCGAGTGGGTTTCTTCGATAATCTCGAAAGTTTACACTTTCCCTACTATCTTGGATAGTATGTTGAGTGTGGCATGTAGATCTGGAACCCATTCTATCTACCTCCCTTTGTAGGTTTGTTTGTAATTGTTGTAAATTGTCTAATTTTTCTCCTTGGTTATGGAACAGGTTCTAGACATTTTCTATTGTCTCATTAAAATCTGTGAATTTACTGGTTATGTTGCTTTTTATACCATCCAACTGATCATTATTTTCCTGGTGTATGGCCATTATACGAACTTGATTACTTTGTTCCTCACGATCCATTCGAGCATCTATTCCTGTTCTGATTTGTTCCATTGTTTCTTCTGTTTTATCTAATCTTTGATTGGTTTCTTTTATTTTTTTTTCTGCCTCCTACTTATATTCATCTACTCTTTGGCTAAGTGTTTTGTTAACATTTTCAATTTTATTCTCGAGATTTTCCCTTAATTCCTTATTGAAATTCTCCATTTTACCCTCAATTTGTTTTAAATTTTCATTATTCTCTTCAAATTTTGCGTTCATACCTTCCCTTTGTCTGTCAACAGTTTCTTTCAATTCGAGGTATTGTTCATTAATGGTTTGTCTGATATCTCCATGAATAGTCTCAGTTTTTTCATTGAATTGTTTAACTAAACTTTCCTGAATACCGTGTATTTTCTCATTGGTTTGTTTGTTTTGTTCCTTCAAAGTTTCGTTTTGTTTCTTTGAAGTTTCCTCCTGTTTTCTAAAGTTTTCATCTATTTTATCAAATTTTTCGCTCTAGGTTTCATTTTGTTTCCTTGAGTTTTCCTTATTTTCCTTAAAATTTTCATTTATTTTATCAAATTTTTTCTCCTGTTTGCTAAATTGTTCTGCCATAAATTTCATCATTTCCTGCCAATTTGGTTCTTCTCTGGCTACCGCTTTATCTGGTTGGTCCCCTTGGGCATCCTCTTCAACTATTTCCCTTTCCGTGTCCATAATTGCGTCAGTTTCTTCTTTATCGCCTATCTGTTGTTCTATTTCACTGTCCGTGACTACTTCTATCTCTCGTTCCTGTCCACCTTCTTCCTTCTCCTTGTCATCTGCCCTCTTCTTCGATCTGCCTCTGGTATTACGCATTTCTTGTTTTCTCATAGTTGCCGATGAAAATTAGGTTTTTTGTTATATTATGTTTCGTATATCTCAAAATTTCTTTCCTAATTAAAGCCCTTTTAAGTTGAGCGCCATCTTGTAACGTCTCGCGGGTCTTCTCTCGGAGTATTTATAGTACTTTACTTAATTAAATCTATGTTTGTACATTATCTTGTAACGTCTTGAGTGTATTCTCTCTGAGTATATATTATTTTTACGTCTATTTGTACTCTTCAAAAATTTTCTGTTTATTAAGAAAATTAAAGCGAAAATTCTCGCTTTATTAAGAGTTACAGAATTTGTTATATTGTATGTTCAAAGTTTCCAAAAATCGAGTGTGTGTGATTATGCAAATATTTTCTTAGATTTTATTTGTTTGAAATCAATACCGTTGTTTGACAGTAGTGAGGAGAGAGAGTGCAAAGAGAATTACTCTCTTAGTATACGATTAATTATTTCAAATTTCTCCGCTCGTGAGACCAGCTGACTGCAACGTTTACAAACACATTTGAGGTTAAAATACTCCAACTGGCACGTGATATATTTTGGATGTCCGTTCTCTTCTCAGTCTTCTGACAATCTGTAACCAACTACTATCTACTGAAATTAATACACATTTTTATTCAAACAACAAAGTATTCATTGAATTTATTTAGCATTTTTTTTCTCCCAAAACAAAAAGGGATAATCGATTCTTACTGACAACACAGAATTAGTGCGATCTTATTTTTAAACATACAGTATATAACAAATATTTTTATTTCAATATTAATACCAAGAAAGAAATAATGAATGAATTTCCCAGGGTTATTTTAGAGTTCTTTGTACTTTAAGAAAGTCAGAAATGAATGTGGGTTAATACCAAGCTTTACATAAATAAATTTTTATAATTTGTACTATTTATGTTATGTAGTTGGTTGGTTGACCGCTAGAGCGCAGGTTACGTTTCTTCACTGAAAACACGAAAGTTATTTAATGGCGGCCGGAATGTTCACCAGAACCCGTTCTGCTGTTTTTGGGGTTAACTAAATAATAAAGTTTATGTTCACCTCTTTTCCTGAAGTATTTAAAGAGATAGTGCTGTTTCTAGTGTTATAAATTTATAGTTGAGGTTTAATTTAGTTAAATTTTACTCGGTAACGATCTCACCAAAATGTCGAATTTCTGTGGGCTAGGCCTGGACATCAAAGGTTGATTTTTCAAGGTTTCATCAAATTACAGGCGTGAATTATTCTATTCGAAAGAGTTCTAATACGTAGTGAACATCACTCATTAATTTTATTAATTTTGCACTGATTATTTCAAATGGTATTTGTTAATTTCTTAAATTTTTATAGACATTACACTTTGTCAAAACGTTCACTTCCAATATCCTTTAACAATTCATTCCAATTCTTGTTCGTTGGTTACTCTTAGTAACCAAGGATTTTTATGGGTTTTTATTGGTGAATCTATATACTTTTTAGTATATAGGCTATTATTAATTATTATAAATTAATTTCTTCTTTTTAGAAAAATAATCCTTTTTAGATTTTATTTATAATCGAATTTAATTTATTTAAGGTTTTTCTTTATATTTTTCCTTAAGCTTGTACACTGGTATTTTATATTTTAATCCCTTTTAATTTGATTTATTTATGATTTATCATTTAATTAATGTATCCTTACTCTAAACTATTTTTCATATGCCATCTTGCTAACATAGTATTATTTTATATATTATTATTTTATATTTAACCCTGGGTTATCTTATATTTAAACAAAATCATTATTAAAACACAAAGACCATTCCTAGGTACAAGACCTTTGTGGCCTACACAATACAAAAATACAAAACTTGTCAGCAGCAATATAGTCCACTGCTACAATATTGATTGTTTTTCATCTTCAGTACCAATCTGTGAGATGCTCTTTTTAAAGGTTTACATTTTCACTCTCTAGGGGCCAGGGTTCACTCTCAGCGAGATTCAGAAACAATAGAGGTTTTCGAAACAATAATTTTAACAACGTTTGTGTTGACATCTGAGTTGTTTAATATTCTTTCTTTTCATTAGTTACATTTACAATAAAAACAAAGATGGCGCCTTACCATCACAACCAAAATGATTTCTGCGTATCTTTCCGCTTTGTTAATAATTACTGAGTTTCACTTATTTCGTGATTTGATTGTATACATGGTTTGTTACAAAACATTTCAAAGAGACTGCAGTTCTCTCTCTATGGTTTATCCACTTATAAAAGACAGAAACCAATGCCTCGATTTACTTATTTATAATTTATGAGTACAGACATATTCTTACGCGCACACACACACTCTTTACCCCCATGTTATTTATTGGTACCTTTTGTAAATTATAATTTACAATTTAGAGCTCATTTTCGCCAAAAGAATAATAGTTAATTAAGTTGAACTTTCCTGATTAGTGATTGCGGTCTCCCTTCAGATGTCCTCCAGTTAGAGCCAGATGTTCGGCGCCTTTCATAATCTAGTCTGTTCTTTTGTTACACTGAATTTACTTTGACATGTTAGGTAGCAGCTAGCAATGCTACATAGTAGTTATTGTTAATCACATTTTAGATTAATTAATAAGCACTTCTACCGGCAAAACTGTGCCAACCACAATTTTAGCGTGTTGCCACTTTGATGTGTTGTAAGGGACTGAGAACTGGTTATATGTAAGATTTGCATACGTATTAGTGCATCTGACGTCACCGTCTTTTGTTCTCTCGGCCAACGCCTTGTTTCATACGCTGTTGTTTCTGCGTCATTGTCGTTTATTAATGACGACACAGCCTTGTGAACCAATAAGAATTGTTATTAAAAGTCTTTCTCCATCTACACCGCCATTATCTCTGCTCGACTTCGCCCGTTCACCGGTGACCTTGGAATTATTCTCCTCTTGCTGAATATGCGTTGTTTGTGCACACACAGGGAAAATGGACCTAACCATACTTTACTTAACTTTGATACAATAAAACATTATGAAACACCCTCAAACCCCATAATTAAGATAACGTGCCTTTATGTACTGTTACACACTAATCATAAAAAACTTGTTTTGACACTCATATTTCTATTTGCTTCTATAAATTTGCTTTCTCAATTAAGCTTCTGTCTGCTATCTTCCTTCTGTTTTCTTCATTCACACTTCTGGAATCTAATATCACTCTTTTCAGCTATTTTATCATCCCTTAAATATTCAATTTCCCTAACATTTTTCCCTATCCTGTGCGGTGGTTCAGTTCGGGTGGCCACTTTTGGGTCCATTACTCCGCTGTCCATCCTTACACCTTCTGAGATCAGGGGAACATCATCCCTGCTCAGTTAAATGATTGCTGGAACATTTCTACAGTCAATTCATTATAATAAAAAACTTACAAGTAGTCGATTAGCGACTAATACTAAACACTTTTGGGATTCTTCACGTTGTAGCTGTTTGCATTTAATTATATATGGACAGTAATGTGGCAATTTTCGCATTCATAGGTTGGCTAATCTGTACGCTTTCAAATTTTGCTTATCATGTTTTTACAACGATACAGTTCTACGAGCCTTGGCTGGCAGCAGACGTCATTACGTTTTCTGCCTGTTCTGTCTTTTTCACTTTCTTGTTGTCGCGACAATTATTTAGCCTTAGGCCTCAACGTTTTTCAATGTAAGCTGAGTGGCACACATTTGCGCCTCATCTAAAATGTAGCTTCATTTACGAATCGGTTTCTTCAAAATTAAAATCTTTCAGACTTAGCCAATCTCAACACTATGATTTAAGTGTAAAAAAGAAACCTAATAAATGTATTAATACAGTCCACTATCGTTATCATTCTGCATCCTGGCAATAGCACCCCAAACATATTCTTCCTGATAGAAAATTCTTAGTACACACGTGCCGACATCAACACATTTTGGTCCACTCGGATCGGAATTCAACATTTTTTTGGTCGCTCCGTGCCTGGATTCGTATTCACCTTTTCATTATTTTTCTGCCCCAATTTCTGGCCATCACGGGCGACTCAGCATATTCGCTGATCCGACTGTCTCGGGACTTAACCAGCATTTCGTTCGTCGCCATTGAGCCTCGTGACGACATCACTGCAAGACCATCCATGTGCTAGCGTCAATACTCCAGTTTAAGCAGTCATCTCTCCGGTCTGTGTGTTTGCCATCTTCTCCACGGCCTCGACGCTTCAGGACATCGCATACCAGGTACCACATCATTAACAGGTGCGTACAATGGCTGAAGAAGGCCTCAAAGTGTTGGTAAGAAAGAGAGGCGGCTTAAAGTCTGCCATAGTGCGTATTAATTCGGCTATCATTAACTTTGACAAAAACACTAACACCAAACATTTTTTAACAGTTAGACTTGAAAGTCTAAAAAGCTTGGCAACAAAATACGATGAGGTACAGTCCGAAATTGAACTCATTTCTAAAGACATAAACGCTGCTCAAGAAGACAGAGTTGAGGTCGAAGAGCTGTTATATTCAACAGAAGCCAATATCTTACAATTGATAGAAACCTTTAACGTTCAGACTGTATCTCCCGTATTAACAAGCAATATGCAATTAAAACCAATAAGTTTGCCCTGCTTCACAGGCAATATCTTAGAATGGCAGCATTTCTACTCAATATTTCTGGACTTGGTGCACGCCAGATCTGATCTAACGTCAGTGCAGAAATTACACTATTTGTATTCGTCTCTGAAAAATGAGCCGCTAGATTTAATTAAGGCATTACCTATTTGTAACGAAAACTATTCTATAGCGTTGAGTTTGCTGTCCGCTAGATATGACAACAAATTCATACTAGCTAAGTATTATATTCAAAATTTACTTGAAGTAAGGTCAACAATTAAGGACTCTGTCCAAAGTTTGGCAGAATTCATAAATACGATAACGTCTTCCGTTAATTCACTGGCGGCCATGCAACTGTCAGTAGATTCATTCGAGCTTATCACTGTACAATTATTGTCAGCAAAACTGGACCATACCACGTTTAAATTATGGAAGGAGTCTATAGACCCCGATAATCTTCCTAACTTTCAAGGTTTTACTCAGTTTTTAAACGCACGTAGACAGTTGTTAGAAAATACACTGCCTATCGATGCCGGACAGCAGCTCAACAAGCTAAGTTTAAGATTCTATAATAAATCTGACAAACATAAATCACGAAACACTGCTGGCAGCACTGCATTTAAAAGTTATCACTCAGCGTCAAATAATTATTCATGCTTATGCTGTAAATCTAATCATCCAATTTACATGTGTGATCAATTTCGTGCACTAAGCACATCAGAACGAGGACAATTTATATTATATCATAAATGCTGTACCAATTGTTTAAGACCAGATCATTTCTCATCTAATTGTAAGATTAAACAATCATGTAAGATCTGCTCAAAACGACACCATACATTGTTGCACATAAACAATGTGTCAAAACCAGTTTCTGCCAGCAGCAGCAACTATTGTTCACTTAAATTACAATCTACAAATAATGTTCTTTTATCAACAGCAATTGTTTGTCATCGTCCGGGCTGGCAATAGACAACTCGCAAGAGTTCTATTGGATGCGGGTTCACAAATAAATTTTTGTACGGAATCATTTGCCAAGAAATTACGGCTTAACTTGACTAAATCTAACATACTGATTACAGGTATAAATAATACCGCGTGTTGTGCCACTAATCTAGCGTCTATACGCATTATTTCCCGCTATCAAAGATTTAGCTTCGAGGCAAAATGTGCGGTCTTATCTGCATTAACCCATAAACTGCCAGCACAATCTTTTGACATAAATCAATTTAACATTCCAGATAACGTTTTCCTCGCTGATCCACATTTCAACATATCAGCTGACATCGACATACTTTTAGGAACGCAATTTTACCTAGATTTAATTTTAGTTAACAAATACGTACGCGGTTCTCATTTTTCTATTATACAGGAAACAAAGTTAGGCTACATTCTAGCAGGCAATCTGCCCAAACACTGCCGTTATAAGGGTCCTGCTGTTTCGTTCCTGGCTAGGAACAACGACAGTCAAATTCTGGAGTCTCTCGAGAAATTTTGGAAGACCGAAACTATCCCTGATAATGCACCTATTAATAACGAGTCAGCTTGTGAGGAGCATTTCGTTAAGTCTACTCATCGCAATCAAGAGGGTAGGTTCGTTGTTTCGCTACCATTTAAGTCTGACAATCCCCAGTTGGGTGAGTCCTATGCTAGCGCTGAAGCAAGATTCTTTAGTTTAGAACGCCGGTTCACGCGTGATTCTAAGCTTGCGCGCGAATACGTAAACTTTATTCAGGAGTATAAGGATCTTGGCCACATGACGCTTGTCGACGATTGCTCTATCAATTCCGGGGTTTCAAAGACCTACTATCTGCCACACCATGCCGTCTTTAAACATTCTAGTTCTACGACAAAACTTCGCGTCGTTTTTGACGGCTCGTCCAAAACTACCAATGGCCTTTCTCTCAATGACATTTTGTTGGTAGGCCCAAACGTCCAACAAGACCTTTTTTCTATTCTTTTGCGATTTCGTATGCATAACTATGTTCTCATTGCCGACATCGAGAAGATGTATCGACAAATTCTGGTAGCTGAGAAGGATTGTCATTATCAACGTATTCTGTGGCGTGACTCTCCCCTCGAACAGTTTAAACACTTTGTATTGCGAACTGTAACATACGGCACTGCTAGTGCTTTGTTTTTGGCTACTCGCTGTCTTAATCAGATTGGTAAGGATCATGAAGCTTCTTTTCCTGACGCAGCGTCAGCTATAACCAATGATTTCTATGTCGACGATTTGCTAACCGGTGCAGACACCATTTCTGATCTGACCAAGTTGAAATCTGACTTAGGTACGTTGTTGAGTCAATACGGTCTCACGCTGCATAAATGGGCATCAAATGAACCCAATGTGGTCGCAGACCATGACAATTTATCACTCCCTTTAAACAAACAGGGTAATGTGCGTACCTTGGGCATTCTCTGGAATAACACTACCGATTCATTTTTGTTTAACATCAAATCATTCCCCGTTGAATCAAGCATCTCCAAGAGGAAAATCCTATCGATTATCGCAGGCATATACGATCCACTCGGACTCGTCGGTCCCATTGTTTTCCTGTACAAACAGTTTATGCAGCAACTCTGGCTGTGCAATCTTGGTTGGGATGAGCCAATCTCCGGGCAATTACACTTGCATTGGCATTCATTATACGATAAGTTGTGTCTGATCAGTAAAATTATTGTCCCACGTTCTATTCGCTACAAGGCTAAAGCAAAGATAGTTGAATTACATGGGTTTTCGGATGCTTCTGAAAGGGGATATGGGTGTTGTGTTTACATTAGAGTCATTTATCAAGATTCATCGGCCTCTTGTCACCTTCTGTGTTCTAAATCTCGCGTGGCCCCCCTACAACAGGTGTCATTACCTCGCATTGAACTCTGCGCTTGCTTGTTGTTATCGCGACTCGTATTCAAGGTCGTCCCTGCTCTTCATTCCTTTATTAATAGTGTTCATCTGTATTCTGACTCTATGGTGTCTCTTTACTGGATTCATGCCCAGTCTTCGAGGTGGAAAACCTACGTCGCTAATCGCGTTGCCGAGATTCAGCGTCTTACGGAAGCCTACACATGGCATCACATCAATTCTCGACATAATCCTGCTGATATTATTTCTAGGGGATGTCACCCCGACGTTTTGCGCGATTGGTCGCTTTGGTGGCACGGTTCCTCCTGTTTGTCTCAATCTTCCGAGTCCAATCTTTTTCCACCCTTTTTACCTTCTAATCTGTCGTCTTCTGAATTCACTGCGGAGGAAAAACAAACCCCCAAACTTTCTCTAATGTCTACCCTGGCTATTGATCTTTCAAATGACTTTTCTTCGTTGCACCGTCTGACTCGCGTATACGCTTACTGCTTTCGATTCATCAAAAATATTAGACTCTCCAGTGCTGAGAAAATATCTGGCGCTCTTACCCCCGTTGAAATTCATTCCACTCTTAATTTTTTCATAAAACAATCTCAGTCGATCCACTTCGCTGCCGAGATTAATTGTCTTCGTAATGGGTCTTCTGTCTCTATTAGGAGTAAGTTGTCTTCTCTGGACCCGTTTCTTGATGAGTCTGGCGTAATACGCGTCGGCGGGCGCTTACAGCAGTCGCAACTACCTTATGACAATAAGCATCCTATTGTCTTGCATCCATCGGCTCATATTACTCGCCTTATTATTGAACGCGAACACATTCGCCTACTCCACGCTGGTGCTCAACTCGTGCATCACTCACTTCGTCAACGTTGGTGGATTATTAACGCCAAGATAGTCATTCGCTCCATCATTCGTAGATGCGTCAAGTGCCTCAGGTTTAGTGCCAAACAACAGGTTCAGAGGCTTGGTATTTTACCATCTCCTAGAGTCACTCCTTCGCGGCCGTTTCTATTCTGCGCAGTTGATTATGGTGGTCCCTTCATGATTCATCATGGCGGGCAGAAATCTAGGACTCTGTCAAAATCGTACGTGTCTTTGTTCATCTGCTTAGCAACCAGGGCCATTCATTTGGAATTGGTTTCCGACCTTACAGCCAACGCGTTTATAGCTGCCTTACGTCGTTTTATGTTCCGTAGGGGCATACCCAGCCAGTTATATTCTGATAATGGCACGAACTTTAGGAAGGCCCGCAATGTTTTACATGACTTTTACAATCTTTGGCATAATAAGGATGCCACCTCATCAATCAAATCCTTTACGACCTCTCAGGGTATTTCATGGTCATTTATTCCGCCCTCATCACCTCATTTTGGTGGTCTTTGGGAGAGCGGTATAAAGAGTTTAAAGTATCATTTGCGCCGCGTGGTAGGCAAGTCTATACTCACCTTCGAGGAGTTTACGACAGTTTTGTCTCAGATAGAGGCATGTCTAAACTCACGTCCATTATTTGCCATTTCATCGGATGTAAATGATCCGGTGCCACTTACACCTGGCCATTTTTTGATTTGCGCACCATTAACGGCGATACCTGATCCAGACTAATCTCACGTTCCCATCTCACGTCTTGGACGTTGGCAACTTCTCCAGAAGTTTGTCCAAGTCATCTGGAAGGCTTGGTCTCGCGACTACTTACATCAATTACAACAACGTCACAAATGGAAATTCGCCAAGGATAACGTTTCCATTGGTGACCTGGTTTTACTGATTGAGGATAACTTACCTCCATTAGCGTGGAAATTTGGTGTAATTACCGCCACATTTCCCGGCCCAGACAACTTAATTAGAGTAGTAGACATTCGCACGCCTACTGGTATTTTACGGAGACCAGTTCATAAGCTATGTTTGTTGCCAGCGCGGGACGAGGCTTAGACACAAGGTTACTATAATTATTTAGCACAATGCTATTTCACTTGGCCACTGGCTTTCATTACCTTATTGTCTGACAATTTGGTCAACTTAATTGTGATATGTATCATCACAACATTTTCATGTTAACTTGCATCATTGCGTGTTTTTATACTAAATTTGCATGTGACTTGTAATTTTACAACCATGCACTGTGCTCTTATATCTATACTTATCATATTTTCATGGTGGTATACTTTGCTATTTTTGTATTTATATGTTAATAATTTGTGAGGCATACTATGTCCTACACATTTACATTTGATATTGGTATTGGGTTATGTGTCATGTCATTGGTGGTATTGTTTTTATATAAAGGTTTTGTTACATAATATTCGCATGGTCGGCAGTTATACAAACCATGTATTCATTTTCTTGCACATTTGTCAATATGTGTGATATTTATTACTCTATGAATGTATTTCTCGCAATTGTTCAACACATGTATTACATTTGTATAACCGCATTGTTGTACTTGTCACTTATGCTATTGTGCCTTGTATTCATATATTCGTAATTATCTAAACCGTTTTCTATTGTATTTATTATGTATAACTTGTATTTATGTAAAACACATTGTTTTTTTTTTCGTATCTACTGTCTATAACCACACGCCACGCCTATATTTTTATTTTTATATTGTATTTTATATTGCATTTGTATTTTGTATTTTGTGATCACGCATTGCACAATTATTATTCATGCTTTAATCATGACATACATGTCATTACACTTTGTGGTTGCAACCATTCAACTATGTATAGCTTGTTTTCACGTAATAATTTATTGTAAATTCCTGAAACTTCAGGGTTAGCATGCCTCGTTCAAACTATATGGCGTCATGCTAAATTTATGTCTTTACATATATAATCTTATAATACTTTGTCTGTTCACTTTACATTCAATACTATTGTATAGGTCTACTGGCCTTAACTGGTTCAAGCTAACCACTATGACTTGCATAAATGTTACAATTTATCAGGCCCATCATGTGATGAGTCACCGATTATTCATCATTAAACATTGTCAAATTATGTATTTTCATGTCTTATATCGTTTAATATTGTATACATACAATATATATTGGCAATACATTGCTAACTTTTGCATTTATACTCATGCACAAATCAAGTTGCATGCCGACCTTGGCCTGCTCAAATCTTATCATCACTCAAGCTTATCGCTAAGCAGTTAATGTCATAACTGTTATCTAAGATTTCAAATCAAGGCTCAATACAACTTACTGAGTTTGACCTTTATTATTAAGAACTCTGTATTTTTCTACAATAAGTTATTAAAATGTATTACGAAATCTTTTGATTTTTTGCGGGCAGTTATGGACAGTAATGTGGTAATTTTCGCATTCATAGGTTGGCTAATCTGTATGCTTTCAAATTTTGCTTATCATGTTTTTACAACAATACAGTTCTACGAGCCTTGGCTGGCAGCGGACGTCATTACGTTTGCTGCCTGTTCTGTCTTTTTCACTTTCTTGTTGTCGCGACAATTATTTAGGCCTTAGGCCTCAACGTTTTTCAATGTAAGCTGAGTGGCACACATTTGCGCCTCATCTAAAATGTAGCTTCATTTACGAATCGGTTTCTTCAAAACTAAAATATTTCAGACTTAGCCAATCTCAACACTATGATTTAAGTGTAAAAAAGAAACCTAATAAATGTATTAATACAGTCCACTATCGTTATCATTCTGCATCCTGGCAATAGCACCCCAAACATTATTCTTCCTGATAGAAAATTCTTAGTACACACGTGCCGACATCAACACATTTTGGTCCACTCGGATCGGAATTCAATAATATATTTCTTCTTCTTGATTCCTTCTTCTTTTTCATTAACTAATAGCATATAACATTATTGATAGGCATTATTTTAAAATCTTTTTGACTTTCCTTCTTGTGACATATTTTCTCCGTATCATTTCTTCTTATATCATTTTCAATTCCGAGAAATTCTAAATTATAGTTGTATTAATTATCATCATTCTTTAGCTTCATTGTAGTCACTGAATTATTCGTTATTCTTCTTATTTAAGCACATTATCATTAATTGTTTTTATTTATTTATTTATTCTTCTTTTGTTCCCATCAAAAATATTATTTTTCTATTATTTCATTTGAAATGTGTTATTTATAAATATTATTTAATAATCTGTTCTTACATTTTCTTGGTGGTTTGTCTTTTTATTTTATCAAATTGTTTCAAAATATTTAGTAAGTTGTCCTTACGTGCTTTTTGAAATTTGGGGTTTTTATTAAATCAATCCATTTTCTCAATATTTCATTTAAAATTAGTTTAACCATTTTCGGTATCATTCACAACACGGATTGATCCACTCTTATATTTTTCCCATGGATTCTGTTGGTTAAACTTGTCAATAAAATTCGGTATTGGATTGCCCCATTGTGGGTCACTACCATACATTTGAATATTGTCGTACGTATATTGTCTCTCATCTTTATTACTTGGACCAGTTAAGGCCAGTAGACCTATACAATAGTATTGAATGTAAAGTGAACAGACAAAGTATTATAAGATTATACATGTAAAGACATAAATTTAGCATGACGCCATATAATTTGAACGAGGCATGCTATACCTGAAGTTTCAGGAATTTACAATAAATTATTATGTGAAAACAAGCAATACATGGTTGAATGGTTGCAAGCACAAAGTGTAATGACATGTATGTCATGATTAAAGCATGAATAATAATTGTGCAATGCGTGATCACAAAATACAAAATACAAATGCAATATAAAATACAATAAAAAAATAAAAATATAGGCGTGGCGTGTGGTTATAGACAGTAGATGCGAAAAAAAAAACAATGTGTTTTACATAAATACAAGTTATACATAATAAATACAATAGAAAACGGTTTAGATAATTACGAATATATGAATACAAGGCACAATAGCATAAGTGACAAGTACAACAATGCGGTTATACAAATGTAATACATGTGTTGAACAATTGCGAGAAATACATTCATAGAGTAATAAATATCACACATATTGACAAATGTGCAAGAAAATGAATACATGGTTTGTATAACTGCAGACCATGCGAATATTATGTAACAAAACCTTTATATAAAAACAATACCACCAATGACATGACACATAACCCAATACCAATATCAAATGTAAATGTGTAGGACATAGTATGCCTCACAAATTATTAACATATAAATACAAAAATAGCAAAGTATACCACCATGAAAATATGATAAGTATAGATATAAGAGCACAGTGCATGGTTGTAAAATTACAAGTCACATGCAAATTTAGTATAAAAACACGCAATGATGCAAGTTAACATGAAAATGTTGTGATGATACATATCACAATTAAGTTGACCAAATTGTCAGACAATAAGGTAATGAAAGCCAGTGGCCAAGTGAAATAGCATTGTGCTAAATAATTATAGTAACCTTGTGTCTAAGCCTCGTCCCGCGCTGGCAACAAACATAGCTTATGAACTGGTCTCCGTAAAATACCAGTAGGCGTGCGAATGTCTACTACTCTAATTAAGTTGTCTGGGCCGGGAAATGTGGCGGTAATTACACCAAATTTCCACGCTAATGGAGGTAAGTTATCCTCAATCAGTAAAACCAGGTCACCAATGGAAACGTTATCCTTGGCGAATTTCCATTTGTGACGTTGTTGTAATTGATGTAAGTAGTCGCGAGACCAAGCCTTCCAGATGACTTGGACAAACGTCTGGAGAAGTTGCCAACGTCCAAGACGAGAGATGGGAACATGAGATAAGTCTGGATCAGGTATCGCCGTTAATGGTGCGCAAATCAAAAAATGGCCAGGTGTAAGTGGGCACCGGATCATTTACATCCGATGAAATGGCAAATAATGGACGTGAGTTTAGACATGCCTCTATCTGAGACAAAACTGTCGTAAACTCCTCGAAGGTGAGTATAGACTTGCCTACCACGCGGCGCAAATGATACTTTAAACTCTTTATACCGATCTCCCAAAGACCACCAAAATGAGGTGATGAGGGCGGAATAAATGACCATGAAATACCCTGAGAGGTCGTAAAGGATTTGATTGATGAGGTGGCATCCTTATTATGCCAAAGATTGTAAAAGTCATGTAAAACATTGCGGGCCTTCCTAAAGTTCGTGCCATTATCAGAATATAACTGGCTGGGTATGTCCCTACGGGACATAAAACGACGTAAGGCAGCTATAAACGCGTTGGCTGTAAGGTCGGAAACCAATTCCAAATGAATGGCCCTGGTTGCTAAGCAGATGAACAAAGACACGTACGATTTTGACAGAGTCCTAGATTTCTGCCCGCCATGATGAATCATGAAGGGACCACCATAATCAACTGCGCAGAATAGAAACGGCCGCGAAGGAGTGACTCTAGGAGATGGTAAAATACCAAGCCTCTGAACCTGTTGTTTGGCACTAAACCTGAGGCACCTGACGCATCTACGAATGATGGAGCGAATGACTATCTTGGCGTTAATAATCCACCAACGTTGACGAAGTGAGTGATGCACGAGTTGAGCACCAGCGTGGAGTAGGCGAATGTGTTCGCGTTCAATAATAAGGCGAGTAATATGAGCCGATGGATGCAAGACAATAGGATGCTTATTGTCATAAGGTAGTTGCGACTGCTGTAAGCGCCCGCCGACGCGTATTACGCCAGACTCATCAAGAAACGGGTCCAGAGAAGACAACTTACTCCTAATAGAGACAGAAGACCCATTACGAAGACAATTAATCTCGGCAGCGAAGTGGATCGACTGAGATTGTTTTATGAAAAAATTAAGAGTGGAATGAATTTCAACGGGGGTAAGAGCGCCAGATATTTTCTCAGCACTGGAGAGTCTAATATTTTTGATGAATCGAAAGCAGTAAGCGTATACGCGAGTCAGACGGTCCAACGAAGAAAAGTCATTTGAAAGATCAATAGCCAGGGTAGACATTAGAGAAAGTTTGGGGGTTTGTTTTTCCTCCGCAGTGAATTCAGAAGACGACAGATTAGAAGGTAAAATGGGTAGAAAAAGATTGGACTTGGAAGATTGAGACAAACAGGAGGAACCGTGCCACCAAAGCGACCAATCGCGCAAAACGTCGGGGTGACATCCCCTAGAAATAATATCAGCAGGATTATGTCGAGAATTGATGTGATGCCATGTGTAGGCTTCCGTAAGACGCTGAATCTCGGCAACGCGATTAGCGACGTAGGTTTTCCACCTCGAAGACTGGGCATGAATCCAGTAAAGAGACACCATAGAGTCAGAATACAGATGAACACTATTAATAAAGGAATGAAGAGCAGGGACGACCTTGAATACGAGTCGCGATAACAACAAGCAAGCGCAGAGTTCAATGCGAGGTAATGACACCTGTTGTAGGGGGGCCACGCGAGATTTAGAACACAGAAGGTGACAAGAGGCCGATGAATCTTGATAAATGACTCTAATGTAAACACAACACCCATATCCCCTTTCAGAAGCATCCGAAAACCCATGTAATTCAACTATCTTTGCTTTAGACTTGCAGCGAATAGAACGTGGGACAATAATTTTACTGATCAGACATAATTTATCGCATAATGAATGCCAATGCAAGTGTAATTGCCCGGAGATTGGCTCATCCCAACCAGGATTGCACAGCCAGAGTTGCTGCATAAAATGTTTGTACAGGATAACAATGGGACCGACGAGTCCGAGTGGATCGTATATGCCTGCGATAATCGATAGGATTTTCCTCTTGGAGATGCTTGATTCAACGGAGAATGATTTGATGTCAAACAAAAATGAATCGGTAGTGTTATTCCAGAGAATGCCCAAGGTACGCACATTACCCTGTTTGTTTAAAGGGAGTGATAATTTGTCATGATCTGCGACCACATTGGGTTCATTTGATGCCCATTTATGCAGCGTGAGACCGTATTGACTCAACAACGTACCTAAGTCAGATTTCAACTTGGTCAGATCAGAAATGGTGTCTGCACCGGTTAGCAAATCGTCGACATAGAAATCATTGGTTATAGCTGACGCTGCGTCAGGAAAAGAAGCTTCATGATCCTTACCAATCTGATTAAGACAGCGAGTAGCCAAAAACAAAGCACTAGCAGTGCCGTATGTTACAGTTCGCAATACAAAGTGTTTAAACTGTTCGAGGGGAGAGTCACCCACAGAATACGTTGATAATGACAATCCTTCTCAGCTACCAGAATTTGTCGATACATCTTCTCGATGTCGGCAATGAGAACATAGTTATGCACACGAAATCGCAAAAGAATAGAAAAAAGGTCTTGTTGGACGTTTGGGCCTACCAACAAAATGTCATTGAGAGAAAGGCCATTGGTAGTTTTGGACGAGCCGTCAAAAACGACTCGAAGTTTTGTCGTAGAACTAGAATTTTTAAAGACGGCATGGTGTGGCAGATAGTAGGTCTTTGAAACCCCGGAATTGATAGAGCAATCGTCGACAAGTGTCATGTGGCGAGGAAAACGTTATCTGGAATGTTAAATTGATTTATGTCAAAAGATTGTGCTGGCAGTTTATGGGTTAATGCAGATAAGACCGCACATTTTGCCTCGAAGCTAAATCTTTGATAGCGGGAAATAA
This sequence comes from Magicicada septendecula, assembly GCA_034769895.1. Taxonomy (NCBI): domain Eukaryota; kingdom Metazoa; phylum Arthropoda; class Insecta; order Hemiptera; family Cicadidae; genus Magicicada; species Magicicada septendecula. Next base: position 400,802,576 of record CM068368.1, on the reverse strand, counting down.
TGCGTATAGACGCTAGATTAGTGGCACAACACACGGTATTATTTATACCTGTAATCAGTATGTTAGATTTAGTCAAGTTAAGCCGTAATTTCTTGGCAAATGATTCCGTACAAAAATTTATTTGTGAACCCGCATCCAATAGAACTCTTGCGAGTTGTCTATTGCCAGCCCGGACGATGACAAACAATTGCTGTTGATAAAAGAACATTATTTGTAGATTGTAATTTAAGTGAACAATAGTTGCTGCTGCTGGCAGAAACTGGTTTTGACACATTGTTTATGTGCAACAATGTATGGTGTCGTTTTGAGCAGATCTTACATGATTGTTTAATCTTACAATTAGATGAGAAATGATCTGGTCTTAAACAATTGGTACAGCATTTATGATATAATATAAATTGTCCTCGTTCTGATGTGCTTAGTGCACGAAATTTATCACACATATAAATTGGATGATTAGATTTACAGCATAAGCATGAATAATTATTTGATGCTGAGTGATAACTTTTAAATGCAGTGCTGCCAGCAGTGTTTCGTGATTTATGTTTGTCAGATTTATTATTGAATCTTAAACTTAGCTTGTTGAGCTGCTGTCCGGCATCGATAGGCAGTGTATTTTCTAACAACTGTCTACGTGCGTTTAAAAACTGAGTAAAACCTTGAAAGTTAGGAAGATTATCGGGGTCTATAGACTCCTTCCATAATTTAAACGTGGTATGGTCCAGTTTTGCTGACAATAATTGTACAGTGATAAGCTCGAATGAATCTACTGACAGTTGCATGGCCGCCAGTGAATAAACGGAAGACGTTATCGTATTTATGAATTCTGCCAAACTTTGGACAGAGTCCTTAATTGTTGACCTTACTTCAAGTAAATTTTGAATATAATACTTAGCTAGTATGAATTTGTTGTCATATCTAGCAGACAGCAAACTCAACGCTATAGAATAGTTTTCGTTACAAATAGGTAATGCCTTAATTAAATCTAGCGGCTCATTTTTCAGAGACGAATACAAATAGTGTAATTTCTGCACTGACGTTAGATCAGATCTGGCGTGCACCAAGTCCAGAAATATTGAGTAGAAATGCTGCCATTCTAAGATATTGCCTGTGAAGCAGGGCAAACTTATCGGTTTTAATTGCATATTGCTTGTTAATACGGGAGATACAGTCTGAACGTTAAAGGTTTCTATCAATTGTAAGATATTGGCTTCTGTTGAATATAACAGCTCTTTGACCTCAACTCTGTCTTCTTGAGCAGCGTTTATGTCTTTAGAAATGAGTTCAATTTCGGACTGTACCTCATCGTATTTTGTTGCCAAGCTTTTTAGACTTTCAAGTCTAACTGTTAAAACATGTTTGGTGTTAGTGTTTTTGTCAAAGTTAATGATAGCCGAATTAATACGCACTATGGCAGACTTTAAGCCGCCTCTCTTTCTGACCAACACTTTGAGCCCTTCTTCAGCCATTGTACGCACATGTTAATGATGTGGTACCTGGTATGCGATGTCCTGAAGCGTCGAGGCCGTGGAGAAGATGGCAAACACACAGACCGGAGAGATGACTGCTTAAACTGGAGTATTGACGCTAGCACATGGATGGTCTTGCAGTGATGTCATCACGAGGCTCAATGGCGATGAACGAAATGCTGGTTAAGTCCCGAGACAGTCGGATCAGCGAATATGCTGAGTCACCCGTGATGGCCAGAAATTGGGGCAGAAAAATAATGAAAAGGTGAATGACGAATCCAGGCACGGAGCGACCAAAAAAATGTTGAATTCCGATCCGAGTGGACCAAAATGTGTTGGTGTCGGCACGTGTGTACTAAGAATTTTCTATCAGGAAGAATATGTTTGGGGTGCTATTGCCAGGATGCAGAATGATAACGATAGTGGACTGTATTAATACATTTATTAGGTTTCTTTTTTACACTTAAATCATAGTGTTGAGATTGGCTAAGTCTGAAAGATTTTAATTTTGAAGAAACCGATTCGTAAATGAAGCTACATTTTAGATGAGGCGCAAATGTGTGCCACTCAGCTTACATTGAAAAACGTTGAGGCCTAAGGCCTAAATAATTGTCGCGACAACAAGAAAGTGAAAAAGACAGAACAGGCAGAAAACGTAATGACGTCTGCTGCCAGCCAAGGCTCGTAGAACTGTATCGTTGTAAAAACATGATAAGCAAAATTTGAAAGCGTACAGATTAGCCAACCTATGAATGCGAAAATTGCCACATTACTGTCCATATATAATTAAATGCAAACAGCTACAACGTGAAGAATCCCAAAAGTGTTTAGTATTAGTCGCTAATCGACTACTTGTAAGTTTTTTATTATAATGAATTGACTGTAGAAATGTTCCAGCAATCATTTAACTGAGCAGGGATGATGTTCCCCTGATCTCAGAAGGTGTAAGGATGGACAGCGGAGTAATGGACCCAAAAGTGGCCACCCGAACTGAACCACCGCACAGGATAGGGAAAAATGTTAGGGAAATTGAATATTTAAAGGATGATAAAATAGCTGAAAAGAGTGATATTAGATTCCAAAAGTGTGAATGAAGAAAACAGAAGGAAGATAGCAGACAGAAGCTTAATTGAGAAAGCAAATTTATAGAAGCAAATAGAAATATGAGTGTCAAAACAAGTTTTTTATGATTAGTGTGTAACGGTACATAAAGGCCCGTTATCTTAATTATGGGGTTTGAGGGTGTTTCATAATGTCTTATTGTATCAAGGTAAGTAAAGTATGGTTAGGTCCATTCTCCCTGTGTGTGCACAAACAACGCATATTCAGCAAGAGGAGAATAATTCCAAGGTCACCGGTGAACGGGCGAAGTCGAGCAGAGATAATGGCGGTGTAGATGGAGAAAGACTTTTAATAACAATTCTTATTGGTTCACAAGGCTGTGTCGTCATTAATAAACGACAATGACGCAGAAACAACAGCGTATGAAACAAGGCGTTGGCCGAGAGAACAAAAGACGGTGACGTCAGATGCACTAATACGTACGCAAATCTTACATATAACCAGTTCTCAATCCCTTACAACACATCAAAGTGGCAACACGCTAAAATTGTGGCTGGCACAGTTTTGCCGGTAGAAGTGCTTATTAATTAATCTAAAATGTGATTAACAATAACTACTATGTAGCATTGCTAGCTGCTACCTAACATGTCAAAGTAAATTCAGTGTAACAAAAGAATAGACTAGGTTATGAAAGGCGCCGAACATCTGGCTCTAACTGGAGGACATCTGAAGGGAGACCGCAATCACTAATCAGGAAAGTTCAACTTAATTATTATTCTTTTGGCGAAAATGAGCTCTAAATTGTAAATTATAATTTACAAAAGGTACCAATAAATAACATGGGGGTAAAGAGTGTGTGTGTGCGCGTAAGAATATGTCTGTACTCATAAATTATAAATAAGTAAATCGAGGCATTGGTTTCTGTCTTTTATAAATGGATAAACCATAGAGAGAGAACTGCAGTCTCTTTGAAATGTTTTGTAACAAACCATGTATACAATCAAATCACGAAATAAGTGAAACTCAGTAATTATTAACAAAGCGGAAAGATACGCACAAATCATTTTGGTTGTGATGGTAAGGCGAAACAAAATTATGATAGACGAGATGAGAGAAACAACTACAACAATGGAATGATCATTATGAATATCGGAGGTCCAGTAGTGGGGATAGAAATAGGGACATACCCTCAAGAAATCCACCAAGTGACAATCAGGGGACTAATCAAGCCCAAGTAAATTATATAATGGCTGAGGAGAGTGATTCGAGGAGACAAGATGAACAGCGACAAAGAAAGGTGGACAAACGAGTTGACCGTTGGGAAAACCAAGGTCCTAATCCTGGTCCAAGTAATAAAGATGAGAGACAATATACGTACGACAATATTGAAATGTATGGTAGTGACCCACAATGGGGCAATCCAATACCGAATTTTATTGACAAGTTTAACCAACAGAATCCATGGGAAAAATATAAGAGTGGATCAATCCGTGTTGTGAATGATACCGAAAACGGTTAAACTAATTTTAAATGAAATATTGAGAAAATGGATTGATTTAATAAAAACCCCAAAATTCAAAAAGCACGTAAGGACAACTTACTAAATATTTCGAAACAATTTGATAAAATAAAAAGACAAACCACCAAGAAAATATAAGAACAGATTATTAAATAATATTTATAAATAACAGATTTCAAATGAAATAATAGAAAAATAATATTTTTGATGGGAACAAAAGAAGAATAAATAAATAAATAAAAACAATTAATGATAATGTACTTAAATAAGAAGAATAACGAATAATTCAATGACTACAATGAAGCTAAAGAATGATGATAATTAATACAACTATAATTTAGAATTTCATAAATTTCATCATTTCCTGCCAATTTGGTTCTTCTCTGGCTACCGCTTTATCTGGTTGGTCCCCTTGGGCATCCTCTTCAACTATTTCCCTTTCCGTGTCCATAATTGCGTCAGTTTCTTCTTTATCACCTATCTGTTGTTCTATTTCACTGTCCGTGACTACTTCTATCTCTCGTTCCTGTCCACCATCTTCCTTCTCCTTGTCATCTGCCCTCTTCTTCGATCTGCCTCTGGTATTACGCATTTCTTGTTTTTTCATAGTTGCCGATGAAAATTAGGTTTTTTGTTATATTATCTTTCGTATATCTCAAAATTTCTTTCCTAATTAAAGCCCTTTTAAGTTGAGCGCCATCTTGTAACGTCTCGCGGGTCTTCTCTCGGAGTATTTATAGTACTTTACTTAATTAAATCTATGTTTGTACATTATCTTGTAACGTCTTGAGTGTATTCTCTCTGAGTATATATTATTTTTACGTCTATTTGTACTCTTCGAAAATTTTCTGTTTATTAAGAATATTAAAGCGAAAATTCTCGCTTTATTAAGAGTTACAGAATTTGTTATATTGTATGTTCAAAGTTTCCAAAAATCGAGTGTGTGTGATTATGCAAATATTTTCTTAGATTTTATATGTTTGAAATCAATACCGTTGTTTGACAGTAGTGAGGAGAGAGAGTGCAAAGAGAATTACTCTCTTAGTATACGATTAATTATTTCAAATTTCTCCGCTCGTGAGACCAGCTGACTGCAACGTTTACAAACACATTTGAGGTTAAACTAACTCCAAATGGCACGTGATATATTTTGGATGTCCGTTCTCTTCTCTGTCTTCTGACAATCTGTAACCAACTACCATCTACTGAAAATAATACACATTTTTATTCAAACAACAAAGTATTCATTGAATTTATTTAGCATTTTTTTTTCCAAAACAAAAAGGGATAATCGATTCTTACTGACAACACAGAATTAGTGCGATCTTATTTTTAAACATACAGTAAATAACAAATATTTTTATTTCAATATTAATACCAAGAAAGAAATAATGAATGAATTTCCCAGGGTTATTTTAGAGTTCTTTGTACTTTAAGAAAGTCAGAAATGAATATGGGTTAATACCAAGCTTTACATAAATAAATTTTTATAATTTGTACTATTTATGTTATGTAGTTGTTTGGTTGACCGCTAGAGCGCAGGTTACGTTTCTTCACTGAAAACACGAAAGTTATTTAATGGCAGCCGGAATGTTCACCAGAACCCGTTCTGCTGTTTTTGGGGTTAACTAAATAATAAAGTTTATGTTCACCTCTTTTCCTGAAGTATTTAAAGAGATAGTGCTGTTTCTAATGTTATAAATTTATAGTTGAGGTTTAATTTAGTTAAATTTTACTCGGTAACGATCTCACCAAAATGTCGAATTTCTGTGGGCTAGGCCTGGACATCAAAGGTTGATTTTTCAAGGTTTCATCAAATTACGGGCGTGAATTATTCTATTCGAAGGAGTTCTAATATGTAGTGACATCACTCATTAATTTTATTAATTTTGCACTGATTATTTCAAATGGTATTTGTTAATTTCTTAAATTTTTATAGACATTACACTTTGTCAAAACGTTCACTTCCAATATCCTTTAACAATTCATTCCAATTCTTGTTAGTTGGTTACTCTTAGTAACCAAGGATTTTTATGGGTTTTTATTGGTGAATCTATATACTTTTTAGTATATAGGCTATTATTAATTATTATAAATTCATTTCTTCTTTTTAGAAAAATAATCCTTTTTAGATTTTATTTATAATCGAATTTAATTTATTTAAGGTTTTTCTTTATATTTTTCCTTAAGCTTGTACACTGGTATTTTATATTTTAATCCCTTTTAATTTGATTTATTTATGATTTATCATTTAATTAATGTATCCTTACTCTAAACTATTTTTCATATGCCATCTTGCTAACATAGTATTATTTTATATATTATTATTTTATATTTAACCCTGGGTTATCTTATATTTAAACAAAATCATTATTAAAACACAAAGACTATTCCTAGGTACAAGACCTTTGTGGCCTACACAATACAAAAATACAAAACTTGTCAGCAGCAATATAGTCCACTGCTACAATATTGATTGTTTTTCATCTCCAGTACCAATCTGTGAGATGCTCTTTTTAAAGGTTTACACTTTCACTATGTACACTATATTTCACTTTGTACACTGCACTTTTATTATTATCGTTTACAGTGTTTTGTAGTATAAAGTTTTTTATAGCTTGGTACATAATACTCATGTCTGACTTTTAGAATTGGGTGATTACTGGTTTTAACGATGGTGATTGTGTTATCATATTTGGGCAGGGGTTATGTAACGTTACTAAAGCTCCCCCACTAGAACAGATTTATTTTTGTTTACTTGTTTTTAAAAAATAATCGTTGAACTCTTCAGTCTTTGGATTCTTTCATCATTCTTCATAATATCTCTTTATTTCTGATTGGTTATACACCTGTTATTCGGTTAATGGTAATAGGCTTGATTTCATACTCAACTCTCTCTCTCTTGGAGGCACATTCATTAATGATTTAATTTCTCTGGGTAGTGGTCTTTCACATATTACTTGATAAGGGCTGGTCACACTTGTGGTCTTACTCTTTAACATCATTTATTTTTGTGTTAATCATATACAATAAAACACATGTACTTACCATAACACTCTCGGTATTAGCTCGTGGTTCATACTCAACTTGAATTTCCTCTCTAGGGGCCAGGGTTCACTCTCAGCGAGATTCAGAAACAATAGAGGTTTTCGAAACAATAATTTTAACAACGTTTGTGTTGACATCTGAGTTGTTTAATATTCTTTCTTTTCATTAGTTACATTTACAATAAAAACAAAGATGGCGCCTTACCATCACAACCAAAATGATTTCTGCGTATCTTTCCGCTTTGTTAATAATTACTGAGTTTCACTTATTTCGTGATTTGATTGTATACATGGTTTGTTACAAAACATTTCAAAGAGACTGCAGTTCTCTCTCTATGGTTTATCCATTTATAAAAGACAGAAACCAATGCCTTGATTTACTTATTTATAATTTATGAGTACAGACATATTCTTACACACACACACACACACTCTTTACCCCCATGTTATTTATTGGTACCTTTTGTAAATTATAATTTACAATTTAGAGCTCATTTTCGCCAAAAGAATAATAGTTAATTAAGTTGAACTTTCCTGATTAGTGATTGCGGTCTCCCTTCAGATGTCCTCCAGTTAGAGCCAGATGTTCGGCGCCTTTCATAATCTAGTCTGTTCTTTTGTTACACTGAATTTACTTTGACATGTTAGGTAGCAGCTAGCAATGCTACATAGTAGTTATTGTTAATCACATTTTAGATTAATTAATAAGCACTTCTACCGGCAAAACTGTGCCAGCCACAATTTTAGCGTGTTGCCACTTTGATGTGTTGTAAGGGACTGAGAACTGGTTATATGTAAGATTCACGTACGTATTAGTGCATCTGACGTCACCGTCTTTTGTTCTCTCGGCCAACGCCTTGTTTCATACACTGTTGTTTCTGCGTCATTGTCATTTATTAATGACGACACAGCCTTGTGAACCAATAAGAATTGTTATTAACAACATAGAACCCATAATAACAACCCGAATAACAATCAAAGGAATAATACTTATCGGGGTAATAACCATTCTAATTACCACGATAATCGGCATAATCGAGGAGACGGGGACAACCGACACAACAACTACTAACACAACGTGAATTATATATACTCACGACCTCAAGGTAATCAGAGACGGTACTACCCGAGGACACACACGAACCACAATTATTATAACCAGTGACAAGGAGATGACGACCACCAATACGGAGGAAATTGTAGACCGGTGGACAACAATCCTGGGACCAGACAGGAACCACTACTGAACCAACCACAAAACTCACAAGAAAACAGGGAGGATGAGGGAAGCCCTCATTTAAACTAACAGAGGCAGTGAGAACTGAAGACCAGCCATCACTGAACCAATCTCTTGGGGAAAAACAACAAATAACCAGACGTACCACTGACCAGACTATAACAATCATCACCAACCATTATTTAAAAGATATCAGGGAGGACCTCTTAGAAGAGGAGGATATCCATGTACACAATCACAATAATGAAATTATATATATAATCGCTAAGTTAAATGGAATACAGTCGACAGTTATGATAGATACGGGGTCTAACATCTCGTTAGTTGATAGTACCGAACTGGAGAGAATCCAACGAGAAAATCAAATACCTATACCCACTTTACCTGTGAATAATATAATCATAATCGGAGCTACTGGACGGCAAAATAAATCTGTTAAGAAGCAAGTATCGCTTGACCTCACAAATAATAATGTGATAATACCAATAGGATTCCTAGTCGCAACGGGGTTACCGTTCAACGTATTAATTGGATGCGACATATTACGACAACATTCGGCAGTAATAGACCTGAGTAGAGGTATAGTGTCCCTAACGTCCGAAGAAGGAGTGTGGACAGCGGAATTAGTGGACGCAAATAGAACCGTTCCAGTCAATGCCAAATGTCATGTCATGAAGAGCTATTTTTGTAAAAATAATAAGCTGCCAGAAGTGATCAAATATGAGGACAACGATCAAGAACTATTGCATAGTAAGCTGGAAGAAATACGAGAGGTCCAAAGGGAAAAAACAGGTCAACAAATAAGTGAGGTACAGACTGAAAAATTAATTGAAATATACAACACATATAAACATATCTTTTCCAACGCCCCCAGTAAAGTTAAGGGTTACCAATGTGAAATCAATTTCAAAGAACCAGTAGACTTTCGCAGAAAATCCTACCCGATAGCTTATTCACTCAAAAACGAAGTTTGAGAGGAGATAAATTGTATGATGAAGGATGACATCATAGAATGTAGTCAATCACCATATACCAGCCCCATAGTGGCAATACCCAAAAAGAATGGGAAAGTAAGAATTTGCCTGGACGCTAGGGAGATAAACAAAATGATTATAAACGATAGAACGTCTCCTGGTGAGATCGAAGAAATTCTGAAAAAATTCCACGGTACCAAATACATTAGTACATGGGATACTGTATGTGGATACTGGCAGGTGGAGTTGCACCCAAATAGTAGGAAATATATGGTGTTCATTTTTGACGGAAGGAACTACCAGTTTAAAAGGTTACCTTTCGGATTGATTAATTCCGTCGCAATATTTGTAAAATGTATGGACCAGATATTGGGATAAGAAACTCTGCAATTCACCACAGTATACGTAGACGATTTACTGATAACCTCTTCTAATTGGGATGAACACTGCACAAGAGTGGAACAAGTACTGAGAAAGCTGTCTGAGAATAATGTAACACTTAAACTAAACAAATCAAAATTTATTGCAAACAAAGTAAAGTTTTTAGGTTTAATTTAACAGAGATGGGTATATCACCATCACAAGAGAAAGTAGAAGCAATTCAACAGTACCCTACTCCAAAAAACAGAAAACAGTTACAATCTTTCCTCGGAATTTGTAACTATTATCGAAAATTCCAAGATAATTATTCAGAAATAACTGCTAAATTCCAAAAACAGCTATCATCCAAAGACAAATGGGCATGGGGACCGGAACAAGATAAAGTTCTACAACTTATAAAAGAAAAATTTCTAGAAACAGTTATGGTGCACCACCCGGACTTTAATAAACCCTTCTATCTAAATTGTGATGCAAGCAATGTAAGCTTAGGAGCCACTTTGTATCAGGAAGATGAAGAAGGACATCACATGGTTGTTAGCTTCGCCAGCAGGGTGCTGAACAACTGCGAACGCAACTATAACGTCACTGAAAAAGAGTTGCTAAGTGTAGTATACGCATGCAATAAGTTCAGAATCTATATACTTGGATACCCAGTGACGGTAAGGAGTGATCATAAATCCATCTCATTCCTAAAACGATGTAAGCTCAGTCATGGCCGGTTAACTAGATGGGTCCTTGCATTGCAAGAATATCACATTAATTGGGAATATATACCCGGAAGGAAGAACATAGCAGCTGATATCTTGTCCCGAATCAACATACAAGACCAAACGTTCAATGGAGAAAAGGAGCAAATAGCAAAAGTGTACAATATCATAAAAAGTAGAAAAGATTTGGAAACCATCACAAATGAAATTAAACAACGCCAAAAACTGGACCCCAAATTAATGAACATCCGCCAAAGAGTGCAAAGTGCAGACGAAATCCTTACAAAATATTATTGTGTACATGATGATAGTTTATTTATTAAAGTTACCCCTAATCAAGAAAGCTGGAAGTTAGTAATTCCACCAGCTGTGGAAAATACATTAATATTAGATTACCATATAAGATATGGCCATATGGAAGCCATAAAAATAGTTAAAGCCCTGGAAGAACAAGTATACATTAAGAATATTAACCGAAAAGTACAAAAATCCATTCAAACATGTCACATTTGCCAAATGGTTAAATGTAACAATGAGAAAAAGGAGGGGGTAATGATTCCCATTACATTCAACCATAAGCTGGAAAAAGTATTCCTGGATATCTGTGGACCGTTCCCACATACTGGAGGGAGACATAGATATAAATTCATTATTATTATTATTTTCGACCACTTCACCAAGTACACCAAACTTTATGCTATCAGCAGAGCCACCACCAAGAAAATACTGGAGATAGTCATTGGACATTGCATACCAGAGATTGGTAAACCTACATCCATTATTACAGACCATGGTACACAGTTTGTGATGGGACAAAATTGAGGGGTTTTATTTTTTATTGCAATTATAAGTGTAACATAAGGTCTACCCAAACAGGGCCTCAGTTTTGAACAATTAACATTCTTTGTTTTACTTCGTCGGGGCACCAAGACGCATATTTTGTCAGCGCCCTGCAATAAGCACTGCTCCTTGAGGTGTTGGAATGCGAACCGGGGCACGGATGATTGTGTTTTCCGTTGGCAAAAAGCACAAACTTTGTGGCAAGCCCCAGGACAGAACAAAAATACCCAAACTCGCTACCAAGAGCGTAAGCTGTAACTTCACTAATGACTATGTCATGTGATTCTATCCTGCTTTAAGTTTAAGGGAAGAAAATGGAGGGATAATCTTCTAGGACATGGAATATAAGACATCAGTTTACCACCCTAGCAGCAACCCGGCGGAAAGAGTACTGAGAGAGGTTGGCAGAATACTCCGAACTTACTGTCATGATCAACAGAGGAGATGGCACGAATACTTGTTACCTACCGAGGAATTCCTTAACATATCGTACCATCAGTCCATAGAAAATACACCTTATACAGTGATGTTTGAAGAACCTCCACCTAGAGAAATCCAGGATATCATCAATTTTCCCAATAACCCAGATTATCAGTTTGAAGGTGTCAAATTCTATAACAGAGTAATGGAGAAAGCAGAACAACAGAAAAAGAAGTATACAAAGAACCACCCAAAAGCAATTAAATACCAGGTCGGTGAAAAGATATTAATATGGAACAGAGAGTTACCCAGTACTCTAGAGGGAATAACAAAAAAATTATTATTATTGTATACAGGACCCTATGTGATAACAAAAAATAATGACAATAATACTTATGAAATAATGAACCCTATCACAAAAAAGATTAAGGGAACGTATAACCAGGAATCTATAAAGAAGTATCATGAAGAAATACGATCACCAATCATCAATAACTGACTAGAACAGAATGACTAACAAGATGGACGAAATTAAATGAATAACTTTTCAAATATAATATCATTAAAAAGGAAAATAATAGTATAATATAAAAAAAAAACCCAAAATTCCAAAAGCATGTAAGGACAACTTACTTAAGATATTTTGAAACAATATAATTTAATAAACGATAAAACACCAAGAGAATGTAAGAACAGATAACATATTTTATTTATAAACAATATGATTTAAAATGAAATAATAGAAAAAAATAATATTTTAATGGGAACAAAGAGAAAAAAAAATATAAAAACAATTAATGGTAATGTGCTCAGACAAGAAGGTAAAATAAGAAGAACAATGGATAATTTAATGACTATAATTACAATGAAGCTAAAGAATGATAATAATTAATACAGCTACAATTTAGAATTTCTTGGAGTTGAAAATGATAAAGGAAGAAATAGTACTAAGAACATCTGTCACAAGAAGGAAAGTCAAAAGTATTTAAAAATAATGCCTGTCAATAATGTTATCTGAAAATAGCTACTGAAAATAAGAAGGAATCAAGAAGAAAAAGAAGTATGTAATTAAATGTAAACCGCAACAGCGTAAAAAATCCCAAAAGTGTTTATTATTATTAAAAAAAATAGACTATTATGGTATTATTTTATTTTTATAAGTGTCTGTAGATGAATTCCAGCAGTATTATATTTAAGTGTAGTATGGCCAGCAGAGTATGTAGCCAAAAGTGCCCCTCTGGACTGCCCCAGCTCACATGTTAGCCCGGGCGCAAAATGAGACGCAGCTTGGTGAGGTGAGGTGAGGTGACTCACCGTGAGATTCTGTGAAACAAAGAAGTGAATACTACACCGAATGTTCGCACGCAGGGTGAGGTGACGCAGTTTCAGAGCGTCCGTGAGCTGCGAAGGTTTGTGCTCGTGCCGCAGTTTGTCACTAGTGACTACGACCTACTAGTGCAAAGTTGTGTCAAGTGAAGTCCACGATGGAAGAAAAATTAATATAGGCAGTTCGAGGGAGAACCGTACTTTACGATACATCACATGCTGACTATTTAAAAATCAAATTAAAATTGTTGATTTGGGAAGAAATAGCTCAAGAAATTGGAATGAAATCTGGTAAGTTTTTATAATTTTTTTACTTAATTAAGATTAATTTATTTGAAGGGTACATGGGAAAACGGTTGGTTTTTTCAATCAAAAGTGTTTCTTGAATTAGTTTACTTACAATGTATTCAATTTGTTCTCCTATAAATTCATCCTTTTGAACTAATGTAGTATTTGCGTTTTCTTAATGTGTGTGTGTGTGTGTGTGTGTGTGTGTGTGTGTGTGTGTGTGTGTGTGTGTGTGTGTGTGTGTGTGTGTGTGTGTGTGTGTGTGTGTGTGTGTGTGTGTGTGTGTGTGTGTGTGTGTGTGTGTGTGTGTGTGTAAAAGAGCGTTTGTGTGTATAAAGAAACCTGCATCTATGAAAATTTGTAAATTCCAGGATATTTACACACTAATAAAATTTATATACACAGTAAATTATGTACGATGAAGCCGAAAAATAACGGAAGTGAAAGGACTAATGTTTTCCGGAACCATTTACGCTGACACTGTTTCACACAAACCCATGTACATTATTGTACAATAAATCTTATCGAATACAGGAAATTAAGTATACGTTGTAGGGTACCAGACTCATAAAATACGGGCATTTGTTACTGACAGTCCGTTTCCTGTTTGTCGCCTACTGTACGTGTGAATTCCTGTTTTTTTACAAAAAAGTTAAAGATTACGCAATAATGCATCCAAAATGCAGAAACTAAAGACTGGTGTGCAAATGAGATAACTTAGTCTTGAACACTGATTTGTCTTTCTCAAAATGAAAAGCGATTAATGTAAGTAAAATGTATGAAATGTAATACAGGAATACTACATTAAATTTGAACTTTAATTTCAACTTCTACAAATATTTTATAATCATGTACAGTAAAATAATAACATTGCTCCATGTTCCGTACAGATGATTCGAAATGATGCATTTTCTCGGAACGATTTTATTTACTAGGAACTACCAATTAGTTATGTTCCCCTTTAACATGTTTTTCCGTTCGGAGGTAGGTATTAAAATATTTCCGAAAGAAACTTAGTATCTAACCGGAATTTGAAAAGTAACTTTAATTTAAATTTAAATGATTGAGAAAAGAAAAGGTGTTACAGTGACATTAACAAATAAGAAGCATTAAAAAAAAAATTATATTTATTAAAAATTATAAATGTATTATGCTTTAAAGATTAATTTTTATATTTATTATACATTCTCAGTACTTTCCATTTAACATGCAATCTCTCTGCCAAGGAACTGAACCTCCGGGTGAATTAAAGTATTCCGTGAACTTTTGACAAATCCAAAAAGCTTGAGATCCACTTCGTGGAATGGTTTGATGCAGTGGACGTAATTGGTACTGTGGCAAATCCTGTTCGGAGATATCACCTCCAGTTTGCAATACTGCAGAATTTCTCAAATAGTTGTGCAGTATGCAAGATGCTTTTACAATTTTTACTACAGTGCTTACTTTACATTCAAAAGGTGAACGAAAAACACAAAAACGCGAAGCAAGAATACCAAAAGAGCACTCCACAGCTTGCCTAGCCCACGAAAGCCTGTAATTAAACACTTTGTTTTCATAGTTATCAGTGACACTTCGCTTTGGGTATGGCCGCATCAAATTTTCAGATAAAGGAAACGCTTCATCTCCTACAAAAACGTATGGAATTGGATCATCGATTGTAGGAATCAGAGAAGGAGGTGGGAGATTCAAAGTTTGTTTCTTCATTTTTTTTTTGCCAAAACGCTGTTAGCAAAAGTGTTTCCGTCGCTGAATCTTCCCATTGAGCCAACATCAGTAGTGATAAATTGGTAGTCTGAATCAACCAGGGCCATCAATACAATTGAAAAAGTATGTTTATAATTAAAAAATGAGGATCCTTTTCCCTGGCTTTTTTATTGTTATGTGTTTCCCGTTAAGCGCCCCGACGCAATGTGGAAATTGCCATTTTTCTTCAAAGCCATGAGCAATTGACGCCCACTGTTCTGTTGTCGGTTCTGGCATATAAATTGGTTTTCATACATTCCCAAATAGCTTCTGCTACTTCTTTTACAATGTTCGATACTGTTCGGTCACTCATTCTATAGCTGTATCCAATACTTTTGAAGCTGTTTCCTGAGGCTAGGTACCTGCAACATACACAAATACAACACACGTGTAAGATATAGGTATACATATGTACACAATTCTTTTAAACCAAAATTTGACAACACAGCATTATTTTAGGGAGAAAAAAAATTTTTTTTTTTTATGGACATCCTCTCATTTTAAATATTTAATTTCTACATAAGAAATTAACAGACATTTCTTATTTAGAAATTGATTATTTTAAGGAATTTACTCTAAACGGCAATGAAATTTTGTTGCAGGTTCTGATGCGAAAACACTGTGGGAGAAATTAAGGCATTCTTTGAGGGATGCACTTAGGAGGCAAAAAAAATGTGTGAGAAGTGGTGCTGCAGGAACTATGTCTAAGCCTTGGAAATTTCAAAAAGGAATGGGATTTCTTCAGCCTTACATGGCCAATAGGAAAAGAGAAACGAATTTGGTTCACGAGAGCGATGAGGATTCAAACACGCAGAACCAAGAAGAATGTGAAGATAACCACAAAGAAGACAGTGTGGTGGAACCTGGAAACGAGGAACGTGAAGATGAAGGTGGGGCACCTGGAAATACTCCGAAGACACAAACACAAGAGACTCCTCTTGACCTTCCTGGTTCTTCAAGGGAAAATACACCAACACCACGAAAGAAAATTATAAAAACAGACAACAGTGCTAAAATGCGGTCAATATTGCTCAAGTCCATTGAGAACCGGGGAAAAAGAGCGGCCGAAAGAGCAGCAGAGAGAGCAGGGCTATTGGAAAGGGTCCAACCTCAAAGCAATCCTTTATACCATTTTTTTATGTCAATGTACGAATCAACAAAAAGAATGCCGCCGTCATCACAACACGTGGTGAGAAATCAAATATACAAAGCTGTGGCAGATATGGAAGCTACTTTACTGGACGTCCCACAAACTAACACATTTCATCCATCCCAATTTATCCCACACCATGATCAACACCAGTATGGTCCCTACTGTGCCTCCCAACGCTCTACATCTACGCCACTTTCTTCTTATTCGGATAGTGAAGCTCATCAAATCGAAGCAACCACTCTGAATGACCCACAAGGCAAAGAAGAAAGGGATACCTTAGTTAATTTTATTAGTTATTTTTCTGAAAACTAATTTTCTCTACTATCCTACCTCTAATTTTGATTTACTTTTTTTAAGTTTTGCTATATCATTTTTTGTTATTCTTTTTATTTTTCAAGCATTTCTTATACATACTCAACAATTTTACCTGTATTTTTTAATGGCAATAAATTTATATAAATAACTAAACATTGATTTATTCTTTCGATCAACCTTTCATTCTTGTACAAGAAAACACTTTTGTATTTTATTTTTAGGAACTGAATAAATTTCTTACCTTAAAAATACGGCTAGTTTTTCTTCACTTCCGATAGATCTCGCATTGCACCCTTCAGCATCGATTGACTCCTTGATGAATCCATGCAATTCAGAAAATTGTTCACGGGTTACACGGTAATAGTTTCTATATTTTTCATTAGAAAATTCGTTCTTGAGAATGAATTCTCCGTGCGTCTTTCTTTTCTTTAGATAATTGCTTTTCGGAAGCTTTTCACGAAGTAATGTTGAAATTACTTGGTCTTCGAGTTCATCAGAATCAGATTCCGAACTCAGTAATGATTGTATATACATTGCCATCACGCACATTTTCGTTAAAACACCCTTCACTGGACGCAGTTGAGATAGAACTGCGTCCCAACTTTCGCTCTCCCTGCGCGCAGTTGATTGAATCCTGCTTCCCTGCGTCACCTCACCTCACCAAGCTGCGTCTCATTTTGCATCCGGCCTTAGGGAATGTTAGGGAAATTGAATATTTAAGGGATAATAAAACAGCTGAGAAGATTGATATCAGATTCCAGAAGTATGAAGGAAGAAAACAGAAAGAAGATAGCAGACAGAAGTTCAATTGAGAAAGGACATTTATAGAAGTAAATAGAAATATGAGAGTGTTAAAACAAGTTTTTACTGATTATTGTGACCAATCCTTGTCAAGTAATGTTTGAAAAAACAACCAAGAGAAATAATATCATTAATGAATTTTCATCCATTAGGAAATCAAGTTAATTACCATTAACCAAATAAAAGGTATATAACCTATAAAAAAAAAAATTAAAATAAAAAAAATTCTACTACGAATAAGAGAAAATAATCCAAGGCATGAAAAATATAAGTTTATTTTAACCAAATCATATTCAGATAAACTAAACTTCTTTTGGAGGGGGAGTATATGTAACGTAACGAAAATATGGTCCCCTTACATTACATAAAAAATTTATAATTCTCAAACTAAAAAATAAAAAAATAATATTTGTCCGTAGTAATAAAAGGTCAGAAAAATAAACCATTATTAAATGAATAAATAATCCCCAAATAAGAATACAAGGTAAAAGAAAAAATAAGAATGTTTATAAATACAAACTGTTAAGTGTTCAGTGAAAAGGGTAAACGATAAACATAGTGACAAGTAATGTGAAACATAATATAGACAGTTTTAGAATAATTAATGAATTAACTGAGAGGAGAATAATTAATTAGTGCATAATTTATTTTATAAAAATGTGCATGTTATTATGTTTTACCATGTTGTTTTATTATCATGGTATTTATGTTGTTTTTTGTATGTAGCAGGTGAAGCAATTGTTTTAAGAGAATATCAATTAACTGATGTTAATTTCATTTTTATGTTAACAAATATATCACCATAGAACTGGTGTTAAACTTTCTAAGATTAAATATTTTGTATACATGTACTTATTTAGTATGTGGATTATAATTGTAAACTTGGCCAGAACGGCAATAATTGTTAATAAGATACCAAAGGGTTTATTGTAATTACGTTATAAACAAATGAAGGGTTCTATACTAATATAGGTAATAATAAATTAAAATCAGAATGAGATAAAAATGTAATGATAGGCCATAAACCAGTGACATTGTATAGGAAGTCAGGTCAGAAAAGTTAGGTAACGAAATTTGTAAAAACACTAAGTGTAATGTAATGAGTTAGGAGAAATCAATAGTAGTTATTAAAGCAGATAAGTAACTTCAATTAAAATAAAATCTTAAAATGTAATAGAACAATTATGCCTAAAATTAATATTTTGTAATGAGAAAATAGTACTTGTTAGACTAAGTAGATTAAGAGGCAACGATAGCAAAATGTATATAATTTAATAACAAAAAATATGTAAAGGTTTAATATGATATAATGTAACTTTAGTAAGGGAGTATTTTATTAAGTGCAAGAACATTGTTTAATTATGGTTCTAGGATTATAAATATTATCCAATAAGAGAACAAAAACTGGTTGTCAAGGAAGACAAAATGGAATAAATGTTGTTTATTCGATTATTGAATTGTTATCCATGAATGAGGACAGTTTAGTTTCTATGAACCTAGAAAAAATGAGAAAATTATATAGAATAAATTAATGAGACAACAAAATTAAATAATAACTAACAAAAGGAGAGATTGCTGACTTTTGACGGTCATATATAAAAGAGTACAATTAAGCCTATCAATTAAAATTGATGAAAGTCTAAAGGAAGAACTTTACCAATTAAACCCAGTAAAAGGAGTAATCATTAAATTTAAATAATAGACAAATGAAGATAAATAACTACCTGAATGAATTAAAGTAACCCAGTATTCTAAAGGACGAAAGAAGAAATTAAAATTGTACTTGAACCTCACTTTTCATGACTCGATAGAGAAAACATATTCCGACACAAAATACAGTGGAACCCGTAACCACAAGAACTGGACATTGGCGAAGAGTAAGGATTGGCATTTCTGCATCATCCCAGGACCAAGACACCAAACTTTATTTCGAAACTGGAGTGAAGACTGGCGAGGATTTATACATCTGTATCTTGGCGTTGATCAACCATCTCGAAGCACGAGGTTATCTGGGCATGGCCATTACAAGTAACTGTGTCATCGGACGGTAAACTCTACTTATTTTAAATACTAATTAATAAGAATTTAGTAATAGATTGTAATACCTTGTAGTCCTATTTTTTCATTTTCTGACCTTACTAATAGTCAAAAGAACCTTCATACCCTGTGTTTAAGAAAAACAATAATAAATAAAAGTAATATATAAACCTGAATTCGATAATTAATCGATTCATTCCAGTACGATCGATTTTTGTATCTTAGTGAAGGAAGAACATTTGTTTTCAAAGAAAAAATATAAAATAAAGAATCATTCTTGAAATTGGCGATTTCTTATTATTTGTATAATATTTAGTGCATGTTGAATGAGTTGTAATTTATAGAGAGAGTAACGTGAGAAGTACAGTAAGTGGAACAACTAACCTACAATAACCAGCTGACTGTGCACCACAGCACTAGCTCGTGGATAGCTGTTGAATTCCAAGAGAAGAGAAACTTATTTAAGGATTTTACTCTCCTCTCTCAACACTTCATGCAGACTAGGCCTGAATAATAACCATAGAATTGCCCAATAAATCAACTGGTGTTGAACGTTATTATTGCAGAATGTACTAAATTATTATATAATATTGAGATATTCTTAATATTTGATTAATATCACCAATTAAAAAATATTATTTCTCTTAAACACAAGACGTTCAATTTAAATAATAACAAAACATTTATTAAGAAAAAAAAACATAATTGGTTTACAAATTGGCTCACAACAGTGGAGTTTAAGATATAGTTGTATATAAGGTATATGATAAGATCGGAACTCGGATAAAGGTTTAGTAACAATATATATTGCAACAGTACAACCATTACGGTACTGTGCATTGCCAAAATAATTTAAATAAATAATAAAAATAAATAAATATGGATTAATGAACATGATTCAGATTGCAAGCTGTATCGTAGTTAAATAGGGAACGCACAATTCATGCATGAACACGCATTCCTGGCATACCTGTCGCTAGCATTGTGTACATGTGTATTTTGTTTGTGTGTGTGAAGCCTGTCCATTCCTGAAATGTAACCAACCCTTTTCAAGTAGGATAGTTTTTATGTTTTATTTTAATTATAAGAAAAATATGTATGAATGGTAAAACAAAAGACTCCAAAGTGTATAGAAGTTAAAGGTAAACAAAGGGTTAAATGACCGTGCCAACGTGACAAAAAGTGCAATTACTATACGTAAAAGTGAATAGCTCTTTTTGTAATTACAATAAAGAAGTGTAATTTACGTATAGTAAACATATAAAAATTAGTGATCGATTGAGCATCGAATGGTGTGAAACAGACTTCGTAATTCGCGAAGATAGGCGAAAATAGTGAATTGAACCAGAGTGGGGGAAAAGATGCTTCAACAAAATCTGACAAGTTAAAAATGGTTCAGACCTGAGCTTTTGCACGACCTGGCTATAAACACCAGATTGCACTAATAAAGTTTCTTCTTCTCTATTCAACCGTTGCCACAGGAGGCTATGTCAGTCGACGATGGTATTTTAAATCTACAGTGAGAGTCACAGGACAAACTAGAAGTCCAACCAGAGCAGCAGAGTACATACAAGGAGGTCTATGGACACACCTGCAGCATATGATGTGAGGAGAGACCACTATTAAACAGCACATGCAGTGGAATCCGGGAAGAGGACCCAAGGACCGAAGACACGGAGGACACGAAGACTGAGGACCAAAGGAGGACATACGGATGATTAACCATGTCAAACGAGGTGATAAAAAAACCATTGTAATTACAGACATTTGAAAGACACTAATTAAAGTTAGAATGAAAGACATTCAACCAATTTATTAAAATAACTAAATTGTACATAAATGTAAAAGCAGAGTGAAATGTAGAATAATATCTCTTGTATAAAATTTAGTAATTGAGAGTAACGTAAATGATAAGAGAAATATTTGATTTTAAGTTAACGTAATTAATAAAGTCTTTGTTGATAAAGGAGAATGCATATGCAGTAGAAAGTTTTAAAACCAATTAATATTAAAGAAATTGGAATACAAGTAAATTCATTATTAAGTAAATTAATCAGCAATTGCGAAAGAGTCATACAAACAATTTAATAATGAGTACTATTTCAATATGCTAAATGAAAGATTTTGTTTAATAAAAAAATAAATAATGGAACAATTTTAAACTTAAATAATGCATTATCTTCTTATTACGATTACACCCATGAATTCAATATATCAATTTGTGTGTTGTTATGTTATATAATTTGGTGCTCCAAAAGCGTGGGGATACACAAATTAAATTATATTAAATGAAATATTGTCTTGTTATAATATATTCTAATACTTTCTGCTACAGTTCGTTTCTTGATGTATATAATATATATTTTATAATGACTTTACCTCAAGATGTTTTCTCCCTATTTGGAACATTTTTCTGGAAGCCTTGTGTTCCCATCCCATCCCATCCTTGTGAGGTATTTGTGTGTTGGCTGGTTGTTGCTTTGGTTTCCTGTTGGTCTCTGGTGCTTTAAATTGGTATTATTGTGTGTGATTGTGGTGTACATATTAGTATTTTGTGTATTTTCTATGTTGAGTGTTTTGAAAATTGTGTCATGTTTTGTATTGATTTGTATTTATTCAGGTATTAGTTTGTTTTGTGTTTTATGTTTGTATATTTGTAAATTTTCCCAAATGTTCATTATGGTCCCTTTGTGTGGTATGTTTTATTAGTGTCATATTGGTTATGTCTGGGAATTCATGTCCAGTGTTTATTGCATGTGTGGCCAAATTAGATTTATATAATTCTGGTTTTTTGTATGCATTTAGGTGTTCAAAATAACGTTTTTTCAGCTGTTTTTTGTTTGTCCTATGTAACATTTATTACAATCTTGGCATTCAATTTTGTATATATCATTAGTTGTTGTATTATCCTTGTTGTGTGGGTTATTTAGTTTTTGTAATTTATTTTTATTAGTTTTGTATGCTAACAACCAATGGTATATACAAAATTGAATGCCAAGATTGCAATAAATGTTGCATAGGACAAAAAAAATACCAGTATGGAGAACCATACATGACTTCCATGTTCTAATATTTATATTTAAAATAATTTATGAAATAAAATGTTTCCATAGAAACTACTTCTTTCCATTTATTACTTCAGCCTTAACCACAGTACTGTGGTCACTAACATGTACCACCACACATTATGGCACTCGATTTTCACTGATGATGGCAGTCGACAGCACTGCTAAAGTGTCTGGTTTTGCAGAAAACATTGGACTAAGGCCAAACAGCCCGGGAAGGAATTTTAACAACAAACTACTACTTTGATGCCGATAACGTAGTACACATATAAAAATTATCCCCTCCCACTTCAACTATAAGTTTCATTTATAAAAAATTACCCCCACCCCGTTCAACTAGCC
This sequence comes from Magicicada septendecula, assembly GCA_034769895.1. Taxonomy (NCBI): domain Eukaryota; kingdom Metazoa; phylum Arthropoda; class Insecta; order Hemiptera; family Cicadidae; genus Magicicada; species Magicicada septendecula. The sequence continues at coordinate 400,779,850 of CM068368.1, read as the reverse complement.
TCTTCATTTATAGATATTTCATCTACGTCTCTACACTGGATTATTAAGATCTTCTTATCAGGATACTTTATTTATCAAAATTAAGTACTTTACTCTTGTTACAAAAAAAAATGTTCCGGTAAACTGCCCTTTCCCCATAACCGATCTTCACCAAAATCAATAGGCCGTAAGTATTCTACAACTCAAGCACATATGTAAAAAATTATTTGATTCTGTTAGAATTTACGGCAGTTATTGTTCGTCATGGAAAAATGTCTCTTGTTCCAACATAAAATGTTGCAGGTAAACTACCCCTTTCCCTTAACCGATCTTCACCAAAATCAACAGGCCTTGAGTACTCTACAGTTTAGGGATATATGCAAAACTTATTTGATTATGTTTGAATTTACGACCGTTATCGTTCTTCATGAAAAACGTTCTCTTGTTACAACATAAAATGTTGCAGGAAAAACTACCCCTTTCCTATGGGGTAGGACAGGAATTCCCAGACATAACCAATATGACACTAATAAAACATACCACACAAAGGGACCAAAATGAACATTTGGGAAAATTTACAAATATACAAACATAAAACACTAAACAAACTAATGCCTGAACAAATACAAATCAATACAAAACATGACACAATTTTCAAAGCACTCAACATTGAAAATACACAAAATACTAATATGTACACCACAATCACACACAATAATACCAATTTAAAGCACCAGAGACCAACAGGAAACCAAAGCAACAACCAGCCAACACACAAATACCTCACAAGGTTCAAAATCCGTAAGGCTGAGGATGGGAACACAAGGCTTCCCGAAACGTGTTCCAAATAGAGAGAAAACATCTTGAGGTAAAGTCATTAAATATATCTTTATATATATATTTCGTGTGTGCGTGTGTATGTCACTGAACTCCTCCTAGACGGCTGGACCGATTTTGATGAAATTTTGTGTGTGTGTTTGAGTGGGTCCCTGGATGGTTTAGATTCACAATTGGACCCGGTAGGTGGCGCTGCGATCGGGTTCCAGGAAATTATATATAAAAATGAATGTTTCTTTGTTTGTCCCGTATGCGTTCCTATACCATTCATCGGATTGCAATGAAACTTCGGTGAGTTGTTGTGCGCACGCCCGCGAAGGTTTCTGAATTAGTGGTGTTTTTTCGATGGGGTCCTTTGGGGGGTTCCACATCTCCTCCTAAACCACTGTACCGATTTCAACCAAACTTGGCACAAATATTTTACGCAAAGGGAGAACCAACATAGGATAGGTGTTTTTTCGATGGGGTCCTTTTGGGGGTTCTTTGGGGTCTTCCACATCTTCTCCTAAACCACTGTACCGATTTCAACCAAACTTGGCACAAATATTTTACGCAAAGGGAGAACCAACATAGGATAGGTGTTTTTTCAATGGGGTCCTTTTGGGGGTTCTTTGGGGTCTTCCACATCTTCTCCTAAACCACTGTACCGATTTCAACCAAACTTGGCACAAATATTTTACGCAAAGGGAGAACCAACATAGGATAGGTGTTTTTTTGATGGGGTCCTTTTGGGGGTTCTTTGGGGTCTTCCACATCTTCTCCTAAACCACTGGACCGATTTCAACCAAACTTGGCACAAATATTTTACGCAAAGGGAGAACCAACATAGGATAGGTGTTTTTTCGATGGGGTCCTTTGGGGTCTTCCACATCTTCTCCTAAACCACTGGACCGATTTCAACCAAACTTGGCACAAATATTTTACGCAACGGGAGAACCAACATAGGATAGGTGTTTTTTCGATGGGGTCCTTTGGGGTCTTCCACATCTCCTCCTAAACCACTGAACCAACATAGGACAAGTGTTTTTTTCGATACAATCCTTTGGGGGGTCCTTTGGGGTCTTGCACATCTCTTCCTAAACTATTAGACCGATTTCAACCAAACTTGGCACAAATATTTTACGCAACGGGAGAACCAACATAGGACAGGTGTTTTTTCGATACGATCCTCTGGGGGGTCCCCCAAACTATTAGATTTGGTTACTATGGCAACCCAATAGAATAGATTCTGTTATAAATATATTATCGCATTAAACTGAAGACCACGCGAACGAAGTCGTGGGCAACAGCTATTTATTTTTAAGAAACCTACTTTAATTGAACTTTATTAATTAAACTAACATTTTCATTACGTACAACGTGAAACTCCGTAGCGAAGCACGGGTATTCCCCTAGTTATATATATATATATATGTTACTATAAAAGTGCGAAGTAAGGTAAATCTTAAGATTTACCGGTATATCCTAAGTTTTACCATTTTATGAATGTAAATGTCCGAAGATTCTGTTAAAATGTTTGTATTTCAGACTTTTACCAAGAGTTAGTGGTAAATGTCAAGATTTACCGCTGCGTTGTGGTAAAATCTGTACTCGGACGTTTTTGTTGGCTTGCCGACCTGTTCAGACATGTTTCAACATGTTTGTTAGTCACAAGTGATTAATAAATTATCTTTAGTTGGAGGACAAGGCTTCAAAAAGTGTAATTGTTAAACAAAGTGTACTATGAAGAAGTGTTTGTGCAAAGCCTTCTCTTGTTGTGCAATTATAAATGTCATAACAGTCAGCCCTGCTGCAACAAGTAATTTTTAATTTGTTATAACTTTTTTTAATTTTTATTACTTTACTTGTTTTTATTTATTTGTATCAATTAATTATTGGACTAAAAAACAGTAAAAAGGACTCGCATTTGTTTTCGTCAGTGAGATTACATTTACACAAAATGGTTAAAAAGTTTGTAATGTTCTTTCTTCACAAAATGGTTTTAAATGTTCTTTTTTTTTAAATAAACTTTGTTAATTTTATCAAATTATATATTTTTTGCTGTAGGATGTTGTAGTAGTATTACAATTCATTGTACATTGTTAAATAAAAATTATTTTAGAAACAAGCAGTAGTGTAATGTGTTATTTTTTATCTCCTTTCTTCATGCGTTTTTATGGAAATGATTATTTTTTTAAATTATTAACTAAGTTTCTTCAAAATTAAAAATATTATGCTTTTACCACAATGCAGTGGTAAATCTTGACATTTACCACTAACTGTTGGTAAAAGTCCGAAATGCAAACATTTTAAAAGGATCTTCAGACATTTAGAGATTGTCAATGTTAGAGAAGCTCAATTTGCATCGGTAGGGAGAAGGGTGGAGGTACACGACAACATTGGTAGGTATACCCACTCACCCCACCCCCCACTCTCGTGTTTCACTGCGCATACTCTTCTCTATCATTGACAACCTCTACCATCATAAAACGGTAAATCTTAGGATATTTTAAGATTTACCTTACTTCACACTTACAGTAACACACACACACACACACACACACATATATATTGCAACAATACATATATTTGCATATTTGCCCAGGGCGGTATGTTTGTAAATATTTAGCATAGAAAATATATGATGAACAGTTTTTAACAATATTATGCAGGCTAAGAATTGTCAGAAAGCGTACACCTGCCCTGCGAGTGAATACAGCACTTGTGTGTTTGTGTGTGTGAGTGCAAGCTACGACAGGCAAAGTCTACGATGGAGTGATGCGCATGAATTGTTGGTTTGTCTGTAATCAGGTTTTAACCGGATAAAAATAAAATAATTAATACATTTTAAACCTGTGAACAAAGACTTACCCCAATTATAAAAACACCATTACATTAAGGAATTTTTAACGAATATGGTGATATAAAATGATTGAAGAAATGTACATAATAAAGATGCTAGGTAATTTAATGTTAATTAATAAGTGTGTTATTTGTGAGTGACCAGAACAAAATTACGCAAACGATGATATCGCTCGTGCTACGAGTATGTTTACGAAATCGTGAAAAAAGTGATTTGTAATTTAAAGGACGCTTTGCACAAAGTGACAATATCTAACAGGTCGAAAACAGTCCTGAACTTTTTTTTTGTCATATTATTTTTTGTCATGTTGCTATTCATAAAATCTCACCAGTTCAGACTATTAAGCCGGGTTCTCACGGGTTGTGGCCCACGCGCGTGAATCACTCAAGCGTGGAATACGAGTAGTGAGAACAGGTAAACGTGGAACTAGCCGGTGATGTCAGCACTCTACGCTCCAGGCGAGAAGGAATCCAACAGTGTTTGATTTTCAGTTGTGAAACAAGCATGCGTGTAGTAGTATGTCATTCCAACAACGTGTTAGTAAGCTAAGTGACAATGAAACCCTTCGATTTTTGGATCTATACAGAAATGAAAATTTATTGTACCATTCCACTATGGAAGAGTACCGCGATCGAGATTTAAGGGCTGCAGCAGCAAAACGAATATCAGACGAATTAAACTTACCTGGATTTGGACCTGCCGAAGTGATAATGAAATTTAAAACTTGAGAAACTCATACTGTCAGGAACTTAAGAAAATCGCAGCAAGCAAATGATCAGGAACGTATCCTGATGAGGTCTACAAACCAAAAGTTGTGTGGTTTGAAAAGATGAACTATTTCATCCATCCTCATGTGCAACAACGACCCACTAAGCTGGTCAGTCTTAGTTTGGTAAGTAAAAAAGTATTCTATTATTTTGTAGAATTACTGCTTGCAGTAGCCCAGTAAGTAGGTACACAGCGACAAGTCAATTGATGTCGATATTTAAAGTTAAAGAGGAAATTCTTTTTGACAAAGAAAAAAAGATAATAGTTAATTTTATTATTATATATATAAACTTTCACATATGAACTTACTTTGATTATCACTTTCCCATACGTTTCAAGGTGATGTACCTCTTCTTCAGTGGGAGTAAATACTGAATGCCAGTTAACAGATTAACGGTTATGGACTGGTGTGTGTGGTGGGGGTTGATGGTGGGGGGAATTGGCACTGGATTTGTGTGTTTGGATCAATGTATCAAATAGTGTATGTGATCTGTAATGTAATTGTTCGTTTAATATGTTGTTTGGTTGTAGTGTGTGATGTCTGTATATTTCAAATTGTTCAACTGTGTTTAGTTTTCTACTTTTAGGTAAGTAGTGTAATATTTCCATGTTGTGTTCTATGTTTGTATAACTGTGGTTTTTGTTTTGTAAATGTGTGGCAAATGTGGGATGTATGTAGTTTGTGGTGAGGGCTTTTAAATGTTCTGAAAATCTGGAGGAAAAAGATCTTCCCGTCTGGCCGATGTAGAATTGGTGACAATCATTACAATTTAATTTATAGACCCCTGTTTTACTGTATTTGTCTGTGTTTTTATTAGTATTATTTATGTGTTTCCTAATGGTGTTGTTGGTTCTGTAGGCTACTTTATAATTGTGTTTCCTAAATGTGTTAGCAATTTTGTGTTTATTGGAATTGTAGTATGCAAGTGTGATGTATTTACTGGGTTGTGTGCTGTTGGTCTGTTGTGTTTTACTTTTTGTGTTTCGGATGCATTTGTGTAGTTTTTTTATTAAATCGGGGTTGTATCCATTTTTGACTGCTATATATTTGATTGTGTTTAATTCTTCTTGGTAGTCATGTGTGTTTAGGGGTATTGAAGTAAGCCTATGGAGCATGTAATTGAAAGCTGCATGTTTGTGTTGAGTTGGGTTGTTGGATGAGTTATGTATGACCGTGTCTGATGTGGTGGGTTTCCTGTATATTTTGTATGTGTGTGTGTGTTGTTTGTTTTGGTGATTGTAAGGTCAAGGAAGTTTATGCTATTATTTAGTTCTAATTCAAGTGTGAATTTTAATTTATGGTGTATAGTGTTAATGTATTTGTGGAAATTTTCTATTTGTCTTTTGTTGCATTATAGAGGAGTAATATTTGATGTCATCAACATACCTTTTTTTTTATCGGTGTATTTGTTATTGTTCAGTATGTGTTCCTGTTCTATGGTGTGTACAAATATTTCGGCTAGTATACCTGATATAGGGGAGCCCATGGGTAGTCCATCTGTTTGTGTGTAAAACATGTTGTTGTGTGTGAAATAATTTTGATCGGTGATAATTTTAGTTAGATGGATGATCTCTTTTATGTGTGTTTCAGGTGTGTTATTTATTTTTAGTAATTGTTCTAATGTAGTTATAGTTTCTTTTATGGGAACATTGGTGTATAGGTTTGTTATGTCAAATGAAGCTAGTGTGGAATTGTGTGGGATGTGGACATGTTGAGTTTTATTCACCAGATCTATATAATTTTTGACAGTGGTGTTGTTTGTTAAATTTATGCTGTTTCTAATTAATTTATCTAAGTGTCTAGCTATTTTGTGTGCAGGTGCTTGTGTGTTGTTTATAAGTGGCGTGATGGGAATATTTGGTTTGTGTAGTTTTGGTAGTGCATTTAGTGTAGGGGTGTTTGGTTTAATTTGTTTAAGATATTTGATGTCATCAGGTGATACTATGTGTTTTGTGTTATTTAAGGTTTTGTTTATTTGTTTGTGATATTTTGGGGTGGGGTCTTTATTTAATTTAGTTATGTTGTTTTCATTAAAAAATGTTTCAATTTTGTTATTTAGATCCTGTTTTTCTATTATGACATTTATATTACCTTTGTCTGCTTTGAGTATGGTTAGGTTGTGTTCTTGTAATTTACGTTTTATGTTTTTTAATGTTTGGAATTCGTTATTATGTTGTTTTGTTCGTATTGTTGTGTGTGTTGTAATTTGCGTTTTATATCATGGCGTATGGTGTCATTGTCTTTGTTTTGCGTGTGTTGTATGGCTGTTTCAGCGCCTAGGACTATGTCACGTGTATGCCTTTTATTAATGTTGTTATTGGTTGGATTGATGCCTAAATTGTGTTTTAGACCTTTATCTAAAAGTGTTATTTCTGCGTTGGTGAAATTGGTTTTTGTTGTATTTACTGTGCATGTGTGAAACTTATGTGTCGGTGTAAGGACGGTTTCGTTTCTGCGTGTTAATAGGTTATTGATTTTCCTGTTATGTCTTTCCTGTATTTTTTAAAATTATTTTGTATTGAAAGGAATGATAGATTTTATGGTTAAAAAATTAAAATAACAATTAATTTCATAAATATAATTAGTTTTTATAATTATACATTATACTAAATTTTATTCTACTACTTAAGAACCATACAGTATTCGTAATTTTTTAAATTACAGTAAAACCTCGTATTTACGCTCTCGCTTATAACACTATCCCGTCCATTATGCTCTTTTTATACGGTCCCTGGATGTTTCATATACATATCCCTTAAATTTTAACCTCTTATAACACTTCCAAGTCCTGCTTATAGCGCTTTTTTCCCGGTCGAAAATGAGGAAAAATTACGTATAAATTGTGAAACAGTACTGTATTTGAGATGTTTTAAAAGCGTGGTGAAGAAATTGTTGCTCTGACTGTACTGAAGGTCATTATACCCCGAGTAGACGAAAGGAATTCCATTCTCTACCTGAAGAAACCCTCCGGCCAGCACCTAACGGTCCTTTCCTTTGCATGAAAGGAATTTAACACTCAAAAGTCTCCCTGTCAATACAGTACATTTCTGTCCTTTCTTATTAGTCATTCTTTGAATTTTTGGCAGTGCAGTTGTGATTAGTGCAAAAATGGCAAAGCGGAAATCTCTTTCTATAAGTGAAAAATTACAAATCCTCCGTAAGTACGACGAAAATTCTATGCTGAATCAAAAGGATTTTTCTGAATCTGTGGGAATCCCTTCATCCAGCTTAAGAACAATAATAAAAAATAGTGATGCTATTACCGATGCAGCGAAGGGTGGTTGCAAACGTAAGAAAGTGAGATCCGGGAAATATGAAGACGTCGAGGAAATTGTTATTGAATGGATTCACCAATCCCGTGATGCTTCAATTCCATTAAGTGGCCCAATCATACAAGATTAAGCACGAGAAATAGCAGGCAAATTGAACACAGACTTTTCTGCTTCGAATGGTTGGCTTGATAGATTCAAGCAAAGGCATGGCATGGTGTATCGGCAAATCAGTGGTGAATCAGAGTCAGTTAGTGACAGTGATGTAAATGACTGACAAAGTGAAGTGCTACCTAGGCTCATTAATAATTATGCACCGCGCGATGTGTTTAACGCGGATGAATGTGGCTTATTCTTTAAGCTTCTGCCCGACAAGTCATATGTGTTCAAAGGGGAGAAATGTCACTGTGGCAAATTAAGCTAAGAAAAGGTAACTGTGCTTGTTGCTGCAAATGCCGATGGATCTGAAATATCGGTATGGAGAACCCATACATGACTTCCATATTCTAAGATTTAAATTTAAAATCATTTTCGAAATGAAATATTACCATAGAAACTACTTCTTTCTACTTACTGCTTCAGCCTTAACCACAGTACTGTGGTCACTAACATATACCACCTCACGTTATCGCACTCGATTTTCACTGATGATGGAAGTCGATGGCATTGCCGAAACGTCTGGTTTTGTAGAAAACATTGGACTACGGCCAAATATCCCGGGAAGGAATTTTAACAAAAACTACTTCTTTTTTGCCGATAACGTTGTACACATATATATATAAAAAATATGCATAAAATTAATGGCTTGTATAAGTTAGTGATCGATCTCCATTAAGTAGTGCTCAAGTTTCCAAAGTTTTAATATTATGATGTCCGTAATTAAAATATCAGAGCAGGTTTAGTGTGAATACACCGTGGACTAAAATTTTCAACATTTCCTATTGAGCGTTGCTTAGAGTAAAGCTGAGAATCTACAATGTATGTTTCACAGAACAAACACGCGAAAAAGAAGGAGCGCTCCGAAGTCACTCATGGACCCTCAGCATCTTGCAGAGGGTTCATTCCCTAAAGACGAAAAGTCTATCTATGAATCGTTCCTCTGTAAACACGTGCAGTTACACTGCCCAGCGATCCACAGGAAGCAAATTGATGTCCATTTTTCGGCTTGCACGCGTTATGTTGGTGTGGGTTTCGGCACTTTCCATTTAAAAAGCGTGCAAATGTAAGAAAATAAACATGAGAGGCCAGAAATAACGCGAATTTTGTGTGTGTGTGTGTGTGTGTGTGTGTGTGTGTGTGTGTGTGTGTGTGTGTGTGTGTGTGTGTGTGTGTGTGTGTGTGTGTGTGTGTGTGTGTGTGTGTGTCTTCCCTGCCTTTTTATTGCTGTAGTCATAATAATAAAATGGAAACGTAAACATTACATAACTGAGATATGCTTACCTGCCACGAACGATATATTATTTTATACATGTACGAGGTGTGTTCAAAAAAAGACCGAACTATTTGTGTAGCACGTCAACTAGCGCATAGAGCGAGCTGCAGAATTAAGTGCTGCTAGCGACAGGTTTTGACGCCTGAATGCCGTTTTCTCTGTTCCGTCACGATCTTCAGTCTTCGAGCTACACGCGCTGTAGTGGCCACGGGCACACACCGTCCGGCGGATTTATAACGAAGTGAGAATGAAGATCTTAACACAACGTGTGTGTATAAAATTTTGCTGCTGACTTCGTAAAATCTTTACAGAGCTATTTCCATTGTCTTCCAAAGTTTTCATTACCATTTGCATTGGTACGCAGTTGTTGACCGATTTCAAAACGGGTCTCTTTCTGATCGTCGTCAACAAACACAGTAAGAATTTTTCAGTGATACGATACATTTAAATTTTTCTATCAAAATTTAATTTTGCGATCTTAAATGGATTCTGTCAGAAAGTATCGGCATTTAAACGATGATTTACAATTACCACATCACGAGCTCTCTTCCCATGATCTTCGATGTCGCTTTGATCTGCACCGACCATTGTTTTTCCCTCTTTAAAAATTCTTAAACTAATCGTTCGCCTCACGCAGGCTTCCGCGTATGCTTAATTGAAAACCAGAATGTCTCTGAAAAGTTTTAACCTAGTTTTGCTGCAAAATTTCATACGCACACGTTGTTCTCGCGGTCTTTCTTAATCGCTTTGTCACTAATCCGCCGGCCAGCGTGTGCACGTCCCCACTCAATGTGATATACCTCAAAGACTACTGCTAATAGCGGAACACAATAAGTGGTAGTTTGTTGTCAAAAACTATCGCTAGGTGCGCGCAAAGTCGCGGCGCGTTGTTTGTGCGGATTGATGTGTTACTCAAAAAGTTTGGTCTTTTTATGAACACACCTCGTATATTAACTCATACATAATTTACATTAAAATGAAAAAATTATAATTTTATTGCCTGGCAACAAAATTATTTTATTTTTAACAATTACCATTGTTTGAAAAAGTTTAAATGCATTTTCAAGTACTTTACTGTTGTTAAAACGTAAAAGGTTGCCGGTAAACTACCCCTTCCCCTCAACCGATCTTCACCAAAATCGAAAATCCTTGAGATCTCTACAATTCAGGGACGTATGCAAAAAATTATTTGATTCTGTTTGAATTTGCGGCTGTTATCTTTTGCCATAGAAAATACGCTTGATAAAAAAATGTTGCAGGTAAACTACCCCTTCCCCTTAACCGATCTTCACCAAAAACAATAGGTCTTGAGTACTCTACAAATCAGGGCTGTATGCAAAAAAAATTTGATTCTGTTTGAATTTGCGGCTGTTATCGTTTCCCATAGAAAATACCCTTGTTAAAAAAACGTTGCAGGTAAACTACCCCTTTCCCTTAACCGATCTTCACCAAAAACAATAGGTCTTGAGAACTCTACAATTTAGGGCTGTATGCAAATAATCTTTTGATTCTGTTTGAATTTGCGGCTGTTATCATTTGCCATAGAAAATACCCTTGTTAAAACATAAAACGTTGCAGGTAAACTACCCCTTTCCCTTAACCGATCTTCACCAAAAACAATAGATCTTGAGAACTCTACAATTCAGCGCTGTATGCGAAACATTATTTGATTCTGTTTGAATTTGCGGCTGTTATCGCTTGCCATAGAAAATACGCTTGATAAAAAAATGTTGCAGGTAAACTACCCCTTCCCCTTAACCGATCTTCACCAAAAACAATAGGTCTTGAGTACTCTACAAATCAGGGCTGTATGCAAAAAAAATTTGATTCTGTTTGAATTTGCGGCTGTTATCGTTTGCCATAGAAAATACCCTTGTTAAAAAAACGTTGCAGGTAAACTACCCCTTTCCCTTAACCGATCTTCACCAAAAACAATAGGTCTTGAGAACTCTACAATTTAGGGCTGTATGCAAATAATCTTTTGATTCTGTTTGAATTTGCGGCTGTTATCATTTGCCATAGAAAATACCCTTGTTAAAACATAAAACGTTGCAGGTAAACTACCCCTTTCCCTTAACCGATCTTCACCAAAAACAATAGATCTTGAGAACTCTACAATTCAGCGCTGTATGCGAAACATTATTTGATTCTGTTTGAATTTGCGGCTGTTATCGTTTGCCATAGAAAAAAAATCTATAGACAGACACACACACACACACAGACACTTTTTGAAAAACGACTTTTTTCATGTTTTGAGTGTAGTACAATCAGAATCTGCAATAATCTCGAACACGATTTTTTTTGCCATCACCATACTTCCATTTCCTTAAGGAATATGGAAGTAAAATTACCACTGTTAATGTTGGTGAAGTCACCTAGACCCCGATGTTTTAAAAACATTAAACGACTGCCTTGTGAATACAAAAATCAAGCACGTGCCTGGATGACTGGTGACTTGTTGTCACTTGGCTCAAAGACTTAGACCAAAAAATGGTAAAAACCAATCGCAAAATCCTGCTTTTTGTCGATAACTGTCCAGCTCACCCGAAAAATGTGAATCTGAAAAATGTAGAACTAGCATTCTTGCCTCCCAACACAACCAGTAAACTCCAACCAATGGACCAGGGGATCGTAAAAGTGCTCAAGCATTTTTATCAAAAGCGTGTTGTTCTACGATATCTGCAGTGCATCGACAGTGGAGCCGAAAACCGCATCACCTTATTGGATGCAATGGATTTCAATCTCCGCTGCATGGGAAGGGATCAATGCGCAGACCATCGCCAATTGCTTCAATAAAGCAGGCTTTTTTAATATAAGATTCTAAATGTTGTTAGATTAGGCTATTATCAAGCTTCTGTATAAAACTTTTTTTGTTTCGACAGGAGGTTAATTTTCTTTTTTTAATTTCTTAGGGACATGGTGTAACACCTGGTGAAACAAATGCCCCTGTCACAATTGATAATGACGAGGATTGGGCTGTATGTGAGAAGTTAGGAAATGTTAACTTGGAAGATTTTGTATCAGTTGACAATGGTCTAGTGACATCAGAAATCCGCGATGTCGATGACATGATTGCAGATCATGCTGCCGCTACCGTCCAAGATGAAGAGAGTGATGAGGAAATTGAATCTGCGGAGGAAAATGTCCCCACACGAAATGAAGCTCTCGGAGCAATAAATCTGCTCCGAAAATACAATATCACTGTTACTCCTGGCGGCGTATCAAGTGACGTAAATAGCTACGTAAACCGCATAGAAAATGTAATCATTCGTAACAGTAGTACACACACTTGACAAACATCAATCAAAGACTTTTTTAATAGGAAATGAGCTAGAATTTGCATTTTGCATTGTAACTAATGAACAATACTGTAATTATAAATACAGTACTGTAATAATAATAATAATAATAATACTGTAATACAGTAATAATAATACAGTAAAATAAAATACAGTAATAATAAAACACAGTACTGTAATTGTTTCCTATGAAGTGGTGTCCAAATTGTTTTTCCATCTCACAAATCATTTCCCGTCTATAGCGCTGTCCCGCTTATTAAGCATTTAAACCACAGTCCCTTGACGAGCGTATTAACAGGGTTCTACTGTATAACAAAAATTACAATAATGTTAAAGTTAAAGACATTCATTTTGCCACGGAACGGAACCGTCGTTGTTGAAGTAGTCGCAATATCTGGCTCGAACTTCTTCAGCTTGTGAGTGGGCATGTCTGCTGTTTGTTCTGGGTAATTGTTGCAAACCATTTATTTGAAGTTGTCGCCAGGAGCCAGGAACAACTTGATGATTGTTATCGTCATAATAAATTAAGCCAGCTGGCACATAGCAAGGGTTGGTTTTCCTCAACCAATTATGTAGAACACAACATGCAATAACAACTTTGTCTGCAGTCTCCAATTTTAATGTAATTGCTTTTCAAATGCCCTGAATTTGGTAACAAGTATCCTAAATGTGTTTTCTACTACTCGACATGCCCTAGATACTCTGTAATTGTAAATTCTCTCCTCTCTAGACATATTACGTCGACTGTAAGGTTTTAGTAGGTAGTTTTTTAGGGATAATGCGTCGTCTCCTACAATAACATAATCAGGTGGTATTGCAAGAGAATCTGTCTCCAAAGCAGAGTATAATGAACTATTTTGAAATACACCCCCATCTGATACCCGTCCTTGAGCCCCAATGTCAATGCAATGGAAACAATAATTACTGTCGACTAAGGCAAGCAGCAAAATACTGAAGCTGTTTTTGTAATTGTAGTAGCCTGACCCACTGTTTGGAGGAGCTTTTATGAGGATATGCTTCCCGTCCAAAGCACCAATACATCCAGGAAAATTCCAATGAGTTCTGAATCCGTACTCAACAAATTTCCAGTCTTCTGATGTTTTTGGAACCTGAAAAGAAATTTTAAAGTTTTAGATTTGGTATTTGAAAGTGTTTCCTATCTAATAAAATAATTTTGTTTTCAGACTTCACAATCATATCATGATGGACAGGATAATTGCGAGGAGAACAATGACGAATCACTTCATCAAGATGTAAGTGACCACCACTTCAACCACCAGCCACAACTTCAAAACCACCAGGAAAGAGGTACTTTATGTCACCGAAAAAAGTAAGACCAGAAATTGCGTCTGCAAAAAAGAAGATGTTACAAAATACGGAGATCCATTTTATGAAAGAAGCACTGGGCAAACTGGATGATTTGACTACACGAGCCACATCCAATAAAGATGACGCTTATGATCATTTTGGTAGGTATGTTGCATCAATGCTCCGTTCTATTGGATCACCTGACGCGATGTTGCTGCTGGAGTAGATAACAATCATGCTAACCAACAAAATGTCGGAATCCTCAAATAATACTTTAAATAATTTTTCAACAACAACGTCGTGAATTCTGGAGATGTTTTATCTTCATCAAGTGATCAAGACTATTCTTGGCTAAACTTATAAATAAAATTTGTAAAATATTCAATAAAATAAAATTTTAACACTAAAAATAAAGCATGTATTTTTTTCCATCTTACCTCAATAAATTCTTTCAGAACAGTATATATAGCATCATAGATATATGAAATAAAAGAACTTATAGTGTTCTTGGGAACACGAAAAACAATTCTAAACTTTTCAAAAGAGTTTCCAGTTGCTAAATAAAACAAAGTAACTTGTAACTTAGTTCTAGCACTGACAGATTTCCTCATGTTGGTATCACTTTTTTATAAGCAGTGTTTAGTTGATAACATTTCAAACTGGTTGTCTGTCATTTGCAGTATAGATTTGTAATCGTCTGGAAATTGTTTAAGTTCTGCATCCATGAATTTGGATGCTCCCAATACAGGACGTTTTGTTACCCACTCGCGCACCCACCAACGCTTTTTCCGACGTTTTTCTTTCATTGAACGAACAATTCTTTTAGCTAGAATAACAGAAAATACAGTGCACAACCTTCAGCAGCTATCTTGTCCATAGTCATGGCTGAACTGATATGTTGTTTTCTGAACAGCCTCACGCTTTACATAAAGCATGGAGACAACGCGAGATAAAATGCTAGTGATTCACGTGCGTGGACCATGACACGTGAGAACCCGGCTTTAGGGAGGAAGACCAATATGAATTTGTGAAATTTGTAATTAGTGATCCTTTAAATTTAATGAATGAATTTAGTCTAAATGATAAAGGAATGCACAAGTTGGGTGTAATCACATGACAAACAAAGTGACTCCTTTTGTGTATAATAAAATATTTAATTTTCTTTTGTTTTATATTTTATCTTAATGATTGATGTATTAAAGTACTTGCAAATTACATCTAAAGATAATTAATAAATGATAAACTATACAAAAAAAAAAAAAAAAATGAATTCACATGAAGTGTCTTAAGCGTTAGTGCTGTACTTGAAATAAATTGATATTACAGACACAGCCTAAACAAACTCATGACTTTGAAACAATAGTCTGAAATATAGGTTAGTGCAATCCACTAAAGAAAGACTATCACTTTTGTTATATTTAAGACATTTTCAATATCTTATAATGCAACAGTATACCTCAAAATAACCTTCAGTTCAGGTGAATGGTAATAATAAATTGTTACTATTATTACCAGTATATACTTCACTACAAATGGTTTTTAAAAACATTGCTTTTCATTTTCTATTAAAATCAATTAAAATAAAATTGTCACAACATAAAATACTGATTTACTCAAAAACTGACTCCTTTTTTAGCAGATTTTTTGCTGAGTTCCTTATCAGCATACCTAAAACTGGAAAATGTTCAGTTCCTTTACTACTTACAAATATACTTAAACTTGTGACTTTTTTGTTGGTCTAAAATTTGCCTAGAAGCTTTTTAAAAACATGGGGGTCTTATAGTCAAGGAGATCTTATTTTTTTTTAGTAAATATTGTATATAAACATCATAGTACAAAATCTAACAAAATTAAATTAACAAATTGATTAACCTAGATTATTATTAAATCCTTTAGTAAGTAGTATATTATTTTATCCTCATAGTTTAAAAAATGAAATTTTCTAGATGTTATTTAAATCACATATTTTTTCTTCTTTTCCGTCCCTTCTGGTATTAAGAGTTTGGGTCCTTCAGCCACTTTCTAACATCCCTTCAATCATGAGCAAGGTGTTCGTAACATCTAACTAGGTCTTTCCTCTTCTGTTAGCCATCTTCTCAACATAATCAACCATCCCAATTGTGGTCTTCTTCTTTCTCTTTTCTCTCCATCTGTCTGGAGGCAATTCCATGATAACTTCGTCATCCTGAAAGGATGGACAAATTACGTATAGGACCTTAAAAATGTAAACTATCAAACATTAATATAAGCACACATCTTTGCATTCTAACTGATTTGAATACATTAACTAATATTTTACAGTAAGCAGATGAATACGCAATTGGTTCCATTACATGAAGTGTAGTGCCAAAGAGTTTACACATACAGCACAATAACCTTTACTCTGTGCCTATGCAATTGTGTACATTTATATCTGCTGTTAACTTATATGAGACAAGTATAGTATTAAAAAACAGTACACAACTAAGTACACAAAAATTTTTAATTTAATTTAAATTGAAACAGGTACTGTGCAATCACACAGACATCACTTAAGCCTACAGACAGTCTTTCTGTTTGTGTTGTAAACATAAACATATTCATCCCTCAGGCCTACACTTTTAAAGTTTAAATGAAAAATATACAAGAAAATAGTGACTTAATAGAAAAAGATAGAAATTTATATATAACAATAAAAACCATGTTAAATTTTATATTAAACAGTAACTTTTTGTCTTTTATGAATTAAATTCTTTGGAATGTATGGAAGACAAATTTCAAGAACATTAGTCATTCAAATACAATATTGTGCCAGTAAAAAAAGAAAAAAAACATTTTATTGGTACTTATCAATAGAATATTATTGAGATGAATTGTGTACTATGTAATTCTAATTTGAAACTAAAGATAATTCTTGTGAGTATTTGATATCACTAGGTTAGAATGAAAATGTAATGTATTCAAAACATTTGAAACATTTTTTGCAAAACATTTTTCTTACACAGTCTCAAATGTACAACTGACTTAGACAGCAGTCTGAATTAATAGAGTGAATTTTAGTGCAAAATAGCAAAGACTTCCAGTTGATCTTTGTTGCTTCTTATTTAACTGCCATATTAAATTTAGTGTAACTACATTAACTGTATAACTATATAGTGAATAATCTTTTGTACTCCTGCTCTTAGTTTCCCTCATAATTATGTTATCTACAAAGTGATTTCTACCATTATTGTTCTCTTTCTTTGTCTCTCTATTTTACTGTTTTTACTTTTCTATTTAACCCCTAAATACTTACAGTGAATATTCCCTTTTATTCTTTGTGTATTCTATCTTTCCATATTAACTTGTGAAGCAGATGGCCTCATATTCATACAATGTTGTAATCTTCTCTGTGTGTGCGCGCGCGCGGGCTACAGACCTGTATCATCTCTTTGTGATATTAAAAGATTTTGTATATGATTTCCCATTTTAACTTACATCATATTTTCTTAACAAATGTTTTGTGTAGTGTGTATTAAAGCAGGAGATTTTTCTAATTCCCTCAGGGCCTTCTGTATATGTGCTATAAGTCACTTATAAAATACAAGTCCCAGTTCCTTTTCACCATTTTACCAATTGGAGATTACTTTTTAATAATTTTTTTCTGTATTATTTTTAATATTATTTTTGTGTGTAGGAAAGGATTCCAGTCCGAACTTTGGCTTTTTTAACAATTTAGATATTTTTCTTATGGATATCTACATTCAGTTTCTTACTCTGTCCAATTTTTAAACATTTTTCAGACATGATACAAATAGAAATTGTAAAGAGCTGTTCCCCTATTTGGTCAACATTAGCTCCTTTCTGGTGATTATATGTTTGCATCATTTTTTGTGTACCTACATATCTATATATCTGACATGTTGAGGCATAAAATAAATTAATATCAAAAAAATGATGTACATTTACTCAGGCACATGTCATATCTATACTAAGGGAGCTTATAACAGACCAATGATTACGGTGCATAGGTACTAACTTAGAGGTCCAGTGTTTGAATTCTGGACAATACCATAAAATCGTTATGTTTTTTATAGCCCCAGATCAACTTAGCATGTGGAAGTGATTACTGTGGGTAACACCATAGGTAATAAGAGGCAACTGAAGCATAGTGAATACCACACTGTCATTCTTGTAATGCCATATGGCTCACATAAGGTGCACCTGGATGCTACTCCTATACCAATTCTGTTAATACAAAAAGGAATCTACCATCATTATATCTTTATTAAACCCATGCATACTCTGATTATTAATGATTTTATAATGATGTGTATAAAATATATGCTTATAACACTGATTTGTAATTACATCCATGTGTATATCTGATTTATCAATCATCAGCACAGTCCTTTTATGTGGCTAATCTTGTGTTGTTACATACAATCCACATTTTTATTTAATTTCTTATTTTTTCACTTCATAATCATATTTGAATACTTTATTGTATTTTACAATAATTTATTTTAAGGTATTTAATCTTTCTCTTTAAGATATTTATCCATTTTAAGTCTTCAAAAATTTTACCCACGTAAGCAGTATGTCTTATAGTCTCTTAATTTTAAGAGGGATGATTAGCTTATTGTGTCTCAGAAATAATATATTTATAAATATTATGAACAATGAAGAAAATTTGCAACTCTTGGGTTTCTATTTTAAAGTCCATTGGTGTTCCAGACACCAGAACTCAAAACAGTCCACTTTATAAATTGGGTTTTGAGATCTCACTTAATGTTTACTTAAGTGTGTATAATTTAGAGTCTTACCTAGATTATCAGTTTTTTTTTAAATAATATATTTGCATCATTGCATTAACGATATTTCTACCCACCAATCCCCAAATAGCTGATGCTTCGCTTGTTACTTTTTTTGGAATTAAAGTTCTTGGATGGGCCAGTTGCCTTTCATATCTTACCTGTCTTGCAGTTACATCCATGATAGCTTGCTGGATGATTTTTACCACTGACTACCTTCAGCAAGATGCTTTCCTGAGCTGAAAGGGTGGCAAATTTAAGCAGCATATAAGGAGCTGCTGGCAAATTTAAAGACTGTTTTTTACAAGTACTTGTTTGGACAGAAGTTCACTGTTAGAACTCACCATGCAGCATTGCAAAGTGCAGCATATGTTTTAACGAACCTGGAGTGACAGTCAGGATTCGGTTGCAACATTTATTATCATATTTTGTCATTTAACGCCAAAAGGGATGGATGCATTTCTATGCTGATGCTCTTTCAAGAAGACCATGATCTGAAAATTGTAAGTTTTGTTAGAAGGTGAAAAAAATGTTGCCATGCACTTGTGAGTTGCATCCTGAGTGTGACCAATTTCAGGATGTGGAATGAAGAATGTCCTAAAATAAAAAAGAGGGTTGTTTTGAATAGCTTGGGGTCAAATATATTACAAAATTTACAACTATTGGAGGGTGGCCACATTTGGGTTCCCTGAAAATTAAAGATGGAGGGCATATTGTGTTGACTACTTTATGAAATTACCTGAAGACCACTCAATTTTGGATCAAGAGGTGGTAACTGAGGCAGAACATTTTGTCCAGAACTGAATCTGTTATTTTAGTGTGTCATGTTAGCTTTACAGTGACCAAGGAAGAAACTTTAGAGTCCAGCCTATTGCAATAATTTGCCAGACATTGGGCATTAGGAAGACAAGGATTACTCCTTTCTCCATCTGTATTTGTACATAGAAATATTTCAAAGACGTCATGTTAACAAGTCTAGAGGATTGAGATGTTAATCTGTCAGTCTTCTGACTGGCATACAGATGGTAAGCTTTCTGGCCCAATATGTTACTCAGCTGGAGAAATGGTTTTACAGTATCAGGTAATTGGCATAAACCAATCTGAACTGGGCAAACATGAACATGAAAACTTATTGTGATCTGTACATTAAGGATCACGTTTGGCTTGATAACAGAAAACTGAAGAAAGAGTTAGCCTGAAGCTAAGACCACCATGGAACGGCTTTTATACTGTTATCAAGAGGATACATAATGTGTGTCACATCCAAAGAATTGATGAGCATTTAAACTAAAGTTTAACGCATCTGGACTGCTGCTGGAGACCAACATTATCCTTACGGAGAGGGATATAAACACTAAACACTGTGAAGTGATATACTTAGCATAAATGAAGTTTTTTTTGTGTATGAAATCAGCCCAGTGGTGGAAATAAGTTTTTGTGCAGTTGTGGTTATGCTGACAACAGGAAGTGGCAATGCTGTTTACTATAGATTACAGTGTGTGAACTTTGTTTACGAGAATGACCTGTATGTGTGTCTAAGTAGATGTATGGATAGGAGAGATTTAACTAAATGATGACCAGACTGAATACAAATAAATGTTAATGTGAATTCTGTTGTGTGTAATGAAAATAATACTTACATTTAATAAACACTGGGAAATAATAGTCCAATGCTTAATTGATAATAGGAAATAAAGATAGTTGGCAGGAATAAAGTCAAGAAAGGTAATTAAGGTAATTTCTGTTTACCTAATTGTATAAAATTTATTTGGTATTTGTGATACAGATAAAAATGCTGGTTACTTACTCGTTTTGTATATTATCTTTATTGAGGGAGTGTTTTTAGTTACTGTTTTGTGAAAGCATATTATTTATTAGACACATAACAAGTACTGTATTTACGACAAAATTTTTGTGACATCTTTACGACAAGAATTGAAATCTTTCACTCTGCTATTCATGAAATTGTAAAATGAGTGAATCATGTTCGCTTAGTTCACACTGCATTGTAATGATAATAACTCGAGGTCAAATGAATGAAACATGGGAACTTTCAGTTAATTATTTTTAATATTTAATGAAGGTGTTTATTTGTAATTTCAAATTATACACAGTCACACTTATAGGCTAAGAACACAGTAGTAAAATCAATTCGTTGCTGCGTATTTGAAAGTAGGTGCTGCATGTTATTCAGAAAGAGAAAGGATGGTTAACTTTTTCTCAATGCTACTTCTCACTGCTTTTGTCTTTACAGAATGGGAAGGTTTTATCTCTTTTCAAGATATAAAATTTACTGTCAACTCACCATTTCCTTGCTCCTTGATGACAAATACAAAAATAATAACATATTCTGTACTACGTTATATTAAACTAAGTTTAAATTTAGTACAGAACATTACATTTATTCTTGGTTCCACAGTCAGATGAGACAATGAGTAAGTAATAGATAATAATATAAATACAATAAAGTACTAGATAAGTCTACAAATGTACACAGTAGTAACAACATTTTAGTTCTTCACATTTTGATATATTTTAAACAAATTTAGCCCAAAAATTAAGTCGATAAAAGTAAAAAAAGTAATAAAACCATTTCACACTCGTACACAGTGTGACCACTGAAGTATATTTGTATGATTCACTCAATAATTTGGAAACCAGTAAAGATAGAACATTGGGAGTTAAATAAAAATTTAATTTGTGTCTTTCTCTACAATTCACTTGCTTAATGTATTAGTCTATCTTGAATACGGAAAAAGTTTTTCGCAGGCTACTTTTTATGCATCACGACTGAAAAAAATTAAAATTTGATATGAAGTTTTATTTTGTTTTGACAAGGAAATTATTAAATTTAAATGGCGTGTACATCATGTACGTGAACTGGACTGCATGTACAAAAAAATATTGTTTTGGAGCAAGAACATCTTGTGTAAGGACAGTTTATATTTCAATATGTTCTATTTATTTTTATTGGTCGTGGTTTTCAAGGTGCGTAATAGTAGCGAACGTAAAACCCATAAGTGCAGTGTATTTCCCTACCTCGCCCATTGTTTCATCCAATTGTGGAACCAAGAATACATATATTACATGTAGAAAATATATACTTGGTCCATAATATCTTTTACAGAGAACAGGGTATTGTCTATATCCCCACTTTGTACAGATTAGGGATCCCTCATATACAGGTTTGAGATTTTGTAATGACAGTCTTGATTTATCCTTATGTCTAACAGTTATTACTTTTGATGCTAAAATGTGGTATATTTCCATTAATAGTATTAACATTTGAAAAAAATATTTACACTGCACCGTTAATGAATTGTATTACATGCTACCAGTTTTAGTACGTACATATTTAACAGACAATGAAATCACGCCATTTTTTAAAATTATATAGTAAAACCTGACCTAACGGCCACCTTTGTTCTGTGGTCACCTTTATGAATGGCCACTTTTCTGAGGAATGGATTTTATTTTCTGTAAGATCAATGTAAATGTTCCCTCAATTAAACGGTCACCTCTCCTCCCTCAGCCAGCGGTCAGCCCATAACGTGTTTGTTGAACTTTCCATACTGTTGAAGTTTCCATTCACTTACTGTTGAATCAGTAGTAAGCAATCATTTATACATGAATGTTTCGAACTGTTGAAACTGTTGTAACATTGAACTGGCATAAACAATCCGCGTGTGCTTAAGTAGTGTTCTCATAATCTGTAGTGCAGTAGTTTTAACAGTGTCAAAAATGAGTAACAAAGGCAGAGTGCGTTTAAATTTAGAAGCTAAGTGAAGTGTTATTTTTGAAAGTGTAAAGGGTGTTTCACTGTGGAAACTTGCTTTAGTAAAAAAAAAAAAAAAAAATGCGGACGAATACTTACAGATTAACAACATAATAGAAAATAAAGGCAAAATTTTTAAAGAGGGGGAATCCAATATAAATCGGAGAATGAAAACACGAATCAAAGTGTGGACAAATAAATGAAATCTTATGAGTGGTTTAAATGTGTTCGCGCAAAAAACCTCCCAGTTAGTGGAAGTATGTTATGGGAGAAGGCACTCGAAATTGCTACTGAAATTAAAGTAAAAAATGTTGTAGCAAGTAATGGGTGGCTGGAGTATTTTAGAAAGCAACACAACATATTGTTCAAAACAATTTTGGAAGAAGGTGCAGATGTATCTGTTAATTAAGTCAGTGACTGGAAAGACACGTTACCAAGTATCCTGGCAAAGTACTAATTAAGTAACATTTACAACATTGATGAGGGTGGATTATATTTTAGAGGTTGTAATAGAATTAAAAGAGCGAGTCGTGTGTTTAGTTTCTGCCACACATTGTATGCGTCAATTTGTAATATAATTAGAAAGTATGGTTTAAATAAAATTTAATTATGTTTGATATATTAGTTTGGCATGTATTAAGGTTTGTAGTTGTTTCTAATTGAAGGTTACTAATGTTGTAAAGCGATTTAAAATGTAACATTCGAGGTTACTCAAAGTGTGTTTACAATTGTGTAATTATAATTGTCTGAAAAGAATTCCCTTAAATCAAACAAATAAAATAGTTGTGTTGGTAATATTTAAATACTAGGTTTGCTTAAGCTTAACAGTAAAGTATAATAGTTGGTCGCTTGATGATGATGATCGTCTTGTTGATACTGGCAGTGAAACTTCTCCTCCAGGTCGATAATAGTCTAAGTACGTTATGTCTAGTAATGTCTGGACAATATAATAAGCATAATATACTTTCACGTACCTGGTCGTGTTTTCTAGAAGTTCAATAAGCTGTCAACTCAGTTTACAAAAACCAACTCACTTTAGTTGCAAGGTTAGATTGCCTTGTTTGTTAGTGGGCGCCACACGGATTTATTTTGGGAAAATCCCGTGTAAAACCCACAAATAGAATCACTGAATGATTTAAAAAAATTTAAATAATTGTTTATTACCTTTATGGCAATGCTATTCCAAAATATTTAGTCATGGGTTTTATTCATACCCTTGATAGAGAATTCAAAACAAATATAATCAAAACATACAATGATGTACCATTGTAAATAAGTTATTATATACCCTATAAGGCTTGCTCAGAGCACAAGTGGTAAATCTGGCTAAGTCCAGATATTTGTCATTTTTAACATTAATATTATTAAAATCTCAGATGTGAGTTCTTTGAGATACGAAAAAGAAAGTTATGCCTACACAATATCTAATGATTTTTCTGATATAAAATTGATCAACAACGTTTTGATGTTACTTTCATAAAGTAAACAAATAAAAATAACCTATTTGATAGGTTGTGCGTTCGTCACGCTTGATTTCTGAATTACAAAGTTTATAGATTGAGAACACTTATAACTAACATTCAGCTTAATTAATAATGACAAAGTCATCAAATAAATTGAGACCTGGTGTAATATCGAAATGTTTCTGTGTTTTGCGTCAGTACAGATCAGTGTATAAAAACGTACAGGTTATGGCGCTTGTAGTGAAAATGAATAATGGTTGCACTGTTACCTTTTGGTTTTAATTATTTAATTAAAACTCATTTAGCACCTCGATAATCGGATTATATTGATTATCATTTTTCACTGCACACGCACAAGTACAGAGTATTTCGATCCGCTTCTAACTTAATGGATCATAAATAATATTATTTAATTACTTCTGTTCATTATTTTCCCGCACTAAATTGAAATAATACTGCACATAATCACTATGGTTCTCTGTAGAATAATTTGAAGTAGTTGTATGTTGGTGTTGAGCTATTTCCTTCGATGTGTTATGTTGATGACGCTAACAGTTATTAAAAATGTTGAGATGGCGAGCACACGTTCCGTGCTGTATGAAGTTGATAAGTGTCTAACGAGAATCGGATACATTCTCTTATATACCCTCCTCTTCGATCGGCCTTAGGCAAAAATGTTAATTACTAACTAATTTTGTGATTGGTTCTTGCAGGTGTGATGAGTATGACGTATTGTCTGTATAGCCGTTAATAACGGTTTTTCAACTGCCAAACTCTGAGATGACAGATAGCTTTCAATGTTGTTGGTATTAGTAAGCAAATTTCTGATGCATATTTCGTAAATGATGCTAACATCTTTCACGCACTTAATACCGTTGCGATTGGGTCGATATCATCATCAAATTAAAGATCATTTTGTCCTCTTTAATTTGACATAGTTTGATACCGAGTTAATTTCACTTTTACTGACATTGCTACATAAACAATGTTCAGGTACACTACTCCGCACTGTCGTCTGTTTACCTGAATCGACTATTATACACTTTGATTAATATTGTTTGTGTTCACATAGCATTTTATTACTCAAACGTTTATGTGGGAACACTATTAACTCTGTACTGACCTTCAATTACTGAACATTATGAATACATCTTAACTTTATACATTGTAATGAACGATTCTTATTACTATGACATTTCGTTTTACGCTAACTCGTTCTATTCTACTACTTAACAATTGAATTATGATTAAATATATCATTTTAATAATGTTTTTTGCTATGTTGGAGCATAACAATTGTTCTGTGTATTAATTTACACTTACGTTACCTCCCAATAATCAACTCACTGATTATTGCTTGGTCTAGGCCTTGTTAAGACATACCGTCTAGACTGGAATTTTGCCTTAACAACATTTATTGGTTCACAATTCGGTAATTTGTTGAGGTACTGTATTTGTATAAGATTCCCTCTTACAAATGGTTTTTCTTTCTCATAAGTATATTTGATATTGAAATATATCTTTGTTCTTACTTTGTAGCCATTGCTAATTTTAGTTTTTGGCATTCATAATTTACTAGTCATGGTTAAATTTATTATCAGCAAAATGCTAATTCTGATTTCACAGTATTCAGATTCTTATTGATTCACTTTTTATTTACATATCATATTCTGTTTACATTATCTACTGACTTGATTGACAGCTTACTGTAAATTTACTCTGTCTATCAGTTTGTGTTAGTCATTGTCTGGTTGTAGTGTCAAACAGTATTTGTGTTTACTGTTTCATGTGGCACTTCTGCTTCTTTCTTCTTTCTTGATTCCTCTCTTCTTGTTTATTCTTATTACTATATTCCCTATTTACATTATTGTTCTGTCCTTATAAAATCTGACAGTATACGTTTAGGTTAGGTAACATTTTGTTATGTTACATATACCCCCTCCTCAAAATTGATCATTTGAGAAAAAATTTATTTTTTATAAAATTATCATTTCATGTCAGTTTCTTAGTATATTTCTATTGTTTTTTTTCTTGTACTCTTTGCATTGATTTTTTAACATACTATTAGTGTGTTACACTTGATCTTTTGTCCAGTGATATAACTCTTAACTTACTAGTATTTTTTAAGTAGCTTACTTTTTAAGTCATTTAACTACAATAGATCTCATTTCTTAAATTAACAATTTCCTGTTCTATACACATTCTTCTTTCTTATTACATATCTTTACTTTCGTGATTATCTTAATGGTTATTATAATTTATACCTCACAGATTCTCTTATAACAGTCCTTGATACATTAATACAATATAACTCCCTAACTTTTGTAGTGGGTTCGGAATCAGAGTGGCTCACTGTGGCTTACATTCTCTGCCGTTCCTCAATACACATACTCAGATTCAGAGGCATTACTCTTCTCTGTCTGAGAAAAAAATAAACATTGCACCAGGCAATAGTTGCACTATCACAACTCATAACATATCACATATCTTTCATTTACAATAATATAATATATTCACTATAATATTCAAGGTTTCAGAGGTTTTCATTTATATCACATTTCCTTCTTTATACTTGCTAACATACTTTCTTTTTACAGGTAATTATTTCTTTTCAGACTTGACATTCTCAGCTATGCTTTTTATCAGCTGTATAGTTACTTTTTGTACTAGTTGACAATTTGTTTTGGCTCACTTGAGTATTCTTAAGGTTACACACTTACTGTGATGCTTATAGTACTTATGCAGTTGGTTTTTTATATCTAGAGTTTACAATATTTTATTTTCACAATAGTTCATTAAGCTTTTCTTAATAATTTATATTTATCCTGAATTATCAGGGCGTACAATGTTCGTATACTAAATGGTTTTTTGTTAGATGTTCTCTGACATATTCTGTGATGTACAATATTTGATAATTACGCTTTAATGTGATAATATAATAACATACTAATATCTAATTTTATAGACATTCTTGGGGTTACATAGTTCGTTTAATAAACATTTTTTCTCTCTCCTTACACTTTCCATAATAATATCCTTCTTTTATTTTACACA
Source organism: Magicicada septendecula (assembly GCA_034769895.1). NCBI lineage: Eukaryota > Metazoa > Arthropoda > Insecta > Hemiptera > Cicadidae > Magicicada > Magicicada septendecula. The sequence continues at coordinate 400,753,051 of CM068368.1, read as the reverse complement.
CTTTGTTATTCTGCCTCTCTACTCCTTCAAAGGTTAGTTGGGTGAACCTTTATTCTGGATGATTTTAAATAATATTTTAGTTTTACAAGAGGTACACAATAATCATTTGATAAACATTAAGTTACATATAATATTCATTTGGATAAACATTTTTTTTTTCTCGAAGTATAGCATAGTAATGTTAGTTGTATGCCACTTCTGGCTCTTTATGCCATAATAGATGTCTTTTTTCTTATTATCATTTAGTTGGCAATACATAATTTTCTATCCTTTGGTGTGATAGATCTGGTTCTTTTTTCACAAGTAACAAATAGTTTGGCCTATATCTTAATCCTACACACTTTTGTAACTCAATAGGGCAAATCGATTCGTTATAGTCAATTAGTTACCTTCAATAATTTGGAGCCTAATATGTGATTCTGTTAAACACTAAATGAGTCCGTTTATAGTGATCGTTTTTAAACATTTTTTTTTTTTTCGTTTATACCCTAAACATTCGGGTGATAAATGTCGCCTACTACTACATATTATCTGCTCTTAATAGTAATCATTTTTTTTATGGTTGATATACATGGGGTTATTTGGTGCTTTTCCACTCTATTGGTAGTATTACATGTTCGGGATATCTGACATATGTTCAGTACTAGTGGTTTTGGAGATATCTTCCTATCAGGCGGTTCTTCCACTTTGCGGCTACCAGATAGTCATTGGCTTCCCGTTTTCTCGCCTTCTTCTTCTCATCATTTTTAGTATCCACGTGTTCAGTGTACTCCTGGTCTTTGTTATTATTGGCGTCCAATACCTCTTCTAATTCGGGTTGACCGTCATTAGTCTCCTGGTTGGATTTTTCCATTGATTGGTTTCTCTCCTTCCGCAATTCCTTTATTCTTTGGGCATACCCTTCAATGATCCGGTCCAGTTGTTCCTGGTACCTTCTTCTTTTCTTAGAACACCTTCGCTTCCTTTTAGGAATATCTGCTTTAAGTTCTTTGCTGGTCATAGTCTTCCTCGTGGTAACACATTTCTTCTCTTTGGTCATTCCCATGGCGCTCCTTCGATACTCCTTCCTGTAGACTCCTTCTTCACGGTTGTTGGCTGGGAAATAAATCATATTAACTAGACCACTTCGAGTCATTTCGATTAATTCCTTTGTTACCCTAGTCTCCTTTGGGCGTCTCATTCTTCTTATCTTCGCCTCCTTTTTCTTAATAATTTTGTTCCTCTCTTCATGAATTTTAACCTTCGAATTCACTTGTTTGGTAGTTGTATTTCTGGGTACTCCTTTTGTCTCCACTTGATCATCACACATTGGTAGATTATTTTGTTCTAATTCTTCCTTCTCGGCTAATAACTCTTCCGCTTCTTTAATTACCTGAGTATCCTCTATCCTTTTGGTATCGATCTCCTTATATTGAATATCTTCCTCGTTTCTGTCAAGCTCATTTTCAGATAATAATGTATTTATGTCTTGTTGTTTTTCTGCTGGTTCATCATTAGTTTCCATTTCTTCCCTCCATTGTTGGATGATTTCTTCTCTCCATGATATGATATCGTTCATCATTTCCTCTCTTGCCTTCTCAAAGCTATTCTCTACGGGGTGGGGGAACTGTTTCTCCCTACATTCCATCATCATCTTCTGGAAACTTAGTAGCTCCGTCGATGCTATTTCCTTAGGTCGGTTTTTTATGGTGTCACTTGCATTTACCTCCCCTTCAGGCGTTTTTGTGTCCGGCGTTTCCATTACTTCTTTATTTTCTGTTTTTGAGTTTATATTTGTATATTTGAAGTTCACGGTCAGTGCGTTATCGCTTACCGTCTCTCGGACCGCTTCATCATCCTCTTCCGTCGTGTCATTATCTTTATTCTCCTCTTGGTAGGGGGTTTTTATGTTCTCGTTAGTGACTTCACTGTGTTCACTTGGAGATTCATATAGTTCATTATGGTCCTTCCTTGTTATTGTTTCGGTCTCTGGGTCAGCTATTAATACTTCCTTCTCTTTTTCATCATTATTGATGTCTTGTTCTGGGACATCTTTAGCCATATTTTCTTGTGGTGCTTCCCTGGATTCCTTCTGGTTATGGTCGTCCTCAATTTTATCGTGAGTATTTTTCCCATTCTTCATTAAGTCTTCACCTATCTGTCTCTTCTCGTTTCTTAATTTCTTGGCATTCTTCAATTCTTCTTCGAACGCTTCCCTCCGTTTACGCTCTTCTTCCCGTCTCTCATTCTGGCATCTTGTTTCCTCTTCCTCCTGCTGTGCTGCTCGGCTATAGAATAATTCTTCATTTTGTCTTATCTTGTTGTCTCTTAGTTCTCTTTCAACTGCTTCTTTTCTACTACGCTCATCTTCCCATCTCTGGTAACGGTAGTCCTTCTTCTCTTCGTTTCGCCATGTTGGTTGGTTATTATACCATCTTGTATTCCGGTTCCTCCTTGGTTGTGGGGTTTCCCATTCGTGGAGTCTTGCAAAGCCTTCTTCCCTCTTACTTCTTAATTGGTCTGACTCCTCTTTCATCCATTTCTTCTCCTCTTCCATTCCATTTTTCGGTTCAACTCTTCACCATCGATTTTCAATATTCTGTATATTTGGTCCCAGTCTACTCTCTCTCTTCTCCTTCTATTTCTCCGGTACATCTTTGTTTTAGTTGACTTTGTATATATTATTGCCTGTGTATGTAAGGCGTGGTTGTTCTTTTTGTGTCTGCCGGGCTGATATAAAATATTAAAAATATTTTGATTTAATATTTTTAAGCCACACTAGTTGGTGCGCCAATTTGTAATAGAATTAAAAGAGCGAGTCGTGTGTTTAGTTTCTGCCACACGTTGTATGCGTCAATTTGTAATATAATTAGAAAGTATGGTTTAAATAAAATTTAATTATGTTTGATATATTAGTTTGGCATGTATTAAGGTTTGTAGTTGTTTCTAATTGAAGGTTACTAATGTTGTAAAGCGATTTAAAATGTAACATTCGAGGTTACTCAAAGTGTGTTTACAATTGTGTAATTATAATTGTCTGAAAAGAATTCCCTTAAATCAAACAAATAAAATAGTTGTGTTGGTAATATTTAAATACTAGGTTTGCTTAAGCTTAACAGTAAAGTATAATAGTTGGTCGCTTGATGATGATGATCGTCTTGTTGATACTGGCAGTGAAACGTCTCCTCCAGGTCGATAATAGTCTAAGTACGTTATGTCTAGTAATGGCTGGACAATATAATAAGCATAATATACTTTCACGTACCTGGTCGTGTTTTCTAGAAGTTCAATAAGCTGTCAACTCAGTTTACAAAAACCAACTCACTTTAGTTGCAAGGCTAGATTGCCTTGTTTGTTAGTGGGCGCCACACGGATTTATTTTGGGAAAATCCCGTGTAAAACCCACAAATAGAATCACTGAATGATTTAAAAAAATTTAAATAATTGTTTATTACCTTTATGGCAATGCTATTCCAAAATATTTAGTAACAACTGAAGGTTGTTTGAGTTTTCTAAATAAAATATTTAACTATCTGTTAGAAATAAATTAAGTCGAGTTATGCTGTTAATAATGGGTTTTATTCATACCCTTGATAGAGAATTCAAAACAAATATAATCAAAACATACAATGATGTACCATTGTAAATAAGTTATTATATACCCTATAAGGCTTGCTCAGAGCACAAGTGGTAAATCTGGCTAAGTCCAGATATTTGTCATTTTTAACATTAATATTATTAAAATCTCAGATGTGAGTTCTTTGAGATACGAAAAAGAAAGTTATGCCTACACAATATCTAATGATTTTTCTGATATAAAATTGATCAACAACGTTTTGATGTTACTTTCATAAAGTAAACAAATAAAAATAACCTTTTTGATAGGTTGTGCGTTCGTCACGCTTGATTTCTGAATTACAAAGTTTATAGATTGAGAACACTTATAACTAACATTCAGCTTAATTAATAATGACAAAGTCATCAAATAAATTGAGACCTGGTGTAATATCGAAATGTTTCTGTGTTTTGCGTCAGTACAGATCAGTGTATAAAAACGTACAGGTTATGGCGCTTGTAGTGAAAATGAATAATGGTTGCACTGTTACCTTTTGGTTTTAATTATTTAATTAAAACTCATTTAGCACCTCGATAATCGGATTATATTGATTATCATTTTTCACTGCACACGCACAAGTACAGAGTATTTCGATCCGCCTCTAACTTAATGGATCATAAATAATATTATTTAATTACTTCTGTTCATTATTTTCCCGCACTAAATTGAAATAATACTGCACATAATCACTATGGTTCTCTGTAGAATAATTTGAAGTAGTTGTATGTTGGTGTTGAGCTATTTCCTTCGATGTGTTATGTTGATGACGCTAACAGTTATTAAAAATGTTGAGATGGCGAGCACACGTTCCGTGCTGTATGAAGTTGATAAGTGTCTAACGAGAATCGGATACATTCTCTTATATACCCTCCTCTTCGATCGGCCTTAGGCAAAAATGTTAATTACTAACTAATTTTGTGATTGGTTCTTGCAGGTGTGATGAGTATGACGTATTGTCTGTATAGCCGTTAATAACGGTTTTTCAACTGCCAAACTCTGAGATGACAGATAGCTTTCAATGTTGTTGGTATTAGTAAACAAATTTCTGATGCATATTTCGTAAATGATGCTAACATCTTTCACGCACTTAATACCATTGCGATTGGGTCGATATCATCATCAAATTAAAGATCATTTTGTCCTCTTTAATTTGACATAGTTTGATACCGAGTTAATTTCACTTTTACTGACATTGCTACATAAACAATGTTCAGGTACACTACTCCGCACTGTCGTCTGTTTACCTGAATCGACTATTATACACTTTGATTAATATTGTTTGTGTTCACATAGCATTTTATTACTCAAACGTTTATGTGGGAACACTATTAACTCTGTACTGGCCTTCAATTACTGAACATTATGAATACATCTTAACTTTATACATTGTAATGAACGATTCTTATTACTATGACATTTCGTTTTACGCTAACTCGTTCTATTCTACTACTTAACAATTGAATTATGATTAAATATATCATTTTAATAATGTTTTTTGCTATGTTGGAGCATAACAATTGTTCTGTGTATTAATTTACACTTACGTTACCTCCCAATAATCAACTCACTGATTATTGCTTGGTCTAGGCCTTGTTAAGACATACCGTCTAGACTGGAATTTTGCCTTAACAACATTTATTGGTTCACAATTCGGTAATTTGTTGAGGTACTGTATTTGTATAAGATTCCCTCTTACAAATGGTTTTTCTTTCTCATAAGTATATTTGATATTGAAATATATCTTTGTTCTTACTTTGTAGCCATTGCTAATTTTAGTTTTTGGCATTCATAATTTACTAGTCATGGTTAAATTTATTATCAGCAAAATGCTAATTCTGATTTCACAGTATTCAGATTCTTATTGATTCACTTTTTATTTACATATCATATTCTGTTTACATTATCTACTGACTTGATTGACAGCTTACTGTAAATTTACTCTGTCTATCAGTTTGTGTTAGTCATTGTCTGGTTGTAGTGTCAAACAGTATTTGTGTTTACTGTTTCATGTGGCACTTCTGCTTCTTTCTTCTTTCTTGATTCCTCTCTTCTTGTTTATTCTTATTACTATATTCCCTATTTACATTATTGTTCTGTCCTTATAAAATCTGACAGTATACGTTTAGGTTAGGTAACATTTTGTTATGTTACAAGGTATATCAAATAAATCATTAACACTACAAAATGATGCATGTAAATGTGGAAAAATGGCTAATGAAGAATAACCACTATGTTATATCGTAGTGCTGGTGATGAAGGAGAAGAAGGAAATAAAGAACTGTGGATGAGTTTTTAAAGTTTTAAGTGTTACAATCTCTTAAGTGGATCAAAGGTATTTGCATTACTCCCGATAAGGAATGTGGGAAGAATGCTGCGGAATAGTGTAGTAAATTTTACTGTTTGGTCAAAAATTACGCAATTTACATGAAAACTGCTAAACTTACATCAAAACAAATCACTTTAAATTACTATTTTTCAAAGTGTTGTATTATGTTTCCGTTGCAAAATTACTGTAAATAGGAATACAACTGCATGTACATAATAAAATGATGTAATGATTATCCCTATTTCATATACTTTATTGTTACTATCCCCGTCAACTCCTTTATTAAACGGCCACCTCTCTGAGCGGCCACATTTTATGGAAATCCAAGGGTGGCTGCTAAAGACAGGCTTTACTGTATGTTATAAAATGCTAATATGTATTTTCTTATTATAAAATGACTTGGAAACCTCCAGATGTATACGTATGTAAATACCTGTGCATATATTTCCTAATTTATAAGTTTTTATTCCTTCTTGCTGTCTTTAGTTCCACACTCCTATATCTCTCAACTCTCCAGATGTGTATCTGTATATGTGTAATTTATTTGTGTGTACTTTTATTATGTATTAGATATATGATCATGGAATAAACTACAAATTATCAGGATCCAGTTAAATAAAGATGATGGTAGAATAAAAATTACTCCTGTCACTTAATTATTGTCATTTGTTATCACTGATGGCAGAGAGAAGGAAGTCTGTGAAAAATGCATTGTAAAAAGAAGAATACTATTAATTGGGCATTTCGTGAGTCATGGGGAATTCCTTAAAACAGTAATAAAGGAACATGTGAATGGGAAAAGAGCCAAGGGAAGACTATGATTGCCAAATATGAGATGTGTTATTAAAAATGTAGCATACAGCAGTTATGAAGAGATAAAGAGGAAGACAGAGAGGTATGAGGTATGAGAACAGCTATCAGCCAATTTTTGTACTGATAACCAAGAAAGGATGGTCTCCAATTTAAACAATTAAATTAATTATGATTTACAATAAACACATAACAGATTAAAAATTGGTACCTTGAGGAAGTTAGAATTTCCAATAATTAACTTTCACTTTTGTGTAAAATGTACTGTCTACTTAGTATACTGGTTACTCTATTACCTTTTTGTTTACAAAATATAAACATTTCTTTTAGGTAATATTTGTAACTCAGAGGAAAGAATGCATAATAATAATAAAAAATAGAACAGTAGAAAATAGAAAATTAATAGGAACTCTCTGTAAATTTAAAATCATGAAGGGTTTGTAGAAAGTGAATTATTAAAAATATCTATCACATTAACTGTAAGAAAACAGAAGACCATGTAATGTTATGGAAATTAGGATGTGAAACTAATTGGAGATATTTAATATGCAGAGGGAGAGAAAATATGTAATGGCAAGATTGTGTGTGTGCATGCGTGCGTGCGTGCATATTTACATGCATGGTGGGAAATAATGGCTATTGTCAGGCCTTGGTTCCACTTCATGCTTCCTGACAACTGCTGTTGGTATGTTGCATCATTACTTAGGCTTGTTCTTCATTCATTATTCATTGTATGCCAGACTTGATGTTGAAGAATTATAATAGTTACAGAATCATATGCACTTTTTTTCACTTGTTATGTACTTAATACTAAATTCTATGTTGAATAATGTAATTCAGTATGTGTGATTAACAAGATCTAGATTATGTATAGTTTTCTAATTGGCAGCACTATTTTATAGTGTATGTAATATATGAACAAATTAAATTGAATTTGATTGTCTGATACAAGAATTCAGTATCAGACCGAACGTTACATGGTCCGCACCGGGTCGGACACGTGTGTTTAAATAATGTACTTTTATGAATTTTAATATTTGACGATCTCTTCCCGAGTGATACGTCTGATGATGGGACATAGTTCCCGAAACGCGTAACAACAAAAACAACGCAACGAAGTCACAGGACGGATTTGAAATAAGGTAATTTATTAAATTAAATTGGCTTGTTAAAAAGAGTGTACACACACATATTTATTTTTGATTGTATTTCAAGTAGTACTTTGTTACAGATGTATGATAAACTTTCTGTTATGTTTAAATGTTGTCTAAATTGTTGAAACTCACATTCAGGTAAATTGTTGACTAAATAAGGAAGACTAAACAAGTGTCAGTAGTTAACAAAAGAAGGATGTACGAGTTACAGTAGTGCAAAATGTGTGTGGACAGCAAAAAGATACCTTTCTTTATCATTTGTCACTACCAGAAAATCAAGAATTTTTACCTTTACCACAGTAATGTGGGCCTGACGGACGACACCCTGCATTAGGTAGACTCGAATATTCACTGAAGATGGCAGCCAGTGGTGCTGCTGAAACATTTGGTTTGAATGTAAACCTTGGACCACAGCCAAACAGCCCGGTAGATATTTCAAGTACAATTGGTACAGCTGTGTCTAAGATAGCCACTTTTCTGTGGAGAGTAACCAGTTTCTGGGAGACCATCAGCAAGCCAAAATGCTGTTGTTACTGAGCAGGTGGGGACATTGATCATGGGGGAATGTTATTTGACAGTCCAGGAAATTGCTGATGAGGTTCACCTCAGTATCGATTCCTCAGACAGCATTCTGAATGAAGATTTTGGCATGCTTACAGTGACTGCAAAATGTATGTCCATGCGGCTTTCACCAGAACAAAGACAACTCTATGTTGAGGTCTCAGACGACATGCTGCAGTGCACCAACAGGGATCCTAAGTTTCTGATCACTGGTGCCGAGACAGTATGGGTATGACCCAGAAACTAAGGTCCAGTTGTGGAAGCACCCAAGTTCCCCAAAGGCCAAAAAACTGTGACACATTTGGAGCAAGGTGAAGGTGATGCTGGTTGCAGTTTTCAACTACCACGGTATAGTGCATCATAAGACCATAAATAAGGAGTACTACTGAGAAGTCCTCCATCATTTTTGTGATGCAGTTCGATACAAGAGACAGGAGCTGTGGATCTGTGAGCTCCTAACATGGGTCCTTGTGTTATTTCTGGTTGTTCCTGAAGATAAAGAACACCCTTAAACAGTGGTTCCCAACCTTTTTGACTCACGGAGCCCTTTTTAGAATCAATTTCTGTGGCAGAGGCCCTTAGGCCTACCCTATGTCTTTCAAGATATCTAAACAATTTCACAGTGTCCATGCAATGAAATTATATTTTAGAAGCTTCAATATTTACCATATTATCTCAATTTGTTCTCAACTACCACTAATACACATGATATTGTCAAATCTATTTGATATTGGCCATACATAAAAGTTCTTCTAAAGTTCAATAAATCAAACCATTTGCGTTACAACAGATTTTAAATTATTGGTGAGAGCAACAATAAGCTTCATACAATAAACTTAGTTCCTCCTAATCATTACATCCAATTCAATTCAAATACATATTTGTTCATAACTGGTTATTCGAAATGTTTATTATTTATTACAGAAGACAATTCAAATTTAATTTTACTGAATATAGTGCAACAGTAGACCTAAATTAAAACATATAATAAAATAACATACAAACGTACAATGTACAAATTAAAGTAGGTAACAAAATTGTCTGTAGGTTTAAAACATCCAAAGGGTTATTGCAAGGCTGCCCAACACCGCCCATGCTGTTGAAGATATTTTTAGAATATTGTTACAAAACGAGATCCGTCTCTCGTTTAAATATTTATAATTATTAGTCTCAGGGTTGTTTTTATTTAATATGGGGTCTTGTAATTTATTTATTATTATTCAAAGCTCGTACTTTGTTATTAAGTGGTTGTTTAGTGACTTATTCCACTCAATTCAACCTATTGTTGAATCCAGTAGTGAATAAATCGGTTACTTACACTTTTTATCGACGTTTTAATTGTCAGTTTATTTGGTTCAGAAAATATTTTTTATTCACTCCTTAGAATTGATTCACTTGAAGTTCCGTTGGCTCTCCGTTGATCAGCGGTGGTGAGATGATCAGTAATGTCCTGCCTATACACTAACATAAAGATACACAAACATGATATTTACGATAATTTATACTGTGTAATAATATATATAGGTCGGTGCGGTTGGAAAAAATCATTTCATTTGAATGATTCGCTCTGGAAGTCTGGTACCAACCGTCTCGTTTTTCTCACTAAGTGTATTTTCTCAGTATTGTATTTACTGATTACAATAAAAGCCAACTCTTTCAAAGGTTAAAATGACAATAATGATTTATTCAATTCTAAAACAATAAAATTTAGTACAATAATATAATTTACTTTCCTTTTTGTTAACAGTTAAATTCGAACATGGACTCTAAAACATTTAAAAAGCTCAGGTTGGTATGACTGCATTTGGCTAGCCGTATAATTGTGTTGATAAACAAATAGGTTATGTAATGTTATTAAACTTGTAATGTTATTAATAATTGTAGTAGTAGGTTCTTTGAGTCTGCAAAATACACATATTTAATAAAATTGCTACGGTTATAACAAGTAGATAAAATATAAATTCATGGATTATTAATTTGAAAGAACATAAAATACGAACAACTGTTCATGGTTAAACATTGACATTAAGATAGTTTAGTGCAACCTTGTCTGGTTAAAAGTTATTAATTATTTGTTAATAAGTGATAATAGTCATTAGAATTCAGTGTCATGGATTATAATCATCTCAAAAACTGGATGTACCTATTTCAGGTAATAGTAATTCATTGAATATATTTATGCCACCCTCTGGTGTAACTCTTACTTAATTATAGAAACAAAATATTGAACACTCTCATCTGACTAATGGTTAGGGCACATACTCCCTTCATTGATTATACAATGTCTTTACTTATACTAAACATTCGAATTATACAGATAGTTAAAATTGTCGTTGGTTAAAGCGTTCAATTTCGGCATTGTTTTTCTGTATTACAGAATTCCCTTCCTTTAGGAATTGGGTATTTAATTGATTAACTGATGTTAATTCAAGTCGCTATTAGCGTTCTGTTATATCTATTACTATACAATCATAATATAATAGTTGTGGGTATTTGATACTTGCGTAACTGGTTGTTCGTAGTGTTTACACTTTTTTCTTAAACCTTTTAATTAATTACAATTTTTTTAAATTAATTAATTAAATTTTTATCACTGCACTGCACTCACTCCTATGCGTATGTACTCCGAATTATTTTCACTTAAAAATATACTGCACTATTTCTTCAGTAGACATAACCTCCACTCATGGTTTGAGGTTAACGTATGTTTACATCTGGTCGCTGTCAAACGCACGTTTTTTCTGGAGAAACGACGTGCATGTAGTTCGCTTCGTTGTTGGTAATAGACTGTTTTCGCTTCCTCTGTCGGAATGATGCACTTCGTATTTTTCATAGGATCTGATTGGTTAATATATTTGAATTCGTCTATTTTCGGCAGGCTTCGTCAAAACAGACGCTTACAACCGCGTCACTTTTTGGGGACAAGATTCAGAATTTTTGGTCGACATACCCACGCGGAAGGGTTCAGCATTATACAATTATTTTTATAAGTCCAATATCTTACTTATAAATGCACTGATGTCATTTTAATTACCCTCATTGTTTCTAATTTTTTATGACGATTATTTTGAATCCCCTCATCATATAGTTCGGATTCGGGGTTGCTGAAATCGCACTTGGTATATATACTTAGTGTCCATTAAGCTATTAATTATTATTAATACATTGTTTTTATTCCATATTCGATGGTAATAACATATTCTTAACTTACTGTACAATTTTCCCTTAAAACTATGCCTTAATATTAATACTATGTCCGTTTTCATAGATTCAAACCTAGGTCTATGACTATACATATTTGTTTTTTCTTATATTTTAATAATAATAACATTTAACTAATTTATAACATGGCCTATTTACACATTAATGGATTTAGTCACTATTGACAGTGTTCTTTTTCCCTACATTATTAGTTTACTGCCTTAATTATAGTTTGTTAAGTAGGCTTGTCATGCTTCATGGAGTTACCTTACTGTATGCTTGGTACTCTATACATATTATTCTGATTATTATTCCAATGATAATTATAATGGTCTCAATGATATTGTTATCAATGTGCTGCAGTTCATTCTGCATTTGTATTTGTTATCACCTTGGTTTAGTAGTTATCAACATTGCTTGCAGCTAGTTGTTACTATGGTTTTGTTGTTATTATTGTTATTTTGATTATTTAGATAGTTATCTTGGTTGAATGTATTCGTCTGAACAGTATTCCGTCCTACTTCAAGTTGTTAGTTTGAGTTACTACCTTTGTATAATAAGTTTATAATATAATTTGGTTACATCATGTATCTTTGTTATTACAAGCCTATAGTTATATTGGATTACATTAATATAGCTTTTATATTTGCTTATTATATCATCTTTTGTGTACAAAACGTTCCTTATATCTTCTAGTTACTTCCTAGTTCAATACATTCTGGTTTGTTATTATTTTGGCTTTGTTTTTCTTAAGTTTTATTGAAAACTGGTTGCCCAGATTAGGTTATGTTGCATGTTTGGTAAGCAGTAATGTGTTGCTGCTGGCTGTGTATTTCTGCATTAATCTGGTTGATTGGCTTTCATTCAATGTTTGTACATTGATTATTGGTTATTATTATTGTACCTTTGGTTTACTCTTTTATGGTCTTAATTATTGTTAATTAGTGGGTTTTTACTAACCTCAATCCCACTGTATTGGTCATTTATATTTTGGTACCTAGTCTTATTTTTATATGTCTACACATCATTTAGCTAAAAATAAAATTATCCTATTCTTATTCAGTTTGTTGGTGATTATTTATTTACAGTATTTAGTCCTTATTGATTACAGTTTATTTTACATGGACAAGGAATGTATTCATCAAATGAGTTGTGGTCAGTGTTGACTTTACCATACAGCTTAGGGATTTATATCATGTAATTAATTAACATTTCTTCTTTCTTCTTAGTACAATTATTCCTTTATAGGTTTATGTTAGTTTGTTATATTTCCATTTCTTTCCCTTTTTCCTTGTGTCTGGTCTGGATATCTTCCTTCTTCCTTTCTTCACTGATCTCTTTCTCACTCTTATTTATTTTATACATGATGTGGTTTTCACTTGTCTCCTTCGTATTGTTTCTTCTTTCTTCTTTCTTGAGGTCATTATTGTTGTTCTTCTCACTGATTCTTCTTTCTTCTTTTGTTTCCATTGTTCATCTCACTGATTCTTCTTTCTTCTTTTGTTTCCTTGTTCTTCTCACTGATTCTTCTTTCTTCTTTTGTTTCCATTGTTCTTCTCACTGATCTATTGGGTAAGGTATGTCAGTCGTCTCGTCTTTAGTCTTCTTTTCTTCTTTATTGGTATATTTACTAGTAATTTCTTTTTCATGATACTTCACTTAGTTTAACATATGGTACTTTCTCCTTCTGTATCCATGGTGGTATTCTTGACCTTTTATGTATTCTTAACAGTAGTGGCTTTCAAATTAATTTTCGGTACGTTGGTGGATGTAGTGTTATATGTACCGTTACAATATGCATTAACCATGTGGAAACAGAAATGCTATGGAATGGGAATACTGATACGAAATGAACACCTGTACACACTATGCTTCGCCGATGACCAGATAGTTATAGCCCAGGATGAAGAAGAGCTAAGCTACATGGTCAGAAAGCTGAATGAAGAATACACAAAGATGGGATTGGAAATAAACATAAAAAGACTGAATACTTGGCAATTAGAGATGAAGAAACAACATATTTAGAATTAGATGAAAATGTTAAAATAAGAGGAACAGACAAATTCAAGTACCTAGGATTCACACTGAGTAAGCAAAGCACAATGGAAGAGGAAATAAAAAGTAGATTAGGGCAGACTAGAACAGGGATTAGACAATTACACAGTGTTATATGGGACAAAAATATTAGAAAAAGCACCCAAAAAATGATATATCAGACCATAGTCCAAAGCATTATGATGTATGCAGGGGAAGTATGGGTTATTAACAAAAAGAATGAAAGAAAGATTCTTGCAACAGAGATGGAATATTGGAGGAGGTGCTGTGGAATAACGAGAGCAGACCGAATAACAAACGAGGAGATCAGAAGAAGGATGGAAGCGGAAAGAAGTGTAATTGACTACATCGAAGAAAAAAGATTGGTGTGGTACTGTCATGACCGGAGAGCCCAAAATAGGTGGATCAACAAAGTGACGGAATGGAGTCCATTAGGAAGGAGAAAAAGAGGAAGACCGAGAATTTCATTTTTGGTATGGTCTCCAAGTTGCGTAATTTAATAAATTATATAGATTGGTAATTAGTAATTACCTTTATCTAATTCCTTCCTTGCAACTTAATTATTTGCGTAACAACGTGTTTCAGGATCACAGTTCCATCATCAGGTTATAAAATTAAATCATGCACTAGTCACTTGTCGTTAAGTTTAAAAAAAAATATAAAACCACTGCACAACACTCGTATTCGTGCAAACACATAGCTATGTGTATTCACTCACGTGCACGTCATCGTAAAGTTAAAAGTCGACTGATTTGTTATCACAAACTTACACAGGCAGTCGTCTGCTTTCTTCCTGTTGTGTGCGTATTACTGTATCAAAGAAGACGGATTTAAATGACAACATATCATTCAATAACTCATCACGCTGGAATTTACTTGCTTTGTAGATTATAAATTCTTCCATTGCATCCATGAAATGTCCTTTCTTACAGTAATGTAGAGGTTTTAAATTTTGTATAAAACTGGTATAATTGTGGTTGTATTCCATTAAATGCTGCGCGTAACTGGACTTTATATTATTGACATTCTTCTTGGGCAGATGTTCTATATATCTATCTTTAAAACCTCTTCCTGTTTGTCCAATATAGAATGTATCACAGTCATCACATACAATTTTATATATGCCGGAACATGTTTCAGGATTTTTGTTTCTTTTTGCGCGTAATACGTTTGGAATATTATTGTTTGTTTTAAAAATTACTGTAACGTTATATTTTTTTAATTGATTTTTAATGATTTGTGGTACAGTATTAAGTTAGTGTACTCAACGGATATAAATTTATTGTCCTGTCTCGGTTTGTTTGCTCCTAGATACTTTTTGCGTCTGCGTTTATCGATTAACTTGTCGAGAATCGTGCTGCTATATCCGTTGGCGATTACTATGCTTTTTATGGTGTCAATTTCTTTGATAAAATCCTCCTTCTCTAGGGGTACATTAAGGAGTCTGTGGACAAACGCGTTATAAGCAGCCATTTTTTGTGACCATGGATGGTAAGAGTCTCCATGTATGGTAATATACATAGCGCATAGCTATGTGTTTGCGCGAATGCAAGTGTTGTGCAGTGGTTTTATATTTTTTTAAACTTAACGACGAGTGACTAGTGCATGATTTAATTTTATAACCTGATGATGGGACTGTGATCCTGAAACGCATTGTTACGCAAATAATTAAGTTGCAAGAAAGTAATTAGATAAAGGTAATTACCAATCTATATAATTTATTAAGACCGAGAAGACTTGGAGGGACGAAGTGGATGAATCTATGCAATGTATAGGACTTGAGGAAGGACAATGGGAACATCGGGAGAATTGGAAAGCCAGGTTGAAGGAAGGGAGACGGCACTATCTGTAGCAACCCTATTATATATATATATATATATATATATATATATATATATAATAACATACAAAAGTTTAATGAGACACCTGTGGTTGCATTTCATTGCACAGTTTTCTGATTTCAGGTTCAATTTATGATAATTGCAGATGAATGTCTAATTCTGCATCTAAATGGCTTTTGTATTTTGTTGTGGTACTACTATACACGGAGAATCCTGCTTCACAGAGATATGTAGTTGAGAAAGGCAGCAATTACTGACAATACAACAACATAAAGCAAATGAGAATTTTATAACAAAATATAAATACTTACCTTCTTGAAAACCAATAAAACCAATTCAATCAATAATAATGTACCATTATATTGTTTTTATACCAGAAATGTATTGCAGTAGTTCGAGGTTTGAACTACATATCAAATCACAACACTTTATTAATGAACACTTACTAAGTACACAATTAAACCTCACAGAGAGGTCAAATGAACAGAAAACTAGTAGAAAAATCACTAAGAAATCACAATGTTATCGCTATGAAAATTCACTGTGAAGTGACTCCAAATCGTCTAGCCAGCAGAGTGTGCACGACAGGCTGGCACCCCGCTCACCTTGTCATCTGTCCATTTTGTGCTACAATAATTTTGGAGCTAGTGGCAGTAGAATGACCATGCATGAATCTGCTAGAGGAGGTGCGAAATTCAACTTGGCAAATTTCCATTCAGAATGTAATTTCTAGTTTTCTTATTTTGATTATACTTTTTGTTTCTTATTCTTTAATTTCATTCAGTTTGTATTTATTTGATTTTCCTTGAGCAGCTTCGGAAGTGCACTTAGGGCTCTGTGGAGCACAGGTTGGGAACCACTGCCCTAATGGATCCCATTTTGAGAGTTGCAAGGAAATAATCCAAAATGCGACCGCACAGCTGAAAGCTATCCCAAAAGAATCATTTCAGCATTGCTTCCAGCACATTTACATACAAGAATTTGAACATATATCTTGTTGTTCCCATGCTGGAAGCAATGCTGAACTGAGTGTATGGAATCACAAGGGGCTTACTTTAAAGGGGGTTAGGTATTATAACCAATCAGATGTAGAACCTTTTTTCCCAGCCCAAGGTCGGATACTTTTTGTACAGACCTTGTAAAAAGACTGTCATAATTACATGAACTTCAATGGTTAGTCAGAATAATATAAAATTGTAATAGAATAATTATCTACATTTGTAAAAAAACAAAGTAAATTCTAAATATTATTATTTCTCTACTGACTCGGAACACAAAGTTTTTTATGGGTAAAAATGTAAAAGTCTTACCTTATAACCTGAACTGGTTTTCGCTTTTAAAAAGCTTCTTCAGAGGCTCTTTTTTAAAAGTGAAAACTGGTTCAGGTTATAAGGTAAAACTTTTACGTTTTTACCCATAAAAAACGTTGTGTTCCGAGTCAGTAGTGAAATAATTATATTTAATTAAGTAACAGACATGTCATAGACAACGAAATTCAAGAAAGTAAATTCTATTGACATTTCACTAGCCTTTATTTACCTAGTGATACACATTAAAATGATCAAACCATTGCCTGTAAAAAAAGAGAAAGGGATATTAATTAATCCAGACAGGAAGTAAAGAACAATCAATAATCTCTTTAAGATTGCCTAAGTGGTGACCTTTTAGTGGATATTCCCTCCTTATTGGTTTCAAGGTACTAATTAAAAGTTGGTGCCTTGAGGAAGTTAGAAGAATTTCCAATGATTAACTTTCATTGTGAAAATGTAGGCCTACTGTCTGCTTAGTAAATTAGTTGTTTGCATTTAGTGTTTTGTATACAAAACATAAGTGTTTGATTTTAAGTACTATTATTTGTAACTAAGCGGAAAGAATGCAGAAAATAAAAAAATAGAATAATACAAAATAGAAGTATTGTGTATGGAATATATTTATGCCAAGTAACATCACAAAACGAAGAATCTGAAATATAGACAGTGGTGGAAGACAAAAAAGTATATACTAGTCTTTATATAAGTAATTACATTATATAAAAGGTATCTAAAACGAAATTATATAAATGTGTTTTCCTTCAGATAAGTACAAAACTGGGGAGAGATTATTCAATTCAGTCCATTCATAAACCTCATTACCTATTATGTTACAATGACCAGCTATAAGTCCCAGTACATATACAATTCATAATTACTATTGATATTAATATTTCTCTGATTCATAATATGTAGAAAGTCTGTATTTTCTATAAAAATACATTAAAAATAACATTACGTTATTAATTTTGTTTGAGTTAATTTGCTCATATGGGTACACCGTTTTATAGACGTATCACTGTATTAGTACAGTGGTCCATGTTTTTAATAATCAGGAGATAAAATTGGAAGGTACTTTTTCTTATTTTAACACATTAACAGATTCTCAGAAATAGATATTTTTTGTGTAGGTAACAACATAAAATTTTTGACAGTATTTCTCTGTCTTTCAAACTTATTAAAATGGTTTGATTGATTTTTAAATTTTAAGGTGAAAAGTCCCAGGCCTGAATAAAAAACAACATTATTGTGGATTAATTTGCATTAACTTCTCAAACATAATTTCCATTTGGCTTGGTAACACTTTCACAACATGCCAGACTGATAAACTGATTTGTGGAGGTTCTCAGAATAGCCATTTACAGCATTGTTGATTTGTCATCTGCAAATATTTTTTTACTGCACAGTTTTTTGATATTAGGAAAAAATAAGAGTCACTCAGAATGAGGTAAATTTGGTGATATCACCTCAGACCACAATCCATTCTGTGCTCAGGGTGTCTGTGTAATGGAATGTACGGTGGGGTTTTCATGTTAAGGGTTATATTAATAACAGACCAGTAGGGAGTATAGTACAAGTGCCATCGTATCTGTACAAATGCAGCTGGAAATTCTGTTTTTTTTTTTTTTTTTTAATTGTGGGGGTTTTGTGTGGTATTTTTGGAGCCATTTGTCTTCTCATAATTACAAGTGCTTAGCCTTCATATTCAATGCAAAAAAGTTCTCCAACGACATTGAATCTAGTTGCTTTTATTTATCAGTTGCATTTAAGAGTTTCAAAACTTGTATTTAAGCATAGCATGAATTTCCAACATGTCCATTGTTAAAACAGTGCTTGAGGTGCAGTTTCAAGCCAAGCAAATACATTGCCAGCTGAATAACTCAGTGGTCTACTACTTAAGAATCTGATATAAAATGAAAACATCCATGTATACATTCTATAAATATCATTTATTATATCACTAATTCAGAGATTTCAAGTGATCTTAAGGCTGAGCTAATCTGACCACTCAGTGCAAAGAATAAATATTTTTTTTAATATAAGAAATTTTATGTTGATAATTTTGGGAACTTTTTAAAAATATTCATAGCTACAACATACTGTTACGACATCACAGAACAATCTACGTGTTTATCGAATGTTCCAGAGGGATCCGGAATGTAACGCATGTGGCGTACGTACTTCTTGACGCATTTGCTAGAAGGTACCAGAATTTCCGTGGCTGCTCGCACTGTGTCAAGGCCGCAATCAATTACGTCGTAGGTAATACGTAGTATGTGGAATCGTCTAGATTTTCGGCGGGATATAAATACAATTACTCAGGGACACTCAGTTACCCTACTGACACTACTACTACTACTACTACTACTACTACTACTACTACTACTACTACTACTAGGGGGTTACTACTAGGGGGTCAGTTAGGGAGTTCAGTTATTGTCGAGCGATTACAAGCGATATTACTGTGTGTGTTCAAGTGGATATTAGCGAAGTGCTGTTTAATATAATCGGACGGCATATTGTAATACAATTGTGTTTTAATATTAGTTGACATTTTATTTCGTGTGAACAATTTTTATTTGATTTGTTGTAAGAGACAGTGTTGTTAATTACGGACTGTTTAACTGTGAAAATTAAAGCTGGTGATTAGTGACTTAATTGGTGTCTTGTATTTTGTTTTCCACTGTACCTACGACGATCAAGTAGACCGTCGTAACAGTGGTGTCAGAACTGGGATAGAACCGTTAATAGGTGGAAACTTTGTACAAGACGAGGTAATTCGTAATTAATCGATAAACAATGCATGCCAGTCAGATGATGGAAGCTTTCCAAACGCTGCTGCGGCAGACACAGGAAGAAGCAGAAAGACGACAAAAAGAAGAACGAAGACAAGAAAGAGAAGAAGCAGAAAAACGACAGGATGAGAAACGCAGACAGGAGGCGGAAGAAGTAGAGATAAAACGCAGACAGGAGGTGGAAGAAGCAGAGAAAAGACGCAGACAGGAGGTGGAAGAAACAGAAAAACAACATGATGAAAAACATAAGCAAGAAGCAGATAAAACGGAAGCTTTCTTTGAAGCTATGCAAAAACAGTTGCAAGAACACAGTACCCCAGAATTGGGTCTCCTACGAAGTGAGCTTAATCTCTAAAATACAAGAATCAATAACATTAAAAATAGCTGCAGTAGAAAAATCTGTTCGATTGTTGAAGAATCGATGTCTACAAAATTATCTGTCATAGAAGAATCGATGTCAAATAAAATATCTGCAGTAAAAACCTCAGTGGCAAACATAAGAGAACAAATTAAAAGTGAAGTTGAGCAGTAAATGAAGATACAACCAAAACAACTTTGTGAACAGACTGTACCAATGATAAAGACAGAAAAAGACACAGAAAATAAGTTAATAGAGAAAGTCACTTTGCCTGCAGTAGGGACAGTTCATGTCAAAGCTCCAACCTTTGACGGAAGCAGTCACTGGGCAACGTACCTCCGCCAATTTGAAGCTGCTGCATGCGCAAATAATTGGACAGAGAAAGACAAGGCTGTTTCACTCATTCTCTCATTAAAAGGACTTGCAGCAGAATTACTACAGAAAGTGCCACCTGACAGCCAGAACATCTATGCCGAGTTGATAAAAGCTCTAGAATTACGGTATGGTGACAAACATTTGCGAGATGTGTACTGCACCCAGTTGAGAGCAAGGCGACAACATTCCGGGGTGAGCCTTCAAGAGTTTGAAGCAAGTATCGACAGACTAATTACACTGGCCTATCCTGAAGCGCCAGAAGATTTTCGAACGAGTTTTGCGATGCAGACATTTACTGCCGGTGTCCGAGATAACGAACTACAGCAAGTGTTAGGAATGGCAAGACACCAGAACAGTGCGGACGTCCTGGTACATGCTTTGCAATTTGAGGCCGCAAAACAGCGTCTGGTTGGACAAGTCATAAAGTACGCGCTAAAAGATCGCGACGGCACAGACGATGAGGAAGAAGAACAAGGAACAGAGACTCGACGGTCGGCGCCACAGAATAAAATAAGAAAGGATAAAAGACCGAAGTGTTATAGATGTGCTAAACCTGGACATCTACAACGAGATTGTCGGGCTAGAATTCAGCAGCAGGGAAACGAGCAATAGTCGGTACAACGGGGCGTATGCTGACTAACTTAAGGAACGAAGCCCCTAGACAATACGCAATTTCTACACTTCAGAAAAACAGCGGGAGCTTGGTGGTTACCGGATTCGTTCAAGAAAGGCCAACTTCGATTACAGTTGACATAGGCGCAACAGTTTCTATTGTGCGGCCCGACGTGGTGAAAGATCTCAAGCCAGTCTGGTGCTCTTACAGGCCTTGCGACGGCCTGTAAAAGTGTTTGGAAAAGTGGAGATACACCTACGCCTCGGCCGACTTAAGTTTAATCATCAAATACTTGTTGCAGACATTGTGGATGAAGCAATTCTTGGTGTGGACGTTATGAACGCATACGGTGCTAGAAGGTACCAGAATTCCCGCGGCCGCTCGCACTGTGTCAAGGCCGCAATCAATTACGTCGTAGGTAATATGTGGTAGTATGTGGAATCGTCTAGATTTTCGGCGGGATATAAATACAATTACTCAGGGACGCTCAGTTCAGTTATTGTCGGGCGATTACAAGCGATATTACTGTGTGCGTTCAAGTGGATATTAGCGAAGTGCTGTGTAATATAATCGGACGGTATATTGTAATACAATTGTGTTTTAATATTAGTTGACATTTTATTTCGTGTGAACAATTTTTATTTGATTTGTTGTAAGAGACTGTTGTTAATTACGAACTGTTTAACTATGAAAATTAAAGCTGGTTATTAGTGACTTAATTGGTGTCTTGTATTTTGTTTTCCACTGTACCTACGATGATCAAGTAGACCGTCGGAACAATATTAATGTTTTATCATGATTGGACTGCAAGTTTTTTGACAGTTTTATTTTTTTTTATTGAAGTTTTGTGTTTAGCAATTTTTCCTAATTTTGTTTTGATGATTCAAGTTTGAGTTTTTACAACTAAATTTAGTTATAAATTCAAAGAAATTGTGAAATAAATAGTATCATATATTAAACTTAGTTAAAAACTTGTAAAAATTGAGAAAAGGAATTGTTTGTATCAAAGTTTTACATTGATAGTATTCTACATTTTTATGCACTAATAGTGGTAACATCAATGAGTCAGCACTTAATACTAAAATTTATATTTTTTATTAGTTTCTTCTTTTAGGACAAAACTGAAATATACCATTAATTACTTCCATGTTCCATAAGGAAATAGAAGTATGGTCATGGCGAAAAAAAACGTGTTCGAGGTAACAGCAGATTCTGATTGTACTACCATCAAAACATGAAAAAAAGTCATTTTTCGAAAAGTCATTTTTCAAAACCAGAGAGGAATTATTGTGTTACAAGGAGAGAGTTGCTGGCAATTGTCCGAGGTTTGGAACACTTCCATTAATATATCTATGGGAGGGAGTTTTCACTACGCACCGACCATGCCGCGCTTGCATGGCTCTTGAGATTTAATAATCCGGAAGGGCAGGTGGCAAGGACTACAACTTCAAGGTACAACATCGGCGGGGGCGCCTGCATGGTAATGCAGATGGCTTATCACGAAGACCGTGCCCGGAAGAGTGCCGACATTGCCACAGAAAGGAGGAACAAAACGCAAGCAAACGTGTTCAAGCCATCACTGTAGATTTCCTGGCAGGCGGCTGGACGATACAAGATTGTCGACAAGAACAGATGACTGATGAAGACATTGGACCGATATTGACAGCAAAAGAGGAAGGTCGCTGCCGGATTGGGAAGATATCCGCCATGGTTCGGAAGTGCTGAAGGGCTACTAGGCACAATGGGAATATCTTACCTTAGAGAACGGATTGCTGAAAAAGGCTTCGAAAAGTGCAGACGGACGAGACATGGTGATGCACTTGATTGTTCCCCGAAGTAAAGTGCAGTCTGTTTTGAAGGAGATGCATGATGGAACGTCTGGAGGCCATCTTGGCATTAACAAAACCCTTGACAAAATACCAGACTTTGGTTAACGATTAAATTAATCGTTAAAAAATTGGTTAACTTCTTAACTTAATCGTTAAATTTTAAAATGGTTAAGTTTAATTATTAATCGTTAAATTTTTTTGTTAACGACTAAAAAATTAACGAGTTAATTTTTTTTTGGCTGCTCAAGAAGTAGCCAGAATAGTTGTTGAAGTCAATATTGCAGAAAGTTTGTTCTAGGTATTCCTAATCCGTTGGCAGACAATGGACTGGTTTTCTCCCATGGCACCGTTAGGTCTCGTTTGTGTCCTTGTTGACAAGGTCCGGGTGGCAAGGATGGTTTTCTGTCTTTGTTGAATTATTCTCATGACTACCCCAGACAAGTAGACAAACAACTTCTACTTTGACATCTGAATTAGTGCGAACACAATGTTGCTAACATACGTTTTAATACTATGTTTAATACGAAGTTGCACGTGTTTATTTGGTAGGCCTAACACGGACCGGCAACATTCATCTGCTGCTGGACTAGCCAGTCATAAATGATTGGCTAGTTCAAAGAATGCCAAATTCCACTCCTCGTACTACCCATATATCACAAAGGAGATAATTTAAACAGATTTTCAATTACACCAATTTATCGTTCACTATCCGTTCTCATTTACTTGTCATTTTTATGTTAGTGACGTCTAATTTTAGACGAACTAAACACGATAAAATATCTAGCAGAATCTAACGGTTATGACAGAACAATAGTCAGTAAACTCCTACACAAAACACAAAACAAACAACAGACAAAGACAGAAAACAACAAATTCATAACACTAACATACATCAACAAACAAACAGAAAAAATTGCCCACAAATTCAAAAAAGCAGGATACAGAATCGCTTACAAAACTACTAACAAAACAGAACACACACTATCAAAACGCATGCCCAAAGCACAAAACAAATTCGATCTACCCGGTGTATATAAACTAAATTGTTCAAATTGCAGTAAATTCTACATAGGCCAGACAGGACGTAGCTTCAAACAGAGATACATTGAACACACAAAAGCACTCCACACCACTACAGAATCTACCTTCGCAAACCACCTCATTGAAGCAAACCACACATATAAAAACATCGACAATAATATGAACATACTACACGTACACACAAAAGGCCGAAAACTAGACACTCTAGAACAATTAGAAATATACAAACACACAAAAACAAATAAAAACGACATCCTAAACGAACAGACACAATTCAAATCACACGCATTATTCGAACACATCTCACCACACACACACAGCTTCAATCTTTCGAAACACTATCTCGTCGCCAACAACAAGACGAGCAGCGCTACTAACGACAGCCTCTGATGAAGCCTTCTATAGGTGAAAGCCGGTTTAGGCTGTAAGGTAAACTTTACGTTTTTACTTATAAAAAACTTAGTGTTCCGAGTCGTCAATATTATAGTGATATTTAGTTAAGTAACGGACACGTCATGGACAACGAAATCCAAGAGTAGTTTTTTGTTACGTATTTTTGTTTTTCACGAATTTATTTTTGTTCTGTCTCATTTATTATTTTTTTATTAATTAATTTAATATAAATTAAATTATATTGAGTCGTCACCTTGGCCGCAAATTTCTAGATTTTATGATTTTATGAACATACTAAGAAAGTAGACGGTCTCAACTTAACTTTTAAGTGCTTGACGTGTGTGCTCAAGGACAAACATATTAAAACAACGCTGACTTCAGTGTCTAATTTGAAGACACACATAAAGGTAACCAGATTAATAGATTATAAAACTAATCAATAGAGTAGCCTAATTATTGTCTATTCTATTAAGTCATTTAATACTACATTGCCCTGCAGGCACAATACAATATCAGTAGTCAGTACTGTGAACTGAAAAATGCAATAGACAAATTGTATTTAATTACCTGCTGCAATTTAAAATAATGTTAATATAATTTAATGATTAAAATAAAATCATCTGTGATTTTATTATTTCATTATTAATTATTGAATATTTAATGCTAAATATTGTAAGTAATTTTTTCTGCAGCGGAAACTTTAATTAATTTTTCTGGAAAAGCGTAGTTTGTGAATTTATTTAACACGATTTAAATTATTCAAACATCCAAAGCAGTTTGCTCAATAAAACAACAAAAAATAAAACATAATTTTTAACTTTAATCAGCTAATTTGATATTAACTTTGACTTTAATCAGTTAGGGGAGGTTGGGGCAAAGTGAACTATTTAAGAAATCAAGTGCCATAAAATGTTAATAGTGATGTGATGCTTTATGTTTATAGTGGTAACTCTTAATGTAGGTCCTTAGGTACCTATGACTATTATTATTATTTTTTTTTCTTCATCTGGAATTTTGACAAATCAGTTTTTGCTGAGGTCTACCAAAGTTCACTTTGCCCCGGTGTGGTGGGGTAAAGTAGACCACCTTAATAATTTTTACTTCAATAGTAGAAAAAAATTTATTTACTTAGTAAAACATGAGTACTATTTTAATTTTTCAAAAAGTAAAAAGAGAACATTGGATAATACATTTTCTTAAATATAATTAAAAATAAAAAGTAAAAAAGTTTAATAATAATATATTAAAGTAAAAAGTCACTACCGTAAGTTAAAAAAGTTTTCAATTATTGTCCATAAAATAAAATATAAAAAAATATTTGTAGATGTTATATTACATCTTTGCATATTTCACAGATGAACTCATCTGCATCATCTGGTTCTATACCAGCACATGTCTCATGTGCCCATTGAAGGCAACTAGCACAGCGTACCCATCCTTCTTCGGCTGCAGAATTTGAATATAATTCGTTACAATAAAAACATTCACAGTCATTTTCTTCCTGGCTTGTTTCCTTTAGGCCTGAATAAACTGGTTCAATTATTGCATCCTTCTTTTTCCTCAAAGTTTTAGTCTTTTTTTTAGGAACTTCATCCATTGCAAGTCTTTTTCTGGCTCTTTCTCGTTTTCGTGCTTCTTTGTCTTCTTTTTCCTTCAATTCGGATTCTAGCTCTTTTTTGTAGAGACTTGCTGTTAATATAGCTGTTTTACCCTTTTTTCTGTTTTCTCTCTTCGCTCGTTTGTCAGATCTTGGCAGTGGACGTATATCTTGTGGACTCACACAGAAGGACTGGCAGGACAACATGCTTGCTTCAGCATTGTGATTTGAGGTAGGTGTAGGAGGAAGAAAAAACTTGGAAGAGGAAGGAATGTGACCAAAAGTACAAGCAGAGGACGTTGATGTAGAAGTCAGAGCAGATGAAGATGTGGAAGAGATATGCACTGGAGCTGATGATGAAACGTGGGCCAGACTGGACGATGATGGATCAGAAATTGAGGATGACAAGGGCATGGCTGAAGTGACAGATGTGGATGGAGTGGAAGTTAGATTAGTGCTACAATTAGACTGGCTGTTAACTTGTTCTTTGTCTTGTTTTTGACTGTTTTCAAAATCTTGTTCTGTAACAAGCGATGGTGCAAAGTCTAGGTCGGTAAAAATGTCTGGGTTGTAAGGCACGATACCACATTTCTTAAAAGCATTTATAGCATTTAGTGGTGTGGCTGCTTTTAAGTAAGCTTCTCCAAAAATAGCTGAAAGCTGAAACACTGTGACCACTCTTCCAGGGTGGTTGTAAAGCCAACGTTCTAGTCCTGTATCATAGTACTGCTCTAATGGCCCCATAAATCCAATATCTATAGGCTGCATCTTATGCGTACAATGAGGAGGTAAGCATAAGATGTGTACATGATTCTTTCGTGCCATGTCAATATTTTTGGTATGGCTTGCATGACCATCAATAATTAAAAGCAATGGGTCTTCCACACTCGGTTTTGAATGTTTCAAAAAATGTTCAAACCATTTTGTAAAAGTTTCGATATTCATCCAACCACTTTCATTACACACAAAAACAGTACCAGGGGTGCACCATCTTAAAGTTCAACCTTCATCCTTTTCCTAGCAAAAATAACCATGGGTGGTACGTAAATACCGGAGGAAGACATACAGATAACTGCAGTGGTTGTACCGCTACGATCAGCAGAAGTCAGCCGCCCAACCTGCTTTCGTCCCTTTTTAGCTAAAATTTTGCTGTTACTTTTAGGGACAGTCCCTAAACCTGTCTCGTCATAGTTAAAAATACGACTAGCCTTTATTTCTGTACTATCCATTATACTTTTGAAGAGATCAAAAAATTGTTTTACATTTTGAGAATTAAAAGCCTGGGCCCTTGCTGCAGATGTTGACTCAGGTTTTCTCAATGAAATTTCACGATGGCGTTTTCTGAAGCCATATGCCCAGTCCTCTCCAGCAAGCTTCTTATTTTTATCAAATGGATGACTGATGACATTTCTTTCAGCTAGCTGAAATGCCAAGGATCGCAGTTCGAACAGAGTTACTCCAAAAAGTCGAGCCTCCATATCTAAAATATACTTGACTAATTCTGCTTCCTGCTCCTTATTAAAAACAGGAGAATATCTACCCAGTCCTTTTTCATTAACAGATAAACGTTTATACTTATCTTTACAACGACGAATCAGAGTTGCTTTAGGAACATTGAATGTCTTACTAGCCTTGAGATAACCCATCTGACCATTCTTCAGTGCCTTTATCGCTTCTTCCATTGAAGTCGACGACCATGATTGTTGTGTGGAAGTTCTTTCATAATTATGAACCATATTTGACCTCTGAAACAAAAAAGAAATACAAAGGTATAAGAAAAATAATAAAAGTAACATAGAAATAAGTGGGGCAAAGTAAACCACCTATATAATTTGTCCGGGGTAAAGTGAACTACCTGTGGCTCACTTTGCCCCAATTAGGTACAAAGAACAGAAAGTGAGGTTATCCATGTGCATCTATTTTAACAAAAGATTTGAGCACAACATCAATTCTACATTAAATGATATATTTATACATACAATTACACATATTTAAAAATGTATTTTAATCAATTAATGCAAGTTAAAAGATGGAACTTACCTTACATCAGTTGGTTGAAAAATCAATCTTTTCTAAATAACTGTTGGCGTCATTCGTAAAGATGGCGCAAACTCTTACTAACATAACAGCAGAGTATAAAACACGTTTCGACGAGATTTCTGATAGATCGCGACACTTGTCTCTGAATTAAACATGATAGTTTGCTTTGCCCCCGTAGTTCACTTTGCCCCAACCTCCCCTACTATTTGCACGAATTAACTTTAACTAAGTTAATTTTTGGGACACTAACTTTAACTTTAATCAGTTAAAATTTTTTATTAATTTTCCCATGTCTGCAAAATACGGAAGCGATTCTATTGGCTTCATCATCGCTACGACGTAAAGGAATGGGTTCGGACATGTGAAATATGTGCTGCAAGCAAGGCCCCACAAACCAGAAACAGGGGGGAAATTAGGCAGTATAACATTGGACTGCCTTTCGAGAGAATTGCCATAGACATTGCCCAGTTACTGACGATGGAAACCGGTATATCATCGTTATAGGCGACTATTTTACTAAGTGGGTGGAAGCCTACGCAATTCCAAATCAGGAGGTTACCACTGTTACCATCGTTATGAAGCCCATATGGAAATCCATGCGGATCAATGGAGGAATTTTGAATCAGGAGTGTTTAAAGAATTTGCCAGTGGTCTCCCAAACTACGGTCCGCGAAGGGTCATTGTCCGGCCCGCGGCAACCCGGCCGATACTGCGTGCAGTTTTTAAATAGATGGTCAAAATACTTCAAATATTATAACACTTTACTAAATAACTAAACAAGAAATAAGTAGTATAAATCAAAGTACAGGGCTAACTTGTCTGACGAACACTTGTAATCCATTCTAGTGATAGGAGCATCAAAATTTGACCCAAAATGGACAGATATTATATGTCAGAAGCAACTCTACACATCCCACACGTACATAAGAAAGCAAAAAAATAATACATAAGAAATATCTTTGAGTGTTATTTTTCTTTACTTTTATTTACATTATTTTGAATAAATGAATTTGTTTTCTTTGGATAAGTCTGCTTAATTTTTATTAAAACACCCATTTTACTGAGTTGATTATTTCGTAAACTTACAAAAAAAAACTTCACAATATATTGTTACACCATTATAGAACATTCTACGTGTTTCTCGGTTATTTCAGTGGAGCCCGGCTGTAATGTGTGTGTGCGTGTGCGCGCGCGCGCGCATTTAGCTGTTACTTTGAGGTGAAGGACAATTACGTGACCATAGAGGTATTACAAATAGAGTAGGGGAGTCGGCCTCAAAAGCGTACACGAATAGAAAGAGAAAAAGGATAGGGGAGCCTTGTCTGTTTCTTTCTAATGACGCATGCGCAGTAAGAGAGAACGCAGTTTAAACCATTTAAACGCCAACCGTCCCAACCGTCAACGCCAACCGTCCCAACCGTCAAGGCAACCGTCAACGCCAACGTCCCAGCCGTGCATTCATCTGCGCATGCGTCATCAAAGAGAGATAGTGAAGGCTCAGGTATTTTTTTTCTCTTTCTATCTGTATAACACTTCCACTTACGCGTGCTCCCATGTCTTCCCTACTCTACCTATTATGTACGTGACACTTGTCACGCGTCCGCAACGAGACTATTCCAGACAATACCGGTCCGCGCGCGCTGTGTTCAAGGCCGCAATCAATTACGCTCTAGTGTTTTCAAGTAAACGCGTATTATGGATTATTCTGGAATCTCAGCGGGGTATAAATACAAGACTTCAGGGGGGGCTTAGTTTCTGCCGTCCTATCTCGCCGTGCAGAATTGGCCGCCTTCGCCACGGAGTATGACTTAGATGTCATTCTACTCTCTAAGCCCACCTGGCACCTGCACATACATTTCAGCTTCCAGCGTACACCACGTACCGCCACCGACCGGTCTGCCCAGAACGCGTTGCGCCCCAGTGGAAGCACAGCTGTTCTGGTCCACAGGCGCGTCGCCCACCGCCCACTGCCGCCTCCGACGACTCGTCGTCTTGAGGTGACGGCGGTTGCCCTATGCTTTGGGGGACGGGAGGTTCGACTGGTTCCAGTCTACCTCCCACCCACGCGCGGCGGGCCCCCGCCCGACGAAGAAGAATGGGAGGCACTCTTTGATGACCCCTTACCAACTATCGGAGCCGGAGACTTTAATAGTAAGTATCCCCTGTGGAACAGCCGTGTCTCAAACCCCTACGGCTGCTCGTTGTACCAATACGCTCAACGTCATCCTCAGGTGAACGTTCTAGGCCCTTCCTCACCGACCTCTATCATAGAGGACAACCTAGAGAAGAACCTGCAAGGTTCTTGACATTGCAGTAGTCAAGGACCTGGCCTACCCTGTTTCTTTATCGAACCCGTGTCAGACCTTTCGTCTGATCATGACCCGGTACTAATCACTGTTAGGTCTACGCTGGACACCCCTTTCCGGCCTCCCCGCCGTATCAGGAGAGTCAATTGGCGCTCCTTACACGACGAACTAAGTCGAACAGTCCCATCTGACCCCCGGTCGCTATCGCCAGCCCGGACGATGTAGACCGCATGGCCACCTATCTCCAAGAAGTCGTCACGTCCGCCAAGGATTAACGCACCTATGAATATTCATGTTTAATACGGTAACCAAATCATTTGTACGAATTAATAAATTATTTACCTTCAATTATCCGCCTTGTGATTTCTTGTAAATTTCGTCTATGACGCGTTTCAGAGCTTATGCTCCATCATCAGATATTAAAATTAAAATAAAACTATCTTTCGAGATCGTTACATAGTAAAATGTCAAAATTTGCATGTGAACAGTACGCGAATTTGGGTGCGCACCCGTTCAAGTTCAATCTGCCACTGAGCGGTTGCTACCTTATCGTAGTCTCAGCGAGTAGACTCAAGGCGGTATCGTACAAGCGGTTGGATCCAAAGTTCAGTTGGTCATTTAACACGATATCGCGACTCCCTAGGTTTGCATATGCACTGTAAATTTCAAATTCCTCCAAGGCATTCATGAAACGGCCCTTCTTGCACACATGTAACGGTATTAAGTTGGAACTAAAATCTGTGTAATTATGATTGTATGAAGTCAGGTGTCGGGCATAATTTGATTTGATGTTGTCAACGTTTCTTATTTTCTTGGGTAACTGTTCTCGAAAACCTTTAAGTAAACCTTTCCCAGTCTGTCCAATGTAGAAGCAATCGCAATCATTGCATATTAACTTATATATACCCGTTTTTTCTTCTGGAGGCGTGTGTATTTTCGGTTTGAGAATGTCCAGTAACTTATTAGTAGTCCTGAATGAAATAGTGAAACTATTATTATTCAATATAGAGGACAAAACCTTAAGCATAAAGCTTGTGTAATTAGTGGATATAAAAGTTTTTTGTGTGTCGGGGTTTAAGCTTTCTTTTTTAGTGTTTTTTCAGCAGTTTGTCAATGGTCAGACTATTGTAACCATTGGCAACCGCGATATATTTTATGATATTCAGTTCATCACGAAAGTCATTATCATCTAAATGAATTTTCAATAATCTGAGTGGTCAAACTTTGTACCCATGTGTACTTTGTATTCTAAATAATGTATTGCGAAGCGTGTAGATGACGTCACGTTTGTTCCTGTTATCGGCAGCCGGGATTCAGACAGGCTGACTGCAGTTAAATTTAAATCAGTTCTACTCAAGACTCCGAGCTCACCATGCGACTATTTATTTAGACGATTTCGGCTTACGTGTTGTAATGCACGCCCCCATCTTATTTCTATTCAATTCTCCGGCACTTATGCCGTGTTAAAATCTGCACGCTTCAGCAATCAAATATGTCAATTTAAATTTCAATAAGCATTCAAATATGTCTCTTTAACTCAATAAACCATCATTTTCTGGAAACATTATACAGTCCACTCAATTATTTCATCTCAAACCAGCCAACTCCAATAGCGTTCCTAAGAACAACTCACGATTATCAAGAGCTTCTAAGACGCAACATTTTTGGTCATCCGGGCAGGATTTCGCATTTCTTGGTCCACAAGCGACCGCATTTCTTGGTCCACAAGCGACCGCATTTTATGGTCCACAAGCGACCGCATTTCTTGGTCCACAGCGACCGCATTTTTGTCCACAGCGACAACATTTTAGGTCCACCGCGACCGCATTTTTGTCCACAGCGACAACATTAATATTTCATTTAATGGGCCCAAACGGCGTTTGGTTCAAGCCCCAACATTCTCAACTTTGGATTGCTGACAGTTGCGTGCCTCTATTATTTTCAAAAATTACTTCACAATCAACACTACAAGATTCTGCAGAGCAGTAAACCAGAGACAACAGGACAGCATTAGTTATTCTACATCAAAAAAGTTCCACAGCTTTAAAATTATGGAGAGCTGCAACATCAGGCGTCATCTGACCGGTAGAGACAAGAAGTGCAGCAACTCCTAACAGGATCGAGCAGCGGGATCGAAGCCAGCTTCAGCACGCCCGGATCATTGTCCACGTGATTATGAACTTTTATTTTTTATGATCTGTTCACATAATTATGATAATCTAAGTAACTTTTTTGGTACACAGTTAATAACATTTAATACAACATTATTAATAAGTTCTACAGAAACAGATATCATTGTCAAGTGGCCGTAAGCTTATTATCAGGTCGAATGATTTATATTTTCGATAACATTCACCACTAGTTTTAAGCAAATTAAGTACCTATTATAATAAGTTATATATTAAGGTGTACATAGATCACTGGCTCCCGCATTATATCAAATTGTAGTAAATTATTCTAAATTACAACTGTTCACCTTCCTATATCTAGTTTTCGGTTTCAAATTACATTTTAAAATTTCGGTCATGGCTGATGTGAAGGCCTTAATAAAGAAACGCGGCACAATTAAGGCCTCCATATCTCGCGTGAATACTTTCGCGGATAACTTCGATCCAGACATAAGCGATCATCATGCGTTAAAAATAAAGCTCCGCCATTTGATGGAATTGTCCGCTAAATATGACGATATTCAGACTCAAATCGAGGCTGACGATTCAGATTTCGCTCCAGTCAGTGACAGAGTTCAAACCGAGGATGATCTCTGCAATATCGAATGCAAATTGCACCATTTATTGAAACAAGTAGGGGAGGTGAACCAGAAACCGTTAATTCAAACCGAAATTACGCCAATTAACCCCCCCCCCAGATACAATTAGAACCGATTAAATTGCCTTCCTTCTCAGGAAGCATTATTGATTGGCGACACTATTACAATATATTTGTGGAGTTAATACACGTCAGAACTGATCTGACAGATATTCAAAAATTACACTACTTACACACTTCATTGAGTGGCGAGGCATTAAATGTAATAAAATCTTTTCCAATAACTCATGAAAATTATGCAGTAGCCATTGATTTATTAAAAAACAGATACGATAGCAAATTAATTGTATCAGCCCATCATATAGGGAATGTCTTGGGCGTCAATTCCGTACAACAAGAGTCAAGGGTTAGCATTTCTAGGTTCATTGACGAGATCGCTGCAAATATAAATGCCTTAAATTCATTAAATCTACCCGTAAATACATTTGAAATGATTTTAGTTCAACACTTAACGCAGAAACTCGATACTCATACGTGTCGGCTCTGGAAAGAAGGCTTGTCGGACGAGCGACTTCCTAATTTTAGTAATTTTATAAAATTTTTAAATAACCGAAGGCAGGTATTACAAAACTTAGATAGCGTGCCCAGCGCCGTAAACAAGATACACGTTAGCGATAAGAGTCCATATCGCAAAGCAATTAAACCGATTAATATTAATAGGACTGCATTCCATGTTCATATCGGCAATAACATATGTCAGCTGTGTAAGGTAGTGTCCGCAATTTGTAGCGATTACTCCTCTCGAGAGAAAAAATATCCTAATTAAAAATAAACTTTGCCTAAACTGCATACGCCCAGGCCACGACCTTCACACTGTCCCCCCAAATTTTCTTGCAGAACGTGTGCTAAACGCCATCACACAATGATCCATATATCTAGCAATAACGCTTCGTCCAGTAACAATCAGTGTTCTTTAAAATTGCAAACAAACAGATCGATATTATTGTCCACCGCAGTCTGCATGACAACTGACCAAGCAGGTAGGAAGCACCCAGTTAGGATTTTATTGGACTCAGGGTCGCAAGCTAATTTCTGCACCATGAGTTTCGCTCGCCGCATGGGTCTAAAACTGATTAAATCTCAATTACCCATCACGGGTATAAATAATTCACTATCTCAAGCTGATTTCAGTACCAGAGTAAGATTGCATTCACGTTATAAAAATTTTAATTTGAACATACATTGCGCTGTGCTTCCCAGTATCACTAATAATCTCCCTGCTGAATCATTTGACCTCTCCTCCCTAAACTTACCAAAGGGCATATTTCTAGCTGACCCGCAGCTGAACTTTTCGTCGCAAATCGATATATTGCTCGGTGCTCAGTATTACTTGCAATTAATTGAACCTGTCAAATTTATCCGCAGCCCATATTTCCCCATAATACAGGAGACTAAGTTGGGATTCATTCTTGCAGGTAACTTGCCATTTAATGTCGATATGACAAAACAGGTTTCATTATTCATGGTATGTGAAGATGATAATGCCATTTCCTCGCAACTAAAGGACTTTTGGAAGTTAGAGGACGTTGCTTTTCGCGCTCCCTCCATTGAGGATTTGGATTGCGAGAATCATTTTGTATCGAATACTGTCCGTAATAAGGATGGCAGATTTGTGGTATCCCTGCCACGCAGGTTACATAATTGTCATTTAGGCGATTCTCTCTCCGGCGCTATCCGCAGGTTCCAATCACTGGAGCTCAAGTTCAAGCAGAACCCTGCTCTGCACAAGGATTATAGCGCATTCATGCATGAATATTTAAACCTCGGTCACATGTTTTTACTTGATGCGTACGATTTATCGGTAGACCAGTCAGATACATTTGACTTGCCGCACCATTCAGTTTTTAAAGTCTCTAGCATAACTACTAAATTGCGAGTTGTTTTCGACGGTTCCGCCAAAACAACAAATAATTTGTCCTTGAACGACACACTGTTAGTTGGTCCTACGGTCCAGCAGAAACGTAACCGTTTTTTACATGGTCCATCCTGGTTATCCCACGAGTCATCATCATGGCCTATCTGTGCCTTCGATGCCCATTCTCCCTGCACTCATCCCGAGCTTGAGCAGGAACAACGGAAACAGGTCCAATCCTCATTGATTGTCGCATTATCCACATCTAATTATGTTGAGAACTAGGCCTACTCATCGCTCTCAAAACTCCTTCGCGTGTTTTCGTATTGTCGTCGATTCATCCGAACTTCCTTTTTAACCTCCCATGAGTTACATGGTACACTTTTGGTTTTTATTCGCCAGTCCCAGATGTCGCACTTTGGCGTCGAAATTAAGAAACTTGAGGAACAACGCTGCATCCCTAATAACAGTAAAATTCTTTCTCTTCATCCCTTTCTGGACAAATCAGGAATACTACGCGTAGGGGGACGCCTCCAGCACTCTCAGCTCAATTACGAGAGCAAACACCAAATCATACTACACCCACACTCTCATCTCAGTAAATTAATTGTACAAAGCGAGCACCTTCGTTTATTTCACGCTGATGTACAATTGACTCAGTTCTCTTTACGACGGAAATATTGGATACTTAATGACAAATCTTATATACGTTCGGTAATACATAAATGTATCACCTGTTTTAGATTCCGTGCTAGGGGCGCAAACCAATTACTAGGACAATTACCCCCCTCCCGTGTTACGCCTGCTAAACCATTTTCCCAATCGGCAGTCGACTATGCCGGTCCGATATTTGTACGTCATGGCGGGCAGCGTTCAAAATCAACTTCCAAGGCTATATTGCTTTATTTATATGCATGACCACTAAGGCCATTCACTTGGAACTTGTCTCAGATCTGACATCAGACGCCTTTATAGCTGCCTTAAAACGGTTTATTGCGCGTAGAGGTATCCCTGATCAGATATTTTCCTACAACGGAACAAATTTTCGTCGTGCAAGTAGCACGCTTCACGAATTATATAAACTTTTGCAGTCTTAGGGTTTTGAGCAGTCCGTCCAGGGTTTTACCAGTGCCCAAGGCATTAATTGGTCCTTTATTCCTCCCTCAGCACCGCATTTTGGCGGCCTGTGGGAAAGCGGAGTCAAGAGCGTCAAGTTTCATTTGCGACGCGTGGTAGGCGGAACCATTCTTACCTTCGAGGACTATTACACCATTTTAACCCAGATAGAGGCTTGCCTTAACTCACGCCCCTTGTTCGCCATATCCAATGACTCTAGGGACCCCGAACCTTTAACTCCAGCTCATTTTCTGGTTGGTTCTCCGCTCACTGCTCTCCCGGAACCTGACTATTCCCAAATCAATATTAGTCTACTCGTTTGGGCAGATAGCAACTGCTCAAAAGATTCACCCAATCCATTTGGAACAGGTGGTCAAAAGATTACTTGCACCAGTTGCAACAGCGCAACAAATGGCGCATTACGTCAAAAAATTTGACTCCTGGACAACTCGTCCTTATTCTAGATGACAATTCCCCCCCCTTCAGTGGAAACGCGGGGTAGTCACGAATGTTTACTCGGGTCAGGACTCAATAGTGCGCGTCGCGGACGTTCGCACCTCACTTGGTGTTCTACGTCGACCCATTCATAAGTTATGCTCACTTCCGGTGGCACTAGATTAGTCGCATGAGCATCATGCGACACATATCAGTAATGTGAACTTTATCACATTACCCTACTTCACGCCCGGAGCATTCCCGGGGCGATCACATGAATTATATTGTTATGATTAATACACTATTATTATGTCTATTTTGATATTATGTATCACAATCATGTTTTTGTGTATTTTTGAATTTTTTGGGCATTGTTATAATATTATTGTATCAATTATTACGTTTTTCACAATTGTACTTACTCTATGGTTGTGTATTTTTGGATTTATGGGGATTGTTATTCCAATATCATGCATGTAAATTATTATGTCTTTGTCATTGTATTGTTACCGTGTAACGTAACGTAAATAACTATGTAACGTAAATCATTATGTATTTTGTAATCCGCACATGAATTTAATATGTTAATCATATTGTTATCTACTATTAATTTTCTGGTTTTTATTGCTTTATTGTTATACATGTCAATTTTTTATGTCGTTATTATTATATTAGTAATGGTTATTTATTATTGAATTTATTATCATGTAATGTCAATTACCATGTAATTTCACAGTTAATTAAGTTGCAAAATCGCCCCGATTTTGTGCGGGCAGTATGGTCAAACTTTGTACCCATGTGTACTTTGTATTCTAAATACTGTATTGCGAAGCGTGTAGATGACGTCACGTTTGTTCCTGTTATCGGCAGCCGGGATTCAGACAGGCTGACTACAGTTAAATTTAAATCAGTTCTACTCAAGACTCCGAGCTGATCACTCGTATTCACTCGCCGCCGCGGCTACTTAAAGTTTTTTTTTCAGTATTTAATGCTAGTAGCATGCTCACCATGCGACTATTTATTTAGACGATTTCGGCTTACGTGTTGTAATGCACGCCCCCATCTTACTTCTATTCAATTCTCCGGCACTTATGCCGTGTTAAAATCTGCACGCTTCAGCAATCAAATATGTCAATTTAAATTTCAATAAGCATTCAAATATGTCTCTTTAACTCAATAAACCATCATTTTCTAGAAACATTATACAGTCCACTCAATTATTTCATCTCAAACCAGCCAACTCCAATAGCGTTCCTAAGAACAACTCACGATTATCAAGAGCTTCTAAGACGCAACACTGAGAATGAAAATATTGTACGCCGCCATTTTTTGTGAATAAGGATGATGGGAGTCTGCGTGTATTGTGGTGTCAGTGGTAGTCGGTTTCCTACGAATATTGAATTTTAGTTTGTTCATCTGTTGAGTGATGGTTAAATCTAGAAAGTTTATCCTGTTATCAACCTCTGTTTCGAGTGTAAATTGGATGTTTCCATTTACTTTATTTAAACAGTTTTTAGATAACTCGATTTGTCTTATAGTACCATCAAAAATGAAAAACATATCGTCCACATACCGTGCATAAAATATTATTTTATTTGCGTATATATTATTGTTCAACAAATGCGTATTCTCGTAGTAATTCAAATAAATATCGGCCAATAGGCCGGAGAGGGGTGAGGCTATAGCCAGGCCATCATCTTGAATGTAAAACGAGCCATTAAAAGTGAAATAGTTTACTACACTTAGTTTGCACAAATTGGCATCATTCGACATAACTAATTTATACACGAATATCCCTGTCATAGATAAATTACAGATTTTGAGAAACAATTTATCTGACAATAGTTTCATGAGCACACAGATGATAAATGAGTTAATTAACTTACTCGAGGTTGTTTTAAAACAAAACCATTATTTCACTTTTAATGGCTCGTTTTACATTCAAGATGATCGCCTTGAGTCTGTTCGCTGAGACTACGATAAGGTAGCAACCGCTCAATGGCAGATTGAACTTGAACGGGTGCGCACCCAAATTCGCGTACTGTTCACATGCAAATTTTGACATTTTACTATGTAACGATCTCGAAAGAGTGATAGTTTTATTTTTATTTTAATATCTGATGATGGAGCATAAGCTCTGAAACGCGTCATAGACGAAATTTACAAGAAATCACAAGGCGGATAATTGAAGGTAAATAATTTATTAACACCTTTAAAGTCCCTGCGACCAACAGAAGGTCTCAGTTACCAGAAGAGGTGATTCTCGCCATCCGCAAACGGCGGAAGCTCCGCCGGCGATGGCAACAAACCCGGGACCCTGCCGTAAAACGCAGGTTTAATGCCTCGTCAAGCAGCTTCTGCTTGACGCCACTGCCGATCGATGGGACTCGTACCTTGAGCCTCTAGAAGTCAGGCCCAGGTCTGTCTGGCAGGCTGCGAGACGACTCAATGGCGAAAAAAGGACCGCCATCCCTTGCGATCTCCGAACATGATTGTCTACTCCGCGGACGGTAAAGCCGAGGTCTTTGCCGACTCCATGGAGGAGCAATTCAGAGTTCACAGAGGAATTGCGACCCCAGCCACTTAGGTCGCAGACTTCCTATCTGGATACTGTTTCCGCCCTCCCACGGCCTCCGGACTCCATCGACCCTTTCGACAGAGCCGCTGTGGAATCGGCCATTCGTCGACTGGGCCCCAAGAGGGCCCCCGGCGAGGATCGTATTGGCGCGGCAGCCTTACAACATGCCCCCATCAAGTCTCGTTTCATTTGTACACGAGCGTTTCAATGGATGTCTCCGGCTCCATTACATTCCCGGCTCATGGAAACGAGCAGAAGTCATCATGATTCCCAAGCCTCGCAAGCTGCGTACAAATCTGGAGAATCATCTACCAATTTGACTCCTGCCAGTCATCTCGAAGGTGTTCGAGCGCCTCTTGGCCGGATTACTCCCCTGCTGGATAACTTTATTCGGCAGGAACAGTACGACTTTCGCAAGGAGCATTCGACGACTCTTAAACTTGTCCGAGTTGTCACTCGTATCACGATTAAAAAAATTTGTTTTATATATTTTTTATTAATGAATCTTCTAAATTGCCAAGTATTTCTTTAATTATTTTATCCAAAGCACTTGTTGTTTGCATGTACACTTTTATTATATGACAACTTTCTCTTGTATTGCAAGTTAAATCTTCATTACTTCAAAAATCTTCATAAAATTGGATGAAGATTATATTAATATAGAATACAGAACTTTCACTTGTGAAATACAAACACTACACAACACAACAAAACAACATACTTAACGACCAATTACACTATAAATCACACACACTTTTTGACACAATTATACATAAAACTAACAATAATTTGGATCCCCGCGCCAATCCCCTTCCTCCACACAACACCCCCACTAAACCTTCCAAATAAAAACCGTTACGAGTTACTGGCCAGTCTGTCCCAAACTGCTGACGAAGGCGCACATCACGCCGAAACGCGTACGGGAAGAAAAAACAAGTAAGTTTCACAAGTGAAAGTTCTATATTCTATATTAATTTAGTACTGTGAACAAAGAAGATGAACAATCAAAACAACTAGAAGATTATATATCGGTCAGCTATAGTGTCACCACTTCGGTCAGCTTTGTCTGCTTTTGAAATTGAACAGAGTTATTTAAATTTCTTTGATTATAAACAAAAAAATTAAGCTTGAGAGAAAAAACAAAACACAATTATATGATTTCCTCTCAGTAGGTCTATGGAATAAGGTTTTATAAAATCGGAGCGGCGAAAGGGGAATTTCTCTTACGTGTTGGATCCCCCCCCCCCGTAAATCAACCCTATTTTATTACTGACTCAAGAGTCCCGTACCGCGTTACCTTCAGTCTCAATACGCAATGTCAAATAAATACAAATATACATAAAGCGCTAAATAAAAAACAGCTGAACAACAATAACTATGAATATAAATTGGCCATAACCACGGAAATAATAATCAAATTTTTTTAATATTTCGAACACGCCGGCACGAAATTTGTAGTTTATCGAATTTGTTCAGTTTCTTTACCAGTTTACTACAGCATCGACTGTAACGATACCGACCTTGACACTACGTAACCACCACATCGCCGGCTGTGACAACACAGGAACCCCCGGCTGCGACGAATACCGACCGGAAGAGAGACGTTGGACCCCAGGCGCCTCCAGAGGATTCTAGTAGAGAAGTCTGGTTGCCTCTGCAGAGTCGCGAAGGGCTCCCGGACGGCAATCCCCTCCCCGAAATCCAGCGATGCACGACGTACGGGAGGGGATTACACCACCGGGCTTGACATTACACTCCACCACTTCCGTTTCCGGATGTGACGAAAAATAACAGCACCAGACTTGTACTTCACCTATCAATAGTAATTTTAATACTTTAAACAGTACAATACTATACTATCAAACAATAAACTATTTGAATAAACTGAAGGGTGTTCTATCAAAATATTAATTTTTTGTACTCGTGGAATAACTCTGAATTTTGCATTGAATGTGTCTCCTAAATATTATTTCATTAAATGTCGTTTTATTGTGTTTCAGGCTGTGAGAATACTGGCCCCATCAGACTATGACGAAACTATCAACTATCTATGGAAGAATAAATAAAACAACACCATTATTTTTATTTATTTTTTGTCTTAATTAGAAGTTCAACAAAAAATAAACAAAATTCACAGTACTGTTAATTTATTTATATTTTTAGGAACTCAAAAATCCATCCAGCAGATAGGGAGTATGTAACGAAAAATGTTATTAATGATTGCGAGCGTGGATTTAAGTTGGAGAGAGAATAAAATTAACAATGTAGGATGTAATCTGAGGTCTGACAGCTCTGAAATTAAAAAAAAAGTAGATATAATGTTAAGATCAAACAACTGTGGTAGAGATTACAGTTTTTGAACTTGAATTACTTTAAGACACAAGTCATGATAACCGAGCATCGCAGTTATAATTCAGACAAGAAATCAGGTTCAACCAATATCAGTCAAAACAGGATACGTGAAGATGTAAACAAATTTATATATTTGCATTCGCTAATGTCTTACAACCGAGTTTGCGCTGTGTAACTAAAATAATACTGTATTAGCTAAAGCCTGAATAGCAACAATAAAGTATCAAACTTGTGCAGAATCGGAATTATGCACTCTGCTCTCGTCCGTACAGAGACGGAATTATGCAAACCGGAATACTCTAGACAATAATAGAAGACAAAGTAAAGACATAATGGATAACGGACGCCTCAGAATATTAACGCGCGTTTTAAAGCGTCCTGAACTGAACGTATTTTACATTTTTGATGTAATACTTTTTTTTAATCTACGAACTTTTTATTATTAGATTGTAGACTTTTATCTGCACGACTCCACTTGTTGCCTTTGACGAGTCTGATCTCTCTCGGTAAGCGCTTTTGAACAATTCAGCTCATTACATGGTTTGGTTTTCAATACGATGTAATGATTTTGATGATGATTATTAATTAAATTGTTCAAAAGCGCTTAACAGGAATCACTGGACTAGTGGAGACCATTAGTTGTACAAAAAAAAAAAAGAAATTTAAAACAGAAAATGTTTTCTTACCCTTATATTAATTATATACACAACATCCGCTAGGCGTTCGTGTTCCTACGTGCAATCTTTAATTTGCCACCCCATGGCTGTCTCCTGTCTCAATGGTTCCAAGCCACAGTCGATCTTAAATAGCATTTTAAGTGTGATCTTTTGCCATCTGCAGCTGATATCGGTAATACAAGTGATATTCTTAACGCTATTGCTGTATTTAGGAATGTCGTCGTCGTCGTCGTCATCCTTTACGGCTTAGGCTGGTGGCCTGTTCCAGTCTCAATGGAAGTCATCCAACCATCACTTACGGAGTCTTACCACGCTTCTCTTCCCCCTTGCATAATATTCAAGCGCTCTTCTTGCAAATCTAGTTGGATCCATTCCGTAGAATGTTAGAGAGAATGTGTTGCCATTCCGTTTTTTACCGGGAGATTTTCTCATTTAAGCTTTCAGCTATGCCTAGCTTCATTCTTATATGATCATTTCTGATAAGATCTCCCCTAGTACAACTCTTTACAGCCCTCAAAAACCTCATTTCCGCTCCTTGTATTCTAGATATATCTTTGGCCTTTCTAATCCAAGTCTCACTACCATACAGTAGTTGAGGTACGGCCATTACATTTTAATATTTCAATAGCGTCTCTTTCCTTGTTTTCTTATTTAAATGTTTAATGATTCAGCCACAAAGCAACTGGAAGAGACTAATTTTGCTTTCAATCTCGGAATCATCTCGATATGTGATGTATATACTTGAAATATACCACCTGTTCTATTGGCGACTCCTGTATGATTCTAATACGATCTCCTGTATTTGTTCTAATATGATTTGCACCAGAAAAAGCCATAACTTTTGTTTTGGATAAGGAAGTGGTTTGATTGTAATCTGTCAAAATGTCAGTAAGACAAAACAACGACCTTTTAGGAATGTTGAAAACAAATTATTTTAAAAAAGGTACGAAAATGCTATACGGCTCATCCAGCGGATTCTATAGAGCGCGTGTCTCGTACCGTAAGTCCCTCAAGTAATTTTCTTCCATCGCCGGTTCTCCATCGTATTTTCATACTTTCGACACTCTCGCTTTCATCCTCACCAAAGTTTCAGCGATTCTCTTTTTGTTTTATTACAAAACAAAAAGAAAAATAGTACAAATTTACTAAAAAAAAAGTTTCCGTATGTTTCCAAGAAGTATTGAACAACGTGAGAACATGGGAACGTCTTTCGTAAACTTGACATTTTATCATTATAACTTGAGGAATCCCAAGCAACTGGGACAACAGACATGATACGAATCACCATCTACCAATTGGAAGTCTTCTAAATCTACTGTATTCCCTCATATACCGCACACCAGAGCGTCTGTTGTACCAACTACCACTTTGCAAGTCTCATTTCCCCCCTCTCATCCGTTCTCCTCTAAGTCCTCTTTCCATGATCTATTGGGTCTATCCTGTTTCAGTCGTCAAGATGCAATCCAGTCTAGCAACTTTTTGGTCCAACGATCGTGAGACATCCGTTCCACACGCGGCCGTACCGTACGAGACGCTTTGTATTTACTATGTCTAAAATTGTCTTCTCAACCTCACGTTGCCTACTGGTATCATCTTTTCTAATGCACTGGAGCCTGGACACCCCACAAGACCTTCCACAAGTCCATTTCCACTACTTGCATCCTTCGGGAGATTCTTTGATTTATCTTCAAAGTTGCAGAACCATAGATGATGACTATAGTTGCTGAGCAAATCATCTTTTGTGGTTTGTCCTTTATTTTCCAACTTCAAAGCGCAGAATTCACCTGCTCTATCATGATTTTCCCTTGTTTTATTTTGTTGATGGTATTTTCATCAGTTCTACCAACTTTTGATAATGTGACTCCAATATACCCAAAAAATAGCACTACATTTTATAATGTGCGAACCTACTGTCATGTCGGTTCCTTCAACTTCAATCAAATATGACGAAGTTTGATTTATCCAAGATTTATATGGAGGTTCCAGGATCTGTATCTTCATGAAATCTTCTTCTTCTTCTTCTTCTTCTTCTTCTTCTTCTTCTTCTTCTTCTTCTTCTCCTTTTCAAGGATTAGGTTATATAAATCTGTTCCGGCACCCATTTCATCCTCGGACGACCCACGTCTCTTCTACCAGTGGCTTTAGTTCAGTGCCGCTTTCGGCAATCGATCCTCTGTCATCCTTTGCAGATGATCCCACCATTGTCTTCTGTAAATTGAAATAATTTCATTTATGTCCTTTACTTCGAGTTCTGCTCTGATATCCTCATAACTTATTCTATCTTGCAATGTATAA
This sequence comes from Magicicada septendecula, assembly GCA_034769895.1. Classification (NCBI taxonomy): domain Eukaryota; kingdom Metazoa; phylum Arthropoda; class Insecta; order Hemiptera; family Cicadidae; genus Magicicada; species Magicicada septendecula. The sequence goes on along the minus strand of CM068368.1, from coordinate 400,708,720 downwards.
TTTAAAGTATTTCGAAGAAACTGCATTTCAGCACTTTGAATCTTGCTGCATTCCTTTTTGTCATAACACACGCCTCACTCGCATACAGTGGATAGTGGGGGGGGGCGCAATGGGGCACCTGCCAGGAGGGCGGCAAAGTGAACATAGACTTGAAAAAAATGTTTTCAGTTTATAAAACTACAAACAACTTGTTTCTTTGATATGACTATTCCTTCCATAAAAGAAGCATAACCAGCCTGCTTCTCTGGTTTATGCTTGGCCAAGCGAGACATCTCAGTCCTTCCGAGATTTAATGGTGAATAGAAAAACATGTCAGTTGCAGAACAAGAACTGCCATTTTCCTGAAGATGAAGCTGGGCGATCCTTAAACAAGTATTAGTTTGATAAAACCTTGCAGAATGCCGAAAAGGTAAATCGCATTTGGATGTGTTTTTCTCCAACTAAAAAATCTCTATTTTGCTTTTGTTGTACTTTATTTCCACAAAAAAATCCAAAGAATCAATTTCAACAGTGACAATGGGTTATCATCGTGGCGAAATTTAATCTCCGTATTCAGGATCATGAAAATAGTCCTGCTCTTAGCTCTGCGTTTTTGGAATGGAAGAAACTGGAACGTTCTTTAAACAAAGGGGGACTTATTGATGATCTACTTCAGAAATAAATGAGTAAAGCAGCTAAGACATGAATAGAAATCCTCGAATGGGCCATTGCCACAGTACACTCTTGCACAACAAAATCTGGCACTGAGAGGACATCTAGAATCAATTACTAACAATCCAAATCCTGGAAACTTTCTGGCTTTGTTAAAATACTTGGCTAAATTTGACCTTGTCATGAGATCTCATTTGGATTCAGTCTCTCGTAAATCTGGGTGTATATCGTATTTTTTTGGCAACTATTCATAATGAAATAATAAGCCTGTTAGGAGAAAGAGTGTGCAAATATTTTATTATTGCTAGTAGGAAGGCAAAGTACTTTAGTATTATATTTGACAAAACACCAGATGCTGTACATGTAGAACAAATGTCTCAGATTATAAGATTTGTTGAATTTAAACGCAATTCTGTCGATATCAAGGAAGCTTTCATAGACTTTAATCCTTTAGAATTCAGAACAGCGGAGGGGATCACACAAGGTACTACAAGTAAACTTGAGAGAGATGGATTGAATCTTAGCAATTGCAGAGGTCAGTTATAAGAACAATCAAGCAACAATGGCTGGTATTCATTCAGGAGTTCAGAAGAGAATATTAGATTTGAATCAACTAGCTCTGTTTGTTACCTGTGACAACCATTCACTTAACTTGGTTGGAGTTCATGCAACTCATGTAAATGTTCAGGCAGTGACATTTTTTGGGACAGTAAACAGTCACCTTCTTTCCCTGTTCCACTCATAGATGGAGTGTTCTTAAAGACTTCATAAATGTTACTCTAAAAAAGGACATTGTGATACCAGGTGGAGTTCAAAAGCAGATGCAATATACAATCAGTTGGATGAAATGATCGCTCCACTGGAGAAACTGAGGGATACTCCGACTGAAACAATTGATAAGTCGGAAGATGTAGCGTTAATAATTAATGTGATATAAAACTTTAATTTTGTAACCTTGCTCTTTTTATGGACAGATATTCTTTCTTTTATGGACAAAATCCAGAAAAATCTTGCACACCAAAGGAGTAAGCTTTATTCAAGCATTGACACTTTTGGAGACGCTAATGGACAAATTAAAAGTTTGGAGGAATGATCTGTGTGACAATGTCACTACTAAGGCAGAGCAAGCTGTCAGTATCACTAAAAGGATAAGAAAGAAGCGCATGATGCCAAGGGAGTATGCACACAATTCTGCATTAACCGTGAGTCAAGAAATGTGACCTTCTCTAATAGAAATTTTGGTCTAACTGTCAATTAAAATTTCAAGCCGTTTCTCTAACATAAAAAAGTTAGAAAAATGCTTTGGGTTCCTCTGTAAATTTGAGGCATACATAAATGATGGGGATATACATTTTAAGGAAAAGCTGTCCCAAATCAATATTAAGTACACAGTGCTTGCAAAACTGTATCCACATGACCTAAACAGTGAAGAATTGTTCAGTGACTTAAAAGACATTATACTTTTATTAAAAAGGGACAACGTTAACGGAGAACAATTGGACTTTACGCCTCAGGGACTGATATAATACCCTTCTTCAATGGGATTAGAAGCCTACAAAACACTTAAAAAATTTTTTTATATTACTAGTGTCTGTGTCTACTTGTGAAGGATCATTTAGTAAACTTAAATCATACCTATGATCAACAGTATCTCAAGACAGGCTATCAAATCTAGCGATACTTTCAACTGAAAACGACATTGCATCATCTTTAGATTACAGTGATTTAATATCCGACTTTGCAGCAATTAAGATCAGGAAAGTTGAATTTTAAAATGTCTCATTTTAAATATTATTAAATAATAAAAATAAATGTTAAGTGTTTATCAATAGAATACAGAACCATTAACCTGTAATGGTAAGTGATTTATTTTATTACTTTTAATGTAGTTCTTTGTTTAACTTTATGTTGCATTAGGATATTGTTTTGACGATGCACTTTAGACCTACAAGGAATTTGCATGTGTATTAGAACATTTTTATGTTATAAATTTTTTATATTACTACATTTTTGTAGTCTAAATTTGTTACTAATAAATGTATAGAAACTGAATACGGGTAATATTATAATATGTATTTTCCTAATTTTGACTTAACAAATATACATAAGACATTTGCTGGATGTGCTTTCATACAAAAATCTACAAAGCATTTATTAAGTATTTTGTTCACTGGATTTGTGCTCTTCATTTGTACTCTTTTGTCCACTTTTAATTGTGAAGGCGAGGCAGCCCCGGTTGCCAAAAAGCCTGGCTATGCCACTGTGTGTGTGATACTTTAATATTACATTCCTGAAATGTGGTTATTGTTAGAAACACAGAAAAACTGTGATATGGGTATCTTCCCATTGCTGTAGGATATACATTTTCTACTAAGATGTTTATAATATTTTCTGAAGTTTTCTTCAGTGTTCAGTTTGTAAACTATAATGTGAAACACTCTCAGAGGTAGCAATCTCTGTGAAACAGTCTCAGGATATGAAAAGTTATATATTCTATATTCACTACTGAGTATACAGAAATGTGTACTGTATCAGTAAATTCAGAACATAAGGTAGAAATATTGAGTCAGTAAACATCAGAAGCAACACTAATTCTCAGCTACCAGCTCAGAGATAGAATCACTTGAAAAATTATCCAAACTGATATTATTCAGTGACCATTTATTCACTTGGAACATCTGTAGGAATGAGAAGGAATTCTACTGGTTTTTAATTTGTTATTTGCCTCATTAATAAAGGTTTTCATTTTAAAAATTAGCTTTTGATTTTTAAGCCTATGTAAATAATGCTCTGTTGACTCAATGCCATGTTTATTCTTCATTAAATCCATAAAACATTTTCACTCTCACTTCAATGCTGCATCTGCTACAGTCATAACTGAATGATTGCACTTGAAACGTTAACAGTTTTTATAACAATTATCATTTACCCTGATTCAGAGTTACTACAGCCAGTTAACAATATAAATCTGAATGACAATTCTGTTTTATTCATCAGTATTTAAAACTTCTGTCTCTAATTTACCTTTCTAATTAATTATTATTATTATTATTATTAATATTACATTATGACATATTGGCTTGTAAGCTTTCATCTGAAGGATATTGTAGTAGTAAAAAATATTGCTGTAGGCCTACTATAAAAAATTAATGAATCTTTTTATTGAAATATAGTCTTTTCAAGTAAAAAGAAAATAGCAGATTATATGTATTTCTGAATTTGAGGTAAACTTATCAACATAGGTTTCTCACTTACTATTTTTAGCTCAAACAGATCACCTCTTTGCAAAAGAATATAAACATGTGCATGTGCAGACCCCCCACCACCACACACACACACATGCCTGCCCATGCACATGTGCACACACACACACCAATAAGAAAAGATAAGATTGTTATCAAAGAAGCATATTATTGTGTATGACATGAATGTATAAATACGGTGTGCATATATTGCAAATTGTGTGTGTGTGTGTGTGTGTGTGTGTGTGTGTGTGTGTGTGTGTGTGTGTGTGTGTGTGTGTGTGTGTGTGTGTGTGTGTGTGTGTGTGTGTGTGTGTGTGTGTGTGTGTGGAGGGGGAGAGAGAGAGAGAGAGAGAGAGAGAGAGAGAGAGAGAGAGAGAGAGAGAGAGAGAGAGAGAGAGAGAGAGAGAGAGAGAGAGAGAGAGAGAGAGAGGGTATTGCTGTTTTAATAATACCTGACTATCGAGGTTACCAAGAGCAATTATTCTCTACCTCTCCCATGGCCAACTAGTGATACAAACAATTCCCATTTCATGTCTGTATAGGCACAGCGGCACTAATACTTATATGTCTGATATTCTCACACAAATGAATTCTACAGAATTATAAATTTTAATGTCAGATTTTTCAAGTTGTGAGCTTGTGTGCATGCGTGCATGGATGTGTGTATGTGAAATTATTACTGATGTTTTTATGAAACACGTTATTCTGTTAATTATGTTATTACTGATTCCAGTGTTCTGGAAAGGTTTGTTCTTAAAATAACAGATTTTCTATTGTTATAGGAAAATATGAGAAATTTTTAGAGGAATGTGAGTTGCATTCTCTCTCTCTCTCTCTCTCTCTCTCTCTCTCTATATATATATATATATATATATATATATATATATGCATATTTATTGGACTGTTGTTTGTATTTAATGAGAAAAATGTTATATGTGGCTTTCAGATATATAGAGGTCTCCAACCAGTGGCTTCTAGGCTACTGGATGGATGAGCATCCACCTAGATTTCGGTACAAGGTTTTAATCACATGACCATACTTGAAAATATTAGTGTGTTCCATAAATATACCTAGACAACAAGTTTATAAAGCTTTAACACATGTACAGGTAGAGCATTTTCAGCTACCTAGTTTTGAATTGACAACATTGTGCGACAGGAGGCGTAGGGGAAGAAGGTTTGTGGTGACGACTGCTTTGTAACTTTGGATTTCAGAAGCCATGGATCACTAGCCCATGCAACAACATATGTTTTTTGTAGAGAAGTTTATTAAAACAAAATCAATCATATTAGCCCAGTGTTCGTTTAGGAGGTAGATTGTGGATCAATGCAACTACAGTCCAGTTACTATATGAAAGACAATTCGTGAATGGGTGAGATAATGGTGTGCCACTATAAGTGTCTATAACAAATAGCATATATAAGCTAGGATGGTGAGAACTCCAGAAAACTTTAAGTTATTTTTAACTGCTATCCTTTGCAGCTGTAAATGTTAAGCACAACGTCATGCTTGAACTTTGCATTTAACATGACGAAGCGTGAACATGATCTTGAGTGCAGAGGTATTTCATCCTATACAAATGGCAGGTAATTCAAAAAATAGTTTTAGTGAACTTGACAAACATGGAATGTATTACTCAACAGATACAACAGAGGAAGATCATGAAGTGATTAACTCCCTGTTGATGGCTGTTTGGGCTATCTTCCTCATGATTGGCTACTTAAACAAAAACAAATTTTAGCTACTAGGCACCAAATTATCCACAAGAGGCACATGAAAGACCAGTGTACAGGAAAAGGTCGTTGTATGCAGTGTAGGAATGAAGGGAGTATTCAGTCATATTTTTTTGCATCAGCTTGCGACTAGTCAGCCATGATGACTGGGGAACACTATTCTCAAATGGTGTGAGATTTTGTCATCTCTGAGCTGCAAGTACAAGAATAGTTGCAGGTGTTGCCAAATTGGAAAAGAAAATCCAAGCAGGAGAGTTAACTTCATTTTATTTCACCAGGTAAAAAGAGACCAAAGAAATATGTAAAATGTACTTTGGACAATTTTGACTTTTGTGCAATAAGAAGGATGATTCATAAAAGTGAGTGAGAGAAGCTAAAGGTGCACTATCGAGAATAAACTGAATTTTAGATGGAGAAAAACAGATGATGCACATACAATGATGGAGAAGCACAATATATACACAAAAAGAATGGACTATAATAATAAATTGCAATGTTTTCACTGTGAAAGAATAAGTATTGTATGCACAGGCAAGATGTACCTTCAAAATTTGCATATAAAAACTAATGGATGGTCGTATGGAGTATATGAAGCACCCATTTCTGAAGGACAGAGCCTAGTTATTGTTTATGCCAACACTAAAGAAGGATTCGTACCCAATGCCTTACTGGTACCCAAATACTGTTACTGGAGATTACATAACGAGGTGAACCATAGAAACTACATCCGGTGGCTTTAAGAAAGACTAATACCTAATCTTCCATCAAACTATGTGATAGTGCTAGCCAGTGCTTTGTATCACATCATCGTGAGTGTGATACTCCTAATGATGTGGACTGGCTTGTGGACTGGTTTGACAATATGAGCTCAACAGGGAGTATAAAAATGAATTTCATTAACATATATAATCTTGGATTTCGGTGTCCATGACATGTCCATTACTTAACTAATATAATTATTTCACTAACTACTCGAAACACAAAGTGCTACCAGCGGCAGCCTCTGAAGAAGCTTTTTAAAAGGCGAAAAACGGTTCAGGTTATAAGGTAAAACTTTACATTTTTACCTATAAAAAACTGTGTGTTCTGAGTCGTTAGTGAAATAATTATATTCATATATAATCGATGACCTTCTTGCAAATTATGGACACAAAGTGTTCCATCACCTATCTTATCATCCAGACCTCAACCCAATCGAGAAGATTGGGCTGTCGTGAAGGAATATGTCACAAAGAAAAATGTGGAGTTCACTCTTGAAAGTGCAAACACATTATACATTTAACTCCATCGAGGTTGAAGAATGGGCATCACATTGTGAGAAAGCAGATAGTATCAAACAACAATATGCAGCAATAGACATCATGATGGATGAGATATTTGAATGACTCATCATTAACCTTTAAGATAGTGATCCAAATGAGGAAGAAGTGAGTGAAGGTGAAAAGGACAAGGAATTTCCAGCAGCAAAAGTGAGATGGACGTAAATATCTCAGGCATGAAAGTGAAAAATGTGTTTAGCTATGTTTATGTATACTTGTTTTGATTAGTGGTCTTGTGTGTTTTTTAAATGTTCATAGTTTGAAACAGAAATCAATTCCTGTGATACATCACAGTAACAGACAATACAGACAATAGTAAATAATAAATGTGCGACATGTATTGATTAATATTCAAAGGAGATTTAATTAATTAATTAATTAATTTTTATTTATATGAATAAATTATGCACACATCTTAAGTTTATATTCCTTTTTAATTTGAGTAATTTACTAAATTAAATAATATGATAACAATAGTGACAATGGTAGAAAAATATTAGTTTTAATAAATATCAATTAAATACTTTAAATAATAATATGTCATAATAAATAATTTATAAGCCTAAATATTCTTTGATTTCGTTGTCCATGACGTGTCCGTTGATTAACTAAATATAATTATGTCACTACCCAGTGGCGGCGCTAAGATAATGGGGGCCCCGCAAAAAAATTAAGGGGCCTTTTGATAAATGTTAAATTACAAAATGGGGCATAATCAAGTTGGTAAAAATAAAGCACGTGAACTTTTTCACTAATTAAATCATACAACTGCAAAACGAGGCTTTAAGCTAAACTACTCATGTTTTACACACACAATAGATAAAAATCGCTTACTGCTAAAGTGCACTTGACATATGTAAGCCTACTCGACAAAAAATTGGGTGAGGAATTTCTTTTATTGAACGAAAGTGATCACGTGTAATGGTGTAATGACCGCCAGCCCCTCTATTTTTGTTTGTCTAAACATATTATTAAAAATAATTATAATACCATTCAAAATGAAATCTACACGTCACGGCATCGTTCACTATAGGAATAGGATGGTCTATAGTTTTTAATTTTCATGTTTTCATGTATTTTCACTTTACCATTTCACAACACAGTTTACAAAGTTCTGATTTTAGCAGAGTTTATAATAAATAGGCATAATATTATAAGGTTGTTTTAAAGTTAGCATAACTTGAGTGTCTACAGATCTTGGTCTAAAGTTTACTGTTGTTATAATCTTCTTTTTTTAAGAGTTAGAAACTGTTCAACTACTTCACTAATATTAATTTTCTGTGTTTCTTCATGTTCAATGCTTAAAATTGCTAAGTCACTCAAACGCATTTGGGTCATCGTACTTCTTAAGTATGACTTTATTAACTTTAGTTTTGAAAAACTTCTTTCCACCGTAGCTGTTGTAACAGGTAGGGTCAAGTAAAGTTGTAGAGCTGTAGTTAAATCTGGAAGGCAACTGACAAGGCAAGAATTTTCCTCAACTAGTAAACTCATTACTTCCCTGATGTTTTTCTTTTGGTCGATTTCTTTGGCTAGCAATGTTCTGAAAGATATTACTTGGTCGGGCAGTGATTTTGAGAGGTCAGCTGGATTTACGAGAGACTCACTCTTCTCTATTACTTCTTCTCATGTTAAGTTTACCAAATTCTGAGGTGACAGAAATGAAAACCTTTCAACAATACAATGCAAGCTTTTGAATCTCATTTGTAGCTGATTTATCACAATATCTAGCGATGCGTTGAACACTTTTATTTCAAACGCCTTTACTGGATCGTCAAGTCTGTGATCAACAGAAATCTCATCAAAAAGCGTTTTACAAACCGCTTACGTTTATTTTTCATTTCACAAGTTATGTTGCAAGACTGGGCCAACTCTTTTGCATCAACCAGAAAGCCAGAAAAGTTACCTCTTAAAACTTTCAACTGATCACACGCACGGCTCAAAAAATACCACGCTTTGTCAAGATCAACTGTTTGCTTTTGTAAAGTTTTTGAAGCTATGTTAACATTCTCAAATATTACTGTACTTTGCATTCAAGGGAAAGCAAAAGGATAAACTCAAAATTTTCCAAATGATTTCTGATTGCTGCTGCTGCTTCTACTTTGGCTTTTTTAGAACAGTGCAATATGATTTCTGTTAGGCATTTCATCACATTTTTGAAGTCATTTTTTAAAGCTAACAGACAATCATGTCGAGATGACCACCTTGTAGGACATAGCTTTTTCAAAGTTATGTTCTTAGTTGAGCTGTCTTCTTTAACGGCAGCATTCAAATCTTGCCATTGAGGTAAGCTTCACTAAAATATACATATAATCTATGGACTATGTCATAAAACTGACTGACCTCAGAAATATGTGAACAGAATCATTTATTACCAGGTGGGCAGCGCAGTGTACATATTCGGCATTGGGGACCTGATCCTTTATCGTTTTCTGTAACCCAGAATACCGTCCACTCATTGTTGCTGCACCATCATAACCTTGATCTCTACACTTACTGATATCTACATCATTTGTTTTTAAAATGTCCAAAATCTTGTTCTCAAATCCCTCGCTACTGACGTCACTTATCTCTGTGAATCCCAAAAAAGATTCATTTATTACGATTTTATTTTTCCCAGGGCTTTCTTCTGTTAATTAACATGTCTGATTACAACACTCATTTCATCTGTTTTTGAAATGTCCAGTGTGCTGTCAACAATAATAGAAAAAATGGAGCAGAGAGAATTTTTTTTAGTAAGGAATTTAGTACTGATCTTCCTAGTAAGCAAATAATTTGATTTTGAATGTCATGGTGAAGGTATTTTGCTCTGGACTTTTCATTTTCCAAATGTGCACTGAGGAGGGAATCATAGCGAGAAACTAGAGATATTATGTTCAAAAAATTTCCACACTCAGGACCGATTTCATCTAAACTCTCTCTATGACCACGAAACGGCAGTGAACACATTGGCATAGTGCGAATAACATCCACAATGTGCGTAAAAAATGTCCTTCCACTTTTTTCGCTCGTCAGAAATTTGATCAGCTACTGTTTTATTTTTTTCCAAGTAGCATACGTTAGGCAAGCTTGTAGATGGGCATTGCTGGTTTCATGAGACTTTATTTTTTTACTAATACCCTTCTAGTCTCTAATACTTCCGTCATGCCAACTTCAGGCCTCAATATTTTCACTGTAAAACCAACATGGCAAACAATATACTCCATCTAGAGTAGGCGAGTAACAAAGCCAAAACCTGTCGACGTTTTGGCCTGTTGGAGTTTTAAAGGAATAATATTCAGAACTGAAAGATGTTTTAGAATTTGGATGTTTTGGAAAAGACCCCTTTGGTTGACATGGTTCTCCTATTATAATTAGCTTTTTCACTTCATCAGTCAAAGGTCCTTGATTTTGGTAGAGTCCAATATCCATTTCAAAATTTGTTGAAGTTTGATAACTTGGACCGGGCTGGTTTAAATTAGGTTCATTTTCACTTATATGTTTGGTTGGTTGTTCCAGTTTGTTTTGACTGGACCAGGTAAGTTTTCAGGTTCATGTCCACATTCAACTTCTGTCTGTTGTTCATTTTGATTACTCGTACTTGGACCGGACGGGTTTATGTTTACATTACGTTCACTTTCACCACACTCAAGTTCGGTTGGTTGTTCCCTTTGGTTACTTGGTCCGGGTAGGTTTCCAGGTTCGCATTCAAATTCGGTCGCTTGTTCATTAGTAAATGGGTTTTTAAAAAATGTGTCAATTTTTGGAAGTTTTTTAGGTGATTCTGCCCGTTGTTTTTGTAGTTTTCTTTTTGCGCACCACATAAATAATCACATTTACTTTCCATAACTTAAAACAAAAAACAACTCGAAACATGAAGCGGCACTCTACACTCCAAACAGGAAAGACGGACACTCCTATCGGGAAGGAGATTCGACGTACGACTGCTAGTATTAGGCGTAGTTTGACACTTTTTGGCAACGTCAAACGTGTATTCTGTTGCAATAGTGACTCATCGCGCTGGGCACGGTGAAGGCAGGGGGAAAGGGAATCAACTTACAAATATGAAATACTTACAAAAACTAACCATAAAATAATCATAATTACATATAATTAAAAAGACTATCTTTTTGGTATTTTAATACTAATTTTTTAACCTTATAATTTTCCCAGTCTTACGCTTACATTACAGTGTTGTTCTCTACTCACTTTGTGTTTATTTTTTTCCGGTGTTGGAACCCATTTTAATTTTTTTCCCAGCCGGGGGCCCTTAAGGTCCGGGGCCCTCCCGCGTGGTGGGGTCTGCAGGGGCCTTATCGCTGCCACTGTCACTACCGACTCAGAACACAAGTCAGTAGTGACAATTGTGTTTCGAGTCGGTAGTGACGTAATTATATTTTGCCTAAATATTAGTAACGAAAACCCTTAATACTTTATTATTTTAAATATAATTAACTCACTACCGACTCAGAACACAAAGTTGTTTATAGGTAAAAATGGAAAAGTTTTACCTATAAAAAACTTTATGTTTACGTATTTACTTGTGTTTATTTTTACGTTTTTACCTATAAAAAAACTTTGCGTTCCGAGTCGGTAGTGAGTTAATTATTTAGTTAAGTAACGGACACGTCATGGACAACAAAATCCAAGAATTTATTATTTTATTAGGAAAATAATAATTTTAAATTAGACAGTCATAAAGTGAACACTAAAAATTCAAAACTGCTGTATGGGCTTCTAGGTTAATTTTTAACCACAATGCCTAAATAACAATTTTTGTAAAGCTTACAAACTTTATGTTGTGTAATGTTTTGTGTTTTACACTTTAGTTATTTATAACCTGTAAAGTAAGAGAAATGCTGCCATTCTTAGGTTTTACTGTTGTCATAAATTAATATGAATAGGTTCTTAACCCCACAGCGATACACTTCTGGGGCAATTGCCAGTCCCTCTAATGTGAACACTGGAATTTTATGTAGATTCCAAAGATACAGTTAATAAATTGTCAATTACATTATATGATTGAATAAAGTATAACACATACCTTGTGTCGGTAGAGTTTCTTTTAAATGCTGAATTCACGTACACGCAGTATGTTCCCTGAGGTCGTGATGCTGGATGATGAGATGAAAGGGGTTAGGGGCATTGTTAGGGAAGGCCTTGCTGTGGATGCTGTAAAGGGATGCTGTGGATGTTGCTGCAGATCCTTCACTAACGATAAAACACTGATTTGACATGTACGATTTGTACTCATGAAATGTTCACGCGGACTGTTGTCGGCGAACTGAAGTTAATTGAATGTAAAAAAAAAATATATTAAATGAAAACGTGAAGTAAGGTGATGCCACAAATGTATTGTATAGGCATACTTTGACCTAACAACCGCCACGCATGAGATGTGAGTAAGTACTTATTTGAATTGTTCTGTCCTGTAGACTTTGCTTAGCCCCCACTAATAGGGTGATTGGTTTTGACCAATCAGGATGCATAAATTTAATTGTAAATTAAAATTATGTTCAAACAATGTCTTGTTACATTAATAATAGTAAATAAAAATATGATTTTATATATATATATTGTATAAAACTTGTTGTACGTTATTTTAAGAGAAGACGATGATGCCCCACGTTGCAGGTGGCAATTTGTAATAAACTACGTATGGTGAGTCCTTCTTTGATCAGTCCCCCTTGTAGGAGTCTTCAATTTGTTATGGAATAAGTATGTTGGGTACTAGCGGTGAAATGTCCGTCTTATTCAAACCCCACTGTTGTAACCAATTTTGTAGAGAACTACTTGTTAATTATGTGAGGACGTATGTTATAGTGTATGATACCAGCTGGAGACGTCAAATTGTAAAGAAATCTTGTCTATGGGTGTAATTAGTTATAAGAGACTCCTGTGTAACAAATGCCAAGTAATACGTTGTAGGTGGCGATTTGTAACAATTAAAATGCTGTTACCTGGTTTAATTAATATGTTATTAACTAATATACCTTTCGGTTGTGACCGGTGAAACCCTCAGAACATAGATTATTAAGTCAACAAAATTAGAATTATGTTCCTGAATTTATAATGGTATTATTCTATAGACTTAACTTAGTTCTCAGTGGTTGTTTAATATGAGCAATATATATGGAGTATTTACTGAATGTAAGTGATATTTGTTTCAACCCTAGTCACTCAATGATAAAAATTTCGTTCAAATTTAGTATTAAAAAACCAGTTAGTTCAACAATCTCCCGTCCCACCAGCTGCAAATTTTAAGCGCTGTTACTAGAAATAAGTGTACTTATAGGTTAGTTATTCGGAGTGTTTGTATCAATCTGTTTATAAATTATTACACCAACTACATATCGTATTTTCTCTGCAATGACTAAAACGTTATCTCATACAACAAATGTACTTTATTTATTTTTCTCTGGTATTTAACAAGTTACGTTGTCTCAGACAAACAATAAGACGATCCAATCGACTATCCCAACATATATCGATTCTTAATTATTCAAACTCTAAAAACTATACTCTTGAAAATAATGACAAATAATTCTTATCCCAGGGTTCGTATAGTTCTTTGAACCATTAGTAAGGCCAGGTAAAACGCATAATTAAGGTTGTTCAATTTACAAAATAATATTATTTACTTAAATTACAATGGAATGAAAATAAGTTGTTTTTTACCAAACCGACGAAACTTCGGCTGGCGGTGAACGTTTGTCAACAGTGTATCTGGTCAAAATGCGGGTTATCTCGTCTTCCTCCAGTGGAACTGCTCTGATTTTCAATAAAATTGATGATGGTGTGTACTTGGTAAATCCTCAGGAGATCTTCTGGTTTCTATTCTTCTTTTACGGTCTTCACAAGTCTTGGTCCCAGTGAATTGGAATTAGGATAGCTTCTGCTGCCAATGAAGGTTCTTTCGTCCAACCGAGTCTTCTGTATTTCCAATAATCCCGTTAATTCAGGTTTTAACTCTTTACTGGTCTTCGATTTATAGCATGAAATGGTTTAATACCAAATTCAGCGGAATTATTTAGTGAATGAGGTGAGATGCTTTCAATTCTCTTTTATTGTATTCATTGATAATTTAGAGGGTTATTTAATTTGTATGATTCATTAACATTCAAGTATAATTGTTTTGCAAAAATGCTTTTCCAATTTGGATATATATTTTCTTTATATTTATTCATATATTTTAAACATATCGGTCCATCTCAGTCTAATAGCTTGTAACAATCCGAACGAATTCATCCAAAATCAACAACTTCTTATATATCAGTTGCCTTAACAACCACGTTTTCTATATATCCTTGAGCCGGCATTATAGAATATTACTACTCCTTTCCAATAAAATACTCCATGCTTGGATTAATCTTGAATCACATAAAATTCTCCCCTAACCTTCCTTACTAAACAGTAAATGTTTTACCAGAGTTTCGTTGGACTGGGTTTACTAAAAAGGTATTAATTTCCTTTCACTAATATGGAATTTAGGCCTATAGATTCATTTACAACCATTATAACATTATTTGTTTTTTTTTAACTTAATTTTCTTTTTTACCTGACCTACTGTACAATTAATTATTGGTTACATAGTTAATTACATGAATTTTAATTTACTGGTGGTTATTTGTTTTTATATTAATTAACTGGTTCTGGAACCCTTTATTAATTTATGACATAATTGTCAGAACTACTTGTTAGACTTGAAACACTGGTCACACTCCTGATCCAGTTTATAAACATTAATTAGAATAACAGTATTTTTCAATTTTATACAATACTGACAACTTAGTACAGTGCCTAACATTGGTAACTATACTGGGCTGTATAAAAACAAATCTAATATAAATATAAACATAATTATTGATTAAGTATTATTATCAAACAACATCATTTCATTTTTAACATATTCAACATACAATATAAATACTCTGTAGACCTTAACATGTCACAGTACAAAACAAACATTTCATTACATCCAATCATTCATTGGTCTGGCTCTTTTACATTTAATATTAGTCATTGACCCCTTTTTACTTGAGTTACTTCTCAAACACATGAACTATTGAACAACCTTAAGTCAGGGTATAATCCTTGACCATATTTCAATCAATTTTTTATGTAACGTTGGGGAACCTCAACTATGTTACGTTACAATATACATATATACTGTTAATGATTTCGAGGTTCGGTCATTAATCATGAAAACTCAGTTTTGCGACGTTTTCAACTGAGTTTTCATGATTAATGACCGAACTTCGAAATCATTAACAGTATAATAATACGGTGGATAATTAACATTCCTATGATGAAAACTAAAATAAGTACTGTCCACTTTATGAAGGTGAGCCAAAATTTGTAAGAACTGTTAAGGATTTATTCATTCTGTCAAATTATTGAAGATACTGAATTTATACTTTGAATAAAATTCCTTATAACTTGATCCCCCACACAGATTTTCAAAATTTTCTTAAAATACTGAGTTCAATTTTTTGCTTGTGATGGCCCATAAAGTAAAAAAAACTTTCTAGTAAATGCTAAATTCGGATTTGAGTTAAAATTGTCTTTAGTCTGATATCTGGCAGGTGTTTACAATTTTTCATATTCTTGATCCATTTTTTTGGATTTGAGTGTCCCAAATTTTGAAATTTCCAAAACCAAACATTCTATTTATATTGTGGTTAAAATTCCCTTTAATTTGGTATCCCACTTATATTTTTGTCAGGTTTATCAAACTTTTGACCCATTTTTGGGTCCTGGTGTCCCAAAACTTTTAAAGTTTCAAAAATGAATACTATATTCAAATTTTGGTTGAAATTCCTCTTAATTTGATACTCCACGTGGGTTTTTGCTTTTTTCCGTTTTGATCTGCCTCCTTTCACATTTTGCCTCCCATCCCTTTATTTGAGAGGGGTAATCTCAAAAGCAGTAGGCTTCGCTTCTATAGGAGCAAAGTATGGGCATGCATGCCAAGTTATATAAAAATTGGTTGCATTCAAAAGTTATCGTGAGACATACTCCAAACTCAAATAGAGTTCTACTTAAATAATAATGTTATAATAATTGAATACAGTTGCATCTCTTGAAGAAGAAAACGTTTTCTAAATTTAGAGGAGGAGTTGGTGGAACTTCTTACCACTATTGCGAAGTCTGAAGTTAACTGAATACAGTTATAAGAATCTTTGTTATAAGAACAGATTTCTTCTGCAAGTATAATATTTAAAGTTCTGTGTGTGTGTGTGTGTGTGTGTGTGTGTGTGTGTGTGTGTGTGTGTGTGTGTGTGTGTGTGTGTGTGTGTGTGTGTGTGTGTGTGTGTGTGTGTGTGTGTGTGTGTGTGTGTGTGTGTGTGTGTGTGTGTGTGTGTGTGTGTGTGTGTGTGTGTGTGTGTGTGTGTGTGTGTGTGTGTGTGTGTGTGTGTGTGTGTGTGTGTGTGTGTGTGTGAATTAACATAGAAAAACTTCAAGAAACTAAAATAACAAGAGTTGCTGGAAAAGAAAAGATGAGCCTCTGCACATCTAAGTACTTCAAGCTTTCGTGCCTCTTACT
The DNA here is from genome assembly GCA_034769895.1 of Magicicada septendecula. Taxonomy (NCBI): domain Eukaryota; kingdom Metazoa; phylum Arthropoda; class Insecta; order Hemiptera; family Cicadidae; genus Magicicada; species Magicicada septendecula. The sequence goes on along the minus strand of CM068368.1, from coordinate 400,692,245 downwards.
CTACATTGTATACATTGTACACAATCTGACCTATCAGCAATGAGAAGTTCAGTTTTTATATAGTGCTAACCACATTGACAAAATTGTGCATGCTTAAAATGATACAGGGAAACTTCCATAAAACAAAGTATTCAGCAGATGAGAAAATTTTTAAGTAGGTATTTTCGTATTTAGAAATTAGAAGAGTCGTATTTTTATATATTAGAACTGTTAAGGATTTATTCATTCTGTCAAATAATTGAAGATACTGAGTTTATACTTTGAATAAAATTCCTTATAACTTTATCCACACACAGATTTTCAAAATTTTCTTAAAATACTGAATCAATTTTTTTCCATGTTCCATAAGGAAATGGAAGTATGGTGATGGTGAAAACAATCGTGTTTGAGACTATTGCAGATTCTGATTGTACTACCCTCAAAACATGAAAAAAGTCATTTTTCGAAAAGTGTCTGTGTGTGTCTATAGATTTTTTTCTATGACAATCAATAACAGCCGCAAATTCAAACAGAATCAAATAATTTTTTGCATACAGCACTGATTTGTAGAGTACTCAAGACCTATAGTTTTTGGTGAAGATCGGTTAAGGGAAAGGGGTAGTTTACCAGTAACGTTTTTTGTTTTAACAAGGGTATTATATATGGCAAACGATAACAGCCGCATATTCAAACGGAATCAAATAATTATTTTCATACAGCCCTCAGTTGTAGGGATCTCAATTTCTCTTGATTTTGGTAAAGATCGGTTAAGGGAAAGGGGTAGTTTACCAGCAACATTTTATGTTTTAACAACGGTAATTTTTTTTATGACGAACAATAACAGCCGCACATCCAAACAGAATCAAATATTTTTTTGCATACGATCCTCAATTGTAAAAGACTGAAGGCCTGTTGATTTTGGTGAAGATCGGTTAAGGGAAAGGGGTAGTTTACTAGCAACGTTTTATATTTTAACAAGGGTATTTTCTATGGCAAACGATAAGAGCTGCAAATTCAAACAGAATCAAATAATGTTTTGCATACAGCCCTGAATTGTAGAATACTCAAGACAAATTGTTTTTGGTGAAGATCGGTTAAGGGAAAGGGGTAGTTTACCAGCAACGTTTTATGTTTTAACAAAGGTAATTTTTTTATGACAAAACATAACTGCCGTAAATTCAAAGAGAATCAAACAATTGTTTGCATACGTTCCTGAATTGTAGAGAACTTAAGGCCTTTTGATTTTGGTGAAGATCGGTTAAGGGAAAGGGGTAGTTTACCTGCAACATTTTATGTTTTAACAATGGTAATTTTGTTTATGACCAACGATAACAACCGCACATCCAAACAGAATCAAATATTTTTTTGCATACGATCCTCAATTGTAAAAGACTGAAGGCCTGTTGGTTTTGGTGAAGATCGGTTAAGGGAAAGGGGTAGTTTTACTAGCAACGTTTTATATTTTAACAAGGGTATTTTCTATGGCAAACGATAAGAGCCGCAAATTCAAACAGAATCAAATAATGTTTTGCATACAGCCCTGAATTGTAGAGTACACAAGACAAATTGTTTTTGGTGAAGATTGGTTAAGGGAAAGGGGTAGTTTACCAGCAACGTTTTTTTATCAAGGGTAATTTTTTCTATGGCAAACGATAACAGCCGCAAATTCAAACAGAATCTAATAATGTTTTGCATACAGCCCTGAATTGCAGCGTGTTCAAAAACTTTTGGTTTTGGTGAAGATCGGTTAAGGGAATAGGGTAGTTTACCAGCAACATTTTATGTTTTATCAAGGGTAATTTTTTCTATGACGAACGATAACTTCCGCAAATTCAAACAGAATCAACTACTTTTTTGCACACCTTTTTGAATTATAGAGATCTCAAGGTCTGTTGATTTTGTTGAAGATCGGTTAAGGGAAAGGAGTAGTTTACCTGCAACTTAGTTTATTTTAACAAGGGTATTTTCTATGGCAAACGATATGAGCCGCAAATTCAAACAGAATCAAATAATAAATTTGCATACAGCCCTAAATTGTAGAGTACACAAGACATATTGTTTTTGGTGAAGATCGATTAAGGGAAACGGGTAGTTTGCCTGTAACGTTTTTTTATCAAGGGTAATTTTTACTTTTTTTGGCAAACGATAACAGCCGCAAATTCAAACAGAAACAAATAATTGTTTGCATACAGCCTGAATTATAGTGTTCTCAAGATCTGTTGGTTTTGGTGAGGATCGGTTAAGGGAAAGGGATAGTTTCCCTGCAACGTTTTTTTTATCAAGGGTAATTTTTTTCTATGGCAAACGATAACAGCCGCAAATTCAAAACAGAATCAGCTACTGTTTTGCATACCTTGTAATACACTTCTTGATAGGCCTTTGTAAAAGAGTTAAATTATTTATTTGAAAATTATGTTGGCCTACGAGCATGTGAGAAATAAGATTACAAACTACCTTGATCAAAAATAATATTAATAATTTATTTAATAGTCTATAACACTTATTCCAGTGTACCGACTCTTGATTATCCCTCAGGGCGCCAGTAATAATAAACACAAATTAAAGTATGTTAATCAACTTTTAATTAACCCTTTGCATTTATACATTACAAAATTTATTTATATGAATTGGATCGTTTTATCTTACAAATTGAATATTATTAAATAGCAATGAGTCCTTTTCTGACAGCTTGAGTCACTATATTGAATACAAACATATATATTTATCAAACAACATAGAATTAAATGTTCATTATTCTTTACTTGCGTAAGAATCCTTCCAAAGTGCGTAGTCCTGAAGATGTTGTAAATCGGTGAGTCGTCAGCAGCCGTTGTCGTGTGTTAATCCTGGTTAAAACTGCACTAATTCACTTTACTACAGACGTACACTACACTTGACATTGAGTATTGAAGTGACCTTAAGTGCATCTAACACAGTTCGCGTCGCGTGTGGCTCGACTATTTCACACCGTCGTAACTTTACTCCGAACTCATTCGCCTTTTTCCGCGATTTACCACTACGTATTGAATTAATGGAACTTCATATGTATTATTACTTCTTGTTGTTTATTCTAACTCCGATCATCCACTCATTTACTTATTACGATTTAAGAAACTTTATAACTTTAGTATTAGTAATTATCGCGTTCCCGTACTCTGTTACTTCTGCGAATATACTTGTTCTTTACATTACTTATTAAAATATATATATTTAACGCAAAACAGCGTACGTGAGCTCTTCGTGTAATTCCGCCGATATAAAGAAGACTAACTTATTTCTCTCTAGGTTCATAATATATACTTGCTTTGAGCGTCCCTTACCTACGATCTACAGCAAAACGTTCCTACAGGTTTAAACTACCGCTAAATACAAATTCGCCCAATCTGCTTAACTAAAACCTCCCGCGCAACACATGACGCTTTTTCTGATTCGCCCAACGTTTTTCCGTGTTCCACGTGCTTAAAAAACTAGCGCCTATCGTTATCTCACTCACACAACGCTCTCTCTCGTCTAACGGTATCTATTGTTATATGCACTTAAGTTTACAACGTTTGGCAAACACCCCTACTATCTAAGCAAATAATACATTTTATGACAGTTGTGTCCCAAAACGTGACTTAGCCTAAAAGTACATTCATTATAGTAGTCAGCCCCAGCGCCGGCGTTATTAACCTACCGCTTTACTCTACAGATTATTTACAAGTTAATTTTCTTTCAAATAATGCCGCCTTACGGTTCTAGCGTCTCAATACCTCTCCGCTTTCTAAAACACATCCATTTCTTTGCGTTCAGCATAGTTGATTGAGTAAAATTAGCAATTGCTCAAATTTTCCGTTATATAAGTCCCCCCATAGAAGTAGCATTTCAATTTTATCAAAATTGTAAACTAGTTCTATTGATGCGTCTCTAAAATTATTATAATTATAAGCACCTTGTTCATATATTCTAGTAACTTGGCATAATTAATACATTCATTCATTATAATAAAAATTAACAATGTATTCAATTTAATTATTTGCTTTAAATTTCTTAGTCTAACTGGGTGAGTATCTTATTAGAACACTACTCAGTTATTACTGAATGCTAAACATCAGGGTTGGTCGCTGGTTTATGGTTTGTTTACAAACAAACTACCCGTCCCCCTATGCCTGACTTGTCACACTACTTTCAAATGTGTATGGCCTACTTTCCCTTTCAATAACATCTGTTACATACAGCAATTTCCATTTTTAACATTTTGTGACATTTCTCATTTACTTATTTTCTAAACAGTCGTAACTTCTTGTATGACTAACTTTCATTATACGTTATGACATTGACTTCCCTTACATTAATCTGATACTTACGACTACTACATTAATATACGGATGTGTGCTATTACATTTTGTTTTTCAATTTTCATGTGGTGTTTCGGTGTGTGTGTGTGTGTGTGTGTGTGTGTGTGTGTGTGTAAATTTTGGGTTTCTTCCTCCATTGCTTCAATATCTGCTCCCTCATACACGACTGCTACGTGGAATATCTCTGCCGTGACTTCCTTCTGGTTCCCTTTTTCTGGAATTGTTAATTGTTGGTTGCGGAAATCGATAATACACCCATATTCTTCTAGTAACCCTATGACTATTATACAATCCTTTACTAGCTCTGGTACCACGAGGAATACGCCGTCAACTTCCACATCTCCGATCCTGGTCGTTGACAATACCTGCTGTGTCACTCTTTTTGATCTCTGTCCAGTTGCTCCTTTGATGACAGTATTTGATAGCCTTAAGGTTTCTACATTTCCCAATTTCTTCTTCTTATTTTTAAACCATTTCTCATATATAGCGTTTACTTGGCTTCCAGTATCAATTAATCCGTATAGAGGCATTTCATTTAATAATATCCTGATCTCCGGGCATTTGCTTATACAATACTCTACACTTATATCATCATTATCCAATGCATCGTCTTCTAAATCTAGAGCAACGGTATTAATATACTTTTTAATGGTGCTTAAATCTACGTCATCTGTACCATGCTGTCCTTGTTTTGTTGATATTGCAGTGGCACTTTTGTTTTGTTGGTTACCGCTAGTCGAAGGGATCTGCTCTGGTTCATTTCTAAACTTATTTGGTCGTCTATTGTAGTGTTGTATATTTGACCGGGTTTCATTGTCATGGGCCCGTCCTTGTTCAACCCTTCTTCCACTCTCCTCTTCATCTCTCACCCATGACTTATGTTCACATCGATTGTCATAATGTGTCCGGGTCATTGTCCTTGTTTCACTCCTCAAATCCATGAATTCTGATAGTACTTGTTCGAACTCATTAAAAGTCGTAACCCCACGAGTAATAATGGCGATCTGTACCCCTTGAGAATAATGTTTAGCAATTTTTCTGATCAGGTATCGGTGGAATTAACTGCCTGTTCTCTAACAATTTCCGTTCTAGGTATTGTTCATGCTCATACCACTCTCCATCTGATAACGTCCAAACTCGAGCTCGTTTCTTACCTTTTCTTGAACCATATCACTCCAGTATTTGTTCGTGAAGGCTTCCTTGAACTCAGCGAAGTTGGTTGCGCTATTCTTCATCAATCTCCACCACACTGCGGCCTCTCCTTCTAGGTGTCTTCCGATCCATGCGACGTTGCCGTGATTTTGGTAGTACTCTACGTAGATATCTTCCATCTCCTTCATAAACTCCATCGGGAAGTCTCCAGTCCCATTGTACTTGATATTTTTTACTTGTTGGTGAGTAATGTTATGGTTGCATGATTGGTTATTAATTGAGGCTAATTTATTACTAACTTCTCTTTGTATCTGTCATATTTGCAGGTCAGTCTCTTCCGACTTACGATCAATGTTTTCGCTCTCTTTCTTCATTTCTTCCATCTTTTCGGCTCGTAATTCTTGGATTGCTACTGTATTGTTTCGCATCTTTTGTTTATAATTTGAATGTTGTTGCTATGTCATTCGTCCAACTCTATAATCTGCTGTTTAGTATTAATGCTAAGCTCAGTAATCTTATCGGTATTGTCTTGGATTTTGTGGTTAGTCTCTACTTGGCAGTCTTGGAACAGTTTGTTGTTGTTTGTTCTCTCTTGTTCTATTTGTATGGCGACTTCGTTTCTTATTTCTATGTGTTGTTTATGGGTTTGCTTTTTCATTTGTTGTAATGCTTGTTCTAATCTTAATTCATGTTGTTCTAACCGTTCGTCTGTTTTTCTGGCATGTTCAGCAATTTGTTGTGCTATCTGTTCTTTTGTAATTTTCGATTCTTCTTGTATTTGTTGTGAGAGCTGTTCTTTTGTATTTCTCGACTCTTCTTGTATTTGTCGTGTGTGTCGTGATAACTGTTGTTCTAGTAATTGTTGTAGTATTGTGTAGATATCAGTATTTTTGTCTGTCTCTAGTGGTGTCTGACTTATCGGTCGTTCTCGAATTTCTGTTACTACTGTTGGTGTAAATTGTTCTGTCTCTGCGTTTTCATTGTTCTGTCCGTTTTGTCCCCGCGTCCCTGACGCTTGATCCTCCTCTGAAATGTCTGCGAGCGTGTTTGGATCGCCTAATTGATTATTTATTTCGAATTCCATATCGTTGTTTTGGGTATCTGTATTTGTGTTCATGTTGCTGTATAGGTTGTGAATGTTGTTTTGTATGTCTTTGTCTTTCCTACTCCTACTTCGCGTAATAATAAACTATGTTTTATACTATTTCTATTCTTATCTTCTACATGTTCTTAATTTATAATTTATTTAATAGTGACTCAATTGTCCCACGTTCCGGTCGACAGAATGTAATACACTTCTTGATAGGCCTTTGTAAAAGAGTTAAATTATTTATTTGAAAATTATGTTGGCCTACGAGCATGTGAGAAATAAGATTACAAACTACCTTGATCAAAAATAATATTAATAATTTATTTAATAGTCTATAACACTTATTCCAGTGTACCGACTCTTGATTATCCCTCAGGGCGCCAGTAATAATAAACACAAATTAAAGTATGTTAATCAACTTTTAATTAACCCTTTGCATTTATACATTACAAAATTTATTTATATGAATTGGATCGTTTTATCTTACAAATTGAATATTATTAAATAGCAATGAGTCCTTTTCTGACAGCTTGAGTCACTATATTGAATACAAACATATATATTTATCAAACAACATAGAATTAAATGTTCATTATTCTTTACTTGCGTAAGAATCCTTCCAAAGTGCGTAGTCCTGAAGATGTTGTAAATCGGTGAGTCGTCAGCAGCCGTTGTCGTGTGTTAATCCTGGTTAAAACTGAACTAATTCACTTTACTACAGATGTACACTACACTTGACATATGGATTATACATATAACTATGTCGTATAATTATACACTCTGGACACAAAGATTATTGAAGTGACCTTAAGTGCATCTAACACAGTTCGCGTCGCGTGTGGCTCAACTATTTCACACCGTCGTAACTTTACTCCGAACTCATTCGCCTTTTTCCGCGATTTACCACTACGTATTGAATTAATGGAACTTCATATGTATTATTACTTCTTGTTGTTTATTCTAACTCCGATCATCCACTCATTTACTTATTACGATTTAAGAAACTTTATAACTTTAGTATTAGTAATTATCGCGTTCTTCTGCGAACTCTGTTACTTCTGCGAATATACTTGTTCTTTACATTACTTACTAAAATGTATATATTTGACGCAAAACAGCGTACGCGAGTCTCTTCGTGTAATTACGCCGATATAAAGAAGACTAACTTATTTCTCTCTAAGTTCATAATATATACTTGCTTTGAGTGTCCCTTACCTACGACCTACAGCAAAACGTTCCTATAGGTTTAAACTACCGCTAAATACAAATTCGCCCAATCTGCTTAACTAAAACCTCCCGCGCAACACATGACGCTTTTTCTGATTCGCCCAACGTTTTTCCGTGTTCCACGTGCTTAAAAAACTAGCGCCTATCGTTATCTCACTCACACAACGCTCTCTCTCGTCTAACGGTATCTATTGTTATATGCACTTAAGTTTACAACGTTTGGCAAACACCCCTACTATCTTAGCAAATAATACATTTTATGACAGTTGTGTCCCAAAACGTGACTTAGCCTAAAAGTACATTCATTATAGTAGTCAGCCCCAGCGCCGGCGTTATTAACCTACCGCTTTACTCTACAGATTTTTTACAAGTTAATTTTCTTTCACATAATGCCGCCTTACGGTTCTAGAGTCTCAATACCTCTCCGCTTTCTAAAACACATCCATTTCTTTGCGTTCAGCATAGTTGATTGAGTAAAATTAGCAATTGCTCAAATTTTCCGTTATATAAGTCCCCCCATAGAAGTAGCATTTCAATTTTATCAAAATTGTAAACTAGTTCTATTGATGCGTCTCTAAAATTATTATAATTATAAGCACCTTGTTCATATATTCTAGTAACTTGACATAATTAATACATTCATTCATTATAATAAAAATTAACAATGTATTCAATTTAATTATTTGCTTTAAATTTCTTAGTCTAACTGGGTGAGTATCTTATTAGAACACTACTCAGTTATTACTGAATGCTAAACATCAGGGTTGGTCGCTGGTTTATGGTTTGTTTACAAACAAACTACCCGTCCCCCTATGCCTGACTTGTCAAACTACTTTCAAATGTGTATGGCCTACTTTCCCTTTCAATAACATCTGTTACATACAGCAATTTCCATTTTTAACATTTTGTGACATTTCTCATTTACTTATTTTCTAAACATTCGTAACTTCTTGTATGACTAACTTTCATTATACGTTATGACATTGACTTCCCTTACATTTAATTTGATACTTACGACTACTACATTAATATACGGATGTGTGATATTACATTTTGTTTTTCAATTTTCATGTGGTGTTTCGGTGTGTGTGTGAGTGTGTGTGTGTGTGTGTGTGTGTGTGTGTGTGTGTGTGTGTGTGTGTGTGTGTGTGTGTGTGTGTAAATTTTGGGTTTCTTCCTCCATTGCTTCAATATCTGCTCCCTCATACACGACTGCTACGTGGAATATCTCTGCCATGAATATCTCTGCCGTGACTTCCTTCTGGTTCCCTTTTTCTGGAATTGTTAATTGTTGGTTGCGGAAATCGATAATACACCCATATTCTTCTAGTAACCCTATGACTATTATACAATCCTTTCTAGCTCTGGTACCACGAGGAATACGCCGTCAACTTCCACATCTCCGATCCTGGTCGTTAACAATACCTGCTGTGTCACTCTTTTTGATCTCTGTCCAGTTGCTCCTTTGATGACAGTATTTGATAGCCTTAAGGTTTCTACATTTCCCAATTTCTTCTTCTTATTTTTAAACCATTTCTCAGATATAGCGTTTACTTGGCTTCCAGTATCAATTAACCCGTATAGAGGCATTTCATTTAATGATATCCTGATCTCCGGGCATTTGCTTATACAATACTCTACACTTATATCATCATTATCCAATGCATCGTCTTCTAAATCTAGAGCAACGGTATTAATATACTTTTTAATGGTGCTTAAATCTACGTCATCTGTACCATGCTGTCCTTGTTTTGTTGATATTGCAGTGGCACTTTTGTTTTGTTGGTTACCGCTAGTCGAAGGGATCTGCTCTGGTTCATTTCTAAACTTATTTGGTCGTCTATTGTAGTGTTGTATATTTGACCGGGTTTCATTGTCATGGGCCCGTCCTTGTTCAACCCTTCTTCCACTCTCCTCTTCATCTCTCACCCATGACTTATGTTCACATCGATTGTCATAATGTGTCCGGGTCATTGTCCTTGTTTCACTCCTCAAATCCATGAATTCTGATAGTACTTGTTCGAACTCATTAAAAGTCGTAACCCCACGAGTAATAATGGCGATCTGTACCCCTTGAGAATAATGTTTAGCAATTTTTCTGATCAGGTATCGGTGGAATGAACTGTCTGTTCTCTAACAATTTCCGTTCTAGTTATTGTTCATGCTCATACCACTCTCCATCTGATAACGTCCAAACTCGAGCTCGTTTCTTACATTTTCTTGAACCATATCACTCCAGTAATTGTTCGTGAAGGCTTCCTTGAACTCAGCGAAGTTGGTTGCGCTATTCTTCATCAATCTCCACCACACTGCGGCCTCTCCTTCTAGGTGTCTTCCGATCCATGCGACGTTGCCGTGATTTTGGTAGTGCTCCACGTAGATATTTCCATCTCCTTCATAAACTCCATCGGGAAGTCTCCAGTCCCATTGTACTTGATATTTTTTACTTGTTCGTGAGTAATGTTATGGTTGCATGATTGGTTATTAATTGAGGTTAATTTATTACTAACTTCTCGTTGTATCTGTCATATTTGCAGGTCAGTCTCTTCCGACTTACGATCAATATTTTCGCTCACTTTCTTCATTTCTTCCATCTTTTCGGCTCGTAATTCTTGGATTGCTACTGTATTGTCTTCGCATCTTTTGTTTATAATTTGAATGTTGTTGTTATGTCATTCGTCCAACTCTATAATCTGCTGTTTAGTATTAATGCTAAGCTCAGTAATCTTATCGGTATTGTCTTGGATTTTGTGGTTAGTCTCTACTTGGCAGTCTTGGAACAGTTTGTTGTTGTTTGTTCTCTCTTGTTCTATTTGTATGGCGACTTCGTTTCTTATTTCTATGTGTTGTTTATGGGTTTGTTTTTTCATTTGTTGTAATGCTTGTTCTAATCTTAATTCATGTTGTTCTAACCGTTCGTCTGTTTTTCTGGCATGTTCAGCAATTTGTTGTGCTATCTGTTCTTTTGTAATTTTCGATTCTTCTTGTATTTGTTGTGAGAGCTGTTCTTTTGTATTTCTCGACTCTTCTTGTATTTGTCGTGTGTGACGTGATAACTGTTGTTCTAGTAATTGTTGTAGTATTGTGTAGATATCAGTATTTTTGTCTGTCTCTAGTGGTGTCTGACTTATCGGTCGTTCTCGAATTTCTGTTACTACTGTTGGTGTAAATTGTTCTGTCTCTGCGTTTTCATTGTTCTGTCCGTTTTGTCCCCGCGTCCCTGACGCTTGATCCTCCTCTGAAATGTCTGCGAGCGTGTTTGGATCGCCTAATTGATTATTTATTTCGAATTCCATATCGTTGTTTTGGGTATCTGTATTTGTGTTCATGTTGCTGTATAGGTTGTGAATGTTGTTTTGTATGTCTTTGTCTTTCCTACTCCTACTTCGCGTAATAATAAACTATGTTTTATACTATTTCTATTCTTATCTTCTACATGTTCTTAATTTATAATTTATTTAATAGTGACTCAATTGTCCCACGTTCCGGTCGACAGAATGTAATACACTTCTTGATAGGCCTTTGTAAAAGAGTTAAATTATTTATTTGAAAATTATGTTGGCCTACGAGCATGTGAGAAATAAGATTACAAACTACCTTGATCAATAATAATATTAATAATTTATTTAATAGTCTATAACACTTATTCCAGTGTACCGACTCTTGATTATCCCTCAGGGCGCCAGTAATAATAAACACAAATTAAAGTATGTTAATCAACTTTTAATTAACCCTTTGCATTTATACATTACAAAATTTATTTATATGAATTGGATCGTTTTATCTTACAAATTGAATATTATTAAATAGCAATGAGTCCTTTTCTGACAGCTTGAGTCACTATATTGAATACAAACATATATATTTATCAAACAACATAGAATTAAATGTTCATTATTCTTTACTTGCGTAAGAATCCTTCCAAAGTGCGTAGTCCTGAAGATGTTGTAAATCGGTGAGTCGTCAGCAGCCGTTGTCGTGTGTTAATCCTGGTTAAAACTGAACTAATTTACTTTACTACAGATGTACACTACACTTGACATATGGATTATACATATAACTATGTCGTATAATTATACACTCTGGACACAAAGATTATTGAAGTGACCTTAAGTGCATCTAACACAGTTCGCGTCGCGTGTGGCTCAACTATTTCACACCGTCGTAACTTTACTCCGAACTCATTCGCCTTTTTCCGCGATTTACCACTACGTATTGAATTAATGGAACTTCATATGTATTATTACTTCTTGTTGTTTATTCTAACTCCGATCATCCACTCATTTACTTATTACGATTTAAGAAACTTTATAACTTTAGTATTAGTAATTATCGCGTTCTTCTGCGAACTCTGTTACTTCTGCGAATATACTTGTTCTTTACATTACTTACTAAAATGTATATATTTGACGCAAAACAGCGTACGCGAGTCTCTTCGTGTAATTACGCCGATATAAAGAAGACTAACTTATTTCTCTCTAAGTTCATAATATATACTTGCTTTGAGTGTCCCTTACCTACGACCTACAGCAAAACGTTCCTATAGGTTTAAACTACCGCTAAATACAAATTCGCCCAATCTGCTTAACTAAAACCTCCCGCGCAACACATGACGCTTTTTCTGATTCGCCCAACGTTTTTCCGTGTTCCACGTGCTTAAAAAACTAGCCCCTATCGTTATCTCACTCACACAACGCTCTCTCTCGTCTAACGGTATCTATTGTTATATGCACTTAAGTTTACAACGTTTGGCAAACACCCCTACTATCTTAGCAAATAATACAGTTTATGACAGTTTTGTCCCAAAACGTGACTTTGCCTAAAAGTACATTCATTATAGTAGTCAGCCCCAGCGCCGGCGTTATTAACCTACCCCTTTACTCTACAGATTTTTTACAAGTTAATTTTCTTTCAAATAATGCCGCCTTACAGTTCTGGCGTCTCAATACCTCTCCACTTTCTAAAACACACCCATTTCTTTGCGTTCAGCATAGTTGATTGAATTAGCAATTGCTCAAATTTTCCGTTATAATCTTTTTGAATTATAGAGAACTCAAGGTCTGTTGATTTTGTTGAAGTTCGGTTAAGGGAAAGGGGTAGTTTACTAGCAACAATTTATGTTTTAACAAGGGTAATTTTTTTTATGAAGAAACATAACTGCCGTAAATTCAAAGAGAATGAAAGAATTTTTTGTATACGTTCCTGAATTGTAGAGAACTCAAGGCTTTTTGATTTTGGTGAAGATCGGTTAAGGGAAAGGGGTAGTTTACCAGCAACATTTTATGTTGTAACAAGAGTAAAGTACTTAATTTTGATAAATAAAGTATCCTGAATAATCCACAGTAGAAACGGAGATGAAATATCTATAAATGAAGAGGTTAAGTGAACGGTGTGGGGGTAATTTTCTATTAATGAAAATTATAGTTGTTGGGGGAGGGGAGAATTTTTTATATGTGTACTACGTTATCGGCAACAAAGAAATGTGTACTACGTTATCGGCAACAAAGAAATGTGTACTACGTAATCGGCAACAAAGTAGTAGTTTGTTGTTAAAATTCCTTTCCGGCCTGTTTGACCGTAGTCCAATGTTTGCTGCAAAACCAGACGTTTCGGCAGTGCTGTCGACTGACATCATCAGTGAAAATCGAGTGCGATAACGTGTGGTGGTATACGTTAGTGACCACACTACTGTTGTTAAGGCTGAAGCAATAAGTGGGAAGAAGTAGTTTCTATGGAAACTTTTCATTTCGTATATGATTTTAAATATAAATCTTAGAATGTTGAAGTCATCTATGGGTCCCATAGGCCTACCAATATTTTTTTTTATGGCAAACGATAACAGCCGCAACTTCAATCAGAATCAAATAATGATTCGCATACAGCCCTGAATTGTAGAGTTCTCAAGACCTATGGTTTTTGGTGAAGATCGGTTAAGGGAAAGGGGTAGTTTACCTGCCACATTTTATGTTGTAACAAGGGTATTTTCTATAGCAAACGATATCAGCCGCAAATTCAAACAGAATCAAATAATTTTTTTACATACAGTCCTGAATTCTAGAGTGCTCAAGACGTATTAGTTTTGGTGAAGATCGGTTAAGGGAAAGGTGTAATTTACCAGCAACATTTTATATTTTAACAAGGGTATTTTCTATGGCAAACTATAAGAGCCACAAATTCAAACAGAATCAAATAATGTTTCGCATACTGCCCTGAATTGTAGAGTTCTCAAGACCTATTGTTTTTGGTGAAGATCGGTTAATGGAATAGTGTAGTTTACCTGCCACATTTTATGTTTTAATAAGGGTAATTTTTTCTATGACGAACGATAACTGCCGCAAATTCAAACAGAATCAAATACTTTCTTGCACACCTTCCTTAATTATAGAGTACTCAAGGTTTTTTGATTTTGGTAAAGATCGGCTAAGAGAAAAGGTTAGTTTACCTGCAACATTTTATGTTTTAAAAGGGTAATTTTTATTTTTATGACGCATGATAACTGCCGCATATTAAAAGAGAATCAAATAATGTTTTACATACATTCCTGAAGTTTTAAGTACTCAAGGTCTGTTGATTTTGGTGAAGATCGGTTAAGGGAAAGGGGTAGTTTACTTCCAACGTTTTAAGTTTTAACAATGGTAATTTTTCTATGACGAACGATAACTGCCTTAAATTCAAAGGGAATCAAACAATATTTTGCATACGCTATTGACTTGTAAAGAACTGAAGGCCTTTTGATTTTGATGAAGATCGGTTAAGGGAAAGGGGACGTTTACCAGCCACCTTTAATGTTTTAACAAGAGTAATTGTTTCTATGACGAACGATAACTGCCGCACATTCCAACAGAATCAAATAATGTTTTGCATGCATCCCTGAATTGTAGAGGACTCAAGACGTATTGATTTTGGTGAAGATCAGTTAAGAGAAAGGGGTAGTTTACCTGCAACATTTTATGTGACAACAAGGTTAATTTTGTCTATGATGAACGATAACTGCAGTAAATTCAATCATAATCAAATAATTTTTTGCATACTAACCTACGTTGCACACCTTCCTTAATTATAGAGTACTCAAGGCCTGTTGATTTTGGTGAAGATCGGTTATTGGGGAAAGGTAGTTTACTTGAAACATTTTTTGTTGTAACAAGAGTAAAGTACTGAATTTTGATAAATAAGGTATCCTAATAAGAATATCTTAATAATCCACTGTAGAAACGTAGATGAAATATCTATAAATGAAGAGGCTAGTTGAACGGGGTGGGGGTAATTTTCTATAAATGAAAATTATAGTTGAAGGGGAGGGGATAATTTTTATATGTGTACTACTTTATCAGCAACTAAGTAGTAGTTTGTTGTTAAAATTCCTTCCCGGGCTGTTTGGCCATAGTCCAATGTTTTCTGCAAAATCAGACGTTTCGGCAGTGCCATCGACTGCCATCATCAGTGAAAATCGAGTGCAATAACGTGTGGTGGTATACGTTAGTGACCACAATACTGTGGTTACGGCTGAAGCAATAAGAAGAAAGTAGTAGTTTCTATGCAAACATTTAATTTCGTAAATGATTTTAAATATAAATCTTAGAAAATGGAAGTCATGTATGGTTCTCAATACCGATATTGACTATAGTTTTATATATTATGATATTATTATTTTAGTTCCATGTTCCAAAAGGGAATGGAAGTATGGTGATGACGAAAAAAATCGTTTTCGAGATAACGACTGATTCTGATTGTACTATCCTCAAAACATGAAGAAAAGTCATTTTTCGAAAAGTGTCTGTGTGCTATCTGTCTGTGTGTCTGTGAGTAGAATTTTTTTTGGCAAACGATAACTGCCGCAAATTCAAACAGAATCAAATGTTTTTTTGCATACGTTCCTGAGTTGTAAAGGACTAAAGGCCTGTTGATTTTGGTGGAGATCGTTTACGGGAAAGGGGTAGTTTACCTGCCACGTTTTATGTTTTAAAAAGAGTAATTGTTTCTATGATGAACGATAACTGCCGCACATTCAAACAGAATCAAATAATATTTTGCATGCGTCCTCGAATTGTAGAGGACTCAAGGCTTATTGATTTTGGTGAAGATTAGTTAAGATAAAGGGGTAGTTTACCTGCAACGTTTTATGTGATAACAAGGGTAATTTTTTCTATGACGAACGATAACTGCCGTAAATTCAAACATAATCAATAATTTTTTGCATACATCCCTAAATTTTAGAGAACTCAAGGTCTGTTGATTTTAGTAAAGATCGGTTAGGGGAAATGGGTAGTTTACCTGCCACCTTTAATGTTTTAACAAGAGTAATTGTTTCTATGACGAACGATAACTGCCGCACATTCAAACAGAATCAAATAATATTTTGCATGCATCCGTACATTGTAGAGGACTCTGGACCTATTGATTTTTGTGAAGATCAGTTTAGAGGAAAGGGTAGTTTACCTGCAACGTTTTATGTGATAACAAGGTTAATTTTTTCTATG
Source organism: Magicicada septendecula (assembly GCA_034769895.1). Taxonomy (NCBI): domain Eukaryota; kingdom Metazoa; phylum Arthropoda; class Insecta; order Hemiptera; family Cicadidae; genus Magicicada; species Magicicada septendecula. The sequence goes on along the minus strand of CM068368.1, from coordinate 400,675,983 downwards.
ACGAATGATAACTGCCGTACATTAAAACGTAATCAAATAAGTGTTTGCGTACATCCCTAATTTGTAGAGATCTCAAGGCCTATTGATTTTGGTGAAGAATGGTTAAGAGAAAGGGGTAGTTTACCTGCAACATTTTATGTTTTAACAAGAGAAATGTTTTTCATGACGAACGATAACTGCCGTAAATTCAAACAGAATAAAATAATTTTTTACATATGTGCCTGAGTTGTAGAGGACTCAAGGTCTATTAATTTTTGTGAAGATCAGTTATTTACCTGAAACATTGTTTGTTGTAACAAGAGTAAAGTACTTAATTTTGATAAATAAAGTAGCCTGATAAGAATATCTTAATAATCCACTGTAGAAGCATAGATTAAATATCTATAAATGAAGAGGTTAAGTGAACGGTGTGGGGGTAATTTTCTATTAATGAGAATTATAGATGTTGGGGGAGGGGATAATTTTTTATATATGTACTACGTTATCAACAACAAAGAAGTAGTTTGTTGTTAAAATTCCTTCCCGTCCTGTTTGGCCGTAGGCCAATGTTTTCTGCAATACCTTACGTTTCGGCTGTGCCATCGACTTCCATATCAGTTAAAATCGAGTGCGATAACGTGTGGTGGTATACGTTACTGACCACAGTACTGTGGTTAAAGCTGAAGCAATAAGTGGAAAGGAGTAGTTTCTATGGAAACATTTCATTTCGTAAATGATTTTAAATATAAATCTTAGAACATGGAAGTCATGTATGGTTCTCCATACCGATATTTTATATGTGTACTACGTTATCAGCAACAAAGTAGTAGTTTGTTGTTAAAATTCCTTCCCAGGCTGTTTGGCCGTAGTCCAATGTTTTCTGCAAAACCAGACGTTTCTGCAGTGCCATCGACTGCCATCATCAGTGAAAATCATGTGCGATAACATGTGGTGGTATACATTAGTGACCACAGTACTGTGGTTAAGGCTGAAGCAATAAGTGGAAAGAAGTAGTTTCTATGGAAACATTTCATTTCGTAAATGATTTTAAATATAAATCTTAGAACATGGACATCATGTATGGTTCTCCATACCGGTATTACTTTCATGTTCCATAAGGAAATGGAAGTATGATGATGGCGAAAAAAATCGTGTTCGAGATAAGTGCTGATTCTGATTGTACTACCCTCAAAACATAAAGAAAAGTCATTTTTCGAAAAGTGTCTTTGTGTGTGTGTCTGTCTGTCTATCTGTGTGTAGATTTTTTTCTATGGCAAATGATAACAGCCGCAAATTCAAACAGAATCAAATAATTGTTTTCATACAGACCTGAATTGTAGTTCTCAAGAGCTATTATTTTTGGTGAAGATCGGTAAAGGGAAAGGGGTAGTTTACCTGTAACATTTTATGTTTTAACAAAGGTAATTGTTCTTATGACAAATGATAACTGCCGCACATTCAAACAGAATCAAATATTTTTTTGCATACATTCCTGAATTGTTAAGTACTCAAGGTCTGTTCATTTTGGTGAAGATCGGTTAAGGGAAAGGGGTAGTTTACCTGCAAAATTTTATTTTTAACTACGGTAATTTTTTCTATGACGAACGATAACTGCCGCACATTCAAATGGAATCAAATAATGTTTTGCTTGCATCCCTGAATTGTAGAGGACTCAAGACCTATTGATTTTGGTGAAGATCAGTTAAGAGAAAGGGGTAGTTTACCTGCAACATTTTATGTTGTAACAAGAGAAATTTTTTCATGACGAATGATAACTGCCGTAAATTCAAACAGAATCAAATAATTTTTTACATTTGTGCCTGAGTTGTAGAAACTCAAGGCCTATTGATTTTTGGTGAAGATCAGTTACGGGGAAAGGGTAATTTACCTGAAACATTTTTTGTTGTAACAAGAGTAAAGATCTTAATTTTGATAAATAAAGTATCCTGATAAGAAGATCATAATAATCCACTGTAGAAATGTAGATGAAATGTCTATAAATGAAGAGGCTAGTTGAACATGGTGTGGGTAATTTTCTATAAATGAAAATTATAGTTTAAGAGGGAGGGGATAATTTTTATGTGTACTATGTTATCGGCAACAAAGTAGTAGTTTGTTGTAAAATTCCTTCCCGGGCTGTTTGGCCGTAGTCCAATGTTTTCTGCAAAACCAGATGTTTCGGCAGTGCCATCGACTGCCATCATCAGTGAAATTCGAGTGTGATAACGTGTGGTGGTATACGTTAGTGACCACAGTACTGTGGTTAAGGCTGAAGCAATAAGTGGAAAGAAGTAGTTTCTATGGAAACATTTCATTTTGTAAATTATTTTAAGCATAAATCTTAGAACATGGAAGTCATATATAGTTCTCCATACCGATATTTTCATGTTTTGATGGTAGTACAATCAGAATCTGCTGTTATCTCGAACACGATTTTTTTTTGCCATGACTATACTTCCATTTCCTTATGGAACATGGAAGTAAAAAGAGATCAACAACTGTGTTCATGTTGCTGCAGTCATGAACTCGTTCAGTTGAGTCACAAAGTTCTCAAGGAAAATATTATATTGTTATCTGAAAATAATCAATAAAGAAATGTTTATAAATGAGTTTCATTATTAAATTCTTGGATTTCGTTGTCCATGACGTGTCCGTTACTTAACTAAATATAATTATTTCACTACGACTCGGACACAATATTTTGTGTTCCAAGTCGAGTCGTAGTGAAATAATTATATTCATTATTAAATAGTTAGAAATCATTTCCAGTTTTTATGGCCCAAAGGCCATGCCAGCTTTGTCATATTAAATATCCCTTTGGCAATAGCCATAATCACTTTTAACAGGAGAATACAATACCCCCTAGAATATAAATATTTGATTTTAGTTATGATTAATATTGACTATAAACTCTTATTTAAAAGTAACTTTTTAACTTAGTAACTTTATTTCAATAAACTGTATTTAGTTCATAAAATCACAGAAATTTATTGAACTTTTGTTTTGAAATTCTTTTTAGTTGTATAGTTTCTTTTCAGAATTTACATCCAGAATCTATTAAATTATCTGAGTCTTTCATGAATGTAGTTTTAGCACATTTTACTTCTTCAACACTACTGCTATACCCATGTGTAGGTAAGTTCTTAGATGCTTGACTGCATTATAACTTAGGATTAAAGTTGTTTATGCAATTTTATGGATCTTCCTTTGTGGATTGAAAAATGTCAACTTAAGAGGATATCACTGACACACTTGCTTGCTTGCAATTTCTTCAGTTGCTACATTATTATTTTTTACTGAAGTGAGTATTCATCCACTTTTTCAGTAACTTGATAATGGACAAAGTTGTGTGTGTGTGTGTGTGTGTGTGTGTGTGTGTGTGTGGTGTGTGTGTGTGTGTGTGTGTGTGTGTGTGTGTGTGTGTGTGTGTGTGTGTGTGTGTGTGTGTGTGTGTGTGTGGGGTAGAGTTTGTGTGACATGGAAGTAGTAGCTGGAACTCTTCGTGAGATATATGAAGAGTTTTATTACTATCAAAAAACCATTTTATTTGTTAACATACACCTAAGGAAATGTGTGAAATTAGTAACAATATAAGTTAAAAACTGTATTTGAAATTTTTTTAAATCTGGATATTCTTTTTAAAAATATGAGGAAATTTTCTTTCAAGCAAAATAGATAACGTACTTATCACAGAAAGTCTAATGTTAAAAAGTATATGTTGAAAAGTATTATATAAAGCTTCAAAAATTTGGAAGTAATTTTTTAGTTAAATTTTTTAATTTTTAAATCTATGATGATTTCTTTACACAACTTTAGACATCTGTGATTGTCTATTCATTAAGTTGAACACACTTAACTTCTTGTAAAATATAAGGAAAGTTGTATCTTTTGCCACTAGAATAGAAATGTCAAGTAGTAATTCACAATCATGTATTCAAATTTTAAAGGCCAATTAAAGGAAATGCTCATAAGAATGAGATAGCAATTGATAGTAAATTGACCTCAACAGCAGCAGAAGTATATGTGATGTATCATTTTCATGCTCATTGGTACATCCACAATACACAACGATGTCCTTCACCTGGTTAAGGCCTGCCAGCTGCTGCTGGAAGTAAAAGTTTTTCACAAAAGACAAGATGTGCAATTATACAAACAATGTTATCAGTCTTAAACAATATAACACAGTGCTTACAGGTGTGTGTTGTCTTTTTGTTTTGCTGTAAATCAAAACTCTGTACATATCTAGTTTATTTTGTTTGATGTACAAAATGATGGACTTACATATTACATTTATGTTAGGTAAGTACACTTGAGGATCACCTGTTGCAAGTATCTTCAGAAAGCAACTTTAGTTGTAATAGCTGTAATTTAAATTAAAAGTAATTTTTATATTTTATTAAATCTTTAGAAGATTAAAAACACATTTTCTAATACTAGTATTTGTACACTTATTTTCTTTATTTAATAAGTATATTTATATAAAAAACTATAAGTTACTTATAATTTTGTACATTATAAAACACATTTCATAATTTAAAAATGTAAATGTTTTATTGTAAAAAACTACTGCAAAATAAGAACTAAGCAACTTGCTTAAACTGTTTGCCTAAATTATTATCATATTTTAGATAAAACATATTATGTACTTACATTAGTATAGTCTCTGAGTCCTTACAATTTACACTCTCTATACATTATTACTTCTGTACACAAAGCATTTGGCTTATTTCTCTCATGTTTCCAATTACTTCTAAGAAGAAGATTTTTTAATAAGATAATTTTTTTACTCTGATTACTAAGATAATTTTTACTATTATTGTCATCATCAATTAATGGCTGAAACCAAGAGATTTGTTTGTATTATGCATGACATGGCCTCTATATTACATCTTGTGTATCTTAAAAGCATACACTGAGAACTTTGGATGAAAGTTCAGCACATGGATACATCTTTCCATAAATTCAATCTTTTCTTTCAAGCTTTTACATCTTTACATCTTTTAAATCTTTACAATTAGGTTAAAAATGTGAAGTTATTTCTTGTGAGGATGTTTTCATGTGTTAAAGTAGACTTCATAGTTTCAGTGCTGCAGTTTATTTTCTGAAATTGGTGTATTGTTAACATTTTGGTTTCAGAACTGTAACGTAATGTAGACACCTTAAATAAAGAAAATATATATTAAAAAATGTGTATATTGGAACTATTTAGTGTTATATATGATTGCAGACAAAAACACCATGTATTCTGTGCTTGCCTCTCTCTCATTTTTCTTTCTTTCTCTGCTTACAAATCTGTATCTTCCCATTTCATCCATGTTTGGGGCTACCATTTGATGATAGTGTCAAACTTTGTGTTTTAATATCGTAAAAACAATTTAACTTTGGCTCTCATTTAGCTCAAGAAGTCTTTCATTGTTTTTTTTTTTAAGTTTTCTTCACTTTGCTGATGTATGAAGGTTTCCAAAATTCACTGATAACTCAAGAGTATTTCTATATTCCAAAGTTGTTATAAAATCTGGTACTCTTACTTTATATTACATCTATAGCCACATACACATTATTTTTAATTGCTTTAACATTACTCATAATTGATTACACGTTTATTTCTGTTTTTAATTCCTTTTTACTTGCTGTTAAACCTGCACTGTACTGAAAAAATCTTAATGTATTACTGTAATGGTAAATATGAGGAGAAATAGTGACAATCAGTGTTAGTCACTGCCTTATGTTTTAGTGAGAGTTCTAGTAGTTTACTTGCAATTTCTTAAAAGTATATTTTCTTCACTTTGTATTTCAGCCTTTCATGAAAATATAACAGCTCTCTATACAGTACAGGGTGCAGGTTTGAATTGCACATTATTTTCACCACATATAACGATTGCATCTTGAATAATTGGAATGATATGGAATTTTATGCTAATGTAATGTAATATGAAGAATTACTGTTATTATATTGCCATAAGATGTACCATTTAGACACCTAAATTGAATCTGACTTGAAACAAACTAAACAACACTTTTTTATACCAATAAAACCTTAAAAAACTGAATAAACATGAGAGCCTGTAATAGGAATTGGCTAGCCAGATTGCAGTTAGATCCCTAACCATATTTCTGATCATCCTCAGGGCATTATGGACCTGTTTGTCCTAAAGATGTTGGTTAACATTATTCAGACTTTGTTTTCCTCTCACACTGGAGGTAACAACATTAGCCACTAGACAGCATAGAAGGGCTAGGATGTGTATATATTATTTTATTTGTTTACTATACCCCTATACATAACCCTATTACTATACATTAGTATAAGGTTTTAAATACTAAAAATGTCAAAAATATTTATGGGTTTGTACAATCAAAATATGAAAATGTGTAGCTAGGCTTTTTGGTGCCCGGGGCAAGGAGATCGTTGGCCGCCTCGCCTTCACAGTTAAAGGGGGACAAAAACGCAAAAATGAAGACCCATCCAGTGAACAAAGTACTTAATAAATGCAAATGTGTAGATTTCTGTATGAAAGCATGTCCAGCATAAGAATATTTGTTAAGTGGAAATCAAGAAATTACGTATTATATAATTACCAGTATTCAGTTTCTATACATTTATTAGTAACAAATGTAGACGATAAAAAATGAAGTAATGTAAAAAATTTATAACATAAAAATGTTGTAATAAACATGCAAATTCCTTGTAGGTCTAAAGCGCATCATCAAAACAATATCCTAAACAACATAAAGTAAAACAAAAAACTACATTAAAAGTAATAAAATAAATCACTTACAATTACAGGTTAATGGTTCCGTCTTCTATTAACAAAACTTAATATTTTTTTAAATATTTAATAAATATTTAAAACAAAACATTTTAAGATGTAACTTTCCTGGTCCTAATTGCTGCAAAGATTAACTCACTATAATCTAAAGAATAAGCAATGTCATTTTCAATTGAAAGTATCGCTAGATTTGATACCCTGTCTTGAGATATTGTTGATTGCAGGTATGATTTAATGTACTTAAGTTTACTAAACGATCTTTCACAAGAAGACACAGACACTGGTACAGAAGAATTTTTAAAGCTGTTGCTAGTGTTTTGTAGGCGTCTAATCTCATCGAAAGAAATGTATTGTAGCAATCCCTGAGTTGTAAAGTCCATTTGTTCTCCATTACCTTTTGCCTGTTTTAATAAAAGTATAACATCTTTCAAGCCAATGAACAATTCTTCACTGTTTAGGTCATGTGAACACAGTTTTGCAAGCATTATGCACTTAATATTGAGTACCAGGGGACCGAGCCTAGCTCGGTTTCAAATAAAAAATAATTTTTTTAATAAGATTTTACATTTTTCTTTTTACATAACAAAACAAAAACAGATTTGCATTTTACAATATTAATTTATAAATTGGAAATGAATTTTATGAAATTGGGAAACTAAAATAGGAATCTTGTAACTCATCATGTAGGTTAACAAACATAATATATTTAAACAAAATATATATAGCAATATATTTAAAAATTTAATTTTGTACAATATTTTATAAAAAAGTTATGTTGAAATCATCCAAGTTGTCTGGAATGTTCAAAAAAGATGTTCATCATCAGTATCCATTTGTAGATTATTCTGTACATGTTGAGGATTTTCTTGTGGTAGAAGAACTTTTAAACTGCCTTTCCTTTTAACTCGGGAAAAAGCGACGTATAACATTCCATGCATAAAAACTGGTGTTCATAAGTCAACACCAACGTACTCAAATGTTTGACCCTGGACCTTGTGAGCTGTCATAGAAAATGCCGGTCTTACGGGAAATTGATGTCTTTGCATGGTACAGCCAAGTTGACCTTTGTTAGAATCCAATGAAATTCTTGGGATATGTAACTCTCGACCCGATTTTTCTCCAGTAATTACCTTATCTTTGATAATGTTATTGCACAACTCTGTAATATTTAATCTAGTTCCATTGCAAAGCCCTTCTGTAATGTCTAAGTTTCGAAAAAGCATTATTATAGTATCCTTTTTCAACTTAAGTTCATGTGGCCATAAATCGGCTATGTCAGCAGAATTAAGGAAATCTGAAGTGAATTGAAGAGCTCCTTCTGGTTGATCTTTTACAGAGTCGTAGCTGTGATAAATTTTGATATCTCCAGGTAGTTTTTCAATGATCTCAGCATTAATTTTTGTTATGTCTCTGTTCAAAGGAGCAATTATAGCTCTGTCTTTCATATCTTGAAATCTATTATTAGTAATACAGTTTCCAAAGACTTCATCAATTAGATTTCCATTAGAAAGAATAACTACTGGTAGCTCAATTTCGTCCATATTATTTACAGGCAACTCTCCGTTCCCGACCTTCAACAAATATTCAGCAAAATCTCTTTGCTCTGGACCTACACGCATATTTTCAGTCAAAGAAAAGAGATGGAAATGTTGCCAATGGTTACTTCTTTTAATGCATAGATCTATCAGTTCACTTTTGTTGGCACGTTGTTGAACAGGCAAGCACTGTCGAAAATCTCCTCCAAAAACAACAATTTTTCCTCCAAATGGTAAATGTGGATTGCCCAGTGCGCGAAGCAATTGGTCCATATTATGCATTCCATACTTAGGTAACATGGGTGCTTCATCCATTAAAAAAACTTTAACTTGTGCGAATTCCCTGCCTTTTGAAGATCCTGGTTTTATATTTGAAACAGATTCAGCAGTTAAAGGAACTTTAAGTCCAAATGTTTTGTGGGATGTTCGACCATTAGGAAGTAAGATAGACGCAATTCCAGTGAACGCCATGCACTTTACATTACAATTTCTTCCAGAAAAAATGTGGAATAGTGTCTTAAAAATAAAAGTTTTTCCCGCACCACCAGGTCCATCAATAAAAAAGCATCTTTGCTCAGATTGACCTTCAGCAGCACTTAAAATTCGATCCACAATTTCTAATTGTCTTCCTCGAAGACGTTGATACATGCTTTCCCCCAATTCTGCGTATTCATCAACGTTTACTATTTCTTCATTCAACTGATTTTCATAATTGTCTATATCGTCCATATTGTATCTCTGTACCCAGAAGCAGAAATTTTGACCTTCTGTAGCTTCTGTGTTCAATTTGTAAGCAATGATCCGATAAGCTCTTTTTATCGCTTCTTCAATAGAAGTGTTATTACGTCTGGCCTCTCTAATAAAGTCTTCGGCCAATTCTCCTTTGAACATATCCCATAAAGCCTTAGGATTTTCAGGACCGCCAAGAATTAGAATTTGTGTGAATAGTGTTCTCATTACTGAATGCAGTTTTAACATGGCAGATTCTCTCAAACCTTCGACCCATTGTTGATCATCATATGTTAGTCCTCTAGCTAGGCAGCTTGTTTATATGTAGCGTATCTTTTTCCTTCTACCAATAAAAGGTCATCGAAGCTTGTAGCATCCTTGACGTGGTAGAGCAATAGCCATAGATGGTAAAGTTCTGGTTGCAAAACAAAGTTTATGCTGTGAACTCTACCAATAACTCAAAGGCGCCCGACCCTGGGCTGCCATTCACTGTTACTTCCTATTCACCTAAAGTGCTCTGGCATCTGCCAATAATAATAATAATGTATTTCTTGTTGATTTTCATTGTGGACTTGATTTTGTTGTTGCTGTTTCGAATGTGAATTATGTCTAAAGTAAGCTTCTAAGGTTGAACCTCTTTGGCCTACGTCAGCTAAATGTTCCTGCGTCTGTTCAATATTTGCCAGTCGATATTGTCCAGGTAGATGAATATCTAAACGTTGAACAGTGTGACTTTTTTTCTGGATTTCTTAGCCAAAGAGACTCCAGCATGCCTCTGGAGGTGTGATGCATCGACCTTGCACATATGTTTCTGCTTCATTGTAATTTAATGTTCGTTGATCTTGAATTACCTTGACAAATGCACAGTCATGTCCCTTGTAAACATATTTATAAAGACATTTAACTGCTTTTATACTACCAACGTATTCTACATTAATATGGCAATTAAATTTTTTTAAAAGATAAGCGTTATATGAAGCAACATGGCGATTGTCTCTTGTTGTTCGTCTACCTTGACTATCCTTACGATAAACAGCATGATGATGTGAAAAGTCTGGACTGTTCGGATCCATTCTCGAATCATAACGACGTCGATAATTGGTTTTTTCATCTTCAACTAAAGATGTAAAGTCATTGAATGATTTTGGAAATCCGAAGCGACACTTCATTTTCCCTTCTTTGTTGATCATACATGGAGCTTCTTGTTTATGCTCTCCACACGGATTATGTATCATCCGTTTAATCATCAAATCTCGCAGTATTGTGTCATCGTCCGGAATTTCAGCAGAAATCAAGTCATCAAGCTCCTCAACGTTATATATTTTGTCTTGAGAAGACATAATCAATAGCAAGTGCATGTGGGGAAGACCTCGCTTTTTAAATTCTATAGTGTACACATAAGCTGCAACTTTACCAAAAATTTGTTTTTTATCCAAATCATCAATCAGTTCAAGAAATTTTTTTTTTGTGACCCTTGCAACGAGGTCAGGTCTATCTTGACCTGGTTGATTTAAAAGACTTTGATCATGGAATTGTATTCTTGCTGCTTCCTTAATTTCTTACCAATCAGGATTGCATGTCATCATAATGAAATAATCCGGCGATCCTAGACGACGAACTAAGGCCATAGCATCTTCAAAATGTTCAGCGTAATATCTTGTAGATCCAGGAAATGAAGAAGGTAATATAAGTTTTTCCCCAACAGTAGCATTTTTTTGTTCAGCAATTTAGTTTATGAAATTGGTAACTGAAGCGTAATTATCAGCAAGAATTTTTTTTTTATTATCTTTAATCCAATCAATTCGATCTTTTATAACTCTTATAGCAGTATCAACAAGGTACTGTTGAAAAAGTTTACCACCATAATGTAGAGCGTTAAAATTTAGGAGACGCAGATCAGGACTTCTTACAGGATTCTCGAGTGGAAGAAATTGAGCAAATTGTGGCCGAAAAGCAATTCTATATTGAGCCAATTAAAGTCTTGTAAGGTGACGATGACTCGCATACGGAGTTCTTTATGGTAGATCCATGGAATATCCAAAAGTACCTTTGGGATAAAATAGAGGGTAAGTGAATGGCTCAACCCGTTGGTCGATGTTCCTCATTGTAACAATGGATTTACCTCTCTGTCGAATAACTAATTCATTATCTGGAAAACTTTGATTGGCATTCAAAGTGACCACGGCGCAAACATCATTTTGGAATGGAATGTTATACCTTCTGTGGTCTGCACCCTCGGGCAACGTAAAGAGAAGTTTCACGTAAGGTGGTTCAGTTCTTTCCTCAGCAGCACGCTGGTTCACTTCTTCTTCAACCTCTCGCATCATCATAAAACCTTGTACAAATGGATTTTGTGAGCAGATAATTCCTTCCAACAGGTTCACTAATGGGACACTAATTCCATTATTCAGTGGAATATTGACACGTTCATTGACAGCAACTTCATTATCGAGGAAGTACATCTGTCCATATCGAGGTCGTTCAAACTCACCTTGGGAATTTTGAGTTGGATGAGCAGCCACGTTAATTTTATGATAAACATTCCCTGCTGCAATAAACGTATAAATTCCTCGATTGTTTATGGTTCAATTATCATCCACGGTGAATGAAGCCATTGCAAAACATGCATTTAAATTACGTATTCTTTTATGAAATTCATCAGTTAATGGATGACAATAAAGAAATAGTCGCACCAACTCATTTGGAAATTTAGGTGGATGCAGCTCAATGCGGCCATGCAAACAGCAGTTTCCGAAAGAATTTCTATGGGTTCGATTGCTAATATGTTCTTCTGGAAAATGCAAAGCGCCACAATGCAAGCAAGCAACATTAAAATTCCTAATGTGTGATTGGTTACATCAGAAGTTACAGCTAATTTGTATGTTCGTAAAGGATTCAATAGCAGAGCTCTTTGACGTCTTTCATTCTGGCGACGTTGCTCCTCTAATCGCTGCTGACATCTTTCTTCATTTTCTTCAGCTCTTCTTTGACTTGCTCATAATTGAATGATTAGAAGCCATTGAGCTCTTTGCTCTGGTGACTCTTCAGATCTCCTTTTACTTGCTCGCAATCGATCGTTTTCTTGCCGTCGTTCACTTGCATTGTTGATTCTGCCAATCATCTGCGTTTATTATTTATCTCCCTTATTTGCTCATGTAATTCTTGCGACTGGTAATCGTTAAGCTCCCTTAATACTTCATTTAGTCTATTCATACAATCATTCTTGGCACTTCGCACAGGTCTAGAAGTTGATGCCTGATTTTCATGAATGACGTTGTTAGTATTATTTTGAGGAACTTGTTTTCAGGCATTTGTTATTTCGGGAAGGGGAAGGGGTCTTGAAATGGATGCCTGATTTTCATAAATAGCATTGATAGGATTATTTTCAGAAAGTTCGTCTCTGACATTCATTATTTCCTGAAGAGGCTGTGGTAACTCATTTTCTTGCTGTCTTTGTTGCGGTGGCCTTAAGTTATTAAAATTTTGCCGTTTAGGAGGTCGTTCGCGAGGCATCTAAAAAATAACATTTTCAAATTGATTCTTTCTGCCAAAAATATTTAAAAGCACTTGAGCATAAGACTGGAAGTATAAATAATGTTGCACAGTGTCCAATGCTTGGTGGGTGTGCACACAATAGTAATATGTAACCTAAGGTGATGACACTTCCCTTCTTAAAAAACTATATAAATTACCAACCGAGCAAGAATTTGAGTCGCTTTGCACTTGCACAAACACTTTAATTGTTTTTTATTGTAAATAGATCACTGAGCAGAGAAAAATTGCAATTACTTTTTTATTTTACTGAGCAGATCTAACACTAAATAACTGATTGGAATAAAATCACTGTAAAAGACAAATAAAATGATCACACAAATCGATTAATTTCTGAAATAGCTCACCTATAATTTTCAAATAAACCTTTGAATAAACAGACACAACGTTTTTGAATAATAATGTAATGAAACTCGGTAATGTAAAAATTTCGAGAAAATTCGAGTCGTTACGGAAAAAAATTTATAGACGGACGGAATTTATATTGCTCTTTTGTTTATTTACATTGATTGCAACAGCTATTTATTCTTCTTCATATATAAACATATCGATACTGCGCCGTTTGCATTTATCGACGTTTTCTGTAATTTATTTATCTGTACGGTAAAAAAGCTGGTTAGAAATTACAGTTGCCTAGCAATAATTAATTGTTGCGCGGTATTGGTCCCGTGATATTTTAAAATAAAGGCCCTCAGATGTAGCCCTTAGACGAATTTTGCGGAAAATGAAACTGAGTCCAATCGATTCCTGGTGTCAAAATACCCTTAAGTACCAACTTCCAAGAAAATTCGTTGAGCCGTTTCAGAAAAAAAATTTACAGACAAACAATTATCGCTTGTTTAATAGTATAGGATTTGGGAAAGTTGTTCCTTAAAATGTATATTCTCTGCAATCGCTAAGATTCAATCCATCTCTCTCAACTTTACTTGTAATAGTTTCTGTGATCACCTCCACTGTTATCACTTCTAAAGGAATAAAATTTATGAAGTCTTCCTCGATATCAACAAAATTGCGTTTAATTTCAACAAATCTGAGACATCTGTTATACATGTGCAGCATCTGATGTTGTTTCACATATAATACTAAAGTACTTCGCTTTCTTACATGCAGTAATAATATATTTGCGCATTCTTTCTCCTAACAGGCTTCTAATTTCATTTTGAATAGTTGGCAAAACATACAATATGCACCCAGATTTACGAGAAACCGAATCCAAATGAGATTTATGACAGGGTCATATTTAGCCAAGTGTTTTAACAAAGCCATAAAATTTCCAGGATTTGGATCATTAGTAATTGACTCCTGATGTCCTCTCAGTGCCAGATTTTGTTGTGCAAGAGTTTGTACTGTAGCAATGACCCGTTCAAGGATGTCTTTCCATGACCCAGCTGCTTTACTCATTTGTTCCTGGTATAGATCATCAATAAGTCCCCCTTTGTTTAAAGAATGTTTCAATTCCTTCCATTCCAAAAACACAGAGCGATGAGCAGGACTATTTCGCGATCCTGAATATGGGGATTTAACTTTCGCCACAACAAAAACCCATTTTCACTATTGAAATGGCTTCTTTGCAATTTTTTTTTTCGAAATAAAGTGCAACAAAAGTAAAATATAGATTTTTTAGTCGCACACATCCAAGTGTGATTTACCTTTTCACTATTTTGCAAGGTTTTATCAAACCAATACTTGTTTAAGGATTGGCTGTTTTCATCTTCAGGAAAATGGTTGTCCTTGTTCTGCAACTGACTTGTTCCTCTTTTCACCATTATATCTCGGAAGGATTGAGATATGGCCAAGCTCCCATATCTTGTAGAGCAGCATCGGGAACATGGTCTACATTATTGTTAATAATGTTCTGTCCCTCCTCGCCTGTAATTTCAAGGCTGCACGATGCAACATCAACTATGGTACTAGAATCAAGTGAATCTTGTATCTGTACTTCGACACTTTTACAGTTTGAAGTATTCACGTCGTTAACTTTACTGTATTTATCAACAGCTTTGTCGCCCATTTTATGATTGCAAGTTGATTCCTTGTTAATTGTAACATTTTGACACTAAGAGTTTGATTTTCCTTGAATAAAAGACTTCATACACTCTTTGGAACTTGTAGTTCTTAATCTTTCTTTCCTCCTCTTCCGAACCTGGGCACCACTGAGATTACTTCATTTCATATCAGCTTCAAATAAAACAAACAAAAAACCAATTTTCCATAATAGTATTAGTATGATGACATACACGGAAAGTATTATAGATATAACCACAAGACGCAAAAATCAAAAACAAACCGCACACTCAAGATAGACATCAACAACTGATGATCAACACACCTGCTGCGTCGAACCGGGAAGAATTGCACATACATAGCCCACATAACTTTTTTTTATACGTTTGCAAATAATATATTTGTCTGTATACGAATAACAATTAAGATTAGCTATACAAAGCTAATACAGTATGGTTATCAGTTCTCCTTTTCACTACAAAGTCACAAAAAATATTAAATATGTTATGCTTCTTTTATGAAAAGAATAGTCATATGAATATGATTGGCAGTTGTTGCAAAATAAATTTATAACATAAAAACTTTTGTTCAGCATCATACACATACTTAGTTTTTGTATTTAAATGAAATAAATTGTTTTGCACTTGAGTTTTCTGGAAGTGACATACAGTTTCTAATGACTAAAGTACAGGCAGTAGCTTGTTGAATCCATCTATTAAATGGTGATGCACTTTTGTGTGAGTGTGTATGTTTTCCTTCTATACAGATTCAAATGTGATAATTGTTTTTACCACAAAACTGCATCAGAAAATTTTCAGTGTGTTTTCCAGGTATGCATAGGATAAGTGAGAAAGATGAATTTGAGTTGATATATAAGAGATCTGTATTCGTAGTGGACTGGCATATAATTCTTGCAAAGGTGTGTTAGATAATGTGACATCTGAATTTATTACTTGAATAACTCCATAGAATGATTCAAAATTATTGACATATTAGATGGCCGGCACTGAGCCATGTTCCTCATCTTGTAACTTCTTGGTGTCGTAACAGAGGTATATCAGTGTTAGGTTAGGTAACCCACACTCTGTTCTGTGGCTTTTTTTTAATGTATGAAGAGCTCTGGCAGAAGCAGGAACACAGTGTAATGAATATGTCTGGCCAGAACAAGTCCATCAATTCATTAAAAAGTCTTGTAGGAGTCTCATTCCTTTATTGTTGTTTATTGAGTGTTATCATTCATTCATTCAAGTACAGTGAAACTTCTATTAACCATCAGGGTTGGGACCGGGACCGTGATGGTTAATCGAATAGACGGATAACAGAAAAACCTTAAACAATAACCCACCCCCCATCCATTGCATATGAACGAATGGTAAAAAATGCACGTTTATGAACTGGAAATACACTGTACATACATGTATTTTATTTTACAGAAATAAACAATATACAATTTACATTAAGTACAGTATATGTAGTACAACATATGTACTGTACATATTGTTACATGAACTTACGCTCTAGACGTACAGTACATACATATTCAAATTTTAAAATAGTCTGTCATTTTCTTTTGTTTCTTCGAGGCTCGTGCTTTCTGAGCGTCAATGTTCCATACTTTACGTAGGAGAAGTACCTGCATTGCGTTTGCCTCTTCTTGCCCCTCAAACCACTCATGCATTTTGAATTGTTTCTGCTTCTGTATGGCTTAACGTAGTTTTTTCATTCAAAATATAACACTCGTCTTCGTCAATTTCTTCTTCTTCGTTGCCAATCACAATGGAAACAATTTCATCGTCGTTCAAAATGTCAAAGCCTCCGTCCTATTTGTCACATCCCAACCACTCTGTTACTTCTGCTGGTGTTATGTCTTCAGCATTCGGTACATTATTGCACAGTTGCACAATTTCGTCGACACTAACATTTCCGGTTTCCTTAGGTTCGCCATCATTAGCTTCAGGCAAGAGTTTATTCCACCCATTTTTAAGATTAGATGCTTGAAGATCATCCCATGCAGCAGCAACATTGAAAATTGCATCTTTTATGTTGTCCGTTTTCCAAAACTGTTTTACAGACATTTCATCATCAGATGAAATCAAACTTCCAATAAAAGCTTTCCTATAACGACGTTTCATGTTTTCGATTATGCCCTGGTCCATAGGCTGGATTAGTGGTGTTGTGTTTGCCGGAAGGAAGAGGCATGTTATTTTGTCATCATCACTTTTAATTCCGCAAGTGGGATGTGCTGGAGCATTGTCCATTAGCAGCAATGCTTCCTGTGGTAACTGCATTTCAGCCAAATGAGTTCTAACTTGTGGTACAAACACTTTGTGGAACCAATCAAAAAAAATGTCTTGAGATATCCAAGCACTCTTTTGAGTGTAATAGGTAGCAGGCAATGCGTTCAAATTAAAATTTTTGAATGCACTAGGTGTTTTTGCTTTTCCAATCATAAGCAGGGGTAACCTGTGATTGCCGGTGGCATTTGCACAAACCATTAAAGTGATCCGATCTTTTTGGACTTTAAAACCCGGGGCTGATGTCTCCGAAAGTGATGCTAATGTTTTTTGTGGTAAAGCTTTCCAATTGAGCCTGGTTTCGTCACAATTGTACACTTGTTCCTTAACGAGGTTTAATTTGGCCACTTTCTCTTTAAATTGTTCTCTGTACTCGGCAATAACTGCGCTATTTGCACTAAGTTTTTCACCACTAATGTCTAGTTTCCGAATGCCATGGCGACACTTAAACTTATCGAGCTTTAAAATTACTATGCTTACTATAAAATTAGGATCTCCGTCAAGTTTTTTGTTAATTTCAACCACCTTGGCCATTATTACGGGGCCTGAAAGTGGGATTCCTTGATTCTATGCTTGTATAAACCAACGATACATAACAGTGTCCAGTTGGTCATATTTTGCTGATTTCATGGTTTTACGAGTCTTATGATCTCCATCGATGTTTTGCATTTTTGAAACATGTTGTTCTATTTTTTCAGCATCGCGTCTAATGTCGTTCACTGTGGTTCTTCCAACATTGTAAATGAGAGCAATACTAATGGGAGTTTCACCTTTTTTCAAACGTTTAATAATCTCAATTTTCTGGTTGAGATCTAACACGACCAGTTTACGCTTTTCAGCCAGTTTTTAGCTGTTGCACAAAAACAAAAGAGAAAAGAAACCTTAACAACAAAACTTACTGGTGTGAATGTCACTATCGTATGCCAAAACAATTAAGCCACTACGCAACAAATAACGTACAGCACCGAGTACAACAGCTTCTCAGCCACAACTGAAACTGACCATGTGTGTTCAATAGCTAAGTGGGCCAAGAACGTGACTCATCAATAGAACAATAGTGAACCACTCTGGCGCTTCCGCCGCTCAGGAGTAAAGCGAGGATGATTTTTCGTGGCAATCTGGTTACTGTCCATAGAGTATGATACGGACTGACAGTTAACAGAAACTGACGGTAAAAAGAATGACGGTTAATCGAAGTTTCACTGTATATTCATCTTCTCTTAAAACAGTAAAAACTTTTCCATTTTTATGTCCTTCAAAGCAGTGGGTGTACTCATGTATTTTTACTGCAACATTTGTCACAAAGTTTATGCAAAAAATATTATGCAAAACATTGAGCAGATAAATTGACATTAGAGTTGAATCATTAGTTACATTCAAATTTGTGTGTTTAGATAGAACATTTTTCAGACGTGGATTGTTCAGTTTGCACAAGGTTATGTCTGCTGCAACAAAGACATCACATAAATCCATATAAAAGTGTGCCTTCAGATTCACTTTATGAAATACTCGTTCTAAATATTATTCTTGCCCTGTCATCAGTTGCTGGTTTCTACTTTAGACCCTTGATATGTTGCAACATTTAATATTTTTGGTTCACAGACTTCACACGCAGCTGACAGTACAGTACTTTACCACTGCTTGTAAAAACTCCTGAGTATTCTATAACTTATCCATTGAGGTTTTTTGCAAACTTGATGATTCTTCTGGCTTAGTGGATACAATTACTAAATATAGACACTTAAAGACTTTTCTACTTACCTATTTAGAACTGATGTTTCACACTGTAGGTTGTATCCAGTACACGTGGTGGTATGTACACAATTTAACACGCTCATAGACTACTTGACAGCTGAATACAAACTGGAAGCGTTGATGACTCGACTGTGGACCACTGCCACATGCAAATGTTATATAGTGGTAACAAAAGAGGATTCACTCTAATTTCTGTCATATGGGTAATTTTGAACTAATGTTTTCGAAAAACCTAGTAAAATGGCAAGTAACATAGGAGTCGAAAATATATAATTGTTATGGACTTACATTAAAATCTTGATTTACCAACAAGCATGTACAAAATTGTGTGAAACTATTAAAAACATTTGCATGGTAGATGAATGGTATTGAGAGGGTAAAAGGTCAAGAGCCAGCAATTCTTTTAATGTAGTATTGGCAAAAAGGAATCTTTGGAAAATCTGTAGGGTACTTTGATTAAGAATTCTAAATATCAAAGTTTAAAGTGTTTCATTCTTCACTAGTTATATCCTTATTTGTACGAATATGCAATAAAACCTTTGTACCTAAACACAGTTCATCTAGAGGCTTAAAATGGAAGGGATTCCAATACAGAACAACATTCAAGGTTTTTTTTCTAGATACTCCTCTTTCATCTAGCAGTCTAATATCGTTTTCAGG
The DNA here is from genome assembly GCA_034769895.1 of Magicicada septendecula. Classification (NCBI taxonomy): domain Eukaryota; kingdom Metazoa; phylum Arthropoda; class Insecta; order Hemiptera; family Cicadidae; genus Magicicada; species Magicicada septendecula. The sequence goes on along the minus strand of CM068368.1, from coordinate 400,656,705 downwards.
ACTCCTTCAACATTGTGATAAATAGTATGAATTTGAGAAATTGTAGATTGCATCTTTAGATATAAAGAATTGAAGATTGACAAGACAGAAGCTAGAAAATAAAGAGCAATTTTTGTTTCACCACTATTTAGTTTCTGCAAAAATTGTGTTACATGCCAGAAGTCAAACATTTGCCATGCCATAAGTAAAAATGTTTGATGGCCTCACAGTGTTCTGGAAGCCTAGATTCAATCATATGTGAAGAAAGCCAATGCATCTTACTGGGATGAAATAATTTGTGGGGTTTTGTTTTCACAAAATTATAAATTATTTCACTTCACATAGGGCTACACTAAAAGTAGAAGTAACTATATGCTTCTCTTGTGAGGTCTTGTATGCCCATAAGTTAATTTCAAGCAATCATAAGATCTGCACAATGTGAATGAATGACAAATAAATGCATTTCATCAATTGGACGGTGAATGTTGTGCCCCTAACAAAGAAGTCATTCTGCCTGGTGCAAAACTAGTCATTTTGATATAACGTGTTTCTAATTGTGTCACTGAGTAGAAGTAACACCAGTAGCATCAGTTATTACATTACTCTCACACAGCACACCTACGAGAGCACAGTACACCTCCTTTCCATGTATGTAATACACAACTGTTTTATGTATCCCCTTTTATATAGAATCATCAACAATAAGACTGAAGTTGCTTATATGAAATGTGCCAATTAATTGCTTCAAATTTCCATTTCTGTAATTTATAATTTGTAATTCCTATCAATTGGTGTTCTACCATTCTTGTTCAGCAATCGCTGAGTTAGTACACAGCGTTTATGTGTTTTGATAAATGTTCTATTACCCAAGAACAATCATGCTTTGGCACAAACTTGCAAGTGAAATTTCACTAGTCTTAATCGTTTCATTTAATTTTGCTGTGCCACTAATGAAAGGCATATCACTTAGTTTTATTCAATTTTTCACAGCAGCACCATTAACATGTTTCTTTACTCTGTTAAGTTTTATAAGATCTCTTTTCCTCATGCAATCTTCAAATCACAATCACACACACTACAATAAGCCTATATGGAATGTTATTGCTTTTTTGGAGCTACCCACAGAACGTTTTTTTTTATTTTTCCCATTCACAGTTTTATTTTGTAATATACCGTATTTGACTTTTTTACTTTTATCTTTTTATTCTAAGGGAAAACGATGATAAAGTTTTGAGTGAGGGTATACTCAAATAAAGTATTATAAAGTGATTGCAATCCCTTCTTTGTTGTATGGATAACAATTATGGGCCTGTAGGAAAGGAAGGTTTAGGTTGATGGAATCCTCAGAAATGAGATTTCTTCAATCATTGAAGGGTTGTACAAGACTCGAGCACATAAGAAGTAATGATATAAGTCAGGAATTAGGTGTATAACTGATAATAGAAATATAGTAGAACCCTGCGAATCTGAAATTTTGGATAATCCGAATAGGTTTTTGAAAAATAAAATTCTTATGAAACACAGTAGTATGCACAACTTTATTATAGCAACTCAGACAAAATTATTATAAACAGAATGCTATATACAAAAACAGTTGTATACGGTAATTAATGATAGGTCCAATAGGTGTATTTACAATATAAATCAAATAGTGTGTACAGTAAACAATTTTACATGAAAATAAACAATCAAGTATACAAGCCGGTACCAATTTGAAAGCTTGATCTTGAAACAGTTCCGACAGGCAGGGTAAGGAAGGACGGGTCGTATGCAGTTGGAACTGAAAACATCCGCTGTCAATGGTTTGCAATGCTCCAGTACGCTCTGCTTACATCCTTGATATCTCGAAACTTTTCCTCAACACTTTCTCAAATCTTAAAATTTTACTTGGACTTTCAGAAAACGGTTAAGCAAAAAAAAATTATAGGTCATCGCTTTGAAAAAAAAGTTCCCTGCTGGATGAAAAAATGCTTACACTCGCATACTTATTTGATGCCCATTTGAAGAAATTTACAATTACATTAATAATTTACAGCTTTAGTATTCAACTACTTTTCCGAAAATGTATAAATTTAAGTATACCAAAGATTTGTTATAAATGAGCACAAACTATTAAAATATTATCTGGTATAAAGTAATGCAAATAGTCACCTACAGAGTAACAGCATGATATTTTTAAGTAGACTTTTAGCTTTTGTCCTTGCCAGCTGTCGTCAAGGTCAAGCTTTCAGATTGGTACCGGCGTGTATACGAAAATTATTTAAAAAGTACATAGACTTTTTTAAAAACAAAGTCAGTCAACTTCTTCTGGCAAAGTCTGGATATTCGGGACGATGCAGCAATAAACATGACATCAGTTGGCATAGGTTTGTTGTGCTGTTCAATGTATTGTAATGCCACCTCCGATGCTGAAGTGCCTTCTGTATTTGAAACTGGTTCTGACTCAGGATCTGCATCATTACTTTCTTCAGAAACCTTCTGCTTGAATATAAGCCACATTATCACTGTCTGAATAGTCCTGGTGGCCTTTGTCAATATTAACCCACTGAATAACGTCATTCTCATCACTGTCTTTACAACCTGGTAGCTGCTTCACCATCGGAGGAATGGATTCTGTTTCACTTATGTCTTGCATTGACGTTCATTGATTTAAATTAAATTAAATGTCTATAACTCTATAACATTAGGCAATAAGTTTCTCCAGAATTTTATTATGGTCTCACCCTTACACTGTCCCATGATTCAGCAATCCAATAAATAACATCTTCGATAGTGATTTCCATTACTTTCTGAGATAAAGAAAGATTTTCATAATCATCATCAATGAGCAACTGAAGAAGATTTTTCCTGTACATGCATTTCATGTTGTGCAGCATGCCCTGACCCATAGGCTGAAGTAATGGTGTTACATTTAGAGGAAGAAATACAGCCCTTATATTGCCACAGATTAATTCAGACTCTTTGGGGCATGATGGAGCATTTTCAATAACCAACAATACTTCAACAGGCTTTTCTCAGAATAGATTTTTACTGCAGGTACAAATTGTTGATGAAACCACTCCTTAAATAATTGCACATTCAACCAAGATTTATTCTGATTTTTGTAATAATCTGGAAGTGCATTCATATTGACATTTTTAAAAGCTCTCAGTTTAGCCAATTTTCCAATGATCATAAGTGGCATTTATTTGTCCCTGTTACATTGCTACACGCTAATATACCATTAAGCGTTCTTTGCTTACTTTATATCCACAAGCGCAGGATTTATTTTGAGACACCAAACTTTTAGATGGAAGCATTTTAAAAGTTAAACCTGTCTCATCACAGTTGTAAACTTGCTCCATAGACATGTTTAAAGAAATATTTTTATAGCAAAATTTTTAAATTTAATTTCATAATCATCAGTGGCAGTTTGATCAGAAGATAAAATGTCACCACACATGGATAGTTGATGAATTCCATATCTTTTTCCTATTGATCTAACCAACCATTACTTGCGGTAAATAAAACATCTCCTTTAAGAGAGAGTTCAATTGATTAGCCTTTTCTTGTATGAGTGGTCCACTTAAGAGAGTGGTCCTCCGTAGGACTACGTAAACAGGCGGCTGTTTATAACGAACTGAAGAGAGTTACAACAGCATGTACTGTGTACAATATTCATACATAAAAGAGAGGGGTGACTATGGTCAATGTTATTTGTGTATGTGGTCATTGACACTGATGGGCAAGCGGAAATTAATACACTGACTGGGACATAGGCTGCAGTGAAATTAATACACATTCCACATAACTTACCTTTTACATCTGCTTAATCTGAACTATTCATAATCTGAACAGGGGTCGGTCCCAATTAGTTTGGATTCGCGGGGTTCTACTGTATAGAAATAATATCATGGTATATGGAAAATGGAGGGACTATGTTATGCATATGTTCCTGGATAGAATACCAAGGCAGGCTATGAACTATGAACCTGTGGAAAAGCGAAGTGTTGGGCCAGAATAGGCAGAAGTGTTCAATCCTGGCCAGTAAGAAGAAGAAAATTTTTTGGTTCTGATACCAATACACAGAATCCAAACTTGAACTCATATTGCTACAGACATAAGAACACTACAATACATGAATCCACTTACTTGATCAACTGATTTGCACAATGAACACAGGAATATACTATAAACATTTATAGACAGCATTTTCAATTATAGTTTGGACAGAAACTCCATATATTTGAAGTCAGATGTAAAAACTGAAGAATGACATGACACTGAAACTGAAGCTAGACAAAATTTGTAATATTTCTACCAAATTCAAAATTTTCTGGAATGTTAAAAACAATTTACAAGATTTTCCAAAATTTTGCAGTAGGCCTACCTAGCAACACGCGTTTTTCATGTATTTAATTGGCACACTAGGCAACCTGGTTGTTTAATACTATAAATAAAAAATAACGTAACTCGCTAGAATAAACGTGGTAATGCTATTCACCCTTGAATACATTTTTCCTGCCTTAATGTGTGTTTTAAAATTTTTCATGAAATTTGAAGTCACAATTTTAATTTTTTTTAATCTGGCAAAATCATGAAAATATAATGAATTAAAAATCTTGTCACTTTAGTAGTGAAATAAAAAAAAATTTCTCTTACTTGAATTTGTGTTATGCCTGGAAGCGTGACCTAATATACCACACAACGGTACATTGGAGTTTGTAACATGTTGTGGTAGATTAGCTGATATCGTTTAAAGTGTGGAGGTGCTGTATAGGTTATTTGTTGAAGAAAGAGTAGTTTGGAATCTGAAACATCAAGAAAGTAAGAAACTGAAGTGGATTTTACAAGGATGGATAGGCCTTTGTTTGTTTTCAAACAAGAAGCTTTGAGTAGAACACAAAGTGTCAAATCTTGGAAGTCTAAAAGATATAGTAAGTAACCAACATGGAGATGCAACATAAACTTGCCATGCCTACCATGAGCAGGAACAACAAAGGTTGATTTTCATACAAAAGGTGAGCCAGTTAAGCAAGTCATAATTTAAGACTTCCTGAAACAACCGTTGCTTTTAACCTACTTGATATAATTTCTTAAATGGCTGGAGTGTTATGTTGACACTGAATGGGGATGTGTGTGAATATTAAAAGGAGGTTCTTTTTGTTTGCTGGAGTAAAATATTCTATGAACGGAAGAACTTGCAGGTGTCATTTGTTTATATCAAAGACAAGAACAAATGCAAATTTATAACATTACAAATTACCAATTTTAAATGTAATTTAAATTGTGTAGCCCCACGCTTTTGGGAGACAAAATTATATAACAACACAATTTGCATTTATATAATGTACTGAATTCATGAGTGTAATCGTAATAAGAAGATAATACATTATTTAAGTTTAAAATTGTTCCATTTTATTTATTAAACAAAATCTTTCATTTCGCATATTACATATTGACTCATTATTATATCGTTTGTATGAATCTTTTGTACACAACTTATTGCTAACAAATTACATACACAAGTTATACATAAATCTTATTATCTAATTTTAATTAATTAAATATTTATTTTGCTCTCGGCTTACTCATTGTGTATTCAACTTTTTGCAATTGCTGATTAATTTGCTTCAATAATGAGTTTACTTGTATTCAAATTTCTTTTATATTAATTTGATTTAACTTTCTACTGCATATGCATTCTCCTTTATCAACAAGACTTTACTATTTACGTTAATTCAAAAATTAAATATTTCTCTTATCATTTACGTTACTCTCAATTACTAACTTTAATACAAGAAATATTATTCTAACTTTTATTCTGCTTTTACATTTATGTACAATTTATTTATTTTAATACTGGTTGAATGTCTTTCATTCCAACTTTAATTAGTGTCTTTCAATGTCTATAATTACAATGGTTTTTTTATCACCTCGTTTGACATGGTTACTTATCCGTATGTCCGCCTTTTGTCCTCTGGTCGTGTCCTTCTGGTCCTCTGGTCGTGTTCTTCTGCATGTATTGTTTAATAGTCATCTTGCCTCACATCATATGCTGCCGGTGTGTCCATAGACCTCATCGTATGTACTCTGCTGCTCTGGTTGTGCATCTAGTTTGTCCTGTGACTCTTACTATAGATGTGAATTAGCGTCGTCGACTGACATAGCCTCCTGTGGCAACGGTTGAATCGAGAAGAAGAGACTTTATTAGCGCGACCTGGTATTTATAGTCAGGTCGTGCAAAAACTCATGTCTGAACAATATTTAACCTGTCAGATTCTGTCGAAGCGTCACTTCTCCCACTCTGGTTCAATTCACAATTTTCACCTATCTTCGCGAATTACAATGTTTGTTTCACATCACTCGATGCACAATCGATCACTAATTTTTATATGTTTACTATACGTAAATTACACTTCTTTATGTTAATCACAAAAAGAGCTATTCATTTTTTACGCATAGTAAATGCACCTTTCGTCACATTACTACGGTCTTTTAACACTTTATTCACCTTTAATTTCTATACACTTTGGTGTATTTTGTTTTAGCCTATCGTACATAGTTTTCTTATAATTAAAATAAACATACAACTATTCTACTTGAAAAGAGTTGGTTACATTTCAGAAATGGACAGGCTTCACACACACAAACAAAATACACGTGTACAAAACGCTAGCGACAGGTGTGTCGAAAATGCATGTCCATGCATGAATTCTGCGCTCCCTATTTTTAACTACGCTCCAGCTTATGCAATCTGAATCATGTTTATTAATTCATATTTATTTATTTTTATTTATTTCATTTATTTTGGCAATGCACAGTACCGTTAATGGTTGTACTGTTGCATTATTTCCCTGCTTGGTGAAAAACATTTTTAATACCAAATTAAAATTTTTTTTCTGCCTTTTTATTAGACAATAATATGGTATTGTTTTTATTTATCAACACATTTATTTATTTTATGTGCTACTAATAATGAGTATGCGATTTTTCAATTTTACCCTTTTTTGGAGGTTTGAGCAAATATTCCCCCCCCCCCTATGCGAGTAGAGTTGATATTGTAGTATATCCGCATCAGTTGTTGCTACTTCAATTGTTCTAGTGACCCAGTTATTCATGAATGGAATTTTCTTCAAAGCCTGGTGTGATTACTTACCAACTTCTCTCCTTCTTGCATCGTCATTTATCTGTGAGTAAGGGTTGAATTCTATCTTCTCTTAACGTTTTATACCAATCTTCACTCTTACATTTCCTTTCTGATCGCTCATAATTTTCTTCATTCTTACCATGTGCTGAAATACACTTCCGTAACAGAATATGTTTTTAGCTTTGTAGTGGGTCGCATCATCGGATACAGATGAACTGCCTTAGATACCCGTCTATATCCAGACTATTATGTGCTTAACTCGCTCGATGTTTTAATCGTAGTACTGAGTCCTAAGTAGTCTCTACCCCTCGACTTCCACTTGCTTTCTTCTGTGTCCTGTGTCCTTGCATTTTCACTAAGGTATGAAGTTTTCGCTTGATCAGCCGTCTGACAATCATAACATTTATTTCTCTCTTTTGTAACTCTCTTAAACATATTATTAATATTATATATATATATATATATATATATATATATATATATATATTATTTCAATCACTTTCTGCTACAGTCCGTTTCTTGATGTATATAATACTTTAATTTATAACTAAATTTACCTCAAGATATATTTTTTTCCTATTAGGGACATGTTTCGAGAGTTCTTGTTCTCCCATCTTCAGCCTTCGCCATCTTGTTTCTGGTGAAGTATTTGTGTGTTGGCTTCTGGATGTTATTAAGGTAGTTTGTTGGTCTTTGGTCCTTCAAAGTTGTATTATTGTGTGTGGTTGTGGTATCTGTTTTTGTATTTTGTGTATTTTCGATGTTGAGTGCTTTGAATATTGTGTCATGTTTTGTATTGATTTGTATTTGTTCTGGTATTAATTTGTTTTGTGTTTTATGTTTGTAAATCTGTAAATTTTCCCAAATGTTCATTATGGTGCCTTTGTGTGGTATATGTTTTATTAGTGTTACATTGGTTATGTCTGGGAATTCATGTCCTGTGTTTATTGCATGTGTGGCTAAATTGGATTTATATATATTTGGTTTTTTGTATGCATTTAGGTGTTCAAAATAAGGTTTTTTCAGCTGTTTTTTTGTTTGTCCTATATAACATTTATTGCAATCTTGGCATTCAATTTTGTATATACCGTTGGTTGTTGTATTATCTTTGTTGTGTGAGCTATTTAGATTTTGTAATTTATTTTTATTAGTTTTGTATGCTATTTTTATATCTGTGTTTTTAAATAGTTTTGTTAGTTTTGTCATTTTATTATTTATATATGTGAATGTGGCCCATTTTTTGTTTTTGTTATTATTTATGTGTTGTTCAGTTTGATTAATTCTTAATTGTTCAGTTTTTATTTTGTATTTGATTTTATTTTCTATTTTGATCATAGTATTTTTATTGTATCCATTTGCATAACCAATTTGGTATATTATATTTCTTTCTTTGTCAGTTTCTTGTTTGTTTAGGGGTATTTTGTACATTCTGTTAAATAACGAATAAAATGCTGCCATTTTATGTTGTGGTGGGTGGTCAGAATGGTTAGGTATAATGATGTTAGTGGAAGTTGGTTTTCTATATATTGCATATTGTATGTGTTTGTTGTATCTTGTGATGGTTATGTCTAAATAGTTGATTTTGTTATGTTTTTCTTTTTCTTCTGTGAATTGTATTTTGGGATGTATGTTATTGATTTGTTTCAGTATGTTCTCTGCATTTGTGTTTTTGTTATTTGATACATATAGTCCATCATCTACATATCTTATCCATATGCCATCTGGGTCATGTGTTTTTATGATATTTTGTATTTTGGTGTCTATGTGTTGTAGGAATATTTCTGCTATTATGCTTGATAATGGTGATCCCATTGCTAAACCTTCTTTCTGTTGATAAATTTTGCTATTAAATTCAAAGTAATTTTGTTTTAGTATTAGTTGGAGACTATTTTTTATTTCGGTTGTATATTGTTTGTTTTCATTTTGTTCTATAAGTTTGTTTATTATTATGTCAATTGTTTCTTCTACTGGGATATTAGTGTACATGTTTGTTATGTCATATGATGTGAAAAATGTGTTTAAAATAAAATAAGATTTGAAAAAACAAAAAGACTTATACAATCAACAAAAAATTAACACATTAAAACAACAAAACAAAAATCAAGAACAAAAAAACAAAAATAAACACACATTTTACCCTCGAATCATTAACCTCAGCAATACAGAATTTAACAAAAAAGAAACAGAATATTTAAACAATATGTCAAAAACTAACATAACCCAAAATGCAAACAAAAATCTAGAAAATTTAATAGTAGAAACAGAATTTGCCATTAACCTAATAAAAGACAATATACAAGAAGAAAAAAGAACAGAAGCAACACATATAATTAAAAAAATAATCACTAGCGAAATGAAAAACAAAGATAAACAAAAGAAAAACAATAAAACAATAAAAGAAATTAAAAATAAAGTAAAGAACAATAATTTAATAATAACTAAAGCAGACAAAAGTCAAGCAACAGTAATCATTGATAAAGCAGACTACATCAAAAAAACCGAAGAATTCATCAGCAATAATAAATGCGTGCAACTAGATAAAAACCCAACAGAAAACTATCTTAAACAAACAATAAAACTAATAAAAACAAATAAAAACATTTTCAACAATGAAAACATAGACATATATATAAACAATAATCCAGAACCACCTAAAATGAACAGCTTAATAAAAATACACAAATTAAACAACCCAATACGTCCATTAATCAATTTCAAAAAAGCTCCTACATACAAAATAGCAAAAATAATAGCACAAAAACTAAAAAGTAACCATCTAACAAATAACCATCATAACATAAAAAATACATACGAATTAATAGACAAACTAAAAATAATAAATATAAATGTAAACACATTTTTCACATCATATGACATAACAAACATGTACACTAATATCCCAGTAGAAGAAACAATTGACATAATAATAAACAAACTTATAGAACAAAATGAAAACAAACAATATACCATCGAAATAAAAAATAGTCTCCAACTAATACTAAAACAAAATTACTTTGAATTTAATAGCAAAATTTATCAACAGAAAGAAGGTTTAGCAATGGGATCACCATTATCAAGCATAATAGCAGAAATATTCCTACAACACATAGACACCAAAATACAAAAAATCATAAAAACACATGACCCAGATGGCATATGGATAAGATATGTAGATGATGGACTATATGTATCAAATAACAAAAACACAAATGCAGAGAACATACTGAAACAAATCAATAACATACATCCCAAAATACAATTCACAGAAGAAAAAGAAAAACATAACAAAATCAACTATTTAGACATAACCATCACAAGATACAACAAACACATACAATATGCAATATATAGAAAACCAACTTCCACTAACATCATTATACCTAACCATTCTGACCACCCACCACAACATAAAATGGCAGCATTTTATTCGTTATTTAACAGAATGTACAAAATACCCCTAAACAAACAAGAAACTGACAAAGAAAGAAATATAATATACCAAATTGGTTATGCAAATGGATACAATAAAAATACTATGATCAAAATAGAAAATAAAATCAAATACAAAATAAAAACTGAACAATTAAGAATTAATCAAACTGAACAACACATAAATAATAACAAAAACAAAAAATGGGCCACATTCACATATATAAATAATAAAATGACAAAACTAACAAAACTATTTAAAAACACAGATATAAAAATAGCATACAAAACTAATAAAAATAAATTACAAAATCTAAATAGCTCACACAACAAAGATAATACAACAACCAACGGTATATACAAAATTGAATGCCAAGATTGCAATAAATGTTATATAGGACAAACAAAAAAACAGCTGAAAAAACCTTATTTTGAACACCTAAATGCATACAAAAAACCAAATATATATAAATCCAATTTAGCCACACATGCAATAAACACAGGACATGAATTCCCAGACATAACCAATGTAACACTAATAAAACATATACCACACAAAGGCACCATAATGAACATTTGGGAAAATTTACAGATTTACAAACATAAAACAAAAAACAAATTAATACCAGAACAATTACAAATCAATACAAAATATGACACAATATTCAAAGCACTCAACATCGAAAATACACAAAATACAAAAACAGATACCACAACCACACACAATAATACAACTTTGAAGGACCAAAGACCAACAAACTACCTTAATAACATCCAGAAGCCAACACACAAATACTTCACCAGAAACATGATGGCGAAGGCTGAAGATGGGAGAACAAGAACTCCCGAAACATGTTCCTAAAGGAAAAAATATATCTTGAGGTAAATTTAGTTATAAATTAAAGTAATATATATTATTATATTATTAATAGTTGAACTCTTCTCACAGACATAAATAACATTTTCAAAGCTGATGCATATTCTACGTTTTCAAGTATGGGTTTTTATTAATTATGCAACACTTCATTTGATACTACTACCTTCCAATCTTGGTTTACCAGTCTGAAGAGAATAGTGGTATACTTCCTATTGCTGGTAATTGCTCTTAATTATACTCTTTTGTAGATCTTCTTTTTCTTACGCACTTTTGCTAAAATCTCATGTTATCATATAAGCCTTCTTTATATTATATCTCCGTGGAGATTGCAATTTTTTTCTATTTACCTCTTATTCTTAACATATTATTGTTCCTTATTATTTAATTTCTTATCTTATTAATAATTAATACAGTAATATTTTCAACATAATTATTTACATGAGGGCATTGAGTGCGGTTTAATTCACACCCTCCTTAGTTTAGACTACACAATAGTTTGTCGCATACAGGAAATACATTGTCCCTGTGTAGCATAGTCACTGTGTATAGCATTGTTCTGACCCTCGTGTTGACATTCCATTGTAACGCTGCGACTGTGCGATCACTGACATGACTGCATAACTCACATGTTTATAGGGTGAAAACTTTATTCTCCCTCTTGTCCAAACGGAATCTCCCCTTTTTTTTCCTTGTAACAGTCGCAATCCATTGCAATAGTTTGCTTGAGGCCTACATAAACAGCTGATCGTCTTTTTGTTCGTGGCTTATAATAATAATCACCGTAGTTTTTATAATTATAATTGTGATTATTGTCATTATAATCAACGTTCGCTCAATACTCACTGTGCGTATTCTTGCCGCAAATGTTGTTTTTCCAACGTGTTACTGTTTTAATTGCTTTACTGTGAGTTTGCATAGCAATTGGATATTCCTATCACTAAGGTATGATTGTTTATATCCTACTTTATATTCTTCCCTAGTGTTAATTATCTCACTAGAAATATCATCCTTAATTATGAACGTCTCTTCTCTCTTACTTTAAATGATTATGGTTTGTTCACATAACATTGTTTCAATTCTAGTTTCTACTGCTGCTATGCGCGTATTAGTGTCGTCAATTTTATCAGATAACTGCATCGTGCTATCGGCGATTTCTTGTTTTAATTCGCTAAGTGTATTATTAAAATATTTTCTCATGTCTGAACAATATTTAACCTGTCAGATTCTGTCGAAGCGTCACTTCTCCCATTCTGGTTCAATTCGCAATTTTCACCTGTCTTCGCGAATTACGAAGTTTGTTTCACATCACTCGATGCTCAATCGATCACTAATTTTTATGGGTTTACTATATGTAAATTACACTTCTTTATGTTAATCACAAAAAGAGCTATTCATTTTTTACATATATTAATTGCACCTTTTGTCACATTACTATGGTCTTTTAACACTTTATTCACCTTTAATTTCTATACACTTTGGTGTATTTTGTTTTAGCCTATCGTACATAGTTTTCTTATAATTAAAATAAAACATACAACTATTCTACTTGAAAAGGGTTGGTTACATTTCAGAAATGGACAGGCTTCACACACACAAACAAAATACACGTGTACAAAACGCTAGCGACAGGTGTGTCGAAAATGCATGTCCATGCATGAATTCTGCGCTCCCTATTTTTAACTACGCTCCAGCTTATGCAATCTGAATCATGTTTATTAATTCATATTTATTTATTTGTATTATTTATTTCATTTATTTTGGCAATGCACAGTACCATTAATGGTTGTACTGTTGCAATATATTATCATGTATCCAAGGATGAAAATAAAATTAGATTGAATGCTAAGAGAGTCTTTAGTTATTTGTATTAATGTCTCTCATTTCCCTCTTTCTCTTCTCTTTTGTCGCTTTTGAACAGAAACATTTGACATTCTTTTTTAAGCATCTGTATAGGCCTATATATAAAATTCTCAGTGAATGAGTAAAGACATTAATTGCTGTGACTAACAATTGATTAACAATTAACTGTCATTCTATGTCACATGATTCCGACATAATTTGAACAAGGATTTGACAAGGTTTCCCAAATAATGTATTTTTATTATTAGCTTTCCAGTTGGTACCTTTAGGTTCATATCCCAAAGTCTCAAAATTGCCAAAACTAAACATTATATTTAGATTTTAGTTAAAATTGTCTTTAATTTTAGTTTCACATAGATTTTTATTCAGTACCACACACACCACGGGTATATGCGGGGAGGGTACAAACCAGTCATAAGACTGAAGGACTACGACAATAGATTTTTATGAATTTTTCAAATTTTTGTCCATCACATTTTTGCCTTCTGCCCCCTATCTTTTTTTTTAGGAATAAATTTCAAAAAGCAATAGGAGACTGTGGAATAAAATTATGATCACACATGCCAAGTTTCCAAGTTTCATGAAAATCAGTTGATCATTCAAAAGTTATTGTAAGACAAATTCCAAACAAAAAGACATATATACACATCAACAGACAGAGAAATACGACATGATCAAGTTTAAATAGAGAACTCGCTTCACTTGTTCAATAATTTGCTGATTTCACAATTTGAATCATATATGCATGCGCTTTTTGTGTTTGTTATTAACTGGGCTTTGAGTATCAAGCTTTACTTTCTTATGTGGAGACTTGTTTTTTTAATTCAGTAGAGTTTTATTAGTAGAACAATGACAAAATCTCAAAGGAAATAGCATGATTTAAAAAGAAAGGAAAAATGGACATTTTAGAATGATTTGATAAGTTGAAGAAATGAACCGAAAAATGCAGCAGCTCAGTTACAAATATCCCATCTGTTACTGTATAAAATTTTTAAAAATTATGGCTCAAAACTGTTAATAATCAAGATGCTTCCATTAAAAATCTATTAATGTGCCACATAGCCAAGGAACTTGCTAGAAAAACAGGAAAAGTTGCCACTGATAGTTAGTTTTATCACTGGAAGGAAACAGAGAAGAACATTGTCTTCTAATGATTGCATGGTGAATGGAAGGATGCCAACTTATAGGGGCTGAGAACTGGATAAATAACAAATGGCCCAAGATTACTGCTGAGTATCCACCTTGCAATATATGCAGCATAGATGAAATTGGAATGTACTATTGCCTCAGCACATTTATTTATTAAAGAGCCTAAATACCAAAAGCCGTAAAACTTTGGCAAAGGACTAAATTCAAAATTCATACAAAACAAAAATTAGTACTGTGCTACTGTGTGTGTTCAGTAACAAAAACAACTTTTGATATTAGAAAAACAAAAAGCCCTTGATCTTTCAAAGGAGTAAATGACTTGCCAGTAGAGTATTATTCCGACTCTAAGGCTTGGATGGTGGCAGCTTTTTTAATGAGTAGTTAATTAAATGGAATAATGTTTGTTTTGCTTGTAGACAGGTGTACAGCACCATGCAGTGTTACAGTAATGTTAAAGTAACATGGCTTCCTACTGATACAATAGCACTCACCCAATCTTGTGACCAGGGAATAACATACCCTGGATAATTACTCAGGGAATAATTAGAACTAATAAAAACATACTACCATTGAGAAATGCGTTCTGAAACTTTGTCAGACATGGCACAAAATCAACCAATAGCTGCAAACAAATTGGCCAAGAAAACAACTATCTAAATGCTTTGCATTTTTTAACAATGTCATGTAATCTGGTATTCAAAAATATCATTAAAAATTGTTTTAAGCGAGGTGGGTTCATTAAAGAAGTTGTAAGAAAGAAGGTTTAGGAAAAAATATCCAGCCTCCAGATATGATGAGAGAGGAAGTGCGATGACTAGATGGAAGTAGATGAACATGTTATCATAGCAGCCAACCTCACTGAGGAAGATGTCTGTGAAGCAATTGTTTCTACATCTAAAGCAATAAAAGCAGAAGCATGTAAAGTTGATGGAGATATCTGAGAACAAATCTACTGGTAAGAACATATATAGAAGTAGAGCAAGCTTTAGTCCACTGTAAAGCTAAACATTTTCAAAACCATTATGAATATTAGGGATTTACTAATGACCTTCTGATAAAAGACAGCAAGCAATCATCTACACAATAATGTTTTAAAAACTAGTGTAGCTGCAGTACAGTGTTTGAATTTTGTTTACAATTCAATTTTTATTGACACGACTTTAATTTTCTTTTATTTTGGAATTATGTTAATAATGTTTGTTTTTCAAAATTTTACTTCAGTTTTTTCATGTGTTTTTTAATAACAAGTGTAAAAATACTGTAATTTCACTATTACTGTGTTATAAAATTCACTACAATAATAATACCCCATGTCTGTTATAAATTAAAACAAAACACATTCTTTAAAATTTATTTACTGTGTTTTTATTTTGTGTCAAGTTTTACTGAGGATGAGTTAGTTTCATTTTGAAGAGCTAAAGTTACAATGGCAACAAGGCTCATATAACAATGTTATATATTTTATAGAAGTACTGAACATGAATATATTGCTATGACAATTATGTAATGCTCTCAAAAAGTCGACAGGTGAGTTACATAAAAGTTCTACATGTTTCTCAGCTAGCCGAGCAGGTGCAGTTTCTCTGTCAAGGCCAAGCACTTGAGTACCTTTGAGGCTGTTGTGCACTCTTAACTATGCAAATTATGCTGGATCACTGCCAAAAGAATGGAAAATTATTCTGGAATAACTGCAGGCTATATATAAGCAACAGCAGCCAGCTTAGTTAGTTACACATGGCGAGATTGTAGGGTGCAGGTCAAGTGATTGTTGCTGATTAGTGGAAAGTGATTATTGTTTGTAATTAGTGCGGAACTCGAGTAGCTGAGAATTATTATTGCGTGTGGACAAATTTAACTTGAATTATCATATGAGAGTATCTTGTTGATTTCAAATTGTTATATGTGACCAATTAAAGTTGGTAATTTGTGACTTAATTGGTGTCTGAATTTTGTTTCCACTGTATGATACGACGATCCATGAGGCCATCGTAACAATATTTTTGGCTACATATTTTATTTCATTTATGATACACATTTCACACTTACCAATCTCTCACAGCACTATTATAGTATAATAGTGTATAGGCTATATTTATACTGTTTCGGAGAAGACCAAGCACTTGACGAAGGCTCGATTATTCCCTCTGTCAAAATGTCCTATACTAACTGAGATATTTCCTCTTGCTTAGATATTGGATGCCTAAAGGAGGTTGGCGTATCAGTGTTGTATCTCTGGTATTGATGCAATGTTGTACTAGAAAGGTTCTTCCCAGTGACTGTCCCCGAACTGCAAAAGAGTCTTTAAATTCATGTAAAAACTGTCCAAGTTCATTTACCTCACCACTTGAGAGGCCATTAGAAGATCTGTTCAATAATTCCTGCAGTTCCTCTGGTAATTCAGAAGTGTCCGTAGTACTGCATCTTCTTTGCGTCATTCCGGTTACCCAGGCCCACAGGAGTCAATTTGTCTAGGAGCGTATTGCTTTGTAAAGTGACAGCTTTATCAAAAATATTGGCCACTCTAATAGGTACATTTCCGGTTTCATAAGGTTTTACTAAACTTTTGGCAATTAGTAGGCTACGCCTGGTGTGCTGACTACCTGGGGTTCAAATATAGAGCATTGGTTGTCCCTAGAATCTACCTCAGTTCTAACCATGATGACCTTTTTGGTTGGCGGAACAGTTACGGCCACTTGATTTATCACATCTGTCGATTTTTCTGATGTACTCATTGTGGAGAGCATTACCTTTTCTTTTCCAATTCTCAAGACATTGTTTTTGAAGTTGACTATAAATCCATATGCGTTCATAATGTCCACACCAAGAATTGCTTCATCCACAATGTCTGCAACAAGTACTTGATGATCAAACTCAAGACGACCGAGGCGTAGGTGTATCTCCACTTTTCCGAACACTTTTACAGGCCGTCCAGTAGCTGTTCGCAAGCTGTGCAAGAGCACCAGATTGTGGGGTATAAAATTAAAGGTAATTTAAACTATAATCTGAATGTACTAGTTATATTTGAAAATTTCAAATTTTTTTGACTTCAAGACCCAAAAAGTGGGTGAAAATTTTGATAAAATTGCAAAAATTCGTGTGGGGTATCAAGTTTAAGAAAATTTTAACTAACATCTGAATGTAGTGTTTAAGTTTTGGAAGTTTCAAAATTTAGGGACCCAAGGCCTAAAAAGAGATCAAAATCCAGCACAGTGTCAGCCTAAAAGGAATTTTAACTGAAATGAAATGTTTTGAATATTAAGTTCCTGGATTTTTTTGTCCATGACGTGTCTGTTGTTATTAATAAATTATATATATATTATAACAACAAATTACACATTTAAGTACATTAATTTGTAGAGTGCCAAATTCATACAACATTACTGGTAAAGTGTACCAATTAATGGAGTTTGGGTGTAATGGTAATAAGAGTAGTCATTGATTGAATTGTAACGAGTTTTCATAATTTTATTCATAAACCTCAAGCGTGTTTAAAAATTTCACTTACTTCGCCATAAATATTCATTATTATTCGCTTAAAAACGTTTAAATGTGGCAATACATTTATCATTAAATAAATCTTATATTCTACAGTAACAAAGTTATATTCTAAATATTTATTTGTTTATCTTAAAATTCAACTGCTCAGTCTAACTGTGTGCTTTACTGCAGTTTTGTTTTATTTTCTTTATATATCTTTCAGCTACGTTAATTTATGTATTGCATACATATTAATCATTGATTGCTTTACAAACTTTAAATAAAATTTAAATTTACTAAATTAATCGTTAACCATCAATGAACATATTTATTAAATTTAAATTAGATTCTCTGAACCTCTATATCTACATTTTACATAACTCTTATTTCTTTTTAAATTTCAAAGTGTCTTTTCAATGTCTTTAGTCTCTCATTTAAAATTTATAAATTGATTATCTGTCACCATGATTCTGTAGCTCATACCCATGTCCTCCGTTGATCCATAGGTCCTCTTCTGATGGAGTTCCCTGCATGTTCCCCCGGTTCCACTGTCGTCCTCCAGTTACTCGTCCCTCATGGTCCTATCTGGTTGCTGTAGTGTAGAATGATATGTTGCTCTGCACCAGCTGCTGTTGTTCTAGCAGATGCCTCTACTGTTCAGCATAGCGTTCCTCTGCATGATGTAACCTCGTAGCTTGTCTTAAGTGACGGACGTTTGTGTGTGTAGACACGTCAAGTATGTTCTATAATCGTGTTCGTAACCAGACTAAGAATTACTGTTTGATACTTAAGATGAATGTAGCGTCCATCCACATTTACTGTTCAATTAAAAAATTAAAACTCGCATCAATACTGGACATAGCGTCCCGCCGCTATTGAAGACTGATTGAGAAGGAGGCTGGCTTCTTCCGTGCCCTTATTTATATTCGAGCATCGTACCGTACCTGTTGGAACAGAATTCTGCCTGTCTGAAATTGCTTGGTGGCATCAGTTCCCCCACTATCGTCCAATTACAGATTTTCGCACATTTCTGCCAATGGCAACGTCTAATGTGAACTACAGGGTGCTCTAATGATGGATGATTTAATTACAAATGTTCAACGTAAATACCATCGTAATCGAATAATTTGTGTAATTACCACGCACTTAAAATCGCACTGAATTCGCACTGCGCGTCCTTTTCATGCCGTTTTCTCACTACACATGTGTATTAATTTTATACATATTTAGAAGTCTTTGAATTTTTACTACCATTTATGGTTTTCTTATAATTAAATAAAAACTATAATCTGACAATTATTTAGGGTGAGATTGCAAACTTTCATGCTCGAACCGGCCTCATTCACACACATTACTTACTACTGTATACATTCTCAGCGACAATCGCGTGAGCGTGCAGGTCGGTTCCTGTATGTCTATGTGCTGTATTTTTAACATAAACTCAGCTTTCAATCTCATACCTGCTTATTTATTACATATTTATAAATTTTATTTAAATATTCATTTTATCTAATAAATGCACAGTACAGCGTATGATTGTATTGTCGCATTATTCCTCTACTTGGTAAAAAAATTTTAATAATTTTTTTTTTTTTTTGGGGGGGGACCAACTATGACATTGTGGAGACGGAACAGGCATTTCTGCCTATACCATGAAGTGCAGAAGAAGAAGAAGAAGAAAAGAAAATTTTTTTTATATCATTAGACACATCATACTTTTTTATATTTCATATTATTTATTTCTACACTTATTCATATAATACAAAACAATAATAATGGATATTGTAATAAGACGAAATCTATGTGAATTTATTGTCAGTTAATGAGGTTGAGGTTGAACCTAATCAAGTGCCTCAAACGTTGTTCGCCATTTTGTTAATCGACGAGATGCTGTCTCTCGTAAAATTTTATAGTATTATTGTTATTATTGAATTTTAAATTTTGGATTGTTGTTTAATGTTGTGAGCTCGTTGTCGAATGGTTTATGTTGACTCTTCTGCTATTCGGTGAGGTGATTCGAACAGTGTGTTCCTGCACTGAAACTGACATAAGTATAACATTTATACTGTACAATACTTACTAGTGATGGTTGTTGTTAAAGTGTGGAATAAAGAAATATAAGAGTTTTTACTGTATAATAAAGTTTATTAACCCATACACAAATACATACTAAATACGCAGTGCTACGGTGCGTGCGTCACTTACGGCGTCTTACTACAAACTAAAAACTAACAAACTTATACATGCTTATGTGCATTACATATATTGTCCAATATAAATGTATTACATATATTCAACACGCCTCCTTACATTTATATTGTATTTACAAATTCAATTTTACAAATACACATTTCAAGTTCAACTTTTCAAGTTCAGCATAGTTCGAAATCTCTCAAACTTTTCTTTACACAATGACTTTGTAAATATATCAGCAATATTATCATCAGAATTTACCTTTACAACATTAATCATATTTTCTTTTATACATTCGTGTACATAATGGTAATGAACTTCAATATGTTTAGAATTTTTCGTAAAACTTCCATACTTTGCTAAATTTATCACTCCCGAATTATCTTCAAAAATATTAATCGGTTTTTCTAAAGTTACATTAAACAATTTTAGCAATTCTTTCACAAATTTCAATTCACTCACAGCTTCCGACAACGCTACATACTCTGCATATGTCGAAGCCTTTGTTACACACTTTTGTTTTCTCGACTTCCAATAAATTACATTACCAAATAATCGAATTACATAACCAGTTGTGGATTTTCTGTCCAAATGGTCATCAGCCCAATCGGCATCAACATAACAATCTCTAATTTCAGAATTATCATTTCTTTTATAAGTCAATTTTAAATCTTTCGTTAAATACAAGTACTTTAATATTCGCAAAGCATATTTAAAGTGTGTTTCATTATAACAATTCTGATATCTATTTCTTTTATGAATTTGCTAACTGCTATAATTTTTATTGTTCAACTAAGCTTTTCGTCATCACTGACATCTTCAGGTCTTAAACAACCTCCAAACAAATTCATAAAAGAAATAGTAAGGATGGCTGCTAATTTAAACAATACGAAGAATTCTGATATCTACTTAAATAATTTACACTAAAGCTTATATCAGGCCTTGTAGCTGAGCGTATATATAATAATGCACCAATTAAATTTCTATATTGAATATTCCTTCCACAAATATCAGACTTTTCAACTTTTAAATTTACCTCCATTGGTGTATTATACACCTTACTGTTTTCTAAATTATACTTTCTTACTAATGACTCAATATATTTTGTTTGACTTAATTTTATTTCACATTTACGGAACTCATATTCTACGGTAATACCAAGATATTCTTTAATTTTTCCAAGATCTTTCATTTTGAATTTTTCTGATAAAAGTTTCTTAATATTTTGCATTTTTTCTTTGTTACGTCCACAAATTAATAAATCATCCACAAATATTAATAAATAAATAGTATCTTTTCCATTTCCAAAAGTATATAAACAATAATCTAAATTACTTTTCTTAACACCCAAACTTATTAAAAATTTATCAAGACATTCATACCAAGCTCTGGGACTTTCCTTTAAACCATACAAAGCTTTTATTAACTTACACACTCTATTTGTCCCATCCTCATAACCTTTTGGTTGATGGACATATACCTCAGAACTTACTTTACCATTTAGAAATGCAGTTTCTACATCCATTTGTTCAATAATTAGACCCATTTGACAACAGTATGATAATAAAATCTTTAAAGTTTACATTCTCGCAACAGGAGAATAAACATCATCAATTTTATCGTTTTGCTGAAAACCTCTTACAACTAACCTGTCCTTATAAGCATTGTCAGACTTTTTTGTATAAATCCATTTTACATCCAATATTTTTTTACCATTTACATTTTCAACTAATTGCCAAGTCTTATTTTTATTTAACGAATCAATTTCTTTATCCATAGCTTTTGACCAATATTTACTTTCATTGCTTTCAAGCGCCTCCTCAAATGTACTAGGAGTATCTGCTCTACAATAATTTGCAAAAATATTACTATTATATACATAATAATCTTCATATCTTTTTGGTGGGTTTCTTATGCGCTCAGATTTTTTTTTTTTTCATTTTCATCCCCTAGATTTTCATCTGTACCTTTAAAGCTATCATCAAGAGATTCATTATCTGAAGATGCATATACTTCTTCATCAGATTCACATTCATTCAAGCCAATACATTTTACATTTTCTTCAACAATATCAACATGTGTAGCCACTATTATTTTTCCATTAATTAGCACTCTATAACCAACTTCACTATAACCGATCAAAATTCCCATATCAGCCTTTTTATCCCACTTAGAAAATCTTTTTTGTTCCGGTTTTCTTACAAAAACTTTACTACCATATAAATGTAAATTTGAAACATTCGGTTTCGTCCCAAAAAATATTTCATAAGGAGTTTTCTTTTCTATAGTATTTGATAACGTACGATTTTTCAAATAAGTAGCAGCACAAACTATTTCAGGCCAATATTTTTTATGGATTTGTGCTTCAGCTAATAAACAACGTGTCATATCCATTATCGTTCTGTTAAACCGTTCTGCGGTTCCATTTAATTCATGTACGTAAGCAGGACAATTATTAATTATAATACCTTTTTCCTTAGCAAAATTATAAATATTACCATTTAAGTATTCTTTCCCATTATCACATCTCAAAAATTTAATTCTTTTACCCATTAAGTTTTCACATTCATTTACATATTGAACAAGACAATTGAAAACTTCTACTTTAGACTTCATGGTATAAACTTTAGCTATCTTACTGTAATCATCAATAAAGGAAATAAAGTATTTTTCCCCGTTTAGACCAGCTGTTTTAAAAGGTCCACACACATCAGTATGAACAATTTCTAAAATATCTTTTGCTCTTTTTCTATTATTTTCAAATGGAATATTATGCATTTTATTTTCAACACATATTTTACACTTCATGAATTCTGATTCAAGTTCATTTGGAATACCACTTAACAATTTATGTTTACACAAAATATTCAAATAATTAAAATTTACATGGCCCAGCATACGATGCCACCTTTCTTTTTTACTCATATTATCACCATTTTTATTTGCAACATTTACCAATGACTCTACATTTTTTAATTTACTTTTCATCTTATATAGACCATTTTCTTTCCAAGCTACAGCTGTAGTATTTCCAAAATTATCAATAATTTTTGTCATTTTACCTTTAGAAATAATCATATTATTTTCCGTTATTTTACCATAACTTATTAAATTTGTATGCATATCTTTAGCATAAAATACATTTTGCATGTTTACTTCATTTTTCTTACCAAAAAGATCAAAGTAACTTACCACATTACCAATTTTAGTTGCTTTTACAACTCTGTTATCTCCCAAATAAACATCAACAGGTTCTTTAAGTATCATACATTTATCATCATTTATTATATGGTCAGTACAACCGCTATCTAATAACCAATTAATCTCGCAATTATTAAACTTATCTACCTTACTATTATGTGCCTCGTGATAGTCGACTCTTATAACCCATGCGCTCGTATCTGGATTCTTCTGCTGCGAGTGAGTTGCTTGATGTGCTCTTGCACCTCGCTGCCTTCAAAAATTGCCATGCCCTCTGGCGTAGTTACTTTTTTCGGTTTCTTGTCGGCCTCGTGGTGCTCGCCATGTATTGCTGCTGCCTGCTGCTTGGCCACCATATTTTTACAGTCTCTCTTGATATGACCAGTTTTGCCACATTGAAAGCATGTTCGCTGTTGTCAACTTTTATCCGCCATGAATGCGTTAGATTTTCGTCCAGAATATTCATCCTTTTGATGCTTTATTTCAGTCATTTGAATTTTATTTTTCACATAATCCACAGTTTGATCTTCTTCTTTTAGTGCGTCTATTAAATCGCCTATATAACTGTATGATTCCGGCAACGTATTTAACATATAATTTAATTTTTCTTTTTCTGACACACTAGCACCCGCGTTTTTAAGCTTGTTCACAGTTTTTTCAAAATCACTGGAGAATGTCGCTGAATCAGTATAATTTTTAAGTCTTAATTTTTCCAATTTATTTCTATATACAATTTGCAATGCCATAGACTTTTTCAAATACATTTCATCAAACTTTTGAATTATTTCATACGCCGTTGTTTTATCACTAATAAATTACATTGCTTATTCGTTATAGTACTGTATATATAGTTCATAACCTTTACATCATTATCATACCACGGGTCTTTATCCTGCGCCGTTTTTGCTCGTGTTATCACTTCATCACATTTTTTAAATTTCAAAAACAACATAATACGTTTTTTCCACATACTATAGTCCCCTCCATCAAACACTGGAATCATAATGTCATTGTTCTTCGCCATTTTATTTGTATCACAGCATACGACAGCACTCAAAAAAACCGATACTCACTTAAACGTCACTCTTGACCACAAATTTAGTAAACCACAGACCTCTGCTATCATGTTAAAGCGTGGAATAAAGAAATATAAGAGTTTACACTGTATAATAAAGTTTATTAACCCATACACAAATACATACTAAATACGCAGTGCTATGGTGCGTGCGTCACTTACGGCGTCTTACTACAAACCACGTACAAACTAAAAACTAACAAACTTATACATGCTTACGCGCATTACATATATTGTACAATATAAATGTATTACATATATTCAACAGTTGTATGCTAGTAATGTGCAAGAATATTACTGGCGAGAATCATGAGATTCAAATTCTCGCTCTGGCCTCTGGTACCAACCGTTGCTGTCGTTCACCTAAGCTGCAAGTCTATTCATTTACAATAATAGTCAACACTTTTGTCATTCGTGAAATAATGCTTATTTGTTGAACTCAATTGAAATAATTGTTGTTATACAATTATTTCATTCATTTTCTTTTAAAAAACAATTAATTTCGATTATGGACTCTTAAAATAATTAAAATCTCAGGGTGGCCAGACTGAATCTAAGAATCGACTATGTCTGGATGTAAACAATTTCGTTATTTTTCTTTATAAAAATCGCAAGTTCTTTTAGTCTGCAAGATACACTTTAATTACAGAAATGCACTACTGTAATAATGAGTAGGCAGAGAATAAAAAATATTATTTGTTTCTTTAACATAACACAAAATGTGAACGATTGTTTATTACTTGAAATTGAGGTTAACTAGGGTTCATCGTAATCTTACTTATTTGATATTAATTGATTAATGCTTCATTGAATGCATTACTTATTTCATATAACATTGTTATTAATTAAATTCAGGGTAATTATGCTCGATCCGGATTATGCTCAAATTGCGGTGAAATATTTCTTTTCCTATTCTTCTATATGTTATATAAAGACGGGACAAATAATTTTAAACGGTGGGCGAACCTATTTACGGAGAAAAAAAATTAAATAATTACTCCTATAAGCGCGCATGTAAAGTGAATGGCCGCCATGTTAACTGAGCGACGGGGCACAAATGCACAGCGAATGACGAGTATGACGTCTTAAATATTTTTTGACGTCTTAAATATTTGAAAAATGGTTCGCCTTAATTTTTGCAAGAATTATATGAAACAATGAACTATAACCGCGGCCCTTCGGGCCGCCCCTCCGAACCTAACCGGCAGGTATCGGCTCAACTCGCTTTTCATCCAACTCAGTTGTCTTATGTAATTATTTAATTTTTTCTCCGTAAATAGGTTCGACCGCCATTTAAAATTATTTTTCTCGTGTTTATATAGTATCGAAGAATAGGAAAAGAAATATTTCACCGCAATTTGAGCATAATCCGGATCGTGCACAATTACCAAATTCAGTGATATTTCCATGAATTATCTCCTATAAGTGGATATAAACAAAGAATAGGTAATTAAAATTCATCTACTACTAGGGTTAACTCGTATGTTACATTGAGTTAAGGTTCTACAATTAAACACAATAATAATCTAAAAATATTAAATGTTAGGGTTCATTGGTTCCCTCATTGATTATTCAATGTCTCTTTATAAAATATTACAATTGATTTTAAGCTAGAAAGTCAAAATTGTTATTAGTCAACGCTTTCGTTGCTTATTGTTTATTCAATTGGTAAAGACCCTTTTCTTATGGAAATAGGGTTATATTTTATTTAACTTGGATAAATCAAACCCGCTAGTAGCGTTCTTTATTTGATTAATTAATTTTCATATAACATAATAACCATTGGCACTGATACTTGCGTGTACCGTTGATTCGAAGTGTCACTAACACAAAACTTTCTTAATTTTCAAAAATTATTTAACACTTGAATTAATATTTATTAATTCTTTTCACACACTGCCTATACCCATGTACTGCGTTAAAGAACACTGTCAAAATAAACTTCACTGTCCCTCTAATCCGATCTAACCTCAAATAGGAGTTTCGAGGTTAGTATGCGTTATCAGCTGTCGGCTATCAATTCAATGTATTGATGGTCACTCTGCCCACGTGGAGTCTGCCTCAATTGCTGGTGATGAACTATTGTTGTTACGTGTGTCGGGATTCGGCACTGCGTACTTTTTAATGAGCTCTGATTGGCTAATTGTCTTATTTCGTGTACTCTCGGCGAAGTTCGTCAAAATAGACGTGCAAGTAAGCGTCACTACGCTGGGGTCGAGAGTATGGTTTTCTGGTCACACAGGCATGCGCATGGGCTTGCAATTCATTAGTTTTTCTTATAAATCAAATAATTTATTTATAATTACACTGACAACATTGTTATAACTACCATCATTTCTATCTTTTGATTACGAGTAATTTGCATACCCTTATCATATAGTTCTGATACGGGGTTGATAAAAACACACTTCGTACAAATTAATAATATCTCTTATGTTATATAATACATTAAATACATTGTTTTTATTCACTATGTTTATGGTGATAACTTATTAGTACTGTATTATGAACTTTTCACACATGGTTATTTACTTACAGTTGTGAATTATTCATTTTCCTAGGGTCAAACTCTAGGCCTATTATCACATAAATTGTTTATTAATTAATTCATAATATTAATTGTTGATAATGCAACTTTGTTATGGCCTATGCATAATGCACTGGTCATTACCACTTCTGATAGTGTCAGTTTTATTTAATACTGGTTTTTATTACTTTAATTATAGTCTATTTGATGAGTTTTTAGCACTCTTGAATGTTACTTTTTTCGTTAGTTGTAATTCTTTCACATTTATCTCATTATTGTATTTTTATTTCTTATCAGTGTTCTGATAACACTGTTAGTACTGGTCAGTTGTTAATTCTACCTTTTTATTGAGAATTACATTGGTTTGAAGTTACTCAGACTTCTTGCATCTAGTTATTACTAGTGTTTACTTATTATTTGTTTTATTTTTATTAATTAGGTGGATATAATCTTTGAATTGTCTCATATAAGCGTTATTCTGCATTATTCAGTGTTATAGGTTGAGTTCCTATTCTTTTATTACAAGTTTAGGTGATATTTTTGCTGTCTCAGGTAACCATTCTATGTGATGCATATGGTTATATTAAATTACATTTATTCAGCATTTATGTTTCCTTAACATATTATCTTTTGTACATTGAATGTTCCTTATAGTACCTAGTTATGTTATACTACAACACATTTTGGTTTAACATCACTTTAGTCATAGTTTTCTATTGTTTTATTGAAAACTAGTTGGCCAGATTAGGTTATGTTCTAATTTGGTCTCTCAACAATGGTTGAGTGTCAGTTTCAATTTTCTACATAGGTAATGCATGATTTATTTATTCTTATCTAACACTGGTATATTATTGTTTATAGCTAGATTTCAATTTGGTTATTCTCACAATCTTTATTATTGATAATTAGTGGTCATTGACAATTTTAATTCCACTTTACAACTTTTTATTATTACTTTGGACATTGTCCCTCTGTAATGTTTATACATCATTTAGTTATGCAATTACCATACCGGTACTCATTCTCCTTATTAAATTCTTCTTTTAATAGTTACTTTTATTGAGTTCTGTCTGTATTGTACTGTCATTGAATGTATTTAATTAATAAGTTTAGGTCAGTGTCAAGTCACAGCTTAGGGATTTAAATCATGTTGGTTGTCTCACTTTTACTTTCTTTTTCAATAATAATACTTTTTTTCATATGCTAATTTGTTCTCATTTATATTATCTCCCTTTGGCGTTTGACTTGATTATGTTTTCTCCTTATTTGCACTGATTCGGTTATCTCTAATTATTGTATATGGTCCAGTGTATAGCAGTAGAAACTTTTTTGCAATTCCTTCGATTGTACTTGGGAGTTCTCGGTTCTTTAATAATACCTCCGCTCCTATTTTATATTTGATGATTTTAGATTGTAGTTTTTTGTATTTCTCTCTTAGCTTTTCTGCTCGTTCTACTGTTTTGTTGTAGAATCTTACTTGGTCGAATTTGTACTCATCACTTGGAGGAAAGCTTATCAACTCTGTAATTTCTCTGGGTGGTCTCCTCTCAAACATAGCTGTGAATGGGTTGTGTCTATTGCTTTGTGATGTGCCAAGTTGATAAAATCTTCTGTAGATAGCAAGTACTTTTCCCATTTTCTCTGTTGTTGGTGACAGTAGGTTCTCAAAATTCTCCCTACTTCTCGGAGAACTCGTTCAGCTGGGTTGCTACTAGGGTGGTATACTGATGTCTTAAATGTTTTCACTCCATGGTTTAATAGTGTTTCCTTCCATCTCCTCCCCTTAAATTGAGTCCCATGATCCGTTATTATTGATCTTGGTGTTCCCACTTCTGTTATATATTGTTGGAAAATTATTTCTAAAAGCTTCTTGGTTGTGGCTCTGTTGATTGGGTAGAGCTTAGTAAATTTTGTATAGTGGTCAAAGATTATGACAATGAATTTATATTGTCGTCTTCCCCCACTTCTTGGTAACGGACCGCAGATGTCCACAAACACTTTCTCCAATTTTTTAGAGGATGTTATCGGTATCATTAACCCCTCCTTTCTTTCATTGTTGCACTTCACTAACTGGCATAGGTGGCAATGTTTAATGTATTGGCGTACTCTCCAGCTAATGTCTTTGAAGTGCACATGTTCTTCCAATGCTCTGATTATCTTCACGGCTCCCACGTGTCCATATCGAATGTGGTAATCCATGGTGATCTCCTTCTCGACATTCCTTGGTATTACTATCTTCCATTGGTTACACCTGTGTCTGTCCTTAATAAATAAGATGTCATTGTGCATGCAGTAGTACGGGGTGATCCTGTCATCTTGTTCATTTAATCTTTGGCATATGTTACTCAGTTTGTTGTCACCTTCTTGTTGATGTTTTATTTTATTGATTTCGGCTAGTTCGGTTTTGTCTTTGATGATGTGGTAAATTTTGGCTACTGTCTCCTTTTCCCCTTCGAAAGTTTGATCTTGTATATTAATTCTAGATAACACATCTGCTGCTATGTTGCTCTTTCCTGGTACATACTCCCAATTGATGTTGTACTCCTGCAACGCTAGTGTCCATCTTGTCAGTCTCCCATGACTCAGTCTGCAGTTCTTTAGAAAGGATATTGATTTGTGGTCTGTTCTGACCGTTAGTGCGTAACCCAAAATGTAGGTTCTAAATTTGTTACATGCAAATACAATGCTGAGTAGTTCCTTTTCTGTTACGCGATAGTTGCGCTCACTTTTATTCAGTACTCGACTTAGGAAGCTAATCACAAGGTGATTCCCTTGGTCGTCTTCTTGGTACAAAACTGATCCTAGACTTACGTCGATGGCGTCGTAGTTCATGTAAAAAGCTTTCTTGAAGTCTGGGTGGTGTAACATCACTGATTATAAAAATTTGTCTTTGATTAGTTGGAAGGTGGTGTCCTGTTCTGGTCCCCACTTCCACTTGTCTTTGGATGATAACTGGTGTGAAAATTCTGATGTTAATTTTGAGTAATTGCTCTGAAATTTTCTATAATAGTTGCAAATGCCTAAAAATGATTGTAACTGCTTCTTGTTCTTGGGTGTTGGGAATAGTTGTATTTACTATATTTTCTCCTGTAATGGGGTGATTCCATTTTCTGATAAGTTGAAGCCTAGAAATTGTACTTCATCTGCGATGAACTTAGATTTTTCCAGCTTCAGTGTCACATTATTTTCTGCTAATTTTAATAATACTTATTCAACCCTTCTGCAATGATCTTCCCAGTTGTCTGAAGTAATTAGCAGATCATCCACATATACGGTTGTAAATTGTAATGCTTCCTGTCCTAGAATTTTATCCATACATTTCACAAATACTGCTACTGAATTCACAAGTCCAAATGGTAGCCTTTTAGCCTTTTGAATTGATAATTGCGCCCTTCAAATATGAATGCCATATATTTTCGGCTATTGGGGTGCAATTCCACTTGCCAATACCCGCAAATGGTGTCCCAGGTACTAATGAAACGTGTACCGTAAAACTTCTTGAGGATTTCTTCGATCTTTCCTGGTGATGTTCGATCGTTTATTATTGTCTTGTTTATTTCCCTGGCGTCCAAGCATATTCTCACCTTGCCATTTTTCTTCGGTACGGCTACAATAGGATTGGTATATGGGGAATAACTGTATTCGATTATATCTTCTTCAATTAGTCTGTTAATCTCCGTTCTGACTGCTTCTTTTTGAGAGTAGGCAATAGGGTATGATTTCTTTTTAAAATCAACTGGTTCCTTAAACTTAATTTCGAACTGGAAATTCTTTATTTTTCCGGGTATGTCGGAAAATACGTGCCAATATCGCTTATAAATTGTGATCAATTCCTCTACCTGATCGTTGGTTATTCGTCTATCACTTTTAGCAGTTTGGAATTTTCAGATTTCTTCTAACTTTTCTTCCCATAGGTCGTCCCTTTCGTCTTCATAATTAATTTCTTCTCTTGGTATCATATTCCTATAATTATTATTTTCCCTAACATAACAAATGATCCGGTCGTGAGGGGCTTCCTTGCTTCCAATTAACTCCGCCGTCCATTGTACATAATTTGAGCTCAGAGACACTTTCGCTCTGCTCATATCAATCACAGCTGCGTATTTTCTCAATACGTCACAGCCTATTAACAAATTAAACGGTAACCCACTGGCTACTAAAAAGATTATAGGAATGGTTTTACCTTGACTTGTGACTTCTAATTGGACCTGTTTCCTTATGGTTTTATTTTGCCATCCTGTTGCTCCGATCAACGTGATATTGTTTTGGTAAGGTTGGTATTATTTCCTTATTCCTGTTTTGTATTTTGTTTAATTCGAGGTTATCAATCAGGGATACATTTGCTCCTGTGTCGATCATTATTCTTGTAGGTATTCCGTTCACATCGGCAGCTATATATGCGATCTCGCTGTTATTGTTATTAGTTTTAGTGTTTTCTTCCTCCATTAAATCTCCCCTAATATCCTTTAAATAATGATTACGGATGATAGTAAATGTCTCATTGTTTATTGGTTGTTGTCGTAGTTTGTCATACCCAATAGTTCGGATCAGTGAGGGTTTCGTTGAGTTTTTCACTGCCGCTGTCCGTTTAAAGAGATAGCACTCTCTTCGCCGCTCCTCTCTGTCGTGTTAGACGTGTGATTCTCTCTTCCTTTGGGTCTATCGGTGTGGTTGTAATTATGTTCGCTGTTATGGTTTCGGCGGACATCTTCACTGCTGCGACTCCTTCGCGAGTCATATCCAGATTCTCTACCTCTTACGTCCTGGCTGTACTGATTGTGGCGTTCGCTAAAACTGCGACGTCCTTGGTAGAATCGCCACCCTCTATTTTCCTCTTCGGCTCGAACGTAGTTTGTTCTTCGATAATTTCCCTGGTTCTGGTTATTGTTATTGTTTGGCCTATATTGGTTATTATTGTTGTTTGGCCTATACTGGTTCCCACTGTTGTTTGGTCGATAATTGTTATTGAAGTTATTATGATTATTATTCGGCCTGTAGTTAGGGTTATCTCTGTTGTGCTGATAATTATTTCCGTTATTAGTCGTTCGTGGATTCTGGTCGGTATTATTCCGGTTTGGATTATTGTAGTTGCCACGATAATTATTCCTGTTGCTGGTCTGGCCGTTCCGTTCGAAGTACCTGTCTGGTCTCTGGCGACTCCTCCGGTAATACTTCTTGTGCTCATAGTTTTCAAGTAATGCCGACATAGTTTGTATGGTACGAATTTGTCCATTGAGTCTCGCTCTGGCCACGCCCTCTTCGTAGTGGTATGCCAATTTAGTTACAAGGCACTCCTCCAGTATCTTGGGTTTAAGGTTTCTGGCCATGCACACTTTGCCCAGGAAGTATGCAGTGAGTGTTGTTCCTTTGTTGTGGTCGTATTTCTCATTGCAGATGTCGTCGCCCACGATATTTTGCGTCGATTCGGACCAATATTTTGCCTTGAATAGTGTTTTAAAGTCGGCATAGTTTTGTATTTCGTGTCTTGTAGCAGTCCACCAGTTGTCGTGCACGTCCTTGAAGTAGTCGTCTAGCATGCTTCTTATCGCTGTCCACCTGGTTTCATGGTTCCATGCTATATTCTCCTCAACCCTCTCAATAAATTCCATCGGATTTTTTTTATATGTTCGGAAATTTATAGTCTCCCGGTTCTCCATGTTCGGTATTCCCGCATCTGGATCGGTTGACTCCGGAACAAGTTAATTTCCTCTCGCAAGTTGTCGAATTCTCGCCGCTGTACCTCGGCCATCTTTTCTTTGTCGCTGTGAACCTGGTCTCGAACATCGTTTACAGTTGCAGTTATTTCTTCACACCTCGTTCCTAAATTCGTTTGTGCTTGCGTCAGGTCTTCTTGTTTTTTTCGTAATTAATTCGAATTTATTTGAGTGATTTTCTTCGATGTTATTGATTTTGGTATGAAGGTTTCCTTTCGCTTGCTGCAGTTCTTGACTGTTCAGTTCGCACCTCTTGTGAACTTCGGAAATCTGTCGTCTCACTCCGGTTATTTCTTCTTCTATCTTCGTATTTAATTTCTCATTATTTTCCTCGATTCTCTGACTGATAAGTTCCATCTTCTTGTTACTATCTTCGATGCTGTCATCTATCTTCTTACCCAGTTCTTCTTTATTTTTCGTTAATTGTTCCACCATATTTCTCTGAAAATCCTCTTTTAACGCTTCTATATTTTTCCGACTGTCTTCCTTCAACTCTTCCTTTAGTTCCTTGTTACTGTCATCTATTTTCTTATTTATCGCTCAGGTATCTTCCTTCAGTGATTCTATATTTTTGGTTAATGAGTCATTATTTTTCTGGTTGTCTTCCATTTTTTTATTTATCGCCCACAGTATTTCCAAGAAGTTTGCGTCCCCTGTTTGTGTAGGTTTCTCGGGTTGTTCCTCTTGTTGTACGGGTTTTGTAGTTTCCGCTGGTTGTAATATTTCTTCTATATCTTCGACTGGCATCGCCTCCTTGTCGTCCATGTTTATTTCCTTCTCGACTTCCGCCGCGCGTTTCTTAGAAGTTGCTCTCCGTTGCATTTTCAATTTGAGTGTATTACAGCTGCCGCAAAAATTAGGTCAAATATTTATTTATTTTTCGATTTATTAGGTTAATTTGTGATCTAATTAAAGCCTCAAACGTTATTATGTTGACGTTTCTCTACCTAATTCAATGCCTGCAGGTTGGGCGCCACGTTGTAATAAGCCGAAATCTACGTGTATTTATTGTCAGTTAATGAGGTTGAAGTTAAACCTAATCAAGTGCCTCAAACGTTGTTCGCCATTCTGTTAATCGACGAGATGCTGTCTCTCGTAAAATTTTATAGTATTATTGTTATTATTGAATTTTAAATTTTGGATTGTTGTTTAATGTTGTGAGCTCGTTGTCGAATGGTTTACGTTGACTCTTCTGCTATTCGGTGAGATGATTCGAACGGTGTGTTCCTGCATTGAAACTGACATAAGTATAACATTTATACTGTACAATACTTACTATATATCACTATTTTTTTATAGTGATGGTTGTATGCTAGTAATGTGCGAGAATATTACTGGCGAGAATCAGGAGATTCAAATTCTCGCTCTGGCCTCTGGTACCAACCGTTGCTGTCGTTCACCTAAGCTGCAAGTCTATTCATTTACAATAATAGTCAACACTTTTGTCATTCGTGAAATAATGCTTATTTGTTGAACTCAATTGGAATAATTGTTGTTATACAATTATTTTATTCATTTTCTTTTAAAAAACAATTAATTTTGATTATGGACTCTTAAAATAATTAAAATCTCAGGGTGGCCAGACTGAATCTAAGAATCGACATGTCTGGATGTAAACAATTTCGTTATTTTTCTTTATAAAAATCGCAAGTTCTTTTAGTCTGCAAGATACACTTTAATTACAGAAATGCACTACTGTAGTAATGAGTAGGCGGAGAATAAAAAATATTATTTGTTTCTTTAACATAACACAAAATGTGAACGATTGTTGAAATCGTTCACAATGTGAACACAAACTTGAAATTGAGGTTAACTAGGGTTCATCGTAATCTTACTTATTTGATATTAATTGATTAATGCTTCATTGAATGCATTACATATTTCATATAACATTGTTATTAATTAAATTCAGTGATATTTCCATGAATTATCTCCTATAAGTGGATATAAACAAAGAACAGGTAATTAAAATTCATCTACTACTAGGTTTAACTCGTATGTTACATTGAGTTAAGGTTCTACAATTAAACACAATAATAATCTAAAAATATTAAATGTTAGGGTTCATTGGTTCCCTCATTGATTATTCAATGTCTCTTTATAAAATATTACAATTGATTTTAAGCTAGAAAGTCAAAATTGTTATTAGTCAACGCTTTCGTTGCTTATTGTTTATTCAATTGGTAAAGTCCCTTTTCTTATGGAAATAGGGTTATATTTTATTTAACTTGGATAAATCAAATCCGCTAGTAGCGTTCTTTATTTGATTAATTAATTTTCATATAACATAATAACCATTGGCACTGATACTTGCGTGTACCGTTGATTCGAAGTGTCACTAACACAAAACTTTCCTAATTTTCAAAAATTAATTAACACTTGAATTAATATTTATTAATTCTTTTCACACACTGCCTATACGCATGTACTCCATTAAAGAACACTGTCAAAATAAACTTCTTTCCCTCTAATCCGACCTAACCTCAACTAGGAGTTTCGAGGTTAGTATGCGTTATCAGCTGTCGGCTATCAATTCAGTGTTTTGATGGTCACTCTGCCCACATGGCTTTCTGGTCACAAAGGCACGCGCACGGGCTTGCAATTCATTAGTTTTTCTTATAAATCATATAATTTATTTATAATTACACTGACAACATTGTTATAACTACCGTCGTTTCTATCTTTTGATTACGAGTAATTTGCATACCCTTATCATATAGTTCTGATACGGGGTTGATAAAAACACACTTCGTACAAATTAATAATATCTCTTATGTTACATAATACATTAAATACATTTTTTTTATTCACTATGTTTATGGTGATAACTTATTAGTACTGTATTATGAACTTTTCACACATGGTTATTTACTTACAGTTGTGAATTATTCATTTTCCTAGGGTCAAACTCTAGGCCTATTGTCACATAAATTGTTTATTAATTAATTCATAATATTAATTGTTGATAATGCAACTTTGTTATGGCCTATGCATAATGCACTGGTCATTACCACTTCTGATAGTGTCAGTTTTATTTAATACTGGTTTTTATTACTTTAATTATAGTATATGTGATGAGTTTTTAGCACTCTTGAATGTTACTTTTTTCGTTAGTTGTAATTCTTTCACATTTATCTCATTATTGTATTTTTATTTCTTATCAGTGTTCTGATAACACTGTTAGTACTGGTCAGTTGTTAATTCTACCTTTTTATTGAGAATTACATTGGTTTGAAGTTACTCAGACTTCTTGCATCTAGTTATTACTAGTGTTTACTTATTATTTGTTTTATTTTTATTAATTAGGTGGATATAATCTTTGAATTGTCTCATCTAAGCGTTATTCTGCATTATTCAGTGTTATAGTTTGAGTTCCTATTCTTTTATTACAAGTTTAAGTGATATTTTTGCTGTCTCAGGTAACCATTCTATGTATGCATATGGTTATATTAAATTACATTTATTCAGCATTTATGTTTCCTTAACATATTATCTTTTGTACGTTGAATGTTCCTTATAGTACCTAGTTATGTTATACTACAACACATTTTGGTTTAACATCACTTTAGTCATAGTTTTCTATTGTTTTATTGAAAACTAGTTGGCCAGATTAGGTTATGTTCTAATTTGGTCTCTCAACAATGGTTGAGTGTCAGTTTCAGTTTTCTACATAATGCATGATTTATTTATTCTTATCTAACACTGGTATATTATTGTTTATAGCTAGATTTCAGTTTGGTTATTCTCACAATCTTTATTATTGATAATTAGTGGTCATTGACAATTTTAATTCCACTTTACAACTTTTTATTATTACAGAGGGACATTGTCCCTCTGTAATGTTTACACATCAGTTAGTTATGCAATTACCATACCTTACCTAAACTCATTATTACTCATTCTCCTTATGAAATTCTGCTTTTTATAGTTACTTTATTGAGTTCTGTCTGTATTGTACTGTCATTGAATGTATTTGATTAATAAGTTTAGGTCATTGTCAAGTCACAGCTTAGGGATTTAAATCATGTTGGTTGTCTCACTTTTACTTTCTTTTTCAATAATAATACTTTTTTTTCATATGCTAATTTGTTCTCATTTATATTATCTCCCTTTGGCGTTTGACTTGATTATGTTTTCTCCTTATTTGGACTGATTCCTTCCTCACTCTTAGTATGTTTCTTCTTGGTGTTGTTGTCATTGGTTTCCTTCTCACTGTTTGATCTTTTGGGTAATTAGGTACATTGTCTTGTCATTAGTCTTGTCTTCTTTTCTTCAGTTGTACATTTACTTGTAAATCATAGTTTATTTTATTCCCCTATTTTGGTTATAATACTTCCTCTGTTCATGATTGTAGGTTCAACTTTTGTTGATAAATTCATTTATACCTAGTCGCTTTTAATCCATTTGTGGTACGTTGGTGTTGGGTGTGTTATATATACCATTACAATAGTAATCGTTTCAATTCACCCTTAGGTGGAGGATTGAGCAAGTAATGTTTCCTCTCCCCATACATGTGTTGTTGTTCCCCTTTAAAGTAGTTCCACTGACCTATTTATATTATGTGTAGAACCTCCTAAATGAGCTGGCGTGGTACTTGCCAATTTCTTTTTTCTTCATGTCATAGATACAATAAATGTATGTCTCGCGACTCGTTGTTTTAATATATATGGTCCATTATAAAGTCTAAAGGATTTTTTCACAGTATTATCGATTTGTTTTCCAACTGGATTTGCTTTCAATAATACTTTTTCTCCCACATTGAATTGTTGTATTTTGTGTGTTCTGTTAGATCTCTCCATTCTTTTGTTACCCCTTTCTATTATCCGTCGCTTCGCATACTCAATCTTCACACTTATTGGTACCGGTACATTTTGGTTTTCAGGTTTGTTTATGTACTTCGTCCAAAATCTGTTCGGTTTTTTATCTTCTTCTAATTCTATTGGAGTGTAGCTAGTTGCTTCAGTGTAGTTCTCGTTGATTGCTTTCTTGAGAAATGGTAAATATTCTGCCCATTTATTATGTTGATTATGGCAGTATATCCTCAAATATTTACCTAGTTCTTTGTTAACCCTTTCTGAAAGATTTCCTTGAGGATGTCTTATGGAAGTACAGGTTGTATTCCATTCTCTCTCAAAGTTCTCTCCCATATCTCACTCTGGAATTGTACACCCTGATCACTGAGTATCTTTTTCATTTTTCCATATGTTGGAATATATTTCTGCAATAGTATTTTTAGAACAACCTTCATTGTGGGTTGCATAATTGGATACAGCCAGACTGCCTTGGAAAACACATCGATACATACCAATATGTGCTTTACTCCTCGACTTGATCGCGGTAGTGGTCCCAGGAAATCCACTGCAATTAGCTCTCCCTTATTTTCTTTCTGGATACTCTGCATTTCTACATATGTGTGTAAATTCGGTCCTTTTGCCGTTTGACACTCATAACATTTCTTCACCTCATTCTTGATTTTTCGAAACATATTATTAATAGTAAAATCTTCTCGCGACTCAGGTAGCATTTCAGAGCAGCAGCATGCGCTAAGCTCTCGTGTGCTGGTTGGATCAACTTATGCAACATTTCATTAGTTAGTTCTATCTTCCAATGTTGTCTTACTAACTTGAAGAGAATTCCATGCAGTACCTTATGTTAATCCGGTAGCTGTTCTCGATCTTTCATCTCCCTTAGTGTAACATCAAAATTTTGTTGTTGCGCTAAATTTTTTAGCATCTGTTTTACCTCATTGTTTGCTTTAAATGTAATTGGTAGCAATTGTATTTCCTTATTCTCGTTTTCATATACTTCTTCACACTCCTCTGTGCTGTATCAGCTACAATATTGTCTTTACCTTTACAATACTTAATGGTGAACGAGTATTCTCCGATGGCTATAATCCATCTTAATAATCGGGCATTTGTTACCTTGTCCTGTTGATACAGTACACTCCCTACGGCGTAGTCACTGGCATCAGAATAGATTACAAATTTTCCTTCACATTGAGGATGATGTAACATAATATTTTCGATGAATAACGTTTTCACTTGGTTGAAGGAATCTTGGTGTTTCTTCTCCCATTTCCACTTCTGTCCTTTCTTTGTTAGCTCCAATAATCATTGCGTGTTCTTCGCATACAATGGTAAGAATCTTCTGTAGTATCCCATTAGTCCTAAGAATGCTCTTAACCCTTTGAGATTTCTGGGTATAGGAAAATTAGTTATGCTAGAT
The DNA here is from genome assembly GCA_034769895.1 of Magicicada septendecula. Lineage (NCBI taxonomy): Eukaryota > Metazoa > Arthropoda > Insecta > Hemiptera > Cicadidae > Magicicada > Magicicada septendecula. Next base: position 400,617,867 of record CM068368.1, on the reverse strand, counting down.
ATTTTTGTAGGATCGGGTTGAATACCAGAGGAGAAATAATGTGACCTAGGAATTGAATAGAGGATTTGATAAATTCACATTTGTCTAGGTTAAGGGATATATTCGCTTGCCTAAACTTGTGGAATATCGTGCTTAGATGTTCTATATGTTCATCTAGTGTTTTAGATACTACTAGAATATCGTCTACAAATACTATGGTGTAAGGTTCCACCTCAGGTCCTAGTGCTCTTTCCAGACTAGTACTATTGCAGCCAAACTCGTGCTTAGTCCGAAGGGTACCACCCTGTGTTGGTAGCATTTACTCTTATAAAGGAAGGCTGTATACTTTCTGTCCTCTTTACAAATTGGAATCTGCCAGAAACTTGAGCGTAAATCCAGCTTCGTCAGATACTGTGCTCCTTCGCACTTGGAAAATAACTCGTCCGCAGTAGGCGCACAGTCATACTCTTTTAACACAATGCTGTTCAGCTCCCTCATGTCAAGGCATAGACGGATCTCACCACTCTTCATCTTCACCACCACTAGAGGATTCAGGAAGTTGCTGTTTGATCACTCTTTGACATCATTTTCTATCGTGCGACGAATTTCCAGTTCAACCTCTTCCTCATACCGCATTGGGATAGGATACATCCTCCTGATGACTTTCGTAGGGTCTGACTCAACTATAGTGTGCTCGTATACTGTCGTCTGCGTCGGTACTTCACTAAATACTTCACTGTACTCTTCTATTAATTCGTGCAGTTTCTCTTCTTCTTGTGCTATCATCCCTTCATCTGATACATTCACATGTCGAGTAGTACCATAATGTAGTGGTGGTTTGGAAAAAACTATAGGTAATTCACTTACCTTACAATCTTCTTCGTTGCTATTCATATTTAACTAATATTGAACATCTTTATATGTACACACAATCTTATTACCATTAACATCAATCTTAGCATTTATTGTATTTAATAAATCAATACCTAGAATTCCACCATAAATTAATTTATACATAATTATCATGGCGTATGTTAATTCTAAATTTTTATGTTAGAGTTACATATGCTTGTTGCTTAACCCTTTCCTTTTTATTGGTAGCTGTCATGATATTCATATTATTTACGGGTAAAATTGCAGTTATTAAAAATTTTTTATTGTGCTGTACCCACGCAGCGTTAAGAACTGACAGCTGGCTCCCCGTATCAACTAACATTCGTAGGCTACAACCGTTGATTTGTACGTTTACAATGGGACATTGTGTTTGTTGTTCGTCTCTCTTTATATCCTGTTCGGTGCTTAATAAGTCATCTCTAATATCATAAGGGTATATGTTATTTATTGTACAATGTCGTTTCCGCTTATTCAGTCATTGTGACGCGTTCGACGTTGAAGGCTGGCTGGAGAATGCCGCTTCTTCTCTCTCATTCGTCTTTTCTGTATCTCTCTTTGTAGTACCTGCTCCGTCTTTACTTATTGCTGCAACCCCTGTGTCATACGGTTTTGAAAAACGTTTACAGGTAGAAGACAACACAACGACATTGTACCTTTACACCCTCCGCCGTCTCGCATTTCTGTTTTCATCAGCTGATCGCTTTCCCCTCGTTGCTTAGCGGTGTTCGCTCACTCTGTCTCTACAGCGGTGCGTGTCAGTGCGGTATGTACTGGTGTCGTATAATTAATATTATAATTATCACGATTTTGCGTAGGTTTCGTATTGGTGGTTTATCACTACGGTTATAGTTATGGTGATAATTAGTCTGTGTTGGTTCACAGTGTTGTGTGTTCTTACATTCACTGATATTCTCCGACTGTGTTACAAGTATTAAAAATTCTTCTATGGTTTTAATTCTCTGCGTGTAAACTGCTAAGTGAATATCTCTCTGGAAATGGTAAGATAACTTTGAAACAATTTCGTACTCTGAAAATTTAGGTTTAAGGTGCTTTACACGTTCTATTTGCGCAATTGTGTATTGTTCTATACTCTGGTGTCCGTGTGCATTAAACTTTCCATACTCGAGTTGATCACGTACTTGCCGTTGAGTATGTATGTTCCAATATCTGTTCTCAAATGCTTCACGAAATTGCTGATATGTGCTGATGTTATCTCTAATAATAGACCACCATTGACTGGCAGAGTCTTTAAGATGTCCCGTGACGAAGTCTATCTTCTCGTCATCATTTATCGCACTGCCAATCTTCTCCATTTCTTTCTCCATTTTAGCTAGGAATTCCATACTGTTCTCCCATTTACCACCTGCGAAAGTTATTCTGCTCCTCTCTTCCATTTGTGTAGGAAATATCATCATTTGATTCTGTCGTCTTCTCAGTTCACCTCGTAGCTGGTTCATTTCATCTTGGATCTCTTCCTTCATATGGGATACCTCTCCCAAATGGTCTTTCGCAGTCTCTTCAATTTTGTGTTCAATAACTACTGTACGCGCTTCTATTTCTCTAATTTTACTGGTATTGGCTTGTGACATATTATTAACAGTTTGAATTTTATCATCCTGTTCTCGCGTTATAGTAGTTAACTTATTATTTAAATCATCATTTATTTGTTTATGTACTTCTTTTATATCTCTTCTCCATTCGAGATGCAATTCTTTTTGTTTATTTTCAGTCCTTACTGCTTGCTCATGTAAGGCTTGTTTAAAATTAATCTCAAGAGTGTCAATACGTGAGTTGGTATCAACAATCTTTTCTGTTAATTGTGCATTACTGTTAGCTATACTTTGCTTTAATTCTATGTTGTCTTGTTTCAACTGTAGATTATCAATTTTTAACTCTTCTACTCTCTGTTATTTTTATGGTTCTTGTTTAAAATTTTTTTATTGTAGTTCTAATTTAGTATTTAAATTTTCAGTTTGTTCTTCTAATTGTTTTTTACTAGATTCTTTTAATTCGTCTATTCTAGCATTCAAATTTTCTGTCTGTTTTGTGCTTATTTCATCTACCCAGGCACGCATCATAGTTTGAAGTGCTTCTATATTCAAGCTTTCTGGTGCTGCCATAATGAATATGATGTATTTAAATTTATTTTTTAAAATTTATTATTATTGTACAACCGTTTGCTACTTTTATTGACTTATTTGTTTATTTTTATTAGTGGTTATTATTATTACTCTTGTTACAATTACACCTGTTATCATAGAAAATCAATGGTATTGGTGGACGCCAGTTGTGTCATTAAACACAACAAAATAAACAACATACAAAAATATTTATACATAAACATCAATTATTATACATAAATCCTATGCACACTTTTAGCAATAGAGCATACATTTATTTTTAAATGTAGGCGTGTCGTTATAATTTATATAACACAACAAATTACACATTTAAGTACATTAATTTGTAGAGTGCCAAATTAATACAACATTACTGGTAAAGTGTACCAATTAATGGAGTTTGGGTGTAATGGTAATAAGAGTAGTCATTGATTGAATTGTAACGAGTTTTCATAATTTTATTCATAAACCTCAAGCGTGTTTAAAAATTTCACTTACTTCGCCATAAATATTCATTATTATTCGCTTAAAAACGTTTAAATGTGGCACTACATTTATCATTAAATAAATCTTATATTCTACAGTAACAAAGTTATATTCTAAATATTTATTTGTTTATCTTAAAATTCGAATGCTCAGTCTGTGTGCTTTACTGCAGTTTTGTTTTATTTTCTTTATATATCTTTCAACTACGTTAATTTATGTATTGCATACATATTAATCATTGATTGCTTTACAAACTTTAAATAAAATTTAAATTTACTAAATCGTTAACCATCAATGAACATATTTATTAAGTGTAAATTAGATTCTCTGAACCTCTATATCTACATTTTACATAACTCTTGTTTCTTTTTAAATTTCAAAGTGTCTTTTCAATGTCTTTAGTCTCTCATTTGAAATTTATAAATTGATTATCTGTCACCACGATTCTGTAGCTCATACCCATGTCCTCCGTTGATCCATAGGTCCTCTTCTGATGGAGTTCCCTGCACGTTCCCCCGGTTCCACTTGTCGTCCTCCAGTTACTCGTCCCTCATGGTCCCATCTGGTTACTGTAGTGTAGAATGATATGTTGCTCTGCACCAGCTGCTGTTGTTTAGCAGATGCCTCTACTGTTCAGCATAGCGTTCCTCTGCATGATGTAACCTTGTAGCTTGTCTTGAGTGACGGACATTTGTGTGTGTAGACATCGTCAAGTATGTTCTATAATCGTGTTCGTAACCAGACTAAGAATTACTGTTTGATACTTAAGATGAACATAGCGTCCATCCGCCTTTACCATTCAATTAAAAATTTAAAACTCCCGTCGATACTGGACATAGCGTCCCGCCGCTACTGAAGACTGATTGAGAAGAAGGCTGGCTTCTTCCGTGCCCTTATTTATATTCGAGCAGTGTACCGCACCTGTTGGAACAGAATTCTGCCTGTCTGAAATTGCTTGGTGGTGTCAGTTCCCCCACTATCGTCCAATTTCAGATTTTCGCACATTTCTGCCAATGGCAACGTCTAATGTGAACTACAGGGTACTCTAATGATGGATGATTTAATTACACATGTTCAACGTAATTACCATCGTAATCAAATAATTTGTGTAATTACCACGCACTTAAAATCGCACTGTGCGTCCTTTTCATGTCATTTTCTCACTACACATGTGTATTAATTTTATACATATTTAGAAGTCTTTGAATTTTTTCTACCATTTATGGTTTTCTTATAATTAAATAAAAACTATAATTTGACAATTATTTAGGGTGAGATTGCAAACTTTCATGCTCGAACCGGCCTCACTCACACACATTACTTACTACTGTACACACTCTCAGTGACAATCCTGTGAGCGTGCAGGTCGGTTCCTGTATGTATACATGCCGTACTTTTAACACAAACTCAGCTTTCAATCTCATACCTGCTTATTTATTACATATTTATAAATTTTATTTAAATATTCATTTTATCTAATAAATGCACAGTACAGCGTATGATTGTATTGTCACTATATATATATATATATATATATATATATATATATATATAATATATATATACACAGTGGAACCCCTCAAATCCGAACTAATTGGGGCTGTAGCCTGTTCGGATTCGGAAAAGTTCGGATTAGCCGAAAAATCTGCATACATAGTACTCAACACTAGTTACGGTGTACGCGCCGCCCGGTAATGTTGCGTAGGGGTGAGACGAAGCCGCCGGAGGTTGCTGACCTTGAGTGCCCGTGAATCACTGTTGCTGTCGGGCGGAAGTGCGCTAAAAATAGCCCAGTCCTACTACAATAGGTCTAGAAATCTTTGTATTCCAGTTAGTCCTCTGGCGTTTGTTGTCCTGTGCGTTTGTCTGCTGTTACTGTTTCCATCCAGTGTACATAGTTTGTTCGAGTTTTCGTTTAAGGTTTATTGTTTTTGCATTTGAAGTGAGCAGTGTAGATCGAGTTTTTTAGTTTTCTTAAATTATGGCAAGCAAACGAAAACATAGTTCTTGTACTTTAAAAGAAAAACTCGAAGTGTTAATGCGACTAGACAAAAGGGAAAGTTTGACGAAGGTGGCTGTTGAATTTGGTGTTGGTAAGGCAACAATCAGTGACTGGAAAAAGAATCGTGCGAAAATTGAACAGTTTTGCAGTGCAACAAGTGAAAAAACTTTGAAACAACGCCATCACGCAAGTTTCTGCAAATGAAGAAATTGACGAAGCAGTGTTTTTGTGGTTTACACAAGAGAGGCAGAAAGGAGTTCCTATTAGTGGTCCATTAATTCAAGAAAAGGCATTGCGGCTGAACAAACTAATGAACGGAGATTTGGCATTTACTGCTAGCAATGGGTGGTTGGATCAATGGAAGAGAAGGCATGGAATCAGACAACTGACGATAAGCGGAGAGAAGTTATCGGCTGATAATACTGCTGCAAAAGAATATTTAGATGAATTCGCCGATTTGATTTCGTCGGAAAATTACTCGCCCCAGCAAGTGTATAATGCGAACGAGACTAGATTGAATTTTAAAGCACTTCCCACTAAAAGTCTTGCTTCTAAAGAGGAATCTTCTGCGCCAGGCTTTAAAATGAACAAACAGCGTCTCACAGTTTTGGCCTGCAGTAACGCCGCGGGAACAAACAAGCTACCATTAGTGGTGATTGGAAAATCTGCCAAGCCACGAGCCCTTAAAAATATGAACATGAATTCTCTCCCTGTTTATTACAGAAATCAGACTAAGGCGTGGATGACTGGTAATCTTTTTAAGGAGTGGTTTGAAAAGAAATTTGTTCCTTCGGTAACAAGATTTAATGAAGAAAATGGACTGCCACCTCGAGCTCTACTTTTGATAGACAACGCTCCGTCACATCCTTCAGACATGCAGTTGGTGTGCAGAGACATAAAAGCAATTTTTCTACCACCTAACCTAACATCGCTGCTGCAGCCTATGGATCAAGGTGTGCTACTGAACATAAAACTAAGCTACAGAAAAATGCTTCTGCAAACTCTTATTGAAGAAGATTGTTCTCTTTCTATTCTTGAGAAGCTAAAGAAGATAACAATAAAAGATGTGATTTACTGGGTTGCAGAATCCTGGAACAATACCAGTAAAAATTTACTGCAGAGATCTTGGACGAAGCTTTGGCCCAGCCTCGAATTTGTGGAAACACCACTTACAACACGAGATGATAAAACTGAGCTCCTTCATCTCTTTCAAAAAGTACCAGGATGTGAGGATGCTGAAAAAGGTTGTCTGGAGGAGTGGGTAGCACTAGACGACAATGAAGAATGCACCGAGCATGACATAGTGTCTGTGGTCCAGGATCAACATGACAATGTATCAGGTAGCGATAGCGAGGGAGAAGATGCCTCAACAAACGTGACTCATTCTGACGCTGCCGTCGCTCTCGACATCGCGTTGCGCTACGTAGAACAACACGCAGCTCCTACACCCAATGATGTCACGTTTATGCGACGCTGGCGCAACATCGCATCCTCGGGAAGGTTTATGTCACTTCGCCAGATGAAGATCACTGATTTTAAGTGAAAAAATGTAGTGTAGTGTTTGTGTGTGTTTCTTTTGTGTTTTCCTTGGCCATTCAGCTCTGATGTTAACGAAATGCTGTATGACGTGGTTTTTATACAGTGTTAATTCCAATATTTTTTACATTTCAATCCTGTTTTACGTAAGTAGCAATACTTGAACATACTTTATTAATTGTTCAATGATTCTTTACGTAAAATTAGGTTACATATGATAGTTTTGTGTAATAATAAATGTGTTTCTTATGTCTTTATGTGTTTTTTCAAATGTTGTTTTTCTTCAAAATCATGTTCGCATTTCCCGGGATTTCGGATTTCTGGGGTTCGGATTTGAGTGGTTCTACTGTATAACACTACCAACAAAACAACAAATGATAAATTTTTACCTGATGGCCTAAACTAGTTTTCGCTCTATTAGATCTTCATCAGAGGCTGCTGCTAGGAGTGCTTGGTGCTATCTTGCTTTTGGTGACAGTGCTGTCGTTCAAAAGATCATTGTGTGTGTGTGGTGTAATATGTTCAAGAATATGTTCAAGTAGTATGTGTGATTTAAATTGTGTCTGTTCATTTAGGATGTTGTTTCTATGCGTTTTTGTGTGATTGTATATTTCTAGTTCAAGAATGCCTAGTTTTCAGCCTTTTGTGTGTAAATGTAGGATTTCCATGTTGTTGTTTTTATTGTTTATGTATGTGTGGTCTGCCTCAATGAGGTGGATTGCAAAGGTGGATTCGGTAGTGGAATGTATTGCATTTATATGTTTAATGTGTCTCTGTTTGAAGGCATCCTGTCTGGCCTGTATAGAATGTGTTACATCCTGAGCAGTTTAATTTGCAAACACCAGGTAAACCGAATTTGTTTTGTTCTTTGTGTGTTTTTTGACAGTGTGTCGTCTGTTTTGTTTGTAGTTCTGTATCCTACTTTTTTAAATTTGTGGGCTATTTTGTCAGTGTGGTTATTGATATGTTAGTGTTGTAAATTTGTTGTTTTCTGTCTTTGTCTGTTGATTGTTTTGTGTTTTGTGTAGGAGTTTATTAATTATTGTTTTATTGCATCTGTTGGCTTCTGCTAGATATTTGACAGTGTTTAATTTATCTTGATAGTCTTTTTCATCCAGCAGGATGTTGTTTAGTCTGTGTATCATGGTTCTGAAGGTAATAGTTTGTGTTGAATTGGGAGATTAGAACAGTTATGTATCAGTGTCGAATAATAAATTAGAGTATTGCATATCATGTAAAATTTTAAGAAATTATTAACAGTATACTGTACATTGTATAACTACACAATACTTATTTCTATGCGCTTTGCACTATTTAATACAAACAGAATCAAGAATTTGAACTGCAACAAGGGAAAACAAAATGGTACAACACAATGGCAGTGCGATAACAGTGTTAGAACTTTGAACTCTTATCTACATTGGCAGTCTAAAAATATTATGTTTCAACTAAGCTAAACAATAAAACAACCAGTGGCGAAGTTACACGGAGGCAATTGAGGCAATGCCTACACTAAAAAATATGTAGAATAGAAATTATAAATACGTATGAACTACATAACGTAAAGATTATACATTGTTACTGTGACTGTCGAATTTATTAAGCTGAAACGTGCTTTACTGAGCGACCGCTAGATGGTGACAGGTGAGATTCGGCATAGCTCGTTTAAAGCGTTTGCTCGTTTAAAGCAACGTGAACTTGCCTCAGCGTTTTACTTCCATGTTCCTTAAGGAAATGGAAGTATGGTGATGGCAAAAAAAATCGTGTTCGAGATTATTGCAGAATATGATTGTACTACACTCAAAACATGAAAAAAAGTCATTTTTCGAAAAGTGTCTGTGTGTGTGTCTGTCTGTGTGTGTGTCTGTCTGTAGATTTTTTTCTATGGCAAACGATAACTGCCGCAAATTCAAACAGAATCAAATAATTTTTTGCATACAGCCCTGATTTTGTAGAGTACCCGCGACCTATTGTTTTTGGTGAAGATCGGTTGAGGAAAAGGGGTAGTTTACCTGCAACGGTTTTTTTTTATCAAGGGAAATTTTTTTTTTTGGCAAACGATAACAGCCGCAAATTCAAACAGAATCAAATAATGTTTCTTATACAGCCCTGAATTATAGAGTTCTCAAAACCTATTGTTTTTGGTGAAGATCGGTTAAGGGAAAGGGGTAGTTTACCTGTAACGTTTTATGTTTTAACAAGGGTATTTCCTATGGCAAACGATAACAGCCACAAATTCAAACAGAATCAAAAGATTATTTGCATACAGCCCTAAATTGTAGAGTTCTCAAGACCTATCGTTTTTGGTGAAGATCGGTTAAGGGAAAGGGGTAGTTTACCTACAACGTTTGTTTAACAAGGGTATTTTCTATGGCAAACGATAACAGCCGCAAGTTCAAACAGAATCAAATAATTTTTTGCATACAGCCCTGATTTGTAGAGTACTCAAGACCTATTGTTTTTGGTGAAGATCGGTTAAGGGGAAGGGGTAGTTTACCAGCAACGTTTTTTTATCAAGCGTATTTTTTATGGCAAACGATAACAGTTGCAAATTCAAACAGAATCAACTAATTTTTTGCATACGTCCCAGAATTGTAGAGGTCTCAAGAATTTTCGTTTTTGGTGAAGATCGGTTAAGAGAAAGGGGTAGTTTACCTGCAACGGTTTTTTATCAAGGGTAATTTTTACTTCCATATTCCTTAAGGAATGGAAGTATGGTGATGGCAAAAAAAATCGTGTTCGAGATTATTGAAGATTCTGATTCTACTACACTCAAAACATGAAAAAAAGTCGTTTTCCGAAAAGTGTCTGTGTGTCTGTCTGTCTGTCTGTCTGTCTGTGTGTCTGTGTGTCTGTCTGTAGATTTTTTTCTATGGCAAACGATAACTGCCGCAAATTCAAACAGAATCAAATAATTTTTTGCATACAGCCCGGTTTTGCAGAGTTCTCGCGACCTATTGTTTTTGGTGAAGACCGGTTGAGGGAAAGGGGTAGTTTACCTGCAACGGTTTTTTTTTAGCAAGGGAAATTTTGTTTGTTTGGCAAACGATAACAGCCGCAAATTCAAACAGAATCAAATAATGTTTCGCATACAGCCCTGAATTGTAGAGTTCTAAAGACCTATTGTTTTTGGTGAAGATCGGTTAAGGGAAAGGGGTAGTTTACCTGTAACGTTTTATGTTTTAACAAGGGTATTTCCTATGGCAAACGATAACAGCCGCAAATTCAAACAGAATGAAAAGATTATTTGCATACAGCCCTAAATTGTAGAGTTCTCAAGACCTTTTGTTTTTGGTGAAGATCGGTTAAGGGAAAGGGGTAGTTTACCTACAACGTTTTTTTAACAAGGGTATTTTCTATGGCAAACGATAACAGCCGCAAATTCAAACAGAATCAAATAATTTTCTGCATACAGCCCTGATTTGTAGAGTACTCAAGACCTATTGTTTTTGGTGAAGATCGGTTGAGGGGAAGGGGTAGTTTACCAGCAACGTTTTTTATCATGCGTATTTTCTATGGCAAACGACAACTGCCGCAAATTCAAACAGAATCAAATAATTTTTTGCATACAGCCCTGATTTGTAGAGTACTCGCGACCTATTGTTTTTGGTGAAGATCGGTTGAGGGGAAGGGGTAGTTTACCTGCAACGGTTTTTTTTTATCAAGGGAAATTTTTTTTTTTTTTGGCAAACGATAACAGCCGCAAATTCAAACAGAATCAAATAATGTTTCGCATACAGCCCTGAATTGTAGATTTCTCAAGATCTATTGTTTTTGGTGAAGATCGGTTGAGGGAAAGGGGTAGTTTACCTGCAACGTTTTTTTAACAAGGGTATTTTATATGGCAAACGATAACAGCCGCAAATTCAAACAGAATCAAATAATGTTTTGCATACAGTCCTGATTTGTAGAGTACTCAAGACCTATTGTTTTTGGTGAAGATCGGTTAAGGGGAAGGGGTAGTTTACCTGCAACCTTTTACGTTTTATTTTCTATGGCAAACGATAACAGCCGCAAATTCAAACAGAATCAAATAATGTTTTGCATACAGCCCTGATTTGTAGAGTACTCAAGAACTATTGTTTTTGGTGAAGATCGGTTAAGGGGAAGGGGTAGTTTACCTGCAACGTTTTTTTATCAAGCGTATTTTCTATGGCAAACGATAACAGCCGCAAATTCAAACAGAATCAAATAATTTTTTGCATACGTCCCTGAATTGTAGAGGTCTCAATGACTTTCGATTTTGGTGAAGATCGGTTAAGGGGAAGGGGTAGTTTACCTGCAACCTTTTACGTTTTAACAAGAGTAAAGTACTTGAAAATTTATTTAAACTTTTTGAAACAATGGTAATTGTTAAAAATAAAATAATTTTGTTGCCAGGCAATAAAATTATAATTTTTTCATTTTAATGTAATATAATATTTTTCATTTAATACAGCAATAAAAAGGCAGGTAAGACACAGCCTGGCTGTTTGGCTGAAAATGATTTTAAATATAAATCTTAGAATATGGAAGTCATGTATGGTTCTCCATACCGATATTTACTTCCATATTCCTTAAGGAATGGAAGTATGGTGATGGCAAAAAAAATCGTGTTCGAGATTATTGCAGATTCTGATTCTACTACACTCAAAACATGAAAAAAAGTCGTTTTCCGAAAAGTGTCTGTGTGTCTGTCTGTCTGTAGATTTTTTTTCTATGGCAAAGGATAACTGCCGCAAATTCAAACAGAATCAAATAATTTTTTGCATACAGCCCGGTTTTGCAGAGTTCTCGCGACCTATTGTTTTTGGTGAAGATCGGTTGAGGGAAAGGGGTAGTTTACCTGCAACGGTTTTTTTTTAGCAAGGGTAATTTTGTTTGTTTGGCAAACGATAACAGCCGCAAATTCAAACAGAATCAAATAATGTTTCGCATACAGCCCTGAATTGTAGAGTTCTCAAGACCTATTGTTTTTGGTGAAGATCGGTTAAGGGAAAGGGGTAGTTTACCTGTAACGTTTTATGTTTTAACAAGGGTATTTCCTATGGCAAACGATAACAGCCGCAAATTCAAACAGAATGAAAAGATTATTTGCATACAGCCCTAAATTGTAGAGTTCTCAAGACCTTTTGTTTTTGGTGAAGATCGGTTAAGGGAAAGGGGTAGTTTACCTACAACGTTTTTTTAACAAGGGTATTTTCTATGGCAAACGATAACAGCCGCAAATTCAAACAGAATCAAATAATTTTCTGCATACAGCCCTGATTTGTAGAGTACTCAAGACCTATTGTTTTTGGTGAAGATCGGTTGAGGGGAAGGGGTAGTTTACCAGCAACGTTTTTTATCATGCGTATTTTCTATGGCAAACGACAACTGCCGCAAATTCAAACAGAATCAAATAATTTTTTGCATACAGCCCTGATTTGTAGAGTACTCGCGACCTATTGTTTTTGGTGAAGATCGGTTGAGGGGAAGGGGTAGTTTACCTGCAACGGTTTTTTTTATCAAGGGAAATTTTTTTTTTTGGCAAACGATAACAGCCGCAAATTCAAACAGAATCAAATAATGTTTCGCATACAGCCCTGAATTGTAGATTTCTCAAGACCTATTGTTTTTGGTGAAGATCGGTTGAGGGAAAGGGGTAGTTTACCTGCAACGTTTTTTTAACAAGGGTATTTTCTATGGCAAACGATAACAGCCGCAAATTCAAACAGAATCAAATAATGTTTTGCATACAGCCCTGATTTGTAGAGTACTCAAGACCTATTGTTTTTGGTGAATATCGGTTAAGGGGAAGGGGTAGTTTACCTGGAACGTTTTTTTATCAAGCGTATTTTCTATGGCAAACGATAACAGCCGCAAATTAAAACAGAATGAAATAATTTTTTGCATACGTCCCTGAATTGTAGAGGTCTCAATGACTTTCGATTTTGGTGAAGATCGGTTAAGGGGAAGGGGTAGTTTACCTGCAACCTTTTACGTTTTAACAAGAGTAAAGTACTTGGAAATTTATTTAAACTTTTTGAAACAATGGTAATTGTTAAAAATAAAATAATTTTGTTGCCAGGCAATAAAATTATAATTTTTTCATTTTAATGTAATATAATATTTTTCATTTAATACAGCAATAAAAAGGCAGGTAAGACACAGCCTGGTTGTTTGGCTGAAAATGATTTTAAATATAAATCTTAGAATATGGAAGTCATGTATGGTTCTCCATACCGATATTTTACTTCCATATTTCCTTAAGGAATGGAAGTATGGTGATGGAAAAAAAAATCGTGTTCGAGATTATTGCAGATTCTGATTCTACTACACTCAAAACATGAAAAAAAGTCGTTTTCCGAAAAGTGTCTGTAGATTTTTTTTCTATGGCAAACGATAACTGCCGCAAATTCAAACAGAATCAAATAATTTTTTGCATACAGCCCTGATTTGTAGAGGACTCGCGACCTATTGTTTTTGGTGAAGATCGGTTGATGGAAAGGGGTAGTTTACCAGCAACGGTTTTTTTTTATCAAGGGAAATTTTTTTTTTTGGCAAACGATAACAGCCGCAAATTCAAACAGAATCAAATAATGTTTCGTATACAGCCCTGAATTGTAGAGTTCTCAAGACCTTTTGTTTTTGGTGAAGATCGGTTAAGGGAAAGGGGTAGTTTACTTGTAACGTTTTATGTTTTAACAAGGGTATTTCTTATGGCAAACGATAACAGCCGCAAATTCAAACAGAATCAAAAGATTATTTGCATACAGCCCTAAATTGTAGAGTTCTCAAGACCTATTGTTTTTGGTGAAGATCGGTTAAGGGAAACGGGTAGTTTACCTACAACGTTTTTTTAACAAGGGTATTTTCTATGGCAAACGATAACAGCCGCAAATTCAAACAGAATCAAATAATTTTCTGCATACAGCCCTGATTTGTAGAGTACTCAAGACCTATTGTTTTTGGTGAAGATCGGTTGAGGGGAAGGGGTAGTTTACCTGCAACGTTTTTTATCAAGCGTATTTTATATGGCAAACGATAACTGCCGCAAATTCAAACAGAATCAAATAATTTTTTGCATACAGCCCTGATTTGTAGAGTACTCGCGACCTATTGTTTTTGGTGAAGATCGGTTGAGGGGAAGGGTTAGTTTACCTGCAACGGTTTTTTTATCAAGGGAAATGTTTTTTTTGGCAAACGATAACAGCCGCAAATTCAAACAGACTTAAATAATGTTTCGTATACAGCCCTGAATTGTAGAGTTTTCACGACCTATTGTTTTTGGTGAAGATCGATTAAGGGAAAGGGGTAGTTTACCTGTAACGTTTTATGTTTTAACAAGGGTATTTCCTATGGCAAACGATAACAGCCGCAAATTCAAACAGAATCAAACGATTAGTTGCATACAGCCCTAAATTGTAGAGTTCTCAAGACCTATTGTTTTTGGTGAAGATCGGTTGAGGGAAAGGGGTAGTTTACTTGCAACATTTTTTTAACAAGGGTATTTTCTATGGCAAACGATAACAGCCGCAAATTCAAACAGAATCAAATAATGTTTTGCATACAGCCCTGATTTGTAGAGTACTCAAGACCTATTGTTTTTGGTGAAGATCTGTTAAGGGGAAGGGGTAGTTTACCTGCACCGTTTTTTTATCAAGCGTATTTTCTATGGCAAACGATAACAGCCGCAAATTCAAACAGAATCAAATAATTTTTTGCATACATCCCTGAATTGTAGAGGTCTCAAGGACTTTCGATTTTGGTGAAGATCGGTTAAGGGGAAGGGGTAGTTTACCTGCAACCTTTTACGTTTTAACAAGAGTAAAGTACTTGCAAATTTATTTAAACTTTTTGAAACAATGGTAATTGTTAAAAATATAATAATTTTGTTGCCAGGCAATAAAATTAAAATTTTTTAATTTTAATGTAATATAATATTTTTCATTTAATACGGCAATAAAAAGGCAGGTAAGACACAAACACACAATTCACGTTATTTCTGGCCTCACTCATGTTTATTTTCTTACGTTTGCACGCTTTTTAAATGGAAAGTGCCGAAACCCACACCAACATAACGCGTGCAAGCCGAAAAAATGGACATCAATTTGCTTACTGGCGAAGCTAGTAGTTAATGAATGGATAGGCAAAAATCTTATCTTAAATTTTTTTTAAGGAATCACTAAAAGGACGGTGGGTCAAATCGGACGCTGAGGTAGAGTTGCTGTAACTGAATGGTTCCACAAACAGCCGTAAGAATTTTACTAGCAGGGAATCTACAGGTTAGCGCAACAGTGGAACTCATGTCTTAATGTTATTGGAGACTTCTTTTAAAATCGTTGAATAAAAAATGCTTTACAGCTCTATACGTGTGTCTATTGAACAATCCTTGTATTAGTCATACACAATAATACAACTGATTGAACTTCAAATTTTTAAACTTGATTAGTTTCTATATATATGTTTAATGTTACAAATAATTCAAATAACAATCTTGATCATCTGTTAGTTCAGTGGAATAACAGTGACACTTTTAATAACCGCATAAAATAAACACTTAGAAACAACACAGGCGCTTTAACTTAACTGTTTGGACCACAGAAGTGAGGCATGCCTCAACGCTCTATGTGTACAGCGCGGGACAATCCCCCCTCCCTACACTTCCCTATCACACCACTACATTGCTTACATACGATGTATACAAAAAACGCTGAGGCAAGTTCAGGTTGCCTCATTCGCTTTAAACGTACTATGCCGAATCTCACCTGTCACCATCTAGCGGTCGCTCAATAAAGCACGTTTCGGTTTAATAAATTTGACAGTCCCAGTAACAATGTATAATCTTTACGTTATGTAGTTCATACGTATTTATAATTTTTATTCTACAGAATTTGTTAGGGTAGGCATTGCCTCAATTGCCTCCATGTAACTTCGCCACTGATATATATGTGTACAACGTTATCGGCAACAAAGAAGTAGTTTTTGTTAAAATTCCTTCCCGGGATATTTGGCCGTAGTCCAATGTTTTCTACAAAACCAGACGTTTCGGCAATGCCATCGACTTCCATCATCAGTGAAAATCGAGTGCGATAACGTGAGGTGGTATACGTTAGTGACCACAGTACTGTGGTTAAGGCTGAAGCAGTAAGTAGAAAGAAGTAGTTTCTATGGTAATATTTCATTTCGAAAATGATTTTAAATATAAATCTTAGAATATGGAAGTCATGTATGGTTCTCCATACCGATATTTTCTAAGGTAAACGATAACAGCCACAAATTCAAACAGAATCAAATGATGTTTTGCATACAGCCCTGTATTGTAGAGTTCTCAATACCTATTGTTGTTGGTGAAGATCGGTTAAGGGAATGGGGTAGTTTACCTGCAACGTTTTATGTTTTATAAGGGTATTTTCTATGGCAAACGATCAGAGCCGCAAATTCAAACAGAATCAAATACGTTTTTGCATACAGGCCTGTTTTGTTGAGTACTAAAGACATATTGTTTTTGGTGAAGATCGGTTAAGGGAAACGGGTAGTTTACCAGACACGTTTTTTGTTTTATGAAGGGTATTTTATATGGCAAATGATAACAGCCGCAAATTCGAAGGGTATTTTATATGGCAAATGATAACAGCCGCAAATTCAAACAGAATCATATAATATTTTGCATACAGCCGTGAAATGTACAGTTCTCAAGACCTGTTGGTTTTGTTGAAGATCGGTTAAGGGAAAGGGGTAGTTTACCTGCAACGTTTTATGTTTTAACAAGGGTATTTTTTCTATGACGAACGATAACTGCCGTAAATTCAAAGAGAATCAACTAATGTTTTGCATACAGCCCTGAATTGTAGAGTTCTCAAGAGCTATTGTTTTTGGTGAAGATCGGTTAATGGAATAGGGTAGTTTACCAGCAACGTTTTATGTTTTATCAAGGGTGTTTTCTATGGCAAACGATAACAGCCGCAAATTCAAACTAAATCAAATAATTGTTTGCATACAGGCCTGAATTGTAGAGTACCTAAGACCTGTCGTTTTTGGTGAAGATCGGTTAAGGGAAAGGGGTAGTTTACCGGCAACGGTTTTTTATCAAGGGTAATTTTTACTTCCATGTTTTCTATAGTAAACGATAACAACCGCAAATTCAAACAGAATCAAATGATGTTTTGCATACAGCCCTGTATTGTAGAGTTCTCAATACGTGTTGGTGTTGGTGAAGATCGGTTGAGGGAAAGGGGTAGTTTACCAGCAACATTTTATGTTTTAACAAGGGTAATTTTTTATATGACGAACGATAACTACCGTAAATTCAAGCAGAATCAACTAGGTTTTTGCATACCTTTTTGAACTAAAGAGAACTCAAGGTCTGTTGATTTTGTTCAAGATCGGTTAAGGGAAGGGGTAGTTTATCAGCAACGTTTTATGTTTTAAAAACGGTAATTTTTTTATGACGAACGATAACTGCCGAAAATTCAATGAGAATCAAATAATTTTTTGCACCCCCTGAGTTGCAGAGAGCTCAAGGTCTATTGATTTTGGTGAAGATCGGTTAAGGGAAAGGGGTAGTTTACCTGCAACATTTTATGTTGTAACAAGAGAAATGTTTCCATGACGAACGATAACTGCCGCACATTCAAACAGAATCAAATATTTTTTTGCATGCTTCCCTGAATTGTAGAGGACGGAAGGTCTGTTGATTTTGGAGAAGATCGGTTAAGAGAAAGGGGTAGTTTACCGGAAACATTTTATGTTTTAACAAGAGTAAAGTACTTTATTTTTATAAATAAAGTATCCTGATAAGAAGCTCATAGTAATCCACTGTAGAAACGTAGATGAAATATCTATAAATGAAGAAGTTAGGAGAACGGGGTGGGGGTAATTTTCTATTATTAAAAATTATAGTTGAAGGTGTAGGGGAGAATTTTTTATATGTGTACTACGTTATCGGCAACAAAGAAGTAGTTTTTTGTTAAAATTGCTTCCCGGGCTCTTTAGCCGTAGTCCTATGTTTTCTGCAAAACCAGACTTTTCGGCAGTGCCATCGACTCCCATCATTGGTGAAAATCGAGTGCGAAAACGTGAGGTGGTGGTGGTATACGTTAGTGAGCACAGTACTGTGGTTAATGCTGAAGCAATAAGTAGAAAGACGTAGTTTCTATGGAAATATTTCATTTCGAATATGATTTTAAATATAAATCTTAGAACATGGAAGTCATGTATGGTTCTCCATACCGATATTTACTTCCATATTCCTTAAGGAATGGAAGTATGGTGATGGCAAAAAAAATCGTGTTCGAGATTATTGCAGATTCTGATTGTACTACACTCAAAACATGAACAAAAGTCGTTTTCCGAAAAGTGTCTGTGTGTGTGTCTATCTGTGTGTCTGTCTGTCTGTGTGTAGATTTTTTTTCTATGGCAAACGATAACAGCCGCAAATTCAAACAGAATCAAATAATTTTTTGCATACAGCCCTGATTTGTAGAGTACTCACGACCTATTGTTTTTGGTGAAGATCGGTTGAGGGAAAGGGGTAGTTTACCTGCAACGGTTTTTTTTATCAAGGGAAATTTTTTTTTTTTTTTGGCAAACGATAACAGCTGCAAATTCAAACAGAATCAAATAATGTTTCGCATACAGCCCTGAATTGTAGAGTTCTCAAGACCTATTGTTTTTGGTGAAGATCGGTTAAGGCAAAGGGGTAGTTTACCTGTAACATTTTATGTTTTAACAAGGGTATTTCCTATGGCAAACGATAACAGCCGCAAATTGAAACAGGATCAAAAGATTATTTGCATACAGCCCTAAATTGCAGAGTTCTCAAGACCTATTGTTTTTGGTGAAGATCGGTTAAGGGAAAGGGGTAGTTTACGTGCAGCGTTTTTTTATCAAGGGTATTTTCTATGGCAAACGATAACAGCCGCAAATTCAAACAGAATCAAATAATTTTTTGCATAGAGCCGTGATTTGTAGAGTACTCAAGACCTATTGTTTTTGGTGAAGATCGGTTAAGGGGAAGGGGTAGTTTACCTGCAACGTTTTTTTATCAAGCGTATTTTCTATGGCAGACGATAACAGCCGCAAATTCAAACAGAATCAAATAATTTTTTGCATACATCACTGAATTGTAGAGCACTCAAGGCCTTTTGATTTTGGTGAAGATCGGTTAGGGGAAGGGGTAGTTTACCTGCAACCTTTTACGTTTTAACAAGAGTAAAGTACTTGAAAATTCATTTAAACTTTTTCAAACAATGGTAATTGTTAAAAATAAAATAATTTTGTTGCCAGGCAAAAAAATTATAATTTTTTCATTTTAATGTAAATCTGTACATAGTATAAAGTAAAGTCGGTCCTTTTTACTTCCATATTCCTTAAGGAATGGAAGTATGGTGATGGCAAAAAAAATCGTGTTCGAGATTATTGCAGATTCTGATTCTACTACACTCAAAACATGAAAAAAAGTCGTTTTCCGAAAAGTGTCTGTGTGTCTGTCTGTCTGTCTGTCTGTCTGTCTGTGTCTGTAGATTTTTTTTCTATGGCAAACGATAACTGCCGCAAATTCAAACAGAATCAAATAATTTTTTGCATACAGCCCGGTTTTGCAGAGTTCTCGCGACCTATTGTTTTTGGTGAAGATCGGTTGAGGGAAAGGGGTAGTTTACCTGCAACGGTTTTTTTTTAGCAAGGGTAATTTTGTTTGTTTGGCAAACGATAACAGCCGCAAATTCAAACAGAATCAAATAATGTTTCGCATACAGCCCTGAATTGTAGAGTTCTCAAGACCTATTGTTTTTGGTGAAGATCGGTTAAGGGAAAGGGGTAGTTTACCTGTAACGTTTTATGTTTTAACAAGGGTATTTCCTATGGCAAACGATAACAGCCGCAAATTCAAACAGAATGAAAAGATTATTTGCATACAGCCCTAAATTGTAGAGTTCTCAAGACCTTTTGTTTTTGGTGAAGATCGGTTAAGGGAAAGGGGTAGTTTACCTACAACGTTTTTTTAACAAGGGTATTTTCTATGGCAAACGATAACAGCCGCAAATTCAAACAGAATCAAATAATTTTCTGCATACAGCCCTGATTTGTAGAGTACTCAAGACCTATTGTTTTTGGTGAAGATCGGTTGAGGGGAAGGGGTAGTTTACCAGCAACGTTTTTTATCATGCGTATTTTCTATGGCAAACGACAACTGCCGCAAATTCAAACAGAATCAAATAATTTTTTGCATACAGCCCTGATTTGTAGAGTACTCGCGACCTATTGTTTTTGGTGAAGATCGGTTGAGGGGAAGGGGTAGTTTACCTGCAACGGTTTTTTTTATCAAGGGAAATTTTTTTTTTTGGCAAACGATAACAGCCGCAAATTCAAACAGAATCAAATAATGTTTCGCATACAGCCCTGAATTGTAGATTTCTCAAGACCTATTGTTTTTGGTGAAGATCGGTTGAGGGAAAGGGGTAGTTTACCTGCAACGTTTTTTTAACAAGGGTATTTTCTATGGCAAACGATAACAGCCGCAAATTCAAACAGAATCAAATAATGTTTTGCATACAGCCCTGATTTGTAGAGTACTCAAGACCTATTGTTTTTGGTGAATATCGGTTAAGGGGAAGGGGTAGTTTACCTGCAACGTTTTTTTATCAAGCGTATTTTCTATGGCAAACGATAACAGCCGCAAATTCAAACAGAATGAAATAATTTTTTGCATACGTCCCTGAATTGTAGAGGTCTCAATGACTTTCGATTTTGGTGAAGATCGGTTAAGGGGAAGGGGTAGTTTACCTGCAACCTTTTACGTTTTAACAAGAGTAAAGTACTTGAAAATTTATTTAAACTTTTTGAAACAATGGTAATTGTTAAAAATAAAATAATTTTGTTGCCAGGCAATAAAATTATAATTTTTTCATTTTAATGTAATATAATATTTTTCATTTAATACAGCAATAAAAAGGCAGGTAAGACACAGCCTGGTTGTTTGGCTGAAAATGATTTTAAATATAAATCTTAGAATATGGAAGTCATGTATGGTTCTCCATACCGATATTTCTCTCTGTGTTTGAAATCGCTAATCTCAGGATGTACTGAACGGATTTTATTCAAGTTTTCGCCAATAGATAGAGTGTCTATCGAGGAACATTTATGTGTATAATTAATACATATATGTTGTACATTAGCTTAGCTATCACGGTTTATGTCAAGTAAGTGGTATAGTTTACATCTTGTATATAAAAATGAATGTTTCTTTGTTTGTCCCGTATGCGTTCCTATACCATTCATCCGATTGCGATGAAACTTCGGTGAGTTGTTGTGCGCACGTCCGCGAAGGTTTCTTCCACATCTCCTCCTAAACCACTGTACCGATTTCAACCAAACTTGGCACAAATATTTTACGCAACGGGAGAACCAACATAGGATAGGTGTTTTTTCGATGGGGTCCTTTTGGGGGTTCTTTGGGGTCTTCCACATCGCCTCCTAAACCACTGGACCGATTTCAACCAAACTTGGCACAAACATTTTACGCAAAGGGAGAACCAACATAGGACAAGTGTTTTTTCCGATACGATGCTTTGGGGGGTCCTTTGGGGTCTTCCACGTCTCCACCTAAACCATTGGACCGATTTCAACCAAACTTAGCACAAATATTTTACGCAACGGGAGAACCAACATAGGACAGGTGTTTTTTTTCGATACGATCCTCTGGGGGGTCTTTTGCGGTCTTAAAAAACTATTAGATCTGGTTACTACGGCAACCCAATAGAATAGATTCTGCTCTAAATATATTATCGCATTAAATTGAAGACCACGCGAACGAAGTTGTGGGCAACAGCTATTTATTTTTAAGAAGCCTACTTTAATTAAACAAACATTTTCATTACGTACAACGTGAAACTCCGTAGCGAAGCACGGGTATTCTGCTAGTCATGTATAAGAGAAATATATCGTGCGTGGCAGGCAAGCATATCTCAGTTATGTACTGTTTACGTTTCCATTTTATTATTATCACTACCGCAATAAAAAGGCAGGGAAGACACACACACACACACACACACACACACACACACACACACACACACACACACACACACACACACACACACACACACACACACACACACACACACACACACACACACACACACACACACACACACACACACACACACACACACACACACACACACACACACACACACACACACACACACACACACACACACACACACACACACACACACACACACACACACACACACACACACACACACACACTATTCGCGTTATTTCTGGCCTCATTCATGTTTATTTTCTTACATTTGCACGGTTTTTAAATGGAAAGTGCCGAACCCATACCAACATAACGCATGCAAGCCGAAAAAGTGTCCAGCGTGGATAGCGATTTGCTTCCTGTGGATCGCTGGGCAGTGTAACTGCACGTGTTTACAGAGGAACGATTCATAGACAGACTTTTCGTCTTTAGGGAATGAACCCTCTGCAAGATGCTGAGGGTCCATGAGTGACTTCGGAGCGCTCCTTCTTTTCCGCGTGTTTGTTCTGTGAAACGTACACTGTAGATTCGCAGATTTATTCTAAGCAACGCTCAATAGGAAATGTTGAAAATTTTTGTCCACGGTGAACCCTCATACACACTAAACCTGCTCTGATGTTTTAATTACGGACATCATAATATTAAAACTTTGGAAACTTGAGCACTACTTAATGGAGATCAATCATTAACTTATACAAGCCATTAATGTTATGCATATTTTTTATATATATGTGTACAACGTTATCGGCAACAAAGAAGTAGTTTTTGTTAAAATTCCTTCCCGGGATATTTGGCCGTAGTCCAATGTTTTCTACAAACCCAGACGTTTCGGCAATGCCATTGGCTTCCATCATCAGTGAAAATCGAGTGCGATAACGTGAGGTGGTATATGTTAGTGACCACAGTACTGTGGTTAAGGCTGAAGCAGTAAGTAGAAAGAAGTAGTTTCTATGGTAATATTTCATTTCGAAAATGATTTTAAAAATAAATCTTAGAATATGGAAGTCATGTATGGTTATCCATACCGATATTTTGTATACATCGTATGTAAGCAATGTGCTGGCGCGATTGGGAAGTGCGGGGAGGGGGGATTGTCCCGCGCTGTACACATAGAGCATTGAGGCATGTCTCACTTCTGTGATGCAAAAAGTTAAGCTAAAGCGTGCTGTGTTGTTTAGAAGTGTGTTTATTTTATGCGGTTATTAAAAGTGTTCCTGTTGTACCGCTGAACTAACAGATGATCAAGATTGTTATTTGAATTATTTGTAACATTAAACATATATATAGAAACTAATCAAGTTTAAAATTTTGAAGTTCAATCAGTTGTATTATTCTGTATGACTTATACAAGGATTGTTCAATAAAAACACGTTTATGGCTGTAAAGCATTTTTTATTCAACGATTTTAAAAGAAGTCTCCATTAACATTAAGGCATGAGTCCCACTGTTGCACTAATCTGTAGATTCCCTCCTAGTAAAATTCTTACGGCTGTTTGCGGAACCATTCGCTAACAGCAAACTCTACTTCAGCGTCTGATTTGAACTACCGTCCTTTTAGTGATTCCTTAAAAAAAATTTAAGGTAAGATTTTTGCCTACCCATTCATTAACTACTAGCTTCGCCACTGAAAACAACAGGGCAGTATGCAGTAAGATATTGTCAAAGATCAAAGCTTGTAACTGCATCAGCTCCACTTACAGAGTGTACTGCTGATACTTGATAATAACTTGTCAGTTTCAACATGATAATCTCCTCATGTGGTCGTGTGGTGTAGATGCTTTGTATAATTAGTTATGTACTGTGTGTATGAATATTTTACAAAAGTAGTGTAGTACAATAATGTTATCAACAAATGCAAGTGGTAGTGAGAAATAGAAAAAGAAAAAAGGGGAGGATGAAAAGCATGCTAAACTCCCCAAAATAGCTAAACTCCTAAGTATTATTCTTCAGCTATGACTCACGGTGATACCTCTGAAGAAGCTAAAAATGTTTAGTTTGAAAAATAGTGTGCTAGAACAATCTGATCAAGAATCATGGAGTTCAAATAATATCCTTAAATCTGTGAATTTAAATACAATGTATCAAAAAACGATGAAGAGAGTAGTGCAAATTGATTTGGTTTCAATTTTGAGTATATCACAGGTTCATACAAGACAGACAGAGCAAACTTGAAAGAAACTTTAACACTCAAGTTAGACCATTTGTTATAGAAGATGGACACTGTAAGCCTAAAGTTCAGTTTGATAGAGACAGCAATGGAAGAAGTTTTTCAGAAAGGTGTTATTATACAACTTCAAAATCGGGACTAAAAGTCAAACGAACATGGTTATGTTGTTCAGATAGTCTCAAGAATCCATACTGTGAACCATGCAGGTTTTTTAGAGATAGAGCATAAAAAAATTATAGAACTTTTGGGTAGATTTTCAGTTGTGATTGGAAACATGTAAATGAAGCAAAAATAACCCACAAAGCATCAAAAACCCACTTAGAATCCTGGCCTGTTTACGGACAATGGCGTTTAAATGGTACGTTGGATGAGGAACTTTAAACACAAATAACGAAACAAAAATTATTTTGGTGTAAGGTATTACACAGACTTCTTCATGTTACACTGAGTCTTGCAAAGTGCACTTCACCTTTTTGAGGACAGAGAGAAGTGATATGTAGTGAGAAAGGTAGCAGTAGAACTTTCATTAGCATTATAAAATTGTTAGCGAAGTATGATCCAGTTTTTTAAAAAGTATTCAATAAACCAGAAAGACAAATTATGTACGTATATGAGTCCAAGTGCGCAGAATGAACTTATTAATCTATTGTCTTTAAAAGTGGAGAGCAAAATAGTGAATGAAATAAAGGAAGTCACTTTTTACTCTATTATAATGGACACCACTCAAGATATATCTTAAGACAAATCAACTGAGTGAAACTTATCGATATTACATGATTCAAAAAGATGAGAATGGGATACCAAAAGCATTAAAAATTCAAAAATACTTTCTTGGTTTTCATAAAGTGAGGGATCAATCAGCACTACATTTATCTAATGAGATCATAAAAAAGAGGATGTTCTTTAAAGAAATGTCGTGGGCAAGTATATAATGGTACCAGCTACATGAATGGTATTTATAATAGTGTACAAAGGAAAACATAAAATATTGAGCCAAATGCACTTTATACTGTGCCACACATAATTTAAATCTTGTAGTGAATGATGCAGTAACAGGTATTAAAGAAATAAGAAACTTTTTTGACATGGTACAATGTCTGTATACATTTTTTGGCATTAGTATCAGGCAATGGAATATTCTTAGCAGTCTTATTTCCTGCTTAGTTGACCTTAATGTAATATTTAAAATGAAATCGTACCAGATAGAGTGGACGGTATGATGCAGTTTTTGGTTTGAAAGTTAAATTTCGAGACATTCAGAGAGCTCAGTAAGATAATTCTGTTAAGTTCCAAGTCTGATGAAAGAAATGAAACTGAAGCACTTAAAAAACGTATTGAACATTTGTTTGCTTGGTGATTTTCAAATGCAAAATATTGCAGACAATCAACGTTGTGTCTAATGCACTTCAGCCAAAAGCAGTGGACCTTTTTACACAGGTATCTTGAATAACTCAGAATTTACCAAAATAACTTTGTAAACCTAAAGGAGGAAGCAAACATAGTAGCAAATGGTAACCATTCTGCCTGAATTGATGCATTCTCGGTTAAAAAAGCACAATGTCACTTTGATGAACTCTGTCAAAATGAACACTTAAAAGATACAGAAAGTTTCTTCCAAATAAATGTGTTTTATTGGATGATGGATATAATTACAAGTCAAATACAATGTTGTTTTAGTGACTTGAGTGATGTGGTATCAAATTTCAACCTTATATGGTGTTCTTGAACCTTATATTTAAAAAATGTTAAATTACAATGACAAAAATTTTTGATTGAGATCTCAAAAGTGACAACAGTCAGTGAACTTGCTTCTCTTCTTATAGTGAAAAATCACTTTCTTGCATCTAGTTTTCTGGAAGTTTGTACAGCTTTGATGCTGTTTCTGACCACTTCTGTCACGACTCGAAGGGGCCCACCTTGAAACTTTGACAGGGACTCCTGTCCTGTGAATAAACAGCTGCCAAGAAAAGAAACTGCATTTTTTTTGTTCTATAACATTGTGTAAACATTGTGTCTCTAACTTAAGTAGATATTCTACCAGACTTTTATTAACTCATGGAATGATGAAAAGATTTGTTAGGGGTGGGCCAATAAGTAGACATAATTTTTATAACATTTGTGTTGACAATTTTAAAATTTATTGTCGTCGTCAGGAGCTGTGTAGTGGCAATACAGAAATAATCAAAAACATAAACAGACCAATAATTGAGTTTGCGTGCGTGTGTGTGTGTGTGTGTGTGTGTGTGTGTGTGTGTGTGTGTGTGTGTGTGTGTGTGTGTGTGTGTGTGTGTGTGTGTGTGTGTGTGATAGAGAGTATGTTATGTTATGTTACCAAAATATTTATTACTACTAACATTCTCTTATATTTAAATAGATAGATATAAATATAATATTTAAAAATCGGTATGGAGAACCATACATGACTTCCATATTCTAAGATTTATATTTAAAATCATTTTCAGCCAAACAGCCAGGGAAGGAATTTTAACAAAAAAATACTTCTTTGTTGCCAATAACGTAGTACACATATAAAAAAAAATTATCCCCTCCCCCTTCAACTATAATTTTGATTTATAGAAAATTACCCCCAGCCCGTTCAACTAGCCTCTTCATTTATAGATATTTCATCTACGTTTCTACAGTGGATTATTAAGATCTTATCAGGATACTTTATCAAAATTAAGTACTTTACTCATGTTACAACAAAAAATGTTTCAGGTAAACTGCCCTTTCCCCGTAACCGATCTTCACCAAAATCAACAGACATTGAGTTCTCTATAGCTCAGGCACATATGTAAAAAATTATTTGATTCTGTTTGAATTTACGGCAGTTATGGTTCGTCATATAAAAAATTACCCATGTTAAAACATAAAACATGAGATTTATAAAACATATCTAAGATTTATATTTAAAATCATTTTTTAAATAAAATATTTTCATAGAACCTACTAACGCTGGGGAAATCTGAGGAGCCAATCAGAGTTGGGCCTACCTGTCACTCTGCTGAATTTGGTGGAAAGCCCTGTCACTGTCGTCAAAGTATCAGCCTTGACAGGGTCCTCTTTTTCTGCAAAATAGGAGAGGCTTGAGATGGAGTGAGTGACATGGTCCCCACCTCAATGAAGAACCCATTGTTTTATAAAAATATATTTAAATTTTGAAAACTGAAAATTCTTTTCTTGTTGTAAATATTTATATTTTATAATCAAAATGACTTTATTTTTGTTACCTGGCAACAAAATTATTTTATTTTCAACAATTACCATTGTTTCAAAAAGTTTAAATAAATTTTCAAGTACTTTACTCTTGTTAAAACGTAAAAGGTTGCAGGTAAACTACCCCTTCCCCTTAACCGATCTTCACCAAAATCTAAAGGCCTTGAGACCTCTACAATTCAGGGACGTATGCAAAAACTTATTTGATTCTGTTTGAATTTGCGGCTGTTATCGTTTGCCATAGAAAATACGCTTGATAAAAAAACGTTGCAGGTAAACTACCCCTTCCCCTCAACTGATCTTCACCAAAAACAATAGGTCTTGAGTACTCTACAAATCAGGGCTGTATGCAGAAAATTATTTGATTCTGTTTGAATTTGCGGCTGTTATCGTTTGCCATAGAAAATACCCTTGTCAAAAAAAACGTTGTAGGTAAACTACCCCTTTCCCTTAACCGATCTTCACCAAAAACAATAGTGTCTTGAGAACTCTACAATTTAGGGCTGTATGCAAATAATCTTTTGATTCTGTTTGAATTTGTGGCTGTTATCGTTTGCCATAGGAAATACCCTTGTTAAAACATAAAACGTTACAGGTAAACTACCCCTTTCGCTTAACCGATCTTCACCAAAAACAATAGGTCTTGAGAACTCTACAATTCAGGGCTGTATGCGAAACATTATTTGATTCTGTTTGAATTTGCGGCTGTTATCGTTTGCCAAAACAAAAAAAATTCCCTTGATAAAAAAAAACCGTTGCAGGTAAACTACCCCTTTCCCTCAACCGATCTTCACCAAAAACAATAGGTCTTGAGTACTCTACAAATCAGGGCTGAATGCAAAAAATTATTTGATTCTGTTTGAATTTGCGGCAGTTATCGTTTGCCATAGAAAAAAAGTCTACAGACAGACACACAGACAGACACACAGACACACACACAGACACTTTTTGGAAAACGACTTTTTTTCATGTTTTGAGTGTAGTAGAATCAGAATCTGCAATAATCTCGAACACGATTTTTTTTGCCATCACCATACTTCCATTCCTTAAGGAATATGGAAGTAAAAAATGATTAAAACATTACTATAAATTAATATAGGTTTACCATATTGATTATATGTAGGATGATAAAATATAAATGAGGCTTTTTTGAAAAACGTCTTATTGGATTATATACATGAAAACAAACACAAAACTATTTTTATACATAGTTTCCTCTACTATGTATACATTTTTTCTCGCTGTACTGGTAGTTTATTAATTCTTTCTTTATACAGATTTGTTGGACATGTCCATACCCTATTGCATACAAAGTCTTCCAGCTTTTTGCCTCTGGAAATTTTTTTTTCTTGCTAAAGTCTTTTTTAAGGGGTCAAAATACATGGAAATCACATGATGATAAATCTGCACTATGTAATAGATGATCCAATCCTGTAGTTATTAACAAATGTCCCTACACTCTGTATTCAACAGTTACTAATTTGAAACATGTATTGCTCTCCATAATAATTCCAATATATATTTGATTAAGACTGTATTTATAATTATGGTTAAATGGTTATGTTATCAATATATTAATTTATAATAGTGTGCTAATAATGTTTTCATAATATTATAATTATATCTATCTTTTTAAGTATAACAATCTGCGAGTTATAGTCAAAATCATGCTGATGTAACACAGACAGATTTTGAGGAAGCCGTCATAGATTAAGAGGAAGTGTTTGATCATATTCATAGATACAGACTTTGGTCTAAAATGGAAAAAAGAGGATATTCTAGTCATTTAATTAAAACAGTAAACACCACAACTGGAAATGAAGTGGGTATTGGGAAAGAACTGACTCTGGAAATTAAAACTAATCAAGGCATAAGGCACGATTATGCTTTATCACCAACATCATTTAATATCAATATAGAAACTTTATAAGAGAATGAAGAAAGTTGCATCACCAGGTATACAAATTGCTCATCACAGATTTGTAAGTACTATGCTCTTTGATGATGATGAGGATATATTCAAGAACATTGAAAACAAATTGCAATTGGCTATTCATAGGTTGAATCAACTGTGATACAATTTAAAAATATCAGTGCAAAAGTGCCATAACTGCCAACCAAATACTTAAACAAGTAGCACATTATAATTATTTTGGGGTGTGATATATATGGAGGATGATATTTTAAGTAAAACAGATGAATATTGAAGGATACTTGAATAAAGTTTAATAAAACGATGAGTAAAGTCCTTGTTGTATGGATCGGAAGCATGGGCCCCTAGGAGAGGAGACTTTAAATTGATGGACTTTTCATAAATGAAATTTCTTTGGGCTAGAAGGCCCAGGCAGTCTATGTGCTATATGGCTGTGGTGGAGTGGAGTGTTGGGAAACTGAGGATAAGGGTGATGAAGCCAGAACAGGCAGAAGTGCCTAATCCTGGCAAGCAAGATTATCCTAGAAGACTAGGATTTGTTATTTTGTTCAACTTATAGATCAAACATGCAAATACAGGTGCTCTAAGAAACCAGCAAAAATGGGATAGAGATAAGTAGTGTGTGGTAGAAATCAATCCATTTGGGTTTTTATGCCTCAGAGACTTAGACTCTTAAGAACGTCAGAGAGAAGACAACTTGCAGCTTTTGAGGCATAGTCTGGAGAAGATTGTTGAAGAAACCTTGGACTGCAAGACTGACAAATAAGGAAGTATTAATAATGGTAGGCAAAAAGGGGATGCTGCATTGCAGAAAGGAGAAATGGAATGATTGGTCATCTACTTCAATGCTCAGGAGGTTCACCAACTTGCTCGAGTGAATGAAAGAGGACGTAACATCAGATCAAGTCAGGGAGAGAATACAAGGAAGTAAAGAGACTTGCTTTGGAATGGAAGAAGCTTCAGGCCCACCAACCTAAGAGTTGAGGAGAGGAAGGGTTTGTTATATATTAGGATAAAACAGGGTAACTCACTCGGCATTACTTTGTTGGATGGAGACTGTAAGATCTTCTACAGGATGTGAAACCACATTCTCTCACACTGTGGTTGATAATATTGACCACCAGACCACTGCTGGTGACAAGATTTTTTTCACTATATATGTTGATACACACATCCCAGGAATGAATGTCTTATTACTTGGCTAGAAAATTTACATCTCAACAGTTTTATAATTTCAGCAGTAGCTTCTTAATTTTAGTAATTTAAATTATTTAAATTTGAAATAACAAATTTTAGTTATTATGTTGCTACCTACTGTTTGTTGTAACTACTGACTAGTACCTTTGAGAACTTGCTCATCTTTAGATTGGTCTAAATTGGTTCACTTTATAAATAAAATTGTTTAATATATAGCCATGTTATACAGAAGTTTTCATAACACTTAAAATACATATTATATGCAAGTGTTTAAAACTGTATTTACTTCATGAATGTGTAAACAATTACTCATCGGATAAGAATTACACAAATTTGAAGAAACCAATCTTGTCACTTCAGAGCCCTTAAATGCAACACCTTCATAGATAGTAGTATTAATTCTGTTATTGTAACCAATGTTTAGAGGGCACTGTATTCATACTTGGTAGGAGTCTATCTATAACCTACCATTTTACATCTATATTAATATAACATGTCAACATACCTTCTGTAGTCTTACAATATAGAGATGGAAAATATTTTTTGAAAATAGCTCTTAAATAAGTTAATTTGTAGTAGTATAAAAACATCTGGAATTTCTAATTTAATACCCATATAAATTTATTTTAAAGGCTTAAACAAAATTTGTGTTTTTTTTTATATTTTTGTTTTATTTTAATGGAGTTGTTAATATTTTTGTCAATAGCAGTGTGTTGTAACTAGTCTTTCCATGAACCACTAATATATGGTACATACATACATACCAATACCAACATGTGTCTCAGATATTATGTAGTTTCATTGGCCGATACCTACCACACATCATGGAACCATTAGAGTCACAGACTTAACAGAGTTAACCTTATGCGGTTAGTTATTTTTTTAACAAACATATTTAGGTCATAAATATTATGTCATTTTAAAAGACAATAAACGTGTTTACATTTTATATATAAGTAATTGATTGAAGCTTGTGTCTGCTTTCAGGGTTTGTGTTGACAGCATATAGTAATGTTTTCATTTGTGCAAACAATAGTTCTGAGCCACTACATCTACCAAACATATCTTCAAATGGAACTGACAGCCAATCTATGTACAAGGAGCAAGTTGACTTTATTACTTCATATTTACAAAATTATTATTTCTACCAACCAGCAAGCAATGAATCATTAGATACTAATTTTAACAACAGTCCTGAAAATGGCTCCATTCTTTCAAATTCAAGTGATGAAATTTTTCTATTTTTAAAATCTGGTAACATTTCTCATTTAATTGATCAGAATACTTCATTGCTGCCACATACAATAAGATTTGGTTTGAATTTAAGTGGTGTTAATATAAATGAAAGTCTGCCTTCAACGAATCTGACATCAAATTCTGTACCTCTGTTCTACCCTTTGGTTATTGACACTTTACCAGTGCATCCAAGAATACCAAGGGCACCAACAAAACGAAGAAAAATATATCAAAACAATAGAAGATACCAACAACAACGACACAGGCACAGCACAAGGGTCATTCTTACTAAACCAGTCAGATTTCTGTTACCACCTTCAGCTAATAAAGTTGAGGCTACTACAGAAGCTAGCACTTACAGGCATTCAGATTTCTTGCTGAGTTCACCACATAAAACAACTTCTTTTATACAAGAACTACAGCAGACTTCAACAACAGAAACCAATTTCAAAACATCAGACATAGGCAATTCAAGAAGTATATTCTTTCCACCACCTAAACGTCATTTGCTCCCTCCATTTATTGTTGATGACAACAATATAATAAATTACAGTACAACAGTTGCATATCTTGAAACGTCTACAGGATCATATTATGACACACTGCCAACAACAAAAGAGTATGGTAAACACACTGAGCAGTACAAACCAGAAGAGAAAAATATTAATCAAAACAATTTTGTCAGATTTCACTCTGATGGTGATACTACAAATTCAGAATTACCAGAGCACAGAAAAGACACTACTTTAACTACAAATGACTTGAATATAACTGAAAATTACCCAATAGAATTTTTACAGAGTAGAAAAGATATTTATTCTTCATACAATCCTGATGTTGTGACAACCATAAATAATGAAAATCTGTCAAATTCAACAACAGCCATTGTGCAAACTACAGAAAATTACCCTACTGTGTACACTGAAGACAAAAGTGAACTTTAT
The DNA here is from genome assembly GCA_034769895.1 of Magicicada septendecula. Classification (NCBI taxonomy): domain Eukaryota; kingdom Metazoa; phylum Arthropoda; class Insecta; order Hemiptera; family Cicadidae; genus Magicicada; species Magicicada septendecula. The sequence continues at coordinate 400,585,147 of CM068368.1, read as the reverse complement.
GTGACAAGTACTTTAAAATATGAGAAGTACTGGAATTCTACAAGTTTTAGAGCAAGGAAAAAAACTTATGGTTTTAATAACCATCACAGGCAATCAATAGTCAGCCAGGAATCACTTGAACAGCATACTTCATCTACAAGTTTTCCTGTAATTACTGGAAGAAATATTGAACAGGAGTTGTTTGAAACCGGAGAATTTCCAGCTTTTATAATTGATGATGACACAGTGCCTAGTAGCACACCCACATTCCAAGACAGCCATTTGTTGATGATGAACAAACCCTTATTATCAAGTGGTGTGGCATCATCAGGAATGAAAATCACTGCAAATACTCCAGATAGTAAATTGCCTGTAATTAGAGTAGAAAGTGTTAAAAATATAGCAAGAGGAAGGCAGCGATTTAATCATTTTAATCAGTTTAAATTTCAAAATTCAAACAGTGAAAATAATACATTTCCAAGGCATAAAGAGATGCCATCAAAACAGTCTAGTCAGATTAGAGGCCTGTCTGTTGCAGAAACCGCATATTATAGAAAAAGGAAAATATCAAATCAGGGACGTTCACAGCAAGATGAAGGAGGTGAGTGAATAAATGTTTTAAGTACAAAATTAAGAACAAAATTATCTTAAGTATAAATCACACTAAGTTGAATCCTGGCCACACTGCCTTCCTCGTATGCCGTATGGCTCGCACAAGGCAGCCTACCCTGCCTGACTCCTAAGCTGCTTCGGTGGTACACATGGGAGACATTATTATTATAAATCACACTATCTTATTACAAAAATTTGTAAAAATTCCTCTGCAATAATTACACTGCCCATCTATGAAAAAAATTCAGCTCTTATACAAGCAGTTGATTGTTATAACATCCAAGGAACATTACGAATTGTTTAAAAAATGTTACAATTTTTTATAATGAAATTCTTAAATTACTAAACTGAATCATGTCTTTTGAAGAATTTGTCTATTTGAAACTTTCCCTCCTCCCCAATGTTTTACAAAGAAAAACAACAAAACACTATTATGATAATTTGTATTATTCTATTAAAACAAAATTAGTTTCAGTCTTATAAGGAATGTACTAAACTAACTCAAAAAATTTATCACATAAAAATATACATTAATAACATAAACAATTAAAAGAGTCATGAAAAATTAAGTATTAAGAGGAAGAGTCTTAATAGTAATAAGCAAAAACTGTTGCTTCTGTTAATGTTTTTCTTGATAAATGTTGGCCTTTTTAAATATGTCAGCTGTTATGTTCATGCTAAACATGTCCAGTGAAGGTAAGCAGCCATCAGTTTGTTCGACAATATATAATGGCTTTAAAAAATTTGTATCACTTGTCAAATGCTCCATATTGGTGGTAAGCTTTCAGTCTTATAATGAATAACATGTCTGTCGGCATCCAGGTCACTTATAATAACAAATAATAAATAAATATATTTACCTTTTTCCTGTCTCGTGACCACATGTATTAACGCAATGATATTATTTACGCATTTCGATACTATGTATCGTCATCAGAATATATATTAAAAAATAATCACTCAAAGAGGTCGTTAAAATTTAAAACATTAAAATCACAATATCGAAACCAAATAAGTATTTATACGAAGCGAGTGCGCACTCGACGAAAGCCGGCCGGACACTGATTGATATCAGTTAGAGATAAATTTTAGTGCTGTATCATATAATGGATTCGACTTGAAATGCAAGTGGTCGTTTAATATAAAATTGCGGTAGTATTTGTCATTATGTGCTCTATATATTTCAAATTCCTCACGTGCTTTTAAATAAGTGCCTTTACCACAGACATGTAAGGGTTTCAAATTGGTGTCAAAGCTTGTATAATTATGGTTCTCCTGTATAAGATGACGAGCATAGTTTGACTTTATACAAGATTGTGTTGTCAAGTCTTTTACATTATGCTTTGGAGTGTGCTCAACGAAACGTTTATAAAAACCTCTCCCTGTCTGACCGATATAAAAGCATTCGCAGTCATTACAAGAAAGCTTATAAACACCTGTTTTTATTTCCAAAGGTGTACGGTACTGGTTCTATTACAAAGTCTATTAAACAGATTGTTACTGGTTTTAAATGTTACATTTCTATTGTTACTATTTAATACTTTTGATAAAATTTTGGGCATAATACTGGTGTAGGCTGTTGAAATAAAGGTTGGTTCCTTATCTTGTATCACTCGTGGTTTTGACAATATATGCTTATGCTTTTTAAGGAGGGTTATCAACCATGGAAGATGTGTAACCATTGGCAACAGCAGTGTGCTTTATAATATTTAATTCAATTCTAAAATCATTTTCATTAAGAGGTATCGTTAACAACCTGTGTATGAAATAATTATAAGCCGCCATTTTCTGCGAGAATGGGTGGTGTGAGTCAGCAGGTATGGTATATGGTAAATAGTAGTCATCCTGCTATTATAAATAATGTACTTGATACAGTACATAAATATGTGAATAACATGATGCATAAGATATACACAAAACAGTCATGGAAATTAAACAATCTTAAGTTGAATCATAAACACAGCCAAAACGAGGACATACAATGTAATCATGTTTTCTACCCACGCATTTCTAACTTAACGTCTACAAACTTCAGCAATGACGAGTTAAACTTATTGAATAAAGGCATAAATTATTGTATTCCGCCGGTTTTTAATAATTATCATATTGCCCATGAGCTTATCAGCGCTGAAACAGCAGTAAAAGCGATTGCTGATCCAAAAATGCAAGAAGAGGCACGTCATCTGATAAACAACCGGTTCAAGAGATTCATGAACACACACATGTCGCCTAACTCGTCTAGTCATTTAATTAATAACAATAGTTCCAGAGAAAGCTATAAAATATTAAAACAGATAAAAACCAAATTACTTGATAATAATGCGATCATTTGTAAGGCAGATAAAGGCAGAACTCTGGTAATAATGGATAATGTAACATACACGAATAAAGTTCATAACTTCATTTCAAACAATAATATTATAAACCTAGCATCGGACCCTACACACCGGTATGTCAAAAATCTTAATATACAGATTAATAAAAGTACAAGTTTATTTGATCAACGTACTCGCCGTTACTTAAAACCTTGTAACGCTAAAGCCCCTATATTACCTGGATTGCCAAAAATCCACAAAATTTATATGCCAATTAGACCGTTAGTTAATTTCACTACAGCGCCAGGGTTCCGTACAGCTAAGAAATTAGTAAAAATCATTAAGGATAGTTTAATTATAGAAAATAACCACACTGTCAAAAATGTAACTGAATTTATACATAAAGTTAATAATACCAAATTATTTCCTAATTATAAATTAGTGTCCCTCGATATTGTTAATTTGTACACAAATATCCCAATAAACGATACACTTAATATTTTAAGGGACAATCTGATGAAATGCAAAAATTAAACACTCAAGCAGTAGATGAATTAATAAACCTACTTAAAGTTATTTTAAACCAAAATTATTTTGAATTTGACAACAGATTTTACAGTCAATGCGATGGTTTGGCAATGGGCTCACTGCTGTCAGGCCTTTTGGCAGATATTTATTTAAATCATTACGAAAACACACACTTGTTTTCTAACAATATTCATAAGAAAAACATCATGTTCTACGCACGATATGTGGATGATACATTCATAATATACAAGGGCACATTACGTCAAATAGAAAACTTTTAAAATCTTTTAAATAATATCAACAAACACATTCAATTTACACATGAAACTGAAATAGATAACAAACTGAATTTTCTTGACCTGACCATCACCAAATGTGATGATAAATTGAAATATAGTATATATAGGAAACCTACTACCACAGATGTAACCATACCTGCTGACTTACACCACCCTTTCTCACAGAAAATGGCGGCTTATAATTATTTCATACACAGGTTGTTAACGATACCTCTTAATGAAAATGATTTTAGAATTGAATTAAATATTATAAAGCACATTGCTGTTGCCAATGGTTACACATCTTCCATGGTTGATAACCTCCTTAAAAAGCATAAGCGTATATTGTCAAAACCGAGTGATACAAGATAAGGAACCAACCTTTATTTCAACAGCCTACACCAGTATTATTCCCAAAATTTTATCAAAAGTATTAAATAGTAACAATAGAAATGTAACATTTAAAACCAGTAACAATCTGTTTAATAGACTTTGTAATAGAACCAGTACACCTTTGGAAATGAAAACAGGTGTTTATAAGCTTTCTTGTAATGACTGCGAATGCTTTTATATCGGTCAGACAGGGAGAGGTTTTTATAAACGTTTCGTTGAGCACACTCCAAAGCATAATGTAAAAGACTTGACAACACAATCTTGTATAAAGTCAAACTATGCTCGTCATCTTGTACAGGAGAACCATAATTATACAAGCTTTGACACCAATTTGAAACCCTTACATGTCTGTGGTAAAGGCACTTATTTAAATGTACGTGAGGAATTTGAAATATATAGAGCACATAATGACAAATACTACCGCAATTTTATATTAAACGACCACTTGCATTTCAAATCGAATCCATTATATGATACAGCACTAAAATTTATCTCTAACTGATATCAATCAGTGTCCAGCCGGCTTTCGTTTTACTTCGTATAAATACTTATTTGGTTTCGATATTGTGATTTTAATGTTTTAAATTTTAACGACCTCTTTGAGTGATTATTTTTTAATATATATTCTGATGACGATACATAGTATCGAAACGCGTAAATAATATCATTGCGTTAATACATGTGGTCACGAGACAGGAAAAAGGTAAATATATTTATTTATTATTTGTCAGTCTTATAAGAAATCCCAAGTCATAGGGACAGAAAATTTGTGATGTGATGTGATGTGATAAATAACATACAAAAGAAATAACAACAATCTTTTAAGTGCTTGTGTATTTCTATGTACCTAATATTAAATAAGGGAAAGAGTTATACAAGATAGAAAGTTCCATTTAAAAGCCATTTAAAAAAACACTAAATGCATATAAACACAAACACTTCTGCTAGAAGTGTTCCTATGTTCTCTTATAATTCAAACATTTTTTCGTAGTACCATTTCTTCTTATTCACTACTTATAATCCAATGTGAAGAAGCAGTATTGCTGAATATTAAAATAAGAACCTTAATAAAATAAGTACCGTACTTTGCTGTATTGGATAATTATCAAAACTGAGCTTGTCTTGACACAGTACATACTTGTTTGATTTTAATTTAAAGTACAAACTGATGGGTTTCCTTTTAACCAAAAAGGTTTAAAATTATAAATTTAATAAGTTGTGTTAGTATGTACTCAATCCAAATTTAGTTCAACAATTTATTTGGAAGTAACTAAGTTTCTGAATGAAAGCATTCTGCTCCTTTGATTTATTTATATCTTTCTGACCTCATTTCAATATGATGTACCTTTCCAGATAAAAGTATTTTTGGTTTGTTCGTTTTAACCTTGTATAGTCAGACTATTAGTTACATTTTTTTCATTGACAATCACATTTTACTGATATTATGAGCACTTAACTTACATTTCACACATTCTATGATGTAGCATCCTTACCATAGAATTTACCACTGAAGATACTTCATCATAACAAGGGACAAAAATTTGGTGTTTCACCATCAATAGTTTACGTTCAAGTACAATCATATTCCTGCTATTGAATGTGGTTGTAAGTGTATGCTTCTGTTACAGACACTCACAGGGACTGTTGTGTTGTACAGTGGAAACAGTATAACTGTCACAAGATGAAGTCACTAAGTTACAATGTTAATAACAGTTAACAATAAACAAAGACACTCTTATACATAAAAATGTACCCATCACACAATAATAAATGTAACCTTATTTCATTTTCACATTAAGTAACACTAAACAACGAGTCACAATAACAAATTTGGAAGTAACTAAGTTTCTGAATGAAAGCATTCTGCTCCTTTGATTTATTTATATCTTTCTGACCTCATTTCAATATGATGTACCTTTCCAGATAAAAGTATTTTTGGTTTGTTCATTTTAACCTTGTATAGTCAGACTATTAGTTACATTTTTTTCATTGACAATCACATTTTACTGATATTATGAGCACTTAACTTACATTTCACACATTCTATGATGTAGCATCCTTACCATAGAATTTACCACTGAAGATACTTCATCATAACAAGGGACAAAAATTTGGTGTTTCACCATCAATAGTTTACGTTCAAGTACAATCATATTCCTGCTATTGAATGTGGTTGTAAGTGTATGCTTCTGTTACAGACACTCACAGGGACTGTTGTGTTGTACAGTGGAAACAGTATAACTGTCACAAGATGAAGTCACTAAGTTACAATGTTAATAACAGTTAACAATAAACAAAGACACTCTTATACATAAAAATGTACCCATCACACAATAATAAATGTAACCTTATTTCATTTTCACATTAAGTAACACTAAACAACGAGTCACAATAACAAATACTCTGAACTGCACTGTAATAGTACTGGTTCAACAGCGAAAAAACTCTGCTTCTAAATCCAGTATTTATACTCTGGCTGTGTGGCACTGTAGTGAGACAGCAGGCCTGGATGCTAGTAGAATAATCAAGCAACACCTGGAAGGGGTATCTTGAATAATCTAGAGCATTACATAGTTCTGCCACTCATACTGTACAGCTGCTGCCACTAGCCTGTGCGCGCGGCCACAATCTTACTACTCACTCTGAAAACATAAATAGTGGCAAGTCACTCCAGCATTCGTGACCATTTCTCGCACAATCGTCCGCATGAGTCATCCAATGTTTGTAGAAAGGCACCCCTCTCCACCCCCCGTCCGTTGCAGGCGCCTAAGCTCCGCGCACACAGGCTAGTGGCGGGAGCTGTACATGTATGTGCAAAGCATCATATAATCACACATCATGTTTCCTATGTTCTCAATGTAGCACTGTCCCCTCCTTAGTGCTGTTTGTTTGGAACTGGCAAATCAAATTCTCCTGCTTCAAAAGACTCTGAAAACTCTTTTCTTCTTCCAGAACACTTCTTTCATTATCTGCAAACACCTCTTCTTTGATTTCCCTTTGATTTCCTAATTTGCTTCCATTCTCTTACATAAGCTCCTCTTCAGCACCTCTTCTTAATCCTGTAACAAGTGTCATCCCACCTCCAACTTGTCCTTTCCCTGTACGTCCAGTATGTCTTTTTTCCTACTCCTACATTTTTTTACTTGTAACCAATTCTTTCTCTCCAGTGGCTTTACTCATGAGCACTTCCTTTCCCCCAGGAACAAGTAAAAACCAATTTGCAACAACCATAGATGGTTTTTTAATCACCTCTTCTGTTGTCACGCATACTTTTGTGTTCTTGTCCTGTTTCCATATCCAACTCAAAGGGTTTCTCTTCTTTGCATCTCTTGACTTCTTCTTAGGCCACTGTTACTTGCTTGATCAAGTGGTTGACTGATCCTGTCATTTCAGCAGTGTAAAACTTTATCTTCTCTTGGGCAACCCTCAGGCTTTCTCTCGTAAGTCCACAACAAACCCATAGGGGTTCATAATTTGGTGCCATGAATGACTTCATCAACAATGTCTGCAACGAGTATTTGGTGGTTAAACTTGAAGATACCCAGGTTTAAGCTTATGTCAACTTTTCTAGTATTTTGTCAAGGGTTTCAGTCATAGTTTTGTGACATAGCGAGGCGAAGATCTGCTCTCGGCGCCAGCCGAGACGTGACACGAGAAGGCGAGGCGACCCAATCAAGGATCGGCAGCAGCTTGATTGGCCTCAACGTGACCATCTAACGTGCTCGAGGCGAGCCAACCAGGGACCAGCGGCACTCTGATAGGTTCGTGGCATACGACCTGTCAGGGCATAAAAACAGCGCCGCTAAAAATTTTTGGCGCACTCCATTGGACGTCGTCAAGCCAGCTGGAAGAAAAGGAAGAAGGAAGAATGGAGAACGCAGGAGAAGCAGTGAGGGACATCGACTGGGACAGCAGCGGGCTCTACATACCGCTGCCGAAAGAAGAGAACCGCAGCACGCCCGGAACAGCGGACGCAGCCGCCGAACATCACAGCGCGGCTCGGGCAGCGTACGCAAATGATTTAGCGTACCCGACAAACGGTCCTTTTAAGGGCCTAAAAAACTATAGTGTGTACGATTGGCGCCATTTGTCCTGTGACAAGTGGCGCCCAACGTGGGGCGACGATCATCTTGCGGATGCAGGATCCAGCCACGCCAGAGAACTACCAGCCGGCACACAAAACAACATGGCGCCCAACAGCTACACCCAGCGGGACACCGGGTTCGAAATAGAGCAAGGCTTTGCGCAATTCGCCGCAGCTCTGAGGTGCACGTTGCCACCGGTGATCACCGCTACATACCATGGCCTCAAGTACGAGGATCCAGAACGATATCTTCAACAGCTAGAGCGACAGCTGCGGGACTACAGAGTCCCACCTGAACAGTGGGCAGATTACGCAGTGCGGCAGCTCCGAGGAGAAGCTGCCACGTGGGCAGAGAGATACACGGGATTGCAGATAAATTGGCCCGAGTTCTGCGACCGCTTCCGGCATCACTTCTGCGGGATGCAACGAGACGCAGAGCTGCTGGCCGAGCTGTACGGACAAACGCAGCGGCAGGAATCGGCGGAAATCTTCATCCTGAGAAAAATCAAGCTGTTTCGCCGTCTGTACCCCGGAGGTGACGAGAGGACGAGCATAGCCATGCTTACACAACAGCTGCAGCCACGCCTTCGACCTGCGCTGAGGTTCCCGCCGCCTATGACTTTAGAGGAACTTTTACAACGGGCAATGAGCATCGAGGCGGACTTGGATCAAGATAGTCGTGCGCGAGGTCGGGATGACTCTGCTGAAAACTCCCTGGATCGAGTAGGGGGGTCGAAGCAGTGTCGATCGGCCTCAAGCACGAAAGAGGAACAAAGATTGAACAGCCTAACGCCCAAGTGCCGCTACTGCCCGGGAAGACACTTCCATCGGGACTGCCCTGTGAAGAACCGGCAGGGAAACGACCAAGCGCCCCGGTAAATAGCCCACCGGGGCGCGTGAACCAACTAGGTGCGGACATACCGCGCATTCCAATAGAGATCGCCGGCCGAAAACTGACCGCAGCCTTGGACTCCGCCGCAAACTACGACTTCGTACGAGCCGGCCTGCTGCCCGGAGGAAGGAAGACGGAGCCCCGAGTTGTCCAGCTAGCGCTACACGGTCAGCAATGTCACTCAACGGCCACCGTCGTCGCAGACATTATAATTGGAAGTCTCGCGACCACCACCAGTCTGCTAGAAGTGCCCGGACTGCAAGAAGAAGTTTTATTGGGCCACCACTGGCTCACGGCCAACCAAGCAGTTGTGGACTACCGACGGGGCTGCCTTCACATTGGCAGCGAGAACCGACAGACGGTCTTCTGGAATGACCGCGCGGAGCCCGAGGAAGAGGACATTGACGAAGCTAGCCTTCAAACGTCAGCAGGTGGCCAACACCATAAACGGCTTCTGGAAATGTTACACCGTCATCGCAGTTTGTTCTCCCGTGGCCCGCTCCGCACTACATCTGCGGCCAAGCACGAGATCCGGCTGATAGAAGGTAGCCAGCCATTCCGGCTCCCAATGTACCGGTACTCCGACGAGAAGAAACGCACCATCCGGGAACAGGTAGAAGAGATGCTGAGGCAGCGTATCATTGAACCGGCCACCTCGCCATACAGCTCTCCGGTGGTGATTGTGAAGAAGAAGGACAGCACACCCCGGTTCTGCGTAGACTTCCGGAGGCTGAACGATCAGACCGAGGATGTGGACTCACCACTGCCGCTGATATACGAAACAATCAAGGACCTCAGCGGGGCCCAAGTCTTCTCGACCCTAGATCTCAAGAGCGGCTACTGGCAAATCCCGCTGGAGGAAGAAGCAAAGAAGTACACAGCATTCTCGGTGCCCGACGGAGGTCGCTACCAGTTCCGGGTGATGTGCTTTGGGCTGAAGAACGCGCCCAGCACCTTCCAACGGCTGATGCAGGATGTTCTCACGGGACTATTACGGGAGTGCTGCCTCGTCTATCTGGACGACATCATTGTCTACTCCCCCGACTGGGAAACGCACCTGCGACACCTGGATCAAGTCTTGGAAAGGCTGCAGATGCACCAGCTGACCTGCTCGCTCAACAAGTGTCACTTCGGCCGGGAAGAAGTCGCCTTTCTGGGCCACGAGATTACTCCGGACGGCAACCTCCCGCAGCAGCAACATCTCAGAGCGATTGAAGACCAGCCGGCCCCCAGCAACAAGAAAGAGCTGCAACGCTTCCTGGGAACCTGCAACTGGCTGCGAGAGTACATCCCCTGCTTCGCCATGATTTCGGAACCGTTAACGGACCTGCTGCGGACAAGAAAGTGGCATTGGGACGACACAACTCAGCGAGCCTTCGAAGAGGTTAAGGCCGCTTTCCGGCAGCCGTTAAAACTCTCACGACCGGATCGAGACTTGCCGATGTTTCTGCAGACCGACGCCAGCCAAAAGGGACTTGGAGCGGTGCTTTATCAATGCACCGAAGCCGGAGAGAGGCGCATCATCTCGTACGCCAGTGCCAAGCTCCACGAGGCGGAGAAGAACTACCACTCCAACGAACTGGAGTGTTTGGCAGTCGTCTGGGCCATCAAGAAATACCGGCCATACTTGGAGGATCGACATTTCACCCTAAGGACCGACAACAAGGCGCTAACTTGGCTGAAGCAGGCGACGGGGCAGAAGACGAAGTACGCTCGCTGGGCTCTACTGATACAGAGCTTCAAATTCACCGTCGTCCACTGCCCGGGCAAGGAGAACGAGTTGCCGGACTTCCTCTCGAGGGAACCTGGGCTTGAAGATACTGCCGGCGTCCAAGAAGAACCACGGATGCAGCCTGAAGAGAGGCCACTTCGCAGTGTTGCGGCAGCTGCACCCCGACTACAAGAAATCACAGCTGTCGGCATCCATCAGGCAGTGCAGGAGGCGCAAGAAGGCGACCAGGAGTGCCAAGCGTGGAGAAACGACCCTGCGGCGGCTACAGCGAGAGGATACCGGGTGGACAACGGCCTGGTTTGGAAGGATAGACGCAACCAGGAACCAGGATTGTACGTGCCGCCGAGTGTCCGCATGGAGGTCATCAGGCACTTCCACGACTTCCCTGAAGCCGGTCATCCGGGGGCCGAAGAAACGTTTCGGGCCATCGGCAAGGACTTCGTCTGGACCGGCCTAACCATTGATGTCCGCAGATACGTCCGGAGTTGCAGAATATGCGCCCTACACAAGCGCGGCGCAAATCCCGAACAGGACCAACAGCGACCTCACCGACCCAGGAGATGTTGGAATACTGTCGCCCTGGACGTCATGGGACCATATCCGCTGACTCGAGCTGGCAACCGGTACATCGTAGTGGTCACGGATATGATGTCGAGATGGGTGGAAGCAAAGGCCGTGCGCAAGGCGGACGCCGACACCATTATCCGCTACCTGGAGGAAGAAGTGTTCCCTCGTTGGGGATACCCAGAGGCGTTGCTCACCGACAACGGAAAGCCGCTCACGGGCCACAAGTGGAAGCAGATGTGCGACAAGCTGCACATACGACCGTGGACTACAGCCAACTACCATCCCAGGGCGAACCCGACCGAGCGGCGCAACGGCGAGATCAAGAAGGCGCTGCGGATCCAGCTCCATGACTCCAAGGACCATGGCGACTGGGACAAGCGTTTGCCGACGATTCTGTTCTCGCTGCGGAATCGTGCAAACGCCGCCACTGGAGTGACACCGAGCGAGCTTCTGCTGGGCAGAGACCTACGCCGACCCGGCGACTGGAGTCGGCCACACGCAGAACAGGACGTCCGGCCAATTGAGGAACGAGAAGAGGCGGCCAGGTCACACCAGACGCAGTATCAGCGGCGGCGGTATCCGGAACGGATGACACAGGACCCTACACTGGCCGTAGGGCAGCTGGTGTACGTCAAGAGCCACGCCGGACCAGCCAAAGGACGGAGGTACCCTGGATGGGAGCCAGCCTGGGAAGGTCCCTTTAGCGTTGCCGCAACCCTCGGCGGGCAGATTTACACGGTGGAGAAGGACGGACGTCCATACAAGGTTCACCGCCAACGGCTCAAACCCGCCGGAGAAGAACAATGGGCTGGCCACCGGAGAGCATTCAAGACCCGGGGGAGTTGTGACATAGCGAGGCGAAGATCTGCTCTCGGCGCCAGCCGAGACGTGACACGAGAAGGCGAGGCGACCCAATCAAGGATCGGCAGCAGCTTGATTGGCCTCAACGTGACCATCTAACGTGCTCGAGGCGAGCCAACCAGGGACCAGCGGCACTCTGATAGGTTCGTGGCATACGACCTGTCAGGGCATAAAAACAGCGCCGCTAAAAATTTTTGGCGCACTCCATTGGACGTCGTCAAGCCAGCTGGAAGAAAAGGAAGAAGGAAGAATGGAGAACGCAGGAGAAGCAGTGAGGGACATCGACTGGGACAGCAGCGGGCTCTACATACCGCTGCCGAAAGAAGAGAACCGCAGCACGCCCGGAACAGCGGACGCAGCCGCCGAACATCACAGCGCGGCTCGGGCAGCGTACGCAAATGATTTAGCGTACCCGACAAACGGTCCTTTTAAGGGCCTAAAAAACTATAGTGTGTACGATTGGCGCCATTTGTCCTGTGACAGTTTGTATGATAAAAGAGCTTAGTTGGGGTTGGAGGAGTCTGACCATATCAGGGAGCACAATGGACACTGTGGTGCCTGTGGTCTTATGAATCATCAAGACTGTGTAAAGTTCCATATCTTTACATCTCGAACTTTTTGTCTGATGACAACCGACAACCAGCTTGAAGATGGCTACTTTTTCCACAATTATAACACTTGGGTCATTTGCCTTTCCCTTGGTTAAAAATACTGTTATGGCAATACTGACTTCTTAAACTGTTTTTCTTGAATCGTTTCTTTATTCTGCCCATTTTGATGGTACAGTGACATTGGATCCATTTGACTACAACGTGATGACATACTTTTATTAATGTAAGTCACTGACTTGGCAGCTTCAAAACAGAGAGTGTGAACAAGAGCATCTGAGCTACTTTGGTGCCATGCCATTCTTAACACTCACAGTCTCTGATACCATCAATAAACATGATGAGAGCAATCTGTTCCGATCTTGTCAGTTGATCAATATATGCTTCTGAATCCCGAAAGCTTTCCCTTGTACTCTGTCGCATTTAAATTGAACACAGTACATTCCATACAGATACTGACCACCATACCATAATTCCAGAGCTTCTGTTAATTCTGTGTAGGTGTTCTGGCTGTAGGAGATGGTACTTTCTACAATAGTTCTATAGTAGGTCCATTTAAACCAAGAATGGTTGAAAAGCCTTTTTTTTCTTCTGACCATTTATTTAAGCAAGTAGCAGCTTCAAATTGGCAAAGATAAGTTGCCCAGCGAGTACTTCCATCAAACATTGGAGCCTTGACATGAACTGACCCCATGACATTAAATGGCACCATTTCATTGCTTTTATTTTTCAAATCTTTTTCAGCGTTTATTAATGGCCTTGTCATCTCTTTCTTTCATTAATTGCTTGACTTTTTAAAATTTGTTTTATTTTATTTGTAATCAAATCTTGTCATATTTGTTTTCATGGTTGACATAGATTTTTTTTTATTTCACATACTCTATCAACTTGTTTGTTCAGTTTACTTCATAACAGACCGAATTTTGCAGTGGCAGTCTCTTATAAATGTCTTAATGTTTTCTGCTTAATGATTCAGTTTTTCTTTTTGCTGCTGCTCTGTTGTTTCATTTGCACGCTTACATTTGTTGTCCTGTTGTTTTAATGCTTTTTCTGCTTCAGACTGACATTTTCAACTTGCTCTTCCACCCACACACATAAAGATTCTATCTATTTCTTTTATGAATTTGCTAACTGCTATAATTTTTTATTGTTTGACTAAGCTTTTCGTCATTACTGACATCTTCAGGTCTTAAACAACGTCTATCAACTGTACGTTGTAAGCTTTTATACTTTAGGCCCCTCCCCTTATGTCATCGCCCCTACTATTGGTTCAGCTGCTACCGCTCTTCACGGAAACTTTGTCTACCTTTTTCCGTTAGGCATTTTTCTAACGTCCGTCAAATTGTTTTAAGAATCTCCCGTTAATTTCTTCATTCTTGACTTATAATTTTTTTGTAACCTTTTACATTTCGTCATTTTTTAGCGTGTTATTCTTATTATTTTAATTTATTTTTGTCTATTGTTTAATATATAATAAAATATTTCTTCATTTGTAAAATCTACTTTTATATTCATTAATTTATTTTTATCTTCTTTTTTAACTTTAAGTATTTCTAGTTCTTCTATTAATTTTCTTTTTTGTGGATTGTTTTCTATTTTAATTATTTCCATATTTTCATTGGGATTTATGAATTTATGGCCTGATTCGTTGAAATGTCTTGCATATAGTGAGTTCGTTACTCTAACCCCTTCTCCTTTTGCGTGTTCATTCATTCTAATTTTAAATTTTCTTCCAGTTTCTCCCAGATATATCTTATTACATTCCCCACATTTTAATTTGTATACGCCGCTTTTTTCTGTTAATGGAATTTCTTCTGTTTTATCATTTTTTATATATTCGAATACATTTTTCGTTTTCTTTATTCCTATCTGTATTTCATATTTTTCGAAACATTTTTGTTTGATATCCTATGTATGTTATTGCTCCTTTATATTTCTTTTCTTCATTTGTTTTTTCTTTTTTGTTATTTTCTATTTCTTTATTTTCCTCTATTTTCTTAACTACTCTATTAATTATTTTAGGGTTGTAATTATTATTTTTTGCTATTTGTTGTATTTTCTTTAATTCTTTTTGTTTGAGTTCTTCATTTTCTAGATAATTTATAGCTCTATAGCAAAATGAATTTAATGCTGCCATTTTATAATTGACTGGATGATATGATTCTTGTGGAATTATTAAATCTGAGTATGTTTCTTTCCTATATATATCGAATTTAAGTTTGTTATCTTCAATTTTTATATTGATATCCAGGAAATTAATTTCTAATCCTCCAATTTCTTCTTGAAATTTTATTGTTTTTTCTATGTTATTTAGTTGTTCCGTAAATTTTTTAAATTCATTTACTTCACCTTCCCAAACTATTAGTATGTCATCTACATACCTGATCCATTTTTTAATTCTTCTTTCTTTATCTATATCTTTTAAAATTTTGATTTCAAAGCTATTCATGAATATCTCTGCCATTAATGGTGAAAGCGGTGATCCCATTGGTAATCCATTTTCTTGTATGTAAAATTTGTTATTAAATCTGAAGTAGTTCTGGCTTAGGCATAATTCTAATCCTTCTATTATTTCGTTTTTCCATTCTACATTACTTAATTTGTTTTTCTTTATTATTTCTACTGTTTTTGCTATTGGTATGTTGGTGTACATATCTTTTATATCTAATGACATTAATTTTGTCTTATTTGTTATGGTAATTTCTTTTAATCTTTCTATTACCTTTTTACTATTTTCTATGCTGTGGATTTCTTCTTTTTCATATGCCATTTTGATTCTTTTACTTATTTCTTTTGATATTTTGTATGTTGGCGAATTTATAAATGATACTATAGGTCTTAATGGCATTTCTTTTTTATGTAACTTAATTTGACATCTAAATTTTGGAGCTTCAGGATTATGTTCTATTTTTTGTTTCTTTTGCCATTCTGTTAGATATGTTGTCTTTTTTTATCATAATAAATTTATGATAAAAAAAGACAACATATCTAACAGAATGGCAAAAGAAACAAAAAATAGAACATAATCCTGAAGCTCCAAAATTTAGATGTCAAATTAAGTTACATAAAAAAGAAATGCCATTAAGACCTATAGTATCATTTATAAATTCGCCAACATACAAAATATCAAAAGAAATAAGTAAAAGAATCAAAATGGCATATGAAAAAGAAGAAATCCACAGCATAGAAAATAGTAAAAAGGTAATAGAAAGATTAAAAGAAATTACCATAACAAATAAGACAAAATTAATGTCATTAGATATAAAAGATATGTACACCAACATACCAATAGCAAAAACAGTAGAAATAATAAAGAAAAACAAATTAAGTAATGTAGAATGGAAAAACGAAATAATAGAAGGATTAGAATTATGCCTAAGCCAGAACTACTTCAGATTTAATAACAAATTTTACATACAAGAAAATGGATTACCAATGGGATCACTGCTTTCACCATTAATGGCAGAGATATTCATGAATAGCTTTGAAATCAAAATTTTAAAAGATATAGATAAAGAAAGAAGAATTAAAAAATGGATCAGGTATGTAGATGACATACTAATAGTTTGGGAAGGTGAAGTAAATGAATTTAAAAAATTTACGGAACAACTAAATAACATAGAAAAAACAATAAAATTTCAAGAAGAAATTGGAGGATTAGAAATTAATTTCCTGGATATCAATATAAAAATTGAAGATAACAAACTTAAATTCGATATATATAGGAAAGAAACATACTCAGATTTAATAATTCCACAAGAATCATATCATCCAGTCAATTATAAAATGGCAGCATTAAATTCATTTTGCTATAGAGCTATAAATTATCTAGAAAATGAAGAACTCAAACAAAAAGAATTAAAGAAAATACAACAAATAGCAAAAAATAATAATTACAACCCTAAAATAATTAATAGAATAGTTAAGAAAATAGAGGAAAATAAAGAAATAGAAAATAACAAAAAAGAAAAAACAAATGAAGAAAAGAAATATAAAGGAGCAATAACATACATAGGATATCAAACAAAAATGTTACAAAAATGTTTCGAAAAATATGAAATACAGATAGGAATAAAGAAAACGAAAAATGTATTCGAATATATAAAAAATGATAAAACAGAAGAAATTCCATTAACAGAAAAAAGCGGCGTATACAAATTAAAATGTGGGGAATGTAATAAGATATATCTGGGAGAAACTGGAAGAAAATTTAAAATTAGAATGAATGAACACGCAAAAGGAGAAGGGGTTAGAGTAACGAACTCACTATATGCAAGACATTTCAACGAATCAGGCCATAAATTCATAAATCCCAATGAAAATATGGAAATAATTAAAACAGAAAACAATCCACAAAAAAGAAAATTAATAGAAGAACTAGAAATACTTAAAGTTAAAAAAGAAGATAAAAATAAATTAATGAATATAAAAGTAGATTTTACAAATGAAGAAATATTTTATTATATATTAAACAATAGACAAAAATAAATTAAAATAATAAGAATAACACGCTAAAAAATGACGAAATGTAAAAGGTTACAAAAAAATTATAAGTCAAGAATGAAGAAATTAACGGGAGATTCTTAAAACAATTTGACGGACGTTAGAAAAATGCCTAACGGAAAAAGGTAGACAAAGTTTCCGTGAAGAGCGGTAGCAGCTGAACCAATAGTAGGGGCGATGACATAAGGGGAGGGGCCTAAAGTATAAAAGCTTACAACGTACAGTTGATAGACGTTGTTTAAGACCTGAAGATGTCAGTAATGACGAAAAGCTTAGTCAAACAATAAAAAATTATAGCAGTTAGCAAATTCATAAAAGAAATAGTTAGGATGGCTGCTAATTTAAACAATACGAAGAATAAAAGATTCTATCGTCGCCAATTGTTGGACTTCTATTCCACTGTTAAAGGTCCTAAAGCCAATTCTGACACCAATGATACAATTGTCACATGGATCATTATGTTGTACAGTGGGAACGGAATAAATGACACAAAGTGAAGTCACGAATTGTAACTTACTATTAACAATAAACAAAGACACTATTTATAATGAAAATTTGTGAACACACAACAGTAAATGTCATCTTATTACACTTTTGCAGTAACTAATACTAAATCGTAAGTCACTCCGAACCACACTGTAATATCATTGGTACAAAAACTGAAAAACTTTGCTTATAAATCCAGTATTTATACTCTGGCTGTGTGGCACTGTAGTGACACTGCTGTGTATGTGAGTAGAACAGTCAAACAATGTCTGGAAGGTGCATCTTGAATGATATAAAGTGTTACAAAATTCTGCTGTGCACACTGTATGTGGAAAGTATCACATAGCCACACATATTTCCTATGTCCTTAGCATAGCAGTATAATTTGTTTATTCTATTTTAATGATGTATTGTAAGTTTATTGCTATTACACATTTTATGATCCTTTTGATGTGTGTGTGTGTGTGTGCTGGCTAAGGAATAAACTTATCACGATTTTTCTCTTGAATCAAAACAAGTATTCTCTATATTATGACCATATTGATTTATTCCATTAGTTCATTCCTTCATATATTATCTACCCCAAAAACATTCACATGTGTCTTATGGCATATTTCAGCAGTTACATATCATTCTAAATGAAACCACTCAAACACTTGATCATTTGTTTTATTCAAAAATGGTCTTATTGATGAAATGTATCATAAAGCTGGGTCTGCATGGGATGTGAATCATTCTAGTGTGATCACCCTTGTTGCCTCCATACTTGATAGGAAACATGAATCATTCTCTTGGATAGTGTTACTTCAATCACAGCCGTGGACAAGACAAATGCTGGAAGTCATTTGGTAGTATGATCTGTATTTTCTATAATTCTAGATCATTGACTTGTTTGTTCTTTGTAAGAAAATCTCAGAAAAAGTGGTGGTGGGTGACAAATAACCAGTTTAGGGTGCAACAACAATTGATACAGAAATTAAACTCTAATGACAGAGACTTTAGAAGGCTATATAATTTTACTGGGAATGATAGGCAATTAGTTTGAATTTCTCAAACTCTAGTTTCTCCAGTTTTTGAACTTTAGAAGTTTCATATCAAAGACCATAAATCTTGACTCCGATACTCCTCAATTGCAGTATCAAGGAGTAATGATTAGTTTCTATGTAAGTCCAGAAACCAAAACATTTCACTGTCACTTAGTTTTATTACACTTTGTGATGACAGTTTCCTTTATGCTATTTATTTCATGTCTGTAAATCAAAACACAACAACACTGAGCATAAAGTGTTGACCTTATCTGCAAGTTTCATGCTTGCAGTACCAGTATTGCTTCTTAATAGCTACATAAATTAAGGCTGGTAGGCATTATACTAACCACATTTTTTTCTCATGTACTGTCCACAAAAGAAAATTAATTGCCAGCTACCCTACCCATTTAATCAACTTAGTTGTACTGAAGAACAATTTTCAAACACATTAAATATCGTATATTACGACTACATATTACATACTGATATGTTAGTTTAATGCTATTTGTAATAACTAAATATATTTATTTTTAGTTATATGTGCTTGTATATATGGTTATATGCATACATAATATATGTAGTATATATAGTCACATCTGTGCACATACATACTATGTGTATATGTGATTATGCACAATAAAAATAATCTTCTTAAACTGTGGTATGTTGTACAAGAATTGTCTGTTTTAAAACTTCATTATATATTTTGCTTAATACAGTAGGCCTACTAGTTTACAATCAAGATGTTCTTTCCATACATGAAATGTTAGCCATATTGATTTTTAGTCGAGTGAAAAAATACACTAGAGTATAAACCAACATAACTGAGAATGTCCCAAGTAAGAAAAAAAACACCTTGACTGTAAACTAGTACTGAATTAAACAATTTATGTATCAAGAAAATAACTGTAGCAACAGGTGTTTGAACATTTGAATATACAAATCACATGCACATGATATACAATATACAAATATAAAATATACAAAGCACATGATACAAATCCAAAACACAGTGGTTCAAAAGTTACACAGATAATATGATAATACTATTTATATATGTCTGGCACTGAATTACAGATTATTAAGTTGTCTGCTTTGATATGTGGTTGCTTGACTAACAGTTGTTAAAAGAAGGAACCATCATGACATGTTCCCTAATGCAATCTATAAATCTATGTACAGTGATAAGAAGCATTTACCCAGTACATGTATATAGGCCTACATCATTTAATCTCCTGTGAATTAGTTCATAAAAAAAAATCCACAACAAAACAGCAACTATTAACATGAATAATTTATATTGTGTGACTACAAAATATATCTGCATAATAGTTTGTTAACATGGCCCACTGCTACTTGAATGTTTCTTCTGTTATCCTCTCCTACGATATTCATGTCCAGTTCATTATGCCATTGTGTCCAGTATTGAAATTGATATTTCTTCCATCTTCCGGAGGACCTTCATCATGACTTCTCTATATCTCTTGGTGTCTGTCTAGCAATCTTCAGACCATTTGCTCACATCCATACAATTTTCTTAGTCTGGCTGTGTATCCATTTAATTGTTCCTCACTTATCATATCGCTCCTAGAATAAACCTTTCTTTTGTGCAGTCTATTGTTTTTGTAAGCTTTCCTGTGATATGAACTTATAGTAACTGCATGAAGCACATACTGATTACAGATATGATTACTTTTTAAACGCAGTGGTAATTTGGTGTTCTTCATGACAATACTCATCTTTTCAAAAACAATCCATCCTGATCTTATTTGACTGACAGTTTCTAATATGCATCCATAATTTTTGTTACCTTTCAAAATATTTATTTCATTCACAACTGTGCATGTTTCCCTTACCATCAGCTTTCACTTCCTCAAATGACGCAGCTTAACTATAAATATTATTTTTGTCTTTCACCCTACCTTTCACTTTCATGGTTAAGTTTGGTAATCAGCTTTTTCATCATCACTGGGTTTTCACTAAACATCACATCTTAGATTTTAATGAGTCATTTAATCTATTTTACTTATACTTATTTTCCTATTCTGCTTGTCTGAAACCATATTACAGTAATACTGATAAGTGCAACAAATGCTTTCATTATAAGGATGTATTTTATTGTACACGTATTTTAATTTTTCCACTATTGTAAATTGTTAATATGCTTTTTATATATTATGTTATAAGTATTACTTAAAATAATTATTGCTTCTGCAAGTAAAATTTTATTTAATTATATTATTGTATCATCACCTATGTGTGTGTGTGTGTGTGTGTGTGTGTGTGTGTGTGTGTTACATTTAATATTTATTAATTGTAATTTATTAATATATTTATTATTAATAATAATAATTTATTAATGTATTTATTAATATATATTAATTATATATATATATATACCTATAAAAGTACAACCACACACACACACACACACACATCAAGTTTATATTATCAATCTAATGAATTTAGGAATGGAATATAATATTTAAAATTTATTACAGAAAACATATTTACATATTTGAACAAAAATAGATAGTTACATAAAAATATAAATATTCTAACAAGACCTGTATTTCTGGTTACAAATAAATATTTCTGTATTGTACAAAAAAAAATTTTAATTTAATTAAAAATAAAAATTTTAAAAAAAAAATTTTTTATGTTTGGTTGTTGTTTAAATAATTAATAAATAATTCTTGTTATGTGTTTTCGTCGAAAATTTAAAATTCTGTAATTTATTTATGTCAATTTATTCACTTCTGGTTAACGGTAAATAAATCTGGAGTTAATCAGATTGTGTCGCTTCACTAATCGATTGGCGATTTTCTTCTATGCTCCAGTATATCACTCTCCTTTAGTAATGGTCGTCTTCCAGTAAGTTCTGTAGTTAATGAAAACTCTTATATTACTTTGTGAAATAAATTTTAAAACCAGATAATTGAATTATTTTGATTTATTGACAATTATTCTGAAAATATCGATTTAAAATCGATATTGATATAAAGTTCGACTCTTCCACAGGGATAATCGATTCTCAATACAGGTTATATTATATAATTATTTTTTGAATGGTTCTTTTAACGGTTATAATTATAATAGTCAGAGAAGGGGCAAGCATAGAAAGTATAACATTAACAAAATAAATCTTAATAATTAATAAATACACAATTTGATAATAAGATATAATGTTTATAATGCACAATTTTATACCCAATGGTGACTGGATGAAATCATTCAAGGTAGGCGCTTTGCATCCTGGGAACCATCATGGCGGCGACTTCGCTAATGCAGTATAACAGAAATGGCGTCGCTGGATTTTCAGACAATAAAATTGCCTTCACAACTGTTTTCTGTTCTCCGTAATATTGGATAATGTCTATTGTGTTGTTAGAGGTGTCCTGGTTAAGTGTTAGGTGTTCACTGGCTTTAAAGGTGTTGTAATTGGTGTGTTCACTTTTGCCTGTGTGTAGCGAAAAACCGTGAAGTTCGTTGTAATGTGAATTATTAAAGTTTGATAGTTTTATTGGTTTATTTCACTTGTATTCGGTTACGTATGGTTTGTTTTCACTGTTTGTGGTGGTGTTGTGCACTGATTTTATGTTTAATATATCAAATTCAGTAACTCTCGGTCGTTCACGGCATGAAATGCCTAACCTTCATACGCCATTAAAATTCGCTATATAGATTCTTAGCGCGAGTTAATATCAACCGTTCGCTTCGAATGTTAATTAAGAACTGTTTTACTTCCTTCGTCTCCTGAAATATCTTGCCAAGTTAATATTAGAAAAGTATTGTTTCAAATATGTTTCACTTCCTCTCCATGTGATTATAAAATACATTATATTCAGAATATTTTTTGGTTATTGATTACTTTCGTGAACTAGTAATTACATATTTGGTTTCTTTAACTCCTTCTGCTTAATTTGACATACAATAGTCCATCTTTACAAAGTTTTTTGTTAAAATTGCTATATTTCTGTCATTTTGGAAATATAGGCTCAATATCTGTTTCCTGTTCTTGTCCAAAATTTTAGCCATCTTATGTGTTATAAATATGATTATAATAAATTTCAGACTGATATAAGTCTTTATCTTTCCTTAGTTCTTATAAATTTAACAATTGATCATGCTTTTAGTTATAATTCATGAATTTACTATTCCTCCTTTGAAATTGTTAGGTATTACATTTTACAAATTTTTTAATAATTTAATATATCTTTTTATATTATTCTTTTAAAGTATAGTTTCAGTTATAGTAGTTGGTGATTGATTCACCTTATATAAATGTAATTTGTTTACTTGGTTTATTAAACCTTCTTACTCAATTATAATGTTATTTGGAATTTATTATTTGGCCTAGATTTTATTATTTTACATATACTGTTTTTCAAATAATGTTATTTCTATACCCCTTCTGACCTTCTAAAGTTAACATAATATTAAATAAAATTTCCTTATATAACTATTGGTACATGTAGCATGGTATTCATGCTCATAATACAAAAACAATATTGAAAATTAATTTCTAGTCTTTAAAGTTAGACATTTTAGTTTGAACTAATTTTAAAATACATAGCAAACATTTTATAAACTGGTATAGTATACATACATAAACATTTTAAGCTGTATGCACACTGTTATACTAATAAACATTCTTATCTTAATCATAATCCTTATTCTATATACCACCTTGAAATGTGGAGTTCATAGGCTCTAAACATAATTAGCCATTTAATTTTTTATTTTGTTGTTAAACTTAATTTAATTTCAGTCCTTTCTGTTTATATTTTGTATTATATTTTAATCCCCTGTCACAGTAATTATTCCCCACCTGCTGTCTTTATCATTTACATTTCTATGAATGTTTTTTGATAAAAAGTGGCCTCTTCTATGAAACATTAGAAATATTTTCACAACAATATTTCATGACATGTTATCTTTGTAATTATATAGAATATAAATGTTATTTAATAGCACATAGTTCAAGTAACAGTTACACCTTTACTTGAAGTTTATTATATTTAAATCACTTGCACTGGTTCACTTACACTGTTGGTTCTGACTTATATTTGAGTTCTACAATATTCTAAGACCAAACTTTTAGTTATAATGGACTGTGAAGATTTGTTTATTTTATTATATAATAACTGTAGTTGGTGCACTTCTATTCATACTACTAAACACTTTTGTTTATAATTAGTTTACATTTCTATGAGGTTTTGGGGTGTTATACTTTCTTTGGGTGACATTAAAATTTGGTTCGGGGTTTATTGTTGGTAGTAAAAGGTTTATCATGGGTATTCCTCGTAGTCCTCCCATCCTATATCTTCTTTTCTTCTCTTCTTCCTTCTTGGGTTTTCCAAGGTAATTCGGTTTCATTATTTCCTTTGGTTGGTTTGGGGTTTCTTCTTTATTATCTGCTCCTATCCTACCTGGGTATTCTCCTGATTTTATTTAGTTTCTTCGGATTTAACTTTCTTGATACTTTATAGTTGCATTTTTATAATTTAATTATACTTTTCTTTTATGGTGGTGTTTTCCTTTGATATTTAATTATTTTCATTTGATATTCAATTATTTTCATGTGATATTTAATTATTTTCCTTCGATATTTCTTTTGAGTTAATTGTAATTTAATGTATTTATGATCATAATGGAATTATTACTTAGTGGATTATCTGTCATGCTACAGATTGCCCTCCTCCAGAAGTGATTAGTTCAGACTATACTTGGTTTGTCTGAAATAATTGCTTATGATAATTATTATATTCTTTATTATTCTTGACTTCCTTCCATTTCTAAATTTTTCTCTTCCATATTCGAGCTTACATCTATTTCATTCTTAATTGAGCTTCCTTGATAGTAATAGTCATCTGAGTTTCATATTTATTATTTTATTTTCATTTTTCTTCTTGGTGTTTTTATCCCTGGGATATTTATTCCCTATCATTCCCTAACACGTGAGCTGGGGCAGTTCAGAGAGGCACTGTAGGCTACAAACTCTGCTGGCCAATACTTCACTTCTAATTGAGTACAGAGGCAAATCATCTCTGCTCAAAAAATATATTAATACTGCTGGACTTATCTACAGACTGTTATTAAAAAAATTATTTAAGAATAGTCCACTTTATGACTATTGTAACTAAACTCTGTTATTCTCTCCGATGATGAATGGTGTTTAATAATTGGTGTGGCTCTCGAAGTCTCGCTGGTCTGAAACACTTCCTTAAGTTTCCCAGTTGATCGAGTCCCAAATGTAGTAAAACCTGTCAAATAGTGTTATACTGTTGAAGAGATATATGTATAGTTTCACCAAAATGTTTTACAACAAAAATTGTTGCTTGTTGAAGAAAATAAAAAAAAATTGTGTTTAAAAAATTTTATAATTTAAAAAAAAATTTCTTTTTATTAATTAATTAATTAAAATCAATTAATTAATGGTGTTTTGTGAAGTTTTAAAACGTGTATCACTCTTCTAAGAAATTTTATTGAGGTTCTTGTATTTTCCAATAAACTACAACCACTCATAAGATTGTCTCCAGGACAATCGATATTTGTTTACTTTTCCGTTATGGAGGTTATCTTCCTTTGTATGTGGTAAAATCCTGGTAGTTTATTATTTAAAATTATATTAATTGTAATTTGTAATATTACTGAAAGAAAGAACTATTTTGTGGTGAAAAGTATTAATGTTTTATTAAATAATTGAATAAAAAACTCTTTTCGATTATAAAATCGATTCTCAGGGTATCGAAACAGTTACAAGGTTTGATATATAAAAAATTCAATAAAGGGTTCTTTGAACAGCTAATTATGATCAAAGTCAGAGAAATCGGGCCAATATTTAAAAAGTATAACGTTACAACAAGTTAATTACTAATACTAGATACATACATTGAATAATAAATTGAAATAAAATAATTTGTTGTCACCAACACAGCTGACGGGAACAAGAAGGCGTTGTTAACGACGAATGCAAATGGCTGCCGTCAAGTCGGTCAAAATGTCCTCCGTATATGCGACGTGCCAAATAAGATATTTTCTGGTAGTATTTACGTCCTGGTGTCTGCAAATCTTCCTTCTGATGTTGTGTAGTGTCTTGAGTGAAGTTTCTGTGTTGTATTTTGTATATCTGTGTATGTATAAGTTCGTTCACTTTTTATGATTCAGGCACTAATGTATGGTTATGTGGTATACTGTTTTCTTGTATTTAATAGTGTTTTTCGGTGTAGTTATGTGCTGTCCAGTGTTATTTAATCTTTGATAATAGTCTCTGTCACTATGTCGACGTTCCGAAATTGTTTTATTCGCCACTCGCGATTTTACAAAAACGTCTCGTTCACTGACTCGCCATTACCGTTTTTAGTTAGGTTAGCTCGGTTATAATCCGCTCGTCAAGTTCACCGTACAATTACCAATAATCAACTATATATTTCCTCCAGTTTCGACTAAAATCTTAGCCAATATAATATTATTCTTAACATTGTTCAAATGTAATTTTGCATCCTGTGCATATTTTAAAATACATTATATAACTGTCTAAACTTTGGTTATTTATCAATTTTATTTGCTAGATGTTATTTAAATTAATCCTTCAGTTCATTCGGCGTATTTTAAGATTGAATAATGCCGTTTTATAATGTTTTCTGTCCAAAATTAGTAATTTTACTTTCATTTTGTATTTAGTGAAAAATTAAAAATTAACTTCCTGTCATTATGCAAATTCAGCCATTTTTCAGTTATATTTATTATTAATAATCTCATATTGTATTAAAAGGTTTATATTCCCTTATTTTCTTGTAATTAATTGAATTGGTTAAATTCTAAAATATTATTTTGGAATATATGACTCCCCTCTCAAAATTTCTGAGTTTTGTCATTTTCATTTTTATTTATAATTCTGAATATAATTTTATAAAATCTTTCTAAGTGGTATGTGTAATTATATGGCTTCATCTCAGGTTTATTTTATCTAAAACCCTTTTGTTTAATTGCATTTAAATGAGTAATTTCTCTGTTTTGATGAAGTTTGGTTTTCATTCTTTGGCCTAGATTTTCTAACAAGTTTTTTCTTACAAAATATTTTTACAAACAATAAATGATGTGTGATACCCTCTCTGACTTTTAAATATGGTATTATAAACTAAACATTTTTTCAAATAACACAACAATAATTAGTATTGGTTACAATACAATGAACAGTTAAACAAATAAGGAATATTTTCAAATAAATGGTTGTCTTCAACATTCAGACATTTTTTTACAATCAAAAACTTATTACTAATATAGGATTATTATTCACAAAAAAGGTTTTTTACCAACTAACATCTTAATTACTTCCTACTATTAACACAAGTAATAATTATATTTACAGTTCTGATGTTAGTTGTTGTAATTTTAAATAAATGACCTTATATCTAATACATTTTTAAAAATCCTTATCCTATATTTACAAAAACCTTATATCTATATTCTTATTTGCTAACTACTATACTAAGTTGGATTATACAGTTTTTACACTGTCTTTTAAATATTGTATTTGGGGAATTGTACCCTGTCATAGTATAATTAAATCTGTTTTTTCTCATTATATAAAACAAAATGTCACTTTAAACAGATTTATATCTTGTTATTATTCAAAGTAACATATTCACATAGTACACATTTTAAGTCACTGAAAGTTGCATGTTTCATTGTATTCAATGTTTGTGATTGCCAAGAATGAAACACAAGGTCTATTTCCTATAATACCCAAAACTAGCACTGGTTCACTTTACACTTTTATTTTATGTTATTTCTAAATGGTCGTGTAGTCTTATTAACATAATAAATTGGTTAGTGTTTTACAATGGAGATTTGTTCCTTGGGTACTATATTATTGTTTCATCTTGGTTCACTGGCAACTCTTACTTTACACACTTTTCTCTCTTAATTTTATGTACATGTTGTTATTGTCCATTACTATTTCGTTATACTTTTATTGGTATTTTACTATTTATTTTGGGGATATGGGTGTCTTTTATAAGAGCATGACATCTTCCTCAGGATGCTGCCTTCTTCTTCTTTCTTCTGTCTTCTTTTCTTCTGTCTTCTGGGACTGGTATCTTCTCCATCTTCTTCTTGATGCCATCGGGTTTCTTGGGATTTCTTCATCTTCTTCGGGTTTCTTGGGATTTCTTCATCTTCTTCGGAATCTTAGAAATACATCACCTGTATTGGTTGATCTTGGCTATTTCAGGGTTTCTTTTCCATTTATATTTCCTCGTTGTGGGTTTGGTCATATTCTGTGTTGCTTTGTTATTTACTTTTTACCTTCCTGGGTTATAATTTGAAAACCTTGGGTTAGTAGACTGGTTTTGGATGACTCATCACTAGTAACTCATTTTATTTGAACTTGTATTTTTTTAAATAATAATGATTGCTTTCCACAGTTGCTATGAATTAATTTTTTATATTAAACTTAATGCTTTCTTCCAGATTTAAATGTTATAATTTTATTATTCTAATGGTCAAATGCCATTCATTATTTTGCCTTTATCTGTCACGTTACAGATTGCTCTCCTCCAGAAGTAATTATTTCAGACATTTTTATGGATGAAATAATTTCTTATGATGATTTCATCATTTCTTATAATTCATTTTCTTCCCCATTTTTATATCGACTTTTTATATTAGAGTTTAAATTAATTTTATATATATAGTTAATTATTTTACTACTGATCCTTTTCGGATAGTTAGTGCCTTCTGAGATATTATTATTATTATAATACATTTTCTTTCTTTATAAACTTCGTGTTGCATCCTTGGGATATTAATTCCCTAACATTCCCTATCACGTGGGCTGGGGCAGATCAGAGGGGCACTGTACGCTACACAATCTCTGCTGGCCATACACCACTTCTACAATTTGAGTCCAGAGGCATTATTCATCTCTGCTCAAAAAACATAATGCTGCTGGAATTATCTTCAGTCAGTCATCGAATAAATAAATAAAAAGTAGTCTCATTTTCGACTAATAAAAATATCTTTGGATTCTTCACTTCGTAGTTTCTCAGATTATCTCACATTTTCTATCTTAATAAATCTTCATAATTATTATTATACTCATTATATATATATTTTTCTAAACTCTTAACTTGTCTGATATATTTATTTTAATTATGGTTGAAAACCTTTCTTTTAATAATTCTGGTTACTGGTTACAGTGTAACTCTTTTTCTTCTCCATCTGAATTCTCTTTATACTTCCTTCTGGTTACTTACAGTGTTAGCATGGTCTTTACATATAGCATTTTCTTATTCATTATTTGAATGGTCTTAATATATTATATTTAATTTTTAAATTTGTATCTTTATCTTAGATATACAGGTTGTTATTTTGATAATTTTGTTTAAACATTTTGGTTCTTTCCCTTCTCTTAGAAAGTTATTAATCCGCCTTCGCATTCATTAACATTAATTCATTTATATTATATTTCATGTGGTATTTCTTCTCTTTGCATTTCATATAGGTCTTATTATTATCATTTGTTCAAAATCATCTTCTCCATATGTTTGGTATGAGTTGTTCTTCTTTTCTCTTAATTAACTGTTTTCATTATCGTTTCATAAGTAATTAGTTTCTTTGCTTCCAAATTTTTTCCTTCTCTTGTATATTACACTCTTTTTGTTTTTCTTCTCTACTCCTTCAAATGCTATTGTGAATATCTAGCATTTATTCTGGATTAAAGTTAATTCTCTTTTATGAATTAATCATTTTATTTTCTTCTAAATTCAATTATAACTGGCACACATTTATTTTTGGAACTTTGTTAGTTTTATTCAAAATTCAAACTCTTCTTGTTATTTAATGGCAAAACACTTCTCATAAATCATTGTAATAAGTTGATCTTATCTTGTTTCAAAGTTCTGACATTCTATCAACATTCAAATTCTGTTTAATTCTTATTAACAGTTAGTCTTATTAACATAATAAATTGGTTAGTGTTTTACAATGGAGATTTGTTCCTTGGGTACTATATTATTGTTTCATCTTGGTTCACTGGCAACTCTTACTTTACACACTTTTCTCTCTTAATTTTATGTACATGTTGTTATTGTCCATTACTATTTTGTTATACTTTTATTGGTATTTTACTATTTATTTTGGGGATATGGGTGTCTTTTATAAGAGCATGACATCTTCCTCAAGATGCTGCGTTCTTCTTCTTTCTTCTGTCTTCTTTTCTTCTGTCTTCTGGGACTGGTATCTTCTCCATCTTCTTCTTGATGCCATCGGGTTTCTTGGGATTTCTTCATCTTCTTCGGAATCTTAGAAATACATCACCTGTATTGGTTGATCTTGGCTCATTCAGGGTTTCTTTTCCATTTATATTTCCTCGTTGTGGATTTGGTCATATTCTGTGTTGCTTTGTTATTTACTTTTTACCTTCCTGGGTTATAATTTGAAAACCTTGGGTTATTAGACTGGTTTTGGATGACTCATCACTAGTAACTCATTTTATTTGAACTTGTATTTTTTTAAATAATAATGATTGCTTTTCACAGTTGCTATGAATTAATTTTTTATATTAAACTTAATGCCTTCTTCCAGATTTAAATGTTATAATTTTATTATTCTAATGATCAAATGCCATTCATTATTTTGCCTTTATCTGTCACGTTACACTATTTAAAAAAATATCTTTGGATACTTCACTTCGTATATTGCTCAGAGATTTTAATATTCCTATCTCAGTTATTCTTCTGACTTGTTAGCTTTATTGTTATCTCAATACTTATTATGGTGGGAAGCTCTTTTATTAATATAATTATCATTGTGTATTCTAATATAAAGTTTTTGTTATTAATTCTTTATTCTTCTCTGGTTTTTATTACAATCTGCTTCTGTTTATTGGTAGCATATATTTTCTGATATTTCTTTGTTTGTTTCACAGCTTTTATTTATTCCACTAGATCCATGTTCTAGCATTTTCTTCTAATTGTCTTTATTACACTCGACATTTATTTCATGATCATATTCATTATTGATTTATTTAATTACATTTATTTTTTGTTCCTTTTCTCAAATTACTTCTCTCTGATTTTTTATTCAGATGAATTCTTTAATTAATTTTTAATGAGGTCATTGTTTCTCTTTGTATTACTTCGAAGTATTATTATTTTTATTTCAATACAAGTTTATTCATTTAATCGTATCACTGGTTCTTATTTCCTTGTATTTAATTTCATAGAATGTGTTTTAGAAATCATTGGTTGTAATTTAACATTACCATATATTTTAGAATTGATTTGTTTTATTCTAAATTCTTTCTCTTTTATTAATCTTAAATATTTTTCATAAATACTTTGTTTGTAATTTGATATTACCATATATTTGAATTTTGTTGACTTTAACAAAATTCTTTCTTTTTATTCCATAATAGTTTTTTCATAAATAGTTTGTCAGTAAGGTGTTCTTACTTAATTTTTGAATTTTGTGGGTTTTTTAAATTCAAAATTCTTTCTTTTTATTCCACGATAGTTTTTTCATAAATAGTTTGTCAGTAAGGTGTTCTTACTTAATTTTTTAATTTAGTGGGTTTTATTCAAAATTCTTTCTTTTTCTTCCAATATACTGTTTTCATAAATGTTGGTAGTAAGTTGTTCTTACTTAATTTTAGAATTTAGTGTTTAATTTTAACAAAATTCTTCTACCACCTCATTATGTATCCGTACTCTGCCTTATCAGACCCATACTTATCGATGTTGACTTTGGAGTAATCATTTTCCTTCTTCTGGCTGGGATCCTTTTTAGGTTTTTGGGTACATTCTGCTTTGATATGGTTGATTTGAGCTATTCGGGGTCCTCCGTCGTTATTTGGTTCGTTATGCAGTATTGAATGACTAGGATATTCACTGACAGTTACCCAATTCTCATTAGCACTGTTATTTCGGTTAGGCCCGACCGGGGTGTTGGTCGGTAAACCTTGAGTGGTTGCCTGCCGCTCCGTACGAGGATTAGATGGTTGATCTCGGTTCATGTTCCGTTCTGGGTCATCTAAACCGTTACCCCTTCTATGCGGATTATACCTTTGATCCTCCCGTTCTTGGCTTCTCCGTCGATCCTCCTCCTCATGGAAGCTGTTACGTCGCTGATAGTAGTCTCTTCGTTGGCGATCGTCTTCAGCTCATATGAAGTTCACCCTCGGAGTAGAAAACCTATTATTATTATTGTTATTATTTGGTCGATACCCCCGATTATTATTAGAATAATGTTCAGCGTTATTATAGTTGAGGTTTCTCTGACTATTATTGAAATTTTGGTAATATGGTTTTTTATTACCTTGGTAACCATAATTTGTTCTATTGGTATTTTGGTTACCTGAAATGTTATTATTATCATTATTACTATTGTCGTTGTTTGCGTTATTTTGGGGATTGTCACTGTTTCCCTGATAGCCATTGCTGTTGTTATTATTATTATTATTGTTGTATTGATAGTTCCTTGGTTCCGGCTGATCATTCCCCCTCCGGCTTTGTCAGTAATACTCCTCGTTCTCATAATTTTCGAGAAGTTCATTCATGGCCTGTATGGTTTTGATTTGGCTGCCTCTCCGTGCTCGAATCACCTCTTCATCATAGTGATATGATAACTTGTTTATGAGGCATTATTCTGGTATGGCTGGTTCCAAATGCTTAGCCATACATACTTTGCCGAGGAAGTATGCAGTCATTGAGCTACCCACCTGTTGTTTGTAACGGCCGTGACAGATATTGTCACGTATCAAATTTTGGGTAGTCTCAGACCAGTATTTCGCCTTAAATAAGCTCTTGAACTGCTGATAATCTTCGATGTCACTACGGTTGGCCATCCACCTATGATCGGTCATTTCTCGAAATGAATCGTCTAACAACTCCCGGTTATTGACCCATCTGTTGCCCCTATGTTTGGCCATGTACTCCTCTATTCGGGCCAAGAACTCCATGGGCTTTCTTTTATATTGGCGGAAGTTCAACCACTCTCGATTCTCATTTATGGGGAATTGCGTGAAGTTTGTTGGTCGGTTTCGGATCACCTCCATCTCTTCCTGGCTCTGCCGCACTTGACCGGTGATATTGGTCATCACCGCTTCCATCCCATCGCATCTTTCTGTAACTTGGTTACGCACCTTACTTATTTCCTCCTGTGTTTCCATTTGGTTTTCTTCCAACTTCGTCTTATGGTGTTCTTTGATCTGGGTAATTTCGGTATTTATTACTTCCCTGACTTCCTGTACTTCACACTCAGTTTGGCGACACCTTTCGTCAACTTCCCTGATCTGTTGGTTTACTATTATTGCCTCTTGTTCCAATTTTTTATTTATAGATTTCTTAGTGTCGTTTATTTTCCTGTTCAACTCTTCCTTTGCCAACTCTATTCTCTCGTCTACCTTGTTCATGTTTTCCTGGTTGACTTCCCTTAATTCTTCTCTCAGTAGTTGGTTATCCTCTCTCAATTCTTCCAACCCCTCCCCCATCTTCTCTTCCATTTTCTTGTTATTTTCTCTTAATTCTTTCTTTAATTGTTGGTTGTCACTTTCTATCTTCTTACTGGTTTCCTCTATCTTCTCTTCCATCTTCTTACTGTTCTCTTCCATCTTCTTACTGTTTTCTTCCATCTTCTTACTCAAAGGAGATCTTTGTCAAAGGACATCTTCTCCTCAGTTCTCTTATTGGTGTTTTCAATTTTGTCAATCAATTCTTCTTTGGTTGATTTGAATTCTTCTTTCAAAGACTGGTTGTCCTCCTTCCTTTCCTTACTCGATTCTTCTCTTGTAGAATCCAGTTTCTTATTCAAGTCTTCCCTTGTAGAATCCAATTTCTTACTCATTTCCTTCTTACTGGATTTGATTTCTTCCATCATCATCCTGAGCATCTCTTGTATGTTCCCATCCTCCGTTCGTGTTGGCTTTTCTAATTGTTCCTTCCGGACGTTGACTTCCCCTGTTTGTGTGGGCATCTCAGGTTGTTCCTCTGGTGGTGCAGGTTGTTTATGTTCCACCGGGGGTACTAACAATTCTAGATCTTCCACGGGTGTTGCCTCCTTGTCCCCCATATCGACTTCCTTTTCGGCCTCTGCCGCCCTTTTCTTAGAAGTCGCACGACGTTGCATGTTGTTTCCTTCTTGACGGTATAACCGCTGCCAAGCTTAATTAGTAATTGGGCAAGTTATTGTAGTCTTCCAATCGCTAATTAAAGCCCTCTAGTTGGACGCCAATTTCTAACAAGACCTGTATTTCTGGTTACAAATAAATATTTCTGTATTGTACAAAAAAAAATTTTAATTTAATTAAAAATAAAAATAAAAAAAAAAATTTTATGTTTGGTTTTGTTTAAATAATTAATAAATAATTCTTGTTATGTGTTTTCGTCGAAAATTTAAAATTCTGTAATTTATTTATGTCAATTTATTCACTTCTGGTTAACGGTAAATAAATCTGGAGTTAATCAGATTGTGTCGCTTCACTAATCGATTGGCGATTTTCTTCTATGCTCCAGTATATCACTCTCCTTTAGTAATGGTCGTCTTCCAGTAAGTTCTGTAGTTAATGAAAACTCTTATATTACTTTGTGAAATAAATTTTAAAACCACATAATTGAATTATTTTGATTTATTGACAATTATTCTGAAAATATCGATTTAAAATCGATATTGATATAAAGTTCGACTCTTCCACAGGGATAATCGATTCTCAATACAGGTTATATTATATAATTATTTTTTGAATGGTTCTTTTAACGGTTATAATTATAATAGTCAGAGAAGGGGCAAGCATAGAAAGTATAACATTAACAAAATAAATCTTAATAATTAATAAATACACAATTTGATAATAAGATATAATGTTTATAATGCACAATTTTATACCCAATGGTGACTGGATGAAATCATTCAAGGTAGGCGCTTTGCATCCTGGGAACCATCATGGCGGCGACTTCGCTAATGCAGTATAACAGAAATGGCGTCGCTGGATTTTCAGACAATAAAATTGCCTTCACAACTGTTTTCTGTTCTCCGTAATATTGGATAATGTCTATTGTGTTGTTAGAGGTGTCCTGGTTAAGTGTTAGGTGTTCACTGGCTTTAAAGGTGTTGTAATTGGTGTGTTCACTTTTGCCTGTGTGTAGCGAAAAACCGTGAAGTTCGTTGTAATGTGAATTATTAAAGTTTGATAGTTTTATTGGTTTATTTCACTTGTATTCGGTTACGTATGGTTTGTTTTCACTGTTTGTGGTGGTGTTGTGCACTGATTTTATGTTTAATATATCAAATTCAGTAACTCTCGGTCGTTCACGGCATGAAATGCCTAACCTTCATACGCCATTAAAATTCGCTATATAGATTCTTAGCGCGAGTTAATATCAACCGTTCGCTTCAAATGTTAATTAAGAACTGTTTTACTTCCTTCGTCTCCTGAAATATCTTGCCAAGTTAATATTAGAAAAGTATTGTTTCAAATATGTTTCACTTCCTCTCCATGTGATTATAAAATACATTATATTCAGAATATTTTTTGGTTATTGATTACTTTCGTGAACTAGTAATTACATATTTGGTTTCTTTAACTCCTTCTGCTTAATTTGACATACAATAGTCCATCTTTACAAAGTTTTTTGTTAAAATTGCTATATTTCTGTCATTTTGGAAATATAGGCTCAATATCTGTTTCCTGTTCTTGTCCAAAATTTTAGCCATCTTATGTGTTATAAATATGATTATAATAAATTTCAGACTGATATAAGTCTTTATCTTTCCTTAGTTCTTATAAATTTAACAATTGATCATGCTTTTAGTTATAATTCATGAATTTACTATTCCTCCTTTGAAATTGTTAGGTATTATATTTTACAAATTTTTTAATAATTTAATATATCTTTTTATATTATTCTTTTAAAGTATAGTTTCAGTTATAGTAGTTGGTGATTGATTCACCTTATATAAATGTAATTTGTTTACTTGGTTTATTAAACCTTCTTACTCAATTATAATGTTATTTGGAATTTATTATTTGGCCTAGATTTTATTATTTTACATATACTGTTTTTCAAATAATGTTATTTCTATACCCCTTCTGACCTTCTAAAGTTAACATAATATTAAATAAAATTTCCTTATATAACTATTGGTACATGTAGCATGGTATTCATGCTCATAATACAAAAACAATATTGAAAATTAATTTCTAGTCTTTAAAGTTAGACATTTTAGTTTGAACTAATTTTAAAATACATAGCAAACATTTTATAAACTGGTATAGTATACATACATAAACATTTTAAGCTGTATGCACACTGTTATACTAATAAACATTCTTATCTTAATCATAATCCTTATTCTATATACCACCTTGAAATGTGGAGTTCATAGGCTCTAAACATAATTAGCCATTTAATTTTTTATTTTGTTGTTAAACTTAATAAATAATTTCAGTCCTTTCTGTTTATATTATGTATTATATTTTAATCCCCTGTCACAGTAATTATTCCCCACCTGCTGTCTTTATCATTTACATTTCTATGAATGTTTTTTGATAAAAAGTGGCCTCTTCTATGAAACATTAGAAATATTTTCACAACAATATTTCATGACATGTTATCTCTGTAATTACATAGAATATAAAAGTTATTTAATAGCACATAGTTCAAGTAACAGTTACACCTTTACTTGAAGTTTATTATATTTAAATCACTTGCACTGGTTCACTTACACTGTTGGTTCTGACTTATATTTGAGTTCTACAATATTCTAAGACCAAACGTTTAGTTATAATGGACTGTGAAGATTTGTTTATTTTATTATATAATAACTGTAGTTGGTGCATACTACTAAACACTTTTGTTTATAATTAGTTTACATTTCTATGAGGTTTTGGGGTGTTATACTTTCTTTGGGTGACATTAAAATTTGGTTCGGGGTTTATTGTTGGTAGTAAAAGGTTTATCATGGGTATTCCTCGTAGTCCTCCCATCCTATATCTTCTTTTCTTCTCTTCTTCCTTCTTGGGTTTTCCAAGGTAATTCGGTTTCATTATTTCCTTTGGTTGGTTCGGGGTTTCTTCTTTATTATCTGCTCCTATCCTACCTGGGTATTCTCCTGATTTTATTTAGTTTCTTCGGATTTAACTTTCTTGATACTTTATAGTTGCATTTTTATAATTTAATTATACTTTTCTTTTATGGTGGTGTTTTCCTTTGATATTTAATTATTTTCATTTGATATTCAATTATTTTCATGTGA
The DNA here is from genome assembly GCA_034769895.1 of Magicicada septendecula. Taxonomy (NCBI): domain Eukaryota; kingdom Metazoa; phylum Arthropoda; class Insecta; order Hemiptera; family Cicadidae; genus Magicicada; species Magicicada septendecula. The sequence goes on along the minus strand of CM068368.1, from coordinate 400,548,023 downwards.
TATTTAATTATTTTCCTTCGATATTTCTTTTGAGGTAATTGTAATTTAATGTATTTATGATCATAATGGAATTATTACTTAGTGGATTATCTGTCATGCTACAATATAAGTGTGGTGTAGTGTGGTGGTGGTGGTGGTGGTGTGTGTGTGTGTGTGTGCGTGCACGCGTGTGTGCATGTGCACACACGTTTTCTCTTGAACAATTTATTCACAAAGTGTGGTCCTAATTGTTAATTTATTTAATAAACAATAACTGGTTTTTGATAATAGAAATTCAAGTTATTCCTGGAGTAGCAGGAAAAGATTATCCAACGTTAAGTAAACCACCAGTTTCCACATCTTTCTCATGCAAGAAATATGGTAATGGCCATGGATACTATGCTGATCCTTCGACTGGTTGTCAGGTACTTTCAGAACTATGTATATAATTATTACTATTTGACATTTTTATATAATAATACGTAAATAGTATTTGTTTCGCTTAAAATTTATTAATTAATTGACAGGTTTAAAATGACCGTATGATTTAAATTTTTAATCTAAAATTAAATGATTCTTTTAATAACATTACATAAAACAACCAAAAAAAATTAAATGCATAACTTTCACCTGTACAGAAAACATAAACCATTAAATTAACATAATTTTTAATTACCTGTGTTCAGAAATAAAAACCTAAAATAGCATATAATAGTAATCACATAGTATAATAATATAAAACATAAAAGCCTTCTCTTGGGGTATGTTATATATATGTAATGTACATAAAATCTATTGCAGTGAATGTAATAGGCTGTAAGTTTTATTAAGTCTAACCTAAAAGTAGTTTTATATATATATTTAGCACACAAAATTTTATTTAAAATAGTGTAACATGACCAAGTGTTACATAACCTAGACATATACCAATAGAATCAGTAAATACACGAAAGTAATGTAAGTGAATAATATGATGATGAAAGTAGCGAAGAAGAGAAGGACCAACGAAGAAGAAAGAAGAAGAAGAACCACAAGAAGCAGTAAGGAATACACTGCTTGACACTACAACCAATACTATAACTGACACTAACTAATGGACAAGCCAAGTTCACTATAAGCTGTCAAGCGAGCCAGTGAATGACTTAAATGTAATTTCACATGTTTATAAAAGTAATTAAAGAATGACCCGAATAATATAATATCAGCAACAGTGTTTGGCTGAAAGTAAATAAACAATGACCAGTAAATATCAATGCCTATGACTAAGACTAGCTATGGCCACAATGTAAAATTGAAACTTATATTACAATCACAAGTGTAATCTTAAGAAGTAAGGAGACTTGTAAGAGGGAACCTTATATGAATAAGTTACCTCATCAATGTACCAAATGTAACTAATGACCATTATTAAGGCATAAACCCGAGATGAAAGGTATGCCTAGGCTACGCCTAAAACGAACGATTGTCAGTAATTTGATAGGTAGAAAGGACTACTAGTGTAAATAAAATACACTGAACAATCATTATACCAAGTGTAACAGTGAATATTATTAATATATTATAAATGTAACCACTCCATTATTAATGGGTAGCATAGAGTGAAATAGGATAGACAAAATGTAATTAGGAAGTAAGGATTATCCATAGTAATGTATCGCCCTAGTTAGTTAAGATTTGATAATTATGTTCATTAAATAGATATTAAGTATAAAGACGGATGTATTAGTGTTCCGACACAAACGTTTAAATGAAAACGCGATGTGAAACAATGTAAATAGATAGGGAAAAATCGTGTCTGGCGTCACTAGCAGACGACAGCGCGAAGCCATGTATCTGAACGTTATTTATTTAGAAATGTCAGAGAAAGTGCGAATAAAACCAGTGTCAAACTATATCAAATTAAAGCGCATGAAATATCCTTTAATTTGATAGCGATACAACCCCGATCGCAACTGTAATAAGTGCGTGACATGCGTTAGCATCATTTGTAAATATAAAGTGAGAAATTCGTTAGTCAACACTAACAACAACGGTAGCTGTCAATCATCTTCGCCAAATGACGGTTAATGACGGTTGGAAAACAATGTGTCATTTTCGTAACGACTGGTTGAGTCAATCAAAAAATAGCTTACTAAATGAAATGATCACCTAAGCCCCATCAAGACGGGGTATATAATCGGAATGCAGGTAGTTCTGACACACTTTATTGTCATTAGCGAAGGCGAAAGGTTGTCGCTCGTCGCCGCAAAATACGTTATTAACTTATAGTATCATGTACCAGTGCATCCATTTAACCATTTCGGCAACACCAAGTAACTACACTACAGTCTATCTATAATCAGTGCATCGATGTGAAGTATTTATTTTATTTAGTGCGTGATAAATCGAACAAGAGAAAATAATTAACCAGTATTTAAATTAGTCCAATTTTGTGAGAAGAGGACAAATAGTCTCTGTTCGTAGTGCGTGTGCAGTGTAATAAACCAGGGTCACTATAATCGACCGCTGGAGTGTTCAATTAAATTTTAATCTATAAGATTAAAATAAAAAAGTAACATTGTGACAATTTATTTCATTAATCTGAGTGTACTGATATTTTTCTACACAAAATTTGTACTGACGCATAACATCAAAACTCTTTATATATTACACGGTGATTGAATTTATTTAGTGGATTTGTTAATCCTACATAAGATTTATTTTAGTCTTAAGTAGTATAAAATATTTGTGAATAATTAAGCAAGCGTGACGAACGCATAACCTATAAATAGGTGTGATTTTTAAAAAACAACAAGGCCGTATTAGTAAATATTGTTTTATGAAATAATTAACTTCTGTATAGGCATGAACGTTCTTTCTTGTGTTTAAAAGAATTTACGCCCGAGATATATAAAATTAATGTTTAAATTAAAGTTTATCTGGGAATAACCAGAAAAGTTGTTTATGCTCTGAGCTAGTTAGTAGGGTAAGTGAACGAAATAATTTCAATTGTATATTAATGTATTGTTCTTACTTATGTTTGTTTAAATTCATTCTCAAGGGTACAAATAAAACCCATTTATTAGCAGCATAACTTTGACTCAGTTTATTTCAAGAAGCAGATGAATAATTAATTCAGAATAACCAAAGTAACTCTGATTAGAGATTATACGCTGTTAAATTTGAATTGCCATAAGGGCAACAAGCATCACTACCAGTTTTTTTTAAAAGAAAATTAACAATTATTTGATTCTATTAATTGGTTTTACACGGGATTTTCCTGAAATAAACCTGTGTGGCGCCCATTATCAAACAAGGAATAATCTAACCTTGTAAGTAAAGCAAGCTGGTTTTGGAAACCGTCTTGGCAGCTTATTATTTATAAAAAGTGAACTTCCAGAATCACGACCAGGTACGTGGAAGTGTATTTTTATTAATTTTGTTGTCCAGACGTGACTTGACTTTACGTACTTAGACGACGGTTAACCTGGAGGAGGAGTTTCGCTGCCAGAATCGACGCGACGGCTACCTTCATCAATCGACCAGCTAGTACGCTTTATTCAATAAATTGAGCAACATTACTATTCAAACAATATTACTGCAATTATTTTTATTTAAAGGAGTTCTTTTAAAATAACTATAATTTTTTATTCGTCATAACTTGTAACTTCAAATACTACATTTTAAACATTAATAAAACATTTTTAAACAGAGTAATCGAATTTGGTTACAAATTGGCGACCAGCAACATGAGGCAGAAAAAATATAAAAAAAAAATTTATAATATTTATAATAAGCCCGGCAAACACAAAAGAACAACCATGCCACACACACATCAACACGACACAAGGTACAAGGCCAGCCGAGTAGAAGAGATACAGACAAATACAGAGACACCGGAGACACAACCAACGTCAGAAATGGAAGTCGCAACAAATAATAACATAGAAACTCGACCCGAAGAAACACCCCATGCAGAACCGGAAGTGGAAGTAAGGGTCGACAACCAACCCAGACAAACTGAGGGAGTCACGCAACCAGGGAATGCGAGCTGGTTGGAAATGATGAGAACGCTAATGGAAGATAACCAGAAGAAGATGGAAGAAACCTTGAATAGAAATAATGACTCAATAAACAAAAATATGGAATCGATCAACCAGAAGATGGACGACAACCAGAAAAATAATGAGCTATTGAATAAAAAACTAGACGACAACAATAAAAATATAGAATTAATTAATAAAAATATGGAGTCGTTAAAAGAAGATAGTCTCAGAAATATAGTCATTGAAGGAAGATCTGAACAAGAAAATAGATGATACCAATAAAGCCATGGACGCATTGAACAATAAAATGGACGACAACAACAGAGCGTTGAAAGAAGATTTGAACACCAAATTAAATGATATTAGCAGGAAGATGGAGGAAAGTAATGAAAAAATTAATACCAAAGTAGACACGGAGATAGCCGTCGTGAGAAGAGAAATTACGGAAGTGAACGAAAGATGTGAACAGCACGGCCAGGATTTAAAACGGACAAGAGAAGAGGTCGACGGGAGGATTGACAACATAGAGGAAATAACTGAAGCCCGGATCGAGTCGCTGAAAAGGATGAGTCAGGACGAGATCAAGCGAGTGAGGACAGACGTGGGTGAACGATGCGAAGAGATAAGTGCGTCGGTGGACACTGTAAGAACTTTGACAGTCGCAAACCGGGAAAAAATAGAAGAGCTACGATGTGAGATCGTGCAAATGAGAGAGGAGATTGAAGTCATCCGTAACCGTCCAGTACCGGGTCAGTATATCCAACCGACCGATAACCGTGACGTAATAAACTTTAAAAACTACAGGAAGAATCCAATCGAATTCTTAGAACGCATAGACGAAAACTTGGCCAGGATTCGAGAAAATAGGTGGACGGTGATAAGGAGTCTAATCTATGAATATTTTAAAGAAATTTATGACAATTGGTGGACTGCCACACGCCATGAAGTCAACAATTATGAAGAGTTCAAGACACAATTCCGTGCGAAGTATTGGTCGGAGGCCACACAGAATATAGTGCGTGACAACATCTGCCATGGCAAATATGACGCAGGTAGAGGAGCTACTATGACCTCTTACTTCCTAGGTAAGGTGTGTTTGGCGCGTAACCTGGAACCGAAAATACCAGAGGAGTGCCTCGTTACCAAGCTTTCTTACCATTTAGAGGAGGGAGTCGCCAAAGCACGCCAGTGGGGACAAGTGAAGACGATACAAGCCATGTCCGCCTTACTTGAAGACCAGGAGCACGAAGGTTATTACAGAAGAAGCCGCCGAAGGAACGAAAACTTCCAGGACAGGGGCGGTAATCCAAATAACAATAATCCTAATTTCAGAAATTACCGAGGCAATTTCAATAATAATGTTAACAATTCGAATCAGAATCACGCTAATAATAATAATAATGAAAATAACTATAGACCTAGTAACCAATACAATAACAATAATAATACTGGTAACTACAACAATAACAATACGAGATGACAGAATTATAACAATAACCCAAACCGACCCCAGAACCAAGGCGGGAATAACCCACCGCAACAGTACCGCAGGGCTAATTATGTTCAGGCCAACTACGAACCAGGTAGAAGGCGATACTACCCTCGACGAGATAGTTTCAGTGGGGACAGAAGAAATGCAAGGGGCGGACGTTGGAGAAGTGATAGCATCGAAGGTGACAGCCGCAACAATGATTATCGGCTGCAAGTTCACTTCGCTCCAGACCATGAACAGAATCATCATGGAGGACGGCCGGAAACCAAAGAAAGAAATCAAGTAGACACTCAAGACAGGCGCCATGAAGAGAATGCCATCTCTTTAAACGCCTCGCGGCAGTGAGAAACTACGTAGACCCCTCGCTGATCCATTCTATTGGGTACAATTACGGCACAACTTCGAACAAAATTACTATATTACACAGTCATTACCTTAAGAATATAAGACAAGAGTTGTTAGAAGAGGAAGGAACTGATCACCGTCAGTGCACCCATGACATAGTGTACGTGACGGCACAAATTAATGGAGTGACAACAACATTGATGATTGACACGGGAGCGAACGTTTCCTTAATGGACAGTACAGAACTCAACTGCATTCAGGAGGAGGGCAGGACAGTGATACCAACCCTACCTATTACTAATATCATCCTGATGGGAGCTACTGGATGCCAGAATAAGACAGTAAAGAAACAAGTTAGTCTGGAAGTAACCAGCCGGGGAGTTAAAATACCCATGATATTCTTGATAGCAACAGGATTGCCATTTCGCAGTATAATCGGCTGCGACATCTTACGAGAATACTCAGCTGTAATTGATCTAAATAGAGAAAGGTTAACTCTAAATATGGCAGATACGGAGTGGACGGCAGATATTATTGGGAGCATGGAATCTCCTCAAGAACGAACCATTTACCACATCCAAGAAATAAGCAATCCAAGGTATCAAATGCCTAGTCATGAAATTGAGTATCCGACAACTAACGACAGCTTGTGGGAGGAGAAGATCATGGAGATACGACGATTCCAGTCAACCAACAGAACCCACTCACCAAGTCCAGATCAACTTGAAATGTTAGTAGACATATATTACCAATACAGACATGTGTTTTCAGACCTTCCTGGAAAAGTGAAGAACTATCAGTGTGTGTTAAGTTTTAAGGAACCTGTCAACTTTAATCGCAAATCTTATCCAATTGCATACTCTCTGAAGGAAGCAGTTCGAACAGAAATTAACCAGTTACTAAAAGACGATATTATAGAGTACAGCCAATCACCTTATACCAGCCCCATTGTTGCAATTAAAAAGAAGAATGGGAAGGTGAGACTCTGTTTAGACGCAAGAGAGATAAATAAGCATTTAATTAATAACCGGACATCTCCGGGTGAAATCGAAGAAATTTTGAAAAAGTTTCATGGAGTACAGTTCATTAGTTCATGGGACACTGTCTGCGGCTACTGGCAGGTGGAACTGCACCCCAACAGCCGGAAATACGTCGCATTTATATTCGAGGGGCGCAACTACCACTTCAAACGGTTGCCCTTCGGATTAATAAATTCTGTAGCGATATTTATACAGTGTATGGACCAAGTATTGGGTCAGGAAGCGCTCAAGTTCACTACGGTTTATGTGGATGACCTATTGATTACATCTACGAACTGGGAGGAGCATTGTCGGAGAGTAAATCATGTACTGAATAAATTGTCCAAAAATCACATTACATTAAAACTAGAAAAGTCCCAACTCATTGCTAAAGAAGTGCAATTTCTAGGATTTCAACTGACAGAATTGGGAATAACACCATCAAAAGAAAAGATTGAGGCCATACAAAAGTTTCCCACACCCAGAAGTAAAAAACAACTACAGTCATTTTTAGGTTTATGTAATTATTACCGCAAATTTCAGAATAATTACTCAGAGTTAACAACCAAATTATCTCCACAGTTATCTTCAAAAGACAAATGGACATGGGGACCAACTCAAGAAACTATATTTCAACAAATCAAGACAAAATTCTTGGAGACAGTGATACTACATCACCCCGACTTCAACAAACCTTTCTATCTCAACTGTGATGCCAGTGACATCAGCCTAGGTTCTACTCTATACCAAGAGGACGAATACGGGAACCATCTTGTTGTAAGTTTCGCTAGCCGAACCCTAAATAAATGCAAAAGGAATTACAACGTAACAGAGAAGGAGCTTTTAAGTGTGGTATTCGCATGCGGAAAATTCCGAACCTATATACTCGGATATTCCATTACTGTTCGGACGGATCACAAGTCCATATCCTTCTTAAAAAACTGTAAGCTAAGTCATGGCCGTTTAGCAAGATGGACCTTAGTCTTACAGGAATACAACATCAGCTGGGAATATGTCCCAGGGAAAAAGAACATAGCAGCTGATATTCTATCACGTGTTAATATTACTAACCAGACCTATGAAGGAGAGAAAGAGACAATTGCGAAGGTTTACAACATCTTAAAGAGTCGGACAGAATTGGAAGATATAGTCAAGGAAGTGGAACAACACCAAAAACAAGACAGTAAGTTAGTACAAATTTTCCAAAGACTAAACGATCAAGACGATAGAATAACCCCGTATTACTGTGTACATAATAATGTATTGTTTGTCAAAACTAAATGCCACTATAACACCTGGAAACTAATCATACCCAAGACACTAGAGAAGGACATCATAACGGACTACCATATTCGTTATGGACACATGGGGGCAGTTAAGGTAATAAAAGCACTGGAGGAGCACATGTACATCAAAGACATCAACAGAAGGGTGCGAAATTATATTAAAAGTTGTCAGATATGTCAAATGGTGAAGTGCACCAACGAAAGAAAGGAGGGGCAGATGATCCCCATAACCTCAACAGACAAATTAGAGAAAGTTTTTGTGGACATCTGGTCCATTCCCCAGAAGTGGAGGTCGACGACAATATAAGTATTTACTAATAATGTTCGATCATTATACCAGGTTCATAAAGTTGTATCTGATAAATCGTGCAACTACCAACAAAATACTTAACATAATCACACTAAATTATATACCTGAAGTGGGCTGTCCAAAGACAATAATAACGGACCATGGTACCCAGTTCAAAGGACGGAGATGGAGAGACACACTGCGGGAACATGGGGTAAAAACCTATAAAACCTCAGTGTACCATCCCAGCAGTAATCCATCCGAAAGAGTGTTGAGGGAAGTGGGAAGGATTCTCAGAACCTATTGTTCCAGTCAACAAAGGAAGTGGAGTGAATACATCCCAGCTACTGAAGACTTTATTAATTTAGCACACCACCAGTCGATTGAAACAACCCCTTATAACACCATGTTCGAGAAACCTCCACCTAGAGAGATTAGTGATATAATTCAATTCCCCCAAGGTCCAGAATATCAGTTTGACAGAATCCACTACCATAACAAAATTATTGAAAAATTAGAACAGCGAAAAAGAAAATATCAACAAGTGCCAACAAGAGTAATACAATACAACGTAGGAGAGCAGGTACTACTGAAGAATAGAGAGTTGCCCAGTACAATGGAGGGTATCACCAAAAAACTACTAGTACTGTACATAGGCCCTTATACCATAACAAAGGACCATAAAAATAATACGTATGAAATTACAGATACCGTAAATAAAAAGGTCAAGGGTACCTATAACCAAGCATCGTTAAAGAAATATTATGTGTAAGGAAATTTGTTATGAGATGTTATTATAGGGTGCCAAGTATCATAAACATGTCGTACTAGAGACAGCTATGAAAAGGGTACCTGTGAAACGTAATTGTCCCAAACAATGAACCCAATAGAATGGAGAAGCCCAAGAGAACCCCAACATATAAACTATAAATGGAATTATTATTATAAAAGGACGAATTATATTATTATACGGTGATTACCACAAGAGTGTTTAGTGCATAAGAAATTTTAAAAGTATCTACCGTGAAAAGGTTAAACTAGTGATCAAGAAGATCATTTATTATACCCAATGTATTGAAAATGTCTAACTGCCTATAGCCAGCCTGTTTACCATAGTGTATTATAAGAAAGAATGTGTATTATAGGTATATGTACCAAAAGATATCCGTTGTGTTAAATAAGAACCGTGTTTGTCATATTAGATGATAGAAAAAATGTTTATTATAAACCAAATGATTTTATGATAAGAAAGATATCTATTATATTGTATAATCAACTAAACGCTATAACTCACCGTCTGTGGCTTAAGTGAATGTCTTTTATTCAATTGACATGTTTCGGGACACTTGTCCCATCATCAGAATATTTAAAAAGGTCTCTTTATACCATCTTACGATGGCACAGTCGTCAATATATTAAAAAAATATATGTTAATTTTAAATAGCCTTCGTACGCGGGAACCAACCGTCCTTGAAAAGAAAACAGGGATCTATAAATTAATATGTAATAGTTGTGATGCTTTTTATGTGGGCCAAACGGGCCGTGGTTTTTTCAAGAGGTTTGTTGAACATAAGCCACCCACTTATTTTCATAACACAGAAAATGTAAAATCTAAATTCGCTAAACATCTTATTGATGAAAATCACAACTATACTAATTTTCATACCAACTTGATACCCCTTCACTTTTGTAATAAAGGACGTTACATGAACGCCCTTGAGGAGTTTGAGATATATAGAGCGTATAATAATCCTGTTACCAGGCCACATGTTTTAAATGATCAGCTGAACTTTAAATCTAATGTCCTGTACGATACTGCGTTGCGATATTGTCGCGACAGGAGTGTAATATGAACCAGTGCGCTATCGGTTACCGTGTGGTGTACACCGAAAATTGTCGTGTGCGTACTTTGTGTAATGTGTTTGTGTTTTGTGTTATGTGGTTTTAATATTTTTTTAATATATTGACGACTGTGCCATCGTAAGATGGTATAAAGAGACCTTTTTAAATATTCTGATGATGGGACAAGTGTCCCGAAACATGTCAATTGAATAAAAGACATTCACTTAAGCCACAGACGGTGAGTTATAGCGTTTAGTTGATTATAAAATACGTGGCTTGGACTATAAGCAGATTTATTCCATTAACAATATATTGTATAGAACAAAAGAGTATCGTATAACGAAGATGTATATAAAATAGTGATATAATGTTACCCTAATACTCCTATATTAAGTTCAACCAATGAAATTATATTGAAATCATCCAGAATAAACGATTTAACCAACCATCATTTGAAGGAGTAGAGAGGAAGAACGCCAAAGAGAGTAAATAAAGAAGATGGCTATTATTATTATGGAAAGAAGAAAAGAGAAAAGAGTATTATCTACTAGTATGTTATTATTATATTGTATTTAATTATCAAATAGTGTCTACTCCAAGAAATTATAAAAATTATCCAGAATAAAGGTTTAACCAACTAACCTTTGAAGGAGTAGCGAGGAAGAATACCAAAGAGAGTTATAAAGAAGATGGCTATTATTATTACAGAATGAAGGGAGAGAAAATCAAATATTGTCTATTAATATGTTATTATTATAGTGTTATATTGTATCTTAATTATCAAATATTGTCTGATCCAAGAAAGATATATAAATCATAAGTGTTAAAGATTCCAACACTTGAAGGAGTAGAGAGGAAGAATATCAAGGAGCAGAATAATAAAGGAGAAGGCGTGAATAAGGAATGGAATAATTAAATAAGGTATAAATAAAGGTATTTATCATACTATAATAAGGGAAAAAGTGTATCATATCGAATGTACCAAGACCATGTAGCATTTTAAGTAAACTATTAATAGGAATGATTATTATCTGATATAATAGAGAAAAATGTCTATATATAAATAACAAAAATAATTATCACAATACTACTGTTATTGAGGAATAAAAAATATTAATTAAACGATGAAGAAAGTATCTAATTGTATTTACCAACAAGATATGTCAGAGGATATCTAACAAAAATGTTTAGTATATGAATACTGTAAACCCTGATAATTCAGGATAATTATAAACTATTGATGAGAGTAAAACTTATAAACTATGTATAAGAGTGAAGTATTGTAAACTCAAAATTTAAGAAACGACTGCATAATTGTATGATGTTCAATATAAGTGTGTAAATTTAAGAATATTCAGATGAACCAAAACAAATTACCAACTAGTATAGAAAAGTAACAACAAGGCTAATAAAGAACATAGCCAGTATGTCAATTCTGAAAAGGAATAATTACCTGTGAAAAGAAGTATGTTAGCTAAAGTATAAAAGAATGAAATGTGATACAAGTGAAACCTCTAATACCTTGAATGTTATATTGAATATGTTATACTATTGAAAAATGAATGATATGTTATATTTTATGTGTTGTGATAGTGCAACTGTTGCTACGTGCAATTTTTATTTTGTCCCAGACAGAGATGAGGATTCCTCTGATTCTGAGGACGTGTAGTTAAGGAACGGCGGAGAATGTATGCCACAGTGAGCCACTCTGATTCCGAACCCACTACAAATGTTAGGGAATTATATGGTAATATATCAAGGATTATTAATAAAAAACTGTGAGGTAAAAAAATGAAAGAACCATAGTTTATCACGAGAATAAAGATGTTTAATGATAAAGAAAAGTATATTATTGTAAGACAGGAAATTGTTAGTCTAAGAAATGAAACATGTTATAAATAAAGGACTTAGAATATAAGAAACTTGAAAAATACTAGTAAGCTAAAAAATATATCACTAGCCAAGAACTCAATCTAGTGCAACACACTAACAGCATATTAAATTCAATGCAAAAAAAAAAAGAAAAGCAGTAATAGTATACTAAAACTAAACTGAAATGATAATTTCTTCAAATATAAAATTTCTCTCAAATTATCAATTTTGAGAGGGGAGTATATGTAACATGACCAAGTGTTACATAACCTAGACATATACCAATAGAACCAATAAATACACGAAAGTAATGTAAGTGAATAATATGATGATGAAAGTAGCGAAGAAGAGAAGGACCAACGAAGAAGAAAGAAGAAGAAGTACCACAAGAAGCAGTAAGGAATACACTGCTTGACACTACAACCAATACTATAACAGACACTAACTAATGGACAAGCCAAGTTCACTATAAGCTGTCAAGCGAGCCAGTGAATGACTTAAATGTAATTTCACATGTTTATAAAAGTAATTAAAGAATGACCCGAATAATATAATATCAGCAACAGTGTTTGGCTGAAAGTAAATAAACAATGACCAGTAAATATCAATGCCTATGACTAAGACTAGCTATGGCCACAATGTAAAATTGAAACTTATATTACAATCACAAGTGTAATCTTAAGAAGTAAGGAGACTTGTAAGAGGGAACCTTATATGAATAAGTTACCTCATCAATGTACCAAATGTAACTAATGACCATTATTAAGGCATAAACCCGAGGTGAAAGGTATGCCTATGCTACGCCTAAAACGAACGATTGTCAGTAATTTGATAGGTAGAAAGGACTACTAGTGTAAATAAAATACACTGAACAATCATTATACCAAGTGTAACAGTGAATATTATTAATATATTATAAATGTAACCACTCCATTATTAATGGGTAGCATAGAGTGAAATAGGATAGACAAAATGTAATTAGGAAGTAAGGATTATCCATAGTAATGTATCGCCCTAGTTAGTTAAGATTTGATAATTATGTTCATTAAATAGATATTAAGTATAAAGACGGATGTATTAGTGTTCCGACACAAACGTTTAAATGAAAACGCGATGTGAAACAATGTAAATAGATAGGGAAAAATCGTGTCTGGCGTCACTAGCAGACGACAGCGCGAAGCCATGTATCTGAACGTTATTTATTTAGAAATGTCAGAGAAAGTGCGAATAAAACCAGTGTCAAACTATATCAAATTAAAGCGCATGAAATATCCTTTAATTTGATAGCGATACAACCCCGATCGCAACTGTAATAAGTGCGTGACATGCGTTAGCATCATTTGTAAATATAAAGTGAGAAATTCGTTAGTCAACACTAACAACAACGGTAGCTGTCAATCATCTTCGCCAAATGACGGTTGGAAAACAATGCGTCATTTTCGTAACGTCTGGTTGAGTCAATCAAAAAATAGCTTACTAAATGAAATGATCACCTAAGCCCCATCAAGACAGGGGGTATATAATCGGAATGCAGGTAGTTCCGACACACTTTATTGTCATTAGCGAGGGCGAAAGGTTGTCGCTCGTCGCCGCAAAATACGTTATTAACTTATAGTATCATGTAACAGTGCATCCATTTAACCATTTCGGCAACACCAAGTAACTACACTACAGTCTATCTATAATCAGTGCATCGATGTGAAGTATTTATTTTATTTAGTGCATGATAAATCGAACAAGAGAAAATAATTAACCAGTATTTAAATTAGTCCAATTTTGTGAGAAGAGGACAAATAGTCTCTGTTCGTAGTGCGTGTGCAGTGTAATAAACCAGGGTCACTATAATCCGACCGCTGGAGTGTTCAATTAAATTTTAATCTATAAGATTAAAATAAAAAGGTAACATTGTGACAATTTATTTCATTAATCTGAGTGTACTGATATTTTTTCAACACAAAATTTGTACTGACGCATAACATCAAAACTCTTTATATATTACACGGTGATTGAATTTATTTAGTGGATTTGTTAATCCTACATAAGATTTATTTTAGTCTTAAGTAGTATAAAATATTTGTGAATAATTAAGCAAGCGTGACGAACGCATAACCTATAAATAGGTGTGATTTTTAAAAAACAACAAGGCCGTATTAGTAAATATTGTTTTATGAAATCATTAACTTCTGTATAGGCATGAACGTTCTTTCTTGTGTTTAAAAGAATTTACGCCCAAGATATATAAAATTAATGTTTAAATTAAAGTTTATCTGGGAATAACCAGAAAAGTTGTTTATGCTCTGAGCTAGTTAGTAGGGTAAGTGAACAAAATAATTTCAATTGTATATTAATGTATTGTTCTTACTTATGTTTGTTTAAATTCATTCTCAAGGGTACAAATAAAACCCATTTATTAGCAGCATAACTTTGACTCAGTTTATTTCAAGAAGCAGATGAATAATTAATTCAGAATAACCAAAGTAACTCTGATTAGAGATTATACGCTGTTAAATTTGAATTGCCATAAGGGCAACAAGCATCACTACCAGTTTTTTTTAAAAGAAAATTAACAATTATTTGATTCTATTAATTGGTTTTACACGGGATTTTCCTGAAATAAACCTGTGTGGCGCCCATTATCAAACAAGGAATAATCTAACCTTGTAAGTAAAGCAAGCTGGTTTTGGAAACCGTCTTGGCAGCTTATTATTTATAAAAAGTGAACTTCCAGAATCACGACCAGGTACGTGGAAGTGTATTTTTATTAATTTTGTTGTGACTTGACTTTACGTACTTAGACGACGGTTAACCTGGAGGAGGAGTTTCGCTGCCAGAATCGACGCGACGGCTACCTTCATCAATCGACCAGCTAGTACGCTTTATTCACTAAATTGAGCAACATTACTATTCAAACAATATTACTGCAATTATTTTTATTTAAAGGAGTTCTTTTAAAATAACTATAATTTTTTATTCATCATAACTTGTAACTTCAAATACTACATTTTAAACATTAATAAAACATTTTTAAACAGAGTAATCGAATTTGGTTACAATAGGAATATGTAATGCAGTAGGTACTCCTGTCTATGGAAAACTAATTTGTAGGTAAACATTGAATTATCAGATAAAAATATTAATTAGGTAAAATTTAAATAATGGCTGGTAGTAGTACTGTTGTTTGATAATGGTCATCAGACATTTGTTGTGTGGGAGGTGTTATGAGTACAAGTCTTCATTATGTGAAACATCCCAAAACTGAAAATGATCCCACTGAAAAAAAAACTGAAATACAAAAAACAACTTATCAACAAAGTCAAACAGTTGATACAAAGAAAACCAAAACTAAAACAAATCAGACTATCCGCTTCTTCTGCTTACCAACCACTTCCTAAAATTCATAAAGAAGATACACCAATTTGTCTCATTAAACAATACACACACACACACACACACAAACATTTATGTGTTTTCTTGTGTGAGACATGCAGAATCCCAAGCTTTGTCATCTTGAGAAAGAAAAAGTACTTGTATTGGTATAAAAGATTAAGGTTAAATTTTCCAAAAAATATATATAGGTGTTGTAGCAAAATGACTGACAGTGTGACTAATGGTGTTGATGCGATTGTGTCTGGGGAAAGCTTAATACGGCGAGTTTGAGTGGTATAATTGACTCAACAGAGTAGTAAAATTTCTTTGGACTAAATGAAGGTATGTCCTGTTACAGATAATGTCATATCCGGCTTTCTCTAAGTATTTTGTTATTTCATTCAAAGTTTTTATGTTACAAATTTATTCTGTCTTTTGCCTAGTATTGTTTTATCTCATCTGCACATTTGCCTCTCTAATGTAAGCATTTATCCATACCTCAGTGCCCATTGTCAGCAAAGCTTACAAACATGTTGAAAAGTAAACAAAACATGAACCCCTCCCCCCTTTGAATGCTTGTGTAATACTTGAACAGCCCCTTATGTAGTATCCTGCTGACGATTTTGAGTAAATTTTTATTGAGTAAAACATTTAAATTGATATAATGTAAAAATGTAAGTTTTGCTATGACAGCTGTATGTTAAGTACAGATGTGTACAATATAAAACAATGAATATTGCGACTTTATATTAAAGTATATCCAAATTAAATTTATTAAATGTAAGGAATTAGGCTGCAAGAAAAAGAGTGAGCAATCTAATGTAGTCTCATATTGACATTTACTTTAAACAATTTTTTGTAAATACTGTGTTATTCTCTATACTTTTTTCAGTATATACGGTACTAAACTCTTATGTATACCAATTTTTTGTACTATATGCAAATAGGCAGTTTTAGATCTCTTGTCACAACAATATATAATCATATGGTTTCCATTATAATATTATTTTATGGTGAAATACTAGTTCTAAATACACTATTGTTAAAAGAATTTCTCACCAAATGTTGGTACTTAATGTTAATTTTGTTTGATTGGTAGTCTTTAATTACAATTTTTTTTTAGATACCTAAAAATTAAGATAAGTCTCAAAGTTGACAAGTACATGTGTTCGTTTTATCTTTAGGTTTTTTATATATGTACTGGAGATGGACCAGGAGAACCAATGCTGTGTCCAAACGGAACACTTTTCAGCCAAGATTTCCTTGTCTGTGACTGGTGGTATAATATTGACTGTCACGCGTGATTATCCAATACTGTCTTTCTTTCTTCAAAGTATTATTCATAAGTAAGTACTATGTATTCAGTCATGAAATAATTTTAATCAGATGAGATTAATTAAGTACCTAAGTAGTTATATAAACTGTAATATAATACTAATGATGTTTGGGTACATTCATTTCTATCAAATAACTGGGAAGCAGTTTTTTTTTTGTAATGTTATGAGATCACAGTCAATTATTATGATAAACTCTTAGAAAATAAACCCTGTACTATCTTACCTACATGAAATATAGTGTTATCTCTTAAAAGAGTATTCCAAAGTATATCATTATGTATACATGAATTTTGCACTGTAAACTGAAATATTTTCCCTAAACTTTTACCTCAGTAGAGTGTATAAATTAATATAAAAACTGTCTTCTTGTGACGATTTTAAAAACATCGAAAATCGCACAAATTAAAATTTTTAATTTTAATAAGTAAGAGTATCATACACCCTTACCTATACCCAGATTCCTGAATCAACTTGAAACTTTCCAGTACCAACACGCCAAGAAAGGTATTAAGTAAAGAATAATAATAATAATTACTTTAATTATTAAAAATGCGACTATATAAATAAAGAAATCCCTAAGTCATAATAAAGTAAACATAAAGTATTTACATTCTAATTAATGAATAATTAATAATATATAAAGTACGAACTATTTTCTTAGTGCGTAAATACGCACCAGCTTACTGAGTCCTCGCCCCTAAACTAAACGCGCATTCGCCAGTAGAACTTCGCCATGACAAGATGTGAGTTTTGGTGTTGTGTACATACACGTAAGTGTATGGCGTTAAACGTATATCCAGCGTGAGATGGTTTTATTGTGAATAATGTAGTGTGTAGAGTTAGTGAGAATACATACAGAAAGAAAAAGGTAGCCAACACATCTCCTTTTTTTTAAAATATAAAATGTAAGTGTAAGATAGGTAACTACTAGACTTTAGTACTGCGAAGTGAGAACTATAATTAAAGTAAAAAAAATGTGAACTACAAAAGTCTGGACCAAGGAAAGCGAAACTACAACAATTGGAACTTCAAGTAAACAACCGATCTTCGAAAGCAGAAATAATCAACCCGATGTAGATTCACCAGGAACAACGTACTCAACCCTTAGAAGACGACAGGAGATGCCCCAAGGATACAACAACATCTTCATATGAAATTCAGGTGATATCAAACCACAACTTTTGTAAATTTCGCCTTAATAAAAGAAGTAACAAAGAACTTTAGCAATGTAAAGAACAAATTATCAGATTTGTAAATTTTGTAATTTTGTAATGAAGTAATAGTAACCGCAATGTATAGATAAATGTAAGATAATAATGTAGAGTATCACCAATATTATTCTTCTAATAATATGGTTGAAGTTTTGATAAACTAATTATTTTGAGAAAGTGAGACCCGGATCCGTGGTATTAAAACTAACATCTATATGAATAAATTTTGTGATAAGACGAATAATATACTTAAGATCTTTGAAGCAGTAAAAGCAGAATTTACTAAAATAACTTGTCTTTAAAATGAAGCATAATATTTGAATAGCAATAAAGAGATGTTTTCGCTAACACCTAGTGAGTGAAGAAATTTATGCAAACCTTGTCAGTTTCCTATATCATAATTGTTTTGTAATTTGTTGGTAAGTATTTTTACTAACAACGGCAGCTAGTTTAATTAACTGGTAAAGAATTGAACTAGTTCCCGACTTTTGTGTTGTCTTAACAAGGGAGACGGCACATTCTTCTTATTTTTCTTTTTCAATTTCTTTCTCTTCTCCTCCTCTTCTTCATCCTTTTTCTTCTTCCATACAAAACTTTCGATTACATTTATTCTCACTTCTCACACAGACTAACAAGACACACACCATATCCCTGTGTTTTGTATATAGTAAAATTACATTCATTATAGAGTTGAGGTCTTGGATTTCGTTGTCCATGGCGTGTCCGTTACTTAACTAAATGAAATATTTCACTACGACTCGGAACACTAAACTTTTTATGAGTAAAAACGTAAAAGTTTTACCTTATAACCTGAACCGGTTTTCACTTTTAAAAAGCTTCTTCAGAGGTTGCCGCTGGTAGCAGTGTCCGTCTTGTTGTTGGCGACGGAATAGATTTTCAAAAGATCGATGTTGTGTGTGTGGGGTGTGATATGTTCGAATAATGCGTGTGATTGGAATTGTGTCTGTTCGTTTAGGATGTCGTTTTTATTTGTTTTTGTGTCTTTGTTAAACACGTACACACAAAAGGCTGAAAATTAGACACTCTAGAACAATTGGAAATATACAAACACACGAAAACAAATAAAAACGACATCCTAAACGAACAGACACAATCAAATCACACGCATTATTAGAACATATCACACCCCACACACACAACATCAATCTTTCAAAAATCAATTCCGTCGCCAACAACAAGACGGACAGTGCTACCAGCGGCAACCTCTGAAGAAGCTTTTTAAAAGTGAAAACCAGTTCAGGTTATAAGGTAAAACTTTTACGTTTTTACCCATAAAAAGTTTTGTGTTCCGAGTCGTAGTGAAATAATTATATACAGTTGAGGTAATACCAGTGCTCCTAATGGTAAGCAAGCAACAAAGCAGATAACAGAATAATAACACAAATGTGTTTCTGTTACCTTGAAAAAATAAACACATCCATCTGCTGTTTAAAGTTTAAACTAAACATAAGACTATACTTACTTATTTGTAAAATCTATATATATATATATATTTATATATATATATATATTACTGTAATACTTATAACTAATTTACCTCAAGATATATTTTTTCCTTTAGGAACATGTTTCGGGAGATCCTGTTCTCCCATCTTCAGCCTTCGCCATCTTGCTTCTGGTGCAGTATTTGTGTGTTGGCTTCTGGATGTTATTAAGGTGGTTTGTTGGTCTTTGGTCCTTCAATGTTGCATTATTGTGTGTGGTTGTGGTATCTGTTTTTGTATTTTGTGTATTTTTGATGTTGAGTGCTTTGAATATTGTGTCATGTTTTGTATTGATTTGTATTTGTTCTGGTATTAATTTGTTTTGTGTTTTATGTTTGTAAATCTGTAAATTTTCCCAAGTGTTCATTATGGTGCCTTTGTGTGGTATATGTTTTATTAGTGTTACATTGGTTATGTCTGGGAATTCATGTCCTGTGTTTATTGCATGTGTGGCTAAATTGGATTTATATATATTTGGTTTTTTGTATGCATTTAGGTGTTCAAAATAACGTTTTTTCAGCTGTTTTTTTGTTTGTCCTATATAACATCCTAAAGGAAAAAATATATCTTGAGGTAAATTAGTTATAAGTATTACAGTATTATATACATCAAGAAACGGACTGTAGCAGAAAGTGATTGAAATATATATATATAAAACTCAAAGTCTGCTAGAAAGTCTTCCTCCAACACTTAGAAAAAAGAAGAATCCTCACAAACAATGACAGACACTAACATAAAATACTATATTGACACAGATACGTTGATGACATTCTAATATAGGGGAAACAAAAGACAATGTGAACAGTTACTAATGCACATAAACAAAATACACAAAAACATAACCTTCACTGCTGAATACGAACACAACAATAGCATAAACTTCTTAGACCTCTCCATCACAAAATTTGAACACAGGCACAAATTCAGTATATACAGAAAACCGACTACAACTGACACACTAATACACAACTCCTCCAATCACCCAATACAACACAAACTAGCTACCTTCAGAACTATGATACATAGACTTAACAGCATCCCACTAGATGAAAAAGACTACAAAGACGAACTAAACACGATAAAATATCTAGCAGAATCCAATGGATACAGCAGAACAATTAATAGTCAATAAACTCCTACACAAAACAAACAACAGACTAAGACAGAAAACAACAAATTGATAACACTAACATATATCAACAACCAAACTGAAAAAATAGCCCACAAATTCAAAAAATTAGGATACAGAATCGCATACAAAACTACAAACAAAACAGAACACACACTATCAAAACACACACACAAAGCACAAAACAAATTCGATCTACCTGGTGTTTACAAACTAAATTGCTCAGATTGCAACAAATTCGACATAGGACAGACGTAGCTTCAAACAAAGATACATTGAACACACAATGGCACTACACTTCACTACAGAATCCACCTTTGCAAACCACCTCATTGAAGCAAACCACACATACAAAAACATCGACTATAACATGGACATTCTCACGTACTCACAAAAGGCCGAAAACTAGACACTCTTGAACAATTGGAAATATACTAACACATAAAAACAACATCCTAAACAAACAGACACAATTCAAATCACACGCATTATTCGAACATATCACACCCCACACACACAACATCGATCCTTCAAAAGTCGATACCGTCGCCAAGAACAAGATGGACAGTGCTCCCAATGGCAGCCTCTGAAGAAGCTTTTTAAAAGCAAAAACTGGTTCAGGCTATAAGGTAAAACTTATGTTTTTACCAATAAAAAACATTGTGTTCCGAGTCAGTAGTGAATTAATTATATTTAGTTAAGTAACAGACACGTCATGGACAACGAAATCCAAGAAGTAAAAGTTATTATTTCATTGTGAATATAAGACTAAAGATTCTTGAAGACCTATTTTTGATATTTGTAGCCACTTCCAGAATCTTCAAGAAATTTTTTTCTAAATTTTATTGTATAAAATAAAATCTGCATATCACAAGTTCGAGGGCTGTGCGGGATGAAGGGCATGCCCATCGCCTGCTCGTATACTGCGTCCCGAGCTTCAAATAGAACTACTGCTGCAGGGACGATAGATAGTTTGGATTTAGGGTGTGGCCTGCTACCGGCCATGGGTGTTCAATTAATTATTTCATTAATTGAGGGTGACAGTACGCCGAGGCTGGGTCCAAGATGCTCCTGGCACAGATTGGTAGCAACCGAGGGGCTAAAGAGGTGGTTGCCCTGGAATCGGGTGGTGCGGCAATAGAATTTTTGGGACAGTCTCCGTATTGTGGCGTCCAGGAAATGGACACGTAGGGCTTCAAAGATGGTTCTATTAGATGTCAGATAGTGGGCTTTGCATGCCCAGCGCAATCCTTGGTCAAGGAGAGACTGAAGCTTTCGCTTATGGGTCTTGGCCAAGTAGCCCCATAAGGGGATTGCGTAGGTAACCATCAGCACCACATAGGTGGAGACAATAAGTTTCCCTAGGCAGGGGGAATCTGCATATTAATCTATTTGTGTAAATATCTATAAAGAGACTAATTTTACATTAAACTTTACTTTAGTAAAAGGGATTATATTTGTATGTACCTTCAAATTATACTCGACATTTGGTTGATACAATTTAACATGATACTTTGATAAAAACTGTGTATATTCCACATATGCCTTAGCTTAACTTTGATTGTATGAAACCAAATTTGCCTCATTCAGAAGAAGTAGGTAGCAATTTATAAATGAGTATATTTAAGGGTATAGTAATTTTTGTAAATATTAAAAACTGCTGCAACAAAGTTAAAATTAATTCTTACTTAACTCAAATAGTTGAATTCATTATTAATAATTATTTGTAATAACATAAGTGTATACACACGTTTTACAAACAATAACATGCATGAAACCTCATGCATATAGATTAAAACCTGTAAACCCTGTACCGGTATTTATTAAACATGCATGTAAGCCCATATTTTATAAAAATATAACAATTGGCTCTTACAGTTTGATAAATAAAGTTATTTTTCATATAATTGTCTGGACAATGACATTATTTTTTGTAAAAATAATTTTTATTTTATTTTAAATAAGATTGTATTCACAATTCATTCAATTAAGGCTACATCCAGGCTGTTACATCTAGTAGGCTACCTTAAAAGAACAAAAATATCACTTGTGTTGTAAATCTTGTGTATTGATTTTTAATTTACTCAGGAAAGTTATAGTCTTTTAATTTTCAACTTAAAAATTCTGGGCTCTAAAGTGTTTAATACAAAAAAATTGTATTTTTTTTTTTCTTAAAATCTTAAGCACTTCAAGATAATAAAATAATAAAACTAGACATGTTGATGGAAAGGAGATATTTTGCTGCTGAAGACTGTAACTTAGTTTAAGATGAATTCAATACTTCTTACTAGAAATCTGCATATACGAGTGATATATGCATTTATATCATACATTTTCTAAAAAAAAGTGATAACATTTATGGATAAATATTGTAAATATTGCCACTTATGTGACTACTTTCAACATTGGCTATATACAGAAAATTTGATATGATAGGCCTACATGCATGTGTATGAAAAAACACAAAAGTTCAGTTAATTGGTGCTGGGCCACTTGATATGTAGCCCTAATGATTAAAAGTTTTATTTAAAAGTAGATAAAGAACATTTTAACAAAAATATTTATTTTAAAATTTGTGTGTTCATAATTATTAATAATAATGGTATATTAATTAATTAATAGATAGTTTTAACTAAATGATAATTTATATGAAAACTTATTTCTTTTTTTTACTCTAATTAGTTTGTAAGTCAGTAATTGTTAGAGAAAATCCATTGATAGACCTACTACATCGTATAGTAAAAGTATTTTACTGTCTTGGTTAAGTCCAATACAAGAACTTGCATACGTTAGAAATGTCTGGTACAGTTCAACAAATTTGATATTATAATATTTGAAAAGAGCATATTTGTTCAGTTTATTATAGATAAAATATACTGATCACCTCATTTTGTCCTTAACTACATAGATCAATTCTTATGTATTAACCTCATCTCTTACACATAAAATAATAATTTATACCATGACTGTTCTCAAGAGTTTATCTGCAGTAAATTTGAAAATCATCAGCAAACAAGCTAACATTCCAGTTAGATTCATTGCAGGTTTTAAATAAAGTTGTGGTTCACTGCCTTGAGGACAGGAATCTGTGTGACATACCTATAAATCATCTACATAAAAGATTACAGTTTCACTTTTAAAGCAGAATATGATTCACCTTTTATATTTACAATTTGACGTGGTTACAAAGTACAAACCATAGTAATTAAATAATACAGATTGTATTATTTTATTGTAATGCTAAGAACTATTCCAGCAATATCAATTTTTATATAAATTACCATATCTAATTATTTTTATTTAATGCTTACAGGCTGAAAAATTGTTTTGCAATGGCTGTGTGCTACTAGCTGAAAATGGGAGGAAGAATATGACTACAAAATTATTGTAAGACCTCTTCCTTCATCATCAACAGAGTTATAATATCATGAAGAAATCCCTTGGTAAAAAAAAAAGGAAGAAACATTAAGAAAGTGTGTGAGAATATTTTTACAACAAAACTTAGCAGACACATCCTTCTTCTTTTTATATACAATAAGTACTCAGTTTTTCAGTTTTTGTAGGTTTTTAAATTATGAATTAATTAAAATTTGACAATTTTTTTTTGTATTCTGATTATTCATTGTTGCTTGGTCAATTTATTGTGAAGAACATTACAAACGATTATCCACAACTCATCCCCAAAACTTTATTAAAAGAAATGACGATACATTTGAAAGAGTAAAAGCTCCCCTCATTAAAGTTGTTTTGTATATAGAAAATGTTATAATATAAGGGAAACACTTGACAAACCAGAGTATATTAGAGTTTTATTCTGAGCAGCATTGATTAGCAGTTTGCTACATCACATTATTTGACAGGAAAGTCAATCTCCTATAGCATGATAACCATGTCATTTGATGGGACACCACTGTCACAAATACAGTATTTGTGTTTTGCTACTCTTCATGTTTATTGTCATGTGAGTTTTTCAGATGATGAATAAATGCCAGTTAAAAAAAACTAATTGAAAACTAAAAAAAAAAAAGAAAAAACAACAAACTAACAACACAAATTCACCAATTCTTATGTTTATCCTTCTATCAATTGAATAGTAAAGTACATAACAAATTATAAGACTTAATGTATTGTAGTAAATTTACATGATTATTTGTATATAAATAATAAGGAAAGTGGATTATTAATAATTTAAATACATTTTATATTCTTTATAGGCATATAAATGCTACAAAATATTTTAGTTTTATATAATAATGTTAAACAAAATATGAAACAATGATAAAAACAATATGATGTAAATAAAAACAATATCTGTCCTTTTAAGTCCCAGAAGTTTGGTTGTATCTATTGCTCACTCCATAACTATTCTGGGCTAATTATATTGATTGTATTGTTACTTCTTAAAAATCTATCCACCTTCTAGGTTTTGTTTCTTCCATTTTGCTTTATACTGCTAGACATATAGATATATAACATCTAGTCAAAAACAAAAACACAAAAATCTGTTCAGAAAGGCGAATTTCCTCTCCAAAAATCTCCAACATTGCTGTCTATCATTAAAAATGAAGTAGGCCTAATGATTACAAATCAGTGAAATATAACAAGAATACTTGAAAAACTCACAGCCTCAGAAGAAGACAATGATACTTCTAATAATTACACTGGAAGTTTTAGAACCTTCTGTGCTATCTGTACTATGCAGTGAAATAGAACAGCATTCAACATACTTGAATAACAACAAAGCAGCAGGAGATAGTGCAAGACAGAATAAGAGTTCAGAGTTGAGGCAGCATGAACATAGTGTGCACCAAGTATGAAATATGGGCCTCAAGTGAGTGGTCAAAAGATTGGAATAAATCTATATATATATACTATATGTTCATGCCACCTCGACTCTCAACTCTATGTATAAAAATAAAAATAATTTATTTAATATTTATGTGAGACATGAATATTTAAATATAAATATTAAATAAATTATATATGCATCAAGGAATAGACTGTAGCAAAAAGTGTTTGAACACACACACACATTCCATTACACAAAATGAGAGATAAAGAAAACTTTGGTAATTACATTACATAACTATAGCTGCAACTATATCTCTTTTATCAGCCATGTAAGTACGGTTGTATTCTGTGTACTGCAGGAATGCCAAAGTCCCTATCTCCTATGACAGACGCTGGAGATTATATTATATTATATCCCCCCCCCCATAATCGGTCATTGTTCCTAGTAAACTGATTGACTGAATTGATTTTCCTATATACCATATTTCAGACATAGGCCTATTCGGTAATGCTGTGTAATAAACCTGTTTGTACACTTACAAAAGAGTTACTACTATATTAGCGTACACAGCTGGAAAAAATAATAAAACCACCTAAAAATTATGAGATTAACAAAATACGTCAAATTTAACTATATTTGGCAAATTATAAAAACACCTGTGAGATTAACATACCAGCTATACATTCAGCTTCCTCAACTATGCCAAGTCATTCAATAAATTGGAGACTGGAAGTTTGATGGAATCTACTAAGGTAACTTTGCTGGGAAATTATTGTCCAAAAATGCTTCACATTTTTAATAAAAAATTGAATGTTCACGACATAACCTTTATAAGCACAAACAACGGAATGTATAAGAGGTTTTGCAGAGGCAAAGGCATCAAGCAAGGATGCATATTGTCCCCTCTACTTTTCAGTATAAATGAGAAATGGATTATAAAAATGCAATACAGGACTGGAAGGGATGAATATTAGTAAGAGACAGAAAAATATCTAACTTACTTATCTTGATGATACAACTCTATTTTCAGATATAAAATAAAAAGTGGCATTGTTTCTTCAGTGTATTGAATATTGCAGCACAGAGGTAGGTCATAAATGCAATAAAAGGAAAAGTCACGTGGTAGTCAAGATCAGAGCAAGAGCTCTGTCACAGAGATTTTCTGTGATACCAGACTTTGAAAGATCAGAAAAATAATTTGTTTAGGTGTCTGCACTATGCACTACAAATAAAGGAGGTAGTGAGGAGGAAATCATGTGAAGGATTGGAATGAGAAATCAGCAGTAACAAAATAAACTAAAATATGCAGAGATCATTACCTCAGAAAGAAATGAACATGAGGCTGCCCAAGACACTTGTTTTCCTGTTAGCCACATATGGATAAGAAAAATTTACTCTGAAGACTATCTTTGGAAGAACATTAAGAATACATGAGATACCCATAGAATTAAGATTTATTTCTCTGGGAACTTAAAATATACCATAAATACTGATTGCAGTCTATCAGTCAAATTCAGAAAGGCAAATTCTGAAGTTCTTTGGCTATATCTCAAGCCAGAATTGAAAGGCTTGATTGTTCAAAGTGAAGCATATGGAAAGAGGAACAGAGATCAATAACTGGTCCAGTTTATCAACCAGGGTAAGACCATGATAATTTGTAAATGAAGGGTGCAACAAGAATGTTCAACAATGTGACAGGTTAACTGTTTGTTTTACAGACAAAATGTCACAACATTAAAAAACAAACAATGTTTTTCAATTTTGCCTGTTCTTCTAGGGATATAATATTGTGATACTATTCAATATAGTTTCTAGGTATATGTACAGACTAGCTTAGATATGCCTTATATATCCATTCTACCATAGCGTACTACTTACAATCTGCAGTTTTTGTAATACAACAGTATTCATTATGTATAATCTACATATGATACTTTAATGAGCTGCCTATTATACTGTCTAATTTCCAGATACATAGGCTTATATAATTAATGCATCTTTGGCAGTGAAAATATCAAGTTATTACCCAGTAGTAATTTTATTGTCTTTAAATTGGTTTGATCTCTTTATTCTTATTAGTCTTGTTTGCTATTCTACCTAATTTTCTTAATATAAAGATTAATATGGAGATAGTTGCATCTCCACAAAGATAGTTTAGGAATAACTCTAAATATCATTCTAAACATTTACAGAAATAAATATCACTCTAACTATGACAGTATACTGGTGAATTAAATGTGACTGACCAAATTCTAAGAGAATAATTGTCTACCAGTCAAGGCATTAGGTAATGACATAATTCAATATTTTGTTTACACTCTTTATTCATTTTTTACCCTTTACCTTTCTGCGGTTTATGATCTATTTTATTTTTCACCATTCAGTTACCAAAACCAAACATCTATTCATATTAATTTGTATTAACAATACAAATGAATATTATTAATATAATTTGTTTATATTATTAAGTTATGTTCAACTTTACATCGCATTTTCTCTCCTGTACATTACAGTAAGTAATGTATATTGCAATGTTTACTTTAAGAAGTGACCTATGACATACTATAGTCAATGTTAGCTATAAACAACAAAATAAGAGATAAATGAACTGTTATACTTTTTATACAGTTCTTACAATTTCAAGCACAGCAGTAGTTTTTCATGTTGTAATTATAACATTCCTTGGTTAGTACTTTTTAATGTATAAATAAGTTCATCATAATGCATGTTAGTCATTAAAAAATGCATTAAGTAGAATAACTGAGAAAATTATTATTTATTCTGGAAATCGTATTGTGTGTGTGTGTGTGTGTGAAGGGGAGAGAGAATATGTAAACAATATAAAAATAAAATTAAACTATACAAATAAACAATAAATATTGTAAATACATCAATAAGTTACTGTTACCGTATTAGTTTACTATACTATTACTAAATTACTATATTTATTTGTTTAATTTTATTAATATACTTATTATTAGTAATATATAATTGTAATTACTGTA
This sequence comes from Magicicada septendecula, assembly GCA_034769895.1. Classification (NCBI taxonomy): domain Eukaryota; kingdom Metazoa; phylum Arthropoda; class Insecta; order Hemiptera; family Cicadidae; genus Magicicada; species Magicicada septendecula. The sequence goes on along the minus strand of CM068368.1, from coordinate 400,519,529 downwards.
AATAATAAATTCTTACTATATAACTTGTAATGATTATTTTCCAATTCCAATCATGTAATATATTAGGTGCTTAATATGTTTGTAACATAATCCCTTACAAAAGAATCCCTGCGTAGTTTCTAAGAGGCATACATTTTAAAGTCACTCTGGAACAAGTTATGTGAACATAACGTGACTGATGGCTTCAACCAAATAATTATTATGACTGCACATATACTCGAACATCTGTATTAACGAATGAAATCATTACTCAAGTAGGCAGTTGTAGGCTGAGGTTGTAGTGTTATCAGGTGTGACAAGGTCAGCAGTTCAGTCTTACATCTATAGTAAATGACACGTACATCCAATGACAAGTATGTGATATTGTAAATAAGTACCAACAGAAAATATGTCTACACTCTTTATCATCAATTTTGTGACTGGTTTGAAGCAGTCAACTAGGTCGTTTCCTTTCTAAATCTTCACTTCTGTATACATTTCATAATCTATATCTACAACAATCTGGTTTATACAATTTAGTCTTTGCTTTCTTGACAGATTTATAATTTCTTCTGCTATTTTCATCACTGTATGAATTATTCAAGACTGTCTCAAACATACTTAACAAGTCTTACTCTTCTTGTGATGACATACTCTTAGTTTTCTAAGAACCTTTTCATTTATCACTTCATCAATTTCCAAATGATATGTGTGGGCAAAAAGACTTCAAGCTCCATATTTTGTGTCCAGTTTAAGATTATGAGAGCATGGATTATACAATGAGGAATCTTATTCAAAAATACAACATGTGAAGCTTGATTATTAATAATGTTACGTTGATGCACAAGCAAAAATAAATCAGTATAATCAGAAAAAATTCTAGAATTATGTAGAATGTGTCTTTTTTTCAACTTTAGTACTAACTGAGTAATCTGTTGTGGAAGGAAAGAAGTTACATATTGTATTTTATGAACACCAAGGATCATTCCTTGTCTGGGGAAGACCAAATGTGTAGAAAAATCATATTCATCACAGAATCGGATAGAACAAATGGAAAAATTAGGAACTTCCAGTCCTCTGTTAAACAGGAACAAACATGTCTGCCATCCTGCCAAAAAAACCTAATCTCTGTCCCTTCCTCCCCATTTACCAGTAACAACATCCTTTCCCTCTATTTTCTGTCTTAACCTCCATTTCTACAATCACCACAAGCATAAAAGACGAAGTCTCATAAATCTGTGATGAGAAGTGTTATTTAATAATTACAATCCTTTATAAAATAAAACAGCATGTGAAGTGTGTATAAAATTATTGGTCTCTTAGGCACTTCAAGAGACAGTTTTATTCTAAATTTTTTTTTTACATTTGTTTTGTTACAACCCTCATTTTTGGCCTCCCCCAGCAGGAACTCCTGGTGGAAGGGGGCCTTCCTCTCCAACCCCTAGGTAAATCATGTCTGGTAAATAAATACAGAGTTAGTGTATGGCCAGGACAGTGTGTGTTAAATGGCAGCAGCAGCACAGTGTGGATTTACATCACTGCAGAGTGCAAGCATTGTGCGTGCAAAGAATCAGTCCGTGTTAAGTGGTTATTGTTTGGTAATTGTGAGTTTGTAAATTTAATGTACTTTTTTTTTAATTATTACAGTTGATTATGAATGGGAAAGTGAATATTGAATTACTGCATTTTTTAAGAAAATTTTTTGATTAAATATACAGGAATTAAAGTTTCAACTGTTTGATTGTGATGTTCCAATACTGAAAATTGTCATAACTCAGACAGCTTATTGTCCATGTAATAATTTGAAAAAAAACAATATAAATCATTAGTTGCCACTAAATTATTTTTATTTCAGCATGGTCCTGTTATCACTCTGGAAGGATCATAAATGCATCAGTACAATTTTTATTCAGTATAATTACGGGCTAAGCATAACTGGGCACAAACACACTTGTTGTATCTACATTTATACTTTAAAATAATTATTGTGTAATTAATACAGTTAATTATTAATCAGATTCAAAAATAATTTCATGGAGTTAAGTGTACCAGCTTGAGAATGCAATAAAACAATGAATTCAACAAATTTTCTGAATTTCAATACAAGTTAATGTAAATGACGTACTGGTATTTAATTTTTAAGAACAAGATTTTAAGATATACACTGTAGATTTAGAAACAAAATTTATCTGAGCATAAGAACTGTTTGAAACCAAACAATATACAGAAGTAATATAAGACTTGTAGTAACATAAGGCAGTGAAACATGGGTTATTATGATTAGTGATACAGAAAAACTTAAAAAAAACTTTGAAAGAAAAATATTTGGACCCGTTTAGGATGGTGGGGAGTATAAAATAAGAACAAATCATGAACTTCAAAATCTCATACAAGGGGCAAATATAGTAAAAAATTGTGATGGTTGGGTCACTTGTGTAGAATGGAGGGTGGTAGGAATGCTAGGAGAGTAATGTAGTGGAGACTGGATGGGAAAATAACTAGAAGAAGACCAAAGAAGAGACTGTTGGAGGATGAGGAGAGCGATGGGCATGAGAGGATGGAAACAACTCACTCAAGACTGAGTTAGATAGAATCATTTGATAGAACAGGCTCAAACCCAGTGACGGCAGGTGTGTCCTTAAAGGGGAGGCTACGAGAGGGTCAGTCAAAGTCAGTCAGTCAGTCTTGCACCCCCCCCCCCCTGGACACACGTTATTTCACTCTTAAGCATGGTAGAGCTATCTGATTTTAACAGCGTTTGAAAGGTGATGAATTTACTTGTAAGCCTTCAACAGACCATATAGTCTTGTTTGTGTTTAACAGTAAGCAGAGCCAGCAGAGTACCTTTGAATTTACTCCACTACCATATAGCCATTTACGTTGGTTATACAATGACGACTGGAAAGTTCTAGATTTGTTTTTGTGCCTTTTAAGAAATACAAATTTTGGGGTAGGTCGACCAGTTTTCATTTCATTTCTCTCAAAGTCACTCAGCCGGGAAAATTGTTTATTCAGTAGTGTTGTAATGATGCATTTGTTCGATACTGCAATATCACTTTCATTTTCTTCTGCTAAATCCATTTTATCCTTGTAGCAGAGATTACAAACACAAGCCAAGAAGAGATAAATAATAAACATACACACACAAGGAGCACGAGAACGTAAAGACTGTGTAAAACTAACACAAACCACATTACTCTGTGCCGAGAGGCTAATTCACTCATTGCCTCCCAAGTACGGTTACAGATGTGCTAGTGTCCCCCCACCAACTGTCAGGCATATAGCCATACGAGAACTACAGAGGCTACTCAGATCCCTGCCTCTGCTGCTATTCTGTGCTATTGATAATGCGGCGATTAAAAAGTTTTTTGTAATTAATCAAATAATTTAAAGCCAAATTGTGATTACATATTGATTACGGGTTCTGTTACAATAAAAAATAGAGCCTATTACTATTTGTTTTTAATAATTTCCTAAATTTCACTGAGGATGCTTAGCCTCCCTTGCCTCCCCTGACGAGCCACCGCTGCTCAAAACCACAGAGGGTTGTGAGACTAAAGAAAAATAAGAAGAAGAAGCATTGTTTGAAATAGTGGCTGTGGATTCTTTGAGGACATTTGGTTCTATATACTGCTCAGTCCTCTTATTCAAATCTGTGACACAGGTTAGTACTGTTCAGGCATGAGCTCTCTTAGCACTTTCTGTTGCGTTATTGGGTTTTCTTCTTAACTTAGGACAAAATACTTTTTAATTTCAAAGTACACTTTTATAGTAACACTTTTGTTATCAAAAATTATTTGTGGCCTTAATATCCAAAATGTCTAACTGTAAGTTGTCAGATTTTTTTTTTCCAGTTTATGTCTCAAGTATTCATCTTTTTTGAATATCCTTCAACTTCTATGAAACATAAATCCTAACTACATGCTCATGTCTTTTTCCCTTGGTAGTATATGTTAGAGCTCTTAATCACTTAGTCATGCTTCCCAAACATTCAAGAGGATTGTTAATATAAATTGGTATATACAAAAAATATATGATACTTTATTTTATAATATAATAGTTTATACAAAAATGTGCACACTTATTGTAAAAATAAAACTACAATTCAACATTTTAAATTAATACATATAACAATATGACTTTCACTGGTGATGAATATTTGAAAGTTGGTTACCATCTGCCAGATGATAGATATTATCATTAATCTGAACATCTAAGTATGACTTCTTTACCACATATAAGTTATTATTATACTAGCAGGAAGAAGTGCCCCCTGAGATTTAATAGAATCAAATTAAAATATTCAATAAGGAAAGAATAAAATGGCTGTACTGATTTGCTTGCTTTTTATTATAATTTGGAATAAAAATTATTCACTTTTTAAATGAAATAATGGAAAAGAAAAGAATACACACTACCCTATATACGTATGAAGAAAAATGAGAAGATACTGGAGTGACAAGAAGGACCTCAAAATTGAATGATTACAATTTGAACAGAAATGTACAACTTAGTACGTACATATTATATTTTATTATAATAAAATGTATCTGCCAACACAACAGAGACTAAAAAAATTGCAGCATTATATTCATTGTAGAAACTAAAGGATAATTTCGGGGCATAATTGGGTAAGAAAACTGTCAGTTATACTTGCAAAACCATTTATCTGTTTGTCATTTATCTTGTTTGCTAATAACATTTGTACATTTTTTACATTATTTCAATTAACAATTTTTTTATTGTTTTCAGTTACAGTCTAATAACATAATACTTTTTTAATATTTGCACTAGGCAGTGTGTACAATGTACATGGTAACAGACAACGGACAAAGTGATGTGTGAGTGAAAATCACCTTTTTTTTAAATACCTAGTGTGGTAATAAATATGTGTAAAAAAGACTATTACTCACAATAAAAAAAGGAAATAAGCAAGTAATAAAATAAAGGAAAACCAGATTTCAGAGAAATTTTAAGTAATTAAGAAGTAAATTCATTACTAATTGGAAAGATTTTGAAGAGTACTAAATATTGTAGATAATGAAAAATTCATATTTAACCACTTCTTTGTTATACTGTGGAAAATCAAAAACATGAATGTAGAATTATTTTTTATACTTTCCAACATTCAAAAATATGTAACATACATTCTAAGATTGTATGCATTCTGTATATTTTCTTTAATTAAAAATTTACTTTTACTATTAAGGTTTTAGTCATGGAGACATTAAACCCTTACTTTTGTTATTATCACAAAACTTAGATACTTTCTTACTAAACAATTAAACAAAAATATCTAGAAACCTTCAGAGATATTATTATGATTGTAGTTCTCAGAGAATTGGTACAGGTGGAACCTGGTGGATTTGTTAATAAAAGTAAGTAGGTTTTGATACATAGAAGAAGTGGGAAGAAGCAAGACTAGCTCTTTACTAAAATAAAAAGCATCAGAAATTAAACCTGAAGAAAGACTGTATTTGTATGTGGCCCAAAATGCAGTCAGCCTGACTAACTACAAATTGGTATTTCATGGAAATAGAATACATAATAGTATAAGCAAGAAAAAGCCAAAACTACATGGAAAAATCATTTTTAAGTTGAATTAAGTAACTACTGAATTTCAAGCACTTGAATTGCAAAAACAAAAACAGGTAGATGATTTATTGCAAACTAACAAAGGGCGTTGTGAGTTGTCAGTAAGAACAGATGTTCATAAAAAAATAAAATTACTTAAAACAAATACTTTGTTTAAATTCCTGTTATACCAGATAAATCATATTTAGATTAAAGTTATAAAAGTAGAAAAATATTTTGTATATAGGTACTTGAGTTTATTCAGATTAATGATATTGTTAGCTCAACTGCAAAACAGCTTCCAATTTACAAGTGTAGTTTGACAGGATAAATGCATTTCTTATTTACATGTACTACAGAAAAGAAATGAAACAAAAATTTTATTACATAACTATATGCGAACACTGTTAAAAGAGATCATATACAGTAAATTACTGTTATGGAAAAAACAGACAAAAAGAAGCATACACAGTTAGAAAAAAAATAATAAAGTATAATTGGACTGATAAAATACAGTATATATAATTAATTGTATTTATATCATTAATAGTTGCTGCTACTGTATGCCAAGTTTATTTGCTTCTTCCATTGTGTCAGGCAGTTTTTTATTAAGTGTTTCTGGAAAGTAGAGTGAAATGAGCCCTCCTATCCATGAGAAAACACCAAACACTATCACAGGATCAATATAAATTGCCTGGAAAACAAACGTTCCTTGTTAGGTTACAGTTACAGAAAAGTGAATGAGATTTTTCTTATTGATTGGTTTTCATGAGCATAACAAAAGTCTAAACTTCATGCAGTCCAATTAAAATTAAACTGAAACTTCAAAACATATTCAATAATGGAAAATTTATATATTTATTAATCTTTTTATAAAACCGAATGTTGCCCAAGCAAAATCATGTAATACCAGTACTTTACGTAATACTTTTCTGCATGAAAGCTAGGAGACTATGACAATGCGTGATATAGTAACAAGCCTTATTTAAGATATATTAGAGTTCAATATGGTATTCTTATTATTTTGAATGATCATCACCTCTTTCACAGCACTTTAACAATTAATAATTTAATGCACTTTCACTTGTGAATAAACTTACTTTTTGTTATATCCTCATACACAATTCAGAATCTCGCGCCAACCCCCTTCCATCTACACACAACCAATCCCCCAAAAAACATTACAGATTACCAACGCCTTGACGCTTTCTGCATTTACACCTCACTGATGAAAGAGCAAACTACTCCGAAACATGTGTATGAGGATATAACAAAAAGTAAGTTTTTTCACAAGTGAAAGTGTATTAAATTATTAATTGTTATGGTATTCTTAATTTGACTATGGGTAAGAGAAAATGTTTAAGGTGGAATTGTATTCATCTTAGAGCGAATGAAACAATCATAAAGACTTATTATATACATATTATTCAATAATAATCCTTCGTAAACAGAACACTCCAGTATACAATATTTACAGTTCACAATACTTCTTTAACGATGGAACAATTATTAAATTCAGTATCTGGAAGTTGCTAATAAATAACCATTTATTACTAAAGTACCCAGAAATATGGTTCCATTTTGCTTCAGCACTTCCAAACAAGCACTGATTATGTGTATGTGCAAGTGGTACAACACATAGAAAGTTTCAAATGGAAGCGTATGTCAAAAGTGGTACATGATTGAGCTTTGGATAGTCATACACAATTTTCTTGGTATTATGTACAAATTGTACAACTTGCTTTTCATGACAATTCATTGATGTGTCTTCACAGAAGGCAGTTACAGGTATATTACATATAGTACGAGATTGTATTGTCACCAGGTTGTTTTCTGCCTCCTCACTTCTCTCTTCCCCACAGTATATGGCAAGGTGTTCATGACACTCCTCTACTAAAGGTATTCTCTTTAACTCCTCTACTTCCTTGTCAAGGTAGACAGCAGGCACAGGAATTACCAGAACATTTTCCAAATATTTTATATATATAAACTTTCACGTATGAACTTCCTTTGGTTATCACTTCCCCATACGTTTCAAGGTGATGTGCCTCTTCCTCAGTGGGAGTAAATACTGAATGTCGTTTTACAGAATAACCATTATGGACTATAGGTGTGTGTGGTGGGGGTTGATGGTGGGATGGGATTGGCGCTGAGGTTCAAAATGTGTGTTTGGATCAGTGTATCGAATAGTGTATGTGATTTATAATGTAATTGTTCATTTAATATGTTGTTTGGTTGTAGTGTGTGATATCTGTATATTTCAAATTGTTCAGCTGTGTTTAGTTTTCTACTTTTAGGTAAGTAGTGTAATATTTCCATGTTGTGCTCTATGTTTGTGTAACTGTGGTTTTCGTTATGTAAATGTGTGGCAAATGTGGAATGTATGTAGTTTGTGGTGAGGGCTTTTAAATGTTCTGAAAATCTGGAGGAAAAAGATCTTCCCGTCTGGCCGATGTAGAATTGGTGACAATCATTACAATTTAATTTATAAACCCCTGTTTTGCTGTATGTGTCTGTGTCTTTATTAGTATTATTTATGTGTTTCCTAATGGTGTTGTTGGTTCTGTAGGCTACTTTATAATTGTGTTTCCTAAATGTGTTTGCAATTTTGTGTGTATTGGAATTGTAGTATGTAAATGTTATGTATTTACTGGGTTGTGTGCTGTTGGTCTGATGTGTTTTATTTTTTGTGTTTAGGATTCGTTTGTGTAGTTTATTTATTAATTCGGGGTTAACAAAAATGTTACAAAAATGCTTAGAAAAATATGAAATACAGATAGGAATAAAGAAAACGAAAAATGTATTCGAATATAAAAAATGCTAAAACAGAAGAAATTCCATTAACAGAAAAAAGCGGCGTATACAAATTAAAATGTGGGGAATGTAATAAGATATATCTGGGCGAAACTGGAAGAAAATTTAAAATTCGAATGAATGAACACGCAAAAGGAGAAGGGGTTAGAGTAACGAACTCACTATATGCAAAGCATTTCAATGAATCAGGCCATAAATTCATAAATCCAAATGAAAATATGGAAATAATCAAAATAGAAAACAATCCGCAAAAAAGAAAACTAATAGAAGAATTAGAAATACTTAAAGTTAAAAAAGAAGATAAAAATAAATTAATGAATATAAAAGTGGATTTTACAAATGAAGAAATATTTTATTATATATTAAACAATAAACAACAATAAATTAAAATAATAAAAATAACACAGTAAAAATGATGAAATGTAAAAGGTTACAAAAAAAAAAAGGTTAGTGATGACGAAAAGCTTAAAAATTATAGCAGTTAGCAAATTTATAAAAGAAATAGTAAGGAGTAAGGATGGCTGCTAATTTAAACAATATGAAGAATAACTCTAACTCTGGCTATGAATGCTAAAAATATAACTTTATTTAATTTTGAACACTAACATATCTATATTACATATTATGTAACGGTACGTTGTATAAAAAATTCTATTTTTGGCCAATGGATCATACAAAAAGCATTTTGTAGACAAAGACGAAGTAAGTCAGAGTCTGGGAGCAGTCGGCAATAAGACGCCGTTACAATCAACTGAAAAACAAATGACGTCAATCCAAGGACGGACGGGTGGAGTGTAACTGGATTAAACAGGTTTCAAATGTGTTTTTGTATGGAATTGTGGCGCAGAACCGCCAGTGAAGTGCCCCAGTCTCCAGCCAACAACCGAACAGTGCACATGTGTTCTATTAGTGCCCACGGGCAGTTACAGTAGGCCTACCGAGTTTCTTGCAAAAGAATTTTAAAAACGGTAATAAAAGTATGAATTTACTCGAAATTTAAATGTGAATATAAATTGGATGTTTGGGACATTTTTTGTGCTTTTTTTGTCGGGAAAGCTAATTATGACTCATTGTGCAACAACCAGGAGACTCCACGACGAAAGAGCTAAGTATACATAAAGGCGTGGTAAATTTGGTGAAAGTATATAAAATTGACTTTTTACAACAATATTCTAAAAAACAATATAGTATGAAATAAAATTAAAATATATATGAGATCTCAGTAGAGAGAGAGAGAGAGTGAAAGAACAAAGGGTTAGTAAGCGCTAAAGATAAAAACAAAGTACTGATTTGCAATTGAAGACTTTCTTATATTTTTTTTGGAATTATTTGTTTAACATTACAAAGAAAATACTAATGTGTTTATTAAAATAAAATCAGATTTCTCATTATAATGTGTTAGCTTAGTTAATTACACACTATACCCGTAACCTATTCTCTGTGTCAATAAGTTCGCCTAGATGGCCCTGGAGTTTTTTCTGTGAGGGAGTTTTTGTTAATTTATTAAAATTGTTTTCTTCGGGAAAGTGAAATGGTTTCCACATTTCCTCCAAAAAATGTGGTGGCGACCTTGGGACTTTGAGAATCTTCTGACTTCGTAAAGGTAAATCGAAAAGAATAGTAATAATCGGGGTTTCGTTTCTTCTTTTTACTTTATTTGTCTAACAGCTACAAGTGGCGACCCTGCCAGGATACTTGTTACATTTATTTAATATTTAATAAGTTAGGCCTACTTAAACACAGAGATAGGTTGGGGTAGACGGCAGAATGTTTATATAGCAATTTCATTGAGTAATTTGATGTACTAATTGTGAGTTATGTAATATTGGATATAAAAATTTTTTGGCAATTTATGTAATTTAAAAAGTGGCAGACAACGAAAATGAACTTAGTCTAACTGACTCTGCCATAATGAGTGACTCTGGGGTACATTCGACCCCAGTGTCAACAAAAGAAAGGGAGGGGACAATGGATGAGGTCATGAATTATTTGCGTATGATGTCTAATAATATTAGTAAGCGTTTTGATACTAAATTCAGTTAAATGAAAGAACAACAAAATTTAAAATTTAATGAAATGAAAGAACAAAATGTTAAGTTAAAAAATATTATAAATGTAAAGTTTAATGAATTAAATAATTCAAATAAGTTATTGTATGAGCACATTGATGAACAGGTTAATGATTTACGTAATGATATTAGATAACAAACTAACAAGGTAAGAGAACAAACTGAAGAGTGTAAACGAGAGGCAGATAAATTAAATGAGAAGTGGAGAAGAGATGCGGGTAAATGTAATTAGAACAAAAACGACCAGGTTTTGAACATTAAGGTAGGTGGTGTTAGTGAAAGTAATAATTATCATAATATGACAAATAATAATGATAACATAGTTGGAGAGGTAGTGTTAGAGAGTAAAATATTGAATAATGGTAGTGGTGATGAGAGTTTAGGGGGAGTAGAAGTTAGTGGTGAGTTAGTAGTTGATGAGTTCGAGAGAGAGTGTGAAGTGAGGTTAGGTGAACATGAGAGGTAGAGGGCAAATTTTCCCTGTGGTTTAAGTGGAGTAAGGACTCCACATGTGGTTTTCGAGGACAAAGGTTCCTCCAGAAGTTATGTGGGAGACATAGTGTCTCAAAGTGTTCCCCAAGTTTTTTGTGGTATACCTGGTAAAGCCAGGAATTATGACTGAGTTAAAGTTAAGGGAACATACACCCTTTGTTCAGAGAAGTTATCCAGTGCCCTATTCGAAAAGGCAAGCTGTTCAGGGGGGTTGTGATAGGTATTATGATGAGAGGTGGAGAAAGAGAGAGATAGAGATTTTTAATATTAGTAGAGGTTATGAAATGTTGGTGCAGATTTTACATATTGAGAGAGGGGAGAAAATTGATGACTTACCTTATAATGAGACTAGGGTAACTGGTGCAGCAGATGATGATGATGATATTGTGACTTACCTGATTATGACAAATAATCTCAAGGGCTACTTGACTGTACATGATGTTGACAAGGTATATGATATGATACTATGGAATAATCCTGCTTTTGATTATTATGGTATAATGGACAATACAAATTTCAATGGTTATTATATTCAAAGAGGTAAGATTAGATTAGACAATACTGAAATGTGCATATACAATTTTAGGCTGATTTATGATGATGGGGGTTAAATATGTGTTGATATAATGGACAGGTGTATATTTGATTTCATGGTTTTGGTACTTGGCTTGCTTAAATAATGATTATGGTAAATACTAATTAATTATGTTATGTTTAATTTGAATCATATTATATACAGGGTGATTCACGAAGAAACGGAAATACTTCGCGAGATGAATCTACATCGAAAAATAAGAAAAAAGTTCATATAAACATAGGTCCGGAAATGCTTCGTTAGCGAGTTACAGCTAGCGAAATATTTCGCCTGGAATTCAATTCCCTAGGTGAAATGAGGTCGTCCTGAATTTTTAGGACGTTAAGTAAGGGGCGAAAGTGGTAGTTTCTTAAGGTATTTGACCTGAAAAATCGAATAAAACAGGTCCCAAAACCATATCTGCAATAGTTCTTGAGAAATCTGGTGTAGAACGGAAATAAATTGGGGTGAAAACCCCGTTTTTTATGTTTGACGTACAATAACATTGTTAAATGGGTAATAAACACCTAATTCTTTTGAACTAAATTTGTAGAAAATTTAATTCTGAGAAAATTGATGTAAATAAAGTCAACTACAAAACAAAAATAAGTTGCAAAAAATAAACTTTATTAACATCAAAACATCCGAAACTTGGCTGGAAAAATGCATTAATTTTTATACTAAAAGAATAATACTTGTGTATCATTTTAAAATTCCTTGTGTGGCTCTTCTCAACGTATCCGGATTATTTTTTAGAATGTCAAATGCATTGAAAATTCTTTCCTACAATTCTTCTTTTGTATTTACTTTTTGAGCGTATACTGACGATTTCATGTGGCCCCACACATAATAGTCCATTGTCGTCAGATCAGGTGATCTAGGAGGCCAATTAATTGGACCTTGTCGCCCAATCCAGTTTTTCCTAAATGTTGCATTCAAATAATTTCTAACTTCACGACAAAAATGTACAGGAGCCCCATCTAGCTGAAAAATCATTTCATGTCTTGTCACTAGTGGAATGTCTTCTAAAAGTTCTGGTAGTTTATTTTCAAAAAAAAAAAAATACTCGTTTCCCGTAAGGTGACCTTCAAAAATAAATGGTCCAATCATATGCTTATCAATAATACCACACCAAACGTTTACAGAAAACCGATGTTGAAAACTGCATTCTACAGTCACATGTGGATTTTCAGAACTCCTGTGATGACTATTTCGCAAATTATTAATTACATCTCTTGTAAATGTTGCCTCATCAGTAAATAAAATAGAACTTACTTTATGACGGTTCTCTTGAAGCCAGTGACAAAAATTTATAAGCAGTGCAAAGTCGCCAGGCAGCAAATTGTGAACCTTCTGAAAGTGGTACGGGTAGAGATTTTCTTTGTTAAGTATTCGCCATACTTAACTCTGTGGCAAACCAATGCGATTTGAAATTCGTCTAGTACTTATCCCCGGGCTACGTTGAGCTTGCTGTATTACATCCTCCTCGTGAGCGATACGACGTTCTTCTTGTCTTTCAACTGAATAAGAACATGAAGGAAAAGAACCTGTTAAACGTAAACATTGAAAAACTGAAGCAAATGTTTTCGGATTTGGAATCCTTCTATTAGGAAATCTTTCTTCATATTCCTTCTTTGCTGCCAGCGAGATTCCATTGCAGTGTCCATAAATAAAAATTATGTCAGCATATTCCTCATTTGAAAACTGAAATGGCATTTTGATAGCGCGGAACACAAATACTTCAATTTCACGCACAATGCACAACTGCTACAACTTTAATAGTGTACAGAACTTTTCAAATTCTGAGCCAAAACATTGTGATTGTTGATCAGCTGTTAATACTGCCAACCTACAAAATAAAAAAACCCATTTACTGTATTTGTCCAATAATATTTTTATTTATTTTTTTTTTCAAAATTTGTTGGTAAAATTATTAACTGTTTTTTATTCAACTTTTCTTGCGTTTACAAGATCTTTTTAATTATGTATTTATTTACTTTATTTATTGTTTTATTTGAAGATATTCTTGGACACATTACAAGTATTATTCTTTTAGTATAAAAATTAATGCATTTTTCCAGCCAAGTTTCGGATATTTTGATGTTAATAAAGTTTATTTTTTGCAACTTATTTTTGTTTTGTAGTTGACTTTATTTACATCAATTTTCTCAGAATTAAATTTTCTACAAATTTAGTTCAAAAGAATTAGGTGTTTATTACCCATTTAACAATGTTATTGTACGTCAAACATAAAAAACGGGGTTTTCACCCCAATTTATTTCCGTTCTACACCAGATTTCTCAAGAACTATTGCAGATATGGTTCTGGGACCTGTTTTATTCGATTTTTCAGGTCAAATACCTTAAGAAACTACCACTTTCGCCCCTTACTTAACGTCCTAAAAAATTCAGGACGACCTCATTTCACCTAGGGAATTGAATTCCAGGCGAAATATTTCGCTAGCTGTAACTCGCTAACGAAGCATTTCCGGACCTATGTTTATATGAACTTTTTTTCTTATTTTTCGATGTAGATTCATCTCCCGAAGTATTTCCGTTTCTTCGTGAATCACCCTGTTATATATACAGTATTTGTATTTGTATTAAATAGATTAAATGTACTAGGTTATATGTTATTGTTATTGTACGGTATCTGAGGATACATTTTGTTGTGTGTGTATATTGTATTTTGTGTAGTATTGTTTATAATTTTGATTGAATAATAATAGACATTACTAAATTTTATTATGTAATTAAATTGTTTTGAAATGGTTTAAGATGTGAATTTTGTAATAAATTCGGGAAATTTAGATATGAATTTTATAATGATCAATGATCAAAATTTGATAATTGAAATAGGAAATGTGAAATTCAAATTTGAAATGGTTATTTTAATATGATGTATTTGTGAGTAGATATAAAACATGTGTTATATGGTTTGTAATGAGATTAAAATGGATTCAGCAGTGCATCGCTTTCCACAACTCAGGGATCAACTAATTTTTTGAATTCAAAAGTACTGTAAGCTAATTTTTAAGGGCAAACAAGTGTTGCTATTTCAAAAATTGTGTGTTTATAATTTCTTAGATTTGTTTTCAATGTTTGATTGAGGTTTAATATACAGTTTTCAATTATCAGTAAAATAAGTAAACAGCCAAATAAATTGTGATTTGTAAGAAAAATTTTATTTGAATTTTTGGTAATTGTAGAGTTAGTTACAACATTTAAAATAAATGAATATACAATAATTGAAACAACTGCATATCATTATTGAATCTCTATTTTGAATTTTTTGTATTTTATATGTATCTCTGTATTCTTAAAAAAAAAGAGAGAGGAGAGTAAGTTGAGTAAATTGAGTAACTACAGACAATTGTATTATTCAATGAGATGTCAAGTAATTGTAAATCAACTAAATAATAAATTATTAAATTGTACCTGCTATTTTTTATGCCTAGGAAAGACAGAGTTATAATAATGTGATGGAAATTGTATGTAATGTATCAGTTGCCACTTTGTGTGTATTTTAGTATAAGTATTTTTTTTAACACCGGATAAAAAGGGGATTCCCCAACTTTCGGGCGGTCACGGCCTCACCGAACCCTACTATGGAATTGGCTCATCTTTAACAGGCTATGGTCAGGGCACATTACGTTACGCGCTGCCTAAGTCTGGCCATAGTTTGTTATCGTTGTAAAGGTGAATTTAGAAATTGAAGCTTGTTGAAAATTTTGGGGGAATCTCTAATAAACTATGGAACAGCGGCTATGCACTGAATGGGGTGGTAGACCGTCTTAAGGGCGTATAGTTCACTGTTATTACTGATGACTTGTACATCAGTAATACCAGACCTTGTGTAAGTCTGAAGCAAGACGGGCCCCATACCGGTATTAGAAAGTATCGGGATGGGTCCCATGGAGTATCTAATGAATACTCAAATAATGTTCAGTTCTTGTGGAAGCAACTGAGCAAGACAGTCCAGCCATAAATGCAATAGTGTAGTGGATAGGGGGTAGCTACAATTCTAGCTACGTATAAGATGTTTGTACTTGTAATAACAATATCGTTTGTTATAATTTGATGTGAGTAAAGTTAATTACAACTATTGGTTATGTTATAAAATTGTAACATAATTTCAAAAAATAATGCAGCAAATCTTTGTGTTAATGGAATTTGAACTTGAATGTTAATGAATTGTGGACAATTGATTGCACCAGTTAAGGTGCCAATAAGCGCAAAGTGTAATTTTTAGAAAGAGGAGACATTGAATTTGAGTATTTTTTATTTTATTTTTTATATGATTTACAATTGTATTTTGATATATGGTAATATGGTACTTGTGTACGTTGATATGTTACTTCGGTTATATAATGTGTGTTATTTTAGTATAAGGGTATCTACTTTTGAATTATAAGATGTTATTTGTGTGTTAAGATACTACAGATACCACAATCAGTACTTTGGTCAATGCAAATCAGTACTTCTAGGAGGAACCCAAATCAGTGCAAGGATATAGATTCATGAAAGACCATTTGATAAAGTTTTTGCTTTTGTTGTCACAGAATCTGTGTGGAACTGTGGAGGCGAACCTGTGCTGGCCAGCTTGTCAGGGCAGGGTTGCCAAGTGCCTGTCTGGCTGTACGGTGTTGGGATCCTGATGAAGGAAATCCAGTAAAGTCATGCAGGTACAACCACAGCCACTGGATTAGGGGGGTAAGTATCCAACTTTTAATCAGGAAGTAAGAGGGGTCGTGGCGCCATATCCTCAGTGATCCTCCTAGTTTTTAGGCAATGAGAGTTTTTATGTTTTTAGACACAAAACCTCTCATTGGGGGGGGGTCTTGTAACGGTACGTTGTGTAACAAATTCTATTTTTGGCAGGAGGGACGGGTGGAGTGTAACCAGAATAAACTGGTTTCAAATGCGTTTTTGTATGGAATTGTGGCGCAGAACCGCCAGCGAAGCGCCCCAGTCTCCAGCTAAGAACTGAATATAACACATGTGTTCTATTAGTGCCCACGGGCATTTACAGTAGGCCTACTTAGTTTCTTACAAAAGAATTGTAAAAATGGTAATAAAAGTGTGAATTTACTCAAAATTTAAATGTGAATATAAATTGGACGTTTGGGACATTTTTTGTGCTTTTTTTATCGGGAAAGCTAATTATGACTCATTGTGCAACAACCAGGAGACTCCACGACGAAAGAGCTAAGTATACAAAAAGGCGTGGTAAATTTGGTGAAAGTACACAAAATTGACTTTTTACAACAATATTCTAAAAAACAGTATAGTATGAAATAAAATTAAAATATGAGATCTCAATAGCGAGAGAGAGAGAGAGAGAGAGAGAGAGAGAGAGAGTGAAAGAACAAAGGGTTAGTAAGCGCTAAAGATAAAAACAAAGTACTGATTTGCAATTGAAGACTTTCTTTTATCTTAATTTTTTTTGGAATTATTTGTTTAACATTACAAAGAAAATACTAATGTGTTTATTAAAATAAAATCAGATTTCTCATTATAATGTGTTAGCTTAGTTAATTACGCACTATACCCGTAACTTATTCTCTGTGTCAATAAGTTCGCATAGACGGCCCTGGAGTTTTTTCTGTGAGGGAGTTTTTGTTAATTTATCAAAATTGTTTTCTTCGGGAAAGTGAAATGGTTTCCACATTTCCTCCAAAAAATGTGGTAGTGACCTTGGTGGGACTTTGGGAATCTTCTGACTTTGTAAAGGTAAGTTGAAAAGAATAGTAATAATCGGGGTTTCGTTTCTCCTTTTTACTTTATTTTTTCTAACACTTACAATTATTATTATTATTATTATATAATAATAATACCGTAATTATTATTATTATTATTTGTTGTTGTTGTGTTGGACTTGATTTCTTTTAAAATTAATCAATCATACTGTAAGATCAGTTTAAGTCTGTAAAGGCAAAAAAATTAATAAATTAGTTTACAAATTACCGTTCCGTAAATGCATTCTGAAATTCATATTCATTTTTAATTTATCAATTCTACTTGACCATTACTCTCATCCAACTAATACCGAAAAATATCCTGATTGTGTTATGTCATCAAGATTCAAAGCTTTAGGAAACACTTTTGCATGTATTTCAGGAAAAATTAAGTAAAAGTATTCCATTTCCAAATTGCTGGTAGCTCAAAACCAAATGTTTAATTTGATCCTGGTAGTAGTTTACTGTCACTGCCTGTTCCCTGGCAGCTACAAAACTGAAAAAAATACCTTTTGAATTTATGTGTATACTACAGGTCTAAAATAAGCATGGATGCAATAAGTCCACAAAATATTTCAAAAACAAATCTTACACACAAAAAACCTGCAAAAACTTTTTGCCCCATTTAAGTAAAGATTTGTATCATTTTTAACTATTTTAAAATAAATTTTACAAAACAATTTGGTAAAAATTGTATTTATTGCAATCCTATTTGTTTTAAACAAATAAAACAATCACCAAAAATAATAATACATACTTTTATTTCACAAACCATCAACAATACACAACTTATGTAAGGTGGGCGACTGCATCTGATTCCATTGAGTAACAGAATTTTTAACACAATTAATTTTTCATAACATATTCACAAACTGAAGCAGTTCTATGCAAAATGACACTTTAGTGATGGGCGTGAAAGATGAGGTTTTTTTAAAGAATTGTTTCAAGTGAAAATACAAATTAAGTAATAACTGGGAGGCCAGTATTCTTTTGTTACTTAAATAATCTATTGTTTGTAGTTTTGTAAAATCAAAAAGTGATTATATACATAGTTTTATTTATAGAGCCATACAGCAGTTAGGAATGCAAAAATTTTGGTTTTTAGAAGCCTAGTTATCTAAAATTTATTTTAACAAATTTCTTGCAAGAGAAAAATTAAAACAGGTTCTTTCATATCAAAAATACAATTTTTGCATGTTTACGTTGTAAAATTTGATTTTTCACACTTTTGCAAACAAAATTTTGCAGAAGTTTTGTGTCTACATCTAATTTGGGCCTGTAGACACACAGATCAGAAAAAATGTAGTTTTTGCAAGTTTTGTAGCTGTCAGGAGTAGGCAGTGATAGTAAACTATTACTAAATGAATATGGATTATTTGGCATAAGTATGTCACAAACATTATTAGTCTTGGTTATTAAAAACATTGTAGGTTAAGATCATGTTCTGCTTACTAGACATTTTTAAAATTTTGACTAAGGTTCAATTCACTTTTCCTCCTTAGTGGTACTATTTTTCTGACCAGGAATATTAATCTTTCCAGCAATAATGGTAACCTACCATTCAAGATGTCTTTTTCTATCATTACACTACATCATTACAGTTAATGAAATAAAGATTGGCCTTCAGTTTACTATTATTTGAACTATCTTTATTTATTATTATATATATAAACTTTCACAATTGAACTTACTTTCATTTATCTTTCCCAAACGTTTCGAGGTGATGTTCCTCTTCCTCAGTGGGATTGTCGTTCTTCCTCAATCATTGTGAAAGTTTATATATATAATAATATTTATAAAGTGAACGAAGAGGATGAATCAACAAGATAATTATCTTTATTTATTTGAAACCACCTCTTCCTGTTTTGAGCAGTCTTGTCAATCAAAGCAATATACAGTACAGTATATTTAGACTTAACAATTAGTTTCTTCTCTATGTAGAATCACAAGTCTATCTGTATGACATATGCTTACTGTCTATTCGTATATACCTGTGTTGTGTGAATGTGTTATAGTGTCTCTCACAGTGTAGAGCACAATAGTTTAATGCTAACCTTGAATGTCTGAATCATAATATTAACTATTTTTGATTTATACTACAGTCACATAATTTTCTAGTTAACATAATTTACTTACCAGTAATGGTGTCTGTGGTGCTATCATGGATCCAATGCGACCAATCATGGAACACAATGAAAGCAACAAATGTCGAACTGTGGTGGGTAAGAGTTCTGCAGTAAACACATACAGCACTGTAAAGGACATTGTAATGGAGAATTTGCCAATCATGTAAAGAATAAGTCGCAAAATTACCATCTCTGAAAGCAATATAATATGCATATTTAATGAAATATTTATTTTTAAATATGAGATAATGCTAAAAATTCATAAGGTAAACTATAAAATATATTTCTTATTTCTGACATTGTCAGCCAATGGCTAATAAAATGTGTATAATAAAGACATTCATACATTAGAAAAAATCGGTATGGAGAACCATATATGACTTCAAATTTATATATTTATATGACAGAACCATATATACTGTATGTCCTAAAATTTATATTTAAAATCATTTAAATATTAATTAAATAAGTGGATGCTTGAGTTCTGAAGAAATTACATATCAGCTAAACTGGTACCACCATGTCAGGTGGATTAAGATTATCCTCAACCTTCATGAGGAAGGACTGTACTTTTGGATAAAATGTCTGTAGGTCGAACGAAGAGCTAGCTAAAGGTAGCTGCGATCTGATTCCTGTATGAAATTGGACTCTCGCTGCGAGGGGCCGAGGGATGCCTATAGTGTTATCAAAGTCTTTCCTGTCAATACTATACTAGTCATTTTCTTTTTTTGAAATCAAGTCTTGATTTCATTCTTTCCATTTGTCTTCTTGAACGACTATTCTGTTCACCCGTATAATTATAAATTTCTCAGCAAAACATTTCTTCCTTAATACGTTTGTGTCACCTGTTTAACACCCACCATTCTGATCCATGTCATAATGCTATATTCTATGTTCCACACAGACTAGTAAATAACTAGCCATCAGGGAGGTCAAAACATTTTCAAGGAGGGGCAAACAATTTTCCAAAGGAGAAAAATATTTATATCTTTTTCATACATACACACATGCACATATTAGTTTATAATTCTCATATCATAATAAAAATAAGTACACAGATTGTATCAATTGCTTTAATACAACAACACTGCCCAGCGATTCACAGGAAGCAAATAGATGTCCACCTTTCCACCTTTTCAGCTTGCACGCGTTGTGTTGGTGTGGGTTTCGGCACTTTCCATTTAAAAAGCGTGCAAACATAATAAAATAAACATGAGTGAGGCCAGAAATAACGCGAATTGTGTGTGTGTGTGTGTGTGTGTCCTTCCGCCCTTTTTATTGCGGTAATCACAATAATAAAACTTTGGAAAAGTAAATATTACATAATTGAGATATGCTTGCCTCCCAGGAACGATATATTTTCACTCATACGTGATTTAAATTAAAATGAAAAATATAGAATTTTGTTACATTGAAATGAAATGTTTCCATAGAAACTACTTCTTTGTTGTCAATAACGTAGTACACATATAAAACTTATAAAAATTTACCTCCTGCATCATCAACTACCATTTTAATTTATAAAAAAATTACCCCCTCCCCTTCAACTACCCTTTTCATTTATAGATATTTCATCTACCTTTCTACAGTGGATTATTATGACCTTCTTTTCAGGATACTTTATTTATAAAAATTAATCACTTTACTCTTGTTAAAACGTAAAATGTTGCTGGTAAACTAACCCTTTCCCTTAACCGATCTTCACCAAAAACAATAGGCCTGAAGTCCTCTACAATTCAGGACTGTATGCAAAAAATTATTTGATTCTGTTTGAATTTGCGGCTGTTATCGTTTGCCATAGAAAGAATTCTACACAGACACAGACACTTTTCGAAAATGACTTTTTCATGTTTTGATGGTAGTACAAACAGAATCTGCCGTTATCTCGAACACGATTTTTTTTGCCATGACCATACTTCCATTTCCTTATGGAACATGAAAGTAAAAATGGGTATACAAAAATGCATTTGTATTTGTTACAATAATAATAGACTTCCTTTTCAAGAGTATTACATTATTATGTTGCTTTATGTACATTTTTCAGAAAAATCATGCACCATCAGCATCTAAAGTGTATATTAACAAATAAAATCAATTAACACTCTAATAAAATATAAATGTTTGAATTTTCAATATAACCATCAAACAACTGATAATATAAACAAACATTACAACAATCAACTTATTTAAATTGAAATACAAATTAATTATTTGTTTGTACATTTCTTAGTCTCTAATGGTGCAGAATTGTTCCTCAAAATATTTATAAGGCAAAAAGTAACAACATACACATGCAATATGAAGTTTTTTATTATTGTTATGGCAAATGTTATATGTCAAACTGCAAGAAACATTCAAAGTTCTCATATAGAAGTATGAATAATGGTTATGTTTATTTATACTATTTACAGTTGGCTCATGATATTTTGGCCTATTATGGAAAATCCCAGAATACAAGGAGGTCAATGCCTTTAAAATTTCTGCATTATTTTGTTCCACTGCATTATTAATCATCTACTGTAAAGTTATTTAAAATATATTATATGTACCATGATATTATATATCAAAAACATTGAGAATCCCAAGTTAACTTTTATTCCCCCTCATCAAAAAAGAAATTAATATATACAATAAAGTAAATGTATAATGTATAATAATGTAAATGTATAAATAAAGTAATGTATTTTAGAATGTAATAATAATATTTAAAAGTTTTTCATAAAGTCGAATAACAGGTTTGATTTTATAGTTGTTACAATATGTTATCATTGATTAAATTGAATTAGAATAAACAATAGAAATCATAAAAAACAAAAACATTTTAATAGCACATTATATATAATCTAATATCGGTATGGGGATCCATACATGACTTCCATGTTCTAAGATTTATATTTAAAATCATATTCAAAATGAAATATTTCCATAGAAACTACTTCTTTCTATTGCTTCATCCTTAGTAGTACACATATAAAAAATTCTCCCCTCCCTCTTCAACTATAATTTTCATTAATAGAAAATTACCCCCACCCCGTTCAACTAGCCTCTTCATTTATAGATATTTCATCTACCTTTCTACAGTGGATTATTATAAGCTTCTTATCAGGATACTTTGTTTTATCAAAATTAAGTACTTTACTCTTGTTAAAACATAAAATGTTGCAGGTAAACTACCCCTTTCTCATAACCGATCTTCGCAAAAATCAATAGACCTTCAGTCCTCTACAATGCAGGGATGCACGCAAAAAAATAATTGATTCTGTTTGAATGTGCGGCAGTTATCGTTCATCATAGAAACAATTACTCTTGTTAAAACATGAACAGTGCCCAGTAAACTACCCCTTTCCCTTAACCGATCTTCACCAAAATCAACAGGCCTTCACTTCTTTACAATTCAGGTCATTATGCAAAAAATTATTTGATTCTATTTGAATTTGCGGCAGTTATCGTTCGTCAAAAAAAAAAATTACCCTTGTTAAAACATAAACGTTGCTGGTAAATTACCCCTTTCCCTTAACCGATCTTCAACAAAATCAACAGACCTCTTGAGTTCTCTATAATTCAAAAAGGTATGCAAAAAAGTAGTTGATTCTGTTTGAATTTACGGCAGGTATTGTTTGTCATAAAAAAAATACCCTAGTTAAAACATAAAATGTTGCAGGTAAACTACCCCTTTCCCTTAACCGATCTTCACCAACACCAAAAGGTCTTGAGTACTCCACAATTCAGGGCTGTATGCAAAAAGTTGTTTGATTCCGTTCGAATTTGCGGCTCTTATCGTTTGCCATAGAAAATACACTTGTTAAAACATAAAACGTTGCTGGTAAAATACCCCTTTCCCTCAACCAATCTTCACCAAAAACGACAGGTCTTGAGAACTCTACAATTTAGGGCTGTATGCAAAATATTATTTGATTCTCTTTGAATTTACGGCAGTTATCGTTCGTCATAGAAAAAATTGCAATTGTTAAAACATAAAACGTTCCAGGTACATTACCCCTTTCCCTTAACCGATCTTCAACAAAATCAACAAACCTTGAGTTCTGTATAATTCAAAAAGGTATGCAAAAACGTAGTTGATTCTGTTTGAATTTGCGGCAGTTATCGTTCGTCATAGAAACAATTACCCTTGTTAAAACATAAAATGTTGCTGGTAAACTACCCCTTTCCCTTAACCGATCTTCACCAAAACCAACAGGTCTTGACAACTTTACAATTCAGGGCTGTATCCAGAACATTATTTCATTCTATTTGAATTTGCGGCTGTTATCGTTTGCCATAGGAAAATATCGGTATGGAGAACCATACATGACTTCCATATTCTAAGATTTATAATCTGAAATATGCTTGCCTGCCAAGCACGATATATTTTCTAATATATACATAATTTACATTAAAATGAAAAAATTATAATTTTATTGCCTGGCAACAAAATTATTTTATTTTCAACAATTACCATTGTTTGAAAAAGTTTAAATGAATTTTCAAGTACTTTACTCTTGTTAAAACGTAAAAGGTTGCAGGTAAACTACCCCTTCCCCTTAACCGATCTTCACCAAAATCTAATGGCCTTGAGTCCTCTACAATTCACTGACGTATGCAAAAAATTATTTGATTCTGTTTGAATTTGCGGCAGTTATCGTTTGCCATAGAAAATACGCTTGATAAAAAACGTTGCTGGTAAACTACCCCTTCCCCTCAACCGATCTTCACCAAAAACAATAGGTCTTGAGTACTCTACAAACCAGGGCTGTATGCAGAAAATTATTTGATTCTGTTTGAATTTGCGGCTGTTATCGTTTGCCATAGAAAATAACCTTGTTAAAAAAACGTTATTTTGAACACCTAAATGCATACAAAAAACCAAATATATATAAATCCAATTTAGCCACACATGCAATAAACACAGGACATGAATTCCCAGACATAACCAATGTAACACTAATAAAACATATACCACACAAAGGCACCATAATGAACATTTGGGAAAATTTACAGATTTACAAACATAAAACACAAAACAAATTAATACCAGAACAAATACAAATCAATACAAAACATGACACAATATTCAAAGCACTCAACATCGAAAATACACAAAATACAAAAACATATACCACAACCACACACAATAATGCAACATTGAAGGACCAAAGACCAACAAACCACCTAAATAACATCCAGAAGCCAACACACAAATACTGCACCAGAAGCAAGATGGCGAAGGCTGAAGATGGGAGAACAGGATCTCCCGAAACATGTTCCTAAAGGAAAAAATATATCTTGAAGTAAAATAGTTAAAGTATTATAGTATTATATACATCAAGAAACGAACTGTAGCAGAAAGTGATTGAAATAAAAAAACGTTGTAGGTAAACTACCCCTTTCCCTTAACCGATCTTCACCAAAAACAATAGGTCTTGAGAACTCTACAATTTAGGGCTGTATGCAAATAATCTTTTGATTCTGTTTGAATTTGCGGCTGTTATCGTTTGCCATAGGAAATACCCTTGTTAAAACATAAAACGTTACAGGTAAACTACCCCTTTCCCTTAACCGATCTTCACCAAAAACAATAGGTCTTGAGAACTCTACAATTCAGGGCTGTATGCGAAACATTATTTGATTCTGTTTGAATTTGCGGCTGTTATCGTTTGCCAAAAAAAAAAAAAATTTCCCTTGATAAAAAAAAAACCGTTGCAGGTAAACTACCCCTTTCCCTCAACCGATCTTCACCAAAAACAATAGGTCGTGAGTACTCTACAAATCAGGGCTGTATGCAAAAAATTATTTGATTCTGTTTGAATTTGCGGCAGTTATCGTTTGCCATAGAAAAAAAATCTACACACACACACACACACACACACAGACACACACACAGACACTTTTCGGAAAACGACTTTTTTTCATGTTTTGAGTGTAGTAGAATCAGAATCTGCAATAATCTCGAACACGATTTTTTTTGCCATCACCATACTTCCATTCCTTAAGGAATATGGAAGTAAAATTACCCTTGATAAAAAAACGTTGCCGGTAAACTACCCCTTTCCCTTAACAGATCTTCACCAAAAAGAATAGGTCTTGGGAACTCTATAATTCAGAGTAGCATGCAAAAAATTATTTGATTATATTTGAATTTGCGGCTGTTATCGTTTGCCATAGAAAGTACCCTAGTTAAAACATAAAATGTTGCTGGTAAACTACCCCTTTCCCTTAACCGATCTTCACCAAAACCAACAGATCTTGAGAACTCTCTAATTGAGGGCTGTATCCAAAACATTATTTGATTCTGTTTGAATTTGCGGCTGTTATCGTTTGCCATAGAAAAAAATTACCCTTGATAAGAAAAACGTTGCCCGTAAACTACCCCTTCCCGTTAACCGATCATCTCCAAAAACAATAGGTCATGAGTGCTCTACAATTCAGGGCTGTATGCAAAAAATTATTTGATTCTGTTTGAATTTGCGGCTGTTATCGTTTGCCATAGAAACAAAATCTACAGACAGACAGACAGATAGACACACAGATAGACAGACAGATACACACACAGACACTTTTCGAAAAGTGAATTTTTTTCATGTTTTGAGTGTAGTACAATCAGAATCTGCAATAATCTCGAACACGTTTTTTAATTTCCATATTCCTTAAGGAAATGGAAGTATGGTGATGGCAAAAAAAATCGTGTTCGAGATTATTGCAGATTGTGATTGTACTACACTCAAAACATGAAAAAAGTCATTTTTCTAAAAGTGTCTGTGTGTGTGTCTGTCTGTCTGTATGTCTGTCTGTGTGTCTGTCTGTATATTTTTTTTTCTATGGCAAACAATAACAGCCGCAAATTCAAACAGAATCAAATAATTTTTGTGTACAGCCCTGATTTGTACAGTACTCACGACCTATTGTTTTTGGTGATGATTGGTTGAGTGAAAGGGGTAGTTTACTTGCAAACAGTTTTTTTTTATCAAGGGTAATTTTTTACTTCCATGTTGCTTAAGGAAATGGAAGTATGGTGATGGCAAAAAAAAAATCGTGTTCGAGATTATTGCAGATTGTGATTGTACTACACTCAAAACATGAAAAAAGTCATTTTTTGAAAAGTGTCTGTGTGTGTGTCTGTCTGTGTGTATGTCTGTAGATTTTTTTCTGTGGCAAACGATAACAGCCGCAAATTCAAACAGAATCAAATAATTTTTTGCGTACAGCTCCGATTTGTAGAGTACTCACGACCTATTGTTTTTGGTGAAGATCGGTTGAGGGAAAGGGGTAGTTTACCGGCAACAGTTTTTTTTTATCAAGGGTAATTTTTTACTTCCATGTTCCTTAAGGAAATGGAAGTATGGTGATGAGAAATATCGGTATGGAGAACCATACATGACTTCCATATTCTAAGATTTATATTTAAAATCATTTTCAGCCAAACAGCCAGGCTGTGTCTTACCTGCCTTTTTATTGATGTATTAAATGAAAAATATTATATTACATTAAAATGAAAAAATTATAATTTTATTGCCTGGCAACAAAATTATTTTATTTTTAACAATTACCATTGTTTCAAAAAGTTTAAATAAATTTTCAAGTACTTTACTCTTGTTAAAACGTAAAAGGTTGCAGGTAAACTAACCCTTCCCCTTAACCGATCTTCACCAAAATCGAAAGTCATTGAGACCTCTACAATTCAGGGACGTATGCAAAAAATTATTTGATTCTGTTTGAATTTGCGGCTGTTATCGTTTGCCATAGAAAATACGCTTGATAAAAAAACGTTGCCGGTAAACTACCCCTTCCCCTTAACCGATCTTCACCAAAAACAATGGGTCTTGAGTACTCTACAAATCAGGGCTGTATGCAAAACATTATTTGATTCTGTTTGAATTTGCGGCTGTTATCGTTTGCCATAGAAAATAAAACGTAAAAGGTTGCAGGTAAACTACCCCTTCCCCTTAACCGATCTTCACCAAAAACAATAGGTCTTGAGTACTCTACAAGTCAGGACTGTATGCAAAACATTATTTGATTCTGTTTGAATTTGCGGCTGTTATCGTTTGCCATATAAAATACCCTTGTTAAAAAAACGTTGCAGGTAAACTACCCCTTTCCCTCAACCGATCTTCACCAAAAACAATAGGTCTTGAGAAATCTACAATTCAGGGCTGTATGCGAAACATTATTTGATTCTGTTTGAATTTGCGGCTGTTATCGTTTGCCAAAAAAAAAAAAATTTCCCTTGATAAAAAAAACCGTTGCAGGTAAACTACCCCTTCCCCTCAACCGATCTTCACCAAAAACAATAGGTCGCGAGTACTCTACAAATCAGGGCTGTATGCAAAAAATTATTTGATTCTGTTTGAATTTGCGGCAGTTGTCGTTTGCCATAGAAAATACGCATGATAAAAAACGTTGCTGGTAAACTACCCCTTCCCCTCAACCGATCTTCACCAAAAACAATAGGTCTTGAGTACTCTACAAATCAGGGCTGTATGCAGAAAATTATTTGATTCTGTTTGAATTTGCGGCTGTTATCGTTTGCCATAGAAAATACCCTTGTTAAAAAAACGTTGTAGGTAAACTACCCCTTTCCCTTAACCGATCTTCACCAAAAACAAAAGGTATTGAGAACTCTACACTTTAGGGCTGTATGCAAATAATCTTTTCATTCTGTTTGAATTTGCGGCTGTTATCGTGTGCCATAGGAAATACCCTTGTTAAAACATAAAACGTTACAGGTAAACTACCCCTTTCCCTTAACCGATCTTCACCAAAAACAATAGGTCTTGAGAACTCTACAATTCAGGGCTGTATGCGAAACATTATTTGATTCTGTTTGAATTTGCGGCTGTTATCGTTTGCCAAACAAACAAAATTTCCCTTGCTAAAAAAAAACCGTTGCAGGTAAACTACCCCTTTCCCTCAACCGATCTTCACCAAAAACAATAGGTCGCGAGAACTCTGCAAAACCGGGCTGTATGCAAAAAATTATTTGATTCTGTTTGAATTTGCGGCAGTTATCGTTTGCCATAGAAAAAAAATCTACAGACAGACAGACACACAGACAGACAGACACACAGACACACAGACAGACAGACACACAGACACTTTTCGGAAAACGACTTTTTTTCATGTTTTGAGTGTAGTAGAATCAGAATCTGCAATAATCTCGAACACGATTTTTTTTGCCATCACCATACTTCCATTCCTTAAGGAATATGGAAGTAAAAAAATCGTGTTCGAGATTATTGCAGATTCTGATTGTACTACACTCAAAACATGAAAAAAAGGCATTTTCGAAAAGTGTCTGTGTGTGTGTCTGTAGATTTTTTTACTTCCATGTTTCTTAAGGAAATGGAAGTATGGTGATGGCAAAAAAAATCGTGTTCGAGATTATTGCAGATTCTGATGTACTACACTCAAAACATGAAAAAAAGTCGTTTTTTGAAAGTGTCTGTGTGTGTGTCTGTCTGTCTATCTGTAGATTTTTTTTCTATAGCAAACGATAACAGCCGCAAGTTCAAACTGAATCAAATCATTTTTTGCAGACTTGCAGATTTGTAGACTGCTCACGACCTATTGTTTTTGGTGAAGATCGGTTGAGGGAAAGGGGTAGTTTACCAGCAACGGTTTTTTTAAAATCAAGGGTAATTGTTATCTATGGCAAACGATAACAGCCGCAAATTCAAACAGAATTAACTACTCTTTTGCATACCACCCTGAATTGTACAGTTCTCAAGACCTATTGTTTTTGGTGAAGATCGGTTAAGGGAAAGGGGTAGTTTACCTGCAACATTTTATGTTTTAATAAGGGTATTTTATATGGCAAACGATAACAGCCATAAATTCAAACAGAATCAAATGATTATTTACATACAGCCCTAAATTGTGGAGTTCTCAAGACCTATTGATTTTGGTGAAGATTGGATAAGGGGAAGGGGTAGTTTACCAGCAACGTTATATATTTTAACAAGGGTATTTATTATGGCAAACGATAAGAGCTGCAAATTCAAACAGAATCAAATAATGTTTTGCATACAGCCCTGATCTGTAGAGTACTAAAGACCTTTTGTTTTAGGTGAAGATCGGTTAAGGGAAAGGGGCAGTTTACCAGCAACATTTTTTTTTTAATCAAGGGTAATTAATTTCTATGGCAAACGATAACAGCCGGAAATTCAAACAAAATCAAATAATTTTTTGCATGCAGTCCTGATTTTTAGAGTACTCAAGACCTGTTGTTTTTGGTGAAGATCGGTTAAGAGGAAGGGGTTTACCAGCAACGTTTTATGTTTGAAAAGGGAATTTTCTATGGCAAACGATAAGAGCCGTAAATTCAAACAGAATCAAATACGTTTTTGAATACAGACCTGATTTGTAGAGTACGCAGGACATGTTGTTTTTGGTGAAGATTGGATAAGGGAAAGGGGTAGATTACCTGCCACGTTTTTTGTTTTAACAAGGGTATTTATTTTGGCAAACAATAACAGCCGCAAATTCAAACATAATCAAGTAATGTTTTGCATACAGCCCTGAATTGTAGAGTTCTCAAGTCCTATTGGTGTTGGTGAAGATTGGTTTAGGGAAAGGGGTAGTTTACCCTCAACATTTTAGGTTTTAACAAGGATAATTTTTTATATGACGAATGATAACTGCCGCAAATTCAAACAGAATCGACTACGTTTTTGCATACCTTTTTCAATTAAAGAGTACTCAAGGTCTGTTGATTTTGTTGAAGATCGGTTAAGGGAAAGGGATAGTTTACCAGCAACATTTTATGTTTTAAGAAATGTAATTTTTTTTTTTTGCGAAAGATAACTACCACACATTCAAACAGAATCAAATATTTCTTTGCACGCATCCCTGAATTGTGGAGGACTGAAGGTCTATTGATTTTGGTGAAGATCGGTTAAGAGAAAGGGGTAGTTTATCTGCAACGTTTTATGTTTTAACAAGAGTAAAGTACTTAATTTTGATAAATAATGTATCCTAATAAGAAGCTCATAATAATCCACTGTAGAAACATAGATGAAATATCTATAAATGAAGAGGTTAGGTGAACGGGGTGGGGGTAATTTTCTATTAATGAAAATTATAGTTGTTTGGGGAGGGGAGAATTTTTTATACGTGTATTTTATGTGTGTACTACGTTATCGGCACCAAAGAAGTAGTTCTTTGTTAAAATTCCTTCCCAGGCTGTTTAGCCGTAGTCCAATGTTTTCTGCAAAACCAGACTTTTCGGCAGTCCATCGACTGCAATCATCAGTGAAAATCGAGTGCGAAAACGTCAGGTGGTATACGTTAGTGACCAAAGTACCGTGGTTAAGGCTGAAGCAATAAGTAGAAAGAAGTAGTTTCTATGGTAATATTTCGTTTCGAATATGATTTTAAATATAAATCTTAGAACATGGAAGTCATGTATGGTTCTCCATACCGATATTTTCTATGGCAAACGATAACAGCCGCAAATTCCAACAGAATCAAATAATTTTTTGTGTACAGCTCTGATTTGTAGAGTACTCAAGACGTTTTGTTTTTGGTGAAGATCGGTTGAGGGAAAGGGGTAGTTTACCTGCAACAGTTTTTTTATCAAGGGTAATTTTTTTTCTATGGCAAATGATAACAGCCGCAAATTCCAACAGAATCAAATAATGTTTCGCACACAGCCCTGAATTATAGAGTTCTCAAGGTCTATTGGTTTGGTGAAGCTCGGTTATGGGAAAGGGGTAGTTTACCTGCAACGTTTTATGTTTTAAAAGGGTATTTTCTATGGCAAACAATTAGAGCCGCAAATTCAAACAAAATGAAACAATTGTTTGCACACAGTCCTGATTAGTAGAGTACTCAAGACCTATAGTTTTTGGTGAAGATCGGTTAACGGGAAGTGGTAGTTTACTGGCAACGTTTTTCTTATCAAGGGTAATTTTTTTCTATGGCAAACGATAACAGCCGCAAATTCAAACAGAAAAAAAAAATGTTTTTGCATACAGCCCTGAATTGTAGAGTACTCAAGACCTGTTATGTTTATTTTTATGATTTACCTGATAATTTCCGTCAAGTGATGTTTAGCGTAATTTGTGCTGGGTTACGCGTTTCAGACCATATGACCCATCTTCAGACCTTCACTGTAAAGGAGCTCGTTTTATAATAAAATCCATATTAAAACAAACACATAATAAACAAATACATAAAATACAATGAATGAACATAGTATAAGCGTACTATTAACCGACACGGTGCACCGCGTGTAGCATGTCAAGACTCAGACTTTGAGTAAATTTTATGTTGTGGTTAATTTTGTTAATAAATTTAAAAAACATATCCACCTGTCTATGAGTGCCATTAAATACTATGAAGGTGTCGTCTACATACCGTGTATAAGAAACAATTTTATCATAGAATCGGTTATAGTCAGACAATAAAAATTTATTCTCATAATAGTTCATATATATTTCGGCCAAAAGTCCACTTAGAGGTGAACCCATAGCCAAACCTTCCTCTTGGTTAAAATACTTGTTGTCATGAGTGTAATAATTTTGCTGTACTATAATCTGTAACAAAGATAGGAGTTCATCTATCTGTTTTTTTTTTAGAATACCTGTTGTAGTTAAATTTACCTTTAGAATTTTCAATGTTTCCAAAACCGGAATATTTGTATATAAATTGACAATGTCAATCGAGACAAGTTTATAACTAGGTGTAATCTCCATATCTTTAATTTTATTTATGAATTCAAAGGTGTTTTTTACATTGTGGATATTTTCTAATTTTATGCTGTTCTTAATAATTTGTTGCAGTTTTTTGGCTATTTTATAATTAGGGGCGGTCGTATAGTTAATCAAAGGTCATATAGGAATGTTTTGTTTGTGTAATTTGGGCAGTCCCGTAAATTCAGGTGCCTTAGGTTTGATTTGTTTCACATTCCGTCTGGTTTGTGTGTCAAGTAAATTTACACATGTATTAACAGCTGAATTTATGGTTTTAGTGTGTTTTTCGGTCGGGTCATCATTTAACATTGTTATGTTATTATCTTGAATTAAGTCGTTACATTTACGTAAATAATCTGTATTTTCTATAATAACCACTGTGTTTCCTTTGTCTGCTTTTGTAATTATTGCGTTGTTATTTATTATTTTTTGTTTGATATTTTTAGCGATTTTTAACTCATTTTTATGTTATGTGTTATGTGTGTTATTTAACTTCAGGAAACGATTCAACTTATTGTTGATTAATGACCGTGTTTCACACTGAGTGTCTTGGTTCTTAATACATTAAATTGTAGCCTCAGCATTCGTGACTTCCCGTGTTAAAGCGTGTTTACTAAAGTCAGGTAAATTATAGTGTAGACCCTTCGATAATAAATTCTGTTCCTCTGTTGATAATTCAATGTTAGTAAGATTGGCTACACGTTTATAAAATATATGTTTACATTCTATGTTATCTTGTTTTTGTTGTTCACTGTATAGTTTATCAAATTTCTTGATGTGTCTCGATATAATTACTTTGGCATTATCTCTAATCTGTGTTTGTATTAGATAAATTACTTCATTGACTATAGCTGGGTGTAACGTGTTCAAGACCATTAAATGAGCTTTGTATAACAATTTATTTAAATGAATTTTCTTTATGTATAATGCTTTAATTTCCTCCTTAAGCCACGTTTTTTGTGCTTTTATTTTGTCATTATAAGCTGCTGCTGATTTGTTTCTAATGTTCAAAATTGCGAATTTCGGTGTGATGTTATGTCGTAAACACTTATTGATAAATTTGATATTGAAAAAAAAAAATTTTTTTTAATTATATACAAATGTTTCATTCAAGACTATAAATAATCTAAAAAATATACTTAAGCCACGAAAACCAATAACTTTGGAGGAATGTTCAGGGGTATATAGAATCCAGTGCAGTGAGTGCGATAAGTTCTATATCGGACAAACGGGGAGGAAATTTATCTAGAGATTTAAAGAACACCTACCAAAAATAAACCCCAAACCACCTCATCAAATTATGCACTCCACCTCATAAACGAAAATCATAATTACACTGGATTCAAAGAGAACATGGAGCCGATACATGTTTGTAATAAAGGTCATTTCCTGAATGCTTTAGAAGAGTTTGAAATATACAAGGCATCCAAAGTAAATAAAGAGCAGTTACTCAATGATCAGCTATCATTTAAATCCAATAAATTATATGATACCGCGTTGATTATAAGCAATGAAGCACGAACACAGGCTAGTTGACGATCGGAGGTCGACCGGTGCACAGAGTCGCTTTTAACGTGTTCATGTGTTTGTGTTATATGTTAATTTATTCAGTGATTTTTGTGCGTGTGTTTTTATGTATAAACATTTTAATCATTTCGACGACCCCTATGTATTAGAGAAATAATAATTTTTTACTGTACCTGAAGATGGGGATTTAGTCCCCGAAACATGTTGTATGTAAAAAACTGAGATCACCTAGTGGATTATACAAGGTACAAAATTCTTAAGATAATCATAATAGCGATCTGGAGACTGCAAAAAATGTAAAATATAAAATGTTGCAGGTAAACTACCCCTTTCCATTAACCGATTTTCACCAAAACCAATAGGTCTTGAGAACTCTATAATTCAGGGCTGTATGCAAAAGAGTAGTTGATTCT
This sequence comes from Magicicada septendecula, assembly GCA_034769895.1. NCBI lineage: Eukaryota > Metazoa > Arthropoda > Insecta > Hemiptera > Cicadidae > Magicicada > Magicicada septendecula. Next base: position 400,485,535 of record CM068368.1, on the reverse strand, counting down.
GTTTGAATTTGCGGCTGTTATCGTTTGCCATAGGAAAAATTACCCTTGATAAAAAAACGTTGCCAGTAAACTACCCTTTTCCCTTAACCGATCTTTACCAAAATAAATAGATCTTGAGTACTCTACAGATCAGGGCTGTATGCAAAACATTATTTGATTCTGTTTGAATTTGCGGTTCTTATCATTTGCCATAGAAAATACCCTTTTAAAACATAAAACGTTGCTGGTAAACTACCCCTTTCCTATAACCGATCTTCACCAAAAACAATAGGTCATGAGAACTCTACAATTCAGCGCTGTATGCAAAAACGTATTTGATTCTGTTTACATTTGCGGCTTTTATCGTTTGCCATAAAAAATACCCTTGTTAAAATATAAAATGATGCTGGTAAACTACCCCTTTCCCTTAACCGATCTTCACCAAAACCAATAGGTCTTGAGAACTCTATAATTCAGGGCAGTATGCAAAAGAGTATTTGATTCTGTTTGAATTTGCGGCTGTTATCGTTTGCCATAGAAAAATATCGGTATGGAGAACCATACATGACTTCCATATTCTAAGATTTATATTTAAAATCATTTTTGAAATGAAATATTACCATAGAAACTACTTCTTTCTACTTACTGCTTCAGCCTTAACCACAGTACTGTGGTCACTAACGTATACCACCTCATGTTATCGCACCCGATTTTCACTGATGATGGAAGTCGATGGCATTGCCGAAATGTCTGGTTTTGTAGAAAACATTGGACTACGGCCAAATATCCCGGGAAGCAATTTTAACAAAAACTACTTCTTTGTTGCCGATAACGTTGTACACATATATATAAAAAATATGCATAAAATTAATGGCTTGAATAAGTTAATGATTGATCTCCATTAAGTACTGCTCAAGTTTCCAAAGTTTTAATATTATGACGTCCGTAATTAAAACATCAGAGCAGGTTTAGTGTGTATGAGGGTACACCGTGAACAAAAATTTTCAACATTTCCTATTGAGTGTTGCTTAGATTAAAGCTGCGAATCTACAGTGTACGTTTCACAGAACAAACACGCGGAAAAGAAGGAGCGCTCCGTAGTCACTCATGGACCCTCAGCATCTTGCAGAGGGTTCATTCCCTAAAGACGAAAAGTCTGTCTATGAATCGTTCCTCTGTAAACACGTGCAGTTACACTGCCCAGCGATCCACAGGAAGCAAATCGCTATCCACGCTGGACACTTTTTCGGTTTGCACGCGTTATGCTGGTGTGGGTTTCTGCACTTTCCATTTAAAAAGCGTGCAAATGTAAGAAAATAAACATGAGTAAGGCCAGAAATAACGCGAATTGTGTGTGTGTGTGTGTGTGTGTCTTCCCTGCCTTTTTATTGCGGTAGTCATAATAATAAAGTGGAAACGTAAACATTACATAACTGAGATATGCTTGCCTGCCACGAACGATATGTTTTCTCTCATACATGATTTACATTAAAATGAAAAAATTATAATTTTATTGCCTGGCAACAAAATTATTTTATTTTTAACAATTACCATTGTTTGAAAAAGTTTAAATGAATTTTCAAGTACTTTACTGTTGTTAAAACGTAAAAGGTTGCAGGTAAACTACCCCTTTCCCTTAACTGATCTTCACCAAAAATAATTGGTCTTGAGAACTCCATAATTCAGGGCTGTGTGTGAAACATTATTTGATTCTGTTTGAATTTGCGGCTGTTATCGTTTGCCAAAAAAACATCACCGTACTTCCATTTCCTTAAGGAACATGGAAGTAAAAATTACCCTTGATAAAAGAAAAACTGTTGCAGATAAACTAACCCTTTCCATCAACCGACCTTCACCAAAAACAATAGGTTGTGAATACTCTACAAATCAGGGCTGTATGCAAAAAATTATTTGATTCTGTTTGAATTTGCGGCTGTTACCGTTTGCCATAGAAAAAAATCTACAGACACAGACAGACAGACAGACACACACAGAGACATGACTTCCATGTTGTAATATTTATGTTTAAAATAATTTACTTGAATTCGGTTCGGTAATTTCTAAAAAAATATCACCCACCCTCAAACTAATTTCACTTTATTATAGACATTTTTGTTATTATGGGTTAGTCGTTTAATATAATGTTATTTTCAGTCACTTTATCCATAAAAATTAGCTAGGCTTACTTTATTCTTATAAAGAAACCGAACTACGCAGATAATCATCCCTCGTACGAAGCGCTCCGAAGTCACTCATGGACCCTGAGCATCTTGCAGAAGGTCCATTCCCTAAAGAAGAAAAGTCTGTCTATGAACCGTTCCTCTGTAAACACGTGCAGTTACACTGCCCAGCGATCCACAGGAAGCAAATCGCTATCCACGCTTGACACTTTTTCGGCTTGCACGCATTGTGTTGGTGTGGGTTTCGGCACTTTCCATTTAAAAAGCATGCAAATGTAAGAAAATAAACATGAGTGAGGCCAGAAATAACGCGAATTGTGTGTGTGTGTCTTGCCTGCCTTTTTATTGCGGTAATCATAATAATAAAATGAAAACATAAACGTCACATAATTGAGATATGCTTGCCTGCCATGAACGATATATTTTCTCTCACACATGATTTAAATTAAAATGAAAAAATATAGAATTTTGTTAAAGTGAAATGAAATGTACCCATAGAAACTACTTCTTTGTTGTCAATAACCTATTACACATATAAAACTTATAAAATTTACTTCCTCCATCATCAACTAATATTTTAAATTATAAAAAAATTACCCCCTTCCCCTTCAACTACCCTTTTCATTTATAGATATTTCATATACCTTTCTACAGTGGAGTATTATGACCTTCTTTTCAGGATACTTTATTTATCAAAATTAAGCACTTTACTCTTGTTAAAACGTAAAATATTGCAGGTAAACTACCCCTTTCCCTTTAACCAATCTTCACCAAAATCAATAGGCCTTAAGTTCTCTACAATTCAGGGATGCATACAAAAAATTATGTGATTCTGTTCAATTTGCTGCTGTTATCGTTTGCCATAGAAAAAATTCTACAGAGAGACAGATAGACAGACAGACACACACAGAGACACTTTTCGAAAAATGACTTTTTTTCATATTTTGATGGTAGTACAATCAGAATCTGCCATTATATCGAACACGATTTTTTTTCGCCATGACCATACTTCCATTTCCTTATGGAACATGGAAGTAAAATTCTACACACAGACACTTTTCGAACCATACATAGCTTTCATGTTCTAAGATTTATATTTAAAACCATTTTCAAAATGAAATATTTCCAACGAACTACTTCCTTCTACTTACTGCATCAGCCTTAACCACGTTACTGTGGTCTCTAACGTATACCACCTAACGTTAGCGCACTCGATTTTCATTGATGATGATAGTCGATGGCACTGCTGAAACATTGGACTTGTAGAAATGGCTTTGTAGAAAACATTGGACCACGGCCAAACAAACAAACTACTTCTTTGTTGCCGATAACATAGTACATATAGAAAATTATCCCCTCCCGCTTCAACTATCATTTTCATTTATAGAAAATTACCCCCTTCCTATTCAACTACCCTTTTCATTTATAGATATTTTACCTACCTTTCTACATTGGATTATTATGACCTACTTGTATAAGTTAATGTTTGATCTCCATTAAGTAGTGCTCAAGTTTCCAAATTTTTAATATTATGACGTCCGTAATTAAAACATCAGACCAGGTTTAGTGTGTATGAGGGTACACCGTGGACAAAAATTTTCAACATTCCCTATTGATCGTTGCTCAGAGTAAAGCTGCGAATCTACAGTGTACGTTTCACAGAACAAACACGCGGAAAAGAAGGAGCGCTCCGAAGTCACTCATGGACCCTCAGCATCTTGCAGAGGGTCCATTACCTAAAGACGAAAAGTCTGTCTATGAACTGTCCTCTGTAAACACGTGCAGTTACGCTGCCCAGCGATCCACAGGAAGCAAATCGCTATCCACGCTGGACACTTTTTCGGCTTGCACGCGTTGTGTTGGTGTGGGTTTCGGCACTTTCCATTTAAAGAGCGTGCAAATGTAAGAAAATAAACATGAGTGAGGCCAGAAATAACGCGAAGTGTGTGTGTGTGTGGCTTCCCTGCTTTTTTATTCCGGTAATCATAATAATAAAATGGAAACGTAAACATTACATAACTGAGATATGCTTGCCTGCCACGAACGATATATTTTCTCTCATACATGATTTAAATTCAAATGAAAAAATTATAATTTTATTTTCTGGCAACAAAATTATTTTATTTTTAACAATTACCATTGTTTGAAAAAGTTTAAATGAATTTTCAAGTACTTTACTCTTGTTAAAACGTAAAAGGTTGCTGGTAAACTACCCCTTCCCCTTAACCGATCTTCACCAAAATCAAAAGGCCTCGAGTACTCTACAATTCAGGAATGTATGCAAACAATTATTTGATTCTGTTTGAATATGCGGCAGTTATCGTTCGTCATAGAAAATATCGGTATGGAGAACCATACATAACTTCCATGTTTTAAGACTTATATTTAAAATCATTTTTGAAATGAAATATTACCATAGAAACTACTTCTTTCTACTTACTGCTTCAGCCATAACCACAGTACTGTGATCACTAACGTATACCACCTCACGTTATCGCACTCGATTTTCACTGATGATGGAAGTCGATGGCATTGCCGAAACATCTGGTTTTGTAGAAAACATTGGACTACGGCCAAACATCCCCGGAAGGAATTTTAACAAAAACTACTTCTTTGTTGCCGATAACATTGCACACACACACACACACACACACACACACACACACACACACACACACACACACACACACACACACACACACACACACACACACACACACATAAAATATGTATAAAATTAATGGCTTGTATAAGTTAATGATTGATCTCCATTAAGTAGTGCTCAAGTTCCCAAAGTTTTAATATTATGATGTCCATAATTAAAACATCAGAGCAGGTTTAGTGTGTATGAGGGTACACCGTGGTCAAATTTTTCAACATTTCCTATTGAGCGTTGCTTAGAGTAAAGCTGCGAATCTACAGTGTACGTTTCACAGAATAAACACGCGGAAAAGAAGGAGCGCTCCGAAGTCACTCATGGACCCTGAGCATCTTGCAGAGGGTTCATTCCCTAAAGATGAAAATTCTGTTTATGAATCGTTCCTCTGTAAACACTTGCAGTTACACTGCCCAGCGATCCACAGGAAGCAAATCGCTATCCACGCTGGACACTTTTTCGGCTTGCACGCGTTATGTTGGTGTGGGTTTCGGCACTTTCCATTTAAAAAGCGTGCAACTGTAAGAAAATAAACATGAGTGAGGCCAGAAATAACGCGAATTTTGTGTGTGTGTGTGTGTGTGTGTGTGTGTGTTCCCTGCCTTTTTATTGCAGTAATCATAATAATAATATCGGTATGGAGAACCATACACGACTTCCATGTTCTAAGATTTATATTTAAAATCATATTTTAAATATGATTTTATTGAAATGAAATATTTCCATAGAAACTACGTATTTGTACTTATTGCTTCAGCATTAACCACAGTACTGTGGTCACTAACGTATACCACCTAACGTTTTCGCACTCGATTTTCACTGATCATGGAAGTCAATGGCACTGCCGAAAAGTCTAATTTTACAGAAAACATTGGACTACGGCTAAACAGCCCGGGAAGCAATTTTAACAAAAAACTACTTCTTTGTTGCCAATAACGTAGTACACGTATAAAAAATTCTCCCCTCCACCTTCAACTATAATTTTTAATAATAGAAAATTACCCCCACCCCGTTCACCTAACCTCTTCATTATAGATATTTCATCTACGTTTCTACAGTGGATTATTATGAGCTTCTTATCAGGATACTTTATTTATAAAAATTAAGTACTTTACTCTTGTTAAATCATAAAATGTTTCAGGTAAACTACACCTTTCTCTTAACCGATCTTCTCCAAAATCAATAGACCTTCAGTCCTCTACAATTCAGGGATGCATGCAAAAAAATATTTGATTCTGTTTGAATGTGCGGCAGTTATCGTTCGTCATGGAAACATTTCTCTTGCTACAACTTAAAATGTTGCAGGTAAACTACCCCTTTCCCTTAACCGATCTTCAACAAAATCAACAGACCATGAGTTCTCCTCAGTTAAAAAAGGTATGCAAAAACGTAGTTGATTCTGTTTGAATTTACGGCTGTTATCGTTCGTCATATAAAAAATAACCCTTGTTAAAACACAAAATGTTGCCGGTAAACTACCCCTTTCCCTTAACCGATATTCACCAACACCAATAGGTATTGAGAACTCTACAATACAGGGCTATTATTTACAATAATATCTACAATGCAAAACATAATTTGATTCTGTTTGAATTTGCGGCTGTTATCGTTTGCCATAGAAAAAAATTACCCTTGACAAAAAACCGTTGCTGGTAAACTACCCCTTTCCCTTAACCGATCTTCTCCGAAAACAATAGGTCTTGAGTACTCTACAAATCAGGGCTTTATGCAAAAAATTATTTGATTCTGTTTGAATTTGCAGCTGTTATCGTTTGCCATAGAAAATACCCCTGTTAAAACATAAAATGTTGCAGGTAAACTACCCCTTTCCCTTAACAGATCTTCAAAAAAATCAACAGAACTTGAGAACTCTACAATTTAGGGCTGTATGCAAATAATCATTTGATTCTGTTTGAATTTGCGGCTGTTATCGTTTGCCATAGAAAATACCCTTTTTAGAACATAAAACGTTGCTGGTAAACTACCCCTTTCCTATAACCGATCTTCAACAAAATCAACAGACCTTGAGTTCTGTATAATTCAAAAAGGTGTGCAGAAGAGTAGTTGATTCTGTTTTAATGTACGGCAGTTATCGTTCGTCATAAAAAAAATTTACCCTTGTTAAAACATAAAATGTTGCTGGTAAACTACCCTATTCTCTTAACCGATCTTCACCAAAACCAACAAGTTTGAGAACTCAACAATTCAGGGCAGTATGCAAAATATAATTTGATTATGTTTTTATTTGTAGCTGTTATCGTTTGCCATAGGAAAAAATTACTCTTGATAAAAACAAATGTTGCCGGTAAACTACCCATTTCCCTTAACCGATCTTCACCAAAAACAATAGGTCTTGTGTACTCTACAAATCAATGCTGTATGCAAAATATTATTTGATTCTGTTTGAATTTGCGGCTATCGTTTGCCATAGAAATAAATTACGCTTGATAAGAAAAACGTTGCCAGTAAACTACCCCTTCCCATTAACTGATCTTCACCAAAAACAAAAGATCTTGAGTACTCTACAAATCAGAGCTGTATGCAAAACATTATTTGATTTTGTTTGAATTTGCGACTCTTATCGTTAGCCATATAAAATACCCTTTTAAAACATAAAACGTTGCAGGTAAACTACCCCTTTCCATTAACCGAACTTTACCAAAAACGATAGGTCTTGAGTACTCTACAAATCAGGGCTGTTTGCTAAAAGTGTTTGATTCTGTTTGAATTTGCGGCTCATATCGTTTGCCATAGAAAATACCCTTTTAAAACATAAAACGTTGCTGGTAAACTACCCGTTTCCTATGACCGATCTTCACCAAAAACAATAGGTCATGAGAACTCTACAATTCAGCCCTGTATGCAAAAAATTATTAGATTCTGTTTACATTTGCTGCTTTTATCGTTTGCCATATAAAATACCCTTGTTAAAATATAAAATGTTGCAGGTAAACTACCCCTTTCCCTTAACCGATCTTCAACAAAACCAATAGATCTCGAGTACTCTACAAATCAGAGCTGTATGCAAAAAATTATGTGTTTCTGTTTGAATTTGCGGCTGTTATCGATTGCCATATAAAAAAATTACCCTTGATTAAAAAAAAAAACATTTGCCGGTAAACTACCCCTTTCCCTTAACCGATCGTCACCAAAATCAATAGGTCTTGAGTACTCTACAGATCAGGACTGTATGCAAAACATTATTTGATTCCGTTTGAATTTGCGACTGTTATCGTTTGCCATAGAAAAAAATCTACAGACAGACAGACACACACACAGACACTTTTCGAAAAATGACTTATTTTCATGTTTTGTGTGTAGTACCATCAGAATCTGCAATAATCTCGATTTTTTAATATTTTTTTGCCATCCCCGTACTTCCATTTACTTACGGAACATGGATGTAAAAATCGGTATGGAGAACCATACAGGACTTCCATGTTCTAAGATTTATTTTTAAAATCATAATCGAAATGAAATATTTCCATAGAAACTACTTCTTTCTACTTATTGCTTCAGCCTTAAACCACAGTTCTGTGGTCACTAACGTATATCACCTCACGTTTTCGCACTCGATTTTCACTGAGATGGAAGTCGATGGCACTGCCGAAAACTCTGGTTTTACGGAAAACATTGGACTACGGCTAAACAACCCGGGAAGGGATTTTAACAAAGAACTACTTCTTTGTTGCCGATAACGTAGTACACATACAAAATTCTCCCCTCCCCCTTCAACTATAATTTTCATTTATAGAAAATAACCCCCACCCCGTTCACCTAACCTCTTCATTTATAGATATTTCAGCTACGTTTCTACAGTGGATTATTATGAGCTTCTTATCAAGATACTTTATTTATCAAAATTAAGTACATTACTCTTGTTAAAACATAAAACGTTGCAGGTAAACTACCCGTTTCTCTAAACCGATCTTCACCAAAATCAGTAGACCTTCAGTCCTCTACAATGCAGGGATGCATGCAAAAAAATATTTGATTCTGTTTCAATTTGCAGCAGTTATCGTTCGTCATGGAAACATTACTCTTGTTACAACATAACATGTTTCCGGTAAACTACCCCTTTCCCTTTATACCGATATTCGCCAAAATCAACCGTCCTCGAGCTCCCTACAATGTAGGAAGGTATGCAAAATAATATTTGATTGTTTTTGAATTTACGGCAGTTATCGTTCGTCATAGGAAAAATTACCCTTGTTAAAACATAAAATGTTGCGGGTAAACTACCCCTTTTTCTAAACCGATCATCACCAAAATTAACAGACCTTCAGTCCTCTACAATTCAGGGCTGTATGCAAAAAATTATTTGATTCTGTTTGAATTTGCGGCAATTATCGTTTGCCATAAAAAAAAATCTACAGCCACAGATAGACACACAGACACTCTTTGAAAAATGACTTTTTTTCATGTTTTGAGTGTAGTACAATCAGAATCTGCAATAATCTCGAACACAATTTTTTTTGCCATCACCATACTTCCATTTCCTTAAGGAACATGGAAGTAAAAATATCTTAAATAATATTAGACATCGTTTTATTCAAAATCATTTTTTTTTTTAATTGTCCAAGACATTTGTTTCTGGTGATCCAGTCTCTTCTTTGTTGCTATATTCCATAATTTTTTGGAGTAGATGATGTCGCTTGGTGTCACTTAATTTTGTTGACTGGTGTATTCCGATACCATCTCTATTGCCTTAACCCCCTTAGTATTTATTTATTTATGCCGGTCACCCTCATTCTCATCGTTAACAAGTCTGTTGACCTCATTTTTACTATTTTGACAATATCACCTTCAGTAAACTCTTCATCATCATTTCCATAGGCGTAACTTGGGAGGGGCAAGGAGGCACTCGCCCCCGCCCCAATGTTCCGAGCATTATACAATTTTGTTTCCAGTTGTTATAAATAAAAATTAACAAATAGTCAAACAGGAGACAGTTTCTATGCTTGCGGCCACAGTAAGCACTATTTATCAAAGTTTGTACTGTTATCAGACGACTAGTTGCCATAAATTTATTATTCTTATTTCATTCGAAGAAACCTGTAAGGAGAATGTTTGACAGATTTGAATGATATACATCAATATAATATTTGTTAAAAAAAAAAAAAAAAAACGCTAGAGACCTAATTAACTGGAATACAATGCGTACCTTGTATACAGAGACTTGTTTTGGAACACTGTAATGAAATAATAAGTGCAGCTGTACTTTTAAGAATTTGCTGTCATTACTTTCCTCTCTTTGTCACACATATTCTTCTGAGTCATCATCTCTGTGCTCGGATTGTTTACTGTTTGATTTGAGATATAGCTGTTTTCAGTTCAGCAGAATTTCGCAAACACTACAGGCCAGTGTAAAAGAGAGCGGTATGGTAGATGTAACAGACTCGGCAGTATGAACAAAGCTGACTTATTGTGCAAGATGTTGATGGCTTTGTTCATGAATCTTAAAAGACGGTCATTTGGAACTGTTATTTGTTAATGATTACTGATACAAGTGTGGTCGATTACTCGGTCGTGTATGTAGTCCATTAAAGTACACATCGCTTGTCTCTTTCTTAATTCGTTATTGTTGTGATTGTTTTGGTTTTTTGCATTCCTAAGTTCTGAGAAATGGGAGATAAGAAACGCAAAGGAGTAACACTGCTTCATTTCTTTGAAAATTGCCTGACTGGTAATTTGAAAATTTCTTTGTGTTGTGACTGATTCGGCTTAGTGCTACTACTGCCGAGCAATTTGTGACAGTGTGCCTAAGGGAAAACTGGGTACAAGAATTGGAAGAACTGAAATTGTTTATGTTTATAGGCCTACAGTATATTTGTTCTAAATAAACATAACTGGAAGTACAACTTATGAAGAAAGGTTTGTAGATCATTATCAAATTAAATTGTCCCTTGTTTACTAACTCGTTTATGTAAACTTTCTAATTTTGTATATAATATATTTTATTTATTTTATTATATAGATGGTCTCACTACAAACTTGAATTTATGAAGCTTTACCCCCCCCCCAAAATTAGGCCCCAAGTTTGCCATACACCCATGATAATTTCCCATTCATTCTTGAATATCTTCTTGGTCTGCAGACGAACATCAGAGAATTTGTTTTAACAAGGAAATCAGTTGGGTGTCTTTATTTGTGGTTTCATTGTCAGATTCTTTTGGTGGGTCCTTATACTTATGTTCCATTTTCATTGTCAGTCATGTTTCATTGTCATAACCATACCAATGACAATGAAGAAATCACAATCCACCCTTCAGATAATCAGCTTATGGCATCAACCAAATCCACTTTTGTAAGCCTTTCTGTATAGTCTTATTATTGTTAATAAAAGTTGTAAGGAGTTGGCACTGATAATTTTTTTCAGTGCTTCTAATACGCTTTAGTCCATAGACTGGCACAACGAAATAACATTTGCAGGAAGAAACAGTGATTTTATGTCACCGTCCTGTAGTTCTTCATTGGCTAAGAGAGAAAGGGCATTGTCTAGAACTAGAATTGCCTTTCTTGGTAAATTGTTTACAGCAAGATATTTTTGGATAGCGAGAACAAACTCTTGTTTGAACCACTGACAAAAAATGTCACCATTCATCCATGTTTTTTAATGTGTATACCACAAGGACATGGACAGCACTATATGGTAGCAGGGTGGGTCTGGGCCCCCAAAATTGTCTTAGCCTACTTTCAGGCCCCCCCCTCTAGTTTGGAGCAACTGTACTGTATAATGTCTTAAATGTCAATGTAGGCAGTGGAAAGATTCTCCAGATACAAATTTTATACTATTAAGAAGTTAATGGTATTAACAAAACTTATTTTCTAAAATTGTGGATGATACTATACAGTTTTATAAATTTAGAAATTGGGACAAAATCGAACGTAACTGATGCTACACAGCTTATTGGCAAACCTGTTGTATGCTTGTTTCTGAAGTAGGTAACCTTAGTCCACATATCTTATATATTAATACGTGAAGAGAAAACTTTGTACCCCTTTTTAAGCATATTGCGCGCACGGAGGAGTGTGAGATTTGGCATAGTTAAAGTTTATATGGAGAAGGAGTGCAGAAAGCTAAAATTTATATATAATATGTGTTACAAATACATAAAATAAAATAAAATAAAACATTCATTTGCACTTGAAAATTCATTTAAACTTTTTCAAACAATGGTAATTGTTAAAAATAAAATAATTTTGTTGCCAGGCAACAATAGTCTGTGGAGTGTATGTCAAGGCAAAAAAGCGTTTATTTTATATTTTGTATATTAGATATCTGTGTTTTATATATTAATGTGCAGTTGAAAGTGAAATACAGCTTGCTTAATATACACCTGTTGCAAAAGGAAAATTTTGTAGCAGCAATTTGAATTGACTTACTCTTGCCTAATTATTATTGGTGGTTTCAAAAAAGTGAGTACATTTTATTATTTTTTAATTAAACCCTGTCTAATCTTAGTTTCAGTAATTTCATTACATGTTTTTTTTTTTATATTCAGATATTCGCACCTACTTCCATTATGCTTCGACATAGAACATTGACGGGTCGGAGTGAGAGACAAAGAAGAAGGAATATATGTTCGCGTGAAAGTCAAAATGATAATAGACCAAATGCAAATTTAAATAGTGTAAATAGTATACAAAATGATGAAATTATTTTGAGGGATACATTTAAATGCGCACTGAATGTCATTCCAAGAAATTTTAATACTTTTGATTGTGGATTAATGCATTTACAATGCAGGTTTTGCAATGCAAAACATTTCGAATCTGAGGTCACTTTAGGTGAAAGGACTGCATTCACTTCATGTTGTCATAAGGGTAAAGGTAATGATGCCGAGACAGCGGCCAATAAACTGCAAACTTCAATCGCAGAGGTATGGGATTGGACTCGACGCTGGAGGATCAAACTCAATGAAACGAAATCAATACACACCAATTTTACCAACAGAAAAATAGAAATACAAAAGATCTACATTAATGAACAAGAAGTGCCATACTCTAACACTGCTAAGTATTTGGGTATGACTCTGGATGCAAAACTTAAATGGAAGGAGCATGTGAAAAAAAAGAAAGAGGAACTCAACATAAAATTCAGGAAATTGTACTGGCTGTTAGGTAGGAATTCACAACTAACAGTTGAAAACAAATTGCTGTTGTATAAACAAGTGCTGAGACCTGTCTGGACTTATGGTGTAAAACTCTGGGGATGCACCAAGAAATCTAACATTCAAATGATCCAAACTTTTCAAAACAAAGTACTTAGGAGTATCGTTGATGCCCCCTGGTATATTAGGAATGACAATCTGCACAAAGATCTCAAAGTAGAATATGTCAGTGAAATCATAACAAAATATGCAGTTAACCATGACAGGAGAATTCAGACTCATATAAATCCAGAAATGCTTTGCGTGGTGGAAGAAGCTCCACACACGTTAAGAAAGCTTAAAAGATTGAAGCCCCAAGATTTGGTGACACACTAGTGCATTTAAATCTGTAAAACTCTAAAAGAGAGAAAGGCAATAATCTCAACCCGGGGAACAGCCAGTGGGCCTCTACCCCATAAACCGTGACTGTAATATTAAAGAAAAGCAACTTGTTGGGCTGGCTCAGTTGTTGCAAAGGGAGGTGTTTTTAGTGGGTTAGAGTCCCACACTACCTGGAGCTACGGGGCTCCAGTGTGTCTATAGAGATTTTCACCTGCCCTGCCGAGAAAAAAAAAAAAAAGAAATAAGGGTAAAGCAATATTACCGGCCTTAAGTCAAAATGAATACTTTAAATCATTGTATGATGGACTTACTTCAAATGAACCTTCAATAAAAAGAAAGTCAAAAATTATTTTGAAAACATTCGTAAATACAATTCATCATTTGCTATGGTTAGCTCAGAAGCTAAAATTTCGGATACAGTTACGCGTGGAGTGTATCATTTTAAAATACATGATGTTTTTTATCACAGATCAGGTCCAATGACTGCTGGATATGGTCGCTCACAATGTTATGCGCAATTATATTTTTATGATGTTGACACTACTGTCAATAATAGATTACGTGAACATTATAATCAAACATGCAATAACAATATAATGCACGAAATCTCTCTTGAATTGGAACGCATTAATCCTTTCATTCGGTCATTCATTGCAATGAAAGATCATTGTCAGATAGTTGAAAATCAAAATAAAGAAATTTGTATGCTCATTAAAGTAAATCGTGATTTAGATCTATGCCGTTATAATGATGCAGTTCAAACTGATGTAGCAGTAATATTTAGTACAGTTGATGGTGAGCCACCCTTTGAACGAAATATGGTTTCGTTTTCAAAAGTTAATGGTACCATTAAAAATTTCTCCGTTTTGGATTCATCATTGGACCCTTTAGCGTATCCATTACTTTTTCCAAATGGTGATACTGGGTGGCATATCAATATTTCTCATAATGTACCAACTACATCAAATTCAAGAGCGCCCAGAAATAAATTAACCATGCTTCAGTATGCAGCTTATCGACTTGCAATTAGAGAAGATTTTAGCATATTGCACCATTCACAAAAATTATTTCTGCAGTGGATAGTTGATATGTATGTGAGAATAGAGGGCACAAGGTTACATTTCATTTGACAAAATCAAACAAGTCTTAGGTCTGAAGTTTACAACAATTTAACAGATTATTTAGAATTGAACCCCAATGCCAATAATGTTGGCCGTAGAGTAATTTTACCATCTTCATTCAATGGATCTCCAAGAAATATGTATCAGAATTATTTAGATGCAATGTCAATTGTACAACATTTCGGAAAGCCTTCTTTGTTTATTACAATGACTTGCAATCCAAGTTGGCCTGAAATAGTTAGCAATATTGGTGTAGGTGAGTCAGCTAATTTTCGACCTGATATTGTTGTGCGCGTATTCAAGTCCAAACTGAAAGCATTAATTGAGGGCCTTACACTAAAAAAAATCTTCGGTAAAGTTGAAGCACACATTTATACAATTGAGTTTCAAAAGAGAGGATTGCCTCATGCTCACATTTTACTCTCTTTAAATGAGCAAGATAAAATTGTGAACGCTACCGATATTGATAAAGTTGTATCTGCGGAGATTCCTAACATTCAAACACATCCTACATTACATGAATATGTTGTAAAACACATGATGCATGGTCCATACGGTGTACTTAATCCAAATTCTGTATGTATGAGAGATGGAAAATGCACAAAAGATTATCCAAAACGATTTAATGAATTTACATGTGAATCATTAAATGGATATCCATTATACAGAAGGCGTGATAATGGTATTAATGCTGAAGTTCGCGGTAGTTGCCTCGACAATCGTTATGTTGTACCATACAATCCGTATTTACTTGCCAAATTTAATTGCCATATAAATGTTGAAGTATGCACTACAGTTAAAAGTGTTAAATACATTTATAAATACGTGTATAAAGTCTATGACAGTGCATCTGTTGAATTAGGTTCAGAGAGAAATGAACCAGGTCAAGAAATACAAATTGATGAAGTTAAAAAATTTTTAAATGGCCGTTATGTCGGATCAACTGAAGCTGTATGGCGCATCTATGAATTACCAATGCATTTTCAATCACATGTCATCATTAGACTTGACATTCATTTACCGCATAGACAGAATGTTTACTTTCGAGAAGGGCAAGAACGTCAAGCAATTGAAAATGCAAGACAAACAAAATTATTAGCATTTTTTGAATTGAATCGATCAGATCCATCAGCGCATGAATATAAGTATATTGAAATTCCTTTGCATTATGTGTGGGAAGATTCCCGAAAAAATGGAAGAAGAGAAGGCGTGGAGGTGATAAAATCATTACACGCATATATGTAGTATCACCAAAAGACATGGAACTTTTCCATTTACGATTGCTTTTATTACATGTCTGTGGTCCAAAATCATTTGAGGATGTTAGAACATACAATGGAATTATACACACTTCTTTTGTTGAAGTGTGCCGTGCTCGCGGCATTGCTTCAAATGATAATGAATGGCGCAATGTTTAAATAAGCAAAAGAATTACATTCACCAAAACAAATGCGAAATTTATTTGGTTACATTTGTGCATTAAATGTGCCAGCCAATACATTGGCGTTATGGAATGAATTTAAAGTATATCTTAGTGAAGATTTTTTGAGAGATTACAATGAAGAAGTATCCTTTAATACAGCTCTATTAGAAATTGAAGATATTTTGAATGTTCATAATTTGTCATGTCAAGAACTTGGTTTACCAGTTCCCACGTATTCACAGAGAACAGACAAAGCAAATGCTATTGATCCAATAGAACAAGAGTTTCTGTTTTCTGAGCATTATGAAACTGCAAATATTGAACAGCGTAATCTAATTGATCGTGTGATTCGTGAAGTTTTGCATCATGATACTGGATCTAATGTTTTTTGTTTAACCGCTCATGCAGGTTGTGGAAAAACATTCACACAAACAGCAATCATTCACAAATTAAATTCGCTTAATCTTAGTTGCATTGCAACAGCGTTCAGTGGCATAGCTTCAACTCTGTTACTCGGTGGTAGAACTTTACACAATGTGTTTAAATTGCCTATACCCATTTTGGAAAATTCTGTAGCGAATATTACCGCAAATAGTAGCTATGGACGTTACATAAATTCATCATCATTGATAATTATTGATGAAATTTCTATGTGCCCACTGCAAGTGTGAAAATCATAGATAGATTATTGCAGGATCTATGCGATGAAAATGATAAACATAAACCATTTGGAGGGAAACCGATACTTCTGTGCGGTGATTTTCGGCAAATCTTACCAGTTACCACATGGATCACGTGCAACTTTAATTGAAAATTGTGTCACGAGTTGGCATAAATTTGTTTATTTTCATAAAGTAACGTTTACTCAAAATATAAGAGCCTTACCAAGTGAAATAGAATTTGTCAAATTCTTGAAAAAAATTGGTAATGATGAAGTCCCACGAATCCCTCAGTTTGGTGAAAATATTATTGAAATACCTCAGCAATTAATAGGAGATAAAAATAATATTATTAATGAGGTGTATGGAAATATTTCCGAAAACATACTCTAAGATAACATATTGAAGTCAGTTATTTTAGCACCTAAAAATGATGATTGTACTTTTATTAATACTGATATACTTAATCGAATACCAGGTGAACAGAAAACATATCATAGCTACAATAAAATAATTTGTGACGATGACAATGAAATCAATAACTATCCAGTAGAGTTTTTGAATTCTTTGACTATTAGTGGTTTGCCACCACTTAAGTTAGTATTGAAAGTTAATAGCATCGTTTTACTGATCAGAAACTTAAATACAAAGGAAGCATTAGTCAATGGAACAAGAATGCGCATCAAGTGTATGCATCGCAATGCTATTGATTGTGAAGTTTTAACTGGAACCGCACGCAATAAGAGAATTTTGATTCCACGTATAAATTTAACATATTCCGGTACTGTTTTACCATTTAACTTTCAAAGAACTCAATTTCCAATTATACCTGCATTTGCGATGACAATAAATAAGTCTAATGGACAAACATTCGAAAAAATTGGAATTTTATTGAGGCAGCCAGTTTTACACATGGTCAATTGTACGTCGCAGCAAGTAGAGTTCGATCATTCGATGGCTTGAGATTTTATATTTCCGAATATAATGGCCAAGGGCATTTAGCAAATGATGAAAGAGTTTTTACAAAAAACATCGTTTACACAGAAGTTCTGAATCATTAAATTCACTTTCAAACTATTTTAAGTTCAATGGACAACATTTATTTTTTTAACCGCCCGGTTTTTTTGATTTAATGAAAAATATATGAAAAAATACTGTGCTGAGTCAAAAGATTCAGCGCGAGTTCAGTAAATTTTTTTGGCAGTTTTGACGTTATCGGCAGTACGAAATTTAAGGCAGTAATTAGTGCTGCGCTCTACCTGTGTTTAGGAAAAATTAATAGTTTAGACAACGGCGGTCGGGGGGCGGCACTTGCCGACTCTCGGTGGTACGAAAATTCCCGTGCTGCTCCCTGGCGTTAATTGCGGTACGCAAACGAGACCACGCCGAATTATCTAAGTTTTTGTCTAACAAAATTCTTCAGGGTTGACGGACGCTTTTTCTCTTCGGTGGAGAGGAAGGAATTCCAACTACAACAAAATTATAACTATGTCTAGATAAATTTCTCTTCACGACTGCGGTGAGTTTTGATTTCATTATATTAATTATATACTAAATTTTTAAAGGAGAAAACGTTTTTTAGTAAGCTTGAGTAAGCGTGCCCACTTGTTGAATCATGCATGGTGAGAGACGTAATTGTTCGTAAAGTTTTTATAAACCAATAAAACTTGATTATTGGAGTGTCAGAATCTCGGCTTTAATACCTAAAGTACAATAACCACAATATATTTAATTTTGCACTTTCATTAACGTGGATGTAACGAGATTCGGTTGAGCACTTAACCTGTTACACAATGTGTCGTCATTAAGTGGTATAAGGTTTTGCTACAATGACAGTAAAACTTTATACATATATAATTGGGAACTTACTCAGGCACGTTTTAAACGTAAATCATGTCTCATTCAAAGTAGTAGTATTCTCAGATTCTATGGAGTAAAAAACTATGTGTTTTAAATAAATTCTTCGCCACGTGGTAACCTCAATTTCACTCAAAGTAATAAGTTCATAAGATGTTACAGAGCCAAGATAAATTATTATATTGCAAAAGCAACTCACATTCAGTGAGGTTCAAGTTATAAAGCGTTATAAAGAATCATT
Organism: Magicicada septendecula; assembly: GCA_034769895.1. NCBI lineage: Eukaryota > Metazoa > Arthropoda > Insecta > Hemiptera > Cicadidae > Magicicada > Magicicada septendecula. The sequence goes on along the minus strand of CM068368.1, from coordinate 400,466,924 downwards.
GTTAGAGAATTTTTTTAAGTAAGGCATGTTGGCCAAAATAATGTTACAAAGTTTTATTATGTACAACACAACTAGGTGTTGTTTTTATTTATGTATTTTGGAGGGTGTCCAAACAGTGGGGGCATTTGTGTGTGGTCTCTCACTAAAAATGTAATGTGTGAACAGGGTTCACCGAATAGAGACAAGTCCTGCTACACGACTGAAAGAATGACATCCTAAAAGCTCCACACTCGACACCGAAGAGAATAAGACCACAACAACATGCCAATCATGAGATCGCCACGCTACAAATAAGAGATCATCCTTCTGGGCACATATAAGCAGGTGAAAAATATCCATTTATTATTCACACGTAGAATCAACATGGCACCAGTTATACATAATCATCAGTTTTTACCGTTCAAGTATACATTCATTTGGATCCCCAACTGATGGGACAGTTTAGTGTGAACACTAAGAATTAATTGTAAAATTTCAATACATGTATAGTAAATTGTCAGTTCAGAGACTGACATGTCTACAACACAGCATCCAACTTAGATTTCCACTCATTTCTTTATAGGGCTTTCGCTACAGATTTAAAGTCAGTTTTGTTATTAGTAATTTTCTCAAGTTTAATTTACTAGGCATAAAAACATATATTTTCTCTTATTTTTAAAATCAGGTTATGTCATTTGTATAAAAAGATTACTGGGGAGGTAGGTGTTATTTTAAATTAGTTTCAACCAAGCTGTGCCTGTCGAAACACTTTTCAACTTGTTTGTCGAAACAAGGTTGTTGAGACTGGTTATAAGTTGAAGAAACATGTCCGTCTCTGACACACAAATGTATTTTTTTATATAAGGTGCTAATATGGTGCAATTTTTCTCTTTTCATTAATTGGCCCTATTTTAGTCTATATAAATTCTTTATATTAATCATGGTAACTGGGGGGCGTTAATTATTTTAAACAATTTTTATTTCTCACCTTAATTAAGTATTTTAGCACTTAGCCACTTAGGCACTTGGTTTTAAATTTTAATGTCCTGGGGACATTTGTATGCAATACTTTATGATACACATGACGTGCAATTAACCCACACCATGGGGGTACATTTATAGAAATAAATCTTTAATCCTAATTGGGATTCCTATAAAGAAGAAGTTTAGAATTTATATACACCAGAAGGGTAATATAAAAAAGGGCGTGGCAAGAGACCTTTATGTATTTGTATACTATTGTATATGTAATTTGTCTTGTGGAACATGTTATGTCTGTATATTTCTGTGTACATTTTGGGGGATATATATATATATATATATATATATATATATATATATATATATATATTATGCATTGCTGTACTTTTGGTGGGATATAGGGATTTATTATTAGAATTTATATACACCAGTAGACGAGTATTCTATCTCAATAATCGTGGCTGATCATTTCTTTAAATTAATTATTTTATTTAACACGTATAGGAAGTGTCACCTTTAAAGTTCATTTAATTGGATGAGTAATTATTTTAATTATTAATAGTAACTGTGAATGAAATCATTTACCTTCATCAATTTATATACTGCATTTTAAAAGAAACATATGATATAAATTTTATATTTTAATAAATAGTTTAATGGGAGTTTTATTTTGAGGTTAATGATTATTTTAAATTTTCAATTCATTGATGGTGACATAGCAATTATTTTCGTGGATTCAGTTAATATTTTTCAGGTGGCCTTGTTGAGAGGGTATACTTCTTTAGTTAACCATTTAAAAAGGGGAATTATAAATCACTGTTGTTTTTTGTTAGTTTTATTATGAGATAGAATAATAAAATGGGATTGTTAATTATTTAATTCTTGAGTTTTTATTGCAAGTCCCGTCTTACTGGATCCAGCGCAATTTTTAGCTTCTCTAGGCCTTAGCCTAGTTTTAAATAACTTGTAGCCCCTCTTTACAAAAAGAAATATTCTTTTTGTTTTAACTACTCAAAATGAAGTAGGGGTTTCATTTGGTAGCAGAGCGCGCTTACGATGAGGGTCCTGTGGGTGTGACGGGGCTTGCAAACTTAGGAAATATTTTGGAATTTTCACAATGGTAAGTTCAAATTGAACTTAGAAAAATTTTAAAGGCCCTATATCCCAAGGTTGAAAATATTTTGTTAGTTTTAAGGTTTGAAACATATGTATATGTACTTGCCCACCTTGCATAGTGAATAGTGCCACGTGGTAGGAAATTTTAGAAGGGGAAATCCCTGGGCAAGACTTATCGCAGTCGGTGCTTGGTTAGTTTGAGTTTACCTTGCCCATGTTCGGGGAGGTGTTGCCGTTTTTTTGTGATTAGGCGGTATGGCCCGATCGGCAGTCGGTTTCTGCCGATAAATGGTAGCCGGAGGTAACCTAAGAAATGGTTAAAATAAATTTTCGTTGGTCGGTATGTTGTTTTTCGTGTTGTGTGTGTGTCGCGTTCCTTTTGTCTGGTGTAATCGAGTGTGAGCTGTTCAGGTAGTGGGCTAGTTCTCGCATCGTTAGGTGGACCCGCAGTCTACTCTTTGGAAGAACAGTACGTGAGTTTTTCTTATTCCAATCTTATTATTGTCAATATGTTTATAGGTGTTAGGTTTTTGTAGGGTGTTGTGTTTTGTTGATAGTGTTTTGTGAATTGTGTAATTCTGGCGGCGCTATGCTTTCAGAAATTGTCTTCCCCCGACCACCGGGAGGAACAGAAATTGCCCCACCCTCTCACCCCAGTTCTCCAGAAATTTTCGGTGATAGATGGATTTAAGGAGGACCAGCTGCTGGTTTTCTTGGTCCTTGTCCTGCAGTTGGCAGCCTATCCGGGTATATCCGATGGGGAGGTCTTGTGCCTTATATACCCGTATTGCCAGGGTACGTTGCAACAGAAGGTCACCAACACTTGGCGTCGGGGCGGCACGGTCGACACTTTTCATGCGGAAGTGTTGGATTACTTCATGTATCCTCCACGACGTTCCCAGCTTAGGCTGGATTGGTTCTATCGTTATCAGGCCGACGGAGAGCCGTTGGGGGATTACGTGCAGGACATACGAAAAGCTGCCCGGGTATTAAGATTAGGGTTGACCGACACCGAAGTCCTAGATATAATTATAGGAGGACTGAATGACCAAGACGGTTCCCGTTTGGGAAAGTTTGGGAATCGTCCAAATAATTTCGCGGAGATGGCCCGGTGTTGTGTTGCTACAAATACGGTCCGACCAAAGGTCGCAGTAATTGTTCCGGTAAATCCATGTCTGCCCAAGGTGGATCCAGAGCCGATAACATCATCATCGCCTACGCCGGAAGATGAGAAGTCACTTGATGGTGGAGCTTTACCATCGTCAGTAGAAGTTAATTTAGACATTGCACATGGACCTGGACAGCTGGATTCCAGGTTGAGTACTGTTGAGGAAGTTGTAGTTGCTGAGAGTGGTGAAGAAGAGGAATCGAAGGAGGAGGCAGAAGAGTGGTCTGCACATGCTACGCAGGGGAGTATAAGTGTAAGTGTTAGGGAGGCTGCAAGTGTTTCTGAGGTCGCGGATGGACTAGGGGATGTCCAGTCTGCAAGTGTGGTAGAAGTAGATGAGGTAGAAGTTGGGGAGAAACTGGGTGGCAGCGTTGTAGAGTTTGGGGGTGAGAATGATGTAGTGTGTGAAGATGTGCAGACGCTTTCTGTAAGTATTGTTGAGGATTCCGAGGAGTGGAAAGAAGTTCCAGGGGGACCAGGTGAGCAACTAGAAGATGAAGATGTGCAGTGTCGTGATGATGATTTGGATTATGTAGAGGAAGAAAAGGAAGAGGTGGAAGAAATAGAACCAGAAGCAATTGTAGAAGAGAAGAAGATAGAAGTAGAGGAGTTAGAGGTTGAGGATAATCCAAATCGGGGTAAACGTAGAAAGGTAAGCTACCTTGATTATAATTTACATGAAATAAATCGGTACTGCTCTACACAAGATAGTTTCTCAGAGAGTTGTGTCCACAAGGAACGGGTTCCTAAAGTTCGTCATAAAAGGGTGAGACAAAGCGGTTAACGGGTAGCGGGTAGATGTTCCCCACAGTCCCAGTGGTGTACATCTACTTCAGGGTTGCGCCCCTGCCTCCGCGAGCCTTGGTTTTCTCCACCTATCCTTATTACCGGAGGGAACCATGTCCTTTACCTTAGTCCTAGCTGTTGAACTTTCAATGATCCTTGCCCTTTTCATCTTCCCAATTTTCCTACCCCTCCCCTCAGAAAACAAAGTAAAAACCAAAAAACAAATAAAAAATAAAAATTAGAAAAGGAAAAAGAAAATATATCCGAGAGGAGTTAGAGAGAAGTTAGTTGGAAGAGTGGTGACTACGTGGGTAGTGAGTTTAGTGTCGTTTTCATTTTTCTTTGTTGTAGTTTGTCGTTGATTTTGTAGAGTCCAGGCCATGCCGCATTCCCTAGTTGATTTCTGTTGTAGCTATTTTTGATTAAGTGTAGGTTGTTCGACGTGGCCGTACTGAAGCAAATCCCCCTCGTTAGTTCTGCAGTATTGAAGACCAAGTGAAGGGATTGATGTTCGCGTGCCCTCGATGCGGTTTTCTCTGTCCGGCTAATAGGGGCCGTCCGCCCTAGTATAGGGATGTTTTTTTTTAACAACCAGTTAGATATGTCAAGGATATGTGATGCCTTGTTTTAGCATATGGCTGGTCAGTCCATATGTGGACAATAAAGTTATGGGCGCTCACATGCCAAGGTATTAGTTACCTTGTTTTGGTCTTCGGACGCGTGTGTGAGTGGCAGCAGGAGGAGTAGGTGGTGGTCACCAGAGAGTGTGACGTATTGGGGCGGTCCTGTGGGGTTGGTCTGGCGGAGAGGGTCGCATGAGGATGGTTGCATTGGCGTTGAGTTTTCCAATCCAGTAAGAAAGGGGGGGGGTAGTTGTTGTCCTGAGTAGGTATCAAGTTGGGCCTCAGTCAGTGGGCGAGCCTCAGGAGATCGGAAGATGCATACAAGAATCTTTCTTTTGTCTTTAGCTCTCTCTCTTGTGCTGTATGCGGACTCTGATCAGGTCAGCATGCAGCACCCGCACACTTACATAATACATATCTTCTTTCGTCTCTTTCGTTTTCCTTTTGATTTCTGTTCTCCTGAGAGCAAGCTCAGCTGAGCCAACCCAACCACGACGTCCACTGGTATCTTTTGGGGACAGGTACACTGCAGGGTACCCTCCTGGCCTTTAACGTTGGGGCAACTATGTTGCCCTTTTGGGGTGAGGGTGTGCTGAGTCAAAAGATTCAGCGCGAGTTCAGTAAATTTTTTCGGCAGTTTTGACGTTATCGGCAGTATGAAATTTAAGGCAGTAATTAGTGCTGCGCTCTACCTGTGTTTAGGAAAAATTAATAGTTTAGACAACGGCGGTCGGGGGGCGGCACTTGCCGACTCTCGGTGGTACGAAAATTCCCGTGCTGCTCCCTGGCGTTAATTGCGGTACGCAAACGAGACCATGCCGAATTATCTAAGTTTTTGTCTAACAAAATTCTTCAGGGTTGACGGACGCTTTTTCTCTTCGGTGGAGAGGAAGGAATTCCAACTACAACAAAATTATAACTATGTCTAGATAAATTTCTCTTCACGACTGCGGTGAGTTTTGATTTCATTATATTAATTATATACTAAATTTTTAAAGGAGAAAACGTTTTTTAGTAAGCTTGAGTAAGCGTGCCCACTTGTTGAATCATGCATGGTGAGAGACGTAATTGTTCGTAAAGTTTTTATAAACCAATAAAACTTGATTATTGGAGTGTCAGAATCTCGGCTTTAATACCTAAAGTACAATAACCACAATATATTTAATTTTGCACTTTCATTAACGTGGATGTAACGAGATTCGGTTGAGCACTTAACCTGTTACACAATGTGTCGTCATTAAGTGGTATAAGGTTTTGCTACAATGACAGTAAAACTTTATACATATATAATTGGGAACTTACTCAGGCACGTTTTAAACGTAAATCATGTCTCATTCAAAGTAGTAGTATTCTCAGATTCTATGGAGTAAAAAACTATGTGTTTTAAATAAATTCTTCGCCACGTGGTAACCTCAATTTCACTCAAAGTAATAAGTTCATAAGATGTTACAGAGCCAAGATAAATTATTATATTGCAAAAGCAACTCACATTCAGTGAGGTTCAAGTTATAAAGCGTTATAAAGAATCATTGTTAGAGAATTTTTTTAAGTAAGGCATGTTGGCCAAAATAATGTTACAAAGTTTTATTATGTACAACACAACTAGGTGTTGTTTTTATTTATGTATTTTGGAGGGTGTCCAAACAGTGGGGGCATTTGTGTGTGGTCTCTCACTAAAAATGTAATGTGTGAACAGGGTTCACCGAATAGAGACAAGTCCTGCTACACGACTGAAAGAATGACATCCTAAAAGCTCCACACTCGACACCGAAGAGAATAAGACCACAACAACATGCCAATCATGAGATCGCCACGCTACAAATAAGAGATCATCCTTCTGGGCACATATAAGCAGGTGAAAAATATCCATTTATTATTCACACGTAGAATCAACATGGCACCAGTTATACATAATCATCAGTTTTTACCGTTCAAGTATACATTCATTTGGATCCCCAACTGATGGGACAGTTTAGTGTGAACACTAAGAATTAATTGTAAAATTTCAATACATGTATAGTAAATTGTCAGTTCAGAGACTGACATGTCTACAACACAGCATCCAACTTAGATTTCCACTCATTTCTTTATAGGGCTTTCGCTACAGATTTAAAGTCAGTTTTGTTATTAGTAATTTTCTCAAGTTTAATTTACTAGGCATAAAAACATATATTTTCTCTTATTTTTAAAATCAGGTTATGTCATTTGTATAAAAAGATTACTGGGGAGGTAGGTGTTATTTTAAATTAGTTTCAACCAAGCTGTGCCTGTCGAAACACTTTTCAACTTGTTTGTCGAAACAAGGTTGTTGAGACTGGTTATAAGTTGAAGAAACATGTCCGTCTCTGACACACAAATGTATTTTTTTATATAAGGTGCTAATATGGTGCAATTTTTCTCTTTTCATTAATTGGCCCTATTTTAGTCTATATAAATTCTTTATATTAATCATGGTAACTGGGGGGCGTTAATTATTTTAAACAATTTTTATTTCTCACCTTAATTAAGTATTTTAGCACTTAGCCACTTAGGCACTTGGTTTTAAATTTTAATGTCCTGGGGACATTTGTATGCAATACTTTATGATACACATGACGTGCAATTAACCCACACCATGGGGGTACATTTATAGAAATAAATCTTTAATCCTAATTGGGATTCCTATAAAGAAGAAGTTTAGAATTTATATACACCAGAAGGGTAATATAAAAAAGGGCGTGGCAAGAGACCTTTATGTATTTGTATACTATTGTATATGTAATTTGTCTTGTGGAACATGTTATGTCTGTATATTTCTGTGTACATTTTGGGGGATATATATATATATATATATATATATATATATAAATATTATGCATTGCTGTACTTTTGGTGGGATATAGGGATTTATTATTAGAATTTATATACACCAGTAGACGAGTATTCTATCTCAATAATCGTGGCTGATCATTTCTTTAAATTAATTATTTTATTTAACACGTATAGGAAGTGTCACCTTTAAAGTTCATTTAATTGGATGAGTAATTATTTTAATTATTAATAGTAACTGTGAATGAAATCATTTACCTTCATCAATTTATATACTGCATTTTAAAAGAAACATATGATATAAATTTTATATTTTAATAAATAGTTTAATGGGAGTTTTATTTTGAGGTTAATGATTATTTTAAATTTTCAATTCATTGATGGTGACATAGCAATTATTTTCGTGGATTCAGTTAATATTTTTCAGGTGGCCTTGTTGAGAGGGTATACTTCTTTAGTTAACCATTTAAAAAGGGGAATTATAAATCACTGTTGTTTTTTGTTAGTTTTATTATGAGATAGAATAATAAAATGGGATTGTTAATTATTTAATTCTTGAGTTTTTATTGCAAGTCCCGTCTTACTGGATCCAGCGCAATTTTTAGCTTCTCTAGGCCTTAGCCTAGTTTTAAATAACTTGTAGCCCCTCTTTACAAAAAGAAATATTCTTTTTGTTTTAACTACTCAAAATGAAGTAGGGGTTTCATTTGGTAGCAGAGCGCGCTTACGATGAGGGTCCTGTGGGTGTGACGGGGCTTGCAAACTTAGGAAATATTTTGGAATTTTCACAATGGTAAGTTCAAATTGAACTTAGAAAAATTTTAAAGGCCCTATATCCCAAGGTTGAAAATATTTTGTTAGTTTTAAGGTTTGAAACATATGTATATGTACTTGCCCACCTTGCATAGTGAATAGTGCCACGTGGTAGGAAATTTTAGAAGGGGAAATCCCTGGGCAAGACTTATCGCAGTCGGTGCTTGGTTAGTTTGAGTTTACCTTGCCCATGTTCGGGGAGGTGTTGCCGTTTTTTTGTGATTAGGCGGTATGGCCCGATCGGCAGTCGGTTTCTGCCGATAAATGGTAGCCGGAGGTAACCTAAGAAATGGTTAAAATAAATTTTCGTTGGTCGGTATGTTGTTTTTCGTGTTGTGTGTGTGTCGCATTCCTTTTGTCTGGTGTAATCGAGTGTGAGCTGTTCAGGTAGTGGGCTAGTTCTCGCATCGTTAGGTGGACCCGCAGTCTACTCTTTGGAAGAACAGTACGTGAGTTTTTCTTATTCCAATCTTATTATTGTCAATATGTTTATAGGTGTTAGGTTTTTGTAGGGTGTTGTGTTTTGTTGATAGTGTTTTGTGAATTGTGTAATTCTGGCGGCGCTATGCTTTCAGAAATTGTCTTCCCCCGACCACCGGGAGGAACAGAAATTGCCCCACCCTCTCACCCCAGTTCTCCAGAAATTTTCGGTGATAGATGGATTTAAGGAGGACCAGCTGCTGGTTTTCTTGGTCCTTGTCCTGCAGTTGGCAGCCTATCCGGGTATATCCGATGGGGAGGTCTTGTGCCTTATATACCCGTATTGCCAGGGTACGTTGCAACAGAAGGTCACCAACACTTGGCGTCGGGGCGGCACGGTCGACACTTTTCATGCGGAAGTGTTGGATTACTTCATGTATCCTCCACGACGTTCCCAGCTTAGGCTGGATTGGTTCTATCGTTATCAGGCCGACGGAGAGCCGTTGGGGGATTACGTGCAGGACATACGAAAAGCTGCCCGGGTATTAAGATTAGGGTTGACCGACACCGAAGTCCTAGATATAATTATAGGAGGACTGAATGACCAAGACGGTTCCCGTTTGGGAAAGTTTGGGAATCGTCCAAATAATTTCGCGGAGATGGCCCGGTGTTGTGTTGCTACAAATACGGTCCGACCAAAGGTCGCAGTAATTGTTCCGGTAAATCCATGTCTGCCCAAGGTGGATCCAGAGCCGATAACATCATCATCGCCTACGCCGGAAGATGAGAAGTCACTTGATGGTGGAGCTTTACCATCGTCAGTAGAAGTTAATTTAGACATTGCACATGGACCTGGACAGCTGGATTCCAGGTTGAGTACTGTTGAGGAAGTTGTAGTTGCTGAGAGTGGTGAAGAAGAGGAATCGAAGGAGGAGGCAGAAGAGTGGTCTGCACATGCTACGCAGGGGAGTATAAGTGTAAGTGTTAGGGAGGCTGCAAGTGTTTCTGAGGTCGCGGATGGACTAGGGGATGTCCAGTCTGCAAGTGTGGTAGAAGTAGATGAGGTAGAAGTTGGGGAGAAACTGGGTGGCAGCGTTGTAGAGTTTGGGGGTGAGAATGATGTAGTGTGTGAAGATGTGCAGACGCTTTCTGTAAGTATTGTTGAGGATTCCGAGGAGTGGAAAGAAGTTCCAGGGGGACCAGGTGAGCAACTAGAAGATGAAGATGTGCAGTGTCGTGATGATGATTTGGATTATGTAGAGGAAGAAAAGGAAGAGGTGGAAGAAATAGAACCAGAAGCAATTGTAGAAGAGAAGAAGATAGAAGTAGAGGAGTTAGAGGTTGAGGATAATCCAAATCGGGGTAAACGTAGAAAGGTAAGCTACCTTGATTATAATTTACATGAAATAAATCGGTACTGCTCTACACAAGATAGTTTCTCAGAGAGTTGTGTCCACAAGGAACGGGTTCCTAAAGTTCGTCATAAAAGGGTGAGACAAAGCGGTTAACGGGTAGCGGGTAGATGTTCCCCACAGTCCCAGTGGTGTACATCTACTTCAGGGTTGCGCCCCTGCCTCCGCGAGCCTTGGTTTTCTCCACCTATCCTTATTACCGGAGGGAACCATGTCCTTTACCTTAGTCCTAGCTGTTGAACTTTCAATGATCCTTGCCCTTTTCATCTTCCCAATTTTCCTACCCCTCCCCTCAGAAAACAAAGTAAAAACCAAAAAACAAATAAAAAATAAAAATTAGAAAAGGAAAAAGAAAATATATCCGAGAGGAGTTAGAGAGAAGTTAGTTGGAAGAGTGGTGACTACGTGGGTAGTGAGTTTAGTGTCGTTTTCATTTTTCTTTGTTGTAGTTTGTCGTTGATTTTGTAGAGTCCAGGCCATGCCGCATTCCCTAGTTGATTTCTGTTGTAGCTATTTTTGATTAAGTGTAGGTTGTTCGACGTGGCCGTACTGAAGCAAATCCCCCTCGTTAGTTCTGCAGTATTGAAGACCAAGTGAAGGGATTGATGTTCGCGTGCCCTCGATGCGGTTTTCTCTGTCCGGCTAATAGGGGCCGTCCGCCCTAGTATAGGGATGTTTTTTTTTAACAACCAGTTAGATATGTCAAGGATATGTGATGCCTTGTTTTAGCATATGGCTGGTCAGTCCATATGTGGACAATAAAGTTATGGGCGCTCACATGCCAAGGTATTAGTTACCTTGTTTTGGTCTTCGGACGCGTGTGTGAGTGGCAGCAGGAGGAGTAGGTGGTGGTCACCAGAGAGTGTGACGTATTGGGGCGGTCCTGTGGGGTTGGTCTGGCGGAGAGGGTCGCATGAGGATGGTTGCATTGGCGTTGAGTTTTCCAATCCAGTAAGAAAGGGGGGGGGTAGTTGTTGTCCTGAGTAGGTATCAAGTTGGGCCTCAGTCAGTGGGCGAGCCTCAGGAGATCGGAAGATGCATACAAGAATCTTTCTTTTGTCTTTAGCTCTCTCTCTTGTGCTGTATGCGGACTCTGATCAGGTCAGCATGCAGCACCCGCACACTTACATAATACATATCTTCTTTCGTCTCTTTCGTTTTCCTTTTGATTTCTGTTCTCCTGAGAGCAAGCTCAGCTGAGCCAACCCAACCACGACGTCCACTGGTATCTTTTGGGGACAGGTACACTGCAGGGTACCCTCCTGGCCTTTAACGTTGGGGCAACTATGTTGCCCTTTTGGGGTGAGGGTGTGCTGAGTCAAAAGATTCAGCGCGAGTTCAGTAAATTTTTTCGGCAGTTTTGACGTTATCGGCAGTATGAAATTTAAGGCAGTAATTAGTGCTGCGCTCTACCTGTGTTTAGGAAAAATTAATAGTTTAGACAACGGCGGTCGGGGGGCGGCACTTGCCGACTCTCGGTGGTACGAAAATTCCCGTGCTGCTCCCTGGCGTTAATTGCGGTACGCAAACGAGACCATGCCGAATTATCTAAGTTTTTGTCTAACAAAATTCTTCAGGGTTGACGGACGCTTTTTCTCTTCGGTGGAGAGGAAGGAATTCCAACTACAACAAAATTATAACTATGTCTAGATAAATTTCTCTTCACGACTGCGGTGAGTTTTGATTTCATTATATTAATTATATACTAAATTTTTAAAGGAGAAAACGTTTTTTAGTAAGCTTGAGTAAGCGTGCCCACTTGTTGAATCATGCATGGTGAGAGACGTAATTGTTCGTAAAGTTTTTATAAACCAATAAAACTTGATTATTGGAGTGTCAGAATCTCGGCTTTAATACCTAAAGTACAATAACCACAATATATTTAATTTTGCACTTTCATTAACGTGGATGTAACGAGATTCGGTTGAGCACTTAACCTGTTACACAATGTGTCGTCATTAAGTGGTATAAGGTTTTGCTACAATGACAGTAAAACTTTATACATATATAATTGGGAACTTACTCAGGCACGTTTTAAACGTAAATCATGTCTCATTCAAAGTAGTAGTATTCTCAGATTCTATGGAGTAAAAAACTATGTGTTTTAAATAAATTCTTCGCCACGTGGTAACCTCAATTTCACTCAAAGTAATAAGTTCATAAGATGTTACAGAGCCAAGATAAATTATTATATTGCAAAAGCAACTCACATTCAGTGAGGTTCAAGTTATAAAGCGTTATAAAGAATCATTGTTAGAGAATTTTTTTAAGTAAGGCATGTTGGCCAAAATAATGTTACAAAGTTTTATTATGTACAACACAACTAGGTGTTGTTTTTATTTATGTATTTTGGAGGGTGTCCAAACAGTGGGGGCATTTGTGTGTGGTCTCTCACTAAAAATGTAATGTGTGAACAGGGTTCACCGAATAGAGACAAGTCCTGCTACACGACTGAAAGAATGACATCCTAAAAGCTCCACACTCGACACCGAAGAGAATAAGACCACAACAACATGCCAATCATGAGATCGCCACGCTACAAATAAGAGATCATCCTTCTGGGCACATATAAGCAGGTGAAAAATATCCATTTATTATTCACACGTAGAATCAACATGGCACCAGTTATACATAATCATCAGTTTTTACCGTTCAAGTATACATTCATTTGGATCCCCAACTGATGGGACAGTTTAGTGTGAACACTAAGAATTAATTGCAAAATTTCAATACATGTATAGTAAATTGTCAGTTCAGAGACTGACATGTCTACAACACAGCATCCAACTTAGATTTCCACTCATTTCTTTATAGGGCTTTCGCTACAGATTTAAAGTCAGTTTTGTTATTAGTAATTTTCTCAAGTTTAATTTACTAGGCATAAAAACATATATTTTCTCTTATTTTTAAAATCAGGTTATGTCATTTGTATAAAAAGATTACTGGGGAGGTAGGTGTTATTTTAAATTAGTTTCAACCAAGCTGTGCCTGTCGAAACACTTTTCAACTTGTTTGTCGAAACAAGGTTGTTGAGACTGGTTATAAGTTGAAGAAACATGTCCGTCTCTGACACACAAATGTATTTTTTTATATAAGGTGCTAATATGGTGCAATTTTTCTCTTTTCATTAATTGGCCCTATTTTAGTCTATATAAATTCTTTATATTAATCATGGTAACTGGGGGGCGTTAATTATTTTAAACAATTTTTATTTCTCACCTTAATTAAGTATTTTAGCACTTAGCCACTTAGGCACTTGGTTTTAAATTTTAATGTCCTGGGGACATTTGTATGCAATACTTTATGATACACATGACGTGCAATTAACCCACACCATGGGGGTACATTTATAGAAATAAATCTTTAATCCTAATTGGGATTCCTATAAAGAAGAAGTTTAGAATTTATATACACCAGAAGGGTAATATAAAAAAGGGCGTGGCAAGAGACCTTTATGTATTTGTATACTATTGTATATGTAATTTGTCTTGTGGAACATGTTATGTCTGTATATTTCTGTGTACATTTTGGGGGATATATATATATATATATATATATATATATATATATAAATATTATGCATTGCTGTACTTTTGGTGGGATATAGGGATTTATTATTAGAATTTATATACACCAGTAGACGAGTATTCTATCTCAATAATCGTGGCTGATCATTTCTTTAAATTAATTATTTTATTTAACACGTATAGGAAGTGTCACCTTTAAAGTTCATTTAATTGGATGAGTAATTATTTTAATTATTAATAGTAACTGTGAATGAAATCATTTACCTTCATCAATTTATATACTGCATTTTAAAAGAAACATATGATATAAATTTTATATTTTAATAAATAGTTTAATGGGAGTTTTATTTTGAGGTTAATGATTATTTTAAATTTTCAATTCATTGATGGTGACATAGCAATTATTTTCGTGGATTCAGTTAATATTTTTCAGGTGGCCTTGTTGAGAGGGTATACTTCTTTAGTTAACCATTTAAAAAGGGGAATTATAAATCACTGTTGTTTTTTGTTAGTTTTATTATGAGATAGAATAATAAAATGGGATTGTTAATTATTTAATTCTTGAGTTTTTATTGCAAGTCCCGTCTTACTGGATCCAGCGCAATTTTTAGCTTCTCTAGGCCTTAGCCTAGTTTTAAATAACTTGTAGCCCCTCTTTACAAAAAGAAATATTCTTTTTGTTTTAACTACTCAAAATGATGTAGGGGTTTCAATACGAGGCACATATTTTTATTTCATTTTTTATTTTGTATTAATTTTTTATTTAAATTTTATATAATTCGAAAAAGATAGGCAAAATAACTGTGTAGCCTTGGCGAAACCTGGTCAGTATGGCAATAAAAAAACCCAAGGAAATGTCAAAAAACGCGTTATTGCTTTTTAAATATGGCTTAACCTCATTTAAAGCTAAACCTCATTTTTCCTATCTTTCATATTTTTCAAATAACTCGAAAATTAATGCATAGAAAAAAAATTAAAAAATTATATAAGCTTTGTAGCAGATAATCTTCAAACTGTTTTCGAATTTTTTACCTTACCAAAAATGAAATGTAATCCACTGGAATTGAAAACAATGTATCTTATACTTCTATGAATGTCAAGTCTCATTTTTATTAGCGTTTATTTGATCAATAATAACATGAAAAAATTAAAACTGACCATGAATTATATCAAAAAATAAATACGAATACAAGCTGTAATTGTGTTTTTTTTCAACTGTTACTAACATTAAATTTCAAATTTCATAGGTATTGCAGGGAATTAAGGCAAACAACATACGCTAATGACGTATTTGTACACGCTCGCAGCTGACGTAATAGAACAAAATTCAAAAAAATTATATGCAATGATTATAGAGGTATACTCTTCGACAAAAGAACCTCAATAACGTTCAAACTTAAAAATTTAATGAATAACGGTCGAATTTCTACCTCTGGGCGACCACTAGTCTGTTTAATTTTGTGTCAGTGATCTTTATAAGATTATGTAGTACCAGTACCCTTTACTTTCAAGCTTAATTTGTTTTAGTATTTAATTTAGTATGTGCAGTAAAAGAATTCCACTTTATAATAATAAAGTATAATAATGTAATTTTTAGTGTCTGTAAATGGGAACCCAGCATATTAACCTGCTAGGTGTAGCATTTGAGCCACTCTGCTTTACATTGAATTTATTTTTTGGGATTATAAAATAAAAAGTATTATTTTTAAGTGTATTTGTTTTTGTGTTTCCTTTCTGTTTGTGCGTTTATACAGGAACACTACATTTTGCCACCAGTAATGCAGATTGAACATTAGAAGTGCTTCAAATGGTAATTAAGTGACAACAAAAAGTGATAACAATTGCAAACAAATTATTTCATTGGCTAATACAGCTCATTAACACATTTTGGATTAAACATAAACATATGCCTGTAAGCAATATTCACTACATATTGATACGAGCAATCCACACTCCAAATACCAACAACTAGTATAGGAACATCTGTAGCAATTAAATGATTTTGGGAGGCTTTACATATAGAGATCCTCATTACATTTAATAACCTCACAAACCTCTCAACATCCTACCAATGTCAAGATTGAGGCTGCAAAAGAAAAGAAATAGAATAACTGTGACTCATATCACTGTAAACAACTTAAAATGCAATGTACTGAGATACATGTACTCCCTCCTAATGCTATCAATCCTGAGACTGGTTTCTACCTGACTGCACATACCCATGGTTCCTTGGTATGTGAAGATTAATATGATACTGATTCTGTGGAGTACAACTAAAAGACTATTCAGCAATGATACCGATAGCTTGGCAGACTGGGTAGGGATGAGAAAGTAGGGAGCAAAAGTTTGTGAAGATTAAACATAGATAACTTGTGAAAATATAAGAATTACAAACACATTGTGGTCAATAATCAAAGTGAGTAAATAATCAGAATAATCAATAACCTTAATTCAAAGCATTTTCAAGGTGAAGCAGAACAGTTGGTAACAACAGGCAATTGTGAATTGCATAACTTCATAATATTAACCAAGGGTGAAAATTATGCATTCCTTGTGTTGCTTAAATTAATAAGCATCACCTACAGTACTGCCCAGGGTCATGGAAAAAAATATGTAAACAGTCTGAAGCCACTCATTTATGAATTGTTTGAGTTTGTGCAAATTGTTAAGCACTTATTTGTTTATAAACCAATCAGTAAATTTATTGACTTAGTAATTCTTAATGTTTATGGATAATAAGTGTGTAACAGTTAATTTTATTTATTATGAATATCATAAAGGAGAATTGCTTGTATTAAATATGATTTTCAGTAATTTAATTATAGAAAAAATATAAAATATTTTGTTGTTATTGTTAATAAAATTACTGTTTCTAAGCAGCAAAAATGAAAGAAAATGTTTATTTAAATCAAATTGAAACTGAGTCAGAAATTTTATTGGTGAGTCTGCATGTAGTTTTCTCATGGCATTTATTCTTTATGAAATACTTGAGCTAAGTGGAATTTTAACATTATGGTTGTCTCAACTAAACACAGGTGTAATTTTAACATTATGGTTGTCTCAACTAAACACAGGCAAACATACAGACTGGGAAGGATGTGAACATTACATGCCTATGTGTGATTCAAGGAGAATGCAAGGTGTGCGCTTGCATTACCTTCAGTTTCATATTCCCTCTCTCTCTCTCTCTCTCTCTCTCTCTCTCTCTCTCTCTCTCTCTCTCTCTCTCTCTCACACACACACACACACACACACACACACACACACACACACACACACACACACACACACACACAGCTTTGTTGTTTTAATTGTGGCAATAGTAAAATTTTCCATTTAAATATTTCACATTGGAGAAAAGTAAACCTAGAAATGAATCTACTCCAGTGACATCAAAAATTAAATGATAGTACTGAGGTTTTACAATTATGAAAAGATGATAGTACATCTTACATTAACAATTTCAATAAACATTTTAATACATTAAAAATTTGTCTTTTTTTATTTAAATATTGTGACACATTATGCAATGTCAAATTAACATACGAGGTTTGATCAAAAAGTATGTGCAATTTTGCAATTTCCACTGCTACAAATGTCCGATTAAAAAACTGTTTTTATGTTGTTGAACAAATGTAAATCAAAATCAAAAGACAAAAGATGAACAAAGTTTGGCATGAGGAGTTTGTATCAAACACAGTTTGGTAATTCTCAAATGAAAAATTTTACCTTCTCCACATCTGTCCTAAGGTAGTGGTCGGCAGTGAAAACTGCTATCACAAATTCCTTAGCTGAAGAGGCGAATTGAAGCCGAAACAGAGACAAGCAAAAGTAACCAGAGCGCAATGCTCAAAGAATATATTTGTGTTTGTCAATGCAATCTTGTCTCTGTTTCGGCTTCAATTCGCCTCTTCAGCTAAGGAAGTTGTGATAGCAGTTCTCACTGCCGACCACTACCTTAGGACAGATGTGGAGAAGGTAAAATTTCTCGTTTGAGAATTACCAAACTGTGTTTTTATGTGTTGTTGGCAGAGGCGTAGCTGGGGGGGGGGGGCAAGAGGGCAACTGCCCCGGGCAGCACAGCCAGGAGGGCAGCAAAGTGAGCATTGACTTGAAAAAATGGTTTTCAGTTTATAAAACTACAAACAACTTGTTTCTTTGATATGACTATTCCTTAACAGCTACAGGAATATAAGATTTACTTAATATAAGACTAAGAAATACAACAAGTTTTAAAGAATTTAAAACTTTTATTAAAGGAGAATCGAACCCTGAGTGTCAAAATATTACAATTAACAAGGAATCAACTTGCGATCATAAAATGGATGTTGTTAGCCACGAGGCTGTTGATAAATACAGTAAAGTTAATGACATGAATACTTCAAACTGGGAAAGTGTCAAAGTACAGTTACAAGATTCATTCGGTTCCAGTACCATGGATGACGTTGCATCGTGCAGTCTTGAAATTACAGGCGATGAAGGACAGAACATTACCACCAACAATGTAAACCATGTTCCCGGTACTTCTCTACAAGATATGGGAGCTTGGCCAAGCGAGAAATCTCAATCCTTCCGAGATATAATGGTACATAGAGGAACATCTAAGTTGCAGAACAAGGACAGCCATTTTCCTGAAGATGAAGCTGGACGATCGTTAAACAAGTATTGGTTTGATAAATCCGTGCAAAATGGCGAACGGGTAACATTTGGATATGTTTTTCTCCAAATAAAAATTTTCTATTTTACTTTTGTTGCACTTTATTTTCACAAAAAAACCATTAAAGAAGCCATTTAAATAGTAAAAATGGGGTTTTGTCGTGGGCAAAGTTAAATCCAAGTATTCAGGATTATGAAAATAGTCCTGTTCATCGCTCTGCTTTTTTGAATGAAAGGAATTGGAACGTTCTTTAAACAAAGGGGGACTTATTGATGATCTATACCAGGAACAAATGAGTAAAGCAGCTAGGTCATGGAAAGACATCCTACAGTACAAACTCTTGCACAACAAAATCTGGCACTGAGAGGACATCAGGAGTCAATTACTAATGATCCAAAGCCTGGAAATTTTCTGGCTTTGTTAAAACACTTGGCTAAATATGACCCTGTCATAAGATCTCATTTGGATTCGGTTTCTCGTAAATCAGGGTGCATATTGTATGTTTTGCCAACTATTCAAAATGAAATTAGAAGCCTGTTAGGAGAAAGAATGCGCAAATATATTATTACTGCATGTAAGAAAGCGAAGAACTTTAGTATTATATTCAAATGCAAATTCAAATAGAATCAAATAATATTTTGTATACAGCATTGATTTGTAGAGTACACAAGACCTATTGTTTTTGGTGAAGATCGGTTAAGGGAAAGGGGTAGTTTACCGGCAACATTTGTTTTTATCAAGAGTAATTTTTTCCTATGGCAAACGATAACAGCCGCAAATTCAAACAGAATCAACTAGTCTTTTTCATACCTTTTTTAATTATACCAAGCTCAATGTGTGTTGATTTTGTTGAAGATCGGTTAAGGGAATGGGGTAGTTTACCGGCAACCTTTTATGTTTTAACAAGGGTAATGTTTTCTATGACGAACGATAACTGCCATAAATTCAAACAGAATCAACTACTCTATTGCATATCTTTTTGACTTATACAGAACTCAAGGTCTGTTGATTTTGTTGAAGATCGGTTAAGGGAAAGGGGTAGATAAACAGCAACGTTTTATATTTTAACAAGGGTATTTAATATGGCAAACGATAAGAGCCGCAAATTCAAACAGAATCGAATAATTTTTTACTTACAGTCCTGAATTGTAGAGTACTCAAGACCTATTGTTTTTGGTGAAGATCGGTTAAGGGAAAGGGGTAGTTTACCAGCAACATTTTTTTATCAAAGGGTAATATTTTTTCTATGGCAAACGATAACAGCCGCACATTCAAACAGAATCAAATAATGTTTTGCATACAGTCCTGAATTGTAGAGGACTGAAAGTCTGTTAATTTTGGTGATGATCGGTTTAGAGAAAGGGGTAGTTTACCGGCAACGTTTTATGTTTTAACAAGGGTAATTTTTTCTATGACGAACGATAACTGCCGTAAATTCAAAAACAATCAAATATTATTTTGCACACCTTCCTAAATTGTAGAGAGCTCAAGGCCTGTTGATTTTGGTGAATATCGGTAAAGGGAAAGGGGTAGTTTACCGGATTCATGTTATGTTGTAACAAGAGAAATGTTTTCATGACGAACGATAACTGCCGCAAATTGAACAGAATCAAATATTTTTTTGCATGCATCCCTGCATTGTAGAGGACTAAAGGTCTATTGATTTTGGTGAAGATCGGTTTAGAGAAATGGGTAGTTTACCTCTAACGTTTTATGTTTTAACAAGAGTAAAGTACTTAATTTTGATAAATAAATTATCTTGATAAGAAGCTCATAATAATCCACTGTAGAAACGTAGCTGAAATACCTATAAATGAAGAGGTTAGGTGAACAGGGTGGGGGTATTTTTCTATAAATGAAAATTATAGTTGAAGGGGGAGGGGAGAATTTTGTATGTGTACTACGTTATCGGCAACAAAGAAGTAGTTCTTTGTTAAAATTGCTTCCCAGGCTGTTTAGCCGTAGTCCAAAGTTTTCTGTAAAACCAGACGTTTCGGCAGTGCCATCGACTTCCATCTAAGTGACAATCAACTGCGAAAACGTGAGGTGGTATACGTTAGTGACCACAGAACTGTGGTTTCAGGCTGAAGCAATAAGTAGAAAGAAGTAGTTTCTATGGAAATATTTCATTTCGATTATGATTTTAAATATAAATCTTAGAACATGGAAGTCCTGTATGGTTCTCCATACCGATTTTTACTTCCATGTTCCTTACGGAAATGGAAGTATGGGGATGGCAAAAAAAATCGTGTTCAAAAAGAGATTATTGCAGATTCTGATTGTACGACACTGAAAACATGAAAAAAGTCATTTTTCGAAAAGTGTCTGTGTGTCTGTCTGTCTGTCTGTAGATTTTGTTTCTATGGCAAACGATAACAGCCGCAAATTCAAACAGAATCAACTACTCTATTGCATACCTTTTTGACTTATACAGAACTCACGGTCTGTTGATTTTGTTGAAGATCGGTTAAGGGAAAGGGGTAGTTTACAAGCAACGTTATATATTTTAACAAGGGTATTTATTATGGCAAACGATAAGAGCCGCAAATTCAAACAGAATCAAATAATGTTTTGCATACAGTCCTGATCTGTAGAGTACTCAAGACCTATTGATTTTGGTGAAGATCGGTTAAGGGAAAGGGGTAGTTTACCGGCAACAGTTTTTTTTAATCAAGGGTAATTTTTTTTATGGCAAACGATAAGAGCCGCAAATTCAAACAGAAACAAATAATTTTTTGCATACAGCCCTGAATTGTAGAGTACTCAAGACCTATTGTTTTGGTGAAGATCGGTAAAGGGAAAGGAGTAGTATACCTGCAACTTTTTATGTTTTAAAAGGGTATTTTCTATGGCAAACGATAAGAGCCGCAAATTAAAACAGAATCAAATAATGTTTTGCATACAGCCCTGATTTGTAGAGTACTCAAGGCCTAGTGTTTTAGGTGAAGATCGGTTAAGGGAAAGGGGTAGTTTACCAGCAACGTTTTCTTATCAAAGGTAATATTTTTTATATGGCAAACGATAACAGCCGCAAATTCAAACAGAATCAAATAATTTTTTGCATACAGCCCTGAATTGTAGAGTACTCAAGACCTCTTGCTTTTGGTGAAGATCGGTTAAGGGAAAGGGGTAGTTTACCAGCAACGTTTTTTTATCAAGGGTAATATTTTTTATATGGCAAACGATAACAGCCGCAAATTCAGTACAGATTCAAATAATGTTTTGCATACAGCCCTGAATTGTAGAGGACTGAAGGTCTGTTAATTTTGGTGATGACTGGTTTAGAGAAAGGGGTAGTTTACCTGCAACATATTATGTTTTAACATGGGTAATTTTTTCTATGACGAACGATAACTGCCGTAAATTCAAAGACAATCAAATATTTTTTTGCATACGTTCCTAAATTGTAGAGACCTCAAGGCCTGTTGATTTTGGTGAATATCGGTAAAGGGAAAGGGGTAGTTTACCGGAAACATGTTATGTTGTAACAAGAGAAATGTTTTCATGACGAACGATAACTGCCGCAAATGGAAACAGAATCAAATATTTTTTTGCATGCATCCCTGAATTGTAGATGACTGAAGGTCTATTGATTTTGGTGAAGATCGGTTTACAGAAACGGGTAGTTTACCTGCAACATTTTATGTTTTAACAAGAGTAAAGTACTTAATTTTGATAAATAAAGTATCTTGATAAGAAGCTCATAATAATCCACTGTAGAAACGTAGCTGAAATATCTATAAATGAAGATGTTAGGTGATCGGGGTGGGGGTAATTTTCTATAAATGAAAATTATTGTTGAGGGGGAGGGGAGAATTTTGTATGTGTACTACGTTATTGGCAACAAGGAAGTAGTTATTTGTTAAAATTCCTTCCCGGGCTGTTTAGCCGTAGTCCAATGTTTTCTGTGAAACCAGACTTTTCGGCAATGCCATCGACTTTCATCTCAGTGAAAATCGAGTGCGAAAACGTGAGGTGGTATACGTTAGTGACCACATTACTGTGGTTTAAGGCTGAAGCAATAAGTAGAAAGAAGTAGTTTCTATGGAAATATTTCATTTTGAATATGATTTTAAATATAAATCTTAGAACATGGAAGTCCTGTATGGTTCTCCATACCGATTTTACTTCCATATTCCTTAAGGAAATGGAAGTATGGTGAAGGCAAAAAAAATCGTGTTAAAGATTATTGCAGATTCTGATTTTACTACACTCAAAACATGAAAAAAAGTCGTTTTTCAAAAAGTGTGTGTCTGTGTGTGTGTCTGTCTGTGTGTCTATCTGTGTGTCTGTCTGTCTGTAGATTTTTTTCTATGGCAAACTATAACAGCCGCAAATTCAAACAGAATCAACTACTCTATTGCATACCTTTTTGACTTATACAGAACTCAAGGTCTGTTGATTTTGTTGAAGATCGGTTAAGGGAAAGGGGTAGTTTACCGGCAACATTTTATGTTTTAACAAGGGTATTTCCTATGGCAAATGATAACAGCCGCAAATTCAAACAGAATCAAAAGATTATATTTATACAGCCCTAAATTGTAGAGTTCTCAGAACCTATTGTTTTTGGTGAAGATCGGTTAAGGGGAAGGGGTAGTTTACCAGCAACGTTTTTTTATCAAGCGTATTTTATATGGCAAACGATAACAGCCGCAAATACAAACAGAATCAAATAATTTTTTGCATACATCCCTGAATTGTAGAGACTCAAGGACTTTCCATTTTGGTGAAGATCGGTTAAGGGGAAGGGGTAGTTTACCAGCAACCTTTTACGTTTTAACAACAGTAAAGTACTTGAAAATTCATTTAAACTTTTTCAAACAATGGTAATTGTTAAAAATAAAATAATTTTGTTGCCAGGCAATAAAATTATAATTTTTTCATTTTAATGTAAATTATGTATGAGTTAATATACTTGTATAAAATAATATATCGTTCGTGGCAGGTAAGCATATCTCAGTTATGTAATGTTTACGTTTCCATTTTATTATTATGACTACAGTAATAAAAAGGCAGGGAAGACACACACACACACACACACACACACACACACACACACACACACACACACACACACACACACACACACACACACACACACACAATTCGCGTTTTTTCTGGCCTCACTCATGTTTTTTCTTACATTTGCACGCTTTTTAAAAGGAAAGTGCTGAAACCCACACCAACATAACGCGTGCAAGCCGAAAAAATGGACATCAATTTGCTTCCTGTGGATCGCTGGGCAGTGTAACTGCACGTGTTTACAGAGGAACGATTCATAGACAGACTTTTCATCTTTAGGGAAAGAACCCTCTGCAAGATGCTGAGGGTCCATGAGTGACTTCGGAGCGTTCCTTCTTTTTCGCGTGTTTGTTCTGTGAAACATACACTGTAGATTCGCAGCTTTACTCTAAGCAACGCTCAATAGGAAATGTTGAAAATTTTAATCCACGGTGTACCCTCATTCACACTAAACCTGCTCTGATGTTTTAATTACGGACATCATAATATTAAAACTTTGGGAACTTGAGCACTACTTAATGGAGATCAATCATTAACTTATACAAGCCATTAATTTTATGTGTGTGTGTGTGTGTGTGTGTGTGTGTGTGTGTGTGTGTGTGTGTGTGTGTGTGTGTGTGTGTGTGTGTGTGTGTGTGTGTGTGTGTACAACGTTATCGGCAACAAAGTAGTTTTTGTTAAAATTCCTTCCCGGGATGTTTGGCCGTAGTCCAATGTTTTCTACAAAACCAGACGTTTCGGCAATGCCATCGACTTCCATCATCAGTGAAAATCGAGTGCGATAATGTGAGGTGGTATATGTTAGTGACCACAGTACTGTGGTTAAGGCTGAAGCAGTAAGTAGAAAGAAGTAGTTTCTATGGTAATATTTCAATTCGAAAATTATTTAAATATAAATCTTAGAATATGGAAGTCATGTATGGTTCTCCATACCGATATATTACTTCAATGTTCCTTAAGGAAATGGAAGTATGGGGATGGCAAAAAAAAATCGTGTTCAAAAAAGAGATTATTGCAGATTCTGATTGTACTACACTCAAAACATGAAAAAACTCATTTTTTGAAAAGTGTGTGTGTGTGTGTGTGTGTGTGTGTGTGTGTGTGTGTGTGTCTGTCTGTCTTGTGTGTGTGTCTGTCTGTCTATCTGTAGTTTTTTTTCTATGGCAATCGATAACAGCCGCAAATTCAAACAGAATAAAATAATGTTTTGCATACAGTCCTGATCTGTAGAGTACTCAAGACCTATTGATTTTGGTGAAGATCAGTTAAGGGAAAGGGGTACTTTACTGGCAACGGTTTTCTTAATCAAGGTTAATTTTTTTTATGGCAATCGATAACAGCCGCAAATTCCAACAGAATCACGCAATTTTTTGCATACAGCCCTGATTTGTAGAGTACTCATGACCTATTGGTTTTGGTGAAGATCGGTTAAGGGAAAGGGGTAGTTTACCAGCAACGTTTTATATTTTAACAAGGGTATATATTATGGCAAATGATAAGAGCCGCAAATTCAAACAGAAACAAACAATGTTTTGCATACAGTCCTGATCTGTAGAGTACTCAAGACCTATTGATTTTGGTGAAGATCGGTTAAGGGAAAGGGGTAGTTTACCGGCAACATTTGTTTTTATCAAGAGTAATTTTTTCTAATGGCAAACGATAACAGCCGCAAATTCAAACAGAATCAACTAGTCTTTTTCATACCTTTTTTAATTATATCAAGCTCAATGTGTGTTGATTTTGTTGAAGATCGGTTAAGGGAATGGGGTAGTTTACCGGCAACCTTTTATGTTTTAACAAGGGTAATGTTTTCTATGACGAAATTAACTGCCGTAAATTCAAACAGAATCAACTACTCTATTGCATACCTTTTTGACTTATACAGAACACAAGGTCTGTTGATTTTGTTAAAGATCGGTTAAGGGAAAGGGGTAGATAACCAGCAATGTTTTATATTTTAACAAGGGTATTTATTATGGCAAACGATAAGAGCCGCAAATTCAAACAGAATCGAATAATTTTTTGCATACAGTCCTGATCTGTAGAGTACTCAAGACCTATTGGTTTTGGTGAAGATCGGTTAAGGGAAAGGGGTAGTTTACCAGCAACGTTTTTTTATCAAGGGTAATATTTTTTCTATGGCAAACAATAACAGCCGCAAATTCAAAACAGAATCAAATAATGTTTTGCATACAGCCCTGAATTGTAGAGGACTGAAGGTCTGTTAATTTTGGTGACGATTGGTTTAGAGAAAGGGGTAGATTACCGGCAACGTATTATGTTTTAACAAGGGTAATTTTTTTTATGACGAACGATGACTGCCGTAAATTCAAAGACAATCACATATTTTTTTGCATACCTTCCTAAATTGTAGAGAGCTCAAGACCTGTTGATTTTGGTGAATATCGGTAAAGGGAAAGGGGTAGTTTACTGGAAACATGTTATGTTGTAACAAGAGAAATGTTTCCATGATGAACGATAACTGCCGCAAATTGAAACAGAATCAAATATTTTTTTGCATGCATCCCTGCATTGTAGAGGACTGAAGGTCTATTGATTTTGGTGAAGATTGGTTTACAGAAACGGGTAGTTTACCTGCAACGTTTTATGTTTTAACAAGAGTAAAGTACTTAATTTTGATAATAAAGTATCTTGATAAGAAGCTCATAATTATCCACTGTAGAAACGTAGCTGAAATATCTATAAATGAAGAGGTTAGGTGAACGGGGTGGGGGTTATTTTCTATAAATGAAAATTATAGTTGAAGGGGGAGGGGAGAATTTTGTATGTGTACTACGTTATCGGTAACAAAGAAGTAGTTCTTTGTTAAAATTCCTTCCCGGACTGTTTAGCCATAGTCCAATGTTTTCTGTAAAACCAGACTTTTCGGCAATGCCATCGACTTTCATCTCAGTGAAAATCGAGTGCGAAAACGTGAGGTGGTATACGTTAGTGACCACAGTACTGTGGTTTAAGGCTGAAGCAATAAGTAGAAAGAAGTAGTTTCTATGGAAATATTTCATTTCGAATATGATTTTAAATATAAATCTTAGAACATGGAAGTCCTGTATGGTTCTCCATACCGATTTTACTTCCATATTCCTTAAGGAAATGGAAGTATGGTGATGGCAAAAAAAATTCGTGTCCGAGATTATTGCAGATTCTGATTGTACTACACTCAAAACATGAAAAAAAGTCGTTTTTTGAAAAGTGTGTGTGTGTGTGTGTGTGTCTATCTGCGTGTCTGTCTGTCTGTAGATTTCTTTCTATGGCAAACGATAACATCCGCAAATTCAAACAGAATAATATAATGTTTTGCATACAGCCCTGAATTGCAGAGTTCTCAAGATCTATTGTTTTTGGTGAAGATCGGTTAAGGGAAAGGGGTAGTTTACCAGCAACGTTTTATGTTTTAACAAGGGTATTTTATATGGCAAATGATAACAGCCGCAAATTCAAACAGAATCAAAAGATTATTTGCATACAGCCCTAAATTGTACAGTTCTCAAGACCTGTTGTTTTTGGTGAAGATCGGTTAAGGGGAAGGGGTAGTTTACCAGCAACATTTTTTTATCAAGCGTATTTTCTATGGCAAACGATAACAGCCGCAAATACAAACAGAATCAAATAATTTTTTGCATACGTCGCTGAATTGTAGAGATCTCAAGGACTTTCCATTTTGGTGAAGATCGGTTAAGGGGAAAGGGGTAGTTTACCTGCAACCTTTTACGTTTTAACAACAGTAAAGTACTTGAAAATTCATTTAAACTTTTTCAAACAATGGTAATTGTTAAAAATAAAATAATTTTGTTGCCAGGCAATAAAATTATAATTTTTTCATTTTAATGTAAATTATGTATGAGTTAATGTACACGTATAAAATAATATATCGTTCGTGGCAGGTAAGCATATCTCAGTTATGTAATGTTTATGTTTCCATTTTATTATTATGACTACAGCATTAAAAAGGCAGGGAAGACGCACACACACACACACACACACACACAAAATTCGCGTTATTTCTGGCCTCACTCATGTTTTTTCTTACATTTGCATGCTTTTTAAAAGGAAAGTGCTGAAACCCACACCAACATAACGCATGCAAGCCGAAAAAATGGACATCAATTTGCTTCCTGTGGATCGCTGGGCAGTGTAACTGCACGTGTTTACAGAGGAACAATTCATAGACAGTCTTTTCATTTTTAGGGAATGAACCCTCTGCAAGATGCTGAGGGTCCATGAGTGACTTCGGAGTGCTCCTTCTTTTTCGCGTGTTTGTTCTGTGAAACATACACTGTAGATTCGCAGCTTTACTCTAAGCAACGCTCAATAGGAAATGTTGAAAATTTTAGTCCACGGTGTACCCTCATTCACACTAAACCTGCTCTGATGTTTTAATTACGGACATCATAATATTAAAACTTTGGAAACTTGAGCACTACTTAATGGAGATCAATCATTAACTTATACAAGCCATTAATTTTATGCATATTTTTTTTATATATGTGTACAACGTTATCGGCAACAAAGAAGTAGTTTATGTTAAAATTCCTTCCCGGGATATTTGGCCGTAGTCCAATATTTTCTGTAAAACGAGACTTTTCGGCAGTGCCATCGACTTCCATCTCAGTGAAAATCGAGTGGGAAAACATGAGGTGGTATACGTTAGTGACCACAGTACTGTGGTTTAAGGCTGAAGCAATAAGTAGAAAGAAGTAGTTTCTATGGAGATATTTCATTTCGATTATGACTTTAAATATAAATCTTAGAACATGGAAGTCCTGTATGCTTCTCCATACCGATTTTTACTTCCATGTTCCTTAAGGAAATGGAAGTATGGGGATGGCAAAAGAAAATCCTGTTCAAATAGAGATTATTGCAGATTCTGATTGTACTACACTCAAAACATGAAAAAAGTCATTTTCCGAAAAGTGTCTGTCTGCCTGTCTGTGTGTCTATCTGTCTATCTGTAGATTTTTTTCTATGGCAAAAGATAACAGCCGCAAATTCAAACAGAATCACACAATTTTTTGCATACAGCCCTGATTTGTAGAGTACTCAAGACCTATTGGTTTTGGTGAAGATTGGTTAGGGGAAAGGGGTAGTTTACCAGCGAACGTTTTATATTTTAACAAGGGTATTTATTATGGCAAACGATAAGAGCCGCAAATTCAAACAGAATCAAATAATTTTTTGCATACAGCCCTGAATTGTAGAGTACTCAAGACCTATTGTTTTGGTGATGATCGGGTAAGGGAAAGGGGTAGTTTACCAGCAACGTTTTTTATCAAGGGTAATATTTTTTATATGGCACACGATAACAGCCGCAAATTCAATACAGATTCAAATAATGTTTTGCATACAGCCCTGAATTGTAGAGGACTGAAGGTCTGTTAATTTTGGTGATGATCGGTTTAGAGAAAGGGGTAGTTTACCTGCAACATATTATGTTTTAACATGGGTAATTTTTTCTATGACGAACGATAACTGCCGTAAATTCAAAGACAATCAAATATTATTTTGCATACCTTCCTAAATTGTAGAGACCTCAGGCCTGTTGGTTTTGGTGAATATCGGTAAAGGGAAAGGGGTAGTTTACCTGAAACATGTTATGTTGTAACAAGAGAAATGTTTTCATGACGAACGATAACTGCTGCAAATTGAAACAGAATCAAATATTTTTTTGCATGCATCCCTGCATTGTAGAGGACTGAAGGTCTATTGATTTTGGTGAAGATCGGTTTAGAGAAACGGGTAGTTTACCTGCAACGTTTTATGTTTTAACAAGAGTAAAGTACTTAATTTTGATAAATAAAGTATCTTGATAAGAAGCTCATAATAATCCACTGTAGAAACATAGATGAAATGTCTATAAATGAAGAGGTTAGGTGAACGTAGTGGGTGTAATTTTCTATAAATGAAAATTATAGTTGCAGGGGGAGGGGAGAATTTTGTATGTGTACTACGTTATTGGCAACAAAGAAGTATTTCTTTGTTAAAATTCCTTCCCGGGCTGTTTAGCCGTAGTCCAATGTTTTCTGTAAAACCAGACTTTTCGGCAGTGCCATCAACTTCCATCTCAGTGATAATCGAGTGCGAAAACGTGAGGTGGTATACGTTAGTGACCACAGTTCTGTGGTTTAAGGCTGAAGCAATAAGTAGAAAGAAGTAGTTTCTATGGAAATATTTCATTTTGAATATGATTTTAAATATAAATCTTAGAACATGGAAGTCCTGTATGGTTCTCCATACCTATTTTTACTTCCATGTTCCTTAAGTAAATGGAAGTATGGGGATGGCAAAAAAAAATCGTGTTCGAGATTATTGCAGATTCTGATTGTACTACACTCAAAACATGAAAAAAGTCATTTTTCGAAAAGTGTCTGTGTGTGTGTCTGTCTGTCTATCTGTGTGTCTGTCTATCTGTAGATTTTTTTCTATCGCAAACGATAACAGCCGCAAATTCAAACAGAATCAAATAATTTTTTGCATACAGCCCTGATTTGTAGAGTACTCAAGGCCTATCGTTTTTGGTGAAGATCGGTTAAGGGAAAGGGGTAGTTTACCTGCAACAGTTTTTTTAATTAAGGGTAATTTTTACTTCCATGTTCCTTAAGGAAATGGAAGTATGGTGATGGCAAAAAAAATCGTGTTCGAGATTATTGCAGATTCTGATTGTACTACACTCAAAACATGAAAAAAGTCGTTTTTCGATTAGTGTCTGTGTGTGTGTCTGTGTGTTTGTCTGTCTGTCTGTAGATTTTTTTTTCTATGGCAAACGATAACAGCCGCAAATTCAAACAAAATCAAATAATTTTTTGCATACAGCCCTGATTTGTTGAGTGCTCAAGACCTGTTGTTTTTGGTGAAGATCGGTTAAGGGAAAAGGGTAGTTTACCTGCAACATTTTTTTTTAAATCAAGGGTAATTTGGTTCTATGGCAAACAATAACAGCCGCAAATTCAAACACAATCAAATAATATTTTGCATACAGCCCTGAATTGTAGAGTTCTCAAGACCTGTTGATTTTGGTAAAGATCGGTTATGGGAAAGGGGTAGTTTACCAGCAACATTTTATGTTTTAACAAGGGTATTTTCTATGGCAAACGATAACTGCCGCAAATTCAAAAATAATCCAATTTTTTTTGCATACTGCCCTGAATTATAGAGTTCTCAAGACATATTGTTTTTGGTGAAGATCGGTTAGGGGTAAGGGGTAGTTTACCGGCAATTTTTTATGTTTGAAAAAGGTATTTCCTATGGCAAGCAATAAGAGCTGCAAATTCAAACAGAATCAAATAAGTTTTTGCATACAGCCCTGATTTGTAGAGTACTCAAGACCTATTGTTTTTCGTGAAGATCGGTTAAGGGAAAGGGGTAGTTTACCTGCAACGTTTTATGTTCTAACAAGGGTATTTTGTGTGGTAAACGATAACAGCTGCAAATTCAAGTGAACTTGGTAAATGCGTTTTATCCTTGAGTGTAAGCTATGAGTCTTTTCATAACAGATGACTGAAAACAGAAGGTAGTGGGCTGCTGAGATAAGTATGAAAAAGCACCGAGGCATCACAGAATCGAAATTTTATTCATTACAAGTGATATAAATTAATACAAAAATATTAAAAAATAATCAATGATTGTCTTTGTTGCTGGTATTTCTTACAACATTCTTCCACACAAAGTGCTGCCTTTTCATCACAAACTAGTCAATAATAGCGCGTTTCATGGTACTTTTATATAGACTCTTAATAATGAAGAATGTTTCCATCAGTGTTAGCTGATTATCTGTGTTAGGGCTGTCAAATGTTCAATAAATTTTTCAACCTCACATAGTTTTTTTTTTTTTTAAGGAAACTGAGCATCTGCTTTCAGAGACTTTATGTGATAAATATAAGTTAATTTTACTATATTTTGTAACATACTACTGCTACCTCCAAATGGTGCCCAGGACTATTCCAACAAAGTATGTGTCACAGTCAACATGTTACTGTTACACTCCAGACTTTTTTGTCCACTAGCCCAACCAACTGTCACTGGCTATAAACTGACCAGTACCCCTCCCCCAATCTTTTAACAAAAATGTTAAGTCTTTTCTTGATGTAATGGCCTTATATGCATACATCCTTTCCCCTTACATGTTTGCACCACAAAAAAACATTCTTCAACTTTTAAATATTCACCTTTTTTCATGGTTTTACAAGCCTTAATACCACTTCCAGATGCATGATTATTATACTATTGTTCTATTTCACTTATATTCTCTTTCCAGTCCCCCACAATACTTTTACCTACACACAATTCCAATTCAATTTTCTTAGTTGATTCACCAGAATCTAATCTTAGAATTGCATTAACTTTATCTTCCCCCTACATCTGAGCAAAAATAACATTCATGCACAGATGTGAGAATTACTCACCCTACCAGTGACAGATTGTAATTGTAGCTCCTTAGATTGCATGATATGCACACTTATTATTGCAGGCATTTCTTATGTTATGTGCCCAAGTTCTTCGCAGTTCAAATTTTTTACATGCAAACAGTTTTTTTTGTAACATTTGTAACATTTTGTAAGCAAGCCAGAATACTCAGAGGGCCAAATTATCATGAGCCTACTGTATATATATGGTATTGACTATTATATGGTTGCATTTACTATTATTTACAGTCCTTAATTTTTTAAATCTATTTTCCACACATGAGCGCATAAGCATGCGCACGTGCACACACACATTCAAAATTATACTATTTTCTTGTTGTCTTGTTTTCTTACACACCAAACTTAAACTTTTTCCCAGAAAGTCAGAATTATTACCAGGGAATGAGCAGAGGCTTTTCCATATGAGACAAACGTAGCTCTATATTAGATTATCACACCAGGAACTATATATGAAAATACACATATATTGTAATATGTCATAATGAATTTGACAACAGTTCTTTCTTAATAATTATTTTTAAATACTTTAAAAAATCTAAGAGTACCAGTAATATAAAAAATTGTTATGGAGAACCATATATGACTTCCATGTTCTAAGATTTATACTTAAAATCATTTACTTGAATTCAGTTCGATCATTTCTAAAAAAAATATTCCCACCCTCAAACTATTTTTACCACTTATGGATATTTTGTTATTATGGAGTAGTCATTTAATATAATTTTTACTTCGAGTCACTTTATCCATAAAAGTTAGGTAGGCCTACATTATTCTTAAAAGAAACTGAACTACGCAGATAATCATCCCTCCTCCTCAACTGATCCCCACATTAATGATATTTACATTTTCATAGAGTAATGGTTTTATCATATGTAATTGTTAAGGTATCCTTCAAAATTAAATACTCAAACTTTACTTGATATCAGCAAACTAATTTTCAAAAAATCACCCCCTCCCCCTTCAACTACCCTCTCCATTTATAGATATCTGATTTACTATTTTACAGTGGATTAACGAGACTTCATTTTTGGGACACTTATTTATCAAAATTAAGTACTTTACTCTTGTTAAAACATAAAACAATGCAGGTAAATTACCCCCCCCTTAACCTAACAACATAATTTTTTATATTTACACTTTCATTGAGTAATAGTTTCATTATATGTAATTACTAAGGTATCTTATCCTACAAAATGAAGTATATTATTTGACATCAAAAAGGTAATTTTCAAAAAATTGCCCCCTCTCCTTCAACTACCCTTTTCATTTATAATTATTTCATCTACCTTTCTACAGTGGATTATTATGACCTTCTTTTCGGGATTTTATTGATCAAAATTAACTACTTTACCTTTGTTAAAATGTAAAATGTTGTAGATAAACTACCCCTCCCCCTTAACCGATCTTTACCAAAATCAATAAGCCTCTATAACTCAGGTACATATGCAAAAAATTATTTGATTCTGTTTCAATTTGCGGCAGTTATCGTTCACCATAGAAAAATTCTACATATACACACACATAACAATAATATGTGTTTGTACATTGGCTCTTTTTAAATATATTTATCTCATTATGATTAACTAGTAAGCCTGTGCTCCCTGAGTTGCAGAATTCACCCACTGTTTTGAACGAAGTACATTTATTATTACATACATTTCGTTATTAGACAATTTTCCAGTTTCGAGAAAAAAAACATACATCCCGATTATACTAATATTTCTTTAGTAAGATAACAACTGCAGAGCACACAATCATACAATAAACACAAACACTTGGGAACATTCGGATTTGGGTTACAATTCCTTTTAATCTGATATGCAGTTGGATTTTTGCTTTTAAAAATTTGTGATCTTTTCACTGGTTCCTAGAGTCCAAATATTTTGAAATTTTAAAACTTATCATTACGTTCAGATTTTAGTCAAAATTGCTTGAAATTAATATGCCACACGTGATTTTACCATAAATTTCGTTAATGTTTTAGGGTCTGGTTTAAATTCCCTTTAATTTGATACTTACATGGGATTATGTGATGTTTTTACAGTTCTGACTCAATATCCTATTTTTGGGGTGGTCAATCTAAAAAATAACAAGGTTCTGTAGGATACAGTGTAGACATGTGTGCCAAGTTTTACAAAAATCGGTTGATGCATTATCATAAATTACTGCAAAAGTTATCGTGAAACATACCCCAATTAGTTAGTTAGACAGACAGACAGATAAATGCCATACAATTGAGTTAAACCCTAAGACTCGCTTCCTTTTTCAAAAAATTATAATTTTATTGCCTGGCAATAAATTATTTTATTTTTAACAATTACTGTTTTTTTTTAAATTTTTAATGAATTTTTAAGTACTTTACTCTTGTTAAAATATAAGATTTTGCAGGTAAACTACCCCTCCCCCTTAACTGATCATCACCAAAATCAATAGGCCTTGAGTACTCTACAATTTGGGCACATATGCAAAAAATTATTTGACTCTGTTTGAATTTGTGACAGTTATCATTCGCAATAGAAAAAATTATACACACACACACACTTTTTGGAAAATAACTTCTCTTCATGTTTTGAGGGCAGTACAATCAGAATCAGCCCTTATCTCGAACACAATTTTTTTTTTGCGATCACCATACTTCCATTTCCTTATGGAACATGGAAGAGTAAAAACAGCATTCTGTGAAACACTAGCACTGAGTACAGTGTCAATGAATCTAAACTTAACCCCCATCCCTACTAAACTCTCAAGTTCCCAGTAAACATGACAATCAACTAAACTAATGAACAGTAACAGCTAAAAGCCAACTGAACACACATCACTAGATTCAACTGGACTTTTCATGTCTGAAGGTCCAGGCAGTTGGGATTTTTTGATTAAGTTGGATTAGTGATAATAGAAAGGGGAGACATGCATTGAGAATGAATGCCTTGAGGAAGTCTGGTGGGAAAATGTGGTTAGTATAATATGAATCTACTCTTTGTAATAAACCATTCCTCTCATCACTAACAAGAAGCTGTGTTGTTTGTTGTTAGACATTATCTTACCACGAGTAAGGAAGTGAAAAGCTATACAAGAAGCACCACTTGTTGCTAATGCAATAAACAGACTTATCCTTCTCCCTAACCAGTCTGTAAAAATCAAGGTCGCAATGTAACCAGGTATCTCAACAAGACTGACTAAGATGAAGTTCAATTTGCTGTTCCCTTCCACTGATAAGGAATTAAGTGAAAGTCCATAGTAAACAAATGTGTGTATCATCCTAAAACAAAAGAAAAGTGTCAAAAGATTTATCTAATTAATTTAATAGAATAATCAGTGCAATATATCCAATTAGTTTCCCAAGTCACACACACCAGACAAGAGGATATACAAAGAAGTGGCTGTGTTGCGCTAAGTACTGAGAGTGAAGGCATTTCTGTGCTTTGAAGTGGTCAACAGTCACACTTACTAGATCACATAAAGTGAATACAATCACTATGTGGCCAACCACTCACCCACACACACACATCCAGGAGCACAGGATACATCTGTTTTGTGCTATATTGCGTATTTTATACACAAATTCCATGAAATGCTAAACATTCATTAATAAATAAATTCATTCATAAAAATTTATTTCTAAATATTAAGTAACTGATAGTGACAGTTAACTATGGAACTGTAAGCCGAGGGGACGGAGAGGTGTGGAACGTCCGAGGAAGCGCTGGAGTGACCAGTTGTAATATTTGTCTATTTGAGACCGGAACAAACCATTCTTGGTTTAAACCTTGAGGATGATGATGATGATGATGATGATAGTGACAGTGCTTCCATATCAGTTTAAAATGCTGGGTAGACATAAACATGTTTCCATGTTTCCATCCATCCCTACTGCAGAACCCATTCTTGCTTTTATGAACTTCAGTTGTTTTGCAAATACTGTTTATTGTGCCAAAATCATACTTTAGCAAGCAGATGCTAAATAAAATATATTTTTAATTAACAAATTATTAAAATATATAATTTTTGCCATAAGCTCACACACCCAGTGTCAATATTACCAAAATAATTAAAACTGGGTTTTTAGGACTGTGGCAAGCTTCTGGATTATACCTACTTTTTCAGTTTCAGGCAGTTATTGACATACAAATTACATAACTTATTACCATTCTTATGCAACCCCCCTCCCAACACACACACACACACACACACACACACACACACACACACACACACACACACACACACACACACACACACACACACACACACACACACACACACACACACACACACACACACACACACACACACACACACACACAAGTCAGTATAAAGTGTACAAAGGATTGATAAGATTGAATTTGTTATGGCAAAATGATGGCATGTTGTTTTATTGACATTAAAACTCATTTGTTCATTTTATGAACAGACATATGTAATCATCACTTTTCTATAGAATTTCATATCTTACTGTTCTGAAACTTATGGCCAATGCAAATTGGAGCAGAAATGATTAACAGTGCATATAAAAATTTAACAAAAGTGTGTGGGCACAAATCAGTATTTCATGTATCTCCTGCCTGGTAATAATCATTGCAGTAAATCACTTGATAATTTCTTAGTAGATCAGAATGGTCAGATTAGAGGGAAACTTTTGTCAAATGTTAAACTTTTGTTAATTATCACAGCCTCCTACCTTGAATAAAAATTCTACTTGAACCATTAGGTTGAGAAAGCTTGATCGCTTTTCATCTACTAAATGGTTTTCTGAAAGGATGAAAAAGGTGTGAAAACCAATCGAGGCACAGAATAATAAATTGATGTTTCTTTGAACAAAAAAAAAGTATAATTGATGTGTATAAGAATGGATAGAAAGTATGTTTAATAACAATCATCTTACCAACTGCCAAACTCCCCCTTTTTTTCTCTCACCTTACAGTGCTCTTTTTTGTCTACATCCCAGTTATATCTGAACATTATATTTGACAAGTCTATGGCTATTGTGTCCTTGGAAATGCCAGTAACCCAAATCTATCTTCATTTCTGTGCATTCTCACATTACTTTACTATTAGGCTAATTTGATTGTTACAACTCATCAGTTTGGACAAAAAGAGAGGGGGACCTTGTTTATTTCAGCCTTGACTTTTCATTCAGAATATTTCATCATTTACCACCCAATCAAGTCATTCTCTATATCTGGCAATGCTCCTTTGAGAAATTAAGATGACTGTAAGTGTACTCCTGTCAGCAATTCATTTTGAGTAACCAAATCCAACAGTTCTAATTTCCGTTATTACGAGCACTTCATCCTCTTGATGACCAAAAAAATATTAGTTCATGTTTACTTAAAAATATTGCTGACTAAATTAGTTGCCTTAATATTTACCTTTTTGGAAAAGATCAATTATATATGTTTATTTTCCGAATTCGGCAGCTTCTGGTAACATGATCTACGCATGTCTTTCCTATTCAGAGAAATAACCCATTACGTTATAAGAGAAATTTGGAAGATTGGTGTTCCATTCTTTTTTTAAATGCCAACTAAAGATATTAAGATATGCCATCATTACACCACACACACACTAGCACATTATTTCATCAGCCACAGAAACCTGTTATCCATGAAATTGGAAATGCCCTTGTTCAATTATTGCCAACTTATTTAATTGACAGAGACAGTGTTAGTCTTTTAATTATCTCTTTTAATTATCTAATTGGTCTTAAAGAAAACATAGTAGTCTGTAGAAAAGGATTTTATCTGAATGTGGCAAACTTCTATTTAAAAATGTAATGAAAACAACAAGTTTTTGCTTCAGAGATAATGTATTGTACTACTGAAATGCTTATGCTAGCAAACAAGTATTTAACACTACCATAAGTACACAAAAACTATACTTTGTACAGTGCATAATAAGTCAATAATACTTCACAGCATGAGCAAGAAAACACAGCACTACAAAGCCAATGGCAATGAACTCTGAAACTATAGTCATCGTAAGTAACAAAAGTATAGCTTTTGCATATACTGTCATACTGCTTCTTGTTGTAGGGCCTACAGCAGTGTGAATTGTGAACATTGACCTGATGTACAGAGAAACTAGAGACCAACAGAAATCAAAGAAGAAGAAGTATCAATGAAGGAAATCAAAGAATAATAAATTATTCTCTGTCTCATGTAGAGTCAATAAGTGTATTGTTTATATTTAATTTTATAAATTTTAAAGCAGGAAATGCTAGGCATATGTGAATACATTCATGCTATGCTAGTGGCAAACACTATATTCTTCATCATGAATTTCTTCCTTAGTTGACTAAAGTAAGGAACCTACAACCTACTTTCTTATCATACATTCACTCATCATATTTAATTTGTAAACTTTACAAGTTTTATTATAAATCTTGTATTACCAGACATTTTTTGCATTCACAAATAATTTTATTTCTCAGGCTTGTTAGAGTGCTGCAAGTATATTAACTTTTCACATAAACTGGCTACTAGCTAGTTATACAACCTCAAATCAGGAAGACCAGGAACATCACATTTAGCTTTGCCTAGGTACAGTCCCCAAGCCATGTCCTCAGCTTGGTCAGTTGGTCCTTTACCTAGCCTTTGGGGTAAAAATCTAATCCATACAAAGTAGTATGAGGCTGTGCTTATTAGATGGCAACACTGGCTTACCATATTGCATCATTGCCATAGAGTTTATGTGGATTTTATCTGGTGTGGTTGTGGCACCAGTCCACCAGTCACCCTACCACACTATGTTAATACTGCACCTTGGTCTAGGACTGCTTATTTGGAATAACCTCATTCACAGTCAACCATCTTATCTGACGGGACTTCGCTATCCACCACCTGCAACCCACCCAGTAGCTGAGGCTCACCTCAGCTATTATTTTCTTTTTAACATGTGTGAAATTCTACACTGAATGGTTACTCTGATGTAATGCATATGACCTGTTTCATGACAAGACAAAGATAAAGTTAAGGAGATGAGATTCTTAAGGGATATATTAGGCTATACGTTCTTAGACCGGAAAAGAAAATTGATATAATAAAAAAAATGAAATCTAATATCTCTGTATGAAACAATAAAGGAAAACAAAAGGAATTGGTGTAGCATGTGGAAAGAATGATATGACTAGATTATTAATGGCAGTGCTAAAATATAGACCAGAAAGGAGAAGAGATGTAGGTAAGGCAAAGAAATCATGCGAATCTAAACAGGCCTGATGAGCTTAATCATGGCCGGAATATTAAGCGTGGCAACACTGGAACAAACTGATATTTGACACCGACTAGATGATCTCTGAATTTATGTATTTCAATAATCAAATTGTGTAATTTTTAATTGCCGGTTGTAGCATAACAGAATTATCACCTTAAAATTTAACTTAATACGACATGAATAAAAAGAAAAGGTCAATAGTGAGTGAGAAAAATAAATGGTTAAAAAATAAACTAAAGAAACTGTTCATTAAGTCAATAAAATGTTGATAAAATTAAACTGAATAACAAAGAAAACTCTTGGTCCATATATAAATAACCAACTATATAAAACCCCAATAAAACAGCAGTATACCCAGTAGGTTGGGGAGCAGTAAAAGAAAAGACAAAGGTAAAAAGGTAAACAAAATATTAATAAGGGGAAATTTATTAAATTAAGAAGCAGAAAAACCCCAAGACACAAAACCAATAACAAATTAATAAGGAGCTGTAAATGAGAAAAGGACATGAAACCACAAGAGAAGAAAATACTAATATAATGAGAAGGAAGAGACAAAATATGTCAAGGTTCATAAAAATGAATATGTCAACAAGAAAGGATATTCACTAAAACCTTATGAGGAATGAATCTACCCAATGTTTACACAATTAAAACCAATGATAAATGTCAGACCAAATAACAAGTTACAGGATACAATACAGTGAAAATAAAACTGTAAACTAAATTGTAAGCCTAGTTTAAGAATAAAGTGAAAACAATTAAAAAGACTACCAATAGTGTAGAAGCCAACCAAAACTTACCATAGTGTAAAAAATTGTTTAAAAGACTACCATTAATGTAGACAATAATAAGTGACGCACTATAATAAAGAATAGTGTAAGAAATAGAAATCAATCAAAAAGACTACCATCAGTGTAGAGAATTACCCTATAAAAAAAACCTAAAACTAAAAGACAGTCTCATGACTAAGATTAGTTTTAATAATAAAAGTGTTTTAAAAATTAAGTAATATAAGAATTTAATAGGTATAGTGAACACAAGAGACAGTTAATAACTGAAAGTGTCATTAGTTATAAGATGTTTTTATTTTATTGTGTTACCAAAATAGTTATAGTAATTAAAACAGACAGTTAATAACTGAAGATGTTATTAGGAATAAGATGTTTTAATAGGATAAGGTTTGTTATAAAAGGAAACATAAAAACAAAGGACAGCCAATGACTGATAATATTGCTGATAATAAGATGTTTCCATTATAATTCTATATATATAAAATAATAGGCATAAGATGTTTTTGTTATGTTTAAGTGATATAAAAAAATTTAGTAGATATAAGATATTCAGTTGTATTTGAAATAATGTTCAATAATTTCCAAGTTTGTTAAGGCAGAGAAGGCAAGTAGGTAATAGGAATATAGTATTTTTATTAAACTGTAAACAATATAAAGAGTAATAAGGCAAACTAACTACACACCACAATAGAAAAACAAAACAGCATTGTAAACCAAAAGCCAAACTCAAATAAATAAATTTAATCAAACTGCATATAATGAATAGAAACTAGTCCATACAAAACAAAGATATGAAAATATAATCAATACAGAAACAAATATCAGCAAATGTAATGACAAAAGAATAAAATTAACTTTATTTGGAAATAAGTAATACTAGGCCTAAGAGGTACTCAACTCAGATAAAAAGTAAATTAATCAATATTGGAGTATTATAACAACAAATTATTATAAAATAGGTTAATTACCTTCTGAAGATTTATTTAATAATTGACAATTTTCATAGTCCTGTTATTTTTCAGCAAATAATAATAATTTTTAAGATAATTGTAAGTATTGTATCTTGTTCCTTGCCCTCTCTGACCATTTCGACAGTTAAAAGAATCCGAAATAATTAATTTTGTAACATTATATTTTATCATTTTTGTTCACAATCGACCTGAGCGAATCTCAATCAATGCCTGGTCCATGCGCATAAGAGTGGTGCACAATTTCAAATGTTAAAAAATAAACACCATAATTACTCAATTACAAGTGTTCATAATTATTTGTACAATAGATATTAGTTTCTTCTTTCTTCTAAAAATAATTTAGAGTTATTAGAGAAATATACCAAGAAGAAGAAGAGGAGCGAAGTTAGAAAAGAGAACACTAGATCCCATTACATAACTAGATTATCTATAGAGAACAAATATTTAAAAAAAACATAATATCTCATTTATTCAATTGAAGGTAATTAAAAAAATTTACAATTAATTAATTATTCAATTAATTAATTAAACAAAAATTTTTTATTAATTCTAACTAACCAAATTTTTTCTTATCAACATAATACACATCAACAACAATTATTATTTCTCTCTATTTATTTATTTTATAACAAATTGGCGCTCACAACAGTGGGGCATAATCTATCATTCTAAATTTATATTTGTTTTATAACACGGTTAACAGCAGTTTTATAATTCTTTGTTTTTGCAAATTAAAAGTTTATTACGTAAAATACCGTTATTTTATTTAAGAAATATAATAGTTAACTTTTTCATATGATATGAATTCAATAATTAGAACAAAATTAATTCATTAGGCCTAACACTAATTCACTAATTTCTTCAACATATATTTGGAGAAGAAAACCGAGTGTAAACTAAGTGCGCACAGACTTATGATTTTGATTTAGCTATAAATAGGCCTACTCATGATTTTAGTAATGCTACAAAATTAAATCGGAATCTAACATGTTCACTTTACCTATTTTATTACACAGTCCTTACATGCCTACTTAACAGATTCATTATTTACTACTTACACAATGCCTTATTATTTGTCCTTTACTTTTTATATGATGAAAACTAACAATGCACTACTTTCAGACAATAATAACAATAAATTAAAAATCAACGCTGTACTTTTATTATACATATCATGTATTCTATTTAAAAAAATGTTAATTGCTGTGGGTACAGAAATAACATTCAGAATGTCTTAGAACACCATTTAATTATAATAGTCATCTAATAAATATTAATTAATGTCAACAAACCAAAAGTCGAAAATTTTGTAAGAATAAAATATATAGCTTACGCATAAATTCATTAAAAAAATGTTCGGATTTGTAATTACTTTTACAACCAGGAACACAACACTTAAGTAGAATTATCACTGACAAACCTACACTAAATGAATTATGTTCAATTTATTATTTCCGTCGACTAACGTTTTGTTATAAATTAATTTCAGAAGGTTACTGTAAGTTAAAAATTCTAATCACCTATCCTACTTAAGCTTTATAAACACGAGCAAATTTTAGTTTAGGTTATTTTTCAATAAGTACATGGATTGACCAACACGTGTTTAAAATCAACTTTAAAAAAACACAACAATCGTCAATAACAACAAACTGTAACAAAACCTTTGTAAATTTACCAGAAAATTAACCACTCACACAATGCATATCACACTCCACTAAGCTGCCGCTTCAGCCTCAGATGCAACGTTACCATGTTTAATATTCCCGCCTTTTATTAGAGCTGGTCATGGCTTAATCCTTGGAAAGTGAAGAAGGAGAAGAAGAAGAAGAAGAAGAAGAAGAAGAAGAAGAAGAAGAAGAAGAAGAAGAAGAAGAAGAAGAAGAAGAAGAAGAAGAAGAAGAAGAAGAAGAAGAAGAAGAAGAAGAAGAAGAAACTGGTTTCACACCAATTAAAGTGATTTAATATTCTTGTAATAATTTACTAACGCAGTAT
This sequence comes from Magicicada septendecula, assembly GCA_034769895.1. Lineage (NCBI taxonomy): Eukaryota > Metazoa > Arthropoda > Insecta > Hemiptera > Cicadidae > Magicicada > Magicicada septendecula. The sequence continues at coordinate 400,424,208 of CM068368.1, read as the reverse complement.
TTAGAACATTGCATATATTATTGTATAATATTCCCTGGGTGCCACAGTTAGCCACATAGTTAATCTTAATTGATTTCACATATTCTATGAAATCATAACTTACCAAACAAAAGATAAGACCATGACTCGGAGCAGTAATCTTTTTGATTGTAAAATTTGTGTGAACTGAGATTTCTTCTTGGATTCAAATTTGTCCACATTTTCTACTGGAATACTGTCTTTCTAAAAATAAACAAATAAATAATATAAACAAATCTGACTTGTTTTGAAATTTATAAAAAATAAATTTTAATGTAATAGAAACTGAAATTGAGTCTTCATTCAATTAATGAAATTAGAATTCTATTCATGCTCTCTTGTATTTATGGAAATGGATCCCCCCCTCTTATGTGTTTAGGCCCTCTCACCCTCTTACAAGTATGTACTTATGGAAAATATAGTATCAGGTTCACAATCACAGAATACACAAAATACACAATACCGAATACAAAGAATCAACATTTTTTCAATTATTACATGATTTGAACATTTTTGGGGTGGGGGATTGATTTGTTCCTATACTTTTATCTGATTATGCATAACAAGGATTTCAACATTTTGGAGGGGAATAATTTTTTTCATTTTTTTTATATGAAACTGGGGGAGGGGATTTGATTTTCACATGTGGGATCTATATTAAATATTTTTAAAAAATGTGTCAAAATTTCAGTGATGTCAATGGTGACAAAATCCCTCCTGTGTAGGCTCCCATGATGAAAATGGTTGGACGAAAAACTACACATTGGTATAAATGAACAGAATTTATCAGCAAAGGAAGAGTTCAAACATACTACAGAAGCATGAAATGGAAACTTTAGTACTATAACATGAGAGAATAAAATTGAATGTAATGGCCATTTGGAATGTAAGGTGTGGTAGGCTATCTTTTAATTGAAAAAAGTATTTTATTGTAAGTGTATATTATATTTAACACATCATAATAATTCATTTTTTCACACAGCTACCACCATTACAAACACTACTTAAACAGCTTTGAAGATGTTTTTTTATCCATTTCACAAAAATGACAAACTTAAAAATGTTTTAAAAGTCTGCTGCCTGTTTTTTAGCAACACACCTCGAAAGAACTTATGAATTTGTCATCATTTATGGACGACTTTGGTGATGCCAATAATTTTCCCAGGTGCATAAAAAAAATAGTCACTTGGTGTTGATTCTATACTATAATGGAGATGTTTAAAAATACACAATTTGAATGTCTGGTCCACAAAACTGTAGCCACAATATTTTTGCCAGCAAATTCTTACTTTATATTTGTGGTATACATACTGAACTGTGTTTCCACTGCATAGACTGTCATCTAGTTTCTGGGTTTATGTACAAAGTCAAAGTCTCACCTTCATTGACAGTACATTTGAGGACTCTGTCACCTTCAGTACGATACTGATCCCTAAACTTCCTAACCACTGTTATCTGATCTTTATGGGTCTTGGTGAGCATTTTTAACACTCTTGCTATCCACCATCTGCAACCCACCTAGTAGCTGAGGCTCACCTCATTGATTTTTTTTTTTTTTAACCCTTTATAAGTTTGTGGTCTATATTTCAACCACCTCTCACGACTTTTAACCCTTTATAGAGCAAAACTTTTTTTTTAGGTGGTGTATAATGTCTATTAAAAGTTTATATAACATATCTAAATGCTTGCAAAAATTGTAAAATACTTTAAATCTTATTATACTTACTGTGTTATCATTTTTGCTTGGCAAAAAATCGACCACAATCCATTTACGGCAACTCCTCAGACCTTAAGTTTTTGTGGTCAATATTTCAACCACCTCTTGGCATTTGCTTATCTCCGTTGAAATAAACGTGAATACAATTGTAAACTTTTTGTAAACATAAACAAATTTATTTACAAAATTGGATATGTTTTCTACTACACTTATACAAAAAACGTACAATTACACTTTTGTAATGTTAGACATTACAATCAGTTATGTATTGGTATTTACATGCTGTACTGTGATGCCGTGCTGTTACTGATTACTTGTAAAACTATTTACTCTCTTCATATTAAAAATAATAAATTTTATTAAAGATCTATATTTTATAATATATTTACATGCAAATATTAAAAAACCATATATGAAAAACTAAATGAACTAAATATAAGTTGTCCCTTCCCCCACAAGAAAGAAGCCATACATAAACATCTAAAAACAGAATATAAAATTATCTACGGAAATATAAAACTATGATAAATAAAGAGAAGATGCCCTTTTTCTCATTTCCTTCAACTGAAAGGTGCAAAACATTGCTTGCATAAAGCCACCTTGCATGTGCTACAAGTTAAAGTACTATGTTTTGGTTTGCTACGTGTACTGAAAAATGCACACCTCCTTGATATACCAGCAGTAGGCATGTGCTCAGTTACATTATTCAACTGCATGACAGGCAATCCTTCAGCCCCTTTTTTAAATTTTGATTTACTCACCACAAATTTTGGACTGGGTGTTGGTCCTCTGTTCAATTTTTAGCAGAAATCTCCAATTAACTCATTAGCCAAAGCACTTCTAAATGCCAGATGTGAGAGGGGTTTTTTCCTTTGAGCTAGATTATTAGTTTCTTTATATAATATGTATGCATTTACAACTGCAGCATCAATAAAATAAAAGAAAATTTTCATCCACCCACGCCTTGACTTCCAAGAAATGTTATACGATGAATGATGCTGGTCGAATCTGTCCACCCCTCTCATGTAGCGATTGTAGTCCACAATTGACTTAGGGCAAGAAACGCTCTCCTTTTTCCCTACCTTCTTACGCCTGGTTACAAATGCCGTTTCCTCTGAGATGTGCATATTACTACAAACTAAGACACATTTCCTACCCCTATCCCTCCACTTGCTGATTGAAATATCATCAGACATAACAAAATCAGATTCCCCAAGTTTCAAGTTTTTATCTGTGGTTAGCTATCTTTTGGAAAAAACTTCCATGTGGATAAAATGGTACCACATCCATAAAGTCCTTTTTTCAGCAGTTTAGACAAAAGTGGTAAACTACTGAAAAAATGATCAAAAACAAACAGTATCCCAAATTCTGAAAAAATGAGGAGAGAGAAAGAACTACTTTTTCTCCTAGGGGTACGTTATCATTATCAGTTTTCCCTCATAAATTTGAAAGTTCAACATGTAACCAGTAACAGCACAGCATATTACAAAAATTTTGAAACCACGCTTTATAGGTTTTAGAGGCATATATTGTTTCAAAGAGCTTCGCCTTTTGAATGCCACCATGCTTTCATCAATAGACAGGCATCTGCTCGGGTTGAATGCTTCTCTGAATACCTTGTTGAGATGTATTAGCTGGGGTCATACTTTGTATAATTTATCATAATTCGGATCGTTTCTTTTTGGCATTTTTTCATTGTCACTCAAATGAATGTGTCGTAGGATTTTCAAGAATCTTTTGAAGGACATTATATCTGCAACTCGAGGTACATGGAAGTTTGGGTCTGATGACCAGTACAGACGAATACTTGGCAGGGAATGAAAACCCATTATCACCAGCATATCTATGAACGCCTTTAGCTCTGTAGATGTCAGGTGTAGATGTGCTATTCCATTCTGGGATGCATATCTATTAGACTCTAGCACAATGATTTCAAAAAACCGCTCAGAAAAAATAACATGAAAATGTCCATTGGAGAAACTAAATTTATAGGTATTTTCGGACCAAATGGTTCTGAAAATGCGTGATTGCTATATTTTTCAGGTTTTTTCCCTTTTTTAGAAAATTTTAGTCCTCCTGAAGCTACTGAACTTGTACTAGGAACATCATCACCCGATTCGGAATCAGAACTAGAGTCTGATTGTGGATGAACTATCTCATCATCTGAGCCAGCAGTGCTGTCATGTGATTCAGATTCTACGTACATGTCTTCAGCACCAGCTTGAGTTTCGTTGGTGTCTCTGGGCCTTCGAACAATGAGTATATCCTCAGCATCTGAATCCCCTCCATACTCAGAATCAGACCCAACACCATCCAGAAAATTGTTCAACTGCCGCTCTATTTCAGACGGGCTCAAAAAAATCTGAATTTCCCTTAGGCATTATGTCCTAAATGTGAAAATATATTTATATATTAGGACTCTGCATAGACTGTAATGTTTGTGAATTTAAAAATTAATGTGAAAAAAGAATAAAAGCAAGTATAAAGTAAAATTAAAAATGAGAGTATCATCTGCAATTGTGACGAAAAACTGTCCCTTTGTATCATGGCATGTGTACCACTTCATTGCATTTGCATATAACATCTAAGCCCATTATTTTATTTTTAAAATTGTCTGATATGTATGTTAAATAAATGATGTTGTAACAAAAAAATGTAATAAAACAGAATATTACTTGTGCAGAAGTATTTGTTTACAAGTAAAGAACAGCCATGCACTTCAGAAAAAGTGAGGTTATGTACGTCAGTTCTGTCTCTCCGTATAAAACATGATGCTGACAGTTATTTATATTACATATAACACAAAATTAAGGCAGGTTACTGTTGTAACAATTAGTTGGGACTATGTATTCTTAACAAGTAACATTAATACTGTAAATATAAACACTTAACCGGCAAGAGAAGCAAACAATGTACATAACAGACACCGTGAAGGCTTTGTGGTTAAATTTTTGACCACAATCTGAAGCATACTGTAAACAAGTGCTGCAATCTATTACAAAAACTATGTAACTTCATTGTGGCTATGATTTCGACCACAGTCTGTTCCAGAAAACCCTCTGTTGTAGTCACTTGATCAGTGTAAAACAATAGGTATTTTAAACACATGTGAAGTTCTACAATGAGTTGTTACTATTTCATGCAAAACAAGTTTGAGATATCATCATCACCACTCCGCCCTAGAACTGTTCCGGAACCCATCTCCTTCTCGGTTTAGCGACATCTCTCATCCCAGTAGGGTGATAACCCAAGGCAGCCACAGGTAGATGGGTATCAGGCATGCGGTTCAAGTGTTCACACCATCTCCTTCTGAGTTTGTGACATTTTGGGAAAATTATCACTTAATTTACTTCTTGTGAAATGTCTGTTTATACAAACATTGTTGTCAATACATTGCAGGGCTCATCAGTGACAAGTAGACCATTATGATTTTGGATGAATATTTGTACACCCTCAGAGATCTCCCATCACCATTCCTGCATTTACTGATACTCATGACATTTTTGTAATAACTTCAGTAATATGATGTTGTATTTCAAGCATACCAAATTCTTTTGTTGCAAAGTCTTACTACAGCATAGACTTTATGCTTGGCAGGGTTTTCATTGAGATTACTCATTTTTAATAATCTTAGCGCCTAGGAACATGAAGCAACAATAAAATATCAAGTTTACTAGACCAAACTAACACACTGTGCAAGTCCAATCTCTGTTATGTCACTTGCACAGGACATATGTGTAATGAGATCCTTTTTTTCTGGACGACATAAGATATCTGAAAATTTGGAAAATGACAGCACAGGCAAAAACTAACATGAGATAATTAACCATCTTGGAGAAAGTTAACCAAGACAGCCTGGAGAACTTTAAAATGAACCAAGATACAAAGCATGAATCCTCACAGCTAATAAAACCAGATGAGTGAAAAAACACTTTACAAGTAACCAAAACAAAGATGAATTTATATAAAAGAGGAGAAGAGAGATAGATACAATCAATAAGGCTAACTCCGTACTTTACATAAACCACCAGTTTGTCATATATTATAAGTTTGTTATATGAAATATATGTTCTCAGAACTTAAGAAGGAATGTGATAAGCTGGGTTTTAGTATTAATTTTGACAATAGTATACCCAGGAAATTAAGTCATAGATATCAATTGCAACAAATTTATTTTTAATAAAATTTTATTGATTTGTATATATTGTAACATCACAAGATGTCACCTAACCTAAGTGTATGTTATCAGATTTTATAAAAACAAAACAACCATGTAAATAGGTATATAATAGTAGAAATAACCAAGAAAGAAGAAACCAAGAAAGAAGAATGAAGCAGAAGTGCCACATGAAACAGTAACCCAAGGGCTGTTTGACACTACAACTAGACTGAGACTAAAACGAACTGATGGACAGAATAAATTTACATTCAGCTGTCAATTCAGTAAATAGTTTATGTAAACCGAATGTCATATGTAAACAAAAAATGAACTAATGAGCAGTTAAATACTGTGAAAGCAGAATTAGCATTTTGCTGATAATAGATGTGACAATGACCAGTAAATTATGAATGCCAAAACTAATGTTAACAATGGCTACATAGTGAGAACTAAGATGTATTTCAGCATCAAATATACTTGTTAGAAAAGAGAACTATTTATAAGAGAGAATCTTATACAAATAAGATGTCTCCACAATTTACCGAATTGAGAACCAATAGGCATTATTAAGGCCAAATTTCAATGTAGGCGATATGTCTTAGCAAGCTTAGACCAAACATTAGTCAGTAAAATGGCTATTGAGGATTAGCACAAGTGTAAACTAAAATGCACAGAACTATGGTTATGCCTTGACATAACAAAAAATGTTATTAAAACAATAGGTTTAATCATAATTTTCATTGTTAAGTAGTAGTTTAACACGAATTAGTATAAAACGAAATGTCATAGTCAGTAGGATCATTTATTACAATGTATAGAGTTTAGGTGTACAAGTAATGTTCAGCAAAAAACGTCAGTACAGCATTAATGGTGTTCGCGCATAAACATTTGATTAATAAAATGTTATGTGAATACAAGCAATGTTAACCAAAAGTGTAAAATCGGCGACTCATAAATAGCAGACGACAGTAAAAGTAATGTACCCGAACGTTGGTTTTATAACAATGTCGGTCAAAGTGAAAGTAATTCGAGAACGAGTGATATCAAATTGAAGGAAAAAGAACAATCTTTAATTTGATAGTAATATTAACCAAATCGCAACTGTATTTAGTGCGGGAGAGGTGTTAGCATCATTCTAAAAATGTACATCGGGAAACTGTTTAAGAATAATAACAAAAACGGCAACGAGCTGTCACCGCAACATTCGACGGTTAGAAAAAGCCGTTATCAACTGTCAAAAAGTGACACGTCACACCGACACACCTACCAAAGCCAATCAGAAAATTAGTTAGTAATCAACATTTTTACCTAAAGCCGATCAAAGAAGAGGGTATATAAAGACGAAACAGCGAATTTTGAGACAGACCTTTACTGACTAGCGTGCAGCACAGACGTGTGCCCGTCATCTTTACATTTTTTAATAACACTTAGCGTCATTTACATAGTACATTGGAACCAATAGTTCATCAACAAGAAACGACTACTTCGAGTTCATCCACAACAAACAACAGTGATTAAGTGCAGTTTCATTTTAATTTTGTGCGGGAATAACGAACAGAAAATAATTTATTGTTATTATTCACGATCCATTTTAATCAGAAGAGGATCGCATTATTCTGTTCTTGTGCGTCTTTAGTGCCGAAACCCAGTAATCATTATAATCCGATTACTGAAGTGATTAATAAGTTTTAATTAAATAATTAAAACTCAGAAGGTAAAAGTGCAATCATTACTAATCTTGATCTGAGCGCCATAACCTGTATTTTTTTTAACAATAACCTGTACTGACGCAAAACACAAAAACATTATTTAAGATTACACCACGTCTCGATTTATTATACAAATTGTTATTAGTAATTAAGCTATATGTTAGTTGTAAGGGTTCTCACTTGATAAATACTGTCACTAAAAAAGCAAGCGTTGATGAAACGCGCGATCTTTCAACAGATCGTTTTTTTTAATTACTGTGCGAAAGTAACCTAAAACTTGGTTGATCAATTTTATATCAAAAGGATTATTGGATATTGTGTAGGCATAATTGTTTTCTTTCGTGTCTCAAAGAATTCACTACTGAGATTATCATAATTTTAATATTAAAAATAAATAGCATCTGGACTTAACCAGATTTATAATTCATGTTCTGAGCAAGCCGTGTGAGGCAGATAATAACTGACTTTTAATTGTACAACTTTGTACTACTGAGATTATCATAATTTTAATATTAAAAATAAATAGCATCTGGACTTAACCAGATTTATAATTCATGTTCTGAGCAAGCCGTATAAGGCATATAATAACTGACTTTTAATTGTACAACTTTGTACTACTGAGATTATAATAATTTTAATATTAAAAATAAATAGCATCTGGACTTAACCAGATTTATAATTCATGTTCTGAGCAAGCCGTATAAGGCAGATAATAATTGACTTTTAATTGTACAACTTTGTATGTTTACATTATATTTGTTTTTTTTGAATTAACTATAAGGGTGTAAATAAACCCATTATTAACAGCATCACCTGATTTTGATTTATTTCTATAGGATAATTGAATATTTTCTTTTAACAAGCTTAAACAACCTTCTGTTGTGTTTAACATATTGGAATAGCATTGCCAAAAGGTGGTACTCAACTATTTTAAATTTTCTAATCATCCAGTAATTTTTATGTGTGGGTTTTACACGGGATTTTCCCTGAATAAATCCGTGTGGCGCCCACTAATTAATAAACAAGGTAACCTAACCTTGCGACCAAAGGGAGTTGGTGATTGTAAGCTGAGTTGACAGTTTAGTGAACTTCTAGTAAACACAATCAGGTACGTAAAAGCAGATATTTGTTTATGATATTGTCCAGACTTTACGAGACGTGACATACTCAGACTACCTGCAATCTGGAGAAGAAGTTTTACTACCAGTTTCAACCAGACGAGAACTATTATCAAGCAACCAACTGCTATACTTCATGTTTTAACTTAAGTTAATCTAGCACTTAAGTATAATCAACTTCACTATTTTATTTATTTAATACAAGGGAATTTTTTTTAAAACAAGTATAATTAAACCATTGTAAACACTGTGAGTAACTTTGAATGTTTTATTTTAAATTACTTTACTACATTGGTAACCTTCAATTAGAAACAACCATTCTCAACATTGAGTTATCTCAAAAGAACACTTCACACATAGTTGAACTTTGTTTTAACGAGACTTTTAATATTTTAACCACGAATATAAGTTTAAACAATAACAACTCTTTTATTTTATTTCAAGTTAATTGTAAACACACACGTTTTCATTTTATTACCAATAGGTTAGACCAACAGTGTGGCTTTTAAACGGAATTTAAACATTATTTTAATATAATTACTATAAAAAAATAAACATAATAAGTTTAAACACAACCCCTAATATTCGCTTGGTTATAAATTGACGCATACAACGTGGGGCTTTACGAAAGGAGGACATACCAAACCAAATAAACATAAATTTAACATTAAAAAGAACCCCAATCGCGGTTGGTTATAATATTCTGATGATAGTTGAGACTATTGAATCATTGTAAATATAAAAAACATATATTTTAAAACAAGTGTTATTTATTATTAATAATAAAAAGTATTCAAGAATAAAGTGAGAAGATATAAATGTAATATATCTTTTATTAGCCCATGGCCGTTCCTCACATCCTAGTTTCTACTGCCTTTTACACTGATATAGTCCTATTCCTTCGTTTATCTCCCTTCTATCAATTGCCTCCTAGGTGCATTTTGGTCTTCCCTCTTTTTCTATATATAGTAGTGTTCATTGAGATACCTTCTTTGGCCATCTGTTTTCAGGCATTCTTTGAACATGTCCAAACCATTTTCAGTGTTTTACTTTTATTGTCTCTATAATGTTAGTGCTGATGCCCTAAATGTCTGTGTTTGTTACTCTACCTAATCTGGTTTTTCCACAACATCATCTCCAGAAATCCATTTCCATTGCTCTAATATGTGACCTATTTTTTAATATGAAGGCTGTCCAGAAAATAACTTACATTTTAGAATAAAGAAATAAAAAACAAGAAAAAGTCTTTTATTAACAAAGCTGAAAACTACATTCTTACACTATTTTTCTACGTAGTCTCCATTCAAGTTCAGTGGCTTGTAATAATATGAGTTTTTGAATGCCCTCATCAAAAAATATCTGCTGCCTGTAATTTCAGCTATTCATTAATGCCTGCCATCAACTCTTTGTTGTCTTCAAAGTGCTGTGTTGCCAACCATTTTTCATATGCATAAACAGGTGATAATCACTTGGTGATCATACCAGATCAGGGTTGTATGGGGGATGATAAAAAATCTCTCACCCATACTATTCCAAAATTTCTACCATTTGAGTTGCCGTATGTGGTCAAGCATTGTTGTAGAAGAACAATATCCCAGATCTAAACTTAGCATGTTGCTTGTTTTGGATTGCTCTCTGCAGCTTTTTTAAAAACGTAAACCTCAGAGTTTACTGTGGTACACCATTCCCTAAACTGTACCAGTAATACCCAGCTAAACTGACAGCTTCAATGTTTTCAGGCATCCTTACATTATGTGTTCATCCAGTTGACTTCTTTTTTTAAAGAAGAACCACTGTTTCTAGCATTATCAACCCACAGCAATATCGTATTCCTTCTGAGCAGAGCCATTTTTTGATTTAATTGAAATGTCTATGAAATAAACAATCCGTAGTTACAACAGAATCATTATTTTTGAGATTTGTTTCAGTTACAAAAACACGATGGTTGCCTAATCATACCACTGTGGCAAAATATCACTACTATGCAGCAATACTCCCACTTATTCACTAACAATTGCACTGTCAGACCTTCGCTACTATTGTAAGATCAACTGCTACAAAACTGTCAGAACAATTTGCTGGACCCTGTAGGACAGAATCACAATATAGAAGAATCTTAACAACAGCATTTATCTCACACATTTAATATAATTGAATATTGTATGTGCAATAAGGTATATAGCATACTTATTTAGTTTATTTAACCATAACTGAATATGACTGTATTAGGTAAAACTAAATAGCTTGATATTAAATTTTTATTTATTTAGTTTAAGAATTATGGTATAGCTAAAAGAATTATGTGTGCACATAAGTACCTGCATTATTTTGTGGTAGCAAATGTTAGATGTGCACTACTTGCAAATTGTGGTCGGCACCAGTGGCGAAGCATCAGGGGAGACAAGGTAGACAGTGTCTCCCCAAATAATTTATGCATAACATAATTTTTATTTATGAATTAAGTTGTGTAAGTTACTAAGAAAGGATACAAAACTAACTTAAGAAGTTAAATATCACGTGACATGACATGAGTATGAGCCATGGAACCTTGCAATTGTAAAGTGAGTGTCAAGGTAGACGTTACTTGAAATGTCTTTTTAACATGGCTGGAGGTGAGGAGGGCTTCGGTGGACGACAATGGGAGCGGACTTGCATGTGCAGCATAAAAATGCATCCCGTACATCACATCAGAAGACACGTCTCCCCCACACTAGAGAGCACAGAATTCTCGCCTGGCCACCTGTGTTTGTTTCATTGCGCTCGCGTATATTTGTTTTTGTTAAGTTTACAAATTATTTTTAATTTTGAAAATAGTGTTATAGACTAAGAAGTGTGTAACCATTTGCGTACTAATTATTTAATAATACCTTGTTTTAAGTGTCATCCTTTTGAGTGTTTTAAATATACTGTTTACTTGGTTTAAATGAGCAAAATGAATACAGTTAGTACCAGTTCTATCACAGAAGTATTTGATATAAACTCTGACAACTTTGATTCACTAGAATTTTGTTAAAATACAAAATCAGTACATTACATTTAGAGTGAAAGATATTGCTAAATTTAAAAATATCTCTGCCGTTTTTAGATTTGTCGCAGAAGGATGGAAAAGTTATCCGAAAATTTCAGAACATTTTGTATAGGTGGCTCTCTGGTTGCAACCAAAACAAAACTCTGCACTGCTATTATTGTTTGATATTTAATGAAGAAGAACCGTGGGAGCAAAGTTGGAGTAAAGCCGCTAAACATGCTGGTAGCAAAACTCACATAAAAAATTCTGAGATGCTTCGCATGCTAGGGAGTAACAAAATTGAACATCGTTTGTCCAAAACACCTAGAATTTAAGCAGTACAGCGCAATGAAAATGTGGCATGAAATTGAAGGATAGTAGGCCGTTTGATAAATGTTTTTGTTATTTAGGGAGGAAAGAGTTAACTTTTAGGGGGCCATAAGGAAAATGAGCAATCTCTTAATAAGGGTAATTATTCAGAAACATAAAATTTATTGGCAACAGAAGAGTCTTTCATGAAAGAACATACACAGAATGACTCAAAATTGCGCGGCAATCTCTCGGGAGCTGATTCCATAGCTAAAACTAAGAAAACATTAGACACGGTGTGTAAAACTCATTTAAAAGAAAATATGAACGTTTGTGTAATGCCTACAGTAATCCGGATTTGACACCGTTAAAAAATGTGAATAAAATTTATATTTTTCTAGCAACATTTTCTAATTAAAATTCATAAAGGACACCAATAACAATACGATAGCTTTTCCTTGACATTTAGGCCAAATTATATAACAAAATGCGTGTGTTTCAGACAGTCACTTAGCTATTATCTGATAGAGGTAGCATTAACTCTATTTACCATAGTTTTACTGGTGCATTAAGAACATCACCAATCTTAGTAAAAGGTTGCTTTTGGCTGGTATTTTAATATCTACCCAAATTATTTTGTCACGCTTCGCCACTGGTTGGCACATTCATTTTCCAAAGCAGAACCTTATGGGCCCAAATTCATCTCAGGGTAAAACATTTACAAAATATTCACCCAGTTTCTATGTCTACCTAATCCTAATGTATATCTAGCCTCATCAGTTGGGTAAGTTAATTACAACTTAGTTTGGTAGGCAACTGTCCTGTACCTTTGAAAATATTTATCCATTGAACATAGTAGGAAGTCAATCATGTAGACGCACGGATGTACAAATTATAAATTAGATTTTTTATATTATTGATGACAATATTTTTGGTACTAACTATTAAGCATTGTAGTTCACAGTGTTAGCTTCAGGAATTCAGGGACAGAGCAATAACAGTTTGTGTTATGTGGTATAATAACAGACCATGTATATTACTTATAAGTGGTTGATAATGAAGTGTACATCTTTAGCCGGACATGATTTTTTCATAATTTGTTTAGTACACAATCTCAGTTATCTGGATATTTTTTATTTTCAAAATGTAATTAGTTAGAAAAGGCCTAATGCTAGTTATTTATAAAGAACACAACACACCTATAAAAAAGTTTAGTACAGTAGCCACTACACTGTGCTGACATAATAATTATAGGAAAAATTATTAAAACTTTAATAATGTAATAAAAACTTTAATTAAAATTTAAATTAATACATCTAACAAAGTAGATAATGTACAACATTTTTTTAAATCTTCCTATGAATGAATGTAAATATTTTTTGTATATATCTATAGTTTTTTGACTAATTTCATGATGTGCTTGTATTTTTATATTTACATCGCATTTATGAGACAATCTGGTGTATTAGGAGACAACCTTCATATTACTTATATTAATTCTAGTATTTACATGTAATAACTTTGAAATTTATTTTAGAATATTAAATGTTGTTAAAAGACTATTTACATAATGCAATTTTAAAAAGCTTACTTTATCAACTGTAATTTGTTCAGTGTTCATGATCAGTTGTTTGCTGGGAGCATCTTCAGGCAGAGCTTCTTCAGGCAAATTTTTCTTGTTAACAGATGCAATTTTTTTAATAATCTCTACAGCCTCTTCATATCTGCCATGTATAGATAACCACCTGATGGATTCTGGAATCAACCTAGAATGTTCAGAATTATATTTAATCCAAATTATAAAAATTAAGTATATCTAATTTAATAGTAGAGCTATGTACTTTGAACATCTTTTTAGCATAATACTGTAGCTTCTTTTAATTATAACTATCAGTATTAGGCACTCCACTTGTTCTACATTCAAAGGTTATCCTTTCGTTTTGTTCCTTTTTATCAACACATCTTCATTTTGTCACACCATATCCGTATTTTAAATCTTGAATCATATTTCAAAGGTTTTTGACATGTGGTAATTCTAAAAAACAATTACATATGAAAAAATTGCAATTATACATAATGAAACAGTACATACAGTACAATAGTACACTTGAAAATTTTATAAGGAAACACTTTTTAAAGGGGGGGGGGTATGCCCTCTCATAGTTGAGACTATAACCACCACTGGTTTTGATACATTAGCTTAAAAAAATAAACTTTTCTTGTAGAAGTGCAAACATTTAACATTATTTTCATGAGTTATGCATGTGACACAACCATTTTCATATAAGAAGTCATAAATACATACATACATAATCCTTGTTGTTCCCACAGGAACATAGATAACACTTCTACAACATGCTACCATCTAACTCAATTTTTAGCCTCAACCTTGATGTGTTGCCATGTCCTCCCACTTTCTTTTACCACCTCCTGGACACTCTTGTGCCACTTTGTTCTTCCCCTCTTTCTTTTTTGGTTGGATTCTAGTCAAGCATTTGTCTCAATATCTCTTCTTGAGATTTCAGAGTTTATGGCCAATCTACCTCCATGTTTCTTTTTATTATTTTACGGACTGGCTCATGGTTTGTTCTCCTCTGTAGTTTTTTGGCATTCTTCCTAGCTACACAGTTTAAAAATTTTCCTTAAACGTTTGTTGACAAATACTTGTAGTTGATGTTCTGTGTTTTCTGTTACACTCTAAATTTCCACAGCATACAATAACTTGGACAGTATGCTAGAGTTAAAAACTTTAATTTCTGTTCTTATTGAGTGAATCTGTGAATACTACATTTTTTTTAGTGTTTGAAGTATGTTTTGTGCTTTTCTTATGCTTAACCTGTCTTCATCTGCTCCTTATTTTTATAAGTAATACTTCTCACATAACATTACTGCCCAGAAATGGTATGGTAGTATACAGATGGCTATACAAAGAACACCAATGGCTACACAAATGCAGAAATTTCTTCTACTCATTGCTCACTACTAGTAAAGGATTAGATTTTGGCATGTTAACTGAACTGCACATTCCAAAATAAAACTACAGTAACAATGTAAAATTATTCACTAATTGAATGAAAACATTTTCTTGAATGGTAAAAAAAGATAGCTTTGAAAGTCTTGATTTCTTACCACATATAGAAAATGAACAGAAGTCCTGGTGCATACATGACTCTAAGTAACAGCCTCCAATCCTCAAAGTACCACCATGCAAGACCAAGCATGGCTCCACCAATGGAGAAGCAACAGTTCATCAAAACACTAGCAATGGTTCGTCTTTTTGGCCCAACAATTTCCAAACCTAAATAATTTTGTAAAATTTTGAAACATAATGACATTATTGACATACATTTTTTGTGTGTATGTATCTGTGTGTATTTGTGAATGTGCAATTATCAACATTATAAATATTAATAAATATTTAGTCACACACACACACACACACACACACACACACACACACACACACACACACACACACACACACACACACACACACACACACACACACACACACACACACACACACACACACACACACACACACACACACACACACACACACAATTTATTGACTCAAAAGCCACTTGTCTTCACTACTAGAATTTTTATCTATCCAGAGCCATCCTCTGTATTCAGTTTTTATTACTTACCACAGAGTTGTCTGGGGAATCCAATATGGTTGGGTAAGAATACTAGTATAGGTTTAACCTCAATGAACCTCATTCCCAAAAGGATGATCACTCCTCACTGTCTTACTTTAATCTTCTATTAGGACAACAGAACCCTATTCTATAAACTCTCTCCTCCACTTAATCAAGGGTCACTCTTTATTTTCTTAAGGACTTTTCCCATAAACCCTTCTGTCCTATGTCTTTCTATTTAATTAATAGAGGGTAACTTAATTTCCTGAATTCTATTAGTTAACAAGTGTTTTTGTTTGGTAATCAGCATTTGCCTATCAGTCCATGTAATTTGTGACAACTGATAACTGTTTAGAATGTACATTGTAATTACTAAGCAACACAGGCCAAATTGTAGTAATTAATTTGGTATATACCATGTTCACTAACAATATTCACATTTTTGTAATTGGTTTCACTAACACATAAAACGTATTCTGTACTATTTATAAAAACCATTTATGCAAAGCATAAAATATTTTACAGGTATTATGTTACATACTGTATAATACAAAGTATACGTAAAATTGTATGACATATGATATTACACACTACATTTAAAAATAATAATTAAACATAAAGCATTTTAAAAGTTCTACATTGAAAGTTCACATATGCTTAGAAAAATGTATTCTACAAAATACATTTTAAATAATTACAGTCTATATTTTGCTTTCTTGCAGTTGTTCGGTATTTGAATAAGACTTAGTCTATATTCATCTTAGAGCCTGATATAAATTGTTCATATACCATGATGTGTGTGGAAACACATCTATCATCCATATTCTTCCATAATTTATGGACCTTCACATGAAATATAAGGTGGCATAATAGTATGCAAACTTGAGATTGAGTGTGGAATCATGTATTTAATGGCAATCTTTACATTCTGAAAATATAGTGATTAAAATCTTTGTTTTTTCATTATTTCATTTCCTTATATTCTATTCTTTCATTAGAATGTTGATGATGTTTGTTGCTGCTTCTTGGCCCATGATGGGCATAGATGAACATGATCACCATGACATTGTCCATTGATCACCTACTGTATATATACCATATCCGCACATAGCTCAAGATAATAATATGTTATTTTAATTGCCTGCTTTCTTAGTGAATTTTAGTTCTACTATACACTTCATGGTCACTAAGAGTGATCTAGTCCAAGTCATTAATTCTTTTGCTTTCTTTTGCTTTGATTTTTTTTATGTGTGTGAACAGGGACAATCAAGGTTGAAATGTGCACACCATATCTAGACAGATTACTATAAGTAAAAGAAAAATCATAATGCTTTACTATTAGCACAGCAATCATTGGCCAAAATATACACAGTGTACAGAACATTTGAAATTACCTTTATAGTTAGTTTAAATTTAAAGTGTGTTTAAAAACCTTACAATAGTCGTGCTTCAGCAGCAGTGACTGAATGGTTTATTGATGGCTTTTGAAATTTGTGCTTGGGTTGTGGAAGTTGTAAAGTTTATAAAATATTATCTATGCATAGAATCTCCAAAAACTATATATTTAAATACTAATGAATGAGAATAATTAATTATTATTTTATAAAAAAATTAACTTATTAAAGTTATAATAATAATAAAGTGTTTGTTTAAATCAAAGCAATTAAAAGGCTAGTCTAAGAAATTTTGTATTAAGACAAATTATATTTGTTCTTAAAAACATATCAAATATGTTACAAACCTATGTGAGAAATGTAAATGTAGTGTATGTAATGAAATGGAAATTCTTGGATTTCGTTGTCCATGACGTGTCTGTTACTTAACTAAATATCACTATTGTTTGACGACGGCGCTACCTATGGCAGCCTCTGATGAAGCCTTCTAAAGGTGAAAGCCGGTTTAGGCTGTAAGGTAAATCTTTACGATTTTACTTATAAAAAACTTAGTGTTCCGAGTTGTCAAACAATAGTGATATTTAGAAATGGAAATGTCACACAGAAAGAAACATGTAAGACTATAAGAGTTCCAGAAATTTCTCATAATGCATTTTAGGCTATTTTATGACTTTCTCATTCCGATGTTAGTTAATATAGGCTTGTGGCCTCGTCTAGTAATAGTTAGTGTAATTCAGACTGAGTGGTTCAGATAGTTTCGGTGCATGTAATCTGAATTGTATACTGTATATCTGTGGACAATAGATTCAAATTAACATACAATTTTATTTTAAGTGTAAGATAGTTTATTCAACATTGATTATTTAGTGTTATTAAGTGTAATTCAATGTTGATTTTAGCTTTATGTAAATGGTTTCCTTATTTGCCCTGTATGATAAAATTTTGTGCTCATTTTCATAAATTCCACTACTTTTTAAGCCTTGATTTTTGGAAGGCAGATTTATTCATTAGGTTATTGGTTTTATTTTTTTAATTGATTAGTTTTTAATAATGTGTGGGTCCCCTACAACTCATGCTGTACTGCTTTCTCTTGAATATTGTTAATAATGAGTCAGGACACAATAATTTCATACTGTAATGCAGAGAATAAATCCTGCATTCTATTACTGCTGATAAACAATTTTGGAATTACCTTATTATGTATAATGACTAATTTTTTCTGTAGTAACAATTTTTGTTATGTAATAAAAACTGATAAAAGGCTTATGAGATTCATTCAGTTAAAACGATACAATTTTAGAATATCTGGTATTGATGTTTTGACAAAATTTATCATCATTTCAGTTTAAAAACAATTGTAGGTGAGTTGTTATGAGCTGTTATAGTAACTCATCTGTAAGTGTCCAGAAAATGACAACATGTTTTCAACATGAAACGTCAACAAAAATTTTCAAAAACCGTATATCAAAATTAATTGACTAAACTTCACTAAACATTTTAACAATTATTAAGTCATGGTCAGTATTAAAGTATGGACTCATATTAATACTCTAATTAGATTTTATAATATAATAGTATCACAAACCTAAAACAAAACAGGTGCTAAAAATACAAGTTCCAGCAAGTGCATCAAGGAATTCCAGAGTAGCAAACATGATGTAACTGTTGGAGAAAGAACGAGCTAATCCAAACACTGTTGAAACAACACAGCTCAAGACCAATAGAATTTTACGCCCATACCTAAAAATTCTCAACATTATCAGCTTTATTTGGAATACAAAGTAACAAATATATATAATTATACCCATATGAATAACTGTTGCACACACACACACACACACACACACACACACACACACACACAAATATTTTTTAACTTTCAAAACAGTTCTAAAATCTAACTTATCATTAATGATAGCAGCCCTATGTATTTATACTAAGTGATTAATAAACTCCTAAGCCATATATCTAAAGGTAAATAATGTGTAATTACACTAATTGAACTATAACACAGTACCATAAGCCACCACATGCCTGAGAAATCTTATTTCGGCCACTTGAATACGACTGACCTGGTACTTTGTTAAAGTCCAATTCTCAGATCCATATAGAAGTGTGGGGAGGGCCATCACCTTGTAGAACTTTAGATGTGTTTCTCTCCTTGTTGATTTTAGGGTTCTCCTGATGGCACATATGGCTGAGCTTGTGCAGCTTTTTCTACACATATTTTCTGTAATGGAAGATACATTATAGCCCATATGTTCAAGGTAAATGATACTGATATTTTCCTATACTCCAAATATTTGTTTTTCAGTTTGTAATTTTACAGTATTTTGTTTAGTTCCATGAAAGCTTCCTCAAGGTTATTTTCAATTTCTGCCAGTGTTTAAGTACAACATGTTGTCTATCTGCATATGTGAGCATCATAATTCTTACATTTTGCATTTTAATTACATACAAGAAGTAATGACAACACCATGCATCCCTATGTGATCCCTTTATTTTTGCCTTCATTGTGTTTGTGTTTAGTTTCAGTTGTGTTTGGTTGTTGTTTCATTGTGTTTAGTTTTGCACACGCATGTGCGCATGCGTGCGCGCGTGTGTGTGTGTGTGTATGTGTGTGTGTGTGTGTGTGTGTGTGTGTGTGTGTGTGTGTGTGTAGAAGTACCTCAACAGGAAGGACAGTCTTTGCTCATAGTCCTATGCAGGTGACTGAAATATTCCCATGCCACTGAAGATACCCCTCATGAGTACAGTCGAAAAATCTTGGACCACCACCTACATCTTGGTCCACTGCCTATCATTCCATCCAGTTTTACCAGTAATCATTCACTTTACTACAATGTACTATTAAAAAAAAGAATAATTTGTATGTGGATGTTTTAATGTGTTAAATTTGCATAATTTTATCTTCTCCGTCCGTACAACTTATCATCTTTCAGAACAATGATTATAATAATTTATCAGTACACATTATTTCCTCTTTGATTTTAAGCCAGTTGCTACTTATTTTGTTTATGTTTCTAATATTTAATCACTTTACCAGTTCTGAGACTGACAATAAATACAAAACTATCAGTTTATCAGTTCTAGGTTTCTATTGTCCATTATTTTAACATCTGTACCAAATGTCATAGAATTGTGCTGTGGCTTCTTTAACCAAACTTTTTTGCTTATAGTTATCGTGTTGTCATAACAAACAGGTTGAAAAGATATTTAAGAACTATTTAGGTGCGGTTTTTACTGAATTGTAATATATCATTTTACTATGTCATGTTCTATACATAGCACAGTAAAATTGAGGCTACATGTAATTTATTCTAGAATCGCCAAATCTAGCCTAAACTTCTGATTTACTTCATTATCCTAAATGTTACATAAAATTCAAATCTGCCCAGTATTAAAGCACTGGAGTCAAAACATCACGCATACTTATAGACTTGATTAATAAGAGAATCTTATATTATGCCAAGTTACAGAACTACTTGACTTTTAGGATAATTATTAAATAAGCGTCTTCCTCTTAGAGTGAATGTTACCCCAGCCATTGAGCTGCTGTGTGGTAATCTATCCAGCTTCTGTAATCATGTGTAGCTTGACTTCATGAGAGGAGTCCCAATGCTAAACCATATGACCTTACTGCAGAGTGCTTTTAAGACAATACTATGTTTTATGAATATTTTCTAATTATATCCAACTGGTAGCATTGGAACTTACCTAATCATGTGAGGTTAGTACTTAATAAAAACTAAATATAAATTGAAGAAAAACATTTCATTAAAACCAACTGCGAGGGTCAATCAAATTCAAACGAGAATTTTTAAATTGGCATGAGATACTTTAATGCTCATTAATGTTGGCAACAGTGAGCAATGAGTAGTAGCGCCTGGATATGCACAGCGCTAAACACTTGTTCCTAAAGTTCTTTGTTTAATTGTATACACACCGAATGAACAGGATGCACATGTGTTCATTGTGCAGCAAATAATTGTTAAGTTTTAATTATTCTAAGATATGAAACCAGCTGAAATTTTGTGCAGATTGCATGCACAATTCGACTGCAATGATACAATTTCAAAGGATCTAGTGTACAAAGTGGAATTTTTTTTCTATGAAGGCAGGAAATAAGTTTCTAATGTCATTCAGGCACTTTGTCCCAGAACCACCATTACGCCGTAGAACATTTTACAAATGCAACACCTTATTCATAACAATCAACAAATTACAGTTTGTTAAATTAGTGCAATAGGTTCAGTTCATTATGGAAGTGTGCAAGATGAGTGCCAAAAATTCCAAATGATAATGACAAAGCTAGAAAAGAGTTGACATTTCTCAGGGGCTTCAGGATCTCTTTGCAGCAGAAGGAAACTTGCTTTTGATGAACATTTTTGTATGTGATGAATTTTGGTGCACCTGAAACCAAAATGTCAAGTATGGAGTGGCATGCAAGAAATGAAACAACTTCATTTAAGGCAAAACACATTTGTCTGTTGGCAGGGTTCTCACAACTGTCTTTTAGGATGTTAAAGATGTTGTATATGTGGTTTTTTTTAACTTGAATAGAGAACAATGAATTCTGCATACTATTCTGAACTCTTAAGGAAAGGTTAGAGAGGACTAGTGTTCAAATAGTCCAAAATTCCAATTTGTAACATTGGATAAAGCCTGGCCCCACACTGTTGCTTGTTATGCAAGCAAAACTGGGAGAAAATTACTGTAGAGCTTTGAAACATTCCCCCTATAGTCCAGATTTACCACTGTGTGAGTTTATTTGTTTAGACTCTTCACAAAAATTTTATTAGGTGGGAAAAAATTTTCCAGTGACCAAGAGGTACAAGACTTATAGAGTGAATGTATAATGCACAATCGGCTACGAAGGAGTCCAAAAAATTTGTATGAAGAAGGAATTAGAAAACTGCCAGTGCTATGGAAAAAATGTGTAGATAATAGAGAAATCTATTTAGAAAATAAGTAATATGTACAATGCACAGGCAGCTGCTAGTTGCAATATTCAGACCCAGATATTATATCATATTAATTAATGTGTGTGTGTGTGTGTGTGTGTGTGTGTGTGTGTGTGTGTGTGTGTGTGTGTGTGTGTGTGTGTAAACCATAATTATAAAATTATTTTTGTAGCAAAAACTCCCAAAATTAAGGCTTCATTTCAGTATTAGTGAAATTGTTATACTTCAGTAAATCCTATTTAAACAAGTGTTATAATCACAGTTTAAACATAGTTCAAATTGTTCATGAGAAAACTTAGAATATAGGGAATATGGCATTCCAGTTGCTCCCCTTGAATCAAGTTATGACTTTAATATATTGTATGGAATTTAGAGATTTCTTTAAATAAATACCTGTCAGACAAAAATCCACCAATTGGTAAACCTATGAACTGGCCAGCATTATTTAATGTCCCAATTAGTGTTCTTTTCCAGTCATTTTCTTGACACATTATTTCAAACTGGAAATATATAATTCACATAAATATTATAGTATATGATAGAAATAGTTAATACTGGTATATAATATATACATTCACTTGTGCATAGATAATATATAAAACACATACGCATGATGATAACTGTGTAAAGTTTGAAAAATACAGTTTAGCCTCGTTTCTGTGCACGCGCGTGCGTGTGTGTGTGTGTATGTGTGTGTGATTTTTAAGTGATTAAACCCCTGTCCTAAAATTTAGACATTCTATGATTGTGAATGTCCTCATTATATTTTATTTAAATTTTAAAAATGTGTCCAATTATTACTATTTTGGCAATTACATAATACATAAATCTGATTGCCATAATTTTATTTTCAAAATTGGCATTGAGGAGAGTTTATTTTAAAAGCAGGAAATTTTTATTCAGAATAAAAATTCTAATTCAGTGTAATATGTGCACAAATTAGACCATCATTTTTTTTCAAAAATGGTATTATAATGCAGTTTTCTTTCATATTTAATCTGGATGTTAAGAGCTGTAATCCCTTAACAGGAATGATTGAACAGTAATTACATTTTATATGCATTATTATATAATAATGTTTATTCCTAATTATTTTTGTAGATTAAAAAGCACATTATATAAATAATTTTCAGGTCCTTGTCCATGCAAATATTTTGGGTTAACTTTGAAAATTACAATACAGTGGAACTTGGTTATAATGTCATTGAAGGGACCAAAAAAATAATGACGTTATGTCCGAGTGATGTTATAAAAGAGTCGTTATAAAAGACCCTTTTTAATCACTAGTAAGGAAGGAGAAATAAAAAAAAAGATCTTTGCATTATTAACATTATTCGTGATATTTATTCTAAAGTTTACAAACTGCATTTCATTTATACAAACAGCATGAAGAATATTTTAAAAGATCAAAAAGAAAGTACATGTAACTTACATTTAGGCTTACTGTCGAAAGTAATCCGCAATTTTCTTTTGAACGCTCCTTTCTGAAAAATAAATTCTTTCTGTTGTGCTGTGGAGATGCTGCGCTGTCAGACGTCTCTCTAAAGCAGTAAAATCGTGAAAGAGTTTCGGCGGCTCTCATGCTTCCTGTACTGTCGGACAAACGATGTCGGCATCCTCCTCTTGCTCAGCATCTTCTTCAACACTATCTTCTGCTTCTATGTTTTTTACTTCCGCGATAATTTCTGCGTCACTCAACACTTGGAATGTTTCTACTTGGTCATCCACTGATGCATAGGAATCAAGTTCATTTCCAAATTCATTTACGTCGAATTTCTTAATCCACTCCGAGAGCGGCAAGTCGTCATCTTCGTCATCATCAGGTAAATTTTCATGTACGAGTTGTGCTTTACTAAAGCATTTTGCTATCGTCTTCTGTGTTACACTCTTCCAAGAGTCGTCTAGGAATTGTATTGCATCTAAGAGTGAAATTGTGGCAGGTTGTGCCGTGTCCATACAGAAAATAATTTTTTTTAAGTTGCTTGCGGTAGTGACACTTTAGGCTTCTAATGACGCCTTGGTCCATAGGTTGCAGGACACTCGTACAGTTGGCCGGTAAGAAGACCAGATTAATGTTTGTCAAATTTAACTTTGGATGGGCTGCACAGTTGTCAACTAGAAGTAGAATTTTTCTGTTTTTCGATAACAGTCCTTTATCCCACTTTCTTAGTTCATCTTCAAAAATACTAGAAGTCATCCACACTTTTTTGTTGGCAGTGTAACTTACAGGAAGTTTTTTGATGTTTTTAAAACATCTAGGATGCAAACTTTTCCCGATAACTAAAAGTTTCCTTTTTTCGGTTCCCGTCATGTTCGCACAAACAAAAACTCTAATTCTTTGTTTAGAGAGCTTCCCACCAACGCACTTTTCATTTTTAAATTTGAAAGTCTTATCTGGAGTTAATTTATAAAAAATTCCGGCTTCATCTCCAATGAAGATGTCTTCATCTTTATATGATCATCTAATTTCTGGCCAAGTGTTACGCGCCCAATCGCCTGTAACATTCAGATCTACGCATTTTGCCTCACCACAAATTTTTGCAAAGGAAATCGAGTGTCGGGCCTTAAATCGATCTAGCCATCTGTTGGACCACGTAAAATCAACACCAAACAATTTTCCGAATTCCGTAGCTTTCTCTTTCAGAATTGGTCCACTCACAGGAATATCTGAACATTGACACTGTTTGAACCATTTCAATAATGCTGCATCCACATCACCATGTTCGCATTTCCTAATTTTTTAAATTTTTTCTCCATCTTCCTCAAATTTTTTTAAAATTTTGTTCTTGTTTTTTAAAATAGAACCTACAGTAGAATTCACTAAACCAAACTCACGGCATACATCAGCTATTTTACATCCGCTTTCATATGATCCAATTACACGTACTTTCTCTTGAATAGACAGAACTTTTCTTTTTGTACTAGAACTTCCCATGATTACTGTATAAAAATGGAGACCTACGTATAAAATTCTATAAACAGTGGCTACCGAAACTTAAGTTATAAAACACACAAAAGAAACTGTCACAGTACGAGCAGATACAGAAACAATAACAACCAAAAACAGAGACGAGACTACGTGTAAACAATACTGTACAGTAAATACTGTAACAGCGTGGCGTGAACAATAGCCTCGAGACGCGCAGTGCTACTGACCCGGTGAGAGTGGTGGGGAGACATGTCAGTCGCCAGACACCGGCTGGCGCCGGCAGTCTTGTTACAGTGCTTATCGCTTGCATACAATGTATGTCTGTAGCCATGGGCGTAGCGCGCGTGCACATATATACGTTTATATAAAATTCAGAGTAAAATATCTGAGAAATTTTTGACGCTATAACAGAGTAGTACAATATTTAGTGACATTAAAACCGGGAATTTTTATAATGTTAAAGATATCAGTTTGACCGGACTTATGACAAAATAATGCTACACCCGAGTTGACGTAACAGCCGAGGCCGTAATAACCAAGTTCAACTGTATTTTATAAACTTGTAAAACTCCTTTTTCTTGGTGGGCTCCTCAAATTTTTAGAATGTTCTCATGTAGGCCAATGATACTAGTACTGAAAATGTTTACTCAGAACCATTAAACTGAATTCAAAAAGTTCTGATTCTTAATATTTTTAACCTTATGTGTTAAAAAAAAAAACAGAATTATGATGTCAATGATAGTAGTCTTAATGGTTTTTGCGTGTTAACATGTTACATGGATATAAACACCATGATGTTTCATCCATCATGTTGTGAAATATCACTGGAAGTAGACTTATTATACCAGGAGTACAGCAGATGCTACGCCAAATAAGTGTTTCAAATTGTAAGATATGTCTTTAAACTATAGTAAGACTTACTACCAAATAGTACTCAATATCAAAAGGCAGAATGAGCATAAATTATGTTGGCCATTCTTCTTTGATGTATTTTGAAGTTTTAAATATTTTTATTACACATATTTTATATTAACTACATTTTATTTTTATTTACTAAATAAAATATTATCAATAAATATATTTTTTCTTTTATACAAGCATATATTATTTTATATAATTACAATGTTTCAAGAGTATGTTAACCATCATCTTCAGAATATATAAACATTTATATTATATATATTCAAACTTTCACTATGAACACTTACTTTTGGTTTTTTGTCCCAAACGTTTCGACATGGTGTCCGTCTTCATCAGTGGGATTTGAAATACAGAATGTCGATACAAAGTAACCACTATGGGTTGTAGGTGTGTGTGGTGGGGGTTGCTGGTGGAAGGGAATTGGCGCTGGGATTCAAAGTGTGTGTTTGTACAAGTGTATCAAAAAGTAAATGTGATCTATAGTGTAATTGTTCATTTAATATGTTGTTTGGTTGTAGTGTGTGATGTCTGTATATTTCATATTGTTCTGCTGTGTTTAGTTTTCTACTTTTGGGTAAGTAGTGTAGTATTTCCATGTTGTGTTCTATGTTTGAATAACCGTGGTTTTCATTTTGTAAATGTGTGGCGAATGTGGAGTGTATGTAGTTTGTGGTAAGGGCTTTTAACATACTACACTACTTACCCAAAAGTAGAAAACTAAACACAGCAGAACAATATGAAATATACAGACATCACACACTACAACCAAACAACATATTAAATGAACAATTACACTATAGATCACATATACTTTTTGATACACTTGTACAAACACACACTTTGAATCCCAGCGCCAATTCCCTCCCACCAGCAACCCCCACCACACACACCTACAACCCATAACGGTTACTTTGTATCGACATTCTGTATTTCAAATCCCACTGAGGAAGACGGACACCACGTCGAAACGTTTGGGACAAAAAACCAAAAGTAAGTGTTCATAGTGAAAGTTTGAATATATATAATATTTAAATAAGTGAATGAAGAGGATGTACCAACAAGACAAACATTTATATATACATTTTTGTATATTCTCAAAATTATAGTCAACATACAGTACTGTTGACACACTACTGTAATTACACTACTGTTTTATATACATTTTATGTATATAAAATCACTTTATAATATTCTTTAAACTTTCACACTTTAAAAACTTTGCCTAATGTTAATAACCACAAAGTTATTTTTTATTTAACTAATAAAATATAGTACGTATGATACAACTTTTAAGAGCCACATGGAATACTTAGACTGACATACATCATATACAATTGTCCGTGTTTTGTCACTGAACACCCACTGGTTACACCTGTCTGTAATGTTCTTGTGAAAATAGGAAACTGGACACTCAGAAGCAACATATCTTTCAGGTGCTCGATACTTGAAGCATGACTGTGGAGTGTGTGTGTTTAAGAAGGGCACTGCGTCTTGCAGCCACTGTGGATGATATATCACTGTGTCTTTGTCTTCACATTCTGGAACAAAACACCTGTTGGAATTTAATTATTATAATAATGTATAGTCCATTAAGTTTAATACTCAAGACACACACACACACACACACACACACACACACACACACACAGAGAAACCATGTTCCTGGAGAAAAGCATACGATTTTGCCATGTGATTCTAGACCTAAAATGTCACATAAACAAAAATCTGGAAATGATTTGTTCTTAAGTTATGACCAGGTAAAAATGTTCAATCCTGAAGTTAAAACAGTTCAATAAGAAAATTCCTAAAAAAGAAATTATGGGGTAAAATTAGTGGTCACACATGGTGTTCTTTTGAACCTAAAGTATACAAAACAGTGTCCCACAGCAGTGCTTTAATTGTTTTAAAGAAAACCTGTGAAAAGTGCAAAAAATTGAAGTCAAGGAATGTAATTTTTTTAGTTCTGGTGTACAATAATTTTGTTAAATTGACAATAAATACAGAACTTTTGAATAAAATTTAAAAGAAAATTTATTTCTATGAAAATTTATATCAATAATGTCAGTTAGTTAAAAAATCTGAGTAGGTAGTAGTCAATCACAGATACTGCAAGGCTTATCTTTGAATATATCTTGTGTTGGAAACTGAAAAGACAGACATTGGTTTACAAGTAGTTT
The DNA here is from genome assembly GCA_034769895.1 of Magicicada septendecula. NCBI lineage: Eukaryota > Metazoa > Arthropoda > Insecta > Hemiptera > Cicadidae > Magicicada > Magicicada septendecula. The sequence continues at coordinate 400,396,145 of CM068368.1, read as the reverse complement.
TCACAGACATATTATAATGTCTTAGAAGCTAATGTTGCAGTCAACACCTACGTACTACAGAATGCCTAAAGGCTAACATCCCATAATTATAATCACACCTTTAACAAGTTGCACTACACTTATTCAGTATACACAAAGACTAGCTTCTTTAACACTGAATAATGATAACTGAAGTAACACATTCTAGTCACATGCCTAACAAATGTCAAGTCTATTCTAGTAGTCCTAAGCATAGATGGCAGAGTCTTTACATATCTCAAACTGAACTCTCTGCTCATATACTCTAACAGTGATTTATTCTTGGATACATTGTTGTTGAAGTTACTGAAAGCATGATGGGCATTACAGTGCTGGATATCACCTTATGTGTAGATTCACTGTGTCTACAGAGTGACTGAAAGAGAAAGGTTGCGATGTCAACCATGGAGAGACTAGGATGAATGTAGACAGAGGCCACTAAACTTGAATGGTGAACCTCAGTGAAGCTTATGTTACCAGTGTTGCTTAGCTCCATCTGGTTAAACTTTCAATACTCTTATAGATCACTGCACAACAAGCTCTCTACGCACAAGGAAAGCCGTACATGGCTTGGTAGAAGAGATTGTGTTTCTCAATGCCTATGATGTGTTGCAAACATCAATATATAGGCCTATAAACTAATGGATGGCTAAGCCAATGCAGGGAAAACAGTCCGCCACTGCCTCACTAGGAGACAGCCAGCTGTAGTACAATGACGTGTCTGTACATATATGGGCATGACATTATTTAATTTTTCAGTTGCATACTTCAATGAATCTGAATATATGAAATAATGTTTATTATTTCTTCTTCTTTTTCTTCTTCTCTTCAAGGATTAGGTTATATAAACCTGTTCCAGCACCCATCTCATCCTCAGATGACCCTTCTACCAATGGCTTTATGGTTCAGTGCTGCTTTTGGCAATCAATTCTCTATCAACCTTTGCAGATAATCCCACCATTGTCTTCTGTAAATTGAAATAATTTCATTTATGTCCTTTACTTCGACTTCTGCTCTGATATCCTCAATCCTTATTCTAGCTTGCAATGTATAATTTAAAATATTTCGAAGAAACTTCATTCCAGCACTCTGAATCTTGCCACATTCCTTTTTTGTCATGACCCATGCTTCACTCGCATATGTCAATGTCAGTATTTGCAACTGTCTTATAAAATTTAATGCTTGTGCTGGGTCTTGTTTTATTTCCAAGATTTCTATGAATTGTAGCACAAATATTCCTAAATTTATTTATCTTCTCTTTTATATCACATTCAGATTCATAGCTTACTACACAGCCGAGATTTTTAAAACAGCTCACTTGTTCTAAAGTGCTGTTGTTTATAACTATCTTAGTCCTCACTGGATATTTACCTTTAAAGGCCATGGTTTTGGTCTTTCTTACTGAAATTATCAGTGAGTACTCTCTTGCCACTTCTTGTAATTGAAACATAGCTCTTTGTAAATCATCATCATTTTCTTGAATAAAAACTATGTCATCTGCGTATAGTAATTTGTGTGGGCTATGTCAATTTGTGTGCAACCCATACAAATTGATTTGTTAAGCTGTATTCCTGAAGTCTCTTTGTACATGCTCCCAACATATCAATGTATACATAAAACAAGGTTAGGGAATCACAGCATCCCTGCCCTACTCCTTTATTTATTGGAATGTCACCTGAGAGTCTACCATTCAGATCCAGGAATACAGATGTACTTTTGTAAAGGATCTTAACTGAATTTATTAAACGCTGTGGATATCCTCTTCTATCCATAATATTCCATAACTTTTAATGGTCTAAGTTATCAAACGCTTTTTCCAGATCAATAATAGCAATATGCATTTCCTGGTTATACTCCCGACTTTTCTCTATTATCTGTCGTAATACAAACAATGCATCCACAGTTGCCCTACCCTTTCTAAAACCCATTTGCTCTTCAAGAAGTAATGAATCTGTAATGACTCTTAATCTCTGGTTGAGAATTCTTGTATATATTTTGTACATTGAGTCCAGCAAGATTATTCCTCTATAATTATTAGCATCTGTTGTCTCCTTTTTTGTATAACAAAATCGCTTTTGCCCGCCTCCATTCTTTCGGAATTTTGTTTTCCATCCAAATGTTATTTAGAAAATGGAGACATAGTAAATGCAATAATGTGCCACTAACTTACTATAATGGTTTGTTCATTCATTTTCCTCAATCATATTAACACGAATTTATTATCTTTCAGAGCTATTCAATGTTTTCATCATTTTGTATGCCATAGTCTGTCTACAACATAAATCGTGTTCCATAGTGGCTATGAAGCATTCTCATGAGTTACGGGCAATGTTTATTATTGCCAGTAAATTGAGTTTAGAAAATAACATATTATAAATAATGGATAATGTCTTTATTAATGCAAAAAAAGACAAAACCTTTAGATGACATACATCTACATTACACTAATGTAAAATAAAGTGTTCTCTTTAAAGTAAGGCAAGTCTAAATTTTTTAACATTTCATACATTAAATTCTCTGATAGTTCATTTTTATCTCTATCATTTTTGTCTTCCATGAGACCGGGTGAGTTATTAAAACTTAAAATACAGTTTTGATGATGAATGTCAAATTTTAAACACTTTGCACCTTTTGGGGCTTGAATACTGTTTCTACACACAGTAAACAATCCAGTGCTTGGAAATTTTTGCATGAAGTGCACGAACTTAAATCATCCGGATGTGTCTACTTTAAAAGAACACTATCTACCAAACTGCTATGAAGAAACATTAGAAAGTATGTGACGATTTTATTAATAAAAAATAAATGTTAATTAATTAAGTTGATAATGTATAGGCTGAGAAATTTTAAATTTTTAATAAAATCTCACATTTTAAACTAATTCTTATTGTTATCATTTAATAATAATAATATTTAATAAAAAGTCTAATGATAAATTAAAAGGAATACGATTTGTACAGAAAGGGTAAAGCTTGTTAATTAATCCTGCATAAACAGGCGCTAACCAGAATCAACTTGTTTTCCGACCCCTTAACTAACTAAAAATAATTGTAAATTTGTTATTATTTAAATAATTAAACTAGACCACTATAATGCACTTTGATAGCGATTGTAACTAAGAATTTCCCTACTTAATTATTTAATCTAACTTTAGTCCTTTAAATAAAAGAGAAACATGGAACTACTTTTATGTTGAATTGAACTGTCGCGAGATTACTACTCTCACCCCTAACTATTTTTCGCCCACTTGCAATGGAGCGGTCAACCCGTAAGCTGCGTACAGCAGATATGTGCAACGTTAAAAATAGTTTGTTACAAAATGCGATTAATCCGTCAGTTAAGACACAGAGGCATTCTTTATACTATTAAACAATGTGTTGCGTTAATATAGTTGAACCGCGATTCATATAAATATGTTGTAAACGAGTAAGAAAGAATAACGAAAATTTAGCACCTATGACATCTCTACAAAAATCTTAAAATATAAAACTTATGTAATTAAAACTGTGGTAAGATCATAAATTGAAGTGCAACAAACCAACAATCATGTGAAGTGGATACAGGTGAATGAAACTTTGTGTTAATCATTCAAATCAACGAGCTATTACTATCCGTTAGCCAAGAGCAGAGAACCAGGACCCACTATGATCTAAAAGACTTCAGGACTACACCATTCCCAGATACGAAGATAATGAGAGATACCTGACCTACATCAAACATGCTGCAACCGAGGACCTAGGACTGGAATAACGCAGAGCTGGAGGACATCCATAAAAGTGACACGGAGGCAAGCCTTCCGTGGTTATGAAATACTAAATATTATATCCAACAAAAGACAATTAAATTAACAACATTAAGACATTTTACGTAATGACAGTAATTGTATACTTATTCTTAGTAAAAGAGTTATAGCTCTAAAATGTAAAGCCTTATTGTTTAAAAAGATTAATAAAGACCATTCTTCAAATGGCAAAATTTTAAAGATTTTATATGGCGAGGTAACCATTATTAACGTATTAGACTAAATCCCGGATCCGGGGAATTAATTAAATTTGATATACATCTTATTTTGAGGGCCCTTGTAAAAGAATAAAATATAATCATCATGTAAACTGTAAGCTGTTGAAGCATATATGTCGAGAATTTTAAGTAGAGCAATTAATACCATATGTAATAAAGAGATGTCATTAGGAGTACCGACTAAACTGAGTGCATAAATCAACAGTCTCCCCTTCCCTGAATCCTTTTATATTTATTGCTTGTTGTTCTGATTAATTTTCAGCTCGTCACAACTAAGGCAGCCTGTATAATTGGCAGAACCAATTATTGCGGGTTCCCTAAGTTATAACACAAGAGAAGATGTTATAAATTGCGCCACTCTGCTAATTTGTTTAAATTTTGCTACTCCTTTGTAAAAAAAAATTTTTGTGACTTGTGTTGTTTAAGAAGTAATTGTGTCTCAATATTCCACACACACCCTGTTGATTTATTCACTCATTTACTTTAAAATGTGTCTAAAATCTAAAACGATAATAATTATAATAATAGTATAATAAATAAGTAATTTAATGATAATTTAGATATAGGAACGAACTTAATGTTAACTAAAGACGCCCCAAGAATACGATATAACATCAGGTACGTGCTTGTCAGAAAGTTCATTCATCAACATGTCGGTTTGTAAACAAAATCAGACCAGTTGAATTCTTGTCCGCGCCTGTGCGTGTAAACTGTCATAGCTACCCTCCCGCAAGTTGAGTTGTACAATGCATTCACCCTCTAGTTGAGTCCCCCTTTGTAAGAAAAACAATGCCATTGTTTAAAACTATGTCTGACCTACATTCCAGCGTAACAGCTGATCGTTTAAAATAGAAACTAATGCAAATGTTTAATAATAACTGTTAATAAATGTTTACCATGTACTAAAGTGTAGGAAATCATTGTGTATAGGATAGTAGAGCAAATAATATTATTACTTAAATTTCAAATGAATAAATGACTTAGTTAACTCCTTGTTAGATAAAGTATTAAACCCCATGTCCTGAAACAGTAACCTTGTAAACTGAGCCAAATAAAAAAAAAAGTAAATACAGTGTGCTAAATAAATATGGTAGTTAGTTAGTAAATAGTTCTAGGTGCGTTTCTTAAATCTCCCCCAAAGTAAATAATAAATAATAAAGGAAAATAATATTTGTTTTAAATAATAATTGCTGAATAAATCTTAAGTTAAATAATTTTGTGTAACGTGTAGCAGTAAGTAATAGAAATGTAAATAATAATAAAAGTATAGCTGAATAGTGAACAATCAGTGGTGCAAGTTAGAGAAAATAAAGCGTGTTCAGTATTGTACTAAGCAGCCACGCACCCTCCCTATTGGGATAAACCGGTGCTAGCCTAAACAATTGAAAACCACCCCTGTGTATTACAATGAGTTGTGTAAAGTGTCTCCCCTTCCGCATAGTTTGTTTAGTAATTGTTAAAGAGATAAAAGAGAATTATCTTCGTGAGATTCCGCTTCTCTCAAGTAACTATAATCTAGAGTGGAGTATGGGATCCTCTTTAGATTATATTAGAGGTAAATCTATGGTATATAATCAAGAGAGAATTATATATCGGTAAAGTAACAAGTCACAACGGCGCCGACTGAAAGTTGTAATGATGAGGCAGAAAGGTGCCAAGAGATCATTAAAAGAGTGCGTGCTGAAAGCTAACTTGTGGAGTTAGAGTAAGCTGATGTCAGTCGGGCCACGACATTGTGAGTTACGAGTAATTAGGGAAATTAGTATTAAGGATTAAAATATAAGTTAGCATTGTAAGAAGTGAGATAAAGGGAATTTCACGGAGGAGAACATTTAAATGAGAACAAGATCATTTAAAGAGACATAGAAAAAAACAAACCGTGTACTAATAATAAATAATAGTAATAATAAATAAATTTCACACGGTACTCCCCAAGCATACTCCCGGTACATTGCTGACCAAATTATCAGGAGTCTGTGTTTCTTAAGCGGCGGAGTATGTGACGATTTTATTAATAAAAAATAAATGTTAATTAATTAAGTTGATAATGTATAGGCTGAGAAATTTTAAATTTTTAATAAAATCTCACATTTTAAACTAATTCTTATTGTTATCATTTAATAATAATAATATTTAATAAAAAGTCTAATGATAAATTAAAAGGAATACGATTTGTACAGAAAGGGTAAAGCTTGTTAATTAATCCTGCATAAACAGGCGCTAACCAGAATCAACTTGTTTTCCGACCCCTTAACTAACTAAAAATAATTGTAAATTTATTATTTAAATAATTAAACTAGACCACTATAATGCACTTTGATAGCGATTGTAACTAAGAATTTCCCTACTTAATTATTTAATCTAACTTTAGTCCTTTAAATAAAAGAGAAACATGGAACTACTTTTATGTTGAATTGAACTGTCGCGAGATTACTACTCTCACCCCTAACTATTTTTCGCCCACTTGCAATGGAGCGGTCAACCCGTAAGCTGCGTACAGCAGATATGTGCAACGTTAAAAATAGTTTGTTACAAAATGCGATTAATCCGTCAGTTAAGACACAGAGGCATTCTTTATACTATTAAACAATGTGTTGTGTTAATATAGTTGAACCGCGATTCATATAAATATGTTGTAAACGAGTAAGAAAGAATAACGAAAATTTAGCGCCTATGACATCTCTACAAAAATCTTAAAATATAAAACTTATGTAATTAAAACTGTGGTAAGATCATAAAGTGAAGTGCAACAAACCAACAATCATGTGAAGTGGATACAGGTGAATGAAACTTTGTGTTAATCATTCAAATCAACGAGCTATTACTATCCGTTAGCCAAGAGCAGAGAACCAGGACCCACTATGATCTAAAAGACTTCAGGACTACACCATTCCCGGATACGAAGATAATGAGAGATACCTGACCTACATCAAACATGCTGCAACCGAGGACCTAGGACTGGAATAACGCAGAGCTGGAGGACATCCATAAAGGTGACACGGAGGCAAGCCTTCCGTGGTTATGAAATACTAAATATTATATCCAACAAAAGACAATTAAATTAACAACATTAAGACATTTTACGTAATGACAGTAATTGTATACTTATTCTTAGTAAAAGAGTTATAGCTCTAAAATGTAAAGCCTTATTGTTTAAAAAGATTAATAAAGACCATTCTTCAAATGGCAAAATTTTAAAGATTTTATATGGCGAGATAACCATTATTAACGTATTAGACTAAATCCTGGATCCGGGGAATTAATTAAATTTGATATACATCTTATTTTGAGGGCCCTTGTAAAAGAATAAAATATAATCATCATGTAAACTGTAAGCTGTTGAAGCATATATGTCGAGAATTTTAAGTAGAGCATTTAATACCATATGTAATAAAGAGATGTCATTAGGAGTACCGACTAAACTGAGTGCATAAATCAACAGTCTCCCCTTCCCTGAATCCTTTTATATTTATTGCTTGTTGTTCTGATTAATTTTCAGCTTGTCACAACTAAGGCAGCCTGTATAATTGGCAGAACCAATTATTGCGGGTTCCCTAAGTTATAACACAAGAGAAGATGTTATAAGTATCAAATCTGTGTGCACAAATGAGAAAATATGGGAACTGTAATTATTGGTGAGCTTAAAAATGACAAAATAGTTTCCGAACTTTCATTTTTGATTGCTTGTAAAGAAATGTAAGTAGCAAATCACATTAGAGTCGCTAGGTCGTTCAACAAAAGTATGTATTTGTTGTGGCCAAAGGGTATTAGATACGATAATGTATTGCTTTTTAGTACCAATAATACCATATCAGAAAACCATCAAACCTCTTAACAGAAACTGTTAGTAAGATACATTTTGTTTAAAACAAAATCAGTTCCCTCACAGGATCAAAAATGGAAACCTTAAAAAATAAATTCAAAGTTGTGTTTGGAAAAAAACACCGGATTTGGAATTGTAAGTAAAGTTACCCAAGTTCTAAATGGTCAGCAAGTAGGCATTGAAAACGTAAGTGTAAGTGATGTTCCTCTTCTTAAGTATGCCAGACTGACTTCCTATGACATAGAATGGTCCTTTCCCAATATTGAGCTTTGTTCTGTGATAATCGGCAGAGGTTTATAATGGACACTGTAGAGATGGCATTTATTGTGCACTGCAACTCCAAATAGGCCTACATTTTCAACAAGGAACTGACAAGTTGACCGGGAAGTTTCATGAGTACTTATAAACATTTTTCCTGTTACAAACCGTTTGATTACCGTATGTTAAACTAAAAGAAAATATTTTTAATTTTTTAACAAATATTTTTTGTTTTTTATCACATACAAAAAATATTTTCAGTTTTTAGCACCTAAAAGTAACTTATGTTCCCTAATATAACACAAGTACCAGTATCACTTCATGCAGAAATGGAGTTCAATTATTATGTTCAGCAGGCTACTTTTTTCCCATTTTTACTTCCATGTTCTGTAAGAAAATGGAAGTATGGTGATTGCAAAAAAAATTGTGTGTGAGATAAGGGCTGATTTTGATTGTACTACCTTCAAAACATGAAGAAAAGTCATTTTCCAAAAAGCGTCTGTGTGTAGAATATTTTCTTTGGCGAACGATAACTGCCACAAATTCAAACAGAATCAAATAAGTTTTTCCGTGTGTTTAAACAAGAGTAAAGTACATTTTGATAAACATAATATCCTGAAAAGAAGTTCATAATAATCAACTGTAGAGACGTAGATGAAATATCTATAAATGAAAAGGGTAGTCAAAGGGGAGGGGGTAATTTTTTGAAAACTACCTTTTTGATGTCGAATGAAGTACTTCATTTTGAAAGACAAGATACCTTAGTAATTACATATAATAAAACTATTACTCAATAAAAGTGTAAATATAAAAAATGGGGTTGTTAGGTTAAAAGGGAGGGTTAGGTTACCTGCATTGTTTTGTGTTTTAACAATAGTAAGACACTTAATTTTGATAAATAAGTGCCCCAAAAATAAAGTCATGTTAATCCACTATAAAATGGTAAATCAGATATCTATAAATACAGAGGGTAGTTGAATGGGGAGGGGATGATTTTTTGAAAACTATTTTGCTAATATCAAATAAAGTACGAGTATTTAATTTTTAAGGAAAAGTTACCTTAGCAATTACATATGATAAAACTATTGCTCTTGAAAGTGTAAATGGTGGGGATCGGTTGAGGAGGAGGAATGATTATCTGTGTAGTTCAGTTTCGTTATAAGAATAAAGTACCTAATTTTTATAGATAAAACAACTCAAAAATAAATTATATTAAATGACTACCCCATAATAACAAAAATATCCATAAATGGTAAAAATAATTTGAGGGTGGGGAATATTTTTTTAGAAATTATCAAACCAAATTCAAGTAAACGAATTTAAATATAAATCTTAGAACATGGAAGTCATGTATAGCTCTCCATACTGATGTTTTAAATTGATTTGTTCTCTTACCTTCATGAAAACCAGTACCTCAGCATAAAAAATCATGTTAATATTTATCTAGTATTATGGGATTGCCATCAAGACAAAGTTTTAAAAAATTAACAAAAATAACACTGTTGCACACCACTATTTGAATTTTGAATTAATACCACTATTTTTAACGATATGAATCCTTTGACACCTGCTCATTTTCTTGTTGGACAGTCCTTAGCTTCCTTTCCTGTACCTGATGTAAGTACATTAAACATTAATAGATTAGACCACTGGCAATGTATTCAACAAGTCTACCAGATTTTTTGGCAACGATGGTCAGATGAGTATCTTTCAACTCTACAACAACGGACCAAATGGGTCAAGGACTACACGCCACCATCCTAAGGCTCTCTGGTATTAATCAAAGAAGACTTCCGACCTCCACTTCACTGGGACCTAGGTCGCATTGTGAAACTTCACAATGGCAGTGATGGTATACCTCGTGTCGCTACAATTCGGACATCTAAGGGACTGGTGAAGAGAGCCCTTGTCAAGCTGTGCGTATTTGCTGATCTTTGAAGTCTGCTACTTCAATGGGGGCGGTATGTTAAGCGTTCCAGAAGTGTGTGCTGGGGAGTCCCGCAGATCGGAGTGTGTTGCTGCCGCTCGCTCTGTGCTGTGATGTGTGCCCGCGATCCGAATTCGTACGCATCACGATCTCTTTGTAAAACACCATATATTGTTAATGTGTTTTCGTTTCGTTAGTAACAAAATAAATAAACGTAAGTTTTCATATAGTAATTTTTTTTTAAAGTGAAGACAGACAGATTATAAACAGTTAAACACCTTTTCTTTAACAGTTAAACAAATTGTTAAACATTGTAAACAAATTAAACATTTCGTTGTAAACAAGCATAAACGTGTAACATGTTCTTTAATAAACAAAGCTTTTATTCAATTGTGTGAATCTAATTTCACCTGCCTTATTAAACACCTTACTTTCTGGCTATTAACTTACTAGCCAGCTTAACTAACTTATTAGCTTACTAGTGATTTAGTCACCCATGTCGGTATTTTTACAATTCTTTCTAGTACATTCTGTGTTGTATTTGTAGTCTACTTGTACTGCAGCTCAATTCGGCAATTTCTCTAGAAAGAGATTTATAAAAGAGTCATAAAATGCAGCCATTTTCTTTAGATTTTGTAAAAGAGATTTTTCAATTTAGATAAGATTTTTCTACCTTAGTTTTACTTCCATGTTCCTTAAGGAAATGGAAGTATGGTGATGGAAAAAAAATCGTGTTCGAGATTATTGCAGATTCTGATTGTACTACACTCAAAACATGAAAAAAAGTAATTTTTCGAAAAGTGTGTGTGTGTGTGTGTGTGTAGATTTTTTCTATGGCAAACGATAACAGTTGCAAATTCAAACAGAATCAAATATTTTTTTGCATACAGCCCTGATTTGTAGAGTACTCAAGATCTGTTGTTTTTGGTGAAGATCGGTTAAGGGAAAGGGGTAGTTTACCGGCAACAGTTTTCTTTTAATCAAGGGTAATTTTTTTCTATGGCAAACGATAACTGCCTTAAATTCAAACAGAATCAAATAATTTTTTACATATCGTCGGTGTTATGCAAAAAGGGCGAATTCGCCAATTCTGTGATTTTCTGATTTTCGCCATTTTGACTTGCTTACATTAAGAGCTATCGTTCTGTAATAATGGCATATCTGTGGAGCTAACAGTTTCCATGGAAACAGCTTGTGATAAAATGGCGAATATAATATTAGATGTGTTAAAACAGCGAATATGACTATTCGCCTTTTTTACTGGCTGTTCTGTAAAATTGAAGTGTAAAAAGGGCCAATAGTCAAAGTTAAAAGGGTGAATATGCATGTTTGCCTTTCTTACACAATACACATTCATTTAGTTTTTCTAAGATAATACATTAGGCTTTCTGTATTTTTTTCTTGTTAAGAATAGTTTTATTGTTTTATATGTTCTATTATAACACTGACATATTTATCTGACCAAAAGCAACATGATTCCCTTTAAAGCAAGAGTGGCAACACTGAAAACAAATGATGATATTGTTATGTTATTTGATTGTACAGCTGTGTTTTACTGTTGTTTCACAGTGTTTGTTTTTATGGAGTGTGTATACTGTAACTTATGAATGGCCAACAGGTAAGAAAATTAAAACTCTTAATTAGCATAGCCTAATGTTATTAAGTAGTTAGTTAAACAATCATAATTTTAGCCAAATCATAGTTTTCTCGGCTTAAATTTTTTTAGGTTAGGCATGGATAAAAATAAACTGCAACAGGTAAGGCTAGGTTTAAGTATTAGATTATTTTGCAGAATCTTCTTTGGACTCTTAACACGGAATGCAATACCAAATGAAAAACAAGATATTTCTTTCCACTTGAAAAAGTTGGTCAAGGTTAGCCGTGTTTATGTATGCCATGTTGTGTTGATTGACCTTCGTGAAGTCCATTTTGGAATTGCCCGCCTAGCGTATGTTTATTTCTAGCCAGAAAGAGGTTGTGGATTTCTTGAATACCAAATGAAAAACAAGAGATTTTGTAACTTTTATTTTTTGGTAAAATTATTTTATTCAAATTAAGTTAACACTCCCACTTACCTTACGACTTTGATCTGGCCGGATCTCGTAGTGTAGGCAAACCCATTTCGTTCGACGAACTCTGACGATACATATAACGAAATAAGGCATTGAAAGAATTTAACTCTCAATTGTATGGAAGAGAAATCAGACTTTTTTATTACTCAGAAATGTTGAAATGTTAAATCTTCTTGTTACATGTTGTGCAACTTTTGCACCTTACAGACTATAGCTTACCTTATGTTTGACCAGACACAAATGCAAATATAACATACAAAAGAAACAGCCCAGCTTTGCTTTTACACGCTCTCATTCACAATTTAAAATACCCTTAACATTTTATTATTAATAAAATTTCCCCCACGGCAGCCACGCGGTCTTCACGCACAGTCATCTTTCTATGAAATGTTATAATGTTGAGGTCCGAAATAACACTCGTTTAGTTTCTACCGCACGGATGTATTATCGTCACATACTTTTCTTCACTGATATTTGAATTTAAAGTGAAAATAATAGAAAAACTTCTGCGTGTAGCCTAATTCGTTCCTAGCCGGCAGGCTTCAGTAGTGGAACTGCGTAATGTGCTGGGTTAAACTGGCGGAAGCGGCAATTCAATGCCACCAAGTTTTAGTCGCCGTTGGTGATTAATTGCGGTGGCATAACCATTTTATGCATGGATCATAACTGGCATGTGTGTGTGTCCAGAGGCCGATATTGGCATCTGCTCTGCTGATGTCGCTCACAGTAGGCGGAGTTTAACGCCGTTTTCCGGTAGTCGGTCGATTGGAACTACTAACTGTTTGTCCCAGCGCCATGTTTGTCTCAACTGTCGTGTCTTTCACGGCGTCAGTGCCGATCCCCGCCCGGCTGAGTTGCATACGGGCGTCAAAACACATGCACAGAGTTCTTAGAATTTTGGTGGAGGTAAATTCTTCTGCCGTGTTACACCACTGAAATTGCGCATTGCCTTTGTTCCAAACGCTGTTTCTCAACCTCGTGCTGTTGCTTGGACAATAACGTTGCACAATACAATTACAGTTTTTTCAAATTTATTATACCAGTCCGCCCGAAAACGAAATAAGTAAAAATATAATAATACCCCAAACGGTTAAAAATAAAAACACCCAAAAATGACCCGCTACAATACCCCCTCGATGAGAATTCTGCTGTTCGCAACAGAAGAAATCTCATCGATAACCCCGAAGAGGACCGGTGAGAAACTGGTGCCAACAACCCCCTTGTTCTTAATCTCCTGGGTACACGACCCCCCTGGCTCAGCGACTATGTACTCATCTGAACGAGATCACTGGACTTCTCCGTAAGAGATCCCAACACCGAGAAATCGATCAGACTCGCACCACGGCGCACCTCACCTTCTAACATGCTACCCCCAAAAATCCTCAATCCCTGGCTAAAATTATTCCAGCTCCTCCGCCGATATGTTTCCCCTTTTTGCAAGCTGGGCTGCCTTTAGCAAATACTGGGCGCACACACACTCACGTTACAGGCTACCATAACACATAAAAAAAAATAAAACTTTCTTTTAAAATTTATCAAAAATTTAAAAAAATCAAAATTCAAAAAAATAATCGTTTATCAAAAAATTCTCTTCCTCTTTTTCTCTCTTTTTTTTTTCTTTAACATGACTACCTAGACATTTCTACTAATATAAACACCTCCTTACTCTAACATGAGAACCACTTATAGTCTACCAATACAACCCGATACAATAAAAGAAAGATGGTTAATGCACATATAATAAAATCCTTATCTGAAATAGTCATTCGCTGGCAGGCGAAAAATCAAGTTTTTCTTTTTTTTTTTCAATAAAAAATTAAAATTTTCAAAAATTTTAAAATTCAAAAAAAATTTAAATTTATTCATTAAAAAATTTTATTAAATTTATTTATTAAATATTTATTAAAACTATTCAAATATTGGTTTGAATTAATTAAACAAACAAATTACAATTGGCTTCCTACTATACACAAGCTCAGTAGGTGTATGAACTCATCAGCTGATCATAACTAGGTCAAGTCCAAAATCCTTGACCTACATATGTTATATATGATTTCTGAAAACACATTGAACATTTGTAATATCCTAACTTGAAATACAAACATAATAAAACAAAATATTTAAAACCAACAAAATATTAATATAAATAATAAACAGATTGACATTTGAATTATTTAAAACAAACAATTCTTAACTTTACATTATTTTCAAATTTTATCAAAATTTCTGTCACTGGTTAAAAAAAATAAACAATTGTATTCTTTATTATAAATTCCTCTCTTTAGCTTAACAGTTTACGTTAATCTACTGTGGGTGATATAACTTATTCATTCTCATTACTGTATTAGATCTGTGTACATATATGAACTTTACCTCTCCCTATGGCTCTAATATTCATCAACTACAATTATCATGACACCCATCTCTATCAAAAATCTACTAATCAGAACACTCTAAACCCCAACTTACCGTTTAACACAATTCGCCGCCTTCTCTACATATAAAACACTCTCTAACCCTTTGTACATAGGATACGTGTTTCCATCCCCAAAGCTCATTTCCCTTATTTGGCCCCTGGATTTTACCTAAGGCGGCCCCTTCCCCACTAAAATCTATTCCTATCCCGTCCCAACCCTTGTTGCGGACTCCTACATTACACTACCCTCTAATACAAAATTGCCATCCCCAAAATTCTCAATCTCATTACATTACTACAAATACACAAAATAACCTCATTAATTATAAACATAAATATATATCATTCAAAACTCTACATAAATTCTCCACAACTACCGTGTCAACATCAATATTTCACCAAATTCTATAACATACATTAACTCAAAAACAACATTACATCATATTCATTATTTCAACTTCACTTGGAATTCAATTGGGACAGATCTACATGTCCCACTAAATATTTATCACCCAGAAACTATCTTTTGTTATCTTGCATAGATTATTGTTATTTTATTTCTCATCTTATCAAATTATTTGTAATATCTGTAATACATCAAAACCATTACATTGAACTGTAATTACTTGTAACATTTACAAATCAATATACCAGTGACGTTATTGCTGATCAGCTGATATCCTAACATAATAAAAACACATCTCAAAATTGAACCAATTACATGGAATATACATATTTATTTTTATTCATTCTCCCTTCTCACCTCATTGTTTCCCCTTTTTTCTGATTCTGATGCTTATGTTAACCTGCCAGACGATTTACTTATTGGCTTAAACAAATACACACATAATAAAATTACATATACTTATCAATGCTTATCTAATAGACAACAATAACATAATACACTTAAACTTATAGCATGAACACCTTAATTTACGAGTCTGAGCATATAATTATGTGGACAGAGCACAAGCATTTTTGATTGGATTAAACCTTGAATAAGCAGAAAAAACTTTTACGTCATAAAATTTTAAATTCGTGACTCCTTTGCGTCACCTCCCAGCCACACACACTATTTCAGATTAGGGAGGACTGTCTCGCCCTTTCGCTTCCACAGAGACTGTATATTTTGGAGTAGGGTTTACCTCTCCGTGTCTCTGCTTCCGCTGTTAAGTTTTAAATTGGTGAACATCATCATATTCTTGTTATAAAATCATACACCCTTAAAAACGGATCTGCCACCGGTCTTGCTGTTCCTCCTCGAACAGAGTGGCAGCCGCTGTTCCCTAGTTCCGGAGATTTCCTCTAATTATCCCCCCCAATTGAATTTCAAATATATACCAATTTCAAGTCAGCTATGGTCAAGGGACTTGGTATGACCATAGCTGGCCGCTAGCCAAAACCACGGTTAGTGCTGGTAAGACAGTAACCGCCCGAAAAGTCGAGGAAATCTAACTCTAATTTCACTGCCTGTTAAACATCAATATTTTTATGTGCGACACTGTCATTTAGTAATGTGTGTAAAATTTTTGACTTTACACGGATAAGGTGTGCCGCACATTTGTCGCCAGTTTGGCCTCCGATGGAGGTAACACTCACTGCTACCCCCAACCCTTTTCGCTACTTGTGAGAGCACAGGCAACCCCCACAATAGACACTTAATAATTAATTACAATTGAAAACTAATTAAAAATTTCTTTTGTATACATTATCATATAATATTTGCATCAACAACCATTTAACCCATTCATAACCTTTTACCAATCGACTTTCTTAAAATTTTCAAAATTTATTATTGATAATCATTATTTATCATTTTTCATTTATTATTAAAATTTTTTAATTATCATACTACTTGAACAAACTGATTTCCAAATAACATCTTATTACTGAATTAGAATCTCAATTACACCTGTAAATATTTTTATTACAAATGATTATAAAATTTTTCTACTTACAATCCATTTAACATGATATGCGCACAAAACATACTCACCACCATCTCTGAAACATTTCACAAAATTTATTAGCTTCAATTAAATAATTTATCATTCATTACCAAATTTCCATCTCGTAAAACAAACTGAATTTACAAAAAAATTAATTATACAACATTTACATAATCAATTAAAATATTTAAAATATCTCACATTGTTTTAATTAAATTAATTATTACCAATATAGAATTCATTACCATCCAAACAATTATAATTCTCTGATTACTTGTTTTCAAAACTAATTTGGTTTATTTATTTAAATTGAAAGTATTTCAATATTATTATCACAACAATCATCTTACATACACACATATAAATTCACTAGATTTTATTTACAAACTCTTATTTATTGTTCAGTTTTCCGCACTTCATTTGTCCCATTCTGCCATGTCACAAAACCATAAAACAAAATATTTATACTGTCTTTTATTGTTTTAATAGTTTAACCTCCATCGTTCCAAATCAACCTTGGTTCTACATAACATCGTTCAATATTATCAGCACACAAATGACTGTTTTGTGTGTTGTAACCAGAAAAACTAACTTCAATCAACTTATTCAAATATTCGTTAAACCAGTCTACGTTAGGTATTTTTGTTAAGTCTCCGTCATTAAATTCATTAACTATTGGGTTAATCATTTTTATTAAATCGTTGTAATCGTTATCATTCACATATACTTCTAAACTTTCCTTCCATTCATCATACTTTCTATTTAAGTTATATAATTCTGTTCCTTCATTAACACACAATTCTCTGTTTACATCTCTCTCTTCATAACCCCAAATCACACTCTCAAAAGTATTACAGACAGAGGGTATAAATTCAATTAAATCTTTCCTGACTTCTACAGGAAAAGCAAAAAACTTCAAAAAACAATTATTTGTAGCACTTTTGTCTACACAATATATACGTGAAGGTCTTCCTTCACCCCCCATTCTACCTCGTAAACAATTTACCCCCTGTTTCATATCTGTAATATAGCTCTCTCTCCATTCTCTCTCTAACTCATTAACACACCTTAACATCTCATAATCACATTCTACAACTTCATTAGTACTCTCAGATACCAATTTTTCGACTACATTATTATTCTCGTTATTATCAACATCATTATTATTTATTAATTCATTATCTAATACAACGTTGTCATTACGACTTTCGTTTATATTATTCGTACTTGATTCTACTTTATTCACACTGTTTCTTGTCATTTCATTGTCATTTTCAAGACATACATTCTTGTCTTGTATGTTATTTATCAACTCGTCAAATTTTATATTTATATTTTGCTGAAACTGAATATTCTGTTCTTTAATTTCATTAAAAATATCATTTTTAATATTCTGCTGTTCGCATTTTATTTTCTGCTCTTTGAATTCATTACTTAAAATCTCAAGTTTCTCGTCATTTCTATCAAAACGTTTATTTAATTCTTTATTCTGCATGTCAAATTTGTTGTCCATTTTTCGTAAGAAACTCATTATATCTAGTTCCTCTGATTGTTTATTTTTATTAGTCGAAACGGGGGTCAATTGAATCCCCGAGTCAGCATCTGTTTCATTTACTTGTGGTTGAGACGCAATCGGAGTGGAATGAACTATTACATTACTGCCGATAACTGTTTCTGCAACAGTACCCGTCTCCCCCCTCAACACACCACTTTCATCAAGCGATTGCGACTCAAGGCCACTTTCACTCATAATTGAATTTACTATACTACTTTTTTCTGTATTCTCGGACATTTTTACTTTATCTATTTTGTCTTACGTAACAACTACCAATGATCAGTCTTTTTTTTCAAAACTGATATTACAACATCAATTTACTTTCACAACCCTACTTCGCTATGCATCGTCAGATGTAGGCCGGTGTTAAAATAACCCCTCTTCAGTTATATTAAATCCTGATCACGCTGCACCAATTGTAACTTTTATTTTTTGGTAAAATTATTTTATTCAAATTAAGTTAACACTCCCACTTACCTTACGACTTTGATCTGGCCGGATCTCGTAGTGTAGGCAAACCCATTTCGTTCGACGAACTCTGACGATACATATAACGAAATAAGGCATTGAAAGAATTTAACTCTCAATTGTATGGAAGAGAAATCAGACTTTTTTATTACTCAGAAATGTTGAAATGTTAAATCTTCTTGTTACATGTTGTGCAACTTTTGCACCTTACAGACTATAGCTTACCTTATGTTTGACCAGACACAAATGCAAATATAACATACAAAAGAAACAGCCCAGCTTTGCTTGTACACGCTCTCATTCACAATTTAAAATACCCTTAACATTTTATTATTAATAAAATTTCCCCCACGGCAGCCACGCGGTCTTCACGCACAGTCATCTTTCTATGAAATGTTATAATGTTGAGGTCCGAAATAACACTCGTTTAGTTTCTACCGCACGGATGTATTATCGTCACATACTTTTCTTCACTGATATTTGAATTTAAAGTGAAAATAATAGAAAAACTTCTGCGTGTAGCCTAACTCGTTCCTAGCCGGCAGGCTTCAGTAGTGGAACTGCGTAATGTGCTGGGTTAAACTGGCGGAAGCGGCAATTCAATGCCACCAAGTTTTAGTCGCCGTTGGTGATTAATTGCGGTGGCATAACCATTTTATGCATGGATCATAACTGGCATGTGTGTGTGTCCAGAGGCCGATATTGGCATCTGCTCTGCTGATGTCGCTCACAGTAGGCGGAGTTTAACGCCGTTTTCCGGTAGTCGGTCGATTGGAACTACTAACTGTTCGTCCCAGCGCCATGTTTGTCTCAACTGTCGTGTCTTTCACGGCTTCAGTGCCGATCCCCGCCCGGCTGAGTTGCATACGGGCGTCAAAACACATGCACAGAGTTCTTAGAATTTTGGTGGAGGTAAATTCTTCTGCCGTGTTACACCACTGAAATTGCGCATTGCCTTTGTTCCAAACGCTGTTTCTCAACCTCGTGCTGTTGCTTGGACAATAACGTTGCACAATACAATTACAGTTTTTTCAGATTTATTATACCAGTCCGCCCGAAAACGAAATAAGTAAAAATATAATAATACCCCAAACGGTTAAAAATAAAAACACCCAAAAATGACCCGCTACAATTTCTTTCCACTTGAAAAAAATTCTTTTCAAGTGGATAGAAATCTCTTGTTTTTCTAAATATCACTATAATATTGACGACTCGGAACACAAGTTTTTTATAAGTAAAAACATTTTTACTTATAAAAAACTTGTGTTCCGAGTCGTCAATATTATAGTGATATTTAGTTAAGTAACGGACACGTCATGGACAACGAAATCCAAGAATCTTGTTTTTCATTTGGTATTCAAGAAATCCACAACCTCTTTCTGGCCAGAAATAAATGGAATGCAATTTTTTATCAACCAAGGAGGATATTATTGCTTTATATTACTAGGTAAAATATGGCGAATCTTCTTAATCAGGTTTTTTTCATTTCAGGAGCAAGATGTTTTACTCACGTTCCCAAAAAATCCTAGCCAAGCTTACACAGCTTAATTCAGCGGAGAATCCAATTCAAAATATAAACAAGTTCGAGGGACAAAGTAAAGAAATAGATTTGGATGTGTTTGAAACCCCAATACAGGAGTTAAATTTAAATATTGAAAAGTCTAAGGACGTTTGTATTTTGCAGCCTCTTCAGCCTGTACCATCAACTTCATTTAAACATGTGGAACAGCCTACATTGAATTATAGTTTATCTGATAGTAATGATACGATGAATATTTCAGCATCAACATCGAAGTTAATTGACAAATGTTTGTCTGAGGAATCAATTAATCAGATAGATTTAACAAATTTGACGACTAGTTCCCAAACTTCGGTTGAGAATGACTCAGGTCGAGAGCCTCAGGACAATGAGGATTTTCTTAAGAAGGGATTCATGTGTTACCATTGTTTGATAATTTTTGAAAACAAAAAGGTTTTAAGGAAACACATTTCAAATCAACACAATATGGCTTTAGAACAATCAGGGTCTGAAGATGATGAAAGCTTGAATCCAATGGATGAAATCGGAAATCATCAAAAGAAAAAGAAAAAAACTGGAAATGAAAACAGAGCGACAACAAAGAAAAAGCGAGAAGAAAGAAAATGCTTAAGAGTTGCAAGGAAATCATACACAAGCGTGAAGGGAAATGAAATAAAAGAAAGAGAAAGAAAAGATTTTTCCTGCACCAGGTGCCCTCTTAAGTGCAGTGAAAAGTTTTCTAATGCTGAGAAGGATGAATTTTTCTTTGGTTTTTGGAAAATGTGCAAAGACGATAAAAATCAAGACCGACAACGACAGTATGTGGCCAGCCACATAGTCGAAGTAGAGCCTGAAATAAGGCGTGTAAATATTGTTTCTCAAAAAAAAAAACAAAGCCTTCATTATTATCTAGAAAAGGGCTCAGAATGTGTACAAGTTTGTCGTTCATTCTTTTTTTCAGTTTTTTCAATACCAGAAAAGTTTGTCAGAGTCTGTCTAGACAAAAAAAGTGATACTGGAATTGTTTCAGCAGATGGCAGAGATAAAAAATCATCTGCTAATAAGATCCCAGCTTGGATTGAAGATCATGCTCGTCAGCATATTCAATCAATACCTAAGGTAGAATCACACTACTGTAGGTTGTCTTCTCAGCTAAATCTCGAAAAACTTTACAATCTCTATTTACAAAAATGCCAGGAGGACAATTTGAACATTATGAAAGATAATGAGAAGTTAGGCCCAGAAAATGGAAAACCATTGATAAGGCCTGTTTTGAAATCTGAATATAAAGTTTATTTTTATTCCTACGGCAATCTCAGGTTTCATAAACCCAAAAAAGATCAGTGCAGCACTTGCAATCGTTTTTAATCGTTGACACTTGAAAAAAAGAAATTGAGAAAGAAGATTACGAAAAACATCTAAAAAATAAAGAAAGAGTTCGTGAGCTGAAAAGAGAAAAAGTCAGAGAAAGTGAAAGGAGTGATGGAAAGAAAACGGTTGTAAATTTTGATCTTCAGGCTGTATTAGAATGTCCAAAAGGAGAAGTATCTTCTATTTTTTTATAAAAGAAAACTGGCAGTTTACAACCTAACAGTATTTGATCTAATTTCTAAAGAAGGATCATGTAACATGTGGGATGAGACGGAGGGTAACAGGGGACAAGTGAAATAGGAACCTGTATCTTTAATTACATCAAAGACCACCCAAACACAGAAGAATTTTTTTTAATGAGTGATAGCTGTGGTGGCCAAAACCTAAACCAATACTTTTCTACTGCACTCCTACATGCTGTCAGATTTACAAATTGTAAAATTATCGATCATGTGTTTTATGAGCCAGGACACTCTCAACAAGAAGGCGATTCTATCCATTCTTCAATAGAAAGATCAGCAAAAAACATACAAGTTAATGTACCTTCTGAATGGGGCATTATTTGTCAGACAGCCAGGAAGACTCCAGAGCCATACAAAGTTTTATATTTGAATCATGAAGCTTTCATTGATTGGAGTTCATTGGCACGTTCAAACAAAGAAACTCAAAGGTACATTACTGTGACTGGTGAAGTCGTTCAGTGGAGGAAACTAAAATGGTTTCGGTACTTGAAAAGTGAACCCGACTCTATTTTCTTCAAGTATGATTACGACGATGAACAGTGTGGGTAGGCCACATCAGTTAAATTTAGAAAACCTCACTAAGGCCTACAAAACCCGTCTACCAATAACGGCTTCAAAATACAAAGACTTAATGGACTTGTGCAAAGCTAGAGTAATTCCTCTACACCACCATAAGTTTTCTGAAGATCTCCCAAAGGTTGTCATACAGAAGGAAAAGAAACAGATTAATGACAAAGGGGACAAAAATCAAAAAACTAGAAAGAAGACCTCCAAAAAATAAATTGGATTTTACTTTAAAACTTAGTTTTTACTTATTTTATTATTATTAGTACAGTAATTTGATCAACTTTTTACTTCATTTTATAAAATTGTTCCATTTTTTAGAACTTAAAATTTATTCTCTTGAAAACTCAGTTTTTACTTCGTGTTAATTTTATTGTTCCATTTTTTGTAGAACTTGAATGTTATAATAAAAATAGTGTTTTTTATACTAGAAAGTTATGTTCTTATTTCCCGATGCCTCTAGACAAACTTAGTTCTAGTTTAGTATAATTTAAAAAGCAATTATATCCATCTTGGTTTAAAAAAAATATTGTGTAAAAAAGGCAAATACACTATAACAAATGTGTAAAAAGGGCGAAAAAGCTACATCGTACAATATTAAATTTAATAATAATAAAAATAAATTACTTACAGGGTTGAGACTTAGTAAAGAGGTAGAAAAAGATATTATTTGCTTTGTTTCAGAGTTTTATCAATGTAAGTTAGAATTTTATAATTTTTTCATAGCTGTGAATCTTTAAAATCTCTCTCCTGAAAAATGCTAATTTGGTTAATTCGCCCTTTTTGCATAACACCGACGATATGTGCCTGAGTTGTAAAATAGTCAAGGCCTATTGATTTTGGTGAAGATCGGTTAAGGGAAAGGGGTAGTTTACCGGCAACATTTTATGTTTTAACAAGGGTATTTTCTATGGCAAACGATAACAGCAGCAAATTCAAACAGAATCAAATATTTTTTTGCATGCATCCCTGAATTGCATGCACACCTTTCTGACCTGTAGAGAACTCAATGTCTGTTGATTTTGGTGAAGATCGGTTAAGGGAAAGGGGTAGTTTACCTGCAACATTTTATGTTCTAACAATGGTAATTTTTTCTATGACGAACGATAACTGCCGCACATTCAAACAGAATCAAATATTTTTTACATATGTGCCTAAGTTGTAGAGGACTCATGGCCTATTGATTTTGGTGAATATCGGTTCAGGGAAAGGGGCAGTTTACCTGCCACTTTTAATGTTTTAACAAGAGTAATTGTTTCTATGACGAACAATAACTGCCGCACATTGAAACAGAATCAAATAATGTTTTGTATGCATCCCTAAATTGTAGAGTACTCAAGGCCTGTTGATTTTGGTGAAGATCAGTTAAGGGGAAGGGGTAGTTTACCTGCAACATTTTATGTGATAACAAGGGTAATTTTTTCTATGACGAACGATAACTGCCTTAAATTCAAACAGAATCAAATAATTTTTTACACATGTGCCTGAGTTGTAAAATAGTCAAGGCCTATTGATTTTGGTGAAGATCGGTTACGGGGAAAGGGCAGTTTACCAGAAACATTTTTTGTTGTAACAAGAGTAAGGTACTTAATTTTGATAAATAAAGTATCGTGATAAGAAGATCTTAATAATCCACTGTAGAAACGTAGATGAAATATCTATAAATGAAGAGGCTAGTTGAACGGGGTGGCGGTAATTTTCTATAAATGAAAATTGTAATTGAAGGGGGAGGGGATAATTTTTATACGTGTACTACGTTATAGGCAACAAAGTAGTTTTTGTTGTTAAAATTCCTTCCTGGGCTGTTTGGCCGTAGTCCAATGTTTTCTGCAGACGTTTTGGAAGTGCCATCGACTGCCATCATCAGTGAAAATCGAGTGCGATAACGTGTGGTGGTATACGTTAGTGATCACAGTACTGTGGTTAAGGCTGAAGCATTAAGTGGAAAGAAATAGTTTCTATGGAAACATTTCACTTCGTAAATTATTTTAAATATAAATCTTAGAACATTAGAACATTGAAGTCATGTATGGTTCTCCATACCGATATTGACTTCCATGTTCCATAAGGAAATGGAAGTATGGTGATGGCAAAAAAATTGTGTTCGAGATTATTGCAGATTCTGATTGTACTACCCTCAAAGCATGAAAAAAGTCATTTTTCGAAAAGTGTCTTTGTGTGTGTCTGTAGATTTTTTCTATGGCAAACGATAACAGTCGCAAATTCAAACAGAATCAAATAAGTTTTTGCATACAGCCCTGAATTGTAGAGTTCTCAAGACCTATTGTTTTTTTGGTGAAGATCGGTTAAGGGAAAGGGGTAGTTTGCCTGCAACATTTCATGTTGTAACAAGAGAACTTTTTTCATGAAGAACGATAACTACCGTAAATTCAAACAGAATCAAATAATTTTTTACATATATGCCTGAGTTGTAGAGGACTCATGGTCTATTGATTTTGGTGAAGATCGGTTAAGGAAAAGTGGTAGTTTACCAGCCACTTTCAATGTTTTAACAAGAGTAATTGTTTCTATGACGAACGATAACTGCCGCACATTCAAACAGAATCAAATAATGTTTTGCATGCATCCCTAAATTGTAGAGGACTCAAGACCTATTGATTTTGGTGAAGATCAGTTAAGAGAAAGGTGTAGTTTACCTGGAACGTTTTATGTGATAACAAGGGTAATTTTGTCTATGACGAACGATAACTGCCATAAATTCAAACATAATCAAATTATGTTTTGCATACTTCCCTATATTGTAAAGTACTCATAGCTTGTTGATTTTGGTGAAGATCGGTTAAGGGAAAGGGGTAGTTTACCTGCAACATTTTATGTTGTAAGAAGAGAAATTTTTTCATGACGAACGATAACTGCCGTAAATTCAAACAGAATCAAATAATTTTTTATATATGTACCTGAGTTGTAGAGGACTCAAGGCCTATTGATTTTGGTGAAGATCGGTTTAGAGAAACGGGTAGTTTACCAGAAACATTTTTTGTTGTAACAAGAGTAAAGTACTTAATTTTGATAAATAAAGTATCCTGATAAGAAAATAATCCACTGTAGAAACGTAGATGAAATATCTATAAATGAAGAGGCTAGTTGAATGGGATGGGGTTAATTTTCTATAAATAAAAATTATAGTTGAAGGGTGAGGGGATAATTTTTTATATATGTACTACGTTATCGACAACAAAGATATTATTTCCTTCCCGTCCTGTTTGCCCGTAGACCAAAGTTTTCTGCAAAACCAGACGTTTCGGCAGTGCCATCGACTTCCATCATCAGTGAAAATCGAGTGCGATAACGTGAGGTGGTATACGTTAGTGGCCACAGTACTGTGGTTAAGGCTGAAGCAATAAGTAGAAAGAAGTAGTTTCTATGGAAATATTTCATTTCGAAAATAATTTTAAATATAAATCTTAGAACATGGAAGTCATGTATGGTTCTCCATACCGATATTTTTAATAAAACTTGAAATGCTTTGTTTGGAAATTGATTTTTTTTAAAATCACCGTATTTTTTGTATTCTATTACTGCAAGAGTTTCTAGTTTATCAATACCTGAAAATTTAACAGTAATTTGGCCTTTCAGAATGTTAGTTATTTCAAAGAAAAGCCATCTGGAGGAAACTTTGTTATCAACAAAAATACTAATTTCATTTACTCAAGTCCTTTTTGTGTATGATGCTTTATCCAGTTCATTTAAAGTTTCAATCTTGTGCCAAACTTCATCGAAACTATCGTGAAAAGATGATATGATGAATAGCTTAAACATTTACAGGTTTCTTGTTTCACTACCCCTGCATCCATTATACTTTCCTGTGAAGTATTGAACAAAACATTAGGCTTTGGAAATATAGCAGAAAGCTTCTCACAGGACAAATGGCGCCAATCGTACACCTTATCGTTTTTGAGGTCCTTAAAAGGACCGCTTGGCGAGGACGCTAACTCATTTGCATACGCCGCCCGAGCCGCGCGGCTGCGTCCGCTGTTCCGGGCGTTCTGCTGTCCTGTTTCGGCAGCGCTATGTACAGCCCGCTGCCGTCCAAGTCGATGTCCATCACTAGTTCTCCTTTGTTCTCCATTCTTCTTCCTGCTTCCTTTTTCTTCCGGCTGGCATCGCGACGTCTGAAGGAGTGCGCGAAAAAACTGCCGGAGCTGTTGGGATGCGCGCCGTGAGAGGTCCCAATTGTTTCCTAGTTCCGAGCCTCCGGAAGGGGCTCCTGCCTAGTGGTCCTGTCCAGACGGAATATAGGCCTATTAATTAATTAGTGGCCGCTACAACGGCATGCTCGTACTAGGCCGTTCTAGTACAGTATTTGCCGAGGCCGTTTCCAAGAATCACCTGGAAGTTGTCGGTACTTGCCAAGGCCAGCTATGAGTGGGTTTACCTGGGTCCTCGCAGCTCGGACG
This sequence comes from Magicicada septendecula, assembly GCA_034769895.1. NCBI lineage: Eukaryota > Metazoa > Arthropoda > Insecta > Hemiptera > Cicadidae > Magicicada > Magicicada septendecula. The sequence goes on along the minus strand of CM068368.1, from coordinate 400,369,525 downwards.
TAAAATTTACGTGCAAGTCGCCTTACGGTGTCATCCAAGGAGCGGACACCGAGTCCACTTCTCAAAAGTCGAGAAGGGAACCGATAGGGGGCTTTGGCCGCTAGCCGAAGACCCCTATCGATAACGCTTTGCAATTTTCTTTTATGAACGGTTGCGAGGTAACCCCAGACGGGAATAGCATAGGTAATGATCGGCAACAGGTACGCGTTGACAATCAACTTACCTATCTTGCGGGTCATAGCCTTGTTGGCAAGTTATCGGAAACAGTTGCGCGAGACGAGCGGACGCTCTCTGACGCATCGTCTCAGCGTGGGCACGCCAGGTGAGCCGACGATCTAGGTAGACACCGAGGTAATTAACTTCTCTCGACCAGGGTAGGTACGTTCTACCGAGTCTCACTCGTCCTCGTGGTTCTTTCCGGCGCTTTGAGAATAGCACCGCAGAACTCTTGGTTTCGTTGACGGCAACTTTCCAGCTTTCCGTCCACGTCGTATACGCATCGAGTGCGCTGGAATCGTGGGATAGCCCTGTCAGCGTTCCGATCGGTGGTATATACCGCCGTGTCGTCGGCAAACAGGGCCATCTGGATGCCAGGTTTTCTGGGTGCGTCGCTGACGAACACGGAGAACAGGAGAGGCCCTAGCACGCTACCTTGAGGTACCCTGGCTGTAATGCGTCTCTCGGAAGAGACATGGTCATCTATTCTCACGCAGAAAGTCCTCTCCATCAGAAAGCTAGCAATCAAGTGAAGGTAGCAATCTGGGAGCTGGATTTCCCGGATCTTGAACAAGATCCCGTCGTGCCAGACACTATCAAAGGCCTTTTCCACAACTAGGAAACAGGCGACAGTCTGCTCTTTCCGACAGCCGGCGCCCGTGATGTATTCCACCAGTCTTATCACCTGATGAGTGGTGCAATCCCCACACGGAAATCTAACTGTTCGGGGACCAGTACATCGAAGTTTCTGAGATGGTCTAGGACTCTCCGTTGTACAAGACGTTCGAGGACCTTTGACGTGGCCGACAGTAGACTAACGGGCCGGAGGTTGCCGGGACGGGAAGCGTCCTTTCCCTGCTTCGGGATCACTATGACCGACGCCTTTCGCCATTTCTTGGGAAAATAGGCCAGTCTTAGACACGCGTTGAACAGCGCAACCAAGAAAAGTATTCCCTGTCCGGGAGTCGAATTAGAGCGGCGTTCGAGACGCCGTCCGGGCCAAGAGCTTTTCTCGGTACAAGTTCAACGAGCCGATCTGAGACCTCTACCCTAGTAATGGGTTCGGGCTCCGCAGTGATCGTAAGAGAAAGAAAGTTCTCCACTTCGTTCTCGACTTCTTCATCGAAGTCCCAGTCCATGGGCGGGTTCGGACCGAATTGACGCTCGAAACACGCGCCCAAGTACTCGGCCTTCGCCTCCGGGCGAGCCAGAACTTGACTGAAAGGTCCAGCAATGGTTTGGATGCGAGATCGGCGCCTCCTCCCTACCAAAGCCGAAGGTATCCGGTAAGGGCTACTTTCGTCCGATCCGTCCCCCGCTTGGGCCACGGTGAGTTCCCAACAGCGTCTCCGGAAGGCCTGCATTTCACTACGTAAAATATCGGTCGCCCGGTTGTACGGTGCCTTGTCGGCCGGATCACGGGTCCGCTGCTAGCGTCTCTGGAGACGATTTCTCTCGCAAGCGAGAGTACTCATCTCCTCTGGGATCCGCTCCCAGTGGGGCGTGACGCCAGGCTTCATCCTGGAAGACGCGTCGATCACAGATACGACAGCCTCGTTAAACGCGGCAACTGCTTCGTCGACTTGGCGGACGGTTTAGAGTGGTCCCGCCTCTGGCAATCGGTGACTTAACGCCGGGCCATAGCGATCCCATTCTACCACCTTCCTGACATCTCTGCGAACGACGTGATGGGTAGCGACGTGTATCCAGATGGGGAGAAGATCGGACGATAGTTTCGGTACCGCGGACACATGGACCGGGCAGTCAATTCCTTGGATTACCGCTATGTCCAAGACATCGGGAGCCGCGCGGAGTTGTGAGGGGTAGAACGTAGGTTGGGCAGGCCCAATCACCGTCACCCTGTGAGAATCTGCAAACCTGCGTAAGCGCTTCCCGTTTGGGGCAGTCAAGCGACTGTTCCAATCGCGATGCTTACAATTCAGTTCGCCGGCCATGATGATCCTCCTCCTGTGTGCATCGAACGCGACCGCTAATTCGGGGTGAAGGAGCTCTTTATTCGGCGGTTTATACGCCGAGACCACGAGGACACCGCCCAGAGTGTTTAACATCTCCACAGAAGTGACCTCTAGGTGAGACATTTGCGGCAAGAGGACGCGGTGATGTTCAAGACTGAGCCTCACTGCGACCGCAGTACCGCCACCAGCAGTGCCCGGCCTGTCGTTTCGATAGCACACATAGTTGGCCAATCGGAACCGGTTCGCAGGGGTCAAGTGGGTCTCATTGAGGAGTATTACATCGGGTTTGAGTCGGGCCAGTAATTCTTGGAGTTCCTGGATTTTGTTAGCCACACCGTTGGCGTTCCAGGAAAGAATTGAGAGGTCTCGTTTGAGGACCCGACTCATACAAGTCCTACGCAAGTGGCGGGCTTTCACCAAGAGCATGAACCTCTCGGTTATGTCGGCAGTCTCTAAGCGGGAGCGGAATAGACTTGACGGTCTGGGCAACTTTGCAGAGGTCAAATTCCCCAAGGAAGTCGTGGACGACCTGAAATTCGCCAGGAATGGTTTTCGAGGCAGAATGCCCGGAGACTGTTTGCGCATAAGAGCGCCGAGGCTTGACAATCGGGGATTGGTGGAAGCCAAGGGTGCAACGGTGCCAGGTGTAGCGCCTTTTGCGGAGGCGCTAGGAAGCGGGACAGATGCGATAGCGTCGGTCTTTTGTACGCGTTGCGCAGGCTGTCTGGACTGCTTGGCAGGATTGGCAGGTGACCGGGAGAAAGCGCCACGGGACTTGCGATGCCGTTTCTTTTTGCCTGCGGCTTGAGGAAACCACGGGGGTGGGAGGTCTGGCGAGGCTGCTTCTACAGCAGGGTCAGGGTTTTCCGGTAATGAGGAGGATTGAGTTGTCTCAGGTTCCACAACCGAGATGATTTCATTGGTGTTTTCCGTCTCACTTACTGAAGCCGCGGAGTTTCGGTGCGTTTTCGCCTTAGGTGGGGCAGGGGCCTGGGACGGAGCCTGAGTTGGGGTTGCCTGTACCATAGGTGGTTGCTTCGGTCCTTTGCTCTTCTGTTTTTTACTTTTTACAACAGTGGCGATAGTCACGGCAGCCAGAGCAGATGGTCGCGGCCGAAGCCGCACATTCCCTCCGCCGTCCCTCGAGCTCGCAAGTCACGGAGACTTATTACCAAAGGCTTCTGACACCGAGAAATTCCAAACAAGCTCCTCTTGTCCATTCCGTATAGTGCCACCGACCATCTTTTCTGTCCCGCCCCCCTAACTAGGGGTAGGCGAACCTATTCCAACTTATACTTGCTGGTCATCTATGCCTCTGCCTTCTTTAGCTCTTCCAACTTTTCGGGCAACTCTCGTGAAGACTCTGAAGAATTCAGGATTCCAACAGAGAATCTCCTTTCTGTCTTCCCCTGGATGAGCCTCCCAGAACTCCACTAACTCCTGGCGTTCATCCATGAAAGCCGGGCACTCCGCCAACACATGCCACGCAGTTTCTTCAATTCATTCGCCACACCTGGCACACCAAGGGTCTTCGACCATTCTAAAGCTTTCCAACTTCGCTCTGAAGTTACCATGGCCAGACAAATAATGAGTGGCATAGTGATTTGTATTCAAAGACAGGTCTTATTCTGTCCCAGATGTTCGGGATATAAGCAAAGGTATCCCTGCCTTTAGTACTCTGCTCCCATCTTCTCTGCCATTCATTCAGAGTCTCCCTTCTTCTTATTTTCTTACTTTCAATTCTTCTTTCACCAGCTTCTATATCATCTTTGATATTTATCTTTTCTTTTATTAACACGTCTATCGGGATTACTCCCGCGATCACCAGATTGGCTTCATAAGAAATTGTCTTATAAGCCTTATTCACAAGAATGACAATCTTTCGTTGGGTTCTCAACAACAGTCTCCTCAGTCTTATAGTTCTCAGGGTCGTGTCTCCCCATACTTCGCAACCATATGTCATCAGTGGAATAGCAGTCCCCTCATACAGTCTCCTAAGAGCCAAACATTCAAGGCCTCCCTTAGTTCTGGTCAAGGACAAAAGTCCCCTAAACATTACTATTACCTTTCTGGTTTGCTGTTCCACATGTTGCACAAAGATCATCTCTTCCTCTACTAGAAGACCCAGGTACTTGACGTCACTCACAAAATTGATAAGCGTATCGCTCATTATAATTCTTGGTCGTCTCCCCCGATCAAATTTATTCTTGAGCATCATTGCCGAAGTCTCCTCAAGTGAAAAATTGAGCTTCATTTTCTCACTCCACGACTTCACTACCCTCAGCGCTCGTTCTGCTCGTGACTCCAGATCCACCCTGGATAAGAACCATCGCATCATCTGCGTAATCTATAACGTGCACGTCATCCCCGAAATCCTGTATTAGGAAATCCTCAAAAATTATGTTCCATAAAATCTTCCCCAAGATGGAACCCTGTGGGCAACCTTTAGTCAATATCTTGGAATGACGTGCACCCTCGAACTAAAAAAAAACTTCTCTTTCCGTCAGATAACTTCTTAGTAACCTCAGGATGTATCCAGGGCAATTAATCTGCTGTAGCTGATATAGCAGAAATGGCCACCAAGCATTATCAAACACACCGGAAATATCCAGGAAAATACCAAGGACGTACCGGTGCTCCGATGCACTGACTAGCATCTGAACGCCGAGAACAGCATCCGTCGTGCTCCGTTAACCCATACTGGGATTCGCCAAAGAAATTTGATCCTTCCAAAAAAGTATTCAGCCTTTCGGCAATGATACGTTCTGCAATTTTACCAAGTACTGGTAGCAAGGTCACCGGTCTATAGGACTTCAAGATTTGCGGGTCTCTGTCATTTGATTTTAGGAACACTTTAAGCTCCCCGTTTCCAAATTTTCGGAAATTCTCCTAGTGAAAACATCGCGTTAAGCGTGTCCAGCAGGAGTCTAATTCTGACTATAGGTCTTTTTATGACTTCCGCTCTAATCCCATCCAGACCCGGCGCCTTACCACTTTTCTGCTTCTTCACAGAATTCTCGAGTTCTTCGAGAGATATACGAACCAATTCATGAGGTCATACCTCATGAGCTGCTTCCCGCTGCCTGATCATCATATTTTCATTAGTATCCGTTTCAATATTATCAACTGGGAGCAAGCCCCCTAGAAATAATTGACAAATGTCACTAGGTTTAGTAAGATACCTATCCCCTGACCGCATTGAGACCATCTGTGTAGGCTTTTTAAGCTTATTAGCCAATATCTTGTAAGCAAGACCCCACGGGTCGGCTTCCCCCGAGAGCCGCACAATCCTCAGCCAATACTCCTTCTTCGCATAACGGATTCTGTTTGTGTATTCCGTTCTGGAATTTATGAATACCTGCCTGGCTACTATAGTTAATTCATGCTCGGCTCCGAGACGATTTCTTAATCTCTTCCACCGTCTCTCGGAACTAGTCTTATTAGCACGAGCCTGATCCAGGTCTCCATTCCACCAGGCGGCTAGACTCCTACCATTGTTTTTATGTCTGGCTGAGTCCTCCACGGCCCTCCGAAGAATTCTTGTCCTCGGAGGTGGCAGGGGCCCTTTTGGCTTTCGCCGCTCGAGCTTCTGCTTGTACACCGGGCAGGACCGGTAGTTGGCGGGGTGACTTCCGCCACACTTGATACACCTTTTAAAGAGCGGCGTATCACAGTGCTTAGAGAGGTGCGGCAAGGAGCACCTCACACACGCAGGAGCGTTGTTGCAAGTGTCAGTGTGGTGCCCGAAGCGTTGACACCGGTGGCATTAAGGCAGAGCCCCGTGAGCGCGGCTACGTTCCACCTTAACGCGGAACCCAAAAAGCCGCGTTAAAGAGAGTAGGCTTTCGCCTGCCTCGCTCTTCTCCGCAAGGATACGGACCAGTGGGAGTGGACGCTTCGGTCCGGCTGGGGAGTATACCCGAAAAATTGAGCGAACTGGATAGCCCAGCTCGCGTAACTCGTCGAGGATTTCCCTTGGTGAGTCCACGTCCAAGCCTCTGAGCACGAAGGACAGAGGCTTGACGTACTTCGGGGAAAAGGTGTGGAACTGCAATTGAGCGGATTCCACGAATGCCAGGACGCTGCGGTATACGTCCATTCCTCGGACAGCGATCTTGACGGTATCGCCCCCAAGGAGCTTCATGTCAACGTTGGCCGGGGAAAGTCCGGGCGCCATTAAAAACGGCGCCGGTAAAAACGGTGACACGGTGACGTTGTTCACGTCGTGAATGAACACGGGGGGGATGCGACCAGAGGTCGGCGGTGCTTGGGCATCGCCGGACACAGTCGGCCCCGGGCCGGATTCGCCATCGGCGGGGACAACTTCCATGGCAGACGCCGAGGAAGAGGTAGAGGAGGACCGGTTCCGCCTCGGTTTCTTAACCGGGCGCCCACGTGGCCCAACCGCCACGAAGGCGTCGGTCTTGTCACCGGGCAGCGGGACCGTCCGGAAATCGACGGGGTCCGTAGCCATTTGCGGAGACGTTGGCGAGTCGCTCGAGTGGGGTTGGGCCGAGGCGAGCGACTGCGTGCTCGTTGACTCGCCCGTACCGGGCATGGCCGTCAACAAGCGGTTGGTTCGCCGGCCAGAGACAGCAAGGCCGCCTCTGCCCGTAACCAGGGACCTAGGGTCCGGCCCGAGCCGGACTTCGACGAGCTGTATGGGAACGCTCAGGCTATTTGAAAGAGCTGGGCCAATGACCGCTTCGTTGAATACCTCCCCTTACCAAGAGAGGTGTCCACCGGCCTCTTTACCCCGGCGATATCCAAGTTCGCTTAACACTGGTGGGGGCTCACAAGGATCGTCCGCGGCAGCACTACCTATGAGCCTGAGTGTCAGCGGAATAGATGCGCTGCGCAAATATAGATCTATCAGGCTAGTGCTTCCTCCTCTTCAATAGGCTAGATGACGTCGCCTGGTCCTGAGAAGACCCGACAAGACTCAGCTGTTCTTGAGCCAGCTACTTAGTTCACCAGCCAGCTGAGTCGTTGTCTTCTGTCTTCTTGTTGTTGAAACAGCAAGCGGGCCAGTAGATGAAGACTGTCCTTTTCAGGAGATGGCAGCAGCTGAGAATGCAGCGAAAAGTTTCCATAACACACAGAGAAGAGTAGTCCAGTAGAGGAGGTCCTTCCTGGTTGAGTGCTGGATGCAGAATCAAGTGAAGTGGAATGTGTCTGCACCAAAAAATTGCATTATTGCATTATGGGTGCAGGATGTCTTTGCACCCATGGTTTGATTGCAGCATCTGAAGCGTGTCCAATGGCTGCCAGTAGTTACACTTAGTGCTGGTACAATTCAACGGGTAGCCTAATACTGGAAAAGGAAACCGCCAACCAGTTAACTGTGAAGGCAGGGGAGTAAGAACTTATTGATTTTAAAGGCACTGCCGCTGGTACCGATTCGAGCAACAGATGTTGCCTGTCTCAAGTCCAGTCAGCAGATGCCCTGAGGTGTCGGTCGCTCCCCGCAAGGTGGAGAGCTTCCGTGCCGGTGATCAATGACAGCGACAAGCAGCCAACTCAGCGTACCAGGAGGTGGTCAGGAAGGAGAGAAGGACAGTTTCATGATAAACTCTGGGCTGAGGACTGATGTTATTACTTTAATTATAAAGAAGACAGCTTTATGGCAGGTCATCAAGAAGCACCTGAAAGCGCTTGACCCGAATGGGTGGTGGTGGTTCTGAGGCACTGATGGTTCGTAGGTATGGGAAGGTGGAGGTCAAGGCTCTAATAAAGAGAGTTAGAGCCAGCGACCGGACAAAGGTAGTCAAGGCAGGAGACCCCTTCGAATCACATCGTTCCTTACAAACCAAGGGTACCCCGTCAAGGATCGGAGTGTTCGGGACTGGAAAGCTTCAAAAGAACATATCACACCGCACACACACAACATTGATCTTTCAAACAACGGTGCTGTCACCAAGAACAAGATGGACAGCGCTCTAGTGGCAGCCTCTGACAAAGCTTATAATAAGCAAAAACTGGTTCAGGCTACAAGGTGAAAATTTTACATTTTTACCAATAAAAACTGTGTGTTCCAAGTCAGTAGTATTATACTTATAATTAGTTAATCAACGGACATGTCATGGACAACAAAATCCAAGAATGTTACAATTCCTTTTCTTTTCTATACAACTCATTTTTATAGAAATTAAATTAAATATACATTTATATAAAATTAAATTAAAATGTTCACACACACACACACACACACACACACACACACACACACACACACACACACACACACACACACACACACACACACACACACACACACACACACACACACACACACACACACACACACACACACACACACACACACACACACACACACACACATCCTGAAATCAGATGCCAGAGGATACATTTCTATTCCAACAAATTCCTTCACAATTTTACTAAATTCATTCTTACTATTTAGTTACATAAATATTAATGCTTAATAAAGTATTTACTTTTAATAGAGTCTCTGACTACAGTATTAATTTTTGGTACTGTTTATTAATCTTGTATGTTTATTGGTAGAAAATGATTAAACAAAATTGAAATTAACTACTTTTATGTTATACTGTATACATACGTTTCATAAACTGAAAGTTACCTGTACTTTAGACTGCTGGTGGTAAGAATGTAACTGAAGACAGGAAATGCTGAGTACATAATAGGGAATATAAACAAAGTATAGCTGACCACTTGATATCTGCCAAATTGGCCAATATCTTGGAGTATTGTGTCCAGATCCATCCTGAAAAATGATATCTTTATTATAATTGCTAATTTAATGTATACAATTGTTGTAGTTATCATTGATATAGTCTATAATATGTATTTAATATCCCTCTTTGATAAGCTATCAGTAAAAAAATGTAATGAAAAGCAGAGAAATTAAAAACTTAAAGCCAAAAATGATCACATAACACATAAAATTTCAGTTTAATGTACAGAAAATATTAGGATAAAGCCTTTTGTTTTTTAACTTTTAATTCATCATCTTCCACAATTTTGTAGTCTGTGGAAAGGGTAAATAACATTAGAATTTCAATTTTAATGTTATGAAAGGGAATTTTGGAGGGGGTGAACTTTACATAATTGTGGCTGCATATATATATTATAACAGCACCAAATATTAACTATTTGGGGTTATATGTTTACCGCATACTGAAAGCATATTTAAATAAAAAGTACCAGTCAAAACTCCATTTGAATGTAGCGCATTGAAAATAATGCTTTCTAAAGTGACGCACACGTGGTCATTATGTAATCAGTTCGCTGTACAAGGAAGCGACCACACCCAAACTGTTAATTATTAATATCTCGGAAACTAATAAATAAAGGCGAAATCTAACATAGCCAAAATGTTTACCGAAATATTAATAATGATGTGTGCAAATTTGATGCAATATAATTAACAAATGAAAGAGTTAATTAAAATAATTGAATAACTTCTGTAAAAATAGAGTTACAGTAATGAGATTTTAGTATGTTATAAAGATAATAATTTATGACAGATTGTATATTTTAGATTTCACACAACTTGGTTTGCAACCAAGTTATTGCAAAATTAAATAAGCACAGGATATCCGGAGCGGGAAATTGGTTCCACCGGATAATTATAATAAGAATATTAGATAATAATATCAATTCTCCGTCTGTGGGAACCTAACTTCATTCTCACGGACCAAGGGAATTCAAAATTTTATGTGGTAGGGAGAGTGTGGCAGCCAATGAAATCATTTCACGCGAGCCCCGGCTAGTGCGGTGTTTCTTGGTTGAAACCTCACTCTTCTGTCAGTACTCACGAAGTTAAGACGTAGTCCTTCGATCGTCTAGTAACCAAAGTGGTGAAGATCAACAAGAAGACTCTACGTGGTCAACACACACGCAATTACGAACACACTAAGTACAGATCATCTGTATAGCTCGTAATTGTTGCGTAAAGGCGAGATACTCTTCAGTACATCAACCAAGCTTATTGTGTACTACCAGTTAGTCATAAGCACGCAAGAGATCCACCAGACTTCAAGACCAGACTTCAAGAATACAGCAGAGAGGCCGTCTAAATTATTGGTGAACAGCTGACGAGCAGAGCGACCACCCGAACGAAGCACACACACACACACACGCTGATGTGCAACGTGCGAACCGACGAGGGACAGGAAGCAGTTCCAGCGGACAGCAGCAGACGTTAAAATATTCACAAACAGCAAGGAAGCAGAGTGTTGCCGAATTTTGAACTCCACGACCGAATCCAGCAGTTCTAAGCAGATTACTTTCTCTAACCAAGGACTCGAATCGACGAGGGACAAATCGGAACGACATCCTCTTCAGTAACAGGAAAGCAAAATCCACTTATTTATTTTTCAGATCAAATTTTCTATTTTTCAATTAAAACATTGTAATTCAAATAATTCAGGTGCCAAACAAAAAGCAAAGACTCTAGTAATTAAAAAGTAAATACGTTGTGATAATCTGTATAGCAGTTTAAGGCTTTAGTAAGTTATAGTTAAGAAATAGAAGTAGTATAAAAGCGCTATACAAATCTTAACTGACAATCTAATCTTAGATCATACTGCAGTAGATCAGAAGTAGAATCACTAGAAATGAAATAACATGAACTAGACTGTCACGTCTAATTTATTTTAATTAATTATTCTAATTAATTTCAGAGTTTTATATTTGGTTTCATGAACACTTAGATTCAATTTAATTAAATAAATTTAATTAAATTCAAATCAATTAATAAAGCAAAATTTAAATTGCAATTAACTCGCCAAAGAACGAGTTCAGTTTCTTTCAACTATTGACCAAATGAAAAACATTGATTCATTGTTTAGACTATAAGAAAATCATAAAATAATAACCATTCTATTCTTGTGTGTTGTTGGTGTAATAAACAACGTTTTATTACCCCATATAACAGTGTTTTATTGTTGTACGATAAAGCCTACCAGTCTCACAAAACTCTCCCCCTTTAAAGTAACCTATTTTGTGTGTTGTTGTAATAAATTTGAGATTACTAGCTTGCGAACTTCAAATCCAAAATCCACACGCCCTAGTCGGAAGAATCTGCAAGATCAGACAGCAGGTGGGTACTCACACACAACACAACATAACAATAACGCATAGAAGTAGAGTTATAATATATATATATATATATATATATATATAACCCCAAAAGATGTAATAACTCTTCCCATTTTAAAGATGATGTGTAGAAGAACACACACACACAATGTAAATTTTGTCTGGATTTAATTTTATTATAGTAGGTACAAATATGCAGGCATGTTTGCTGTTTATGTACTACAATAGGACACCTGATCACCATAAATTCTAAATACAGTTTTACTTATATCAATACTATCAGTAATATACATTCTACTTTAATAAAACAGGTTATTAAATTTAATAAAATCAGTTATTTTCTATTTCCGATTGTTCCAATTGGAGATAAGGAAATAGACCTGCCATGTACAAAACTTATTTCCTCATTCTAAACTGTGGTAATAAGAAGAGATAGCAATATACAAGTGTGTGTGTGTGTCTGTGTGTGTTTTCTGTGCTTATACATAATAGCTGCCAGTCACATTAAAGTCCAGAAGGTACATATTTATGTAGTTTTATAAATAATACTTTGACCAGTTTGATTTTTGTTTCAAAATAAATTTCTATACAAATTGTGAAAGCTTTATAAATGACTAAGTCAGCTGACTGTATTAAGTAGACTATATTACGAACATTTGGTCTGTGTTAAATTATGCATTAACTCTTACTTGTGTAGGTGGAAGAAAAAAGAATTTGGAAACAGAGATATCTTTAGGCTATCTAGAAAAAAAGTTCTATAATGTGAAGGGCTATATAGTTATACTTTTTGTGTAACTGCTACCTCTTTTCCCATTACTGGTACACCTGTACAATAAAAACACTTTATGAAAGTAACTATATAGTCATGTATACATATTTAATAATAATAGGTCTCTTTGTATTGTTATGTAATACGGAACAGTCTCGTATATTCGATAATGTCGTTCAACAAGCTTCTCAACTAGCCTAGCTGGTGTGTTACTGCCAAGGTCGCGCAGAAGTGTCCTCTAGAATTTTTGAGTGCTTGTTAAGGACACATATTATGGAACCCTGCAGTCTATAAATAGCCTACACCTGCTGCTTAGTTTTCAGTTTACATCAGGCGATTACTGATTACTCAGTGCGTTTCAAGTGGCTACTAGTGAAAAGTGATTATTGTGCGGGACTCTATTAGTTGACATTATTATTGCATGTGGACAAATTTTATTTGAATTGTTGTCCACAAGTATAATCTTGTTGAATAACTTGTTGATAACAAACTGTTAATTGTGATAATTAAAGCTGGTTTTTAGTGACTTGGTGTCTTGTAATTTGTTTTCCACTGTACCATCCAACGATCGGTTAGACCAGTGGTTCCCAATCTTTTTTGTAATGGGACCCACAATCTTTCTGGAAAAATTTTCGTGACCCAGTATATATATATATATATACACACTACCACTACGTTATATATATATATATATTATTTCAATCACTTTCTGCTACAGTCCGTTTCTTGATGTATTTAATACTTTAATATTTATAACTAAATTTACCTCAAGATATACTTTTTTCCTATTAGGAACATGTTTCGAGAGTTCCTGTACTCTCATCTTCAGCCTTCGCCATCTTGTTTCTGGTGAAGTATTTGTGTGTTGGCTTCTGGATGTTATTAAGGTAGTTTGTTGGTCTTTGGTCTTTTAAAGTTGCATTATTGTGTGTGGTTGTGGTATCTGTTTTTGTATTTTGTGTATTTTCGATGTTGAGTGCTTTGAATATTGTGTCATGTTTTGTATTGATTTGTATTTGTTCTGGTATTAGTTTGTTTTGTGTTTTATGTTTGTAAATCTGTAAATTTACCCAAATGTTCATTATGGTGCCTTTGTGTGGTATATGTTTTATTAGTGTTACATTGGTTATGTCTGGGAATTCATGTCCTGTGTTTATTGCATGTGTGGCTAAATTGGATTTATATATATTTGGTTTTTTGTATGCATTTAGGTGTTCAAAATAACGTTTTTTCAGCTGTTTTTTTGTTTGTCCTATATAACATTTATTGCAATCTTGGCATTCAATTTTGTATATACCGTTGGTTGTTGTATTATCTTTGTTGTGTGAGCTATTTAGATTTTGTAATTTATTTTTATTAGTTTTGTATGGTATTTTTATATCTGTGTTTTTAAATAGTTTTGTTAGTTTTGTCATTTTATTATTTATATATGTGAATGTAGCCCATTTTTTGTTGTTGTTATTATTTATGTGTTGTTCAGTTTGATTAATTCTTAATTGTTCAGTTTTTATTTTGTATTTGATTTTATTTTCTATTTTGATCATAGTATTTTTATTGTATCCATTTGCATAACCAATTTGGTATATTATATTTCTTTCTTTGTCAGTTTCTTGTTTGTTTAGGGGTATTTTGTACATTCTGTTAAATAACGAATAAAATGCTGCCATTTTATGTTGTGGTGGGTGGTCAGAATGGTTAGGTATAATGATGTTAGTGGAAGTTGGTTTTCTATATATTGCATATTGTATGTGTTTGTTGTATCTTGTGATGGTTATGTCTAAATAGTTGATTTTGTTATGTTTTTCTTTTTCTTCTGTGAATTGTATTTTGGGATGTATGTTATTGATTTGTTTCAGTATGTTCTCTGCATTTGTGTTTTTGTTATTTGATACATATAGTCCATCATCTACATATCTAATCCATATGCCATCTGGGTCATGTGTTTTTATGATATTTTGTATTTTGGTGTCTATGTGTTGTAGGAATATTTCTGCTATTATGCTTGATAATGGTGATCCCATTGCTAAACCTTCTTTCTGTTGATAAATTTTGCTATTAAATTCAAAGTAATTTTGTTTTAGTATTAGTTGCAGACTATTTTTTATTTCGGTTATATATATTATAACTATTTAAAAACACAGATATAAAAACAGCTGAAAAAACGTTATTTTGAACACCTAAATGCATACAAAAAACCAAATATATATAAATCCAATTTAGCCACACATGCAATAAACACAGGATATGAATTCCCAGACATAACCAATGTAACACTAATAAAACATATACCACACAAAGGCACCATAATGAACATTTGGGAAAATTTACAGATTTACAAACACAAAACACAAAACAAACTAATACCAGAACAAATACAAATCAATACAAAACATGACACAATATTCAAAGCACTCAACATCGAAAATACACAAAATACAAAAACAGATACCACAACCACACACAATAATGCAACTTTAAAAGACCAAAGACCAACAAACTACCTTAATAACATCCAGAAGCCAACACACAAATACTTCACCAGAAACAAGATGGCGAAGGCTGAAGATGAGAGTACAGGAACTCTCGAAACATGTTCCTAATAGGAAAAAAGTATATCTTGAGGTAAATTTAGTTATAAATATTAAAGTATTAAATACATCAAGAAACGGACTGTAGCAGAAAGTGATTGAAATAATATAACCATACAAGGTAAATAAGCCTACAGTGAAAAAACGAAAAGTGAGGTTATAAAACAAATGCAAAAACAAAAGTGTATAGTGAAAAAAATAGTGAAGTGAATATCAAATTAAGTGAAATCAACTACCAAATAACAGATAACAAATCATCTCTCACATAAATATACATTAACATGTACACAAACAACATAACCACAATTCCATATAACCACATTACCAAATTATTAAACAAATTTCAAACACCAAAAAACAACTAATGAACACAAACATGAACATATACTTCAATAGACAATGCCAAAAACATAAATTAACACCTAAATACATCAACATAAACACAAACAACAAAAATATGACTGCACAAAAAACTATAAAACAAGCACAAAGGCTATGGATACAAAACGAAATTAATCAATTATACAGTAAGAAAAATAGCATAACACTAGACATATACAAACTACACTTAGAGCTAACAAGTTTATTACATCCAATCACTTGGAATAATAAATACAATAACATAGAAAATAAAATAATATTTGAAAAAACAAAAAGACTTATACAATCAACAAAAAAACTTAACACATTAAAACAACAAAACAAAAATCAAGAACAAAAAACAAAAATAAACACACATTTTACCCTCGAACCATTAACATTAGCAATACAGAATTGAACAAACAAGAAACAGAATATTTAAACAATATGTCAAAAACTAACATAACCCAAAATGCAAACAAAAATCTAGAAAATTTAATAGTAGAAACAGAATTTGCCATTAACCTAATAAAAGACAATATACAAGAAGAAAAAAGAACAGAAGCAACACTTATAATTAAAAAAATAATCACTAGCGAAATGAAAAACAAAGATAAACAAAAGAAAAACAATAAAACAATAAAAGAAATCAAAAATAAAGTAAAGAACAATAATTTAATAATAACTAAAGCAGACAAAAGTCAAGCAACAGTAATCATTGATAAAGCAGACTACATAAAAAAAACCGAAGACTTCATCAACAATAATAAATGCATACAACTAGATAAAAACCCAACAGAAAACTATCTTAAACAAACAATAAAACTAATAAAAACAAATAAAAACATTTTCAACAATAAAAACATAGACACATATATATAAACAATAATCCAGAACCACCTAAAATGAACAGCCTAAAAGAAATACACAAATTAAACAACCCAATACGTCCATTAATCAATTTCAAAAAAGCTCCTACATACAAAATAGCAAAAATAATAGCACAAAAACTAAAAAGTAACCATCTAACAAATAACCATCATAACATAAAAATACATACGAATTAATAGACAAACTAAAAATAATAAATATAAATGAAAATACATTTTTCACATCATATGACATAACAGACATGTACACTAATATCCCAGTAGAAGAAACAATTGACATAATAATAAACAAACTTATAGAACAAAATGAAAACAAACAATATATAACCGAAATAAAAAAAATAGTCTCCAACTAATACTAAAACAAAATTAATTTGAATTTAATAGCAAAATTTATCAACAGAAAGAAGGTTTAGCAATGGGATCACCATTATCAAGCATAATAGCAGAAATATTCCTACAACACATAGACACCAAAATACAAAATATCATAAAAACACATGACCCAGATGGCATATGGATAAGATATGTAGATGATGGACTATATGTATCAAATAACAAAAACACAAATGCAGAGAACATACTGAAACAAATCAATAACATACATCCCAAAATACAATTCACAGAAGAAAAAGAAAAACATAACAAAATCAACTATTTAGACAAAACCATCACAAGATACAACAAACACATACAATATGCAATATATAGAAAACCAACATCCACTAACATCATTATACCTAACCATTCTGACCACCCACCACAACATAAAATGGCAGCATTTTATTCGTTATTTAACAGAATGTACAAAATACCCCTAAACAAACAAGAAACTGACAAAGAAAGAAATATAATATACCAAATTGGTTATGCAAATGGATACAATAAAAATACTATGATCAAAATAGAAAATAAAATCAAATACAAAATAAAAACTGAACAATTAAGAATTAATCAAACTGAACAACACATAAATAATAACAACAACAAAAAATGGGCTACATTCACATATATAAATAATAAAATGACAAAACTAACAAAACTATTTAAAAACACAGATATAAAAATACCATACAAAACTAATAAAAATAAATTACAAAATCTAAATAGCTCATACAACAAAGATAATACAACAACCAACGGTATATACAAAATTGAATGCCAAGATTGCAATAAATGTTATATAGGACAAACAAAAAAACAGCTGAAAAAACGTTATTTTGAACACCTAAATGCATACAAAAAACCAAATATATATAAAACCAATTTAGCCACACATGCAATAAACACAGGACATGAATTCCCAGACATAACCAATGTAACACTAATAAAACATATACCACACAAAGGCACCATAATGAACATTTGGGAAAATTTACAGATTTACAAACATAAAACACAAAACAAACTAATACCAGAACAAATACAAATCAATACAAAACATGACACAATATTCAAAGCACTCAACATCGAAAATACACAAAATACAAAAACAGATACCACAACCACACACAATAATGCAACTTTAAAAGACCAAAGACCAACAAACTACCTTAATAACATCCAGAAGCCAACACACAAATACTTCACCAGAAACAAGATGGCGAAGGCTGAAGATGAGAGTACAGGAACTCTCGAAACATGTTCCTAATAGGAAAAAAGTATATCTTGAGGTAAATTTAGTTATAAATATTAAAGTATATATATATATATATACACGTAAAATTATATGTAATATGAAACTGAAGTTATTATTATATGTGCAAATGCTTTGCTGAGTAAGAATTTTTAAAATGGTGAAGGGAACATTATAAAAGAAAAGAAACAATATTTTGTCCAATAAGAAATTTATTTTATACAAATTAAATGGTAAACTCAATGAGATTTGTGGTATTGTTTAGTCTTTGTGTTAATGATACTTTCTATATCTGGATTGAAGCTTGTTAGTTTTAGGCGTAAATCGTTTTCCACGCAAAGTTTGTTTCTATATTTGTTTTTTAAATAAACCAAACTAGAAAATGCACGCTCGCATAAATAAGTAGTTGTGAATCCCATTAATTCCTTCAAAGCTATATTTGCAAGCACTCGATACTCTCCCTTTATTTTGATCCAAAATGGGATTAGGCTTGAGTCTTTAAAGAAAGTTTTAAAGAAGAATCACATGATAGTTCCATCAGGGAGTCTTCCTCAGATGCTGACAGTTTTAGCTTTTTAAGGTTGTCCTCTACAAACGGATTTCTTATCCATAACAATTCATCAGGAATTCTTGGAAAATAACTCCTAAAACAAGAAGCAATTTTAAGTAATACTCTTGCATAAACAAACAACTTTCAGTGGGCCTAACGTAAAAATATCAGTTCGTAAAAACCTTAAACTTAAAACATTAACCCGTAACCATTATCATTTTAAATAAAGAAGCAGTAGAACTTAATTGTTACTTTTCTTTATTGGGTGAAAAATAATATCATGAAAATAATAAGACTAATGTTTAATAAGAAATACTTCAAATCTAAGTGGTTATTAGTAAAATCATTTGAGAATAATTACCTGAAACCAGAGGCCAGTGCTTCAAGATGTTCCTTCATGGCAGTTGCAGTTTCCTCGTTAACTTTGATTGCATATGTTTCTAAGAAGTCATTGAGGAGTGGGAATGCATCAAAACAACTGTCTTTCACTTTACTGGACCATCTTTAAGTTTTTTAATAGTTGCTTCTATTTTATCTTGAACACAGAACTTGTGGACATCCTTCCCTTGCAGCGATAAATTGAGGATATTGAGAGCACTGAATATGTCACCCAAATATGAAAGCCGTATTAGCCAGTTTTCGTCATTTAACATTTCCAAAAAACTGCTCACAGATTTCGCATCACTTTTGTGCTCCAACAAAAACATTCTCAGTTCATCTCGAAGCTCAAATAATCTTGATAGCACTTTCCCTCTTGACAGCCAGTGTATTTCACAGTGCAGAAGAAGTGTTTTGTGCTCACTGCCCATCTCATCGCACAGTACGGTAAACAGTCTTGAATTTTTAGGTCTTGATTTAATGAAATTCACAATTTTCACTGCATCATTAAGGATTTTCTTTAGGCTTTCGGCCAGACCTTTAAGTACAAGGGCCTCTCGGTGCAGGCTACAGTGAGTCCACTGAACAGAAGAGGCAACTGCCCTAACTTTGGCAATCAAACCTGAGTAAATGCCAGACATAGCACGGGCACCATCAGTCGTCAGTGCAACACATTTTGACCACTCTATTTCATTTTCTAGTATAAAGCCATCAAGACATTTAAAAATTTCTCCCCTGTTGTTGTCGATGGCAAACATTTACAAAAGAGCATTTCTTCTTCTATCCTCCCATCAAATTCAAACCTAACAAAAGCTAACAGAATAGCCTCGCCAGCTACATCTGTGCTTTCGTCAAGCTGAAGTGAAAAGTACTCACTTTGCTTTAACACTGTGATCATGGACTATTTCACAAAATCTGACATTTCATCGATTCTTCTCTTTACCGTTGTGTTTGATAGGGGTATTTCACCAATTAGTTTTGTTTGCTTTTCGCTAAATAAAGCATCAGATATTATTTTGGCCGCTGGTAAAATGATATCCTCCCCTACGGTGTGAGCTGCCCCTTTTTGGCTATCAATAAGGATAGTCGATATGAAGCGATTGTAGTTTGCTTATTTTGTTCACCAGAAGTCAATTTTGTCATCACTGATTTTGAATTAAAAAATTCTCGTTTCTTGTTCTGGAAAAAATCGATTGGCTTACTTACGTACTCTGCATGTTTTCTTGATAAATGTCTTTCCAGTTTTGAGGGTTTCATACTTTCATTAGCAAGTACTTCAAAACACACAACACACTGAGGAAGCGGCTCGTCTTCTGTGCCACAAAACACAAACCCATATTTCAAATAGTCAGCGTTGTATTTACGAAAGCAGGGTTTTGCCTTCTTCAGGAAGGAGTTCAGTTCGCTAACTTCACTAACACTGTCACCTTTAGGTGTATTACATGAAGCACTGGTACCGGATGTGGAAGGTTCGTCATAATTAGCTGAAGTCTGTCTTTTATGGCACGATCCAGTCTTAATCCACGCGTCCATAGTGAAATAAATAGAAAATAGAAATATAGTATAAAAGAAAACAAACCGCCACTATAAACACGCATGAACACACTTGACTAAACATCAAGCAAATAACGCATGATCCCACAGTCAGAGAAAGACTAAATCAACTCAAGGTTACTCATCTGACACTTGTCGCAAGTGGAAGGGGACGTGGCGTTGCCATATCGCAATTACGAACGAATCCTACGGCTGCGCGTTATTAGCCACATTGGTTTCTTGTTTAGAACGGGTTTTGTACATTCCTTTTGAAGTGTTAACTTCTTATAGCAGAGGAGAGGGAAAAAATTTACACGGGAGTGAATCGGTAGAATGTGACGTCATCAGAAAGGAATGCGACGAGAATCCGTAACAATTTCCCCCTCTCTGCATCCCATGTTCTTTCCCACTCTTCTTATAGCAGAGGAGAGGGAAAAATTGAATTCTTTAGCGAGGAATGTAAATTTAAATTTAGAGAATAATTAGGGACTAAAAGTATACGCGCAAATTATAAAGGAGATTACAAATAATGAATGGTAAATTTTACCAAAAGGATTTTCAAGGTTTAACAAGATATTTTGTCTCAATAATCAAAATGGCTATCAAAATTTAATTGGTTAAAAGAAAAAGTTCACTATGTTCAATTTTAAAAACGAGTTAATAATTTTTTCACATTTTGCACGAAATATTGTGCACAGAAAGTTTTTCACTTTAATAATTGCTCATGCACAGTTATTCGTGCACGGTGTATAATTCATTTTGTTTATTTTTGTTAAGTG
The DNA here is from genome assembly GCA_034769895.1 of Magicicada septendecula. Classification (NCBI taxonomy): domain Eukaryota; kingdom Metazoa; phylum Arthropoda; class Insecta; order Hemiptera; family Cicadidae; genus Magicicada; species Magicicada septendecula. The sequence goes on along the minus strand of CM068368.1, from coordinate 400,348,763 downwards.
TACAAAATAAAATTAAATAATTATGCGATGAAAAACTTTCTGTGCACAATCTGTCTGTGCATGAACCCAGTTTTACCAGTAAGAAGTATATTGAAAATGTAAGATAATAAACAAAAGTGTTATTTTTAACCGACTTCGAAAAAGGAGGAGGTTCTCAATTTGACCTGTATATATTTTTTTCTGTTTGTTCGCGCATAACTCCGAAGGCATGGTATGGTTTGTGCACATGAGAATTGTACACGATATTATTGTACACTAAAAATTATGCACCAAGTTTTGTGCACAAGTACAGAAAAAAGATTTTTTTTATGCACAAGAGTTTTTATATTAATTATTAATATTGGAGAACGGTCACTTATAAAGACAACATATATTATTCAGTAACCGTGTTATTTAAGTTAACACTTCTGTCGGCAGTCCCACGACTGCCAGATTTTTCAGATTATAAAACTTTCCTCTTGAAATACACTTTCATATTTTTTTCAGTCGGTAAGATATTTTACTTAGATATTTTAAAAGTCGTCCGGCGACCCACCTGAATAGATCCCGCGACCCACTAGTGGGTCACGACCCACAGTTTGGGAACCACTGGGTTAGACCATCGTAAAAGTATATTACCAGAGTCAGTTAGGAGAAGAAATAAAGAAGAATAGGCTAGCTATGTATAGTGTACAAGAGATAAGCAAGGTGAAGTGAAGAAGAACTATGCTTTTATAATTTATACAGAAACACCTGATGACATGGATTAATTCTATGATACATGCATCAGTTAAAAATACAATGATTATATATAGTAAGATCTATGCTAGAATAGTGAATGGGAGACTAAAACCAATAGCTGATGCATTACAATTAGAAGAAAAAACTGACTTCAGAAAAGGTAGATCATGCATTGATGTGATCTTTATTCTTAAATTAACTTTTGAGGAAAGAAGTGAATTTAGAAACACATCTAGTGTTCATAGATATAATGAAAGCTTTTGACAATGTTAAACGTTCATTACTCTGGGAGCATAATGGAAATAAGAGGTTTCTGTACCCAATTAATGAGAGTGCTTAAGAGCCTGTATTACAAGAAATCTGTTGCCTTAGATTTTAATGGTAGACTAACAGAAGATATTCCTACAAATAAAGGTGTTAGACAAAGGTGCCCCATTTCATCAACACTTTTAACAAATACATAGATTGACACATTTCAGTTATGGAATGGAAAAGTTGACCCAGGAATGTCACTTCAAAGAAACATACATCTGAATTCTTTGCTCTACACAGGCAATGAAGTAATAGTACAGAAAACAGAAGACCAGTTGCAAAATACCAGTTACCAGATACTTACACATAATAACATCCTACAAGATTATGGGCTCAGGATCTCTGCTGCAAGATCACAAACTATGGAGTTTAAAGATAAACATCCAATGAGAACAAAAATAGTTATAAACAATCAAATTTTAAATCAGAATAGTAATTTTAATTACCTGCAATGTGACATCGCATACAAAAGTGACACTGACTGGGAAGATATGTTAGCAAACTTCAAAGCCATCTGTGAAAAGATTCTTAAAAATAACTGAGGAAAGATACTCGTATGGAATTTTATAAAACAATAGCTGTCCCAACATTCATTCATGTATGCATGTGAAACGTGGACCGCTGTTAAAAAGAGAGAAAAATCCAAGTACCTGAAATGAAATTTTTAAAAAGCACACAGGGATATTCTCTACTGGACAGATGATGAATGAAGACATAAGGGTGGGAGTTAATTTGTTAAGTGCTGGGACGTATCCAGCCCCCCTAAATTTATATATTTTGTTCCAAAAAATTATTGATCTATATTTACACACAGATTGTATATGCCCAATTAAAGATACATTCAACTCTCGATTATCCACACTAATGACTAGCTCGACTTATGCGGATAATCAAATCCGCGGTTAATCCAAGAACAATATGAAAAAATTAAGGGGCATTAAACCATAAATATAACAATGCTTCTTTTATTAAAAAATTAACATTTTTCAAAAACATATCTACATAAAAGTAAATTTATATGTAATATAATAAATAATATAATTAGTAAAATAGTTTTACCTTTTTCTTGTCCGTCTGGTGGCCTTTTCTCTATATTTGATCCTACGCGTTTCGGGACATATGCCCCATCATCAGGAATATCCCTTGGTGAAGTTCGTCGATCATTAAAATATTAAAAACACTTTATATACAATTTTACACACATAACAATAAATATAATATAAACATAAAAAATATATATAAAAGCCCCAAACTTGAGACACATGCGATATCGGTGGTGCGCACCACAACATGCTATAGTCGACTATTGTCGTGGTGCGCACCACCGACATCGCGTGTCTCTCAAGTTTGGGGATTTATGTATATTTTTTATGTTTATATTATATTTATTGTTATGTGTGTAAAATTGTATATAAAGTGTTTTTAATATTTTAATGATCGACGAACTTCACCAAGGGATATTCCTGATGATGGGGCATATGTCCCGAAACGCGTAGAATTAAATATAGAGAAAAGGCCACCAGACGGACAAGTAAAAGGTAAAACTATTTTACTAATTATATACTATAAGTTGCCTGGATACCAAAAAACATGGATCTAAAAATAATAAATGAATAAACTAAAGGATACATGAAATAGAAGTGACTTACTGTTTACAAGCAACCTCAATAGTTTCGAACATTTTCATTGCACTCAATGTCTCTACTTCTTTCCTTGCTTTATATGTCTACCGCTGAGTGATGACCTCAGAGTAACCAAGAGTCTATGTACTTCAAGGGGACAAATCCATGAAGAGGCGGCCCATTAACTCTTATAAACAAAAGTCCAGAAATAGTTTCGATTTTGAGCGATATTCTGAGGGACGTCACAATCACGTTCATTTGTGAGAAACCTCTCTCACACTCACTAGGAGAAATTGCAACTGTTTTTATTGCATTTTGCAAATCAAGGAGACTGTCATGAAGGGCTCCACAGTACAGATATTCCCGAAAGTCTCTTAAGTTTCCTTTCATTCAGTTTAAACTTAGCAGCAAGATTCTGCATTTCAGTATCTCCATAGGTTATTTGAACATGACCATTTTTCGGCCAGTTTTTTTGTCCATCACTTTCATCCAGTCAGCTACCTCTTCATCATTTTCAGTAAGCATTCTTTTTCAACTAATGTTTTTAGGGCTTCATAAAACTTAACAGGATCAATGGGATCGTTATTTTGTTTTTTTATTTTTGTGGAGAGGGACCCCTGAGAACTTAAGATTTTGTACTGCTTTTACTGTGTGCTTGTAATAGGTACCTGGTACAGTTTTTCTGTTTTCAAAAACCGCTGCCGTCATTTTAAGTTTTTTATTTGCAAAGTCTAGACTAACATTTCGGTGCTGCAAAGCCCCATTTAACTCTGACAGTTTTGCACATGAGTCCAAAGTCTATAATACAGTTTGCATCCGTTATTTTTCTGAAAAGAACTTCGTACATGCATTTGTCTTTTTTATCCAGAGTTACATCTTGTCGTGCCTCACCAAAATGATTCACCAACACCTCATAACTCTCCCAGACTGCTGATACAGACCGGAAACTTGATGCAACCCATCTTGTGCTTAGTATTTATCCTACTTTTAATAATTGAGCATTTAACAAATTCGCGCATATTTCACATTCCCTGCTATTTTTCAGTGAATCATGATATACAATGTACAGTTTGTCAATAAAAGCTTTAAATTTGTTAATCTCAGAAAGTGATTTTACTGCATCAGCACTTAAATTCTAATCTGTGGTTGGAACAGTTGTAACGTGACAAATACAGGGGATTTTATTTTAATAAATTTTTGGGGATTTATAAAAAATATTTGTAAATTTAATTTCCAACTGTGACCAGGCCACGTGTTGTATTGTAACAGTGGTATAACAAAGGAACGATACGTCTCAACAATTGTGCAATCGCTAACAAGGAATGCACCCAGCATCAGTTCCTAGAACTTTGCGAGTGTGTGACAGTGCGCCCGACCGCACCCGACCAGCAGGCGCGCGGAGCGACGCCTGTTTTGTGAAATGCAAAGATGGCTAAGAAACAAAATTTTCGAGCACATGTGCCAAGGTGCCGGATGTAAATCCTAAGCCAAACCCTTTTTGTGACGTCAGCCATTGCTGGACAAATATCCGCTAAGACCCACACACAATAAACTACGTGTGTTAAATAGGACATATCTGTGGCGACGAAACAGAAGGCTTTGTCTTCCACCTAAAAAGACGCAATCGAGTTAGCGGTGAATGCTATGCCGCTCTGGGCAGTCTGATTACAGATGGTACCCGCGCAGGTACAGAGCCAAGTGGGCTCTTTTCAAAACTTTAGAATTACCAGTAAAAAGTGAAGTAACAGTTTAAAACCATGTGACTGTGGTTAATATTATTCAGTGAAGAACATATACAGTTATTTTCGGACACAAGTATCAATTAAAACGCGGAATAGTGAGCTCGAGCGAAAACCACGTTGCCGGCTGGGGGATTTCACAACATGTTTAAGGGTTAATTAAAATGATCAGGGGAGGGGTTATTAAAATAAATTGAGTGAGTGAGAGAATGGCAGGCTGGGCTGTATTTTTATGTACTAGAATAAGGTAAGATATCTATCATATAAAAAATTTTCTAATGCTGTACTTCAAAAGTTAAAACACCATGTGGAGAGAGTAACATTTTTTTATATTTTATACATGGAAAATATGTTTAATAATCGTAAAATAAAAAACCATTATTTGTTAAATGATATACTTTGGTGAGCAAAGTCATTTCACACACCTTATTTCATTTGCTGTGCTGTCAAGTTCGCCGTACGAACGGGGTTCATCCCCACTTAGAGATCAGGCCAGATCGAAAAGCCAAAGGTAAGTGGAAGTTAAAATCAAATTCATTAATAAAATGTAAACGAATGTTACAATTGGTGCCGTGACTGCAGGATGTAATATAATAAAAAGTTGTATTACACCGGCCTATATTTTGACAGTACATTGAATGAAGTACGGTTGTGAAAGCGAAATTTTAGTTACGTGAAATGTACGTAATTATGGTGTAAGGTTGATTTTATGTATGTTGTTGTATAATGTTTTGGAAGGGAAGATTAATCAATTGTAGTTAACACTTAAGTAAAAATAAGTTATAAATCAGTTAAAAATGTCTGAGCATACTGAACAAAGCAATATAACTAACGTAGAAATGAGTGAAAGTAACCTTGAACCACAGTCACTGAATGAAAGTGATATGTGGACAGCTGATCCCAGTGCTGTTACAGAAACAGCTGTTGGCGGCAATGTAATCATTCATTCGACCCCAATTGCTGCTCAAATACAATTAAGTGAAACAGCTGTTGATTCTGGGATCCAATTAACCCCAGTTTTAACTAATAAAAATAAACAATCCGATGATATGGATATAATGAGTTTTTTACAAAAGATGGACAGTAAATTTGAAAAGTTCGATACCAAATTTGACCAATTAAGTAATGACCTTAAAGAATAGAAAAACGAAATTCATGAAATTAAAAGTAGTTTCAATGAGAAATTAGATGAACAAATTAAATTAAGCAATGTTTTTGACAACAAATTTGATATGCAGAATAACCAATTTAACGAATTAAATAAACGTTTTGATAGAACTGACGAAAAATTTGAGAGTCGTTTCAACACTAATGACGAGAAATTTGAGATTTTAAGTAAAGACATTAAAGAACAGAAAATAAAATGCGAACAGCAGAATATTAAAAATGATATTATTTTTAAAGAAATTAAAGAACAGAATATTCAGTTCCAGCAGAGTATAAGTGTAAAATTTGATGAATTAACAAATGATATACAAGAAAAGAATAAAAGTTTAGAAAATACCAATGAAATAATAAGAAATAATTTGAATAAATTAGAACAGAGTATTGAGAGAATGGGAGTGAGTGTGATGAATACAAACAAGAGTAATACAAATGAAGATTATAATGACGTGTGTAAAAATGTGGTACTAGATAAAGAGTTAACACATGATAATGATGATGTCGTCAATAATGAAAATAATATTGAGAATAGTAATGTAACTGAAAAGGTAGTATCAGAGAGTGATGCGTTGAAAATAAATAGTGAGAGTACTGATGAAGTTGTAGAATGTAATGATGATGGAATGTTAATGTGTGTTTATGAGTTAGAGAGAGAGTGGAAAGATAATATAGTGGTAGAAAGGGGGCAGAGGGTAAATTTTCCCCAGATTTATAATGAACCAGAGTGTTCACAAGTGTTGTTTTTGAAGGGCAAGAGTCCCGTGTTAATGGAAGATTTAATGTGTTTTCCAGTTTTGTATAAGTTTATACCCTCTGTGTGGAATGATTTTATAAGTATGAGATGGTGTCATGATGAGCGAGAGTTAGATAGAGAGTTGTGTGTTGAGAGAGAAACAGAATTGTATGAATTAAAGAGAGATTATGATGAGTGGAAAGAAATGTTAGAAGTGTATTTAAATAAGAATGATTTAATTTATAATAAAAAAGTAACTGACCTGATATTGGAAATATTTACTAATGGAGACTTAACAGAAATACTTAATGTTGACTTGTTTCATGATTATGGTGATAAAACGGATGAATTTGAGTTGCATGGTAGTGACACACAAAATAGCCATATGTGTGTCAATAAAATTGAGAAGTGTTATTTAAAACAAAGACTAATTTTTGACGAAGGAGGGTAGACTATAAAACAATCAATGGACAATTGTAAATGCTTTGTTTTGTGGTTTTTGACCTCGCAACCTTGGACATTGAAGTGTGATATAACTGAGTAATTAATGATGAAGAATTGTAAATAAGTGTAGTGAATTTAATTGTGTGTACTGTAGGAGATCAGGTAAACAATGTGTATATGTAGTAGCAATGGTTGTGATAATAATAATATTAATATTTGCAATCTAAATAAATAACAAAATTAATTTTGAAGACAGTAATTAGCGAATTGTAATTGTTTTGATAGCAATGAAACTTGTATTTTCAATAATTAATCTAATTAAAATAATTTGAGATGTTTTAAATGTTTTTGACTAATTTGAATGTTATATAATTGAACTTTGCTAATGAGTCTAAATTATTGTACGAGATGTGAATTTGGTAATTAATTGTTAAATTGTTTGATGTGAAATAACCTTTTGTTAAATGTTTCAGAGGTTACTTGGAGATATGGGGGTGTATGGTGTATATATTTTGTGTATGTCAGTATGTGAATAATGGACTGTAAGTATAAAAATTTATAATAACCAGTCATACATAATAAAAGGTTTACAGGTGTAACTCAGATGAAAAGATTTTAATTCAATAATGAAATAATTTGAGATAATTGTGTTAAGTAGAAACTATAATTGAAAAAATAATAGTAACTGAAATATAATGAAAAATAAATGTTAATAATAAATTTGAAAAATTTAAAAAATCTAATTGTAGAAAGCGATGAATGATTTAAATGTTGATGGATAAAATAATTAATGACAATGTCATATTACAATGTTTTATATAAAATTTAATTTAAGTTAGCTATTAATGTGCTATTGCTGGGGTGGCCTGTGCCCCAGTAGGTAGCGGAATGGGTTGGGGGTAACAGGGAGTGTTACCTCCATCGGAGGCCGAAATGGCGAAAAGGTATGGCACATTTTTTTGTACAATTACTTAGTTGTACCATGATAGACTTTCGTGTCGTACAAAATAATGACGAGTAGAACAGGCATTAAAGTAAAGTTTGATTTCCCCGACTTTTCGGGCGATTACTGCCTTACCAGCACTAATCGTGGTTTTGGCTAGCGGTCAGCTATGGCCATAATCAAGTCCCTTGACCATAGCTGACTTGAAATTGGTTGATAGTAGAAATTAAATGGGGAGTGAAACTAGGGGAAATCCCCGGAACTATGGAACAGCAGCTGCCACTCTGTCCGCGTAGGGACAGCATAGCCAGGTAGTAGACCCATTTTAAGGGCTTATAACTATAAAACGAAGGTATGTCGATACCTAAAATCTTTAAAATGTAAAGCCGAAGCAAGGACACGGAGATGTTTAATTCCTCCAATTATGCAGTCCTTGTGAACGCAAATGGGCGTCACAGTCCAACATAAAATACAATAGTGTGTGTGGAATGGGAGGTTGCTCAGATGAGCAACGAATTTAAATTTCATAAATTAAAAAATGATAACTCAATTTTGCTCTAATAAAATGCTTGTATTACGCTTTGATAAATAGGGGTTCATACATTCAGTATACTGTGTTCATTCTATTGTAGCAGTGTGTTATTTTATTGTAGTAGGCTAGATATAAGGATTGATAAAAAGATGTATTTCATGTAATTTGTGTAATTTTGAACTGTGTTTGCAGTAAGGTTGTTCACATGGTTAGGAATGTCAGCTGATCAGTAGTAAAATGTCACTGTTAAATTGTTTATTAATGTCCAAGGTAATTAATGTTAAATATAATGTGTTAGTGTGTTAAAGATGCTATTTCAAATAATGAGGAAAATAAATTATTTTTGATTAAGTTAAGATTTTAAATAAATTGTGAAAGGTAGTAAAAGATAGAGTTGGGTGATTAGTATTTTGTTGGGACATATAGATCAGTCCAAGTTAAAGGTAAAGTGGTACTAGAGATGAAAATATTGTTTTGAATTAATGTAATGTGGTTGTGAGTTAATGTAATAGAATTTGAGAAGTATTGATGTTGACACAGTAGATATGGGGAATATATGTAGAGTAATGAGTGAGATATTGATGTTTATAAATGATGATGTTATTTTGTAGTTGAAGTGAGGTAATGAGAGTGTTAATTTGGGGATGGCAATTTTGTAATAGGGGATAGTGTAGTGTAGGAGTCCGCAACAAAAGGGTTGGGACGGGAAGGGACCGATTGTCGCCGGAAAGGGTTACCTTAGGTAGAATCCAGGAACCAACATAAGGGAATGAGATTTGGGGGGGGGGAAACACGTATCCTAAGTACAAAGGGTTAGAGAATATTTTTTTTGTATATCGAGAGAATGTGGCGATATGAGTTTAGTAGTAAGTGGGTTTAGAGACTGTTTGATAGATGTTGTAATAGAGATGGGTGTCCTGATAGTTATAGTTGTTAGTGGTATTAGAGTCAGAGAGAGGGAAAGATTATATGCGTATACCTGCCAAGTGCCAGATCAAGTCAGTATAAATAATTGAATCACCCAAAGTAATGGAGAATGAGATGATTAAGTAAAGAAAGTTATAGTTAAAAAATGGAAAATTTTGATTGAAACCAGGGACAATTTTTGATAGAATTTGAAAATAATGTAAAGTTGTAAAGTGTTTATTTTGAATAATTAAAATATCAACTTGATTGTTAATTATAATAATATTTTGTTCTTTTAAATGTTTTATTTTATTTTGATTTGTGTTTAAAGATAGAATTTTAAAGATGTGCAATGTATTTTCAAATGTAACTTAGGTATAACTTATGTAGGTCAAGGTTCTTGACTTGACCCAGTTTTGATCAGCTGATAGGTGATGCCCTATACTAGACACGTGTAGCAAGGAAGTAAAGCCAATTTTGCTTTTAATTAATTTGAATAATTTTAAATAATTTCAATATTGAAAAAAGAAAATATTTTAATAAATTTAAATTTTTTTGAATTTAAAATTTTTTTGAAAGAAAAAAAAAATTTTCTTGATTTTGTGCCTGCCATCTAATTGATGCTTTTTTAACTTTGATGATGTTATTGTTTGTGTATTATTAATGTTTTATTGAATTGTATTGTTAGGGCATATGTATAATCACATGTTAGGTTAAGGATGTTCATATTCTAAGAAATGTTCAACTTGTTTATTTTATAATGATAAAAAAGTAATGAAGAGAATTATTCCGTTTAGATGAAAGATTTGTGTTTTGATTTTAAAGAAGATAGCTGTTGATTTTTAATTTAAATAAATTTTGAAAAATGTTTCAATTTTGATAGTATGTAGTTATAGGTGTGTGTGTAAGCCCAGTAACTGCTAAAGCAGCCCAGTTTGCATGTAAGGGGGAACATATCTGTTGAGGATCTGGCATGAGATGAACCAGGGATTTGGATTTTTCGGGAAACATGTTAGAAGGTGAGGTGCGCTGTGGTGCGTATCTGTTCGATTTTTCGGTGTTGGGATCTTGCACAGAGAAGTCCAGTGATCTCGTTCAGATGCGTCCATAGTCGCCGAGCCAGGGGGGTCGTTTACCCATGAAGTGTAAGAGCAAAAGGGGGTTGTTGGCAACAGTTCCTCACCGGTCCTCTTAGGGGTTTTAGCAATGAGATTTCTTCTGTTCCAGCAGAAGATCTCTCATTGGGGGGGGGGTATTGTAACGTGACAAATACAGGGGATTTTATTTTACTAATTTTTGGGGATTTATAAAAAATATTTGTAAATTTAATTTCCAACTGTGACCAGGCCATGTGTTGTATTGTAACAGTGGTATAACAAAGGAACGATACGTCTCAACAATTGTGCAATCGCTAACAAGGAATGCACCCAGCATCAGTTCCTAGAACTTTGCGAGTGTGTGACAGTGCGCCCGACCGCACCCGACCAGCAGGCGCACGGAGCGACGCCTGTTTTGTGAAATGCAAAGATGGCTAAGAAACAAAATTTTCGAGCACATGTACCAAGGTGCCGGATGTAAATCCTAAGCCAAACCCTTTTTGTGACGTCAGCCATTGCTGGACAAATATCCGCTAAGACCCACACACAATAAATTACATGTGTTAAATAGGACATATCTGTGGCGACGAAACAGAAGGCTTTGTCTTCCACCTAAAAAGACGCAATCGAGTTAGCGGTGAATGCTATGCTGCTCTGGGCAGTCTGATTACAGATGGTACCCGCGCAGGTACAGAGCCAAGTGGGCTCTTTTCAAAACTTTAGAATTACCAGTAAAAAGTGAAGTAACAGTTTAAAACCATGTGACTGTGGTTAATATTATTCAGTGAAGAACATATACAGTTATTTTCGGACACAAGTATCAATTAAAACGCGGAATAGTGAGCTCGAGCGAAAACCACGTTGCCGGCTGGGGGATTTCACAACATGTTTAAGGGTTAATTAAAATGATCAGGGGAGGGGTTATTAAAATAAATTGAGTGAGTGAGAGAATGGCAGGCTGGGCTGTGTTTTTATGTACTAGAATAAGGTAAGATATCTATCATATAAAAAATTTTCGAATGCTGTACTTCAAAAGTTAAAACACCATGTGGAGAGAGTAACATTTTTTTATATTTTATACATGGAAAATATGTTTAATAATCGTAAAATAAAAAACCATTATTTGTTAAATGATATACTTTGGTGAGCAAAGTCATTTCACACACCTTATTTCATTTGCTGTGCTGTCAAGTTCGCCGTACGAACGGGGTTCATCCCCACTTAGAGATCAGGCCAGATCGAAAAGCCAAAGGTAAGTGGAAGTTAAAATCAAATTCATTAATAAAATGTAAACGAATGTTACACAGTGTCAGACAATTAATGATGGAAATTTCTCTTCGAACAAAGCCCTGACACCATTATTTTTCCTAGCATCATAGCTGCACCATCAGATGTTAAGCTGAGTAAGTGAGAGTTCAAGAAGGAGTCTGTCATAAGGAGTCTGTCATACCATAAGAGCGAAGGCAGTCCATGACAGATTCAAATACTCCTCTGGCGGTAACACTATAAAGCTCTACTAAGTCCAAAAATAAATTTACGGGGGAGTCCATTCCTTTTTCAGAGACAAAACCGAATGTAGCCGCCTACACTATCAGTTATTTATTTATTTTTTTTTTTGCTTAGTAGTAGATTTGTCAATTCCAATTTTATTATTTGATTTTATAATTTTATTTACAGTTGTTTTCCATCTCCACCACACTAATATGGTCTATAATACTAGCACATGAAACATTGGAGTGAAGAATTCATCCCATGTCAAGTCTATTTAGTTCCTGCAGGTCAATTTCTGTTTCAAAATTGTAAAAGGATTGAATTTCCTTAGCAATCTTGTATGCAGTACGAAAAATTTTAGCAGTAGTTTCCTTATTATGGGAAAGCTGTTCCAAAATTACTTTTTCCATTTTTTTCTTTTTTTGCCTCGGAAACTACTTTCTGTGCCAATTTATGACCCGCACTTTCTGTATGGTCAACAATTTTTTTTCTTAAAGAAGCAAGCTGTTTCTTTCTTGAATCACCAAAACTAGTTACTTCACTGTTGACCCATTTCTTCCATATGTTCATAACAGTTATTTTCTCTACGCCCAGATTCTCAACTTCCCGGCATATCTTACATCCTAGATTCTTATTGGTGATGGAGAGCCAGTCATATTTTTCACAGAATTCATTTTTTTGTTCAAAAGTCCAACAATTTGGCCAATCGCTTTCACCTATTACATCTAATATAGGCGTTGAAACTGTATCATCAGAAGTAGGACAAATAAATTCATGAACGATATTAACCTTGGAAGTTAAAGGGTGCTGCATCGGAGTATGATATGGGTCTATTTTTGTCTGATTGAGACAGCGCTGTACCAGGTACATTATCACTTTCTGAAACGTCTTCACTAAGTCTAGGTTTTTTATTTTTAAGTTCAAAATAACTAGCTTTCTTTTTCATTTAAAATCACAAACCATTTAATAACCACGGTTCACTCAGTACTTTACTTTCACACAACTCGCACATGATTGAAATGGTGGACCTCGCTTTTATATTCTATCACTACTCCTCTCTCATCATAGGAAAACTAACAATTTTTGTATAAAGCACTAATTCGCGAATGAGGTAGAAAAAAATAAGCAATATAGCCTACTTTGGTGACACTTTGTTAACACACTTTTAGAAACGTTCAACTTGTATTTTTGTAGACAAGACGCGAAGACTCTAACTTTCCAAGACAAAAATATTAGTTTATACTTTAATGTGAGATAACTAGACTTGTAGAATGAAAAATGAGAACGCATCATCAACAAGTATAAGTCACAAGCATGAGTTTATGTTTACTAATTTCTTTATCAAATCGGTACAGGGACATGTGGCGCTTCCCAAACAGCGAAAACTGAACTGCTTTAGCTTTAACGATGGTAATCTCCACCTTTAGGCGGTATTACACACGCCGGCAAATCTCGCTGTTGGGCTGTGTGAAAACAGTCTTTAGAGTTGTTCAATTTTTGTTTGGAACCGCCTCATATCCATGTAAAAAGGATGATGTTTAAAAAACGGATCTAGATTCTTTTCGGGATCTAGAGTCTTTTTGTACGGGGTTTCAATTTCCGTGTCCTCGTTTATACTAAATATCACTATAATATTGACGACTCGGAACACTAAGTTTTTTATAAGTAAAAACGTAAAGTTTTACCTTACAGCCTAAACCGGCTTTCACCTATAGAAGGCTTCATCAGAGGCTGTCGTTAGTAGCGCTGCTCGTCTTGTTGTTGGCGACGAGATAGTGTTTCGAAAGATTGAAGCTGTGTGTGTGTGGTGAGATGTGTTCGAATAATGCGTGCGATTTGAATTGTGTCTGTTCGTTTAGGATGTCGTTTTTATTTGTTTTTGTGTGTTTGTATATTTCTAATTGTTCTAGAGTGTCTAGTTTTCGGCCTTTTGTGTGTACGTGTAGTATGTTCATGTTATTGTCGATGTTTTTATATGTGTGGTTTGCTTCAATGAGGTGGTTTGCGAAGGTAGATTCTGTAGTGGTGTGGAGTGCTTTTGTGTGTTCAATGTATCTCTGTTTGAAGATACGTCCTGTCTGGCCTATGTAGAATTTACTGCAATTTGAACAATTAATTTATATACACCGGGTAGATCGAATTTGTTTTGTGCTTTGGGCATGCGTTTTGATAGTGTGTGTTCTGTTTTGTTAGTAGTTTTGTAAGCGATTCTGTATCCTGCTTTTTTGAATTTGTGGGCAATTTTTTCTGTTTGTTTGTTGATGTATGTTAGTGTTATGAATTTGTTGTTTTCTGTCTTTGTCTGTTGTTTGTTTTGTGTTTTGTATAGGAGTTTACTGACTATTGTTCTGTCATAACCGTTACATTCTGCTAGATATTTTATCGTGTTTAGTTCGTCTTTGTAGTCTATTTCATCTAAGGGGATGTTGTTAAGTCTATGTATCATGGTTCTAAAAGCAGCTAGTTTGTGTTGTATTGGGTGATTGGAGGTGTTGTGTATTAGTGTGTCAGTTGTAGTTGGTTTTCTGTATATACTGAATTTGTGCCTGTGTTCTAGTTTTGTGATGGAGAGGTCTAAGAAGTTTATGGTATTGTTGTGTTCGTATTCGGCAGTGAAGGTTATGTTTTTATGTATTTTGTTTATGTGCGTTAGTAACTGTTCACATTGTCTTTTGTTTCCCCTGTATAGTATTAGAATGTCATCAACGTACCTGTGCCAATATAGTATTTTATGTGAGTGTCTGTCATTGTTTGTGAGTATTTTTGTTTTTTCTAAGTGTTGGAGGAAGACTTCTGCTAGAATGCTGGATATGGGGGAGCCCATGGGTAGGCCATCGTTCTGTGTGTAGTATTTATTGTTATAAGTAAAGTAGTTTTGTTTTGTGATAATGTTCAGAGTTTCTGTTATTTCATTGATAAGTTCGTCTGGTGTGTTGTTCTGTTTGAGTTTGTTTTGTAGGATGGTGATTGTTTCAGAGATGGGGATGTTTGTGTACAGGTTTTTAATGTCAAAGGAGGCTAATGTGGCGTTATGGGGGATGTGTATGTCTTTTATTTTTGTTACTAGGTCAGTGTTGTTTTTTACTGCAATGTTGTTGTCTATTTGTGTGTGTTGTCTAATAATTTTGTCTAGATATTTTGCCAGTTTGTGTGCAGGGGCATTACGGTAGTTGATAATGGGGTGGATCGGAATGTCTTCTTTTGTACACAAACATCCCCATCTCTGAAACAATCACCATCCTACAAAACAAACTCAAACAGAACAACACACCAGACGAACTTATCAATGAAATAACAGAAACTCTGAACATTATCACAAAACAAAACTACTTTACTTATAACAATAAATACTACACACAGAACGATGGCCTACCCATGGGCTCCCCCATATCCAGCATTCTAGCAGAAGTCTTCCTCCAACACTTAGAAAAAACAAAAATACTCACAAACAATGACAGACACTCACATAAAATACTATATTGGCACAGATACGTTGATGACATTCTAATACTATACAGGGGAAACAAAAGACAATGTGAACAGTTACTAACGCACATAAACAAAATACATAAAAACATAACCTTCACTGCCGAATACGAACACAACAATACCATAAACTTCTTAGACCTCTCCATCACAAAACTAGAACACAGGCACAAATTCAGTATATACAGAAAACCAACTACAACTGACACACTAATACACAACACCTCCAATCACCCAATACAACACAAACTAGCTGCTTTTAGAACCATGATACATAGACTTAACAACATCCCCTTAGATGAAATAGACTACAAAGACGAACTAAACACGATAAAATATCTAGCAGAATGTAACGGTTATGACAGAACAATAGTCAGTAAACTCCTACACAAAACACAAAACAAACAACAGACAAAGACAGAAAACAACAAATTCATAACACTAACATACATCAACAAACAAACAGAAAAAATTGCCCACAAATTCAAAAAAGCAGGATACAGAATCGCTTACAAAACTACTAACAAAACAGAACACACACTATCAAAACGCATGCCCAAAGCACAAAACAAATTCGATCTACCCGGTGTATATAAACTAAATTGTTCAAATTGCAGTAAATTCTACATAGGCCAGACAGGACGTAGCTTCAAACAGAGATACATTGAACACACAAAAGCACTCCACACCACTACAGAATCTACCTTAGCAAACCACCTCATTGAAGCAAACCACACATATAAAAACATCGACAATAACATGAACATACTACACGTACACACAAAAGGCTGAAAACTAGACACTCTAGAACAATTAGAAATATACAAACACACAAAAACAAATAAAAACGACATCCTAAACGAACAGACACAATTCAAATCGCACGCATTATTCGAACACATCTCACCACACACACACAGCTTCAATCTTTCGAAACACTATCTCGTCGCCAACAACAAGATGAGCAGCGCTACTAACGACAGCCTCTGATGAAGCCGTCTATAGGTGAAAGCCGGTTTAGGCTGTAAGGTAAAACTTTACGTTTTTACTTATAAAAAACTTAGTGTTCCGAGTCGTCAATATTATAGTGATATTTAGTTAAGTAACGGACACGTCATGGACAACGAAATCCAAGAATTTAACTCGTTTATACTTAATTTCCGAGTCCTGATTTGTAGTATATCTGTTTTCTTCACAAGTAACTAATGGCAGGGTCCTATTTGTTTCTATTCATTAACAACGGTCCTTACTGTAATAATGCGCATAATAATAACCTAACCCCATACTAGGTTACCGGTATGTTTAAGATTAAAAATGTAACTTAACTAAAATTTCCTTTGTTAGTGTACATTAAAAGACTGTATTTATTGGAAGTACATAAATTAAAACCTAGTTTACATTTATCGCACATAATTATGGTACAGAGACGATTTTTGGAGGTTGTGTCTACATTTAACAATCTAACTTAACCTTTTAGATTTTTTAAATTAATTAGACTTAACAAAAATTTTCTTACTTAGTGTACATTAAAAGGCTGTATATAACATTAAAGGCTGTATTTATTCAAAGTACCGGAATTTGAACCTAGTTCCAATTTATAACGTATAACCTAGTACAATCTAATGTATAACCAAACAAGTACATTAAAATCCTTTTTTCAACATAATGCAATAAAAAGCAATGTGCAGTTTCTGTTAACACGCAAATGATTAAGTATTAATAATTGGTTACAGTGGAATTTAATGTTACTATGGTCTGAATTAATGCAAATAAAATTGGAGAATCTCGTAAACATATTAAAGAATGCTTGTATATTACACACAAAATTATTACAGTACGGACCTTTGTTAATGAATAGAAACAAATAGGACTCTATACTTTAATATGTACCAATAAAATTCACCTTTTTTCAAGTACAGTAGACTATCTATTGTTTTTTCATACTCTTAAAAAAAAGGCCATTAACAACATACTTTATGAGAAAACATGATTACAAATCATAACCTGCCATTAGTTGTGAAGAAAACAGATATAACATTTCCAAACAAGAAATCTTCAATTCTCTCCCTATTTGTTTTATAAAAACTGGAGTTTCTACTGCAGGTTTTTAAGTCCACTAACTACTTAATTTAATATACATAATTGTTCCTGATCTTGTTGGGTAACATTATATTAATACATCTGCTTCCTACTCATATGTGCAAACAATGTTTTTAATGTACGGTCCTAAACATCTTTAAAATTTAGACAAAGTCTAATGAGCAATTTGACCTAACCTGAATTACTACATCTAAGAATATCTTATTAGGTCATTTAGCTTTATTTATACATTTCATGCATCTTAATTAGTACACTAACAGCACTGCTCTGTCTTACAGTAACACAACACATTACACGAACTCAAAAGAATTTCTTGTTTTCAGTTTAGGAAAGTTGAAATTGTGTATTTCTCTTCTTTTCAATTCACTTTTTATGGAAACGTGCTTTACATTAATATGTGTACCCTTACTATATTATGGTCCTAAACATCTTTATCAACACTTTATATCTTTAAAATTTAGACAAAGTGTAATGAGGAATTTGGCTTAACCTGAATTTACATGACCTGGCTCAGAACAACTGTATTTTGGCAAATACAAAGATGAAGACTCTGTACACCCTCGTTGCAATTTCTTCAGGGCTCACACCTGCTGTCAGTCTTAGTTCTATAACATGATCAGGAAGAAAGGAGTCAGCTCGAACTTGCAACCACTGTGGAAAGGCTTGCACATCATCACCAAGAAGATTAATGATGTCATCTACGAATAACTCATTAGGCCATTTAGCTTTATTTATACATTTAATGCACACTAACAGCACTGCTCTGTCTTACAGTAACACAATACATTACACTAACTCTAAAGAATTTCTTGTTTTCAGTTTAAAAAAGTTGAAATTGTGTATTTCTTTTCTTTTTCATTCACTTTTTTTAAAATGACCTACATTAATATGTGTACGTTTACTATATCGAAATCCAATGTTCACTATCCAATAGTTAAAAATTTTGTGGAATTGTGAAATTAGTAACACTATGTTAATGTGTGATTACCAGTTGAATTTCTGAATTCCTTTGATTCATTAATAAATTTTACTAATTTGTTTCTTTATGTCTATTGAATGATTTCTTATTAGTTTTTAATCTTTGTGTTTTCATTATTCATTTGTAAATTCTTGGATTTTGTTGTCTATGACATGTCCATTGGTTAACTAATTATCATTAAAACACACAGAGGACTGATCCTCTTTTGCAAAATCACAAGTAAGTTTGTTTCAAGACCATTTGCAGGTCAGGTATTGTTCTGTCTGTTCACTTTCTGAAAGTGGTCGAGAAGCAAGGAGGAAGATGTCTCCATTAAAACACACACAAACAAACACACACAATTCCTTTTTTTCTTTATTTAATTTGAATTCTGTATTAGAACAAATGTTTTCAGAGTTTACAAATTTTTTTTTTAATTTCTTGGATTAATTTTTTTTAATTTTATGCAATGTGGATACATACAGAGGAGTGTCTGTTTTTTATGTTTTTTTCAATAAATAAAAATGAGAGGGGGAGAGAGAGAGAGAGACCAAAAATGACACGTACAGAAATTTCATTAGAACTTTTCCTGATAGTAAAAAAATAACTAAATAATGAACGGCAAAGAACATTAACAAAATTAATGGAAATTATAGTTATAATTTGTTATCTAATGAACAGGTACTAGTAATGGCTTCATATACTTCACATCTTAAATTATAAACCTATTACAAACATATTTGGTATACTCAGCTTGAAACAAACGTTCAGACCAACAAAAATGGTTTAAATTTTGCTATGCTGCATTATTAGTACTGTTGAAACAGCAGGTTGATTATAATTGTTTTTAGAACAGACTTCTGGAATGGTGTGTGGAAAGTGATTACATACAGCATACCTCCTTACAGTGTGCCTTAATAAGGTGTTAATTATTCTAACTGATACATTGTCATGCCATTATCATATGACAGTTCTCAGAGCTTCAGTAATAGTCATCTTTGCTGTTAACATAGGCACAAGTCTCTTTTTTAAAAAGACTTTTCATTAGTAAAGTTATTTATACGTAGGCATACATTTGTACTCATAATATGAGGTTAAGAATTC
The DNA here is from genome assembly GCA_034769895.1 of Magicicada septendecula. Lineage (NCBI taxonomy): Eukaryota > Metazoa > Arthropoda > Insecta > Hemiptera > Cicadidae > Magicicada > Magicicada septendecula. Next base: position 400,329,412 of record CM068368.1, on the reverse strand, counting down.
AGAAAAGGTGAAACCAACTCGTTACACTGAAAAACTTCTAGGTATACTACTACTGATTGAAAAAGACAAGATAGCTCAGGGTGAACTTTTTTTCAAACCTTTTAACACCATGGATTCTGCATTTATCCACAGTTACTTCGCCCTTTTTTGCATTTTATCAACTTGTGTTCCCAGAGTCACAGTATTCTGAATTTTCTTAAAATTTACATTTAGGATTAGACCAGTGGCAGCTCGTGACTTAAGAGGCTGGAGGGCGCCTTTAGACTTTATAAAAATTTGAACTCACCTAAAACATTGTGAGCTGCTGTAGATAGTCTGCGATTTTATTAATAAACATAACTAGACACATTCTTAGTCTCTTCACTGTCTCTTTAGTGTCAAAAGTGTCCACAAAAATGTCTATATATTTTGTCTATACTGTTTCCACAAAAAAAGTAATACACTATATTTACACTAGGCCTATATTATTTTTATGATAGCTACACTCTAAACAGATCATTTATTTGTAGACAAAGTCCATTCGCCTTTCCTATAAATTCATGAATTTTTCTAGCACTCTATCATCAAAGTCCTTCATTTCTGTAACAAGTTCCTTGTTGATAGATACCATCGTAAGAGCATTCAATCTCTTTTTTCACTGTATTTCTCAAGAAAGTTTTTAGTCTACAAACAAGGACACAGAAATTGAAAACGCTGTATGAAAAGACTCAAGATCCCATTTAAGTTATTAAATGCAACTGAGAGAAACTTTCAGAATACGCTACTAACTTCGTAGTAACAATGTAACAAACTGAAGTTTTCCATTTCTTGAAAACGTTCGATTATTTGTAGTGTAGTGGTATTTAAAATTTCATAATACAAAATTTTATATTTTTCAAAAACTTAACCTCATGTCAGTGCAACTTTTTCCCACTCATGGTACTCAGTTTAAACTGTTTTCAGAACAGCTTAATCGAAAATTTGTGTATATGCATCCTCAGTTCTTCTGCTATTTATGAGTGTTGCGTATTTTAATTTTCGAGATAGGCCTACAGAAGTTAATTCAAATAACTTCTTTGTAACACATCAAAAGAACATCTGTAGCTCCAAAAATATCCTTAAAACAACCATAAGCATAAATTCAAAATCATAAATTTAGTTAAGAAGCAACTGCTTCATTGATGCTTGATCGTAATTAGGATCGTTCACAATTTTAGTGAATACGTCTTTTGATGAATCCAATACATAGTACTCACAATTTTGGCATTAGATGTCGCATAATAACCGAAGTAGGTATCCGTTTCCACAGCCGGTAGCAGGCCACATCCCTAACATCCAGAGTAGGCCTATCAATGGACCCTGCGACAGGAGCTCTTTTTGAAGCTCGGAGGGCAGACAAGTGGGTGACGAGTTTGCCCTTCGTTGTACACAACCCTCTTTCGGCAGTATCCGTCTTCCAACAGCTGTATAGACTGGGTAAGTTGGCAATAGAGTTGTGGAAAAAAGAGGGTAAACCGCTAACAGTTGCAAAAAATATCTTCGTGATGCACTATTATTACGTTACAATATCATCTTCACGATGACCGTGAAATGCTAATTCTTGTTTACCCAAGTAAAGAACTACATGAATAAGCAACTGCATGAAAAGTCTGGCAAGCCGAAAGTGGAAGTGTTTATAATATACAACGGTATGGTACACCCTAGTATTTGCTTTCAAAGTGTTGTTGATAGTAGACCTACATAAATTTTCCTCAGTTCTGAAAAACTCAATGCATAACGCATGTGCTCAGAAGAACCTTCATGTTTGTGAACAACATGAGTAACATTATATAAATTATCAAAACCATTCTTATTACATGCTCTTGATTTAATACTACTAATGATTTTGCTGTTTAATGTTTTGAAGTTTTTTATTAATTTCCATGTGCTAAGTACGAAAATGAAGTCTATTTATTGCATCACATGACATTTCTTTGTAATTTAATAATCTACATATTTATACCTACTTTGTATACGATCATGCCATGTGTTGGAGTGAACCTGGTTGAAAGTAGAAGTGAAATAGTTTTAGACAGATGGCAGCACTGGCAATGTGTTTGAATGTGAATTCGGTTATATGAGTTATTAAATATTTAGTTGTTTAAAGAAAGAAATGTGCTTTTAATTCTGTATTTTATTGTCAATTTAAAATGCCGTATAGTTGAAAATAATGGAAAGGAGTTGTTTGAATAATCCAAATGTGTTTTGTTATATTTGTGGTGAAAAAGAAAAGGCAGAACATTTGTGGAAAAAGCATATAAAGCATAGTTTGGAATCAAATTAGCAGATCAAGATAAATCTTGGGCTCTTCATACAGTTTGCAGTGTTTGTGCTGAAGACCTGAAAAATTGGACAAAGGAAAAGAAGAAAGCTCTGTGTTTCAGAATTCCTATAGTTTGGCGTGAACCTAGAAACCACAATAATGATGTGCTAGTTTTGTAGATGCAATGTGAATGGTTTTAATGCCAAGAATAAGAAAGGAATTACATAGCCCAAACTACCATCTGCTATTTGACCATAAGTGCCTACACTTCTAAGTGATTCACTACTGCTGGCTGTATCTGAATTAAACAAATCACTACTATTTTTAGGCGAAGAGAAAAATGCTTTCGCGGGAACAATTACCAGCTGGGATTGTTTTACAACACAGGAAAAGGGATGGATGACTGAAGAACTTGTGGCAGATTGGCATATGGTTGTTTGGGGACCTCGGCCAGGCGCTTTACTAGGGCAGAGAGGTAGTTCCTTCATGGTCACACAAGCGAGAAAATAAAGAAGCTGGTTGCAGAAATGAACACTGATCTTGTTATAATCCCTGGGGGAATTACTTCACAGCTTCAAATTTTAGATGTGCTTGTTAATAAACCATTTAAGGATTACTTACAGAAGAACTGTAGTGACTGGTTAATTAATGGAAACCATGCATTGACTTCGACAGGCAAGTTGAAGAAACAGTTTCTGGCCCAGTGAATAATCACAGCCTGGGGAAAAATTAAAAAAGTGAACCCATTGTAAAGGGGTTTAAAAAATGTTGTGTTTCTAATAACATGGATGGGAGTGAGGATGACATTTTGTGGAAAGACTACTCCAGTGATGAATCTGATTCCAGTACCATTGCTGAAGATGAACTTGGAGAAGAAGAAGAAAATGAGGATGATGACTGGAACTAAAAACAGTAAGGTACATTAACACTTTCAGGTACTTTAAAGTTAATTTCACCTTTAATGTAAAATAGCCATATTTACTTAGTGTGACTTCAACATATGATGATATTTAGACCATTTAATTGTCCTTCTCATACAACACCTCAAAAAATTCAGTGTCGACTTATATGCAGGCCCTTTTTTTCTATAAAACACCTTCAAAAATCTAGGGTCATCTTATATGTGAGGCCTTCTTATATTTGGGCCAAACCGGTATATATAAACGACAATTGTACAGATACTACCAGTATCTGAATGGCATGCAATGACAATTTATTAGCTTCAAAGACTTATAATAAATGTAATGGCTAGAGGACTAATATAAGTTGTGTCAAAGTTTTTGGAGAAAGGGGAGTTGGTTATTCAATAGATGACTAGTCTATGTCGATGACTATGTATAGATGACTAATAGTCACTGTGGGGGAGAGGTGAGTCACAGAAACTGACATGTCTTGACATGATTTCATAGTTTATTGACACTGAACACAGTTACTCCTTACAGCAGTGCTGTTTGTGATTATGTTAGGGAAAGTGTAGTTACAGGCATGTAGTACTTTAGTTGGTGTTTTTTCAGAGAAATTGTTTACTTTTTAAGTGAATTTTTTTGAGCAACAGTGTCAAGAGATCATGATAAATCCATAAAATATTATTTTGGTAGACAAAAGGCCACAAAAAGAGAAAAGCAAGAAGAAATCTTAAACACACGACGAGGTGCATTTGAGAAATTTCTGCAGCCTTCAATGAGAATTCCTAGTACCGGTACCCGGTACTGAGTAGTTTGATGTGAGTGGTATTTTACAAGAATTGGAGACTCAGCCTGGACTATCAAATTGAGGCCTTTTGAGTGATAGTAAGGATATTATTATTTATCAATGTAAGTAGGCCTACCTCATCTCATTCATATGATAATGAGTTAAAATTACAAAATCATCAAATAACAATGTTTTGGAAACTCCCCTTCTTAATAAGTTTGAAAACCTTTCTGAGGGCTTAACAAAAGATTTAGGCCTCCTACATTTAAATGTTGATAGTGGCCAGATTTTTTAAGTCATTTTAAAAGAGAGAACATAATTAATAAAGGAGCTATTCAAGTTGTAAATGTTCAGTTCCCTTTAAGTAACAGGTGGATAGCAGTCAGGCTCTAGGTTTACTAATCTTTATCAACAACAAGAAAGGAGTACATTTGATTAAAAAGTAAGACATTAAATAAAAAGTCTGAAAACATTTGCCAGTTGTACTCTATTAGCCATATTATTATTTCATGTTGTTACACTATATTTGTTTTGATACTAGCCACTAAGCTTTCAGCAGCTCTCATGTTTCAGGTTTTACTACATTCTCAAGTGAAAAATGAATTTTTTTTTCTTGTGAATGTTGTAATGAAATTAGTGATGGAACCTAAGGGAGTTAATAAGCTTAAAGCACTCCTCTTGAAGAAACATACAGGATTTCACAGAAAAAGTAATTTTTTTAAATCCAATTTTAAAGGATAATGACTGAAATAAATATGGTGGCAAGAAGTGACTAAAGAAGCCCCCTCAATATAGAATTCTGGATCTAACACTGAGTATAATATTTCAAAAGATGAGTAGCTAACAAGACAAATAAATATATGAACTTTCTATTTGTTGTAATAGGTATGGTCTACTGTGACCATTAATTCCATAGGAACATACTTTAAGGCCCTATTCATCACAGTTAACATTTCTTTTGCCTTGATGAATTTTAAACAGGATTTGTTTTGACAGTAGTTGTCTATAAACCAAATATAAAATGGATTTTCATTTATGATTATTGTACCATTGGAATTTTAGGATTATCAATCTAAAATGTGTTAGTTATATTGATGGAACTAACTATAATAGTGAAGAATGCTGGGTTAACTTAGCCTTCAGTGGGTGTGGGAAAGTTGATGAGTTTATATGCGTAGTTGACTAAGAAATTAATTGGTTAGAACTGAATTAACCCAGTGTCCTTCAAATGACCAAAATAACTGGTTTGTTCATACAAGAAGCACTCTCTCTCTCTCTCTCTCTCTCTCTCTCTCTCTCTCTTTCTCACGCGCGCACATGCGCGATTTGTGTCTGGATGGGATAAGCCTATATATTATAACATTACATAAAGTAGCCCATCTATAAAGAAGCAATTACCAATTAAAAGAAAAATAAGTTACAACATGGAAGGAATGAAGAAAATCAAAGTATCAAAGAATTAATGAACAGGAATATTAGAATGTAGCACAATACTGACATAGAAAGAGACAAGGACTAAGACGATGACAAAACCCAATTGATTGGCACAGTGAAAGATAAAAATGAATAACATTCTGAACTTAACACAACCCCTTTTCCAATAATAACAACATAGTAGATATAATAATGGAAGTACAAAGTTATAGATAAAAGTATAAGTAGTTCCATGTAAAACTATCAATATATAAATGTAGATTGAGTAATGATAAGGAATATTGTTATTAAAATATAAAGGGAATAAAACTATTATATAATAAATATACAATTTTAATGATAAGGTGAGTTGTGTGATTAGCTCAAAGAGAATAAAAGGAAGAAAAAAGTGAATAACATAATTCTAATGTGTATAAAAAGAACCAAGAAAGTTATACTAACTGAAAATCAGTAGTAGGAATAAAGTGTAAAGTGAATAATAAATAATGCTTGATGAAAAAATGATAAATGTTTACGGTGAAAAAACTAAAGCATGGTAAGCCTATACAAGTGAAATAGGTAGAATTAATGTTTATGTTTTAAAATAAGAAATAATAGTTAAGTAATAGTTATGGTTATTTGTTTGTACTAAAAAGGATACATAAGGGTAAAACAGAATACTTAATGAATGATAATTAAGGTGAGAGGAATGTATGTTATGTATGGAAGACTAGCATTTGCATAGCATGTTAAAAGAGTTATATTATGTCTTAAAAATGATTATGAATAATCAAATGTTATATGTTAGTTTATTGTAGTTGTGTTTAAAATAGTTCAGTTTCATAAAACCAAAGGAATCTGTTATAATAAATGTATAAAGAACCTCAGATGGACTAGGCATAAGAAGCCTATGGTAAAAATCAGAAATTTGTAAAATTTGATATTATAACAGTAGTAATTAAGGGCATAATGTAGGTAATACTATTAGGTTTAATTATATAACTTTAAAGACACATAATGTATACCAAAGGAATTAATTATAAATTAATTAATAACAAAAACAAAATTGTTAAAATAATAACTTGGTAAATACTGAACAGAAACTATTCATGTTTCGTTTCAAACTAATTTATGAAAGAAATGCAATGCAATAGTGTTATTATCTTGAGAATTAACAGTAGTATAAGAAGATTATACTAATTTAAAAATATTTGTTAATTTTGTATAAAAATCAGTAGCTATGTCTAACAATGTAAACAATTTTTTCAACCAATGGGAAGGATAGGCTAGTGCCTTGACAACCAAACATTAACAGAAAAATTCGTTAGTTCATTATTGGATTCAGAGAAGAGAAGATTAAAAAAAACCATGCAGCTCAATATAATTATATAAAAGAAATAAATAAAAATAGAAATGAGATTGTAATGAACTGAAATGATATTATGTCTTGTAATAGTATGACAAGAAGAAATATTTAAAACCAAATCACTTTAAATTGGAAGAATAAATATATCTTACAAATTATAAAAGAAAATGAACATGCAGTGAAACCTCAGATGTGAAGGAATGTGCTAAGTATAAAATTGAATAAAAAACTAAATAAGAAAAAAACTAGACTACACTTTGACACTTTTTCACTCACTAATAAACTTTATTCAAACACTCAATTAATGAATAAACTAGTGACAATCAGTTTATGTCATTATTCACTTATTAATTTATGGTGATCAAATTATTGGGCATTGTAATCTCCTATTAAAACGAACTGTTAACCTACATTCACCAACTGTGACCCAACACATACTTTATAACCAAAGAATTAGTTTATTAAGAAGCTGTATATTATTTAATTATGTTTTATGTGAAGTTTTGTACTTTCTAAAGATATGTTGTTAATTTTTCTGTAATCACAAGAACCCAACAAATTTAAAATAACGAAATAAAACATAGCGTTTTAGTTATCAAGGCCCTAGTCACTATTGCCAACCGCTGAGCAAGTAAAAAACAAGAGCTGGAGCAAACATTATATTGTAAAAATATTTCATTTGTTTAGAAAACAAAGAAATAAAAAACACTACAGAAATAATACAGTATTGACTATTTTCAATTGTATATTTGATTTATTTTAATGTTAATGACATTTTATTCTTTTATATAGCCAAGGTGAACATTTTTTATCAGAAAATAGAGGTTGGTAACCCCTATTTTTTAGGAACGAAATTCAAATTAAACTACATGCAAAGGTGAGTTGAACTAAACTAATATAAGGGAGAAGGATAAATAAATAAGGAGAATAATTTTAAAATAATTGTTTTTAAAATAAAACAATTTGGTGCCTAAAACGGAAAATAAAATTATACAACATCAGAGCAGAGGAAAAACTGAATTGGAACTTATACTGTACTGACAGAATGACAACTACTCGTGAAAATTATAAAATATAAATAAAATAGATGGAGGAAACACGTTCCAATGTTATAAATTGAAACCGCAACTTGGGGCTTTCACAGGAGTCATAAGAAAGGTTATAATATATAATTGAACTAGGTTTTCCAGGTTAAAATTGCTGTTATTGATGTAGAAATGTAATTCATATAATTTATACATTTATTAAGACTAACTACACTTAGAAACTCTATCAAATGATTACTAAAGAATAAAAACTGCTCTTCTTTTATTTTCTAAAAGAATAACTTTTTGTAGACTATTATCGAATTAAAAACCAATCAAATAATGTTTTTTCAACACTAGATCATCAGTGAACTAAAGCTGACCTAATCTTAAGTGAAAGCAATAAGAAGACCTTTGACTGCTGGATGAAGTTAACATCAATTAACTGGATAGTTCTTATCATTTGTATGCATATAGAACAAGATTATTTTTTTAAACATTTGGTTTAAATGACAAAGTTCTCTTATTCTAGACATTTTTTGTACTATTTTCACATACCAAGCAAGTTTGGAGTGAAATAAATTGTAATGTAAAGCTAAATGCAATGAGATGTTCTATATTGCTTTTACTGACAATTTTATTGGATACCTACATTAAATTACCTTATTTTTGGAGGGATGAGTCATATAAAAAGCCTTAATTTGTGTTCACCTCCAGTACCACTGGTTGATGATTCAATAGCTGATTATTATGAATTCTCTAAACTTTCTTATTTATACAGTTCCAGTGTGTTAGTCATCCAGTATAATTATTATAATATTCATCCAGAAATAATAAATGTTTAACAATAAACTCCATAGTATAGGTAAAATTCCCAGATAATTGAATGACCATTTCAAAAATGGTTATTTCTGGAAATTATGTAACATGGAGTGGTTAAATTATATTAATGTGACAGAATATTGGAAAATTAAAATTACACATGTCTATATTATATGAAAAATGAGTAATGTACACATATGTTTAATCAAGTATAAAGGATACAAAAAATAATTTTAAATAATTAGCAGTCTGAGTTTGCTTTGTATTGGTACATATTTTTCTTGCATCCAAAGCCCATACATTTTTAAACAAATATAATCTAATATTACCTCTTCCTTTATAGTTTCCTGCCAACTTTATAGCTATTTCAGTATCATATGGCCATCTTTGAATTTTTGGAAGTTTTTTCTGAAATTTGTTTGTTCCCCTCACTTTTTTCCTAAACAAACTGGCTATGATTTTGTCATCCAAAATTTGAATCCTTGAGCCATTCTAATGTGAGCCATTCCTCAACATCCTCAGCAATATATTCCTTGTATACTGAAAAGTAGGTTAACATTCCAGCGCACTCTTCTTGTATTCTCACTACCAATCCACTGGTAATTTCTGGTACGAATTTCTTTAAGACTTTTCTAAACCAACGTTTCTGCCATCCATGAGTTGGGATTTATTAGAAACATCATTCAGTGTTTCTACAACCATGTAAGCTAATTCCAAGAATTCAAGTTGTTATAAGAGCAGCAATTACTTACACACCATGTACTAATAGCAAATGTAAAAAATAAGTACAGGTAACAAGAAACATATTTTGCTAAAATATTTCTTTAAAGTTTTAATGGTTTTGAATGGGTTAATCTGAAATGGAAATTAAAGAATTTGAACATTGTTATTTTTAACATAAAACTTAGTTTATTTAATTGTATAGAATTAAACAAGTAGAACTTCAGAAGAATCAATGTGTTACTCCAAAAAAACAGTACTTACCCCTTTTTTTTGGAAGAACACGTGTGAAAATAAACAATAAGGCTTACTAATCAGTAGAATAGATTTCCGTGACTGAAATTTAAACAGAGTGCATTTATAGTATGTCCTCTTTTTTTAACTTGAATCCTCAAACAGGTGTCTCTTTGAAGAATAATTTTTTAGGAGTAATGCTTTCTAGCAGATTGGTTTTTTATTTTGTACACATTCTCTTTTCTATATTGCTTCATGACTTTAGTAATCTTGAATTTAAAGAAATTGAAAACAGTGTTACTAACTAACAGCCTGAGTAGCTTAATTTGAAATTTCCAGTGAAACAGAATTAGCTTTCATTTCTTTATATTGTTTTATTATTATTTATATTATTGTTGTATTGGAGTGTTAGTGGTCTCAAATATTTCTACTAATAATTTTATACAAACCACTATGTTGTCTTTGGTATTGACGAGCGCTTTCGGCTTCAGGTCATTTACCAACAGACAAATATGAAACCGTTCGCTTCTTATATACCGTTTTACCAGACCTATCTAGCCCCGCTCCCTGACGGAGTAGCGCGTCTTACTTAGCTCCACCCATAGTGGGTTGTCTTACATTACCAATTTTGTAGCCGTTACAATTTACGTTAACTCATTTTCTACTCTTTTTTGTTGTCTAATAAGCTGCTAAATATTTCTTCATTTTCAAATGTGGATTTTATATTCATTAGTCGTTTTTCATCTTTATTTCTTATTTTTAATATTTCCACTTCTTCATTTAATTTCCTTTCTCTTTCTTTACTAATCACTTTTATTATCTTATAATTTACAACTGGGTCTATGAATTTATGTCCTTCTTCTATAAAATGCCTAGCGTATAATGAATTCATCATTAACTCCCCCCTCCTATGTTCTTTAAATCTCTGGCAAAATTGACGACCCGTTTCGCCCAGATACACTTTTTCACATTCCCCACAACTAAGCATATATACTCCACTTTTCTTCAATATATCTTCTTCTTCAAAGTTCGTAGTTTTTATTATATCAAACACGGTTTTTGATTTTTTAACCGCTCAATGATATTTTGTTAGTGGGCCCAAATGTCCAACAAGATCTTTTCTCTATTCTTTTGCGATTTCGCATACACAACTATGTTTTGATCGCTGACATCGAGAAGATGTATCGACAAATTCTAGTGTCTGATAACGATTGTCATTACCAACGTATTCTGTGGCGTAATTCTCCGCTTGAACAGTTTAAACATTTTGTGCTGCAAACTGTAACATACGGTACTGCTAGTGCTTCGTTTTTGGCTACTCGCTGCCTTATTCAGATTGGTAAGGATAATCAAGTTTCTTTTCCTGACGCTGCTTCAGCTATAATTAATGATTTTTATGTCGATGATTTGTTAACCGGTGCAGACACCATTTCTAAGCTAATCAAGTTAAAATCTGACTTAAGTACGTTGTTGAGTCAATATGGCTTTACTCTACATAAATGGGCATCAAATGAACCAAATGTGGTCACTGAGCATAATAATTTATCACTTCCATTAAACAAACAAGGCAATGTGCGTACGTTGGGCATTCTGTGGAACAACTCTACAGATTCATTCTTGTTTGACATCAAGTCATTTCCCGTTGAGTCAAGTATTTCTATTAGGAGTAAACTGTCTTCTCTGGACCCATTTCTTGATGAGTTTGGCATCATACCGTACGTGTCGGTGGACGCCTACAGCAGTCGCAACTACCCTATGACAATAAGCATCCTACTGTCTTCCATCCATCGGCCCACATCACTCGCCTTATAATCGAGAGTGAGCATATTCGTCTCCTCCACCCGAGTGCTCAACTTGTCCATAATTCACTTCGTCAACGCTGGTGGATCATTAACGCCAAGATAGTCATTCGTTCCATCATTCGTAGATGCGTCAAATGTCTCAGATTTAACACCAAATATCAAGTTCAAAGGCTTGGTGTTTTGCCATCTCCCAGGGTTACTCCTTCCCGGCCGTTTTTTTTCTGCGCAGTGGATTATGGTGGTCCCTTCATGATCCGTCATGGTGGGCAGAAATCTAGGACTCTGTCCAAATCATACGTGTCTTTATTCATTTGCTTAGCCACCAGGGCCATTCATTTGGAATTGGTTTCCGACCTTACGGCCAATGCGTTTATAGCTGCCTTACGTCGCTTCATGGCCCATAGGGGCATACCTAGCCAGTTATATTCTGATAATGGCACGAACTTTAGGAAGGCCCGCAACGTTTTGCATGACTTTTACAATCTCTGGCATAAAAAAGATGCCACCTCAACAATCTAATCCTTTGGAACTTCTCATGGTATTAAGTGGTCATTCATTCCTCCATCATCACCTCATTTTGGTGGTCTTTGGGAGAGCGGTATAAAAAGTTTGAAGTATCATTTGCGCCGCGTTGTCGGCAAGTCCATACTCACTTTCGAGGAGTTTACTACGGTTTTGTCACAGGTAGAGGCCTGTCTAAACTCACGTCCATTATTTGCCGTTTCATCAGATGTAAACGATCCAGTGCCACTTACCCCTGCCCATTTTTTAATTTTGTGCACCATTAACGGCAATACCCGATCCTGACTTATCATACGTTCCCATCTCTCGTCTCGGCCGTTGGCAACTTCTCCAGAAGTTTGTCCAAGCTATTTGGAAATCATGGTCGCACGACTACCTACACCAATTGCAACAGCGTCACAAATGGAAATTCGCAAAGGAAAACGTTTCCATTGGTGACCTGGTTTTGCTGATCGAGGATAACTTGCCTCCATTAGCATGGAAATTTGGGGTAATCACAGCCACATTTCCTGGACCAGACAATTTAATCAGAGTAGTTGACGTTCGTACGCCTGTTGGCACCTTTCGCAGACCAATTCACAAGTTATATTTGTTGCCAGCGCGGGACGAGGCCTAGACACGATGTCAATGTAATTACTTAGCACAATGCTATATTTTATCTGGCCACGAGCTTTCATTACTTAATTGTTTGATAATTTGGCCGACTTCAATTATGGTGATATGTGTTATCACAAACATTTTTATGTTGATATCGCATTATAGCGTATCTCATATATCAAATTCGCATGTAGCTTGTAATTGTACAAACATGCACTATGTTATTATATTTATACTTATTATATTGTCATGGTGGTATACTTTACTTATACTTGTATTTATATGTTTTGATAATTTTGTAAGACATATACTATGTCCTTTGTATACTTATATTTGCTATTGGTAGTGGTTTATGTGTCATGTCATTGGTGGTATTTGTTCTTATGTTATAGATTTTGTTATATAATATTCACATGGATTTGGAGCTATACCAACCATGTATGCATATTTGCTGCACATTTTTTGTTAATATTTGTGCATTGCTATTTTATTATTCTATGAATTTTATGTGTTACTTGTAATTGCTCAACACATGCATTACATTTTTGTATGAACACATTTACTGTACTTGTCACTTATACTATTATATACTATCATGCCTTGTATTCATGTATTTGTAATTATGCAACACACATATTTCTATTATATTTTATCATGTACTTTGTATCTATGTAAAACACATTATTCTACCCGCATTTATTGTCTATGATTATGCGCCACACATATTTTTATACATATTTTGTATTTGTATTTTGCGATCACGTATTGCACATATATTATTATTCATGCTTGTGATTATGACATACATGTCATTACGTTTATGTACTTGCAACTATTCAACAATGTATAATCTGTTTTCACATGTCAATTTATTGTGCATTCTTGCAATTGTTTGGTATAGCATGCACTATTTAATTATTATATTACAGCGTTATGCTAAATCTATGTTTTTACATGCATATAACTTTTGTAATAATCTTGTCTATTCATTTTATATTCAATACTATTTTGTATAAGTCAGCTGGCCTTGACTGGCTTAGACTGTCAATCATGACTTGCATAAAATATTTGCAATTTGTATCGGACCCATCATGAGATGAGTCATCGATTATTCATCATCAAGCATTATCAGATTATTCATTATTCATGTTTGGCATTGTATTATATTGTATACATCTTTGCTAATTCATGCACATTTATACTCATGTATAAATCAGTTTGTAAGCCAACTGTGGCCTGTTTAACTGTTATCATTATTATTGAGGTTTTATCTCTGAGTAGTTTAATTTTATAATATTGTTATCTAACATTTCAATGTCAATTATCAATACAACATACTGATGGTTGATATCTATTATTAAGAACGTACATGTTGTGCTTTCTTTACAATATAAATTATTAAAAAATGTATTATAAAAAAATCATTTGATTTTTGCGGGCAGTTATGGACTGTAATGTGGGAATTCTATAATCGAAAGGTTGGCTAATCTGATTGCGTTCCAGCCGTGCTCGCGTTGGCAAGCAGGTCGACACAGTGCTATACGCGTCCAAAGGCAGCAGACGTAAATTGCGCTTGTTGCTTCGGCTGTCATTTTTCTTTATTGTCGTGACAAATTATGTAGGCCTTAGGCCCTACAGCATTCATTAATGTAGATTTTTCTTCAAATGTTGTGTAATAGCACCTCATCTTTATAATGTAACCTTTTTCAAACGAACGTGATCGTTCAGATCTCGTAATGCATACAAAGGCTTAGCTAACCTTGCGAATCCAAAAATTAATTGTAACATTTATTCCTAATAAATGTATTAAACTACAGTCCACTCGCTCATCATTATTTTCTTCATCCTGGCAAAATTAATTCCAATGAAATATCAATTGAAAACATTAACTCTTAACAGTCAGTAAACTCCTACACAAAACACAAAACAAACAACAGACAAAGACAGAAAACAACAAATTCATAACACTAACATACATCAACAAACAAACTGAAAAATTTGCCCACAAATTCAAAAAAGCAGGATACAGAATCGCTTACAAAACTACTAACAAAACAGAACGCACACTATCAAAACGCATGCACAAAGCACAAAACAAATTCGATCTACCCGGTGTATACAAGCCAAATTGCTCAAATTGCAATAAATTCTACATAGGCCAGACAGACCATTGGTAGTTTTAGCCGAACCATCAAAAACGACGCGAAGTTTTGTCGTGGAACTAGAATGTTTGAAAACGGCATGGTGAGGCAAATAGTAGGTATTTGAAACCTTGGAATTAACAGAACAATCGTCAACCAGCGCCATGTGGCCAAGATCCCTATATTCCTGAATAAAATTTGCATATTCACGCGCAAGCTCAGAATCACGCTTGAACCTGCGTTCTAAACTTAAAAATCTCGCTTCAGCGGTAGCGTAGGACTCACCCAACTGGGGATTATCAGACCCGAATGGTAATGAGACAACGAACCTACCCTCATCATTACGATGAGTGGACTTAACAAAATGTTCCTCGCAAACTGAATCGTTAATAATGGGTGCATTATCAAGGACGGTTTCAGTCTCCCGAAATTTCTCAAGAGACGCTAAAATTTGATCATCGTTGTTTCTTGCCAAGAACGAAACAGCAGGATCCTTAGAATGACAATGCTTGGGCAAATTGCCTGCTAGAATGTAGCCTAACTTAGTTTCTTGTATAACAGGAAAGTTAGGACCACGTACGTATTTGTTAGCTTGAATCAAGTCTAAATAAAACTGCGCTCCTAACAGTATGTCTATGTCAGCTGATACGTTGAAATGTGGGTCAGCAAGGAAAATGTTATCAGGGATATTAAAATGATTTATGTCGAAAGATTGTGCTGGATGTGGGTCAACGCAGATAAGACTGCACACGGAGCGTTAAAAGTGAACCTTTGATAGCGAGAAACAATACGAATTGATACCAAATTAGTAGCGCAATATGTCGTATTATTAATACCTGAAATTGGTATATTAGATTTAGTCAAGTTAAGTTGCAATTTTTTAGCAAATGATGCAGTACAGAAGTTTACCTGGGACCCTGCATCTAACAAAACTCGTGCAAGTTGTCTGTTACCAGCACGGTCGATGACGAACACGACGGCTGTAGACAAAATAACATTGTTTGCTGATTGAAGCTTAAATGAACAATAATTACTACTGCTGGCAGAACCTTGTTTTGACACATTATTTATATGCAGCAATGTATGGTGTCGTCTGGAACAGATCTTACATGATTGTTTGAAGTTGCAATTAGGTGAAAAATGATCTGGTCTTAAACAATTAGTGCAGCATTTATGCTTTAATATAAATTGCCCTCGTTCCGATATGCTTAATTCGCGAAATTTGTCACACATATAAATTGGGTGACTCGCCTTGCAGCATGGGCATAAATAATTATTTGAAGTCGAATGATAACTTTTAAATGCAGTGCTGCCAGCAGAGTTTCGTAACTTATGTTTTTCAGTCTTATTATTAAATTTTAAAGTTGGTTTGTTAAGCTGCTGTCCAGCTTCTATCGGTAATGTGTTTTCTAATAATTGTCTACGGGCGTTTAAAAACTGTATAAAACTCTGAAAATTAGGAAGATTTTCAGGATCTATAGATTCTTTCCATAATTTAAATGTGGAATGATCAAGTTTTGCTGACAATAGCTGTACAGTAATGAGTTCAAATGAATCCACTGACAATTGTATAGCTGTCAGCGAATTGACAGAAGACGTTATTGTATTTATAAATTCTGCTAAGCTCTGTACAGAGTCTTTGGTTGTAGACTTCACTTCTAGTAAATTTTGAATGTAATATTTAGCTAATATGAATTTATTATCATACCTAGCGGACAGCAAACTTAACGCTATTGAATAGTTTTCATTACAAATAGGCAAGGCCTTAATTAGATCTAGTGGTTCATTTTTGAGAGATGAATATAAGTAATGTAGTTTTTGCACTGAAGTTAAATCAGATCTGGCATGTACCAAGTCTAGGAATACTGAGTAAAAGTGCTGCCATTCTAGAATGTTGCCTGTGAAGCAGGGCAAACTTATAGGTTTTAATTGAATGTTACTGGTTAATGTTTGAGATTCAGTCTGAATGTTGAAGGTGTCTATTAGTTGTAAGATGTTAGCTTCGGTTGAATATAAAAGTTCTTTAACCTCGACTCTGTCCTCTTGGGCAGCATTTATGTCCTTAGAAATTAATTCAATTTCAGACTGTACCTCATCATATTTTATTGCTAAACTCTTTAAACTTTCTAGTCTGACAGTTAAAAAATGTTTAGTATTATTGTTTTTATCAAAATTAAGTATTGCTGAATTGATTCGCACTATGGCAGACTTTAAGCCGCCTCTCTTTCTAACCAACACTCTTAAGCCTTCTTCCGTCATTTTACGCACCTTTTACTGATGGCGTTGATGTCGTACCTTCTGTGAGATGTCCTGCAGTGGTGAGGCCGTGGAGTAGATGGCAGACACGCACGGACTGGATGGATGACTGCTCTCAACTTGGAACTGCTCAATCTGGCGTGTAGGCGTTAACACGTGGATGGTCATGTACTGGTGTTGTCTATGAGGCTCAGTGACGATGACGAAAGAAAGGCTGAATAACTCCCGACACGGTCGGATCAGCAAACATACTGAATCGCCCGTGATGGCCAGAAATTGAAGTAGAAAAAGTGATGAGAAGCCGCTCGGTAGGGTATAAAGTTTTGAAAGAAGATAAAAATGATGAATCCAGGCGCGGAGTGACCAAAAAAATGTTAAGAGTTAATGTTTTGAATTGATATTTCATTGGAATTAATTTTGCTAGGATGAAGAAAATAATGATGAGCGAGTGGACTGTAGTTTAATACATTTATTAGGAATAAATGTTACAATTAAATTTTGGATTCGCAAGGTTAGCTAAGCCTTTGTATGCATTACGTGATCTGAACGATCACGTTCGTTTGAAAAAAGTTACATTATAAAGATGAGGCGCTATTACGCAACATTTGAAGAAAAATCTACATTAATGAATGCTGTAGGGCCTAAGGCCTACATAATTTGTCGCGACAATAAAGAAAAATGACAGCCGAAGCAACAAGCGCAATTTACGTCTGCTGCATTCGGACGCGCGTAGCACTGTGTCGACCTGCTTCCCGACGCGAGCACGGCTGGAACGCGATCAGATTAGCCAACCTTTCGATTAGAGAATTCCCACATTACTGTCCACTGACTATTGTTCTGTCATATCCGTTAGATTCTGCTAGATATTTTATCGTGTTTAGTTCGTCTTTGTAGTCTTTTTCATCTAAGGGGATGTTGTTAAGTCTATGTATCATGGTTCTAAAAGCAGCTAGTTTGTGTTGTATTGGGTGATTGGAGGTGTTGTGTATTAGTGTGTCAGTTGTAGTTGGTTTTCTGTATATACTGAATGTATGACCTGACACCAATCAACACAGATATAATTCCCTCGCACAAATTCTACCCACATACAGTAAACCTCACGAACGTGACACTCACAAAAAACGAACAAACACTCTTTGATAAAGGCCTAAAACATAACATACATTACAAACATAACAACCAAACACTAACAAAGCTCATAATTGACACAGAAACAAATATACAAAACACAGCACCAGAATATCAAGACACACTAAGACATAATATAAACAACATAATAGGAGTACATAAGACAACAGACAACAACAACCACAACTCAGAAATACACACAGCCATCAAACTGAGGGAAAAGGCACACAAACACAACATCACATTTGTAAAAGCAGACAAAGGCAACACGACTGTAATTATCCCCACAGACAACCTACACAAAAAAGTACAAAACTCCATGGAACAGAACAACATCACAGAACTAAAACACGACCCCACCGACAGATACCAAAACCCAGTAAAACAACTAGTCAACAAAGCCAAACACATAATGACACATAAACAAAAGCCCTACATGAAACAAATCCGACCATCAGCACCTACCCTCCAAGCGCTTCCCAAAATCCATAAAGAAGACATTCTGATCCGCCCCATTATCAACTACCGTAATGCCCCTGCACACAAACTCACAAAATATCTACACAAAATTATTAGACAACACACACAAATAGACAACAACATTGCAGTAAAAAACAACACTGACCTAGTAACAAAAATAAAAGACATACACATCCCCCATAATGCCACATTAGCCTCCTTTGACATTAAAAACCTGTACACAAACATCCCCATATCTGAAACAATCACCATCCTACAAAACAAACTCAAACAGAACAACACACCAGACGAACTTATCAACGAAATAACAGAAACTCTTAACATCATCACAAAACAAAACTACTTTACTTATAACAATAAATACTACACACAGAACGATGGCTTACCCATGGGTTCCCCCATATCCAGCATTCTAGCAGAAGTCTTCCTCCAACACTTAAAAAAAACAAAAATACTCACAAACAATGACAGACACTCACATAAAATACTATATTGGCACAGATACGTTGATGACATTCTAATACTATACAGGGGAAGCAAAAGACAATGTGAACAGTTACTAACGCACATAAACAAAATACATAAAAACATAACCTTCACTGCCGAATACGGACACAACAATACTATAAACTTCTTAGACCTCTCCATCACAACACAGGCACAAATTCAGTATATACAGAAAACCAACTACAACTGACACACTAATACACAACACTTCCAATCACCCAATACAACACAAACTAGCTGCTTTTAGAACCATGATACATAGACTTAACAACATCCCCTTAGATGAAAAAGACTACAAAGACGAACTAAACACGATAAAATATCTAGCAGAATCTAACGGATATGACAGAACAATAGTCAGTAAACTCCTACACAAAACACAAAACAAACAACAGACAAAGACAGAAAACAACAAATTCATAACACTAACATACATCAACAAACAAACTGAAAAAATTGTCCACAAATTCAAAAAAGCAGGATACAGAATCGCTTACAAAACTACTAACAAAACAGAACACACACTATCAAAACGCATGCACAAAGCACAAAACAAATTCGATCTACCCAGTGTATACAAGCTAAATTGCTCAAATTGCAATAAATTCTACATAGGCCAGACAGGACGTAGCTTCAAACAGAGATACATCGAACACACAAAGGCACTCCACACCACTACAGAATCCACCTTTGCAAACCACCTCATTCAAGCAAACCACACATATAAAAACATCGACAATAACATGAACATTCTACACGTACACACAAAAGGCCGAAAACTAGACACTCTAGAACAATTAGAAATATACAAACACACAAAAACAAATAAAAACGACATCCTAAATGAACAGACACAATTCAAATCGCACGCATTATTCGAACACATCTCACCACACACACACACACACACACACACACACACACACACACACACACACACACACACACACACACACACACACACACACACACACACACACACACACACACACACACACACACACACACACACACACACACACACACACACACACACACACACACACACACACACACACACACACACACACACACACACACACACACACACACACACACACACAGCATCGATCTTTCAAAAATCTATCCCATCGCCAACAACAAGACGGACAGCGCTACCTACGACAGCCTCTGAAGAAGCCTTTTAAAGGTGAAAGCCGGTTTAGGCTGTAAGGTAAAACTTAACAATTTTACTTATAAAAAACTTAGTGTTCCGAGTCGTAATACAATAGTGATATTTAGGTAGGGTATATAAGAAGTGAACGGTTTCATATTTCTTTGTTGGTAAATGACCTGAAGCCGAAAGCGCCCGTCATTACCAAAGACAATATAGTGGTTTGTATAAAATTATTAGTAGAAATATTATTTATATTTGACATATTAACATTATACTCTTTAGCAAGATGGACCATATTCACCTCTTTTTTATTCTGTTCCAGAATAATTGATTTCTTCTCCAGTAAAACAATACGGAATTTTTGTTTTTATCACTTACATGGCCAATACTTAAAAAAATATCAAATAAGGAAGAAAACCATCTCCCTTTAAACTGAACTTGAAATTCAATTCTAAAATATAAGCTTGAAGAGGAGAAAAATATATTTGAAACAATCTGTTAGTCGCCTCATCACCTCGTCAGGTGACACAGGTTAATTGCTGCTTCACCTAAAATAACTGGTTGAATATGTTTTTTTAACACTAAATTATTTTTAATGTTAATAAATTTTATATAAAAAATTACTTTTTTTTAATAAATTTTGTCTGTGTAATTAGAATAACATTTACAAGTGATGCAGATACGTTACAGAAGCTGCACTTCACTGCAATTACATACCTACTGGCCTACTGGTAGCTTATAAACACTGAAGCTGATTGTAGCATTAGCTCTTTAGATAGATATGTAGAACTTGAATCAATTCCAATGAGTTAAAAAAGTTAATAACATAAGCCTAGTAAAACCTTTTTCATGAACGATAATAGAGGTATTGTTGTCTGTAATTGAAAGAAATTCTTTGATATTCTGATATTGCATTTCAATTTTTTTATTTTATCTGGAAGTAAAATTTTTGTAATACAATAATATAAATTAAACGGAAATTATAAAGAATATAATAAAGTCTAGAATACTGAGTAGTCTCACTCTTGTAAAAAATTGTAATCAGTATAATTTAAATAAATAAATTATTAAATCAAATGATTAAAATTATATTATAACAATGTATTTGTATTAAAATAATGTAAATTATACATATATCTGTACACAGAATATTGCCTTATGAATATTGTATCAATAAGAAATTTTAAATTTAAATATTGATTGTCTTTAGGAATTAAGTTGTTGTAGTCAATTAATTCAAAACTTGGAGTTGAAGTCAATTAATTACCTTGTTGTTTTGGAGTTAATAATTAGTAATAGTCCCTTGGAAATGTACTAAATGTTAACCAAAGTAACATTACTATTAAGTAAATCAAAATCTTATAAAAATTATTAAAATGCTATTGAGGAAATTTAAATTTTATAAACTTAGGATCTACAAAACATAATTAAATAAAAGCATAATTAAATAACTTTGTCAAATTTTGTTGCTTCCCTGCTATATACACTTTTTCCTCGAACGAGGCCTTTCGGTTTTGCAACCATTATCAAGTTCTTCCTACAACAACATTAAAATACCTACTTCCCGTATATATACAAGAAGAGAAGAAAGAAAAGGAATACATAGGATCAATAACGTATCTGGGATTTCAAACGAGGAACATAATCAAGTGCTTTGAAAAACACAATATAGATGTAGCGGTAAAATAGACAAAGACAGTTTTTGATTATATAAAGAATAGTAGTACTGAAATAACGCCTGAATTACAGAAAAGCGGTGTTTATAAGTTGAACTGTAAACAGTGTGATAAGGTTTACCTGGGTGAAACAGGACGTAAGTTCAAAATTAGATTGAGAGAGCATGCAAGAGGAGAAGGAGACAGAACTACGAATTCGCTCTATGCGAGACATTTTAATGAAACAGGGCATAGGTTTTTAGATCCAACAGAGAACGTCGAAATAGTAAGGTTAGAGAATAACATAAGTAAACGCAAATTGTATGAAGAATTAGAAATATTAAAAGTAAGGAAAAAGAATAGTAATGCGCTGATGAACATAAAGACTGAATTTAGTAATGAGGATATTAGTGATGATTATATTTTACTATATTTTGAAAGAGTAGTGTATAAAAGGTGTAATACGGTTACAGGATAGGTTCAGAAGGTAGAAAGCTGTAGGAGATTTCTAGAGGATAATGTATATGACAAGGTCAGGTTGACTGAGTAAGGGGCGGGGCTAACAAGGACTGGGCGGTAAGTACTGCCTCCTATTGGTTGAATGTAACCGGTGATGCGTGGGAGGGTTAGTATATATATATATATATATATATATATATATATATACGGGAAGTAGGTATTTTAATGTTGTTGTAGGAAGAACTTGATAATGGTTGCGAAACCGAAAGGCCTCGTTCGAGGAAAACGTGTATATAGCAGGGAAGCAACAAAATTTGACAAAGTTGTTATGAAGACTGCTAACATAGAGTAAATAACTCATAATTAAATACTAAACATGACAATTTGTTTTTAAAACTAGAGAACAGAGGTGAATAAATTACAAAAGTAATACTAGTCAAAGAGAGAGGAGAATAAAAACAGTACTACTTAAGAGCATGTCTTAATCAGTATGTCAGTTATCCTACAGATTTCTTGGAGAGATTAAAAAAAATTTTACAGGCATTGCACAAATGCAATGCACAGAGAAGGGCATTGAAAATGCTTCAATAAATCTAAAAAATATATATATTTATGTTCATCCACCAATCAATGAATTCATTCTTCATTTACCAATGTACAGATTATAAGTTAAATGTAGTCGCATTCATAAGCGAAGTTTTATATGTGTACTATGTTATTGACAACAAAGAAGTAGTTTCTATGGAAACTCACCGGTTTCCATTTTCGATCACGCACCAGCGGTCGTTTTCAAATGTGCGACACTTCCTTATAAACATTTTAAATTTTAAAATTTTCTAAGGGTAGAAACATTATATTATGGTTTATGAACATGAAGGCAGTCCATATCTAGTTCCCTGTTTGCTTTTTCCAGAAATTTAGCTAATGAGTTATAAAAACGTTCTCATTCCTTGTGAGTAGAATATTCCCGGAAATTTATTTGAATTCTCATTAAATTCTTAATAAAGAATATAGAGATTGTTGTGGTGGCTCGTAACTTTGAGTACCAGTGAAGCAGAATCACTGGCAGGTCCCTTCCCCCTCCTCAACCAAAAAATTATGTGTAAAACTTTCTCCCAGTTTTTGAATCATGAATAACATATGTAGACAAAATAAAAATACATATGTTAATAAAGTTTACTAATAAAGTAATAGTTAGTAAGTATTTACACAATTGCATTTCATTTCTTGAACAGGACAATTCTCCTCTCTTTCGAATTTGTGAAACTGGTGAGGATGTCTTTATAAAATGGTTGTTCGTTAATGGACAATGTAACGGACACATCATGGACACAAAATCCAAGAAGTTAATTAATTCCAGTTCCTTTACAATACAAATTTTTGTAATTTAGGAAGCCTGTCCTCTGTTATTGCATTGTGCCATTATTATTTTCAAACAAGAAAACTACGTTCTACAGAAACACTAGTGGATTGAATAGTTACTATTATACAAAATAATTTATAAGTTTTTAAAGATGTTCCTGTTGCCAGCTAAAATTCCATAAAAAATTGTGGTTTCATTCTGTAATTCATTTTTCAGTCTTTGGAAATCGGTAATCAGTAGGGTAACACATCTTTAAGCTACTTACTGCATCTGTGAGAAATTTTTCAGAATATGCTATGAACTTTAAAGTATTCATTTATGTAACAAACTAAAGCTTTCCCATTTCTTGAAAAGATGAGGTTATTTGTAATAAAACAGTAGCTAAAATTTCATAATACAAAATTTTATATATTTCAAAAACTTGATCTCATGTGAGTGTAATGCCCTTCCTTCCACTCATGCTATTCTGTTGGAACTATTGTTTTTGAAGCAGCTAAATCAAAAATTTTCATAAACTTCTTTTGAAAAATCACCCTCTCTTCTTTTGATATTTATGAGTTTTTGCATATTTTAATTTGTGAGATAGAGATATTAATATCAAATCATTTCTCCTGTAGCACTGAAGGCAACATCCATGGCTCCAAAAATGTCATTAAAAATGACAATCAAATGTGTAAATTCAAAATTATTAAATTTATTTAAGGAACTCTAAATAATCACTCTACCTAATTGATGCTTGATCATAAGTCAAATCGTTTATAATTTTAGTGAATACTTCTTTTAATGAATCCCGTTCATTATACGTAGTACTCACAATTTCGGAATTATACATCCATGATGTAATAACCAAAGTACGTATCCGTCTTCCAACAACTGTATCAACTGGGTAAGTTGGCTTAATAGAACTCTATAAAAAAGAGGATAAACTGCTAACAGTTACAAAAAAACATATCCAACCCTTTCAAATGCTGTTGAACTTTGTTGTAGCACTATATTCAAACCATGCAATAAACAAAAACTGCTTGTTGCACTACTTCTTTGATTTTCACCTGAAGATCATTTAATTCCCCTGACATAAAGCTTGCATTTTCAAACCGTAGGGTAAAGGTTTGATTTATGGTCAGTGTTTGACATAGTGACTTGATTTTGACATAACATTAAACAGTATTTCAGCAGTTCGACTGGAACTAACATCATAAATTTCCCAAATTCTTTTCACCTGCTTTCCTCTGGGAATATAATGTATTTAATTATGATGCTACATTGAGATTTGTGGACAAAGTCTATGGGATCATCCACTTGAACAGACAGAAACGTACAATCTGTTATTTTCTTGTCGATGTGTGCATTAATATATTATGAAATGGAATAAATTGTTTCAATTTGAATACCTAGTCTTAGAATTTCTGGCAAAGATGGGTGAAATTTTTTGTAATGTTCTTTAAATATAAACAGGGCTTATTAAAACAAAGATTTCTAACAGTTCTTTAAAGTTTATGTGATTAATAGATGATAAATCTCCGTGATGACCACGAAATGCTAATTCTTGTTTACCTAAGTAAAGAACTGCACGAATAAGCAGCTGCATGAAATGTCTGTTAAGCCAAACATTGTCACTGAAGTATTTAATATACAATGTAGTGTTTTCTTGTAAAGCATCTGCGACAGTCTGACAGTACTTATATTTTTCCTTAGTTTTGAAAAACTCAATGCACAATTCATGTGCTCAAAAGAACCTTCACATTTGTAAAGAGCACGATTAACATAATTAACATTAAAAATCTCAAACTTTTGCATTGGGGTTCTTAATTAAATTTGTAATCACAATGTCTAAATTACAAATAACTAAGTCCTATCTTCTAAGTTTATGTTTGTTTCCTTAGATATCTGTAGGCCTATGACTAATATTTCTCACAAGTTTACATAACCCATAAAAATATGTTTTTTGGCGAACATAGCTTACAAATTTTTTGACAATGGTCCAAAATTTGTAGGCACTGTTGAGATATATTAATTTTGTCAAATTATTAAAGAAACTGTGTTCTTACTTTAAATAAAATTCCTCACAGCTTAAGGCATTTCACATTTTTCTTATAATTGTTTGACATCTATTTTTGGTCCTTGATGTCCTTAAAGTTAAACAACTTACAGAGTAAACATTATATTCTGGATTAATAAAATATGGAGAGAGAAGTTAGTGAATTTCCTGCTGTGGTACTGCAGCTCATACTGAGCCTTGAATGTGCCTCCAATGATCCCAAGCACTTGGAGGACCACTTCCCTGCTTCTCACTCCCAGAAGAGTCTCAGCATTTCGTTGAACATTCTCCCGCCTATTTCAAGTGAGAAATAGGTCTTATTCTTCATCTATTAAGTTAGTCTCATATTAAAACAGTAATGTTAGGTAAGTCATTCTTAGAGGAGACGAGACAGAAAATGTACTAGTAATTACAGAGGATAGAGGATAGATGCAGTATTATCTAGACATTACATTTTGTGCGTGCCAGGCAATAATGAAAAACAGAGCAAAGAGTGTTAAAATGCATACGATGCTTATTGACCTTAAAAAAGTGTACCATAGTGTGCCTACAAAACAGATAAGGAAAGCAATATAAAGAATGAACATTAGAATGAACTGAATAACTGTAATATTTAAGTAGATAAATGTTTACAAAGACAGAACTAAAAATATGTAATATTCAGAACAAAAAGGCTTAAAACAAGGACACCGTCATTCATCTATTGTTATATATTGCAACAGTACAAACATTAACGGTACTGTGCATTGCCAATAAATGAAATAAATAATAAAAATAAATAAATAAAAATTAATAAACACGATTCAGATTGCATAAGCTGGATTGTAGTAAAAATAGGGAGCACAGAATTCATGCATGGACATGCATTTTCGAAACACCTGTTACTAGTGTTGTGTATGCGCGTATTTTGTTGGTGTGTGTGAAACCTGTCCGTTCCTGAAATGTAACCAACCCTTTTCAAGTAAAATAGTTGTATGTTTATTTTAATTATAAGAAAACTATGTACGATAGGATAAAACAAAATACACCAAAGTGTATAGAAATTATAAGTGAATAAAGTGTTAAAAAAACCGTATCGATGTGACGAAAAGTGCAATTACTATACATAAAAAATAAATAACTCTTCTTGTGAGTACCATAAAGAAGTACAATTTACGTATAGTAATCACATAAAAATTAGTGATTTATTGAGCATCGAGTGATGTGAAACAAACTTCGTAATTCGCGAAAATAGGCGAAAATTGTGACTTGAACCAGAGTGGGGAAAGTGACGCTCAACAGAATCTGACACGTCAAATATTGTTCAGACAGGAATTTTTGCACGACCTGACTATAAATACCAGGTCGCGCTAATAAAGTTTCTTCTTCTCGATTCAACCATATGTCAGTCGACGACGCCAATTCACATCTATAGTGAGAGTCACAGGACTAACTAGATGTCTAACCAGAGCCGCAGAATTCATACGATGAGGTCTATGGACACACTGGCAGCATATGACGTGAGACGACACGATTATTAATCAGCACATGCAGCGGAACACGACCAGAGGACACGAAGGACACGGAGAACATGACCAGAGGACCAGAAGGACACAGAGGACATGACCAGAGGACCAGAAGGAGGACGTACAGATGAATAACCACGTCAAACGAGGTGATAAAAAACCATTGTAATTATAAACATTTGAAAGACACTAATTAAAGCTGGAATGAAAGACATTCAACCAATATTAAAATAAATAAATTATACATAAATGTAAAAGCAGAATAAAAATTAGAATAATATTTCTTGTATCAAATTTAGTAATTAGTAACGTAAATGATAAGAGAAATATTTAAATTTTGAATTAACGTAATTAGTAAAGTCTTTGATGATAAAGGGGAATGCATATGCAGTAGAAAGTTAAAACAAAGTAATATAAAAGAAATTTGAATAGAAGTAAATTCAGTTTTGAAGCTAATGAATCAGCAATTGCAAAAAAAAAGATGAGCACACAATGAGTAAGCCGAGAGCAAAATAAATATTTTAAAGTAATTAAAATTAGATAATAACCTTTGTGTATAACTTGTGTATGTAATTTGTTAGCAATAAGTTATGTATGAAAACTTCGTACAACCGATATAATAATGAGTCAATGTTTAATATGCGATATGAAAGATTTTGTTTAATAAATAAATTTTGGAACAATTTTAAACTTGAATAACGTATCATCTTCTTATTACGATTACACCCATGAAATCAATTCAATAAATTAAATTGAATTTGTTATGTTATATAACACACATTTAAATTACATTAAATAAATATCAATTTGTAGTGTTATAAAATTTTGACGTCCCAAGAACGTGGGACTCCTCAAACACAAATAAATTTGTATTTGCAACCTATATACACAAAGATATAACGTTGTAATATATTGTGCTGTTGTATCTTTTCTTAGTTATATTTGTTTCTGCCTGCTATAGTAATTGCCCCTTTATTTGGGCGATCAGTATGCGTTGTCTATATATTTTAGTATTTTTTTTTTTTTAATATTTGAAATGTTGTTTATGTTAAACATATGTTCATGAAAACTCTATCTCAGGGTAGACAACTAATCTTTCTATTTATATTATTTAATCTTGGAAATAATTAATTACTTTCTTTAATCAGTACCAAATAACATTAGTTAATAAATTTTGAAGAAATAACAATGGAATAATATATACCGTGTAAATGCGAATAGTTTGAATATTAGCTCTTCAAAACTGCAATGGGTTCAATTCTCTCTTATGTTTATCATCTTAAATATAATTTTTAGGCTTCTTTACTTGCTCCTTCTCTTTGATCTTTATCAAATTAAATGTAGAATTAGACTTTCTTCTTTGAGTATTAAAATTAGACTCCTTTAAATATAGATGTTTATCATATTGAATATAAAATTATACTCCTTTACAGGCTCCCTCTTTTTGATCTGTGTTCTATAAAATATATATTTAGACTTCTTTTAAATATTGATGTTTATTATATTGAATATAAATTTATACTTCTTTAAATATTACAGGTTCTCTCTCTTTTATGTGTGTGTGATTAAATACAAAATTAGACTTTTTGATGTGCATCTTCGTAAATATAAAATTAGACTTTTTTACAGGATCTTTCTCTTTGATTGTATTCTATTAAATATAAATTTAGACTAACCAAATTTTCTTTCATTCCAACACAATTCAATAATAACAATTTACATTTGCCATATTGATACCTCACTAAATTTGTCACATATTATCATCATATTACTCTTAAAAACATGTATAATTTTACTAATTATTATTAAATACATTTATCTGATTTTTACATTTTTCATTCTAATTTGTATCTATTATATTATAATCTTATTACCCTTTAGTTTTATTTTAATGTTTATTTTAATTTTATTATAATAATTGTCAACATATATTTTCTTCATGCTGTTCTATATCATACAGTTCCAATACTTGAGTTTACCTCTATGTTTGTCATGCATAATTAATCAGTTTTTGTTTATAATTCTATCATATGTTCAAAATATTATTAAATTTATACCTTTGATTTTTCTGAAATTATTATTTTATTCTTATGTACTTATGTCCTTTTTTACAGCAGTACATGATACCTTCCATTATTTCATAATCTCTGACATAATTTGATAAGAGATTTTGAAATAATTAACTTCTTACCATGACCATGGTCTAACATTAACATTCATAATATCTGATTAACTCACTAATTATATATAACAAAGTTCTTTAAACAAACTGGGTTTCCATTAACATAACAAATATGGTTTAGCGTTACCACTAATAATAGTAGCTTATACAGTCATTAATTAAAATAACATTATCTAAACCAACTGGTTTTACATAAACATAACAAATATGATTTAACAAGTGTGCCTAATTTCATGGCTAAAAAACTTAAAAACATGAATACAAAATTATTTTCTTTTCTTTTTGTTTTCACCTTTCCAATCCTGGTTATAAGGTTCATGTGTTATTTATTTTAGAATTAACTCTCTTTTAGTTATTACTTGATTTATACGGGCGAAGCTGATTAATATTGTAGGTCCCTTTAACCTTTCCATCCTGTTATTTGATTACTATAAATCCTAAAACTTTAATTTTACTGGCTATGGATGTTAATTTATTTAACTTGAGTGTCATTCTATGTTTCCCCCATCTGGTAAGTACCCTATTAATTCTATTACAATGTTCTTCCCCACTGCTTAATGCAATTACTAACTCATCGACATACACTGTAGTAACTTCTAAAATCTCCTTGTCCAATACTCCGTCAAAACATTTTATAAATATGGCCACATTATTGACCAGCCCAAAAGGTGTTCTCTTGAAATGATAACTTATAGCATTCACAATGAAACTCACATATTCTGTGCTTGCTGGATGCAATCTATTTGCCAATATCCAGATACGGCATCATGACTGATAAAAAATTGACATTATTAGAACGTTTTAAAACTACTCTTAAATTCTTTGGTGACGTCTTATCAGGAATTATCATCTGATTAATTTGACTCTCATCCAAACACAATATTAAGGACTTATTCTTCTTTGGAATTACTACTAACGGGCTTGTGTGTTTTGACTGAATTATTTCAATTATACTTTTACTAATCCTTTGTCGATTTCTTCTTTTATTTGCTCTCTTAATTGGTAGGGTATTGGGTATGACTTCTTGTTTAAATTCTACTTCTCTCTTATGGGTAACTTGCACTGCACTCCTATTATCTTGCCAGGTTTATCTTCCACTGCTTCATTCAGCAACTGATGGTCCATTTCCTCATGCCTTTGCAATATTAATTTTATTTCAGCCTTCTGCTGGTCTAATGTATTATTCACACCATTTATTTGTTGTTCAATGGTCTCTTTTAACTCGATGTTCTGTTGATCCATTTTATCTTAATTCATCGTATAATTTTTTAGTAATGATTATTCATATTATTTTGTCTTTATCAATAATTAATCTAATTTTTGTTTAATTAGTTTCCTTTGGTCAATATCCCGAAGAACAGTCCCTTTTTTCAATAGTGTTCATACTTAGTTCATCCGTTGTCAAATACATCAATTATTCTTGTTGCTCGGATTATTATGGTTTTCATAATGATTTCTGTTCTTGTTAAATATCTCTCTGTTACCCTGTACTGCAAGTTTTCTTCTAAAGTTTGCAATGGTATCAAAGTTTAGATCAATCACTTTATCGTCTGGTTTACTATACTGTAACAGTACAAACATTAACGGTACTGTGCATTGCCAAAATAAATGAAATAAATAATAAAAGTAAATAAATATAAAGTAATAAACATGATTCAGATTGCATAAGCTGGATCGTAGTAAAAATAGGGAGCGCAGAATTTATGCATGGACATGCATTTTCGACACACCTGTCGCTAGCGTTGTGTGCGCGCGTATTTTGTTGGTGTGTGTGAAACCTGCCCGTTCCTGAAATGTAACCAACCCTTTTCAAGTATAATAGTTGTATGTTTATTTTAATTATAAGAAAACTATGTACGATAGGATAAAACAAAAGACACCAAAGTGTATAGAAATTATAGGTGAATAAACTGTTAAAAAAACCGTATCGATGTGACGAAAAGTGCAATTACTATACGTAAAAAATTAATAACTCTTTTTGTGAGTACCTTAAAAGAAGTACAATTTACGTATAGTAATCACATAAAAATTAGTGATCGATTGAGCATCGAGTGATGTGAAACAAACTTCGTAATTCGCAAAAATAGGCGAAAATTGTGACTTGAACCAGAGTGGGGAAAGTGACGCTCAACAGAATCTGACAGGTCAAATATTGTTCAGACAGGAATTTTTGCACGACCTGACTATAAATACCAGGTCGCGCTAATAAAGTTTCTTCTTCTCGATTCAACCATATGTCAGTCGACGACGCCAATTCACATCTATAGTGAGAGTCACAGGACAAACTAGATATCCAACCAGAGCCGCAGAATACATACGATGAGGTCTATGGACACACCGGCAGCATATGACATGAGACGAGATGATTATTAATCAGCACATGCAGCAGAACATGACCAGAGGACATGAAGGACACGGAGAACATGACCAGAGGACCAGAAGGACACGGAGAACACGACCAGAGGACCAGAAGGACACGACCCGAGGACCAGAAGGAGGACGTACAGATGAATAACCACGTCAAACGAGGTGATAAAAAACCATTGTAATTATAAACATTTGAAAGACACTAATTAAAGTTGGAATGAAAGAGATTCAACTAGTATTAAAATAAATAAATTATACATAAATGTAAAAGCAGAATAAAAATTAGAATAATATTTCTTGTATCAAATTTAGTAATTAGTAACGTAAATGATAAGAGAAATATTTAAATTTTGAATTAACTTAATTAGTAAAGTCTTTGATGATAAAGGAGAATGCATATGCAGTAGAAAGTTAAAACAAAGTAATATAAAAGAAATTTGAATAGAAGTAAATCCAGTTTTGAAGCTAATGAATCAGCAATTGCAAAAAAAAAAGATGAGCACACAACGAGTAAGCCAAGAGCAAAATAAATATTTTAAAGTAATTAAAATTAGATAATAACCTTGTGTATAACTCGTGTATGTAATTTGTTAGCAATAAGTTATGTATGAAAACTTCGTACAACCGATATAATAATGAGTCAATGTTTAATATGCGATATGAAAGATTTTGTTTAATAAATAAATTTTGGAACAATTTTAAACTTGAATAACGTATCATCTTCTTATTACGATTACACCCATGAAATCAATTCAATAAATTAAATTGAATTTGTTATGTTATATAACACACATTTTCACACACATTTAAATTACATTAAATAAATAGCAATTTGTAGTGTTATAAAATTTTGACGTCCCAAGAACGTGGGGCTCCTCAAACACAAATAAATTTGTATTTGCAACCTATATACACAAAGATATAGTGTTGTAATATATTGTACTGTTGTATCTTTTCTTAGTTATATTTGTTTCTGTCTGCTATAGCAATTGCCCCTTTAATTGGGCGATCAGTACACGTTGTCTGTATATTTTAATATTTTTTTTTTAATATTTGAAATGTTGTTTATGTTAAACATATGTTAATGAAAACTCCATCTCAGGGTAAACAACTAATCTTTCTATTTATATTATTTAATCTTGGAAATAATTAATTACTTTCTTTAATCAGTACTAAATATAACTCCTATACATTTAAATTGGTAATTTGTGTTGTTATATAAATTGTTGCCCAAGAACGTGTGGCATGATCCCGTCGATTTGACTATTTAATTTTTTTTGTAGCTAAATGGTTGCTCTAAAAATAAAAGTGTGTTAAATGAAAATTATATTGTATGTAATAATAATCTATATATATATAAAACAAAGTCGGGTTAGTTACACCATTTATAACTCAAGAACGGCTGGACCGATTTTTATGATCTTTGATTTGTTGGATTTGTCTCCACCCCGAATAGCAGAATAACTATTAAAACATGGGAAAAATTCACGAAAAAAAATTTATGAAGAAAATTCATTTTCTCATACATTTTGTATGGAACGGCTTTTTTTATGATATCTCGAGAACGGATTGACTGATTTCGATGAATTTTTTTTCGTTCGTCTCGGCCTCGAGAAGTTTCCTCGCGCATTGGAAAAGTAAGAAAATCACAAAAAATTAAAATCCGTATACAACGCCGTCTCTGATACATGACAGAAACAAAAAAAGGAACAAAATGAACATGGCATTGTATGCTGGTTGACAGCTGATTCAGTTGCGCGGTCCTTTCATTGCATACCATTGAGCTAGCTGTGCAGACCAATTTTCACCAATTTTCATTCAGTTTTCGACCGTTATTACATTTGAATTCGATTCAATTAATTCTCTTCAAACGATTTTTTCTGAAATTCATCAGCGAAAAGTGATTTCAAAGAGATGAGTTCAGTTTGATGAAGTGCACATTGTGAAAGGTTATGTCGTTTGTCATTGTGCGCGCATCGACAATCAATACAATCGGTAATTTTGGACTGTGTGTTTAATTTTCCAGGCGGATTCGTTCGTAATTCTGTGGAATTCTATTTTCGATCGTGATTTTCAAACAGTAAGTTGCCTTCGAAGATGTTCACTTTGTGAGGTTATCACATTTGTGATTGTGCGCGCATCGATAATTGCTTCATTATGTAATTTTGAATTGTGTGATTAATTTTCCAGTGTTATTTACAATGCCGCGAGCCAGAAGATCTAATCTTTCACAACGAAGCCGTAATGCAATTAGACTTCGGAATATTGCAAATCAATCCACTGCAGATGAACAAGAAATAGCACGAGAAGAGCGTCGCGTTAGTATGGCCCGACTTCGTGCTTCACAAACACAAGAACAAAGAGAGGCAGTACGTCAAACGGCAAGGTTGGCAATAAGAAATCGTCGAGCTTATCACACAGATCAACAACGTGATAATCTTCGACGCGCAAGAAGAAATGCTTCAAGTGTTGATTTGAATCGAGTAGCGTTTCAATATGATTGCACAATTGACTACAGCTCGCATCCTTTCGTTCGAATTGGCCCAATGGAGGTTGTGTGCGACCATTGCGGTGCATTGAAGTTCGCTGGAGAAACGCCTGGATTGTGCTGTCTCAGTGGCAAGGTGAAATTGCCATTATTGCCTCCGCCACCTGATCCATTGCATTCATTGCTTCGTGGCGAAACACCAGAATCACGACATTTTCTATCGAACACTCAAAGATACAACGGATGTTTCCAAATGACTTCATTTGGAGCAGACATTATCGAAGGACGCGGATTCAATCCAACATTCAAGGTAATTTCTGCTCGAGAGAGTAAACGTTAATTTTCTTTTGGTGTTCATAAATCAGTAATTCTGACTTCGTCTTCGACTTTACAGATCCAAGGCCAAATTCACCATCGAATTGGATCATTGCAACCGCTTGAAGACGCAGAGCATAAATTCATCTAAATTTACTTCATGGGCAATATGGAGGAACAACTTGATCGGCGTCAAACGATCAATACGGCAATGAAAAGAGCAATTCTTCAAGATCTGCAGCAACTACTTCATGAACATCATGCATTGGTTCGGTTGTTCAAAACTGCGTTGGATCGCATGCCAAGTGATGACTACAAAGTCGTGATCAGAGCGGATAAACGACCAGCTGGAACACACGAACGCTAATTCAACGCTCCAACAATAGATAAAGTCGCAATTGTGATTGTTGGTGAAAACTTGGAAACGCGCGATATTGTACTTACACGTCGCGACACTGGACAACTGCAACGAATATACGAAACACACCGTTCATAAGATGCATTGCAATACCCACTGATGTTTTGGCAAGGAGACGATGGCTATCACTTCAATATCAAAATGATAAATCAATTGAGCGGTGAGTATCGATATCATAATTTTCATTTCAACATGACACTAATTTCACTGATTTCATTTCAGGTGAGGAAACTACCAAGAAGGTTAGCTCGATGAATTATTACGCATATCGTTTGATGATTCGTCAAAATGCTGACAACTATTTGCTGCGATTTCGTCGATTGCTTCAGCAATATTGAGTCGACATGTACGTCAAAATCGAAACGGAGCGCCTCACTTTCATTCGGTTGAACCAAGCCAAACTGCGTTCGGAGGAGTATATTCATTTACGCGATGCAATCAGCACCGAAGGAGATGTAGCTAATGTTGGTCGATTGACTATTCTACCGGCGACGTACATTGGCAGCCCGCGTCATATGCATGAATATGCGCAAGATGCAATGACATATGTTCGTCATTACAGTCGTCCAGATCTATTCATCACCTTTACGTGCAATCCGAAATGGATAGAAATTGTTCAACTGCTGCTCCCCGGACAAACATCAAGTGATCGGCACAACATCACCGCACGTGTCTTCAAACAAAAAATCCGGTCGCTGATGAACTACATTGTTAAGCATCACGTCTTTGGGGATACTCGATGCTGGATGTATTCGATTGAATGGCAAAAACGAGGCTTGTCGCATGCACACATTCTTATTTGGTTAGTCGAAAGAATTCGACCAGACCAAATAGATGACATCATATGTGCCGAGATTCCAGATCCCGAAACCGATCCAGACCTGCATGATGTTGTAATTACGAACATGATTCACGGACCGTGTGGCGCCATCAACCCCCAATCACCGTGTATGGTCGACGGCAAGTGTTCCAAGCGTTATCCACGAAATTTGACGGCGGAGACTATCACTGGCAACGATGGTTATCCACTGTATCGGCGTCGATCACCCGATGATAACGGTAGAACTATCACAACGAAAGTGAAAGGAAACGATTTCGTGGTCGACAACACTTGGATTGTTCCGTATTCGCCACTTCTTTCCAAAACATTCAAGGCGCATTGCAACGTGGAGTATTGCAATTCAGTGAAGTCCATCAAATACATCTGCAAATAGGCTATGTTACGAAAAGCAGCGATATGGCGGTTTTTGGCGTTCAAACTCCAAATACCAACGATGAAATCACGCACTATCAAGTTGGTCGATATGTCAGCTGCAATGAGGCGATTTGGCGTATATTCTCATTCCCCATTCATGAACGTCATCCCACTGTTGTACATTTGGCGGTGCATCTGGAGAATGGTCAACGAGTTTATTTCAACGCATCAAATGTTGCTCAACGTGCTGAAACCTCCAGCGACAACATTGACAAGTTTCTTTTCGATTTGCCAAAGCGATCCGTTTGCACGAACGTTGCTCTACTCTGAGATGCCACGTTATTACACTTGGAACGCTTCATCGAAGAAATTTCAACGTCGGAAGCAAGGCGATGCGGTTCCTGATCATCCGGATGTGCGTTCTACTGATGCTCTTGGTCGCATTTACACAGTTCATCCGAAGAATGAGGAATGCTTCTACTTGCGGTTGTTGCTGGTGAATGTTCGTGGGCCGACATCATTTGAATCACTTCGAACTGTCAATGGTGTAGTGTGCCCAACATTTCGTGCTGCATGTCAACAGCTCAATTTGCTTGAAAACGATACTCATTGGGACATGACAATCGCTGAAGCAATTGTTTCTGCATCTCCAAGTCAGATACGCACATTATTTGCTATCATTATTTCGACATGCTTCCCATCGAATCCACGTGAACTGTGGAACAAGTACAAGGATGACACGTCAGAAGACATTTTACATCGAATTCGTGTCAGTTCAGGGAATCCCGATCACGAGGTGAATGAGGAGATACATAACCAGGCTTTGCTTTTGATCGAAGACATGTGTTACCTCATGTGCGGCAGTTTGTTAGTAAAGTTAGGAATGCCAACGCCAAATCGTGGTATGAACGACGCTTTCAATCGAGAATTGGAACGTGAACGTGAATACGATCGAGATGCATTGAACGAATCAACCACTGTTGAACCCCCAACAGAAGGAAGTGTACGATACGTTAATGAAGGCAATTGATGATGGAAATGGTGGCTTATTTTTCCTCGATGCGCCCGGTGGAACTGGGAAGACATTCCTCATGTCATTGATTTTGGCTACTGTTCGTGCGAGATCCGAAATTGCTGTAGCAGTTGCTTCTTCTGGGATAGCGGCCACGTTGCTAGAAGGATGCCTAACGGCTCATTCAGCGTTGAAATTGCCATTAAACCTTCAAACGACTGAAAAACCGACATGCAACATTGCGAAACACTCAGCAATGGCCAAAGTTTTGGTAGCAAGTAAAATCATCATATGGGATGAATGCACAATGGCGCACAAACGCGCATTGGAAGCACTCAATCGAACTATGAAAGATCTGCGCAATGACTCAAGATGTTTTGGAGTCGCAATGATTCTACTGTCTGGCGATTTCCGCCAAACACTACCAGTCATTCCAAGATCGACCGCTGCCGATGAAATAAACGCTTGCCTCAAATCATCGACTCTGTGGCGCTATGTGAAGAAACTTCAGCTGACGACAAACATGCGAGTTGCATTGCTAAACGATCCATCTGCCGAAGATTTCTCCAAGCAATTGCTGACTATCGGTAATGGCCGTGTTCCTGTCGACGAATCGAACGGATTGATTTCGTTTCCGCCGAATTTTTGCATTTTCGTCTCAACGAAGGACGAGCTCATCAACAAAGTGTTCCCGAACATCATTGCTAACCACAAAAATCACAATTGGTTGAGTGAACGAGCAATTCTCGCGGCAAAGAACAAAGCTGTGGATCACTTAAACTTCACAATTCAAAATCAAATCGTTGGTCCACTGCATTCCTTAAAATCTATCGACACTGTAACAAACGAAGACGAAGCAACCAACTATCCAACTGAATTTTTAAACTCATTGGATCTGCCTGGCTTGCCACCGCAAAATTTACAACTGAATGTTGGCTCGGTAGTCATCATGCTTCGAAATCTAACCAACTATGTAACGGAACGCGTTTGGTGGTGAAAAAACTCATGGGCAATGTGATTCACGCGACGATACTCAAAGGAAAGTTCAAAGGTGAGGAAGTTCTCATTCCGAGAATTCCGATGATCCCAACCGATATGCCATTCGAGTTTAAACGAATACAATTTCCGATTCGTCTTGCATTCGCCATGACGATCAACAAATCACAAGGCCAATCCTTGAGTGTTTGTGGCCTGAATCTAGAAAATAAATGTTTCTCTCACGGTCAATTGTACGTAGCATGTTCACGTGTCGGCAAACCATCCGCTTTGTTCGTTCTCGCACCTGACAACAAAACGAAAAATGTCGTATATCACAAGGTGCTTCAGTGAAGGGAATCGACCCGAGTGCAACCCATCCAGCAAATAGTTTAACAGAAAGTAGTGCAACAATGCTACGCGAATCATTTCGATTCGCTTCAATAAAGCAAATGCCTTGCTGCCACGTGAATTACATTCATTTCAATGTAATTAAAATATATTTAATAATGAATTAATTTCTGTAACATTTCGTTCGTTAGTACTATCTTCCAGTCTTGTCTTACTAACCTGAAAAGAATTCCATTAAGTACCTTATAATGATTTGGTAACTGTTCTTGGTCCTTCATCTCCCTTATTGTCACGTCCAAATCTTGTTGTTGTGCTAAATTTTTCAGCATTTGTTTTACTTCATTGTTCGCTTCAAATTTAATTGATAGCAATTGTACTTCATTATTCTTGTTCTTGTAGACTTCTTCACATTCCTCTGTGATGTATCGACTTAATGTATCAGTTACAATACACAATATTGTCTTTACCTTTACAATATTTAATGGTGAACGAGTATTCACCGATGGCTAGAATCCACCTTAATAATTGGGCATTTGTTACTTTGCATTTCAATAGAAAGGATAATACTTGATGGTCGGTGTGAATCTCGAAGTGAGTACCGTAAATATAATATCTGAATTGTTTCAGAGCGTACACTATTGCGAGGATTTCTTTTTCTGATGTGGAGTAGTGTCTTTCTGCTCCTTTGAAGACTCTACTGGTGTATGCGATTTCTCGGTGCTCTCCCATAGTATCCTGTTGATACAGTACACTCCCTACAGCGTAGTCACTGGCATCAGAGTAGATTACGAATTTTTCTTCACGTTGAGGATGATGTAACATAATATTTTCCATGAATAATGTTTTCACTTGATTGAAGGCATCTTGGTGTTTCTTCTCCCATTTCCACTTCTGTCCTTTCTTCGTCAGCTCCAGTAACGGTTGCGTATTCTTCGCATACAATGATGAAAATCTTCTGTAGTACCTCGTTAGTCCCAAGAATGCTCTTAACCCTTTGAGATTTCTGGGTATAGGAAAGTTAGTTATGC
Organism: Magicicada septendecula; assembly: GCA_034769895.1. Classification (NCBI taxonomy): domain Eukaryota; kingdom Metazoa; phylum Arthropoda; class Insecta; order Hemiptera; family Cicadidae; genus Magicicada; species Magicicada septendecula. Next base: position 400,289,919 of record CM068368.1, on the reverse strand, counting down.
TGGATATTTTTGTAGGATCGGGTTGAATACCAGAGGAAGAAATAATATGACCTAGGAATTGAATATAGGATTTGATAAATTCACATTTGTCTAGGTTAAGGGATATATTCCCTTGCCTAAACTTGTGGAATATTGTGCTTAGATGTTCTATATGTTTGTCTAGTGTTTTAGATACTACTAGAATATCGTCTACGAATACTATGGTGTATGGTTCCACCTCAGATCCTAATGCTCTTTCCAGACACTTTACTATTGCAGCTAAACTCGTGCTTAGTCCGAAGGGTACCACATTGTGTTGGTAGCATTTACTTTTATACAGGAAGGCTGTGTACTTTCTGTCCTCTTTACGAATTGGAATCTGCCAGAAACTTGAGCATAAATCCAGCTTCGTCACATACCGCGCTCCTTCACATTTGGAAAATAACTCGTCCACAGTAGGCGCACAGTCATACTCTTTTAATACAATGCTGTTCAGCTCCCTCATGTCAAGGCATAGACGTATCTCACCACTCTTCTTCTTCACCACCACTAGAGGATTCAGGAAGTTGCTGTTCGATCGCTCTATGACTCCATTTTCTATCATGCGACGAATTTCTAGTTCAACCTCTTCCTCATACCGCATTGGGATAGGATACGTTCTCCTCATGACTTTCGTAGGGTCTGACACAACTACAGAGTGCAAGTATACTGTCGTCTGCATCGGTACTTCACTAAATACTTCACTGTACTCTTCTATTAATTCGTGCAGTTTCTCTTCTTCCTGTGTTGTCATCCCTTCATCTCCTGCATTCATATGTCGAGTTTGACCATAATGTATTGGTGGTTTGGACAAAACAATAGGTGTTTCACTTACCTTAGATTGCTCATTATCTTCATTCATATTTATCTCATACTGAGTGCCTTTATAATTACACTCTATCTTATTCTTATTAATATTTATCTTAGCATCTAACACATTCAACAAATCGATTCCTAAAATACCATCGTATATTAATTTATTCATAATAATCATGGGGTATGTTATTTCTAACTCTTTATATGTCATAGTTATATACGCTTGTTGTCTAACGCTCTCTCTTTTATTTGTGGCTGTGGTAATGTTCATATTATTTACGGGTAACATCGCCGTATTTTTAAAATATTTCTTATTTCGCTGTACCCATGCAGAATTTAAAACTGACATCTGACTACCTGTGTCTACTAACATTTTTATGTCACAATTATTAATTCGAACATTGACAATGGGATATTGTGTTTGTTTCTCACCTTGCTCTACATCCTGGTCAGTGCGTAGTAGCTCGTCACGTTTATTGCTAGGGTAAATATTGTTTATTGTAAAGCGCTGTTTCCATCCGCTCTGTCATTGCGTAGATGTTGACGGCTTATTGTTCGCTTCCATTGTTCCTTGCTGCGTTGAATTGTTGCCGCTTCCTTTCATTGCACTTACGATTTTGTCGTATGGTTTTGGAAATTTTGTATGTGACGCTGGCCCACTATACCTTCTCTCGTAGATATTACGATCTCGCCGTTCAGTTCCTCTCTGATTCTCTTGACTTCTCTCACCAGTTTTTGTTACAGTCGCCTGGCTTATATTATCATTAGAGCGGTTGTGAGTGTTGTGTAGCTGTGGTTTATAATTAGCATTATAATAATTATAGTTATAATTACCATGTGGTTGAATATAGTGCTTTGTATTACTACCTTGCGTGATATTTTCTGTTTGTGTGACTAGTATTAAAAATTCTTCAACTGTTTTAATACCTTGGGTATATACAGCTAATTGGATATCTCTCGGAAAATGGTAAGACAACTTGGAGATTATTTCATATTCTGAAAATTTAGGTTTAAGGTTTTTTACCCTTTCTATTTGAGCTATTGTATATTGTTCAATGCATGTACGACCATGCATATTGAATTTACCATATTCAAGTTGATTGCGTACTTAATGTTGTATATGTATGTTCCAGTATCTGTTTTCAAACGCATCGCGGAATTGTTGATACATAGTAATGTTGTCTCGCATTATAGAACACCATTGGCTTGCAGAATCTTTAAAATGTCGAGTAACAAAGTCGATCTTTTCATTATCGTCTATCGTACTACCTATCTTCTCCATCTCTTTCTCAATATTCGCCAAAAATTACATGTTGTTTTCCCACTTATTACCTGCAAATGTTATCTTATTTCTTTCTTCTAATGGTGCTGGAAACATCATCGTCTGCGTCGGCAGTCTGCAAAGTTCTTCCTTAAGGTGCTTCATTTCATTCCGGACTTCTTCCTTCATATGGGATACCTCTCCAGAACAGTCTTTTGTAGTCTCTTCAATTTTATTTTCAATAACTACGGTACGCGTTTCTATTTCTCTAATTTTACTGGTCGTGACATATTATTAACAGTTTGAATTTTATCATCCTGTTCTCGCATTATAGTAGTTAACTTATTATTTAAATCGTCATTTACTTGTTTATGTACTTCTTTTATATCTCTTCTCCATTCGAGAGCCAATTCCTTTTGTTGATTTTCAATCCTCACTGCTTGCTCATGTAAGGCTTGTTTAAAATTATTCTCTAGAGTGTCAATACGTAAGTTGGTATCAACAATTTTTTCTGTTAACTCTTCTACCATTCAGTTATTTTTATGGTGTCATGTTTAAAATTTTCAGTCTGTTGTTCTAGTTTAGTATTACAATTTTCAGACTATTGTTCTAATTTATTTTCTAAACTTTCTGTTTGGTTTTTATTTAATTCTTTTAATTCGTCTATTCTCTCATTCAAATTTTCTGTCTGTTTTGTGCTTATTTCATCTACCCAAGCATGCAACATAGTTTGAAGTGCTTCCATGTTCAGGCTTTCTGGTGCTGCCATAATGAATATTTTGTATTTATTTATTATGTTTTAGAATATTATTATTATGGAACCGAATTACTAATTTTATTTATTTATTTATTAATATTATTAATTATTATTCATTTTCTTATTACCATTACACCTTTACAATGATATTATTTTGTTGAGCGTCAGTTGTGTCTTAATACACAACAATTAACATAACATACAGTTAATGTTTAATATAAATAACTAGCTGACCCGGCGAACTTCGTACCGCCTCAGAATCAATAAATGTTGTGTTAACTTATTAGCTGAATTAAATTCAGTTTTTTATTAAGATAAAATGAGTACTCAAAATGAATTAAGTTCAATAAATGTACAAAAATCAAAATGAAATGTATTTTAATTACATTGAAATGAATGTAATTCACGTGGCAGCAAGGCATTTGCTTTATTGAAGCGAATCGAAATGATTCGCGTAGCATTGTTGCACTACTTTCTGTTAAACTATTTGCTGGATGGGTTGCACTCGGGTCGATTCCCTTCACTGAAGCACCTTGTGATATACGACATTTTTCGTTTTGTTGTCAGGTGCGAGAACGAACAAAGCGGATGGTTTGCCGACACGTGAACATGCTACGTACAATTGACCGTGAGAGAAACATTTATTTTCTAGATTCAGGCCACAAACACTCAAGGATTGGCCTTGTGATTTGTTGATCGTCATGGCGAATGCAAGACGAATCGGAAATTGTATTCGTTTAAACTCGAATGGCATATCGGTTGGGATCATCGGAATTCTCGGAATGAGAACTTCCTCACCTTTGAACTTTCCTTTGAGTATCGTCGCGTGAATCACATTGCCCATGAGTTTTCTCACCACCAAACGCGTTCCGTTACATAGTTGGTTAGATTTCGAAGCATGATGACTACCGAGCCAACCTTCAGTTGTAAATTGTGCGGTGGCAAGCCAGGCAGATCCAATGAGTTTAAAAATTCAGTTGGATAGTTGGTTGCTTCGTCTTCGTTTGTTACAGTGTCGATAGATTTTAAGGAATGCAGTGGACCAACGATTTGATTTTGAATTGTGAAGTTTAAGTGATCCACAGCTTTGTTCTTTGCCGCGAGAATTGCTCGTTCACTCAACCAATTGTGATTTTTGTGGTTAGCAATGATGTTCGGGAACACTTTGTTGATGAGCTCGTCCTTCGTTGAGACGAAAATGCAAAAATTCGGCGGAAACGAAATCAATCCGTTCGATTCGTCGACAGGAACACGGCCATTACCGATAGTCAGCAATTGCTTGGAGAAATCTTCGGCAGATGGATCGTTTAGCAATGCAACTCGCATGTTTGTCGTCAGCTGAAGTTTCTTCACATAGCGCCACAGAGTCGATGATTTGAGGCAAGCGTTTATTTCATCGGCAGCGGTCGATCTTGGAATGACTGGTAGTGTTTGGCGGAAATCGCCAGACAGTAGAATCATTGCGACTCCAAAACATCTTGAGTCATTGCGCAGATCTTTCATAGTTCGATTGAGTGCTTCCAATGCGCGTTTGTGCGCCATTGTGCATTCATCCCATATGATGATTTTACTTGCTACCAAAACTTTGGCCATTGCTGAGTGTTTCGCAATGTTGCATGTCGGTTTTTCAGTCGTTTGAAGGTTTAATGGCAATTTCAACGCTGAATGAGCCGTTAGGCATCCTTCTAGCAACGTGGCCGCTATCCCAGAAGAAGCAACTGCTACAGCAATTTCGGATCTCGCACGAACAGTAGCCAAAATCAATGACATGAGGAATGTCTTCCCAGTTCCACCGGGCGCATCGAGGAAAAATAAGCCACCATTTCCATCATCAATTGCCTTCATTAACGTATCGTACACTTCCTTCTGTTGGGGGTTCAACAGTGGTTGATTCGTTCAATGCATCTCGATCGTATTCACGTTCACGTTCCAATTCTCGATTGAAAGCGTCGTTCATACCACGATATGGCGTTGGCATTCCTAACTTTACTAACAAACTGCCGCACATGAGGTAACACATGTCTTCGATCAAAAGCAAAGCCTGGTTATGTATCTCCTCATTCACCTCGAGATCGGGATTCCCTGAACTGACACGAATTCGATGTAAAATGTCTTCTGACGTGTCATCCTTGTACTTGTTCCACAGTTCACGTGGATTCGATGGGAAGCATGTCGAAATAATGATAGCAAATAATGTGCGTATCTGACTTGGAGATGCAGAAACAATTGCTTCAGCGATTGTCATGTCCCAATGAGTATCGTTTTCAAGCAAATTGAGCTGTTGACATGCAGCACGAAATGTTGAGCACACTACACCATTGACAGTTCGAAGTGATTCAATTGATGTCGGCCCACGAACATTCACCAGCAACAACCGCAAGTAGAAGCATTCCTCATTCTTCGGATGAACTGTGTAAATGCGACCAAGAGCATCAGTAGAACGCACATCCGGATGATCAGGAACCGCATCGCCTTGCTTCCGACGTTGAAATTTCTTCGATGAAGCGTTCCAAGTGTAATAACGTGGCATCTCAGAGTAGAGCAACGTTCGTGCAAACGGATCGCTTTGGCAAATCGAAAAGAAACTTGTCAATGTTGTCGCTGGAGGTGTTTCAGCACGTTGAGCAACATTTGATGCGTTGAAATAAACTCGTTGACCATTCTCCAGATGCACCGCCAAATGTACAACAGTGGGATGACGTTCATGAATGGGGAATGAGAATATACGCCAAATCGCCTCATTGCAGCTGACATATCAACCAACTTGATAGTGCGTGATTTCATCGTTGGTATTTGGAGTTTGAACGCCAAAAACCGCCATATCGCTGCCTTTCGTAACATATTTGCAGATGTATTTGATGGACTTCACTGAATTGCAATACTCCACGTTGCAATGCGCCTTGAATGTTTTGGAAAGAAGTGGCGAATACGGAACAATCCAAGTGTTGTCGACCACGAAATCGTTTCCTTTCACTTTCGTTGTGATAGTTCTACCGTTATCATCGGGTGATCGACGCCGATACAGTGGATAACCATCGTTGCCAGTGATAGTCTCCGCCGTCAAATTTCGTGGATAACGCTTGGAACACTTGCCGTCGACCATACACGGTGATTGGGGGTTGATGGCGCCACACGGTCCGTGAATCATGTTCGTAATTACAACATCATGCAGGTCTGGATCGGTTTCGGGATCTGGAATCTCGGCACATATGATGTCATCTATTTGGTCTGGTCGAATTCTTTCGACTAACCAAATAAGAATGTGTGCATGCGACAAGCCTCGTTTTTGCCATTCAATCGAATACATCCAGCATCGAGTATCCCCAAAGACGTGATGCTTAACAATGTAGTTCATCAGCGACCGGATTTTTTGTTTGAAGACACGTGCGGTGATGTTGTGCCGATCACTTGATGTTTGTCCGGGGAGCAGCAGTTGAACAATTTCTATCCATTTCGGATTGCACGTAAAGGTGATGAATAGATCTGGACGACTGTAATGACGAACATATGTCATTGCATCTTGCGCATATTCATGCATATGACGCGGGCTGCCAATGTACGTCGCCGGTAGAATAGTCAATCGACCAACATTAGCTACATCTCCTTCGGTGCTGATTGCATCGCGTAAATGAATATACTCCTCCGAACGCAGTTTGGCTTGGTTCAACCGAATGAAAGTGAGGCGCTCCGTTTCGATTTTGACGTACATGTCGACTCAATATTGCTGAAGCAATCGACGAAATCGCAGCAAATAGTTGTCAGCATTTTGACGAATCATCAAACGATATGCGTAATAATTCATCGATCAAACAAGTGACCTGATTAGGAGCATGGCCTTATTTTAAAAATATACCTTATAAGAAATGTGGGAAGATAGGTATAATGAAACATTTTTTTGCCAATGCTTTTTGAGACGATTAAGTTATCTTTGCTCAAGTTAAAATAGGACATGGAGTACATGGTAAGGAGGAATTCAACTGTGACCCATTAAAGTAACTTTATAGAAATTCTGTATATTGGTGGAGAAAATGTTGATTTAGATATAGATTTAACAAGTAATCCACCTCAGGGGCAGGCTCGGGTCGATGGAGGGGAAATGGGGGAAATCTCCACCCCCAATTGGTCACTTTAGATGAATTTTTTTGTCACATTGTGACTGTAGAATGGTTTTGTGGTTGTGAATATGATACAAATTTCATATCACATTATATAAATTTGTGATGTTATTCAATTTCTTTCTTCTGCAAGTAGTATAATTCGTATATTCTTTTTAACACCTGACGCATATCAGTATCATCAGAGGTTTCTAAGTAAATTAATAACAATCGAAATAATTCTATTAATATAAAATTAACGAATAATCGAATTTGTTTCGATTTTAATGTAAAATAACTGATAATCGATTTAGGTCGATTAGTTAACGACTGTTTTAATGTTTATTTTCTTCAGCAGATGTTTTCTCGGTTATATTTGAAAATTTGTTGTTTATATTTTATTCATTTTTATTTTTTAGTAAATTTATAATTTTAAATAGATCGTCTTGTTTTGTTTTTATTTGGGTTTGTTCTTTAATTAATAAATTATTGTTATTGTGTATGTGAATGTTAAGATTTTCCCAAATATTCATTTTTTGACCTTTTTGTATGTTTTTAATTAATTTTATATTTTCAATTTTGGAAATTGGTGGTTATTATTTAGACAATGTGTGGCTAAATTAGATTTATAAATATTTGGTTTTAAATATGCATTGCGGTGTTGAAAGGTATCATCAACATTTAATAATACATCAACATTTTTAATATACAAAGGTACACAAAGACAAATTAATAATTTACATAATCATTTGAATAATATCAATAACAAAATGCAGTTCACACTTGAAAGTGAAGAAAATGGTAAACTGAATTTTCTAGATTTAACTGTTGCTAAGGACAATAATAATAAAAAGTTGCAATTTGACATCTATAGAAAACCCACAACGACTGACATTGTAATAGATGCTAAGTCGTTTCATCCTTTATCACAAAAATTAGCTGCCTTCCACAGTATGATTTATAGACTTTTATCTTTGCCCCTCGGTGATAAAGAATACCGTGAGGAATTAGACACCATTAAACACATTGCTGTCGCTAATGGTTATGATGTCAATATGGTGAACAACATCCTTCGAAAACATAAGAAGGGACATAGCAACATTAACGGACGTAAAACACGCGAAAATACAACACGCAAATATATTGCAACACCGTACACATACCTTATGCCACAGATCTTTGGGTCAATTTTTGGTAAAACCAGTAATATCAAGGTCACTTATAAGACCACTAATAGTATTATGAATAATCTTCGTGTCCGCAGAACCACCAGCCTTGAACACAAAACTGGTGTTTACAAATTGATATGTGACGATTGCGACGCCTTTTATGTGGGCCAGACAGGACGTGGTTTTTTAAAAAGATTTATAGAACATAGGCCGCCTACACATTTTCACAGTTTGGACAATATCAAGTCAAAATTTGCAGAACACCTTATTTCCGAAAATCATAGCTACACTAATTTTAAAACTAATTTGAAACCCCTTCACATATGTAAGAAAGGGCGATATTTGAACACTCTTGAAGAGTACGAAATTTATAAAGCACACAATAATACTGATACCAAGCCGCATGTTTTAAATGATAAATTGGTCTTCAAGTCAAATGTATTGTACAACACTGCCTTGCGCTATTGTCGTGGTGGGAGCGAGACGTAAATCAGTGCGCGGTTGGTTGTCATACGATGTACATCGGTAACCTTCGCACTCGCTGTAAATATTATATTATCATGTTATATTAAGTTATTTTTATATTGGATTTTAATATTTTAAGTGTTTGACAAGTGTATCAAATTTAAACGATACACAATTATTTTTAAATTCTGATGATGGGACAAGGGTCCCGAAACATGTAAATTTTATAAAGACGCTGTTTCTGAAAAGCCGCAGACGGTAAGTTCCAATATATTTGATTGAACAACACGTGGTTTGGTACTAAACATTTGGGATTTATTCCTTTTAAACACAAATGTTTCCTATACAACAAATTTTAGAGAAGACCAAGGAACATAATATTAAGATTCATCACTTGTTTATAGACTTTAGTGCAGCATATGATAGCATAAATAGAGCCAAGTTATTTACTGTGATGAATGAATTTGGAATCCCAGTCAAGTTTACTAAATGGTTGCAATAGAAGGGAGCCAGTGTCGGTTGAAATCCAAAACAGATTTGTCAGAACCGCTACAAATTACAAATGGGCTAAGGTAAGGTAACTCACTTTTGTGTCTACTCTTTAAATATAGCCTTGGAAAAGGTTGTTAGAGATCCAGGTATCCAAACAAAGGTCACAATATTCTTCAAATCTATCAACTGTTTAGCATATGCTGATGACATAGTATTATTGGAAGGTCAGAGAATGATGTAAAGAAGGCATTCACAGCATTATACCAATCAGCTGAGGAAATGGGGCTAAGGGGAAATGAGGAAAAAACTATATATATGATAGTAAAAAATAAGGGAACTTGTAATCCATCAGAATCACATTTAAAAATTATGAATTTTAACTTCAAAAGGGTCTCAAGTTTTTCATATTTGGGCTCTCTGGTAAATGAGACAATGATATAAATTAAGAGATAAGTAAAAGAATTCAGAATGCTAATAGATGCTACTATGGGCTGATGAAATACTTTAAATCACAACTTCTACACCATGAAACCAAAGCTAGACTACATAGAACATTAGTAAAACCGGTCCTGATGTGCGGAAGTGAAAGGGTACTGGCACCCAGCGACTTGTTATGACTTCCATCTTTTGAAAGGAAAATACTTCGAAAAATTTATGGACCCATTAGGGAAGGTGGAGAGTGGAGAATAAGGTACAACAGTGAGTTCTATGAGTTATATAGATCGCCTGGTATTGTGACATCAATTAGGATAGCTAGGCTGAGATGGGCAGGACATGTATAGAGAACAAATGATGAGGATGTTCTTAAGAGGATTATGAAATGCACACCAGAAGGAAAGAGAGGACATGGAAGAACTAGACTACGATGGATTGATTGAATCCTAGAAGACGTGAAAGTACTTGGAGTGAAAAATTGGTGGTCATTGGCTAAGGATAGAGAAGTCTGAAGGAAAATCCTTAGGGAAGCTGAGGCCCATGGTAGGCTGTGGAGCTACTGATGATGATGATTGTATACAATAGAAATAGTAGTACATGTAACATAGTAGTGTGTATATTAAACTGTAAGTGAATATTAGTAAAAGAACACTGAACTGACAAACACAGATATATGCCTCAATAAACTTACTGTGTTGATAATATCAAACTGTATTTGTATCTTCATTCATTACTAACATTTATGCAATTTACCTTAAAGGAATGGTTCAACTTTCCATATTCGGCTCCCCCCCCCCAATTGCTTGATGGATCTGCTCCTACTCAGGGGACATCGCCTTATAATAGCGCTGTCCATTTGCATATGGTAATGAAGATGAGGGCTATACCGGCAGTAGTGAAGCTAATGGTAGGACCTCCCTTGCTGGACATGTCTCAACCAAGGAATCAGACAAAGTATGTTCCACAGGCACAGCGACCTGTTTAGTGTACCCAGTATCCTTACCCTCCTTCCTATCACTTTATTTGTACTGTTCCTGTTTAATTGTAGGGTGTGTCTGAAGACCTGGATCTGATTGGATGTGCGGATACTGTAAATACTAAAAATTATTCAGCAGCAGAATAACAATTGCAAAGCCACCAAAATCCATGCTGATGGGCAGTGTAAGGGCGAATGGTAAGGAATGGTAACCCCCTACAGAAATGTCCCTGGTCCTCAAGGTTGGGGGTTTTAGAGCAGGTAAAACCTGATATGTAAAACCAAATACTTACAGAACTCATTGAGCTTTGAAAATTTATGGGAAATTTGGGAAAACGACGTAGGCTAATACAAAAGGACAAGTGCAAATGAATGATTGATAATTTAAAAGTATCAACATGAAATGTTAGAGGAAAATCTAATAAAGAGGAAGAACTAGTAAGAATATTTGAGAAGATTAAAATAAATATCACTGTAGAAATGGAAACAAAAAGAAAAATAAAGATTCAAAATATGTAGGAATTTATGCAATGTTTTATAGTGTAGTAGATCAGAAATCTATGGTCACCAAAGGAGTAGCAATATTAATCGATATGGCAACAAGAGATACACGGATGTCACTAGAATGATGACAGAATAATATGTATGAAAGTAAAGTATAGTTGTTAACAGGTGATATTAACAGGTATTAGGAGCATTCACTCCTCCAAGATGGCAAAAAAAAAAGACTGAACAGTTTTATCATAAAATACAGAAATTAATTGATAAAAACATGAACCATAAAAGTTTGGTAATTGGTGATATAAATGCCAAAGTTAGGAAAGTTCCAGTTTCAAATATAGTAGGAATATTTGGTAAAAACACTATGTAAAGGTACTTCTCTTTTACCATTTTGTTTTTTAATAATAATACACTCATGTAATACTCACCGCTGCCCGAATTTACTTACCACGTACTTACCGCCACTCTGACTTACCGCTCACAGAAGATTCCCACACTATTAATAGGTCGCCACGATGTTTTCGGCTTTACATCGAAACCTTTAAACCAACTTTAATTGCCAGGTTCGTTAGGCGAAATTTTCCATACTGGATAGGTGATGGTAATGTGGCGTAATAATTAACTTAACGCATTGTTACTCTACTAATTCATTTTATTAAAATTCAAACTATGAAATTAAAACTTTGTGAAATCTATTTTGAATACATTAATTTTTCTCTTCTCTCCTAATCAGGATAGATACAAAACTCACTATGTGGTATATTATCTTTCTCAAATATTAAGACATATGTATATTGAAAATTAAAAACTTCAACTAACTTATACTAATTTGATTCAAAACGACCCAGCAATGCCCACACTCAACAAACATACAATTTTAAAACCCCATTTTTATTTATGTAAAAGATCTCATTAAGTTAAAGTTGATGTGATAAAGAATACTGTTACTTGTGGCAGTGTCATCTCACCCGACCTCGTGGCGCGTCGTATGCAAAGTCCCTTTTAGTTGTCCATAAAGTTTATGATGTCATATTTTTTCTTCTTTAATCACACACACTACTTGCACTGTTCATTCTGAAACATCGTTTCACCACTACACTATTAGTTGTTAATTTATATTTGAAAAAATTTACTGGGGAGTCACAGTTGGTATTCTGCCGGGCCCGGCGGAGCGTGCAAAGAGACTGCTTCGTGTGTTAGCAATATGCCCCTCTCCTCCAATCGGACAAGACGGATATCAATGCCCACTGATGGTGAACTCTTCGTCACTGTATCGGTCACCTGGGTTATTTACGTGTGTTGGATGTCGACAAAATCTTGGCAACACTGACTACATCATTCATATGGGCGTAGTCTCGAAATATATCCGGCATCCCCGGACCACATGGAACAAAATCTCTGCCTCTCTCCATTTTTTCGTGGCGTCGGTTGGAGTCTGATCTGCGTCGTTTATGCGCCCGTGTTAATGTTGCGTGTCGGTGAGCGCCACACTGTACTACAGTTCTTAGAAATTCTATTGCGTTGGCGAACACACGCTGCATTCCGTTGTCTCTGCTACGTTCAAAATTCTACATCACTGTTCTTTGTTTAACACAGCTTTTATTTAACATGTGGCTGGCCACACAAATGGGAAACAAAATTATGATTTTTAATAAAACAAAACCCTCTCCATTTAGCCCCGTTACAACTATGAATGATAATGGAGATGTTTTATGAGAATTTTCTACATTTAATGAGTTGAAAATAACTAATACTTTTTCTGCAAGTAAGATATTCACAAATACAGCTGGTCATCAAGAGGACTTTGATCTCTTATATTATATAAATATAAGTAAGAAATTATCAAAACAAAATATTGATACAAAACTATACATAGGATATGATGTTAGTTCTGATCATTACTTAGTGGCACCAAAAATAAGGCTTAATGCGAAGTTGAGGACAATTAGAACATTTAGAAACCAATAAAATGAAGCTGAAAAGCAAAAAACATACAATATATTAAATGTCTAAGCTTTCCATCTCCTGCAAATGAAGAAGAATATAAAGAAGCCAGGAGCAAAGCAAAAAGAATCATTTGATAAAGAAATAGGCAATCATGGGATAGACTTGTCTCAAATATCAAACATGATGTGCATGGCAGGCAAGTGGTGCTTTCAAAATATTGAAAATGCTGAACAGGAATAAAGGGAAACAATATCTTTTGCTCCAATAGAAGTAGATGCATGGAAACAGCATTACACTCAGATTTAGTACGGTGTAGAGGAAGAAATAGAAGATGATAATTGCAAAAGACATAATAAAAATAAAAATGATAGTATAACTTTATAATAATTACAAGCACTGAAAGACTACTGCAAACATTACAGATCGCCAGATCTTAATAATGTAAATACAGAACTTTTAAGTATGGAGGCATTCTGCTGCATTTGTGCCTATTACATTTTTTTAATGTGTTGGTGAAAACACATAATTTCTACAGATTGGTCAAAAGCAAAAGTGCCATTATTAAACAAAGGAGATCAGAGAAAGTCGGGCAATGTTCTTTACTGGATACAACTTGTAATGTCTTCACTAGGATAGTGAAGGGACACTGAAGCCAATAGCGGATGCTTTACTATTGAAAGAACAAAATGGCTTCAGGAAAAGTAGATCATGCGTTGATGCAATCTTTATGCTTATATTAATTGTTGAGGAAAGAAACACACTTAGTGTTTGTACATATAATGAAAGCTTCCGACAGTATTAAACATTCACTACTCAAATGGAAAAAGATGTTGCCCTACTCAGTTGATTAGAGTGGTTAGGAGCCTCTATTACAAGACAACTGTCATTTTAGATTCGAATGGTAGGTGGATGACATAATTCAGTTATGGAATATAAAAGTTGACCCAGGAATATCACTTCAAAGATGTGAATTCTTTGCTCTATGTACATGATAGTGTAAAACAGAAGACCAGGTGCAACAGGTGATATTTAAACTTAATAACAACAAGATCTCTTACAAGATCTCTGCTCCAAATAAAAAACTATGGCATTTAAAGGTACACAAGGGACACATCTAGTGAGAACAAAAACAGTTATAGACAAACAAATTTTAAATCAGAGTGGTAATGTTAGTTACCTGGAATGTGACATCTCATACAAAAGTGACACTGACTGGAAAAATAAGTTAGCAAAGTTCATAAGTATTTGTGGAAATATCCTTAGTTGCTTAAAAATAAACCAAGGAAAGACACTTGTATACAATTTTATAAAAAATAGCTATCCAATGCTCCTGTATGGAAGTAAAATATGGACCCTTGGTAAAAAAGAAGAAAAGAAATTTCAAGCGGCTGAAATGAAATTTTTAAGAAGCACACAGGGATATTCTCTTCTAGATAAGAAGAGGTATGAAGATATTTATAAGACAAGAGCAGGAAGTTGAATCTTTGCACAAGAATATTAAAGAAAGTAAGAGGAAATGGTGCCAGCACTTGGACCCCATGCCAAATAACCAATTACCAATGACAGCCTTGAAATATGAACCTAATGGAAAAGGGATGTCAGTAGACCAAGGAGAAGAGGGGTTCTGGAATTGGTCAACTAGGGCCTAATACGTGGAGTGAATAAGAAGAAGAATTAACAAGCTACAAGAACACTATATGGGTTAATATGGAACAAAACTCTAAGTGAAAGAAAATAATCTTCCAGAATTTAGTAAAAAAAGTTGTTTTATGATAAAGCTGAAGTATAGCCAATAAAAACAGATAAAATAAGATTGTAGAATGTGAATAATTTGCAACTAAGACAATGAAGTAAAATCCAAATTGTGAAAGATGGGGACAAATGGGAGTATCCTAGAAAACAAGCTGCTACAATGGTATGGTCATATAAATAGAAAGGATAAAACAAGAGATTAAAATGGTAGCCACCAGGAAGATGATAGAGAAGAGTACCACTTTTGACGTTGCAAACCTACATCAATAGAGGTATGGATGAAAGTAAGTTAACAATCAGTGACTGGAGTAACAGAAAGCTACAGAAAGGAAAGAGAGGAAACTCATATTACAGATAAAGCAGAAGAATAGAGGAGAGAGAGGAAGCACAAACTGTCATATGGAATGCATTACATATCACATAACATAATGAGAATGATACATGAAAGCAGGCGAAAGAATAAGTGTACAAATGTACATGTACTGGAAACTCTATTTTTGGTAATATGGGATTCAATAAAATTTAATTACCGCGTCACATATGACCTGATTTCTTCTATTGTTTCACAGTGTAATAAAATTATAAATGACGACTACTAATTTTAAAATCCAAACTTTCTAGTTATTAGATAAGAAACAATAAATGTCAATAATATTAAAATACAGATAACATATAAAAGCAGAGGCTTATGCAGCTTCATACAACCATTGAAATTAAAAATCTACAATAAATCCTAATATACCTATACTGCATTCAGAAGTCATATGACACATTGGGGAAGATGGGGAAATATATTGCATATATAAGTTTTCGCTCGCATATAGTGACTTAAAAAAATTTAGTCGTCTAAAAATATATATTTTGGAAGTCATCAGGAATATTTTTCAATAAACCATATACCATTTCGTTAAAAAATTCTGAACTGTTTGAATGTAGAAACGTAGTTAGTGATATAATTTTATTTCTCTTAACCAACATACTTCTTCATTTTTCCATAGGGAAAACCTATTTCTTTTAAGAAATGTTAGAATTAAAAGAACTAATTCTTACTGTCTATGAGCACATTATTTCTTGTCAGCAAATTCCACATGAAAACTGTATTACCTTATACCGCAATTACTATAAAATGCTAAGATTGACAAGTGATCAAGTGATACACAGTGATGCAAGTCGTAACTACATTTTGATGTTATCACATATAAGTCTCACACAGTACTTTCCCAATAACCGTACCCACACTAATTTTGTATATTTCAATTATGTGTTAGTTGGTATCTAAATGTAGTGAATATCATATACAATTTTAAAAAATTAATACAAAGCCAAGGATACAAACTGTATTGGTTTATTGAACGGGTGAAGCGAGTTCAGTTTTAATTCGACCGTTTGGCATTTGTGTATCTGCCTATCTATCTATTTGGGGTAAGTCTCATGATAATTTTTGAACACATCAACCAATTTTTGAAACTACAGAACCCTATTCTTTTTGAGATTGATTCCTCAAAAAATTGGGGGGCAGGAGGCAAAAATGTGTGGGTCAAAATAGTGAAAAATCGTAAAAGTACATATCGTAGAAAACGTGATTCCTGCCTTCTAATTATTATATGTGGTTATGTAGTGAAGCGCCTCATGTTGTATGCGCCAATTTGTAATAATTTAATAATAGAGACTCTTACCCTTACCATTTAGGATTGGTTAAACGCCACACGTTGGTTGCATCAATTTGTATAATAACTGTATTCCTCGACTATTTTGTATATAGTATTTTCTTTTTATTTTAAAATAAAGAATTATTTATCTGAATCTCAGGGTTAACATACAAGTATAGTTAAAGTCTGGTACAAGTTATACATAGAACATAAAATATAATATTTATGAATAAGATTTGGTAATGATGTGTTGTGGTGGTGGTGATGTGATCTGTTGAATGGTGGTGGGTTCTTTGGATCATACAAGAAACTATAACAAAAAAATTCTTACTATTAATATTGTATACTAGTGTACAAAATAATTCACAATTATAATGTTTATATTGTTTTTTAACTCATTATTTTATTTTAACTCATATTGTATTTGTTTTAACTCAATCTTTACTGTCGTAATGTTAGTTTGAATATTTGACTTAGTCTTGGAGTGATCTCACCAATCTGGCAGTTTTCTTAAAAGATTTATTGTTTGATTCTTTACTCCTGGACATCTGGTTTTTGGTCTCTTGATTAAAACATAATTCTTCCAGTTTTGCATTGTTTCTCTTGATCATCTCATCTTTTATTGGTCTTTAATTTGTATAAAATTCAACAGTAAATTTTACATGTTCTGCCTTGCAATTCGATTTTTTTTCCAACAATCTCTTCTTTTTACCAAAACACCAATTTCTTTAGTTAAGGCCTTGGCTATATGTTATGGGTCACAGGTTCGGTTTCCCAATTTCTAATTAATACGATTTGGTTGAACTTTATCTTTTTCTTCTTTACACTATATTAATAAGTCTTTAATGTAAAATTTTCTATTTTTTAATTAGTTACTTTGTCTTGTTTCACTACATGGGTTATATAACTGGTTCATATAGATTATATACCCTTCAACGTTCATATTTTAATTATACTTAATCACTCTCTTTATACACAATTCTTTCTTTTTAACGTATTTCACTGTTATTTTCACTTCTCAACACTGTCACACAATATAACTTTTAGAATTATAGTTTGACATGATTATATTTGTAACATTTATATCATTCACTTTCTATAGTTTAATGATATAAAATAACGATCTGAGGTACGCAGACCTCCTCATAGTTAAATAGGTTTATTCACAATATCGAATTTCTTACATACTAGTTTTACACACTTATATATTATATTTCTATTTATAAATTACTATGTACATCTTTTGTCATTGGTTCTTCAACTTCTGGGTATTTTGGTCATCGTCAGTCATTGTTTGTCACAGTCATTAAATTATCTATTTCCTGAGTTTCATTCTGTATTTCCCAATTATTTATTTATTATTATTATTTCTCTTTCTTGTTCAGATTATCTTTTATTCTGGAAAATTATTAATTATTCTTAAATAATACATTGCGTCTTCATTTCTGTATTTTATGAAGTTCATTTTATTTTTATTTTTATTTTATTACTCAAAAGGATTGCGTTTATGCATACATTCACCGTGAATTTTGACGGTACATTTGTTTTTCTTTTGAGGTGTATTTTTGTTACGTTATATTATGAGGTATCAAATTAAAGGGAGTTTTAACCACAGTCGGAATTTAATGTTCATTTTTGAAAATTTCTAAATTTGGGACGCTAAAAAGTGGGTGAAAATTTTGATAAAATCCCTAAAATTCATGTATCAAGTTAAAGTGAATTTTAACTATGCGTAAAACCCGAATTTAGTGTTAAGTTTTGGAAATTTCAGAACTTAGGTGTGCGAAGTGAAAAAAAGTTGGTCCAAATGTTAATAAAAGCACAAATTCCATGTGGTGTATCAAATTAAAGAGAATTTTAACCAAAATCTGAATATAGTGTACAGGTTTAGAAATTAAAAAATTTTTAGACTCTAGGCCTAAAAAAGGGGATCGGGTCCTTTTTACACTCAAAATTTTAAAAATCCATCGGGTGGCAGACTAAGAGGAATTTTAACACAAATCCAAAAGTTGGAATTTTTAATGTTTATTGTATGATCGTCTGCCTTACATTTGTTATTTTACAAAAAGGAAGTTAGCAGTGTAATCGGGATTTTTGTAATATATCTAATATTGGAATTTTATAATATCAAATTCTATCTATACTACACTGTACTATTATGTAAAGTATGTTTGTTTCACTGTTTGAGCTAATCTCAGAAACTACTGATGCGATGTAAATAATAAACATGCTACATGCTAAACCATCCCCCTGTCTAAGACCTTTACATGTCTCAAAGTTTTCAGAGACGTTGAATTGTATACGTATCATGCAGCAGCATATTTCTTTCATTGTTAGCTGGATAATTCATATAAGTTTTGCTGTGATTATCATTTCCAGCAGGACCTGAATCAATCCTTCCCTTATAATGCTGTCATATGCTTGCTGAAAGTCAAGGAATAGGTGATGTGTCTGTATCCCTTATTCTCTTGCTCTCTCCAACAACACACGCATTGTGAAGATCTGGTCCATGGTTCCCCTTCCCTTTCTAAAACTGGCATGATAAACACCAACTTCTCGTTCAGCAAAAGGCAAAAGCTGGGAGTGTGTAAGTGGCAGATGGCAGCGCCAGATAGAGTTGGATGGCGATTAATGCTGAAGGAGGCCATGATCCCTTGAGGGTTGTAGTGCCAGCAAAGTAAGAAGTAAAATACAGCGGCGTACGTGTTTTACTATGTACTTAAAAAATGTTTAGTCTTCATTTTTAACATGTTTATGGCTACCTATACAAATACCTCACATTCAAGATAGAAATATATAACAACTAGCTGGATACCTATGCTTCGCTACGGTGATTATCAGAAAATAACAGAATTTAAAATCAGAAAATAGAAATAGGTTATTTGTGAAGCTTAGATACTGGTATTTTGAAACTAAGAGAGACTATTTAAGCTCTATCAATTTGATCAAGCTTGATCAATCAGCTTGAAAATTAATGAGTTGTTAAAAAGCACACTGTATTATTTAGTTAGAGAGGGTAAGCTACGTTTCTGTTAGAGATTAAAACAGTCCTTTATTGTAAGTCTAACAACAATAAAATTGATGGGCTTAAGCCCTTTGATCCCACCACCACCCCTGGTTTTTTGGTCTACGTAGCCAGGCTAATAACTTGCTTAGCATATACTTTCAGTTGCTCCCTCAGATTAAGTGCTCAGGACCTCTCTGTAAATAACATTCCTGGTTTTGCTCTCTGACTGGAGGATGACCAGGCTGTCAGGTGAACTGACTCTGGAGAACAACTCGCCATACAACTGGCCATGGGCGAAACAGTCACTCCTCAGATCCACACCAGGCACTAACAAACTCTGCCCTTGTGCCTTATTGATGGTCATCGCGTAGCACACCTTAACGGGAAACTGCAGACGTTTGAACTGAAAGTGGTAATCTGATGGGATCAAATGAATTCGGGGGATGATGACGGTTTCTCCCTTACCGACACCTGTGAAAATCGTGGCTTCGATGACATGTTTGTGCAGAAGCCTGGTGCCATTGCACAGTTTCGGAGGGTTTAAGGGTTTAGATTGTGCAACAGCATGGTTGGAGCGCCAACCTTGAGGTAGAGGGCGTGAGGTGGTGCTCCTGATGGGTCGAGAGTATGCAAGAACTCCACAGGGTAATGTACAGCATCTACATCTACCACAGAGTCCACAGACTATACCTCATATGCTCAGTCGGCAGCTTCTCCAACAGAAAGTTGTTGATGCTGTTGGCTGAGTCGTTTGTTGGAGTGAGAATAGCTCTTTCCCTCAGCCATGAAGTGCAATCCTCTCTAGCCAGATGAATTTTAGGGTATATTCTGTCACTGAATCTGATCAGATCTCCCACTATATCGGAAAGGTTACCAGGAATATTTATTCTTCCGTCCTCTTCCAAAAAACCTTGTCATCACCAATATCAAGGAATAAGTTAGGAAATTCCTCTGCCCTGAAGTCACGTTGG
Source organism: Magicicada septendecula (assembly GCA_034769895.1). Lineage (NCBI taxonomy): Eukaryota > Metazoa > Arthropoda > Insecta > Hemiptera > Cicadidae > Magicicada > Magicicada septendecula. The sequence goes on along the minus strand of CM068368.1, from coordinate 400,269,609 downwards.
AGGTGGACACGCATGTTAACTCTCAAGGACAGGATTTTGACATTAGGCCATAAGAGCAAAACTTGAGACAGGCCTTAACTTCATCTGCACGTGTCCCCAATGGCACAACAGGCAAGGTCTGTGTGAATTCACCAGCCAGAAGCACCGTAACTCCACCCATAAGACGGTTGCGACCCCTAATGTCCTGGAGCGTCCTGTTCAAAGCCTCAATACCTGCCTTGTGGACCATGGTGCACTCATCCCACACAATAACTTTGGCTTCTCGAAGCATCTGAGCCATATCACTCTGCTTAGAGATGTTACAAAGTGCAGACTCAGAATGATTCAGGTTGAGAGGTACGAGGGTTATTCGGAAAATAAGGTCCGAATCGCCGTAGCTAATCGAATGACACGCGAACATTGAAACGCGCATGCGCACCGACTCCTGGCAAGCCTTGCGCGTCAAACGACGCCATTTGCATTGGTATTGTTGCAGTGTGCTGTTTACAGTGTCAGTTCAAAATGTTTAAAACAATTGATGAGCCCGCCGACTGTGAAATACGTTCAGTGATTCGGTTTTTTGACAGCAAGGAACGTTTCACCAGCGGAAATTCATCGACAGATAAGTGAAGTGTACGGCCCCAATGCGATGAGTGACAGCAAAGTGCGGAAGTGGGTGAGAACTTTCAAGGACGGACGGGAAAATGTCCATGATGAACCGCGATCAGGCCGACCATCAGTGATCACAGAAGATTTGGTCAATGCCGTGGACGAAAAAATTCGTGAAGACCGGCGATTCACAATTTCAACTTTAGCATTGGAATTTCCGAATGTGGGTAGAACAACTTTGCACAAAATTGTCTCTGAAAATTTGCAATTTCGCAAATTGTGCTCATGTTGGGTTCCCAGGCTGCTTACTGAGGAACACCAAATGAAAAGAATGGCTTGTGCTCTTGATTTTGTACCCTCGTAACTTGAAGGCAGAGTGAGCCGTCCTGCCTCCGTCGATCAAGGTAGCTGCAATACCCGAGGAAGCAACGGCAACGGCGATGTTCCTTTCGCCCCTAATTATGGCTAGCAACAGATTGTTCAAGAACATTTTGGCAGTGCTACCAGGAACGCTAAGAAAGAACAACTGCCCAGAATCAGAAGCAATGATGTGCATGATTTCATCGTAGGCTTTCATCTGTTCTTGATTTGCTGTTGGAACATTCACATTTGTTCTGGAATTGGAACATTCACAGCAACTGTTTCGGACAGCTGAACGGTATCATAAGACAGTTCCCTCAGGTGTTCACGGTTGGCGACAACGGCTGCTTGCTCTCGTGAAGGTGGTGGAAAAAAGTACTGCAGGTAGGATACAACTAAAAAAGCGGCATTCTCAGTGTTGCGGTTATCGCGTCTTTTCGAGGATAGCCGTTAAAGCTTTCAAAACTCTTTCTTAGTGAGCACCCAGAACCCAAAAGGAATATATGTGCCGAACTTAGAATTCAAAATAAACCCTCAACGCCACATAGCAGGGAAAAGAGGGACAGGTTGATCTGTTTCGCGATTATATTCGAGCCTCCTCGTGGTTATAGGTTAGATGAAAAAAATACTATTTTAGTAACTCCCTAAAAGCCTAAAGGAAAGTAAGAAAATAAACATTAGACTTCCAGGAAGCGTACAGTTGAAAAAAGCTGCATTATCGGTGTCACGGTTTTTAGCGGTTTTTCGCGGTTAGGCGTTAAAGTTTTCAAAACCCTTTCTTAGCGAGCACCTAGAAGCCAAGAGCCGAATTTCAAGTTTGTAGGCTTTGTAGTTATGGAGATTTCGTGATGAGTGATTGTATGAATAAGTGAGTGGTATTTCGCTTTTATATATATAGATATAGATATGCCTACATATAGGTGCTGTGTTTCACCAGCATTAAACCATTTGTAGTACAATCGAAACAGGATTTATTTGGTTTGCTTTTAACGTTTTTCATATGCAACTCGCCAAAGAGTGTCTCCGTACCCTGTTCGGAATATGTGTGCCGAACTTAGAACTCAAAATAAACCCTCAACGCCACATAGCAAGGAATAGAGGGTCAGGCTGAACTGTGTCGCGATTATTTTCGCGTTCCTCGTGGTTATATGTTAGCTGAGAAAAATACTGTTTAGTAACTCCCCAGAAGCCTAAAGCAAAGTAAAAACATAAACATTAGACTTCCAGGAAGCGTACAGTTGAAAAAAAGCTGCATTATCGGTGTCACGGTTTTTCGCGTTTTTTCACGGTTAGGCGTTAACGTTTTCAAAACGCTTTCTTAGCGAGCACCTAGAAGCCAAGAGGAACGTACGTGCCGAATTCAAGTTTGTAGGCTGTATAGTTATGGAGATTTCGTGATGAGTGAGTGTATGAATAAGTGAGTGGTATTTCTATATATATATATATATAGACAATTTGTTTCAACTAAATTGTAACAATAATATATATGAAAATAATAAATTTGTATCAACAACATAAATAATGATAATAATAATAACAACGACGATGACGACTATGATGATGATAATGATGACAGTAATTATTTTTTTATGGGTTAATGATGAAAGTAAGATGTAGTAAATCAAGGTAATCATCATGAAGACTAATGTTATGGTTCAAACGAACAGACCTTCTTCAGATTAGGAGAAGATGCCTCCTTTCAGATCGGATAGCAAGTAAATCGCTTTATTTCCAAAGTGTTAGCTTTGAAATAAGAAGGATATAGTAAATAAATATCACACGATATTTGGAACAAGTGAATAGAATAAAATGTACGGTAGGATTAAAAATTCAACTTTACAAAACACCAGTTGATCCCGTGTGCCTTCTTGTGAAAGAACGTTTGGTAAGCTTAAATTCATTAAATCGTACCTGCGATCAACAATATCTCAAGACAAGGTATGAAATCTAGCGATACTTTCAATTGAAAACAACATTGCTTCGTCTTTAGATTATAGTGATTTAATAACCCACTTTACAGCAATTAAGACCAGGAAAGTTACATTTTAAAATGTCTCGTTTTAAATATTTATTAAATATTAAAAATAAATATTAAGTGTTTATTAACAGAAGACAGAACCATTAACCTGTAATGGTAATGATTTATTTTATAACTTTTAATGTAATTCTTTGTTTAACTTTATGTTGCTTTAGGATACTATTTTGACGATGCGCTTTAGACCTACAAGAAATTTGCATGTTTATTAGAACATTTTTTCGTTATAAACTTTTTATATTACCACATTTTTTATAGTCTACATTTGTTAACATAAATGTATACAAACTCAATACCGGTAATATTATATATGTATTTTCTTAATTTTGACTTAACAAATATTGTCAAGGCGTTTGCTGGACGTGCTTTCATACAAAAAATCTACACATCTGCATTTATTAAGTACTTTGTTCACTGGATGAGCCTTCATTTTTGTTCTTTTGTCTCCCTTTAATTGTGAAGGTAAGGCGGCCGACGATCTCCTTGTCCCGGGCGCCAAAAAGCCTAGCTACACCACTGTAGCTAAGCACTAGGTAGACAGAATACAGATAGGCAGACGTACGCGCGCGCGAGAGAGAAAATATATCCTGGTAGGTCCATATAAGGGGCTACAAATTACGTAAGGAATTTAAACGTGCTACAACATAGGCCTATCGATGGCAACAAAACCCGAGTAATAAACTCAATTTAACTGTGCTTTATCCTAAAACATGTTCTTAATTAAAATTCGTTATATATTTGCCATACGAGAAATAATTTCTCGGTTACTTCAATTCCTGTTCCTACTTGCCATACGAGAAATAATTTCTCGGTTACTTCTACTCCTGTTCATATTCAATTTCCACCCCATTCTTCGTATATGTGTAGCAACTACTCCAGCTTCTACATCACTTCGGTGTTAGATCAATAAATTATACTAATATTGTATTCTCACATAGGCTCCATTGTATTCTCCGTGGCCGGGATCCATTCTGTACTTGCAATCTTCTTCCTGCGGTAAAACTAACCGAGTCGGTAAAAATAAATAATATGATGAAACCATCGCATACTCCGTTTAGTACGTATTAAAACGTAAACTGTCCTGACGCAAGGTGTTCTTGCTCCTTGACAATAAACTTTTTTTACATGTAGTCCAGATTATGTACATGATGTGTACGCCATTTAAATTTAATAATATTCTTGTAATAACAAAAAAAAAATTCATATCAAATCGTAATCTTTTTTCAGTCGTGAGGCATAAAATTGCCTCATGTGTAACGCGAGAAATGTTCCCTGTTTAAGATAGACAAATACATTAAGCATGTTAATTATACAGAAAGATTCAAATTTAATTTTATTCTAACTCCCAGTGTTCTATCTTTATTGGTTCCCAAATTATTGAGCGAATCGTACAAATACCAAGCCTATTACAGCGGTCGCGCTGCGTACTGACATACTGTTTCAATTAATGCATTGTACTGTTACAAATATACGTTTAGAAAGACGTTGTTGTATTCCATCTACAATTTGACAAACTGGGCGAAGAGAAAGGTTTTATCGTATGTAGGCTACCACCGTTTCATTGTGAACTGAATCCCACTGAATTAGTCTGGAGCCAAGTGAAAAGGGAAAGAAAAAATTTAAGACTTAAAACAGTAAATCTAGTCCTCAGCATTTAGAAAATCGTAAATTGAAATAATTATTTAATAAATACGAATCGTTATTACTTGAAGGAAAGTAGGCCTATGTATCGTGTATAGCTTTGCAAATGAAATAAACCAAATAATAGAAAATAATAAACCAAATGACAACAAAATAATAAGAAACATACCAAATAAAATAAAAAACAACATAACAATAGCAAAGCTATTAATATAAAAGCAACGCACTAATACACGGCCGATTTCGAATTTCCTGCGAGAGAACCACGACTCATCTACTTCAAGTTTTCCCCGGCTCTCCTATTACTACGGGAGTAAGAGAGCTGGCGCAAACTTCACGCATGTAACTCTTCCAGTCCGTAACAGTACCTCAAGACATGCCGAACTCGTCAGCACAGAATTTGGTGAATATACTCGTTTGCCCAGGTGTAGATAAAGAATATAACAATATCAAATGGTAATTTCGATTTTTCTAACCAAGTACCCTTGCGCAATAAAATTTCTGTACTAGTCTTTTTTATTTCACCCAATAAAAACGTTATTTCTGTCAGATTTTTGGGACAGACATAACGTCATTGGATCACCGCGATCGCACTGCCTATTACAATGCAGAATGTGTTTATTCTGGAAAAATTCAACAGCACTGGCTTTGTAGGGAATGTCCCAAATTAGCGTTAACAACAACATTGTACGCGTACACTGCAACAATTGAAGCAGAACTCAGCTTTAAGAATTTGCATGCTATATATCATGTAAAATGTGACTTAACGTCTGTTAGGTTTTTCTGAGAACTACTTAATGTGAGGTAGAATGACAATAACGCACCGAGTGTGCCAGTTGTTATATAGACACTTTCAAGAAAGATGAACACTGATGAATAAATTGCGAGGCTACATCGAAAAAGACCAAATAATTTATACACTAAATATATACACACTGGACACAAGTACAAAAGCAATCAATAAATGTTACAAACAATGGCTTATACTAAAAAAGCTCAGCACAAAATAGTAGCTGTAATCTGAATGCTCGGGCTGAAACACTTCAACAAACTGATGGTTTATTTTCTTTAGTAAGTTTCTTATTTCCTGTTGTAGGCTATGCTAGTACTTGTAATAATGGTTTCATGACACTTTTATTGCGCTTTTGATAAAAGCAAAGCGTTCTTCCACTTTCCCTAATATTTCCGACTTCCCAATGACAGTTGGGTAGAAACTAAAGCTTCCCAACCTTTTGTTCATGCTTCGACAGGGTCGCCCTCTTCCTAAGCTACGCTCACGTTCGCTGTGTGTATCACGACTTTAAAACTTAAAACACTATTTTGTTATGAATGTTTATATGCAGAATCCGGTTTCCATAAACTGTTTGGTATAGACCATTATAAATATTCGTGTAAACATCTTAGTTGCTGTAACATTTGCTGAGTGTCATGTTTTGTCAATTAAAAACATTGCGTCATGGTACAGAAAAAGATCGTGTGGCAGTAAGCAGCATAACCACTGAAATATATTTGTACGATTCACTCAATAATTTGGAAACCAACAAAGGTAGAACATTAAGAGCTAAATTATAATTAAATTTGAATCTTTGTGTACAATTCACTTGCTTAATGTGTTAGTCTATCTTGAATAGGAAAACGTTTTTGGCAGGCTACTTTTTATGCCTTACAACTGAACAAAATTTGATATGAAATTTTCTTGTATTTTGTTATTACAAGGATATTGTTAAATTTAAATGGCATCCACAGTATGTACGTGATCTGGACTACGTGTAAAAAGAGTTATTGTCAAGGAGCAAGAACATCTTGCGTAAGGACAGTTTATGTTTTAATACGTACTAAATCGATTATGCGATGGTTTTATCACGTTTTTTATTTTTACCGACTCAGCTTTTAAGCTAAATTTATTAAAAATACATCCAGAATATGAAGAACTAAAACACTGTTACTACTGTGTAGATTTTTTAGACTTGTCTTGTACTTCATTTTATCGGTCGAGGATTCCAATTCGTGTAATAGTACCGAACGTAAAACCCAAAAGCGCAACGTATTTCCCTATCTCGCCAATTAGTCATCCGACTGAGGAACCAAGAACAGTCAAAAATTTGAATTTTTCTGTTCCGACAATTTCAAAAAACTGAAAATGAAAAACGATTTTAGTTTTGAGGGTGGTTTTCAAAACAGACGGTTTTGAATTGTATCCTCGGGTTTGTGCCATCGATATGTTGTAAATTCATTACAACATAAACGCCAGCGCGTTTAAATTCTTTACGTGATTTACTTAATCTGTTTTCCATGTGTAGTTTCTGTCAATAGAAACGACCGTTTCAACTCGTAAAGAATAATCTGGTTTAACCGTGTAACTTTAAAATCTATATACTCACACCCTCTTCACAGTGGTAATTTACGTTTCAATCAATTGAAATATTTATAAAGTATCAACATTATCTGAAATGAAATTAAGACTCTGATTCAGCCGTATACGCTTGACGCCATTTGCGTGTCCTCTTAGCCAAGGACGTCTAGCATGTCAATCGCATTCTTGTGAATCTCATTCCCACCCAGATTCCTTTGTTGGTGGGGGGCACCTCTAATATTCGTAGACCAGTTATTCTTGATAATCATAAAAATACTTTTTTAGACGGGTTGGACATGAGGTTTCTGACAGAGAGGTCTCTCAGTTTTCTCATGCTTTTCATTATCGGCAAACGCTGCTTCCATTTCAGAAGGCGACCTTCTACTTTTGAAGTCCATTCAAGTCTGTTATACGAGTATTTAAATTTTATTTGTCCGTTCATCGAGTCAGTCCCAATGTTTTAGTGCAAAGATACCGTAAACATTTTCTTAAATAAACTTTATAGGTACAATACTAAACATGTGGCCCAATAAACATGTGAGTAACAAGTTTGTTTCATGTTTTGTGTAAAAATGTAAGTAAAATTTCTTAATATTATAATGTGAGATGGATATAAAGTTTTTTTTTACATCGTTAAATTTCATTAGAATGTGTCTTGCAGCTCATGAATTCTGCTATCTTGGAAAGCCGCCTAAACGATGCACAGACAATTTTTATGATATTTATTACATTAACGGACTCTAATTATACACTAAGAACAAAACAATTATATATATATATATATATATATATATATATATGAAAAGATAAACTGAATTAATGTGATTAAAAATATTTAAAGTGGACAGTAATTACTCTTAGCAAGGATTAAATGATCAGAAATAATTCAGATAACCAAAATCCTAATGACAAAGGCTGTTAGGTTCAATAATAAACATGCGTGTAATAAGTTTGTTCCAGGTTTTACGTAAAAATGTCACAAAGTCCTATACGGGTAATAATAACGTCTCATAGTAATCAAGACCTATAAATATACAAATAAACTAATATATATATATATATATATATATATATATTATAACACCCTTCTTTATATATATTATATTTGTCAATTTACATATGCCTCTTATTTGCTGCGTAAAATATATAAAGACATTTTTCACTATCAATCTACTTTCTATAAATATAATGATAGAAAAATGTTACTTACCCGTGACTTTTTTACTTTACCTGGGCGCCAGAACAAATCCCTGATACAAAAGACACGGATTCAGCTTAGCTCAGAGCATAGAGACACACTACCTCAGGATTCGTTCAGTGAGTGTGGAGTTCAAGGGGAATCGTTACAAATAACACTTTAAAATTTGTTGAAGTTTGTTTAATTAACGATTAAATGTTATTTTATTAATGTTCTTTCAAAGCTAAGTTAAGGAATTATTGCTAACCTAACTCTTATTATTAATGAGTGTGCGTGAAAAGTGAAGATTAAAACGTCCAAACGACCAATTGTTCTTATCTGGTATAATTAGGAAAATTTATATCTCCCAAACCAGTGCTAAAGAACGGGTCTGCAATAATTTGCACGTTCAATACTACACCTCACTCTCCATTCAACACTCCTATATTACGTTATTACTAATCTTAATGTTTAAATACAAATTATGAATTTACTTAGTGTCTTTTAAAATTGTTTATTGATTTATTATTTATTTTGTTACTTATTTCATTGATCAATGAATATATTTCTTACTGATTGATGCGTCGACCGTAGATAGGAATCCGTAGAGATCCTCCCTTTGATGGTTCGGCTCAGAAGAAATTGTTGTTGACCAATATCGTTGACCGATGACCCTGGGCGCTTACAGATGCTGTAGCTACTCTGGTACACAGGTCACTTCACAATTAATGAATTATTTAATTAATTATTTTTTTAATTAATTAATGAGTTGTTACACAGCGAGAGTATTTATTAATGAACTTAAAATACTAGTTCCTCTGCTACTGCGGACCACTTCTCGAACGGTTAATTAAATAAAACTTTGCGTGGTTTGCGAAATTGAACTCGTATCTAACACACGTCTTGCCTATTTAATGTTCGAACGAAGAGTGCTCGATTCCCAAGTCTGAGTTGCCGTCTCTTCTGAATTGGTGAGCTTTGTGATTGGTTGTTCCAAATAAATCATGCGTTTTCCATTTGAAACAATATCGAACAAGTCGACCAAACGCCCCTTAACAGGTTTGAGATGGTAGAGAATTACTGGCTAATTATATTTGTTGATATTTTGGCTACTTATAGAGCTTTAATTGCTGAACACTATGCAGGTTTCAGAATTGCTGTATATTTATTAGTTTTGAAGATATTGCAGTTTTAACTAATAAAAATAATTGAATAAAACTTCATGTCTGTGCCGGCAACATTCGTAGCAGTGGCGATGTTAGACAGAGATAGCTGTGATTATACCCTCTCTCTCTTGCTTACGCCGCTATACTCGCACAGTATGACACTTTCATATAACGATCCGATGGGTCGGCTTTATGAATCGTTATAATATATATATATATAAAGTCTATAATGCGTGACGTAAGGCCAACTCTGAATCTTTAGACCCTTAACGTTACACAATATTGCGTAATTAAACAGAATAGAAAGCTGGAATCTGTAGGGTCTTTCAGAAGCTTGTGTAAAATAATTAAATAATAAAGTGACAGTCTGTAAAGTATTGATAACAGTCTGTAGGTGTTTCAAGTTGTATCTAAGAATAAGTTGACAAACCCTTAATATAAACCAAAGGCCAGTTGAACGTGTAAGCAAATTTACATAATTTGGTACTATAGTCAATGAACAATGGGACCACTCTCAAGAAATAAAGAGCAGAATTGAAAAGGCAAGAGCAGTGTACACGAGAATGAGCAGTTTATTCAAAAGTCACGATTTAACAATAAACACAAAGATGAGACTTTTACGCTGCTACGTATTCTCGGTCCTCTTCTACCGTGTAGCGTCTTGGACTTTGACTGAAGCCACGACTAAAAAATTGTAATCTTTCGAAATGTGGCTTTACCGTAGAATACTGAGCATTTCATGGGCAGCACATGAACTAATGTTGAAGTTCTTAGAAAGATGAAGAAAGAAAGGGAAGTTATTAATACAGTGAAGATAAGAAAGCATATCTCAGTATTTGGGACATATCATGAGAAATGAACAGAGATTTTACTTATCGCGGTCCATACTACAGGGAAAAGTACTTGGAAAGAGAGGAGTTGGGCGACCGAGAATATCATGGCTGAGAAATTTAAGGACCTGGTTTGGCATGAATACAACTGACATTAAGTGCAGCAGTACAGAAATTAAAAATATTCTGTATGATATCCAACATCCAAAACGGATAGGAACTATCAGAAGAAGAAGAAGGTGTAACAAAAATTAATAAATATGGGGAAGGGTTAAGGGGCTCTACTAGCAATTCCCATTAATGTGATTGTCTTGCCAGTGTGTTCTAGAACTGTACTCGTACTATATGCCGTATGCCAACTATCTTATAAATCTCCATCCATTTGCCGAGAGTTAAGAGTAAATGAACAAAATATCAACAACTGAAAATGTTAAGTATGTTAATATAGTGTTATGTTTAAGCTTATCGCACACTATTTTCGTATCTACCCACTTTTCATTAGGTAATAATGTAAAAACAAGAGTACAGTATGAACAAACAGCGTTATAAGAACGATTGTAGTTTATGTCAATTTTTTTTTGTAATTTTCAGTGACATAACTGAACACGTACATACTTTTTTATAAATTCATGCAGTAACATGATTCTGTGTTTAGATAATACAATATGTGCCTTGGTCTCGTTTGGATTCCGGTAATTCAACGAAAGAAGCGGTATTTAACTCGAAACATTTGTCTGCCTGTCTATATACATGTTTGTTTTATGACTCAAGATAACTTTTGAATGCGTCAACGGTTGTTCGTAAAAACGTGCAGCTCCATACTTTCATGCTACAGACCCCTATTTATTTATTTATTATTTTTTTTTTTTGAGATTGACTCCCATTCCCAAATTAGGAGGGTATGATGCAAAAATCTGAAGTACAAAAATTGGACAAAATCACATAATCCATGTCCAGCATCAAATTGAAGAGAACTTTAACCGAAATATGAATGTAGTGTACAGTTTTTTAAAGTAAGAAGTTTTGGGGCCAGGTCCAAAAGTGGATCGAAATTTTGAAAAATCGCAGAAATCTATGTGACCTCACGTTAAAGAGAATTTTTCTTCAGTGGCGTAGCTAGGCTTTTTGGCGCCCGGGGCAAGAAGATCGTCGGCCGCCTCACCTTCACAATTAAAAGGGGACAAAAGAGCAAAAATGAAGACCCATCCAGTGAACAAAGTACTTAATAAGTGCAAGTGTGTAGAATTTTATATGAAAGCACGTCTACAAAGCGTCTTAAGAATATTTGTTAAGTCAAAATTAAGAAATTACATATTATAAGTTTAATATTACCGGTATTCAGTTTGTATACATTTATTAATAACAAATGTAGACTATAAAAAATGTAGTAATATAACAAATTTATATCACAAGTGAAAGTTCAATATTATATATTAATTTAGTACTGTGAAAAAAGAAGATGAACTATCAAAACAACTATAACAAATTTATAAAATAAAAATGTTCTAATAAATATACAAATTCCTTGCAGGTCTAAAGCGCATCGTCTAAACAATATCCTAAAGCAACATAAAGTTAAACAAAGAACTACATTAAAAGTAATTAAATAAATCACTTACCATTACAGGTTAATGGTTCCGTCTTCTATTAATAAACACTTAATATTTATTTTTAATATTTAATAAATATTTAAAACGAGAAGTTCTAAAATGTAACTTTCCTGTTCTTAATTGCTGCAAAGTGGGTTATTAAATCACTATAATCTAAAGACGAAGCAATGTCGTTTTCAATTGAAAGTACCGCTAGATTTGATACCCTGTCCTGAGATATTGTTGATCGTAGGTATCAATTTAAGTTTACTAAACGATCTTTCACAAGAAGACACAGACACTGGTAAAGTAAGAAAAATTTTTTAAACTGTTGCTAATGTTTTGTAGGCTTCTAATCCCATTGAAGAAATGTATTGTAGCAGTCCGTGAGGTGTAAAGTCCATTTGTTCTCCGTTAACTTTTGCCCTTTTTAATAAAAGTACGACGTCTTTCAAGTCACTGAACAATTCTTCACTGTTTAGGTCATGTGGATACAGTTTTGCAAGCAATACTTAATATTGATTTGAGAAAGCTGTTCCTTGAAATGTATATCCCCATCATTTACTTAGCCACAAATTTACCTAGGAACCCAAAGCGTTTTTCTAACTCTTTTATGTTAGAGAAACGGCTTGAAATTTCAACTGACAGTTTGTCCAAAATTTCTATTAGAGAACGTCGCATTTCTTGCTGAACGGTTAATGCAGAGTCGTCTGCATACTCTCTTGGCATCGTGCGATTCTTTCTTATCCTTTTTGTGATACTGACGCCCCATTCATTACATACCTGCTCTGCTTTAGAAATGACATTGTCACACAGCTCATTCCTCCAAACTTTTAATTTGTCCGTTAGCATCTCCAAAAGTGTTAATGCTTGAATAAATTGTAGGGCTATACCTTTGGTCTGCAAGAATTTCTGGATTTTGTTCATAGAAGAAAGAATATCTGTCCAGAAAAAGAGAAAGGTCACAAAATTAAAGTTTTCTATCGCATTAATTATTAATGCTGCATCTTCCCTCGTATCGATTGTTTCAGTCGGTGTATCCTTCAGTTTCTCCAGCTCAGCGATCACTTCATCCAGCTGAATGGATATTGCTTTCACCTCATCTGCTTTTGAGCTCCACCTGGTATCACAATGTCCTTTTAGTGTAATATTTACGAAGTCTTTAAGAACACTCCATCTATGAGTGGAACAGGAAAAGAAGGTGAATAGACGTTCTACTGTCCCAAAAAATGCCACTGCCTGAACATTTACTTGATCTGCATGAACTCCAACCAAGTTAAGTGAATGGTTGTCACATGGAACAAACAGCTAGTGGACTCATATCTAATATTCTCTTTTGAACTCTTGAATGGATACCAGCCATTGTTGCTTGATTTTCATACGACTGACCACTTCAATCGCTAAGATTCACTCCATCTCTCTCAAGTTTACTTGCATACCTGTAATAACTTCTGTGATCCCCTCCGCTGTTTTTACTTCTAAATGAATACAATCTATAAAGGTTTCCTTGATATCAACAGAATTGCGTTTAATTTCAACAAATCTTATAACCTGAGACATTTGTTCTACATGTACAGCATCTGATGTTGTGTGAAATATAATACTAAAGTAGTTGAGATAATTTAATGGATACTTAACAGCTTTGTAGCCTGTGATTACTCTGTTGGTCGGGAATGAAGGAATGTGGCTGCAATATAATTCAGTTTTCATTTATTCGGGCTTCGGGCGTCTTTTTCAAAGTATTTTGATTCATTTATTCACTTCGTCTTGAAATAAAACGTCTTCTCCATCAGGTAATTGTGTTCAGTGATAGTCAGACTCCTTCTCGTTCAATTTTGATAAGTTAATTTACTTTTAAAACATTTTAAATATGAAAATAGGTTGTTCTGAATTCTGGCGTCTGTTTTACTTGAGCGTTCCTTTCTGAGTAATGATATTCAACCGTAATTACCTCTTCAACCGTCGTTTCCATGGTTACCCCATTATTCTGATTGGGCGAGCTTGACATAAATCCATTGTTATCTAAATTTGAATTCTTTTCAAATCTTCCTATACCTTCTGACTTCCTTCCTTCTCTTATTTTCCTTCTTAATTATTAACTATTAGCACTGTCATTTGTATTTTCTCACAAAGATTATTTTGGTATCCCACAATATTGGGGTTTTTCATGTTTTCTAAGTTTGCAATTAATTTAATATTTACTAATTACATTTCTCTGTTTATATAACTCCTTATTTTAATATTTTGTTTTTAATAATATTTACCATTCATCCTTGGTTAATTAGTCATCTTGGATTTGTTAATTACTTGGCTATTTTCATACAATTAGTATTTGTTTATGTTTGACCGTTAGGCCTGTTTCAAGTCTAAGTAGCCATTACTGGTTTTTGATTGTTTCATACACATTATATTTCATTTAGTCCTAGATCGTTATTTTGTTTTTATAATTAGGTTTATTATCTATGGATGTGTTTTGGTTCAGTCTTTGTGTGATTTTTGTGTGTAACAACTGTGTTATTCAATATTTCTTGCTAATTACTTATTAACAGTTTTCTCTTTTATAACTCAAACATTGTTTTCTTTCCTTATTTTAATTACTCTGCCAATGTCAATAATATGGCTATTAATTACTATTTATTTATCATATAACATATAACATTTAGGTTTATGTTTGGGATAATTACCCAATCCATCTCCTATTCATAAGCAATTGTTTATAGAATTAACACTTATTATTTAATATTGATGTACAATTCATTACTTCTTATTTATTGTTCGGGTGATAAACAATCTCACCTCTGTTGAACTTGTTTCATTACTCTCCCCTTATAACATGGGTATTTACTTAAGGTTATTACATACTTATTTTCTAAAACGCTTTGCTTTCTCTTCCATATTAACATCATCTTATTACTTTTTCTTGTGATTCTCACCTTTAAATTCTACAATACTTTCTCAAGTTCTATAACAATATTAATTCATAAGTATTACAGTTAATATCACTCTTCAGTGTTCATTATTACTGAATCAATGTTTTATTTTAAATATTATTCTTAACAACTTTCTTAACTGTTATTGTTCACTATCAAACCTTAAATATTGGTTACTTTTACTAAGTTTTTATCTTAGCCTTTTCTATTCTTACTATTTCTATCATTGACAATATTTTTATTTATTTATCACTTGCACTTTTAAATTAATTGGTGTTTATTATAATTTACTTAGCGTTTCTTTTCCTATCATTTCACTTTAGGGTAATTTCACTTTCGCTAAGTTAACTTCCGTTTACTTCTCACTATTTTAATATCTTTCTCTTTCTCTACACATATTATATATACTTATTAATATCATGTCTTTCTCTATTAACAATTTACATGTAGTTCTAATTCTTTGGCTAGTGTATTTTTAGCTATCGTGTTTTATTAATGACTACTTACAATTGTCATTCAATCAATACTAACATTTATTATTTACATAGTTACTGTACGGTCTCCAGATCACTGTATATGATTAAATAAATAATTACCTTAATTTTATCCACTAAGTGATCTTCTTTTACTAAATTACAACATGTTTCAGGGCTAATATCCCCATCTTCAGGTAAAAACAAAATCTACCCTATTGTTAGGGTTTCGTTAAAAAGTTCACGAAGACACAAACACATAACACACTTAAATAAATTAACACAGAACATCGAGTTTGCATCGGAACGCGCCACAACCGAACCAGTGCACTGGCCGAAGTCCGACTTCCAACTGATCTGTACACGCTATTCACGGTTTATTTTCATTGCTGTGTCATATAGTTTATTTGACTTGAATGACAATTGTTCATTAAGTACCTGACTTTTATTCATTCTTAAGGCTTTGTAAATTTTAAATTCTTCTATGGCATCTAGTAGTTGACCCTTTTTACCTATATGTAAAGGTTCCAGATTCTCTTTAAATCCAGTGTATGTATGATTCTCATTTATTAGGTGTTGTGCGTAATGCGATACATTAGTATTGGGGAACTTCTTAGGTAAATTTTCCTTGAATCTCTCGGACAATTTTCTCCCCGTTTGGCCTATATAGATTTTATCGCATTCATTACACCGGATCCTATAAACACCCGAACAATCCTCTAGTGATGCTGCGGTATGAGGCTTAAGTATAATTGTTAATTTATTCGTGGTCCTGAACGAGACAATAATCCCTAGCTTTTTTAGTTCATTATGTAGTATATTAGGTAGTATGTTCGTATATCTAGCGGCAACATATTGGGTTTTATCTTTAATTATGTCCGATCGTTTTAATTTATTAGCGTGTTTATATATTATTTTTTCAATGATTTTACTATTGTAACCATTCACTATTGCTATGTTTTATTATATTAATTTCATCGTTATATTCTTCTATGTCCATCGGTACATTCGTCAATATATGTGCCAGTGCGTTAAAAGTTGCCATTTTTTGTGTATAAGGATGATTGGAACTAGCGTGTATGGCTATATCAGTTGTCGTTGGCTTTAACAATATTTTGAATTTCCTGGACGTAACCACATATAAACGTAATAACCTCCTTAGCTTTAAAATATATAGAAAGCCAACGACAACTGATATAGCCATACACGCTAGTTCCAATCATCCTTATACACAAAAAATGGCAACTTTTAACGCACTGGCACATAGATTGACGAATGTACCGATGGACATAGAAGACTATAACGATGAAATTAATATAATAAAACATAGCAATAGTGAATGGTTACAATAGTAAAATCATTGAAAAAATAATATATAAACACGCTAATAAATTAAAACGATCGGACATAATTAAAGATAAAACCCAATATGTTGCCGCTAGATATACGAACATACTACCTAATATACTACATAATGAACTAAAAAAGCTAGGGATTATTGTCTCGTTCAGGACCACGAATAAATTAACAATTATACTTAAGCCTCATACCGCAGCATCACTAGAGGATTGTTCGGGTGTTTATAGGATCCGGTGTAATGAATGCGATAAAATCTATATAGGCCAAACGGGGAGAAAATTGTCCGAGAGATTCAAGGAAAATTTACCTAAGAAGTTCCCCAATACTAATGTATCGCATTACGCACAACACCTAATAAATGAGAATCATACATACACTGGATTTAAAGAGAATCTGGAACCTTTACATATAGGTAAAAAGGGTCAACTACTAGATGCCATAGAAGAATTTGAAATTTACAAAGCCTTAAGAATGAATAAAAGTCAGGTACTTAATGAACAATTGTCATTCAAGTCAAATAAACTATATGACACAGCAATGAAAATAAACCGTGAATAGCGTGTACAGATCAGTTGGAAGTCGGACTTCGGCCAGTGCACTGGTTCGGTTGTGGCGCGTTCCGATGCAAACTCGATGTTCTGTGTTAATTTATTTAAGTGTGTTATGTGTTTGTGTCTTCGTGAACTTTTTAACGAAACCCTAACAATAGGGTAGATTTTGTTTTTACCTGAAGATGGGGATATTAGCCCTGAAACATGTTGTAATTTAGTAAAAGAAGATCACTTAGTGGATAAAATTAAGGTAATTATTTATTTAATTTATTATTTATTTTGGTTCTTTACCGGTTTCATTTTCTTTATTATATTTGATTACATTATTTCTCCCTTCTCTATTCTCTATGCCTTGTTTGTGTTTTCTTGACGTGTTTCATTTTATTATCTTCATCGTTGGTTTGTTCCCTCTTTGTTCTCATTTTTCTTCTCCTTCACTTCTCATCTTATTTACTTTATTTTGGTTCTTAGCTGGCCAATCTCTGGGGTTGGGTCAAAGTCGTTTATCTGTCAGTCTAGTCGTTGAGTTTCTTTATTAATCACTTTTGGTTTATAACTCTTTCTCCTTCTTTCTTAATTACTTTTTATATTTTTATTCTCTTCATTATTTATTCATTAAAATATATTATTTTTTAGCATTTTTTACATACTTATTGTTATCAAAATTGATCTGAAATTGGCGATGTTATATAATGCCCTTCCACCAAAATTGATCATTTTATAAAACGTGTTTCTAAGTTTGATGAAATTATCAATTATATTGTATCATTTTCTTCTTAAATTCTCCTGCTTCCTGTGCAGTTTTTATGTTCAATTCTGTATCTTCTACTTCCCTTTCTTCTGATTCTTTTCTTCATTATTTTCTCATATTACGAACTGGCTTATTGATTTTTTATTATAAATTATTCCCTATAAATCTTATTTTCCCTAATTATCCTACTTTGTAGCTGAAATCGATTCGGATGGGCTCTATTGGCTTACCTAACTCCGTCGTTCAAAACTACTCTTTTTCTGAGATCAGGGGAACATCATCCCTGCTCAGTTAAATGATTGCTGGACTTATTCAACAGTCAATCTCAATTAATGAATCTTCAATACAGTCATCTCTTGACTCATAATAATAATAATCATAATATTTGTTGGGAATCTTTTACTTTTGTATTTCATTATTGCTCAGTTCGAGTCATATATTTTTTCATCTTTCTTTATAGATATCATTTGATAATACTTGAAGCGTTAGGTTTTTTATTGATACCATTCACATGTTTTATTCATTTTTAATTACTCTTTGTTTCATCTCATTTCATATTATAACTCTTAGAATGTTTATTTTATTTATTTCGTTTTTTGATCATTGGTTTGTTTAATTTTACTTCCCATCTTTTTTCTAAATAGTTGTGGAAGTTGATCATTTTGATTGATAAAAAAAAATTTTTCATAATTCTTTATATATCATAGTAAGTTAGTGCTTCTTACTAGTTAGGAATTTTTTGTAGCTTATTCCTTTACAGTATGTTTTGCTTTTTATGCCTCATATTTTGGCTAAAGATTATTGTAACTTAATCTTATTTTGTAGGAATTTTCTGTAACTTCATTCCTTTATTATTATTTTTTATTTAAATATTATAGTAAGTTTGTGATCCTTACTTTATATGGATTCTTGGTAACTTTATTTCTCCATTTTATAATTGGTCTAAAATATTCTCGAAATATTTGTGTAAGCTGTCCTTACATAACTTTTTTGAATTTTGAAATTCATCTGATACTTTTCTTTATTATTTATTAGCAAACTTATTCGTTTGTCTTATCACCTCCTTTTATTCAAAGTAATTTGGTTGGTTTTTCAATTTTAAGTTTTTTCAGTCATGTTTGGCTGTCATAATATTTTTTAATTGATGCCTGATTGTATACCCCCTTTATTTTCTTAGTGATGGGGTTAGTGATTTCATAAGTGTTATTGCCCTTGTCTCTTGTGATAGTGTACGGTCCTACGTATAATAATAGTAACTTTTTTGTAATGCCTTCTATGGAGCTGGGTAATTCTCTGTTCTTTATTAGCACACTTTCTCCTATCTGGTATTTGATAGTATTTTGATGGTTCTTAGAGTATTTATTCTTCTGTTGCTCTACCTTCTCTGCGATTCTGTTATAAACTCTTCTTTTTTCGCATTGGTATTTGGTGTTTGTGGGAAATTGAATCAGATCGTTTATCTCCCTAGGTGGTGGTCGCTCAAACATCATTGAGTATGGTGTGGCTTCAGTGAAGTTGTGGTAAGCCAGGTTTATAAATTCTTCAGTGGGTTTTAGGTGATTGTGCCATTCCTTTTGTTTATTATGGCAGTAGGTCCTTAGAATTCGACCCACTTCTCTAAGTACTCTCTCAGCTGGGTTACTGCTGGGGTGATAAACGGATGTTTTGTAGGTTTTAATACCATGTTCCCAGAGTTTGTTTTTCCATAGAGTCCCTTTAAACTGAGTCCCATGATCGGTTATGATGGCTATAGATTTCCCCACTTCTGGTATAAAGTTGTTTAGTATGATTTCAATAATTTTCTTGGTAGTAGCACGGTTAATGGAGTACAATTTAGTATATTTGGTGAAGTGATCGAATAAGATTATAATGAATTTAAATCGGTGTCTTCCTCCACTGCGAGGAAATGGACCACAAATATCAAGGAATACTCTTTCTAATTTTTGACTTGATATTATGGGTATCATCATACCCACTTTTTTAGAATTGTTGCACTTTACCATTTGACAGATATGACATTTTTGTATAGTTTTGCTCACCTTTCGATATATATTCTTGATATACACTTGCTCCTCTAGTGCTTTTATTACTTTCATGGCACCCATATGGCCGTACCGAATGTGGTAGTCCAAGATCAGTTGTTCTTCTACAATAGACGGAATTACTAGTTTCCATTCTCCAATGTTAGGGTTAGTTTTAATGAACAATAAGTTATCGTGTACTTTATAATACTGTACAATGGGTTCTTCTTCTTTCAATATTCTCTCTCGGATACTCACTATTTTTGGGTCCACCTTTTGCTGTTTGCTTATTTCCAGCGTTATTTTCTCCAGATCTGTTCTATCCTTTTTCGGTATCACCACTATTGGACTGGTATATGGTGATTGGCTTAATTCTATTATATCGTCTTCCATCATTTGGTTGATCTCTGCCCTCACTGCATTCCTTTGAGAGTAGGCGATAGGGTATGATTTTTTCTTAAAATCAACGGGCTCTTTGAATATGATTTTACATTGGTAATCTTTTACCTTGCCCGGGGCATCAGAAAAAAAATGTCGATATTTATTGTAAATGTTTATGAGATCCTCTGCCTGGTGAACACTAATCTGTTGATCTCGTACTTCTCGTTGGAATTGTCTGATCTCCTCCAGCTTGTTTGACCATAGTTCTTCATCCTTCCATTCATTTACTATCCTTCCATGTGATTGTTGGCAATAATTGTTTTGTAACATGGTGCAACAGTTGGTTATTGAAGGTAAGTTACTACCCTTTACTATACTTGTTGTCCATATTCCATGCTCAGTGTTTAGTGATACTTCTCCTTGCCGCAGATCAATTATGGCAGAGTATTGTCGGAGTACATCACATCCAACAAGTATTGAGAATGGCAGGCCGCTGGCAACAAGAAAAGACATAGTGAATGTTAGGCCTTTACTGTTAAGTTCCAGGGACACTTGTTTTCTGACCGTTTTGTTTTGTCTGCCGGTAGCACCGATGATGGTCACATTGTTTATTGGTAGAGTTGGTATAGGTATACTACTTTCCTGTTGTAGTCTGCTTAACTCTACTTGGTCGATCAAAGATATATTAGATCCAGTATCGATCATTAATGTTGACATGATTCCATTTATTTGGGCATTTACGTACACTATCTCACTGTTTCGGCTAGGCATTGGTTGATTACTTTCTTCAATCAACTCGTCTCTTATATTTTTTAGATAATTCGTTTGTATTATAGTGATTATATTTTTTGTCGTCTTACATTCCCCAAGAGATTGGTCCAGTGATGGGCTGTTCACAGCTTTCACTGACCTTAGGTGTTTAAATGAGGGCTGGCCTCATTGTCTCTAACTTCATTAGTGTTTAATGGTTGGTTAGTGACTGGCTCCTGTCGATTATTCCTGTTATCTACATCGTTCCTGGTATTTTCTTCGAATGGGTGGCTTCTTGTATCGGGTACCTGTTAAAGTACGCTCGTCGATAATTAGCTTGGGAATAGTTTCTTCCTGGACTCCGTTGACTTTGTCCTCTTACGTAATTTACCTGTGGTCGGTATCCTTGGTTGTTGTTATTATTACCGTTTCCAGGGCGATAATAGTTATTAGGGCCGTTCTGTGGGTAGTTACCCCCTGTAGTTGTTTCTGAAATTGTTATTATTGTTCCCATTTCGGTTGAAGTTTCTGGATGTATTATTGCCCCGTTGGTTCCCTTGATAATTATTAGGGTTGTTTTGTGGTGGCTTGTTATCACCCTGTTGGTTTGGTGATGATGGTCCTTCGTTTATTCTACTACTTCTGAAGCTTGAGACTCTATTTTTCCTGTATTGCCACTCGTGCTCATGGCTCTCTAACAAACTAGCCATGTCTTGAATGGTCTTTACCTGACTGTACATCCGTGCTTTTTGTATGGCGTCGTCGTAATGGTAAGACAATTGTATCACAAGACACTCTTCCGGGATGCGTGGTTCCAAATTTCTTGCCATGCACATCTTTCCCAGGAAGTAGGATGTGAGAGATTGTCCATTTTGACTCTCATACCTCCCGTTGCTTAGGTTGTTGCGGACCATGTTCTGGGTCGATTCAGACCAGTATTTAGCCTTGAATTGGGTCTTAAATTCTTGAATGCTCTGGATGTCTGGTCTTGTGGCAGTCACCAGTTGTCGTAGGTTTCTTTGAACATTTCGTCCAGCATTCCTCTCACCGTTGTCCATCGGGTCTCTCGATTTTTTATTATCAACTCTTCCACCCTCTTCAGGAATTCAATAGGGTTCCTTTTATAATTACGGAAGTTGATCGTATCCCTATTGTCCGCGTTCATGATATGGTTACTGTTACATGGCCGGTCGCGCCAGGCGTCCACTTCTTCCCGTAATGATTCTTCTAGTCTGTGCATCTCGTCAATCCTTTGTTTGTTTTTGTCTACCTTGCTGTCTATTTTATTTAAATTGCTGTACACCCCTTCCATTCTTTCTCCCAGGTCTGTTCGTACAGTTGCTATCTCCTTCTGGTTCTCTTCCCGGACTAGATATATGTCCTGGTCCATCTGTTTACATCTTTTGGCTGTTTCTTCGTGGCATTCCTCAATTCTCCTTTTATTTTCTCCTTCGAGGTTGTTCATTTTATTGAGTACTTCCTCACGGATTTCTGAAACAGTTTCGTTGGTTTTCTCTAGTTTCTCTAATGTCTCCTCTAATTTTTCATTTGTTTCGGTGATCTGTTGTTTAGTTTCTATCCAGTACTCCATCAATTGGTGTTGTAACGTTTCATTGTTTTGGTTAATTGTTTGTCTTAACTCTTCCTTAGTACTTTCATTGGTACTAATTATTTTTTCATTGATTTGTTTCAAGCTCTCCTCACTCTTGTCAAATTTTTCATTAATTTGTTTTAGGCTCTCTTCACTCTTGTCGAAACTATCGTTCATCTGTTTCAGACTCTCCTCGTTCTTGTCGAATTTCTCCTCCTGTTTCTTAAAATTTTCATTGGTTTCTTTCTTCATCTGTTTCAGACTCTCCTCATTCTTGTCGAATTTTTTGTTCATACTTTAATTTTGTTCGGCTATGAAATCCATTAATTTCTGTATTTCCGTTGAACTCAGACCTCCTCTAGCTTGTTCTCCGTCACCCGCCTGTTGTTCCATTTCTTTGTCTTGGGCTGGTTCTGTTGTGGTTATTGTTGTCTCCACTTCTTCGATCGATGTTCCTTCCTCTTCTTCCCCTCTATTTTCTTCCATCTCTTTGTCCTTCGCCAATTTTTTCGATAAACCTCTTGTATGCATTTTGATCTCCTTTCGTGACCGCCTCTAGAATTTCGTATCTTCCTTTCTTCTAGTCCCACCAGTTGGTCGCCAATTTATAGTAAAACGTGTGCCGTCGTCGTTATTATATCTCTGGAAAATGTAGAAGTGTGTCAGAGTGTAACTTGTGTAGGTATGTCTTACCAATTCGTCCTCGCTCGGTAACGTAACTTACGATGCTTGAGTCCGTCGCGAACGTACGGATAACCAGGTATCGTAGTACTACCCTGAGGTTCACTAGGAGTGTATGATTCCCGGGTGGCGCCAAATTGTTTATTTAAAACAATTAAAAATGTATTATTATCAGAGGTTCCGCTCAGGCGGTGTGAAGAATTCAATTTGTCCCGCCGCTTATCGAGTTGTATGATCAAGCCAGCAGTTTGCCGTATTCGCTGCTTGAGCGCTAGTTATCACGTCAGAGACGTCCGCTGTAATTTATAATATTAAGAATACACTTTCCTACTGAAAATAAAACACATTTTTATTATACACAGTATTGATTTATTAACGATTGTTTATTACTGTTTTCATAGACACAAGCTACATTTGATTTCTTATATAATTCTGCACCGGTTATTTCTTTATGAGACAATTTCTCTCTGGGTTTTACAAATCGATTTTGAACGTAACTAAACATACAGTATGGCGTTCTACCTAAGTGGTAAACAAATATTTTCGTTCAAATGTTTGGATTCTTTTGATCACGTTAAAAGGCTCAGATGCAATTACAATAATAAAAATACACAAACTTACAATGTTTCTACTTAAATATTGTAACGTGTAGCTATAAGTGGTTTGTTGAAGTGTAGTAAAAGTGTTTTATAGGTTCGTACATTAATACTAGGTTAGCTTTATAATTTGACAAATTTTCAGTGTCTTAATATTTTTATTTAATCTTTGAAAGAGAATAAAATTGATTCAGTGATATTTCAGAATAAAGTGAGAAATATTCAAAGTGCGTTATTTCGGAAGTTTAGATAATTTATAGGATACTTAACAGCTTCGTAGCATGTGATTAATCTGTTGGTCTGGAATAAAGGACTGTAGCCGCAATATAATTCAGTTTTCATTTATTCGGGCTTCTGGCATCTTTTTCAATGTATTTAGATTCATTTATTCACTTCGCCTTGAAATAAAAAGTCTTCTCCATCAGTTAATTGAGTTCAGTGATAGTCAGCTTCCTTCTCATTCAATTTTGACAATTTGTTTGATTTTTAAAACATTTTAAATAAGAAAATTGGTTGTTCTGAATTCTGGCTTCTGTTTTCCTGAGCGTCACTTTTTTGAGTAATGATATTCAACGGTAACTCCGTCTTCAACGGCGGTTTCCATGGTTACCAAAGAATTCTGATTGGCCTAGCTTGATATGAATCCATTGTTATCAAAATTTGAATTCTTTTCAAATCTTCATATATCTTCTGAGTTTCTTCCTTTCATTATCTTCCTTCTTAAGTATTAATTATTAGCACTGTCATTTGTATTTTCTCACAAAGATTATTTTGGTATCCCACAATATTGGGTTATTTCATGTTTTCTAAGTTTACAATTAATTTAATATTTACTAATTACATTTTTCTGTTTATGTAACTCCTTATTTTAATATTTTGGTTTCTAATAAAATTTACCATTCATCCTTGGTTAATTTGTCACCTAGGATTTGTTAATTACTTGGCTATTTTCATACAGTTAGTATTTGTTGGTGTTTGACCGTTAGGCCTGTTTCAAGTCTAAGTAGCCATTACTAATTTTTGATTATTTCCTATACTTTATATCTCATTTTGTCCTAGAGCGTTATTTAGTTTTTATAATTATGTTTATTATCTATGGATGTGTTTTGGTTCAGTCTTTGTGTGTTACAATTGTTTTATTCATTATTTCTTGCTAATTATTTACTAACGGTTTTCTCTTTTCTAACTCAAATCTTTTGCTTTCTTATTTATCTACTCTGCCAATGTCAACAATATGGCTATTAAGTACTATTTTTTCATCATATAACATATAACATTTTGGTCTATGTTTGGGAAAATTACCCAATCCATATCCTATTCATAAATAATTGTTTATACAATTAATTAACACTTATTCTCTAATATTGGTGTACAATTCATTATTTTTGATTTATTGTTCGGGTGATAAACAACCTCACCTCTATTGAACTTGTTTTATTACTCTTCCCTTATAACATGGGTGTTTGCTTATGGTTTTAACCTACTTATTTTATAAAAACTCTTTGCTTTCTTTTCCATGTTAACACTATCTTATTACTTTGTCATGTGATTCTCACCTTTAAATTCTACAATACACTTTTAAGCTCTACAATAATATTATTTTATAATCACTACAGTTAATATCACTCTTCAGTGTTCATTATTACTGAATCAATGTTTTATTTTAAATATTATTCTTAACAACTTTCTTAACTGTTATTGTTCACTATCAAACCTTAAATATTGGTTACTTTTACTAAGTTTTTATCTTAGCCTTTTCTGTTCTTACTATTTCTATCATTGACAATATTTTTATTTATTTATCACTTGCACTTTTAAATTAATTGGTGTTTATTATAATTTACTTAGCGTTTCTTTTCCTATCATTTCACTTTAGGGTAATTTCACTTTCACTAAGTTAACTTCCGTTTACTTCTCACTATTTTAATATCTTTCTCTTTCTCTACACATATTATATATACTTATTAATATCATATCTTTCTCTATTAACAATTTACATGTAGTTCTAATTCTTTGGCTAGTGTATTTTTAGCTATCGTGTTTTATTAATGACTACTTACAAATTATCATTCAATCAATACTAACATTTATTATTTATTTTGGTTCTTTACCGGTTTCATTTTTTTTATTATATTTGATTACATTATTTCTCCCTTCTCTATTCTCTATGCCTTGTTTGTGTTTCCTTGACGTGTTTCATTTTATTTTCTTCATCGCTGGTTGGTTCCCTCTTTGTTCTCATTTTTCTTCTCCTTCACTTCTCATCTTGTTTACTTTATTTTGGTTCTTAGCTGGCCAATCTCTGGAGTTGGGTCAAAGTCGTTTGTCTGTCAGTCTAGTCGTTGAGTTTCTTTATTAATCACTTTTGGTTTATAACTCTTTCTCCTTCTTTCTTAATTACTTTTTATATTTTTATTCTCTTCATTATTTATTCATTAAAATATATTATTTTTTAGCATTTTTTACATACTTATTGTTATCAAAATTGATCTGAAATTGGCGATGTTATAATATATATATATATATTACATTTAATATTTATTATATACATCAAGAAACGGACTGTAGCAGAAAGTGATTGAATATATATATATATATACACACACACACACACACACACATAATTAACAAAATAAAATAATAATTACATTTACTACAACCAAAACAAGCCTTAAGCTCTCTCTTTATACACACGTTTTAATAATACAATGTATTACCTTATATATATATAACAATAATAATAATAATAATAATTAATAACATACAATATTACAATGTTGATGTGTAATATGTTAATAATAACAAACTAAATGTAGACTCGACATCAAATGATAATTACTATGGTGTTAAATACATGTCTAAAATGGTACACCAAAACCATGAATTAAACTTTGTTTAGTATTTTAGATAATAACAGATGTAACAACGCTTATAAAGCGCACATCCAGTGGAATTATGCCTTAACCAATTATATTTTTTTTCGACAATATAATTTTTTAAAACAATTGTTCTTCAGAGTGTAAATTCTCTCCACTCACAAGCACTCAGAATGTTACAGTGGTCACCATATGGTGGTGAAAGACATACATCTCCCTCGCATTCGCACAAACACATAACATCGAAACAAGGTTTCTGTAACTATGAGAGAAATCTTTTAAAAATTTAATTACACATAAAAATTTAATTAACATATTAATGATTGTTTATCTCAACTTTTTATGTTATAAACCACATACGCTTTAATAATTAAAAACAGAATATAATTTCTTTCAAGACACACTTATAATAATAATAATACTTGATCAAATACAAAAGAATGTAGACACATCAAATGATAGTGTGGTATTAAAAAAAACATGTATTCTGATTTAAAGTCATTTTGATATCTTAGATAACAACAGACGCGACAACGGCTACAAAGTGGACATCCTCTAGAGTCATGCCTTGACCACTCATATTTTTTTACCAGCGAGGTATACGCTGTACCAGTAAAATTATACATCATATAGTACATCTGATTAACCAGCTTTGTTTTAGCAATTAGCAAATCTTTTATTTGAAGATATTCAATATTATGGTTGTTACAATAACTAATTGGTGTTTTGAAGAGTTTGAAAAACTCATTACGAATAAATACTTTCATTTTGTTAACATTCTTTTCGTTTCGTATTGATATCCATCTACTCACTGTCTTACGATTATTTATAAAATTATAATCGAATTTAATCATGTCGCATTGACAATATAATCTATTATTACCATTTATTTCTCTGTTTAAAAGTTTTTTACAATATTAGATCCAAGCAACACCTTGTTCTTTCTCTGAAAATGAAACAGTTAACATTAAAAACGACAAAAAAAGAGAAATCTACTTCAACATTTAAAAACATTTTACTATTAATGTTATTATTACTATTATTATTATAATAGATCAATCCTGTTCTCGTTTATTTGGTCTGGAAAAAAAAGAGAAAAAAATTAATACATAACCACTTCTGTATAAATAAATATTAGTGGTACTGAAATATCATACATAATCAATATCCAACTGGACGCTCACTTTCTCGTTCGCCAGCGGAGTGTGTGAGGTTACGCATAGTGATAGCACACAAGGCTTCACAGCTTTCAATTGGTCCTCTGTAAATACGTCACACCATCTTTTAGGTAGGTATACATAGAACAGTTTGTCCTCCGGCTGAGGACAGGCTCCGGTATCTTCCAAATCTACGACAACTGACTCCCCGAATTTCGTTTTCACAAATTTCATATGAATTATATGATACTTTACTCCTAAAGAAAGACTTGACAAGTCTCTTTTTGGTAAAAATTTTTCAACTGTCTTCGCGTTCGCAACGATTTCTTCCATGGCGAGTACTGATGACTGCACAGGGAAACACTGTCGTATTTATTCTGTTTCCCCCGACCACTAGGACTACGTTCCTTCCTTCTAAAGCGTCATCTCCTTCGGTCACGACCGGACGACGACACCCTACCCCGCACCCCGCACCTCCACCGCAACGGTAAGGCTACAATTTTGCTTCCTACCCCACTCCGCGTCGTCTCGCGCCACCATCTGCTTTCGGTCACGACCGGACGACGACACGGACGTCGGCTGCAACCTAGCTTCCTACCCCGCACCACCACTCCACACCTCCACCCCGCACCGCACCGCATCGAGTCCGTCGGTCACGGTCACCGGCGACAACCTAGCTTCCTACCCCGCACCCCCATACCTAGAGCCTAACCACCACCCCGCACCTCGCCTACATATTTTGTCTGGAAAAAGAAATTTGTCTGACGCTCCGCAACGACCGGGTTTACCCCACCCGCACTCCACCTACCGCAATCGAGTCCGTCGGTCAGTCATCGGCGACAACCTACCCCGCACCCCACCCCGCGTCGTCACGGGCCACCATCTGCTTTCAGTCACGACCGGACGATGACATCCTAGCCCGCACCCCCACCCCGCACCTCTACTCCGCACCGCAACGGTTATGGCTACCCCGCACCCCCAACCCACACGGCTACAACTTTGCTTCCTACCCCGCACCCCCACCCCGCTACCCTACCACGCGTTGTCTCAGTCACGACCGGACGATGACATCCTAGCCCGCACCCCCCACCCCACACATCTACTCCGCACCTCCAGCACACACCGCATCGGTCACGACAACCTACCCAACCTCGCACCTCGCCTACCTCTGGGTCACCGGCTGCCCGCACCCCACCCCGCGCAGCTGCTCCTCGCGAGCGGAGCGCGGCGACAGTGTTACCGGTCACCGAACTGTCTATATAGGGAACCGACGACGCGAAGCCGGCCTCAGTCCTTTCACAATGGCCACCAGCAGCAGCGAACACCGTGCTATCAATGGTAATGTAATTACTATAATATTTATGATACTTGACAATACACTAAACACACAAACAGTATTATTAGATTACAAACACACGGTTGTTGATAAGATTTGTAGCGAAGCCGTAGCATTAAATAATTATATAAAGTGGTATTTAGCAGTTCGTGTATCTTTTAAAAAATTAATAAACACCGAAAATATTTATTGTAATGCGGTATTTAGATCACGTACAGAACTTAAGTCACAGTATGACGATATCGATGAACAGTATTCGATAGCTAGCGAGAAAATAATGGAATCCGTTGACAATTCACGTGTGACGGAAGCGGGTGGGTCGAAAACGGTGTCGAGTCGGTGGAATTAAATATTACAAAATATAATCCTCTTGTGGGGGTCGAGCTTTCTACCTACATCATCGAAATTGTCACACAGTAAGAAAGGAATTATTAATGTGAAAAATTTAGAAGATGAAAAGTGTTTCTTGTGGTCTGTGCTCGCCGGTATACACCCGATCGCGTGTAACCCGCATCGCGTTAGCCATTACCTTCCGTACGAAGAAGAAATAAACATGAAGGACATACCTTATCCTGTTGCAGTCAATAAGATAAAACTTTTTGAAAAATTAAACGAAAACATATCCGTTAACGTTTTTGGCTACGAAGGCGAGGTATATCCTTTACGTATCACTGAACATCGCGGTAGAAAGTACCACGTAAACCTACTGCTACTGTCCGACGCGAACACTACTCACTACTGCTTCATACGGAACCTTTCGCGTATGCTTTCGTCGTTGACAAAAAATTGTCGTGCATCGGTGTATTGCAACTACTGTCTACACAGATTTTCGGACAATAAAGATACTAACGCGGCGCGAAAACGAGTTGAAGAACACGAACGCAACTGTTCTCAGCACGGAGTACAGAAAGTAAAACTTCCTGATGAGAACGAAAAGTGGATGTATTTTAAAAACTTTTCACTTTGTCACCTCGTACCTTATACGGTATACGCTGACTTCGAATCGTTTATTGTTCCGACCACCGGTAAAAACGTGGCACATCATATACCAGCCAGTTTCTGCTATGTGATAGTTGACTGGATGGGAAACGCCGTCAAGGAACCTGTAATATACCGCGGTAAAGACGTGGTGGACACGTTCCTTCGTGTGCTTTTAGCCGACGTTCAACGACTCGATAGAAAGTTTAATAAACCGATCCAAATGACAGCGGCTGATGAACGGTCATTCCGAAACGCTACGCACTGTCATCTGTGCAAGAAGGCATTAACGGATGACACGGTTCGAAACCATTGCCACATAACGGGAAACTATTTAGGCGCTGCTCACACTGCGTGTAATATAAATTACAAAATACCAACACACGTTCCGGTTTTTTCCATAATTTAAGTGGCTATGACTCGCATCATTTGATGCAAGGTTTCGGAAAGTACAAGGAAGATGAAATAACATGTATCGCTACTACAAGCGAACGTTACATCTCCGTTACACTCGGTCAGCTCCGGTTTCTCGATTCTCTGCGGTTCATGAACGCGTCACTTGAAAAACTCGTCTCCAACTTATCCGCGGATAAATTTAAAATCCTTAATCAATTTTACACGTGTAATGTTGATTTACTGTTGCGTAAAGGTGTGTACCCTTACGAATACGTTACGGATGATTCAAAATTTGACGAGAGGCAGTTACCGGACCGCGAACATTTTTACAACGGGTTGACAGAGTCGGATATAAACGAAGAAGATTACGCGCACGCTCGAGCGGTTTGGTCGGCTTTCGATATGCAAACGTTCGGAGATTATCATGACCTTTATTTAAAAACGGATGTACTACTGCTTGCTGATGTATTTGAAAACTTTCGAAACATGAGCCTGCAGTACTACGAACTCGATGCGTGTAACGTTTTTACCACCGCCGGTTTATCGTGGAACGCGATGCTGAAAATGACAGGAGTCAGGTTAGAGTTACTCCGCGATATAGACGTAAACCTGTACATCGAAAAAGTTATCCGGGGCAGTTTAGCAGCAATTTCTAATCGGTACGCCAAAGCCAACAACCGTACATTCCCGATTATGACGCAAGCAAGCCGCACAACTATTTACTCTACCTCGATTGTACCAACCTGTACGGAACGGCTATGACACAGCCTTTACCACTGTCCGGTTTTCGATGGTTGGAACGTACAGAGATCGATACGTTGAACGTGCACGCGTTACGCGACGGTGGTGACACCGGTTATATCCTGGAAGTCGATCTGGGGTATCCACATTACCTACACGACTTACACAGTGCCTACCCTTTAGCACCCGAAAAGCGTACTATTACGGACAGTATGCTTTCACCGTACTGCTGTCGCATGAAGCTGTTAAAAGACTTTGTGTGTAGTAACGGTAAGGTAGAGAAACTGATAACGTCCCTCGAGGACAAGACCAAATACATTGTTCATTACAGAACATTGAAACTCTACCTCGAACTAGGAATGGAGTTGAAAGCGATTCACCGTGTGTTAGCATTCACACAGTGCGTACGGTTGAAACCTTTCATCGATTTTAATACGGAGCGACGAAAGGAAGCCAGAAACACCTTTGAAAAAGACTTTTTTAAGTTAATGAATAATGCACCGTACGGAAAATTGTTGGAAAACTTACGGAAGCGAATCGATTTCAAGTTAGTTCCAAACGAAAAGAAACTTCACAAACTAACCGCTAACCCCAGGCTACAAAATGTTTTCATCTATAACGAGGACCTGGTAGGTCTCACGATGAAAAAAACATCCATTACACTGAACCGACCTTTGTACGTTGGGTTCAGTGCATTGGATATTAGTAAGCTGATCATGTATCGGTTCCATTACGGATTCACGATGAATACGTACGGGTCACGTGCACGTCTATGTATGACGGACACTGACTCTCTGTTGTACGACGTTCGCACCGACGATGTGTACAAAGACATGGAGGAGCATCTCGAACTCTTTGACACGTCGGAGTACCCTGAGACACATCCGTGCTATAGTGAAACAAACAAGAAAAAGTTAGGTACGTTTAAAGAC
Organism: Magicicada septendecula; assembly: GCA_034769895.1. NCBI lineage: Eukaryota > Metazoa > Arthropoda > Insecta > Hemiptera > Cicadidae > Magicicada > Magicicada septendecula. Next base: position 400,237,370 of record CM068368.1, on the reverse strand, counting down.
GAAACAAATGGAATACCGATACTTGAATTTGTCGGGTTACGCGCAAAATGTTATTCATTCGTTACGGCAAACGATAAAGAGAAAAAGGTAGCGAAAGGTGTGCCACGTTCCGCGATAGCTACACAGTTGAAACATCAACTTTATAAGCAATGTGTAAAGACCACTTCTCAAACTTATACTACGGCGCAGACTATCCAAAGCGAAAAACATAACATATACACAAGAAAGCTTACAAAATTATCTCTTCATCGTACGATGACAAACGATATGTCTTGGATGACGGTGAAACAACACTGGCGTACGGTCATTATAAACTCTGTCAACCCAGACGCGAGATAATTCAGCAAGCGAGAAAATCCGTTATAAATTATGCGTTCTATATACGTTGATATAAGACTCGCTTGCAGGAGCAACACACTGTCAGTAGCGACGATGAAGTCGGTGAGGTTTAGTGAAAACGTAACGGTATATCTCGTACCAAAATTTTGCGATTCGCGTTTCGGGTGGCGATATGGAAAACGTACGCAAAACTATTGCAAAAGAATTGCACAGACCGGTGAGAAGGAACTTTCCCAGACGTGCGGTGGAGGTGAAGGGGTTACACGATCTCTACCAAGCGGATTTGGTGGAAATGATACCGCATGCCAAGTTGAACAAGGGGTACAAATATCTAATGACGGGAATAAACGCATTTAGCAAGTATGCATATGCGATTCCCTTAAAAACTAAATCGGGTGTTGAAGTAGCACAGGCTCTCGAACCAATAATTGTAAAAAAATAAAATGAAATACCTGCAAACGGATAAGGGGAAAGAGTACTTTAACACTACCGTACAAGCTTTACTAAAAAGATTCAACGTCAAACACTATTCAACGTATAGCGAGAAGAAAGCGTCCATCGTAGAGCGATTTAATCGTACGTTGAAAACGAACATGTACCGCGCGTTCAGCGAGCAAGGGCATTATCGGTGGTTGTCGCTTTTGCCTAAACTGGTGATGGAATACAACGACAGAGTGCACAGAACTATAGAGATGAAGCCGCGACAAGTCGACAAGAGCAACGAGCGAATTGTGTTGGAACGAATAAGAAAAAATACTGCACCGCGGAAAGTGAGCAAGAAACATAAGTTTAAAATAGGTGATCGAGTGCGTATCAGTAAATACAAAATCACATTCGCTAAAGGTTATACACCAAACTGGACGAACGAGATATATACAGTGCACAGAGTTCAGCCAACCGTACCGGTTACGTACTTGTTGAAAGATCACACAGGTGACGTTGTGGAAGGTGGGTTTCATGAACAAGAATTGAGTAAAACCAGCGTTGGTGATGTGTATCTCGTTGAGAAAATATTACAACTTAAAGGTGATCGCGTGCGAGTGCGCTGGCTCGGCTTTGACGGTAAACACAATTCGTGGATACATAAAAAAGATCTGATATAATAACATTACCACAGTATTTAACCGAACGTAAACGAGTTGAGATGAAGATTGAACAACAATCGTTAAAGTTAAATGTTAAGAACGTAGACTCTGCTAAGTACAACGGTGAAGTTACATATAATAAACACAGTCCACTGTTTCCAAACACAGTTCGATGAATCGTGTGCGGTGGGTCATGTAGCGGGAAGTCAAACGTTGCCTTTAACATGTTATTCGATTCAAACGGACTGCGATTTCAGAACCTGTACGTGTTCTCAAAATCGTTATTTCAACCAAAATATCGTATGTTGGAAGACGTTTTTAATGCTCTCGCTGACGAAGGAATGAGTTACTTCACATACAGTGAAAACGATGAAGTACCACCTCCTCACGAAATTGTACCTAATTCAATCATGTTGTTCGATGATGTGGTATGTGAACGGCAGAATAACATACGAAAATATTTCGCTAAGGGGCGGCATAGCGGCGTGGACACTTTGTACCTTTGCCAAACGTATAGTCTGGTGCCAAAGCAACTGGTGCGTGATAATGCCAATTTCTTGGTTTTGTTCAGACAAGATGATCTCAATTTACGTCACGTTTACAACGATCACGTTAACACAGACATGAAATACGATGAGTTCAAAGCGATGTGCGCCGAAGCGTGGAAGGATCGTTACGGATTCTTAGTCATCAACAAGGACTCACCGTTAAACGCGGGCAGATACAGAGTGGGTTTCGATCGTTTTATACATAAATAGAATAGTTTGTGCGAGAAAGTCATCAGTGTCAAGATGGATGACAAGCAATTGACACAATAAATCGATGCAATTAGCGACAACATAAGGCAAAAGTATCGTGCGTTGAAACATGACCTCAGAGAGAGCGATGAAGCGTTAACGAGAACGTACAAACCTCTTTTGGAACCGTTAACCCAGATTTCGGAAAAGTTGAATGTCTCCAGTGATAAAATTAAAAAAAATACAAGTTGAAAATGAAGATACGAAGACAGCTGTCGAGATGACACCACCACCATCACAACCTCGATTCCTTAGAACGGAAGTGTTGGCACAAACACCTGATGTTGAAACACCAAACGTAACTCTTGAGGAGTTTTTAGCAACACCTGAAGGTCGACACGAAGCACAAGAATACGTTGAACAGTCTGTCGAAGGTCCGCTCGCGAGGAAATACTTACTACTCGCTTTATCTGATGATCGAGAAAAAAAGATGGATCATACGTACGGTGTCCGTAACGTTGCAGACAAATGGATGGTGGGCAATTCGGTGTTGGAGATCAATCAAGAAGACAACTTCTACATAGCTGGAAAACGATACAGGGGTACACCGGGTCTCTACGAACTTATGTTTATGAAAGAACCCAACAAGAGCGTCTACGATGAAAACGATTTAGCAGCGTACAAATCTATACTGTCGGACACTAACGCTCATAAACATTATCATTTACCCGGTGCTAAAATAAATACAAACAAAGGTGTAAAGTACAGAGAGATAATCGATCGATTGTTCCCACCGCGCAGCGGACGTGGTATCGATTACGTACACTGGAACGATCCCAACGAACTGGTTGAACGGTTGAGACTGCTGGTAAGTTCAAAACGCGCCGGTCACACCGGACACGACAACGAAATCATCTCCGTTGTGGAGGAATTACGTGAAGCCAACATTATCGTATAAATTTTGTGAACGTCGGTGTAACAACTCATTGTTGTCAACACTGTCGACATGTGTGGATTAGATTTGACACCGGACTTTGAAGTCGAAAACGAGAGACTGAAAACCTTTACATCATGACCTGTGCATTTCATCAGTCCGACCACTATGGTTGCCGCAGGCTTTCATTACACAAATGAACTAGACAGGGTTCGGTGTTCATTTTGTGGTATAGGAATATTTCGTTGGAAAGAGGGTGACGATCCGATTGTGTTACACACGCGATGGTCACCGCAGTGTCGTTACTTAAAACGGTTAGCACATCTTTTGTAGCGTGCAGTCGTACGATGGTTGTGGACAAGTTCGGGAGACATCAAAGCGCCGTGAGCGTGCGACGAGAAACAAAAAGACAATTACGCGATACTGTAAGATTTAAGATTACGAATGATGGGCATATAGATGTTGAAAACAAAAAGATCCGCAATCTGAACGAACCGGATGCAGCAAAGGATGCTGTATCCCTGACTTATATGCAAACACATTGTCTGCTACTCGATGATGAACGTAAAAGCGTGGACGTTAAAGTGTGTTGACTGAAAAATGTTGATAATCCTGTAGACGTTAAAGACGTTGTCAACAAATGTTACGTTGATGACAACTGTATACAACACTCGAGTCAAGAGAGAGGTGAGGTCATCGATGCACGAGATCGATGGGTAATCAACGTTCGAAGTCCGGAACAAACAACCGATGCGGTCAACAAAAACTACGTAGACTCGAGCACCATTAAAAAAGTATCGAACAGCTATTTGTTTGGGCAGAGCTGGTTGTCGGGAGTGAGTTCACCGATTTTTTCTGATGACGCGGTTAACTTAAAATACATGTTGCAGATCACCGTTAGGTTGAGCGAAGATGGTGTTTTCAAAGCAGCGGAAAAGAGAATAACAGACGAAGCGGATGGTTTTGCGGAGAGCGATGCTGTTAACTTACAACAATTAAATGACGTGAGACGATTCGTAAAGAGCGAGGTGTATAAAGTCGCTAAAACATTTCAGTATCAACTGAACAACTACTTATTGAAATTGTCTAAGCCACGTAGTTCAGAAGACGAGTGGACACTCGACACGAAGGAAATAAAAAGGTTAATAGATGAATACGATAAAAACACAGAAGAGAAAGACTGGAGATCGGTTTACGATGTACAACGTTAAGAGGAAAAAGGGGTGGGGCGTCGGAAACGTGCTTAAAAACGTTGTACCGTCCGTTGTTTCGTCAGTTATCAATCGCGCGGTGGACGCACTACCTGTCGAATTACATCTGCCGGGTTACAGATTCTGTGGACCGGGCACGAAACTCGAAAAAAGATTAGCGCGTGGTGATCGTGGAATCAATCAACTAGACGAAGCCTGTCGCGAACACGACATCGCTTACGCTCAACACAAAGACAACGAAAGTAGACGTATTGCAGATCGTAAACTCGCGGAAAAAGCGTGGGGACGGGTAAAGGCTTTGGATTCGGGTATCAGCGAACGAGCTTATGCGACAGCAGTTGCAGTGGTCATGAAAGCAAAATCAGCAATAGGAAGCGGCCGACGTCGTAAAAATAAAAAGAATGTGAGTAGTCGTGGTCGTGGTGGTGGTGGTCGGATGAAGAAGAGGAGGAAGAGAACTGTCCGAACCGCTAGGAAGAATAAGAGAACTGCGTCAGGATTGTATTTACGTCCGTACCGAAAAAACTAATTCACATACCGCTCCGCCCGCTGTCCGAAGATGAATTACGTGTATACGCGAAAAACCTAAACATACCGTATTTTAGAGGTGTTTACATGCGCAACGCACTACCGGTTACAGCGCCGTGGAAGAACGAAAGCGTCATCGTAAATTTGGACGACGAGAGCGGACCTGGAACCCACTGGGTATGTTATAAGAAGCTTGGAAATCGAGTACACTATTTTGACGGGTTCGGTAATTTACGTTCACCTCTCGAGCTGATGCAATATTTTGGTGATACAGCCGACGTTCGTTACAACTACGAACGGAAGCAACCTCCTAACACGGTCATCTACGGTCATTTATGTTTAAACTTTTTATCGTCTTCTGATCAGTAAACTTCAGCATGTCGTCGCTAACGGTCACCGTGACGGGTACCGACGCTGCGAATCTCGTGTGTAACTTTTTCCCACCTCTCGAGTTATACGGTGAATAGTACGTTGGTCTATTGGATTTTACATCGTATAATTCAATACCAAACGTTACTGAAGGAAAAAATAATGAATTTCCAGTAAAAATTTCCAAGGATCAGTGGTCCGTCATCAAGTTGCCTACCAGCGCCTATGAAATCAGTGATATCGAAACGTATCTGCAGAAACAGTTAGGCGAGAGAACAATCAGTTTACGTCCAAACAACAACACATTAAAGTGTGAAATTTACTGTAAGTATGTCGTCGACTTTTCGCATACACCGAATACCATTGCAAGTATGTTAGGATTCAAGGAGAATCAGCAGCCAGAAGCGTATAAAACACACGAGTCGAACGTACCCGTCGACATAATCAAAGTTAACACCGTTCACGTACGGAGTAATATCGTACAGGGTGCGTACAAGGACGGCCAGGACCAGCACACGTTGCATTCGTTTTATCCGACCGTGGCACCAGGTTTCAAAATAGTTGAAACACCGAGAAACGTAATATACTTACCGGTAAACGTACAACGCGTTGACAACATAATTTTGTCTCTCGTTGATCAGGACGGGGATATAGTCGATTTTCGCGGTGAAGTTATCACGATACGACTGCATCTGAAAATATGGGATTGTATTTCGGACAAACGTCACCTGTAAAAAGGGAATGTGTACGAAAGAAACATGGTAGTCGGTGTTCAACGTTGAAGCGATTGACATCAAGGAACAAGCGTTTCTTACTTTCACTTGGATTCAAATTATACGATTAAAATAATGTCGGGTGAAATTCTAGCTATCGAACGAGGAGCGGCTTTCGATAACAGAATCGTTGAGTTCGAATATCGTACGCATGCACCGTATGCTTCCACCCGATACGGTAACAACGATGAATAACGTATACCCATCCAACAACAGGATGTTTTCACTTTACTGGCGGAGAGTTTTCTGTACATCGAAGGAACATTGACCCAGGTTAACGCTACCGACACAGCGTTGAACGTAAAATTAATCAACAATGCAATGGCTTTCTTGTTTGAGGAGATCCGTTACGAAGTGTGCGGTGTGGGAGTGGATCGTACGAAAAACGTTGGAATCACGAGCACTGTGAAATTGTTATTCTCGAGCAATGAGCATGAAAGAAAGCATCTAATCCATGCAGGATGGGTGACGACAACCGACGAGTCGTTGACAGTACACGAGAGTACCGGTGATTTTACGTTTTGTCTTCCGTTGAAAATGCTACTCGGTTTCAATGAAGACTATACACGCATCATGCTGAACGTTAAGCAAGAATTGATTCTGTTGCGTACCTCTACCGATCAGAACGCAATGGTGCTAAAAGAGTCGGGTGCAACTGCAAACGGTAATCTCGTAATAAACGAAGTACACTGGAAAATGCCCTATGTGCGCGTGTCAAACAAGTAACGAATACCGCTATTGGAGCACATCGAGGAGGATCATGAACTAGTGATGCCGTTCCGCAGTTGGGAATTGCACGAGTATCCCGTTCTACCGACGACAAATCGACATTCGTGGATTTTGAAGACATCGTCACAGTTGGAAAAACCTCGGTATGTAATATTAATATTTCAGACGGATAGGAAGAACAATATAGCGAAAAACGCGTCGGAATTTGATCACTGCAATTTAACGAATGTCAAGCTTTTTCTGAACGATAAATACTATCCGTACGATAACCTGAACCAGGACATCGATAAAAAACGTTACGCACTGTTCTACGACATGTATACACGTTTCCAAACATCATACTACGACCGTCGCAACAGAACGCCTCTTTTGACACCTAATGAATTTATAACGAAAGCACCGTTGTTTGTCATCGATTGTTCCAGACAAGAAGAACCAATCAAATCGTCTGCCGTTGATGTGCGTTTAGAATTTGAATCCAGTAAAAATTTCCCAGATAAAACCACCGCTTACGCTTTGATTATACACGATAGGATAGTACAGTACACAGCGTTGTCGAATACTGTTCATCGTTTGTCATAAAAAATTGTTCTCCCCTCTACCAGTTTATAAAGATAGGTATTAGCGATCTCTAGCTTGCAACAACCTCAGTCCATTTCAACGATGGAAGGTGACTGTAACAGCAGCAGCAGCAGCCATTTTGAGTATAACGTTTACTTGTCTCTTGCATATCCGATCAACTCGTACTCTAAGTTCGTTACCGTCGGACGGTTTAAAGAACTCAACTATGAACCGGGTGTTTTGTTTACAAACGGGAAAAAGAAACGTATATTACTTGATTTTTCTGAGTGGAATTACTTGATGATCTTTCGTGAACAGTTACTATCCAGTATGTTATTGTACGAAGAAGGTGAAAACCGTGAAAATAAAAAGAGTGTGATGATCAGTCATCACTTTGGGAAAACGTTTGTTCGGATTAACGGTAGTAAGAACGAAACATTTGTTTTCACAGAACCCGAGTGGATACGTTTTGGTTATTTATTAACCGTAATAAAGAAATCTTATTCGCTTGTTTTATGATCAAGATCACTTCAAATCGTACATTAATCAAGTATTAGCCAAGGGGTGTTATGTACCACCATCCTTCTTTTTCCCCTCGTTTTTTCGATTGGAAAGCAGTCGTCACGACCAACAGCTAACATTTGATCGTCTTTACGATGAACTGGTGTTGGAAGGAAAAGTAGAGGGGGAATTTCAAAAAATTAACGTACTCGATGCGGACATGTGTCACTCGGAAAAATGAACTTGAATAGGACGGTTATTGCCGAGTTTGAAGCGTTTCGCGGTGACAAAAATGAATATGTAATCAAAGAGTTCGTTACAGTTGACATAACAACCGAACGTTTTGTTATCGTGTTGTTCGCTCCACCATACGAAAGTGCACGGCTGCAACAGAAATTCCGAAAAATCAATGACTGGTTGGAAACACATTATCACAGGATACGATGGAACGATGGTAATGTACCGTACAAGAATATGGTACGCATCGTTGCAGACATTTTTTCAGATTATCCTGTTGTCTATACAAAAGGGTTTGAGAAGGCAAATTTCTTACGACAGTTGTATCACCATGGTGAGGTGATCGACTTAAACGATATTCAAGCACCTGTGGTTCCTAGATCCTTTGTACCCATCATACAATGTCCTGTTCCTCATCGTCAACCCGTTACCACTCCCCCCTTACACTGTGCATTGCGCAAAGCTTTGTTTTATGCAGAATGGTTGCGGCAACGATATAAAATATAGTCGGTTGTGAACATGTTTTCATCATGGTGTTGGTGTGAATGCTATGTGGCAGAAATGTCCATAAACGTAGAATTAGGTACCGTAGTTTGTGCGTGTGTGCTAACCTTGACTACGTCACTGTCGCGGTAGAAATACTCATAAACGTAGTACTGGTAGTTCGAGACGGGTCACTGGCACGGTAGATATACATGTAAACTCGTCAAGGACCAGTATGGGTGTGAAAATTACTCATTACGGTACAGCAAATGTGAATACGCATCATGTATGAACAACATATTCACCCGATAAAAAAATAAAAAATAAAAAAAATAAAGTAAATAAATAAAAAATATATGTACTGCTTTTATACATTGGCTTAGCATTGCATAGTGTATCTTATCATTATCTACCACTGTATTAGTCAATAGTACAGCGATAGATAACGTGGAGTAGGCCTGCTTTACGAATCTGTAAAGTTGGGGAAACCACGTTAAAAAAAGCGTAGCGGTCTCTCATTCGCCTCAGGCCGCTAAGAAGAGGATGAGAGGTAAAAAATAAAAGTATAAAAAATGTTTATTTATTTTTAATAATAAATAAACTTATATTGTGCTTTTATAGTTTTACACAAAGGACAACAGTAGATATCACTCGTCCACCTCATAGTTGCAAGTAAGAGACGAGAAGTATTATAAGTACAAAAATAATTACGTTAAACGACAACGGCCCCTTGGTGTAGTGGATGCATGCCGGTTTGGAGTACCGGAGGTCCCGGGTTTAAATCCCGGAGGGGCCATAATTTATTTTTTGCGGAAACCAACTGTCTCGCCTCGCAGTCGAACACATACGTCATGTGGGGTACCCACCTTTCGGGTACCTCCATCCGTTGATTTAAACATTTGGTGTGTTAAATTTCGGACACCAAAAATTTTGGGTAACCCCATCCGTTGATTTAAATATTTCGGGTAACAGTACCCGATGGACCATATCACCAAATTTCGGTACCCGATGCCTCCCAAATTTCGCGTAACGGTACCCCCTCCCCAGTCCAGAGTTTAGACATGCAGGACTTGTTTTAGGGTGTACCCCCATCCGTTGATTTAAACATTTCGGGTGTCAAAATTCGGACACCAAAAATTTCGGGTACCCCCATCCGTTGATTTAAACATTTCGGGTAACGGTACCCGATGGACCATATCACCAAATTTCGGTACCCAATGCCCCCCAAATTTCACGTAACGGTACCCGATGACTCGTCGTACTAACATTGCCTCTGTGCGTCCAGGCCCTCGTCAACCACCGAATTCCGGGTACCCCCATCCGCTACTCATTTTTTTCGGTTACCAAATTTTGGACATGCAGAAACCAACGTCCAGGGCCTCTGTGACGTCATGAAACAGGTTTTAGCCATGCAGCGCTCGGACGCCAGCGACTAGGGCCTCTGTGTGACGTCGTGAACTGGAACCCGGAAGTGTTTCACACACACACACACACACACACACACACACACACACACACACACACACACACACACACACACACACACACACACACACACACACACACACACACACACAGTGACGTCACGTGGACAGCTCGGACACCAGCTGCCAGGGCCTCTATGACGTCATGAACTGGAACCCGGAAGTGTTTTCAACTGGAACCCGGAAGTGTTTTCTAACATACACTTTCCCTCTACTTATATTGTTCAAAATTTGATAAACAAAAATGAAAGCAATGTACAGATAATGAAAGTAAAATAAAGAATTTAAGAGAGCATGTAACATGAAAAATAAATCGTCATCCGTACTACATACAGCACTTCTACACTATGTGACATTATGAAGCAAACAACTGAAATAAGAAGAGGAACCTCATTCTACTGGAACACATGCCCGAAGGCTATGCCCGACTGTGGAGCATCCAAGGTCGATACCCCAGCAGTATGGAGATACCACCGTACGAGTCTTCTGAATGCTGAGTGGACCAGGAGGACCGGACGACGGACTCCAGGAGGAGCAGACGACAACGGAGGATCGACACGCACACAGGACTCAGGATCATGACGAGGAATCACTGAGTATCACCGCACAAGCAATAAGGTGACATGAAACCATTTTTACTCGTCAACCAACAAGTCATAAAAGATATTAAAAAGAAAAGAGTAAAGAGACAATGACACACTTTAATTGTGTAAATAATAATTGTAAAATCTAATTGGTTAAATTGTAGTAATTTATAATAATATTTAACATTTACGAAATTATTATTATTATTTTTGAAATTATAACGTAGCATAAATGTTTATGTAATTCTAAATTTGATTGATATTTCATGAATACGATATTCATATGTAGGCACACAAAGCAAAGTAGTAATAATAAAAAAAAATTCAATTTAAAAGAAATACAATCTGAGCAAATCGAGAGCACATTATAAGTTATATTATAAAAATTTCTATTTATACATGTCAATTTATATCTTGTGTATTATATTTATGAATATTTGTGTAATGTTATTTGTATAGTGACAATAATTGTGTGTATGCTGAGCACACATAAAAGGAAAATATTATGCGAATAATAATGATGAAATTTTAATTAGTAATTTTTGAAATTTTTTTCAAATTTAGTAAAATTGAAAAATTAGTAAAAAATTAATAATTTAATACATTTTTGAATTATTTTACAAACTTAAATACGATATAAGAAGTTTTATTATTATTTTGAAAACACGCCATACACCTTTTCTCGTTATACAATAATTTGGTGCCCAAGAACGTGGTGGGCGACCATACCATTTAAATATATATGTGTGTATGTGTTACTGTTATAGTGCAAAGTAAGGTAAACCTTAAGATTTACCGTTTTATGACGGTAAATGTCAGAAGATCCTTTTAAAATGTTTGCATTTCGGACTTTACCAACAGTTAGTGGTAAATGTCAAGATTTACCGCTGCATTGTGGTAAAAGCGTAATATTTTTAATTTTAAAGAAATTTATAGTTAATAATTTAAAAAAAAAATCATTTCCATAAAAATGCATGAAGAAAAGGGACCAAAAATAACGCATTACACTACTGCTTGTTTCTGATATAATTTTTATTTAGCGATGTACAATGAATTGTTGTAAAACTGCTAAAGAAAACCTACAGCCAATAATATAAAAATTAATACAGTTAACTAAGTTTACTTTAAAAAAAAAACATTTAAAACCATTTTAATCATTTTGTAAAAAAAAAACCTTTAAAAACTTTTTAACCATTTTGTGAGAATGTAATCTTACTGACGAAAACAAATGCGAGTACTTTTTACTGGCTTTTTGGTCCAATAATTAATTGATACAAATAAATGAAAAATTAATAAAGTAAAGAAAGGATCACATAACTTTAAATAAGTAGCAATTGACTCTACAGTAACGTTTTTATATTTGCGATTTAGTTCCACTATCTTCGCGTTCTTCCTCCGTGACCAATAGCAATATGACTCTCGTGTGTTACATTAAATAGTTCATCAAAAGAAACTTAGTAAAGGATCTCTTCTCGTCCCACAGAAACAGGTGCTATGAGTTTATCTTCACCACTATGTTAAGAATATCATAACGTTTCAAACACCTGTAGTGTACAGATTGTTTATAAGTCACAGTCTTTGCCGTTTTTACTTCAGCTAACAAAGTACTGTAATATATTTTCCTTTGAATAAATAAAAGTTGTTGTCCTTTTTATTACGCACCGATTCCCCTAAAAGTTCATAAAATCTTTTACTCATTACGTCACTCATTTTTCTGTACCGAAAACCGAACAAATACCAAATATAATATTAATAAACGAAAGATACAAAGACATAAGTACCTGCACAAGGACAGATAGAAACTGAGTCTTTGCGATATAAAACGCATTGACAATGAATGTGACTAACAAACATGTTGGAATATGTCTGAACAGGTCGGCAAGCCAACGAAAATCTCCGAGTGCAGCTTTTACCACAACGCAGCAGTAAATCTTGACATTTACCATTAACTGTTGGTAAAAGTCCGAAATGCAAACATTTTAAAAGGATCTTCGGACATTTACCATCATAAAACGGTAAATCTTAGGATATACCGGTAAATCTTAAGATTTACCTTACTTCGCACTTTTAGAGTAACATATACACTATATAGCCTACGTACTATATATATTGCGACGATACAAATAAATATTTTCGCATAGGATAGTTATGTGTGTATAAATTATGCACAAGTCTATATTGGAGGTGTAGAAAAATTATTTATTTATACCACAAGTGAATAATTGTTTATACGATATATTTAAATTACACAAAATGTCATGTATAGTATTTTATTTGTTATAAAAGAGTTTATGTAGTTCAATTTGGATAAGTTTTACTTGACACGTAGAATTCCTTTACACTCGGCGTGACGTCACTTGCTCCGCCGCTGCTACGTTCTCTCTGTACTGATCGCCGCTCTGCTCGCTCCCTCTCTCTCTCGCTGCGCTGGGGTTCGCAGAACAACTGATAACACTAATTGCTTGCAGATTTCACACACAAATTGTCACTTTCCGAATCGTTAGTTTTATCGCTCGCAATTGGTTATTATTAATTATTGATTGTAATTGATTTTTGATACTTAGGGTGATAAAGACTGATATTCTTAAAAAGCGGTGTATATTACTTACACCTTCCGGTTATTCTTGAAGTGTTCCGCGTTACTAAGGATTTACCAAGGTAGATAAATCTCTCTGTGACGATTTTATTAATAAAAATAAATTAATTAATTAAGTTGATAATGTATAGGTTGATAAATTTTAAGTGTTTAATAAAATCTCACATTTTTTACCTAAAGCTTATTGTAATCATTAAATAATAATAATATTTAAATGAAAGTCTAATAATATATTAAAAGGAATACGAGTGTACAGAAAGGGTAAAGCTTGTTAATTAATCCTGCAGAAACAGGCGCTAACCAGAATCAACTTGTTTTCCGACCCCTTAACTAACTAAAAATAATTGTAAATTGATAATTTTTTAAATAATTTAACTAGATCACTATAATGTACTTTGATAGCAATTGTAACTAAGAATCTCTCTACTTAATTATTTAATCTAATTTTAGTCCTTTAAATAAAAAAGAAACTTGGAACTATTTTTATGTTGAGTTGAACCGTCGCGAGATTACTACTCTCACCCCTAACTATTTTCGCCCACTTGCTATGGAGCGGTCAAACAGTAAGCTGTGTACTGCCGATATGTGCAACGTTAAAAATAGTTTATTACAAAATGTAATTAATCCGTCAGTTAAGACACTGACGCATTCTTTTTACTATTAAACAATGTGTTGCGTTAATGTAGTTGAACCGCGACTCATATAAATATGGTGTAAACGAGTGAGAATGAATAACTAAAATTTAGCGCCGGTGACATCTCTTCAAAAATCTTAAAATATAATACTTATGTAATTAAAACTGTGGTAATCCCATGAAGTGAAGTGCTACAATCAAACTATCATGTGAAGTGGATACAGGTGAATGAAACTTTGTGTTAATCATTCAGATCAACGAGCTATTACTATCAGTTAGCCAAGAGCTGAGAACCAGGAGACACCATGATCTAAAAGACTTCAGGACTACACCATTCCCGGATACGAAGATAATGAGAGATACCTGACCTACTTCAAACATGCTGCAACCGAGGACCTACGACTGGAATAACGCAGAGCTGGAAGACATCCAAAAAGGTGACACGCAGGCAAGCCTTCCGTGCTTATGAAATACTAAATATTATATTCAACAAAAGACAATTAATTTAACCACATTAAGACGTTTTAAGTAATTGTATAACAGTAATTGTATACTCATAACTTGTATACTTATCCCTAGTAAAAGAGTTATAGCTCTAAACTGTAAAGTTTAAAAGATTAATAAAGACCATTCTTCAAATGGCAAAATTTTGAAAGCTTTATATGGCGAGGTAACCATTCTTAACGTATTAGAGGAAATCCCGGATCCGGAGAATTAATTAAATTCATGTACATCTTATTTTAAGGGGCCTTGTAAAGAATAAAATATAATCATCATGTAAACTGTAAGCTATTGAAGCATATGTGTCGAGAATTTTAAGTAGAGAAAATAATACAATATGTAATAAAGAGATGTCATCAGGAGTACATACTATACTGAGTGCATAAATCAACAGTCTCCCCTTCCCTGAATCCTTGTATATTTATTGTTTGTTGTTCTGATTAATTTTCAGCTCGTCACAAGTAAGGCAGCCTGAATAATTGGCAGAACCAATTATTGCGGGTTCCCTAAGTTATAACACAGGAGAAGATGTTATAAATTGCGCCACTCTGCTAATTTTGCTATTTTGCTATTTTCTGCTTAATTGCTGTTGTTTTATAATTAATTGTGTACAGAGTGTCACAAATAAATTGCGCCACTCTGCTAATTTGCTTAAATTTTGCGACTCCTTTGTAAAAAATTTTGTGACTTGTGTTATTTAAGAAGTAATTGTGTCCCGATAAACCCACACACCTAAGCTGTTGATTTATTCACTCATGTACTTTAAAATGTGTCTAAAATATTAAATAAAAATAAAACGATAATAATTATTATAATAATTATAATAAATAAGTAATTTAAATATTATTTAGATATAGGAATGAACATAATGTTAACTAAAAACGCCCCAAGAATACGATATAACAGCAGGTACGTGCTTGTCAAAAAGTTCATTCATCAACATGTCGTTTTGTAAACAAAATCAGACCTGTAAATAAATTTCCTGTTCTCGCCTGTACTGAACTGTCCTTGTCACCCTCCCGCAAAGTTGAGTTAGACAATGCATTCACCCTCTAGTTGAGTCCCCCTTTGTAAGCAAAACCATGCCATTGTGTAAAACTAGTCTGACCTACTTTCCAGCATAACAGCTGATCGTTTAAATAGAAACGAATGCAAATGTTTAATAATAACTGTTAATAAATGTTTACCATGTACTAAAGTGTAGGAAATAATTGTGTATAGTATAGTAGAGCAAATAATATTATGACTTAAATTTCAAATGAATAAATGACTTAGTTAACCCTCCCTTGTTAGATAAAGTGTTAAACCCCATGTCCCAAAACAGTAACCTTGTAAACTGAGCCAAATAAAAAAAAAAGTAAATAAAGTGTCATAAATAAATATGGTAAGTCGATAGGAAATAATTCGAGGTAAGTTTTTTAAACCCCCAAAGTAATCATAAGTGAATAATAATTGCTTGAATAATAATTGCTGAATAAATCTTAAGTTAAACAAATTTGTGGAATGTGTAGTAGTAAATAAGAGCAAAGTAAATAATAATAAAAGTATAGTTGCATATCGTGAACACCCCAGTTGTGGCAAGTAAGAGAACCATAAAGCGTGTTCAGTATTGTAGTTAGCAGCCACGCACTCTCCCTATTGTGATAAACCGTTGCCTCCCTAAACAATGAATACCACCGCGCGTGAAATACAATGAGTTGTGTAAAGTGTCTCCCTTTCCGCATAGTTTGTTTGGTTATTGTTAAAGAGATAATAAGAATTACCCTCGTGAGATTCCGCTTCTCTCAAGTAACTATAATCTAGAGTGGAGTATGGGATCCTCTTTAGATTATTTTAGAAGTAAGTCTATGGTATATAATCAAGAAAGAATTATATACATGTAAAGTAACAAGTCACAACGGCGCCGACTGAAAAGGATAATGATGAGGCAGAAAGGTGCCAAGAGATCATTAATGAATGCTGAAAGCTAACTTGTAGAGTTAGAGTAAGCTGATGTCAGTCGGGCCACGATATTGTGAGTTACTGAAATTAGGGAAATTAGTATTATAAGTTAGTACTGTAAGAAGTGAGATAAAGGGAATTTCACGGAGGAGAACTTTTAAATGAGAACAAGATCATTTAAAGAGAGATAGAAAAACAAACCTTGCACTAATAATAAATAATAATAATAATAGAGAAATTTCACACGGTACTCCCCAAGCATACTCCCGGTACATTGCTAACCAACTTGTCAGGAGTCTGTGTTTGTTAAGAGGCGGAGTATGTGACGATTTTATTAATAAAAATAAATAAATTAATTAAGTTGATAATGTATAGGTTGATAAATTTTAAGTGTTTAATAAAATCTCACATTTTTTACCTAAAGCTTATTGTAATCATTAAATAATAATAATATTTAAATGAAAGTCTAATAATATATTAAAAGGAATACGAGTGTACAGAAAGGGTAAAGCTTGTTAATTAATCCTGCAGAAACAGGCGCTAACCAGAATCAACTTGTTTTCCGACCCCTTAACTAACTAAAAATAATTGTAAATTGATAATTTTTTAAATAATTTAACTAGATCACTATAATGTACTTTGATAGCAATTGTAACTAAGAATCTCTCTACTTAATTATTTAATCTAATTTTAGTCCTTTAAATAAAAAAGAAACTTGGAACTATTTTTATGTTGAGTTGAACCGTCGCGAGATTACTACTCTCACCCCTAACTATTTTCGCCCACTTGCTATGGAGCGGTCAAACAGTAAGCTGTGTACTGCCGATATGTGCAACGTTAAAAATAGTTTATTACAAAATGTAATTAATCCGTCAGTTAAGACACTGACGCATTCTTTTTACTATTAAACAATGTGTTGCGTTAATGTAGTTGAACCGCGACTCATATAAATATGGTGTAAACGAGTGAGAATGAATAACTAAAATTTAGCGCCGGTGACATCTCTTCAAAAATCTTAAAATATAATACTTATGTAATTAAAACTGTGGTAATCCCATGAAGTGAAGTGCTACAATCAAACTATCATGTGAAGTGGATACAGGTGAATGAAACTTTGTGTTAATCATTCAGATCAACGAGCTATTACTATCAGTTAGCCAAGAGCTGAGAACCAGGAGACACCATGATCTAAAAGACTTCAGGACTACACCATTCCCGGATACGAAGATAATGAGAGATACCTGACCTACTTCAAACATGCTGCAACCGAGGACCTACGACTGGAATAACGTAGAGCTGGAAGACATCCAAAAAGGTGACACGGAGGCAAGCCTTCCGTGCTTATGAAATACTAAATATTATATTCAACAAAAGACAATTAATTTAACCACATTAAGACGTTTTAAGTAATTGTATAACAGTAATTGTATACTCATAACTTGTATACTTATCCCTAGTAAAAGAGTTATAGCTCTAAACTGTAAAGTTTAAAAGATTAATAAAGACCATTCTTCAAATGGCAAAATTTTGAAAGCTTTATATGGCGAGGTAACCATTCTTAACGTATTAGAGGAAATCCCGGATCCGGAGAATTAATTAAATTCATGTACATCTTATTTTAAGGGGCCTTGTAAAGAATAAAATATAATCATCATGTAAACTGTAAGCTATTGAAGCATATGTGTCGAGAATTTTAAGTAGAGAAAATAATACAATATGTAATAAAGAGATGTCATCAGGAGTACATACTATACTGAGTGCATAAATCAACAGTCTCCCCTTCCCTGAATCCTTGTATATTTATTGTTTGTTGTTCTGATTAATTTTCAGCTCGTCACAAGTAAGGCAGCCTGAATAATTGGCAGAACCAATTATTGCGGGTTCCCTAAGTTATAACACAGGAGAAGATGTTATAAATTGCGCCACTCTGCTAATTTTGCTATTTTGCTATTTTCTGCTTAATTGCTGTTGTTTTATAATTAATTGTGTACAGAGTGTCACAAATAAATTGCGCCACTCTGCTAATTTGCTTAAATTTTGCGACTCCTTTGTAAAAAATTTTGTGACTTGTGTTATTTAAGAAGTAATTGTGTCCCGATAAACCCACACACCTAAGCTGTTGATTTATTCACTCATGTACTTTAAAAAGTGTCTAAAATATTAAATAAAAATAAAACGATAATAATTATTATAATAATTATAATAAATAAATAATTTAAATATTATTTAGATATAGGAATGAACATAATGTTAACTAAAAACGCCCCAAGAATACGATATAACAGCAGGTACGTGCTTGTCAAAAAGTTCATTCATCAACATGTCGTTTTGTAAACAAAATCAGACCTGTAAATAAATTTCCTGTTCTCGCCTGTACTGAACTGTCCTTGTCACCCTCCCGCAAAGTTGAGTTAGACAATGCATTCACCCTCTAGTTGAGTCCCCCTTTGTAAGCAAAACAATGCCATTGTGTAAAACTAATCTGACCTACTTTCCAGCATAACAGCTGATCGTTTAAATAGAAACGAATGCAAATGTTTAATAATAACTGTTAATAAATGTTTACCATGTACTAAAGTGTAGGAAATAATTGTGTATAGTATAGTAGAGCAAATAATATTATGACTTAAATTTCAAATGAATAAATGACATAGTTAACCCTCCCTTGTTAGATAAAGTGTTAAACCCCATGTCCCAAAACAGTAACCTTGTAAACTGAGCCAAATAAAAAAAAAAGTAAATAAAGTGTCATAAATAAATATGGTAAGTCGATAGGAAATAATTCGAGGTAAGTTTTTTAAACCCCCAAAGTAATCATAAGTGAATAATAATTGCTTGAATAATAATTGCTGAATAAATCTTAAGTTAAACAAATTTGTGGAATGTGTAGTAGTAAATAAGAGCAAAGTAAATAATAATAAAAGTATAGTTGCATATCGTGAACACCCCAGTTGTGGCAAGTAAGAGAACCATAAAGCGTGTTCAGTATTGTAGTTAGCAGCCACGCACTCTCCCTATTGTGATAAACCGTTGCCTCCCTAAACAATGAATACCACCGCGCGTGAAATACAATGAGTTGTGTAAAGTGTCTCCCTTTCCGCATAGTTTGTTTGGTTATTGTTAAAGAGATAATAAGAATTACCCTCGTGAGATTCCGCTTCTCTCAAGTAACTATAATCTAGAGTGGAGTATGGGATCCTCTTTAGATTATTTTAGAAGTAAGTCTATGGTATATAATCAAGAAAGAATTATATACATGTAAAGTAACAAGTCACAACGGCGCCGACTGAAAAGGATAATGATGAGGCAGAAAGGTGCCAAGAGATCATTAATGAATGCTGAAAGCTAACTTGTAGAGTTAGAGTAAGCTGATGTCAGTCGGGCCACGATATTGTGAGTTACTGAAATTAGGGAAATTAGTATTATAAGTTAGTACTGTAAGAAGTGAGATAAAGGGAATTTCACGGAGGAGAACTTTTAAATGAGAACAAGATCATTTAAAGAGAGATAGAAAAACAAACCTTGCACTAATAATAAATAATAATAATAATAGAGAAATTTCACACGGTACTCCCCAAGCATACTCCCGGTACATTGCTAACCAACTTGTCAGGAGTCTGTGTTTGTTAAGAGGCGGAGTATGTGACGATTTTATTAATAAAAATAAATAAATTAATTAAGTTGATAATGTATAGGTTGATAAATTTTAAGTGTTTAATAAAATCTCACATTTTTTACCTAAAGCTTATTGTAATCATTAAATAATAATAATATTTAAATGAAAGTCTAATAATATATTAAAAGGAATACGAGTGTACAGAAAGGGTAAAGCTTGTTAATTAATCCTGCAGAAACAGGCGCTAACCAGAATCAACTTGTTTTCCGACCCCTTAACTAACTAAAAATAATTGTAAATTGATAATTTTTTAAATAATTTAACTAGATCACTATAATGTACTTTGATAGCAATTGTAACTAAGAATCTCTCTACTTAATTATTTAATCTAATTTTAGTCCTTTAAATAAAAAAGAAACTTGGAACTATTTTTATGTTGAGTTGAACCGTCGCGAGATTACTACTCTCACCCCTAACTATTTTCGCCCACTTGCTATGGAGCGGTCAAACAGTAAGCTGTGTACTGCCGATATGTGCAACGTTAAAAATAGTTTATTACAAAATGTAATTAATCCGTCAGTTAAGACACTGACGCATTCTTTTTACTATTAAACAATGTGTTGCGTTAATGTAGTTGAACCGCGACTCATATAAATATGGTGTAAACGAGTGAGAATGAATAACTAAAATTTAGCGCCGGTGACATCTCTTCAAAAATCTTAAAATATAATACTTATGTAATTAAAACTGTGGTAATCCCATGAAGTGAAGTGCTACAATCAAACTATCATGTGAAGTGGATACAGGTGAATGAAACTTTGTGTTAATCATTCAGATCAACGAGCTATTACTATCAGTTAGCCAAGAGCTGAGAACCAGGAGACACCATGATCTAAAAGACTTCAGGACTACACCATTCCCGGATACGAAGATAATGAGAGATACCTGACCTACTTCAAACATGCTGCAACCGAGGACCTACGACTGGAATAACGCAGAGCTGGAAGACATCCAAAAAGGTGACACGCAGGCAAGCCTTCCGTGCTTATGAAATACTAAATATTATATTCAACAAAAGACAATTAATTTAACCACATTAAGACGTTTTAAGTAATTGTATAACAGTAATTGTATACTCATAACTTGTATACTTATCCCTAGTAAAAGAGTTATAGCTCTAAACTGTAAAGTTTAAAAGATTAATAAAGACCATTCTTCAAATGGCAAAATTTTGAAAGCTTTATATGGCGAGGTAACCATTCTTAACGTATTAGAGGAAATCCCGGATCCGGAGAATTAATTAAATTCATGTACATCTTATTTTAAGGGGCCTTGTAAAGAATAAAATATAATCATCATGTAAACTGTAAGCTATTGAAGCATATGTGTCGAGAATTTTAAGTAGAGAAAATAATACAATATGTAATAAAGAGATGTCATCAGGAGTACATACTATACTGAGTGCATAAATCAACAGTCTCCCCTTCCCTGAATCCTTGTATATTTATTGTTTGTTGTTCTGATTAATTTTCAGCTCGTCACAAGTAAGGCAGCCTGAATAATTGGCAGAACCAATTATTGCGGGTTCCCTAAGTTATAACACAGGAGAAGATGTTATAAATTGCGCCACTCTGCTAATTTTGCTATTTTGCTATTTTCTGCTTAATTGCTGTTGTTTTATAATTAATTGTGTACAGAGTGTCACAAATAAATTGCGCCACTCTGCTAATTTGCTTAAATTTTGCGACTCCTTTGTAAAAAATTTTGTGACTTGTGTTATTTAAGAAGTAATTGTGTCCCGATAAACCCACACACCTAAGCTGTTGATTTATTCACTCATGTACTTTAAAATGTGTCTAAAATATTAAATAAAAATAAAACGATAATAATTATTATAATAATTATAATAAATAAGTAATTTAAATATTATTTAGATATAGGAATGAACATAATGTTAACTAAAAACGCCCCAAGAATACGATATAACAGCAGGTACGTGCTTGTCAAAAAGTTCATTCATCAACATGTCGTTTTGTAAACAAAATCAGACCTGTAAATAAATTTCCTGTTCTCGCCTGTACTGAACTGTCCTTGTCACCCTCCCGCAAAGTTGAGTTAGACAATGCATTCACCCTCTAGTTGAGTCCCCCTTTGTAAGCAAAACCATGCCATTGTGTAAAACTAGTCTGACCTACTTTCCAGCATAACAGCTGATCGTTTAAATAGAAACGAATGCAAATGTTTAATAATAACTGTTAATAAATGTTTACCATGCACTAAAGTGTAGGAAATAATTGTGTATAGTATAGTAGAGCAAATAATATTATGACTTAAATTTCAAATGAATAAATGACTTAGTTAACCCTCCCTTGTTAGATAAAGTGTTAAACCCCATGTCCCAAAACAGTAACCTTGTAAACTGAGCCAAATAAAAAAAAAAGTAAATAAAGTGTCATAAATAAATATGGTAAGTCGATAGGAAATAATTCGAGGTAAGTTTTTTAAACCCCCAAAGTAATCATAAGTGAATAATAATTGCTTGAATAATAATTGCTGAATAAATCTTAAGTTAAACAAATTTGTGGAATGTGTAGTAGTAAATAAGAGCAAAGTAAATAATAATGAAAGTATAGTTGCATATCGTGAACACCCCAGTTGTGGCAAGTAAGAGAACCATAAAGCGTGTTCAGTATTGTAGTTAGCAGCCACGCACTCTCCCTATTGTGATAAACCGTTGCCTCCCTAAACAATGAATACCACCGCGCGTGAAATACAATGAGTTGTGTAAAGTGTCTCCCTTTCCGCATAGTTTGTTTGGTTATTGTTAAAGAGATAATAAGAATTACCCTCGTGAGATTCCGCTTCTCTCAAGTAACTATAATCTAGAGTGGAGTATGGGATCCTCTTTAGATTATTTTAGAAGTAAGTCTATGGTATAAAATCAAGAAAGAATTATATACATGTAAAGTAACAAGTCACAACGGCGCCGACTGAAAAGGATAATGATGAGGCAGAAAGGTGCCAAGAGATCATTAATGAATGCTGAAAGCTAACTTGTAGAGTTAGAGTAAGCTGATGTCAGTCGGGCCACGATATTGTGAGTTACTGAAATTAGGGAAATTAGTATTATAAGTTAGTACTGTAAGAAGTGAGATAAAGGGAATTTCACGGAGGAGAACTTTTAAATGAGAACAAGATCATTTAAAGAGAGATAGAAAAACAAACCTTGCACTAATAATAAATAATAATAATAATAGAGAAATTTCACACGGTACTCCCCAAGCATACTCCCGGTACATTGCTAACCAACTTGTCAGGAGTCTGTGTTTGTTAAGAGGCGGAGTATGTGACGATTTTATTAATAAAAATAAATAAATTAATTAAGTTGATAATGTATAGGTTGATAAATTTTAAGTGTTTAATAAAATCTCACATTTTTTACCTAAAGCTTATTGTAATCATTAAATAATAATAATATTTAAATGAAAGTCTAATAATATATTAAAAGGAATACGAGTGTACAGAAAGGGTAAAGCTTGTTAATTAATCCTGCAGAAACAGGCGCTAACCAGAATCAACTTGTTTTCCGACCCCTTAACTAACTAAAAATAATTGTAAATTGATAATTTTTTAAATAATTTAACTAGATCACTATAATGTACTTTGATAGCAATTGTAACTAAGAATCTCTCTACTTAATTATTTAATCTAATTTTAGTCCTTTAAATAAAAAAGAAACTTGGAACTATTTTTATGTTGAGTTGAACCGTCGCGAGATTACTACTCTCACCCCTAACTATTTTCGCCCACTTGCTATGGAGCGGTCAAACAGTAAGCTGTGTACTGCCGATATGTGCAACGTTAAAAATAGTTTATTACAAAATGTAATTAATCCGTCAGTTAAGACACTGACGCATTCTTTTTACTATTAAACAATGTGTTGCGTTAATGTAGTTGAACCGCGACTCATATAAATATGGTGTAAACGAGTGAGAATGAATAACTAAAATTTAGCGCCGGTGACATCTCTTCAAAAATCTTAAAATATAATACTTATGTAATTAAAACTGTGGTAATCCCATGAAGTGAAGTGCTACAATCAAACTATCATGTGAAGTGGATACAGGTGAATGAAACTTTGTGTTAATCATTCAGATCAACGAGCTATTACTATCAGTTAGCCAAGAGCTGAGAACCAGGAGACACCATGATCTAAAAGACTTCAGGACTACACCATTCCCGGATACGAAGATAATGAGAGATACCTGACCTACTTCAAACATGCTGCAACCGAGGACCTACGACTGGAATAACGCAGAGCTGGAAGACATCCAAAAAGGTGACACGCAGGCAAGCCTTCCGTGCTTATGAAATACTAAATATTATATTCAACAAAAGACAATTAATTTAACCACATTAAGACGTTTTAAGTAATTGTATAACAGTAATTGTATACTCATAACTTGTATACTTATCCCTAGTAAAAGAGTTATAGCTCTAAACTGTAAAGTTTAAAAGATTAATAAAGACCATTCTTCAAATGGCAAAATTTTGAAAGCTTTATATGGCGAGGTAACCATTCTTAACGTATTAGAGGAAATCCCGGATCCGGAGAATTAATTAAATTCATGTACATCTTATTTTAAGGGGCCTTGTAAAGAATAAAATATAATCATCATGTAAACTGTAAGCTATTGAAGCATATGTGTCGAGAATTTTAAGTAGAGAAAATAATACAATATGTAATAAAGAGATGTCATCAGGAGTACATACTATACTGAGTGCATAAATCAACAGTCTCCCCTTCCCTGAATCCTTGTATATTTATTGTTTGTTGTTCTGATTAATTTTCAGCTCGTCACAAGTAAGGCAGCCTGAATAATTGGCAGAACCAATTATTGCGGGTTCCCTAAGTTATAACACAGGAGAAGATGTTATAAATTGCGCCACTCTGCTAATTTTGCTATTTTGCTATTTTCTGCTTAATTGCTGTTGTTTTATAATTAATTGTGTACAGAGTGTCACAAATAAATTGCGCCACTCTGCTAATTTGCTTAAATTTTGCGACTCCTTTGTAAAAAATTTTGTGACTTGTGTTATTTAAGAAGTAATTGTGTCCCGATAAACCCACACACCTAAGCTGTTGATTTATTCACTCATGTACTTTAAAAAGTGTCTAAAATATTAAATAAAAATAAAACGATAATAATTATTATAATAATTATAATAAATAAATAATTTAAATATTATTTAGATATAGGAATGAACATAATGTTAACTAAAAACGCCCCAAGAATACGATATAACAGCAGGTACGTGCTTGTCAAAAAGTTCATTCATCAACATGTCGTTTTGTAAACAAAATCAGACCTGTAGATAAATTTCCTGTTCTCGCCTGTACTGAACTGTCCTTGTCACCCTCCCGCAAAGTTGAGTTAGACAATGCATTCACCCTCTAGTTGAGTCCCCCTTTGTAAGCAAAACAATGCCATTGTGTAAAACTAATCTGACCTACTTTCCAGCATAACAGCTGATCGTTTAAATAGAAACGAATGCAAATGTTTAATAATAACTGTTAATAAATGTTTACCATGTACTAAAGTGTAGGAAATAATTGTGTATAGTATAGTAGAGCAAATAATATTATGACTTAAATTTCAAATGAATAAATGACTTAGTTAACCCTCCCTTGTTAGATAAAGTGTTAAACCCCATGTCCCAAAACAGTAACCTTGTAAACTGAGCCAAATAAAAAAAAAAGTAAATAAAGTGTCATAAATAAATATGGTAAGTCGATAGGAAATAATTCGAGGTAAGTTTTTTAAACCCCCAAAGTAATCATAAGTGAATAATAATTGCTTGAATAATAATTGCTGAATAAATCTTAAGTTAAACAAATTTGTGGAATGTGTAGTAGTAAATAAGAGCAAAGTAAATAATAATAAAAGTATAGTTGCATATCGTGAACACCCCAGTTGTGGCAAGTAAGAGAACCATAAAGCGTGTTCAGTATTGTAGTTAGCAGCCACGCACTCTCCCTATTGTGATAAACCGTTGCCTCCCTAAACAATGAATACCACCGCGCGTGAAATACAATGAGTTGTGTAAAGTGTCTCCCTTTCCGCATAGTTTGTTTGGTTATTGTTAAAGAGATAATAAGAATTACCCTCGTGAGATTCCGCTTCTCTCAAGTAACTATAATCTAGAGTGGAGTATGGGATCCTCTTTAGATTATTTTAGAAGTAAGTCTATGGTATATAATCAAGAAAGAATTATATACATGTAAAGTAACAAGTCACAACGGCGCCGACTGAAAAGGATAATGATGAGGCAGAAAGGTGCCAAGAGATCATTAATGAATGCTGAAAGCTAACTTGTAGAGTTAGAGTAAGCTGATGTCAGTCGGGCCACGATATTGTGAGTTACTGAAATTAGGGAAATTAGTATTATAAGTTAGTACTGTAAGAAGTGAGATAAAGGGAATTTCACGGAGGAGAACTTTTAAATGAGAACAAGATCATTTAAAGAGAGATAGAAAAACAAACCTTGCACTAATAATAAATAATAATAATAATAGAGAAATTTCACACGGTACTCCCCAAGCATACTCCCGGTACATTGCTAACCAACTTGTCAGGAGTCTGTGTTTGTTAAGAGGCGGAGTATGTGACGATTTTATTAATAAAAATAAATAAATTAATTAAGTTGATAATGTATAGGTTGATAAATTTTAAGTGTTTAATAAAATCTCACATTTTTTACCTAAAGCTTATTGTAATCATTAAATAATAATAATATTTAAATGAAAGTCTAATAATATATTAAAAGGAATACGAGTGTACAGAAAGGGTAAAGCTTGTTAATTAATCCTGCAGAAACAGGCGCTAACCAGAATCAACTTGTTTTCCGACCCCTTAACTAACTAAAAATAATTGTAAATTGATAATTTTTTAAATAATTTAACTAGATCACTATAATGTACTTTGATAGCAATTGTAACTAAGAATCTCTCTACTTAATTATTTAATCTAATTTTAGTCCTTTAAATAAAAAAGAAACTTGGAACTATTTTTATGTTGAGTTGAACCGTCGCGAGATTACTACTCTCACCCCTAACTATTTTCGCCCACTTGCTATGGAGCGGTCAAACAGTAAGCTGTGTACTGCCGATATGAGCAACGTTAAAAATAGTTTATTACAAAATGTAATTAATCCGTCAGTTAAGACACTGACGCATTCTTTTTACTATTAAACAATGTGTTGCGTTAATGTAGTTGAACCGCGACTCATATAAATATGGTGTAAACGAGTGAGAATGAATAACTAAAATTTAGCGCCGGTGACATCTCTTCAAAAATCTTAAAATATAATACTTATGTAATTAAAACTGTGGTAATCCCATGAAGTGAAGTGCTACAATCAAACTATCATGTGAAGTGGATACAGGTGAATGAAACTTTGTGTTAATCATTCAGATCAACGAGCTATTACTATCAGTTAGCCAAGAGCTGAGAACCAGGAGACACCATGATCTAAAAGACTTCAGGACTACACCATTCCCGGATACGAAGATAATGAGAGATACCTGACCTACTTCAAACATGCTGCAACCGAGGACCTACGACTGGAATAACGCAGAGCTGGAAGACATCCAAAAAGGTGACACGCAGGCAAGCCTTCCGTGCTTATGAAATACTAAATATTATATTCAACAAAAGACAATTAATTTAACCACATTAAGACGTTTTAAGTAATTGTATAACAGTAATTGTATACTCATAACTTGTATACTTATCCCTAGTAAAAGAGTTATAGCTCTAAACTGTAAAGCCTTATTGTTTAAAAGATTAATAAAGACCATTCTTCAAATGGCAAAATTTTGAAAGCTTTATATGGCGAGGTAACCATTCTTAACGTATTAGAGGAAATCCCGGATCCGGAGAATTAATTAAATTCATGTACATCTTATTTTAAGGGGCCTTGTAAAGAATAAAATATAATCATCATGTAAACTGTAAGCTATTGAAGCATATGTGTCGAGAATTTTAAGTAGAGAAAATAATACAATATGTAATAAAGAGATGTCATCAGGAGTACATACTATACTGAGTGCATAAATCAACAGTCTCCCCTTCCCTGAATCCTTGTATATTTATTGTTTGTTGTTCTGATTAATTTTCAGCTCGTCACAAGTAAGGCAGCCTGAATAATTGGCAGAACCAATTATTGCGGGTTCCCTAAGTTATAACACAGGAGAAGATGTTATAAATTGCGCCACTCTGCTAATTTTGCTATTTTGCTATTTTCTGCTTAATTGCTGTTGTTTTATAATTAATTGTGTACAGAGTGTCACAAATAAATTGCGCCACTCTGCTAATTTGCTTAAATTTTGCGACTCCTTTGTAAAAAATTTTGTGACTTGTGTTATTTAAGAAGTAATTGTGTCCCGATAAACCCACACACCTAAGCTGTTGATTTATTCACTCATGTACTTTAAAAAGTGTCTAAAATATTAAATAAAAATAAAACGATAATAATTATTATAATAATTATAATAAATAAATAATTTAAATATTATTTAGATATAGGAATGAACATAATGTTAACTAAAAACGCCCCAAGAATACGATATAACAGCAGGTACGTGCTTGTCAAAAAGTTCATTCATCAACATGTCGTTTTGTAAACAAAATCAGACCTGTAGATAAATTTCCTGTTCTCGCCTGTACTGAACTGTCCTTGTCACCCTCCCGCAAAGTTGAGTTAGACAATGCATTCACCCTCTAGTTGAGTCCCCCTTTGTAAGCAAAACAATGCCATTGTGTAAAACTAGTCTGACCTACTTTCCAGCATAACAGCTGATCGTTTAAATAGAAACGAATGCAAATGTTTAATAATAACTGTTAATAAATGTTTACCATGTACTAAAGTGTAGGAAATAATTGTGTATAGTATAGTAGAGCAAATAATATTATGACTTAAATTTCAAATGAATAAATGACTTAGTTAACCCTCCCTTGTTAGATAAAGTGTTAAACCCCATGTCCCAAAACAGTAACCTTGTAAACTGAGCCAAATAAAAAAAAAAGTAAATAAAGTGTCATAAATAAATATGGTAAGTCGATAGGAAATAATTCGAGGTAAGTTTTTTAAACCCCCAAAGTAATCATAAGTGAATAATAATTGCTTGAATAATAATTGCTGAATAAATCTTAAGTTAAACAAATTTGTGGAATGTGTAGTAGTAAATAAGAGCAAAGTAAATAATAATAAAAGTATAGTTGCATATCGTGAACACCCCAGTTGTGGCAAGTAAGAGAACCATAAAGCGTGTTCAGTATTGTAGTTAGCAGCCACGCACTCTCCCTATTGTGATAAACCGTTGCCTCCCTAAACAATGAATACCACCGCGCGTGAAATACAATGAGTTGTGTAAAGTGTCTCCCTTTCCGCATAGTTTGTTTGGTTATTGTTAAAGAGATAATAAGAATTACCCTCGTGAGATTCCGCTTCTCTCAAGTAACTATAATCTAGAGTGGAGTATGGGATCCTCTTTAGATTATTTTAGAAGTAAGTCTATGGTATATAATCAAGAAAGAATTATATACATGTAAAGTAACAAGTCACAACGGCGCCGACTGAAAAGGATAATGATGAGGCAGAAAGGTGCCAAGAGATCATTAATGAATGCTGAAAGCTAACTTGTAGAGTTAGAGTAAGCTGATGTCAGTCGGGCCACGATATTGTGAGTTACTGAAATTAGGGAAATTAGTATTATAAGTTAGTACTGTAAGAAGTGAGATAAAGGGAATTTCACGGAGGAGAACTTTTAAATGAGAACAAGATCATTTAAAGAGAGATAGAAAAACAAACCTTGCACTAATAATAAATAATAATAATAATAGAGAAATTTCACACGGTACTCCCCAAGCATACTCCCGGTACATTGCTAACCAACTTGTCAGGAGTCTGTGTTTGTTAAGAGGCGGAGTATGTGACGATTTTATTAATAAAAATAAATAAATTAATTAAGTTGATAATGTATAGGTTGATAAATTTTAAGTGTTTAATAAAATCTCACATTTTTTACCTAAAGCTTATTGTAATCATTAAATAATAATAATATTTAAATGAAAGTCTAATAATATATTAAAAGGAATACGAGTGTACAGAAAGGGTAAAGCTTGTTAATTAATCCTGCAGAAACAGGCGCTAACCAGAATCAACTTGTTTTCCGACCCCTTAACTAACTAAAAATAATTGTAAATTGATAATTTTTTAAATATTTTAACTAGATCACTATAATGTACTTTGATAGCAATTGTAACTAAGAATCTCTCTACTTAATTATTTAATCTAATTTTAGTCCTTTAAATAAAAAAGAAACTTGGAACTATTTTTATGTTGAGTTGAACCGTCGCGAGATTACTACTCTCACCCCTAACTATTTTCGCCCACTTGCTATGGAGCGGTCAAACAGTAAGCTGTGTACTGCCGATATGTGCAACGTTAAAAATAGTTTATTACAAAATGTAATTAATCCGTCAGTTAAGACACTGACGCATTCTTTTTACTATTAAACAATGTGTTGCGTTAATGTAGTTGAACCGCGACTCATATAAATATGGTGTAAACGAGTGAGAATGAATAACTAAAATTTAGCGCCGGTGACATCTCTTCAAAAATCTTAAAATATAATACTTATGTAATTAAAACTGTGGTAATCCCATGAAGTGAAGTGCTACAATCAAACTATCATGTGAAGTGGATACAGGTGAATGAAACTTTGTGTTAATCATTCAGATCAACGAGCTATTACTATCAGTTAGCCAAGAGCTGAGAACCAGGAGACACCATGATCTAAAAGACTTCAGGACTACACCATTCCCGGATACGAAGATAATGAGAGATACCTGACCTACTTCAAACATGCTGCAACCGAGGACCTACGACTGGAATAACGCAGAGCTGGAAGACATCCAAAAAGGTGACACGCAGGCAAGCCTTCCGTGCTTATGAAATACTAAATATTATATTCAACAAAAGACAATTAATTTAACCACATTAAGACGTTTTAAGTAATTGTATAACAGTAATTGTATACTCATAACTTGTATACTTATCCCTAGTAAAAGAGTTATAGCTCTAAACTGTAAAGCCTTATTGTTTAAAAGATTAATAAAGACCATTCTTCAAATGGCAAAATTTTGAAAGCTTTATATGGCGAGGTAACCATTCTTAACGTATTAGAGGAAATCCCGGATCCGGAGAATTAATTAAATTCATGTACATCTTATTTTAAGGGGCCTTGTAAAGAATAAAATATAATCATCATGTAAACTGTAAGCTATTGAAGCATATGTGTCGAGAATTTTAAGTAGAGAAAATAATACAATATGTAATAAAGAGATGTCATCAGGAGTACATACTATACTGAGTGCATAAATCAACAGTCTCCCCTTCCCTGAATCCTTGTATATTTATTGTTTGTTGTTCTGATTAATTTTCAGCTCGTCACAAGTAAGGCAGCCTGAATAATTGGCAGAACCAATTATTGCGGGTTCCCTAAGTTATAACACAGGAGAAGATGTTATAAATTGCGCCACTCTGCTAATTTTGCTATTTTG
Organism: Magicicada septendecula; assembly: GCA_034769895.1. Classification (NCBI taxonomy): domain Eukaryota; kingdom Metazoa; phylum Arthropoda; class Insecta; order Hemiptera; family Cicadidae; genus Magicicada; species Magicicada septendecula. The sequence continues at coordinate 400,205,900 of CM068368.1, read as the reverse complement.
CTATTTTCTGCTTAATTGCTGTTGTTTTATAATTAATTGTGTACAGAGTGTCACAAATAAATTGCGCCACTCTGCTAATTTGCTTAAATTTTGCGACTCCTTTGTAAACAATTTTGTGACTTGTGTTATTTAAGAAGTAATTGTGTCCCGATAAACCCACACACCTAAGCTGTTGATTTATTCACTCATGTACTTTAAAATGTGTCTAAAATATTAAATAAAAATAAAACGATAATAATTATTATAATAATTATAATAAATAAGTAATTTAAATATTATTTAGATATAGGAATGAACATAATGTTAACTAAAAACGCCCCAAGAATACGATATAACAGCAGGTACGTGCTTGTCAAAAAGTTCATTCATCAACATGTCGTTTTGTAAACAAAATCAGACCTGTAAATAAATTTCCTGTTCTCGCCTGTACTGAACTGTCCTTGTCACCCTCCCGCAAAGTTGAGTTAGACAATGCATTCACCCTCTAGTTGAGTCCCCCTTTGTAAGCAAAACCATGCCATTGTGTAAAACTAGTCTGACCTACTTTCCAGCATAACAGCTGATCGTTTAAATAGAAACGAATGCAAATGTTTAATAATAACTGTTAATAAATGTTTACCATGTACTAAAGTGTAGGAAATAATTGTGTATAGTATAGTAGAGCAAATAATATTATGACTTAAATTTCAAATGAATAAATGACTTAGTTAACCCTCCCTTGTTAGATAAAGTGTTAAACCCCATGTCCCAAAACAGTAACCTTGTAAACTGAGCCAAATAAAAAAAAAAGTAAATAAAGTGTCATAAATAAATATGGTAAGTCGATAGGAAATAATTCGAGGTAAGTTTTTTAAACCCCCAAAGTAATCATAAGTGAATAATAATTGCTTGAATAATAATTGCTGAATAAATCTTAAGTTAAACAAATTTGTGGAATGTGTAGTAGTAAATAAGAGCAAAGTAAATAATAATAAAAGTATAGTTGCATATCGTGAACACCCCAGTTGTGGCAAGTAAGAGAACCATAAAGCGTGTTCAGTATTGTAGTTAGCAGCCACGCACTCTCCCTATTGTGATAAACCGTTGCCTCCCTAAACAATGAATACCACCGCGCGTGAAATACAATGAGTTGTGTAAAGTGTCTCCCTTTCCGCATAGTTTGTTTGGTTATTGTTAAAGAGATAATAAGAATTACCCTCGTGAGATTCCGCTTCTCTCAAGTAACTATAATCTAGAGTGGAGTATGGGATCCTCTTTAGATTATTTTAGAAGTAAGTCTATGGTATATAATCAAGAAAGAATTATATACATGTAAAGTAACAAGTCACAACGGCGCCGACTGAAAAGGATAATGATGAGGCAGAAAGGTGCCAAGAGATCATTAATGAATGCTGAAAGCTAACTTGTAGAGTTAGAGTAAGCTGATGTCAGTCGGGCCACGATATTGTGAGTTACTGAAATTAGGGAAATTAGTATTATAAGTTAGTACTGTAAGAAGTGAGATAAAGGGAATTTCACGGAGGAGAACTTTTAAATGAGAACAAGATCATTTAAAGAGAGATAGAAAAACAAACCTTGCACTAATAATAAATAATAATAATAATAATAGAGAAATTTCACACGGTACTCCCCAAGCATACTCCCGGTACATTGCTAACCAACTTGTCAGGAGTCTGTGTTTGTTAAGAGGCGGAGTATGTGACGATTTTATTAATAAAAATAAATAAATTAATTAAGTTGATAATGTATAGGTTGATAAATTTTAAGTGTTTAATAAAATCTCACATTTTTTACCTAAAGCTTATTGTAATCATTAAATAATAATAATATTTAAATGAAAGTCTAATAATATATTAAAAGGAATACGAGTGTACAGAAAGGGTAAAGCTTGTTAATTAATCCTGCAGAAACAGGCGCTAACCAGAATCAACTTGTTTTCCGACCCCTTAACTAACTAAAAATAATTGTAAATTGATAATTTTTTAAATAATTTAACTAGATCACTATAATGTACTTTGATAGCAATTGTAACTAAGAATCTCTCTACTTAATTATTTAATCTAATTTTAGTCCTTTAAATAAAAAAGAAACTTGGAACTATTTTTATGTTGAGTTGAACCGTCGCGAGATTACTACTCTCACCCCTAACTATTTTCGCCCACTTGCTATGGAGCGGTCAAACAGTAAGCTGTGTACTGCCGATATGTGCAACGTTAAAAATAGTTTATTACAAAATGTAATTAATCCGTCAGTTAAGACACTGACGCATTCTTTTTACTATTAAACAATGTGTTGCGTTAATGTAGTTGAACCGCGACTCATATAAATATGGTGTAAACGAGTGAGAATGAATAACTAAAATTTAGCGCCGGTGACATCTCTTCAAAAATCTTAAAATATAATACTTATGTAATTAAAACTGTGGTAATCCCATGAAGTGAAGTGCTACAATCAAACTATCATGTGAAGTGGATACAGGTGAATGAAACTTTGTGTTAATCATTCAGATCAACGAGCTATTACTATCAGTTAGCCAAGAGCTGAGAACCAGGAGACACCATGATCTAAAAGACTTCAGGACTACACCATTCCCGGATACGAAGATAATGAGAGATACCTGACCTACTTCAAACATGCTGCAACCGAGGACCTACGACTGGAATAACGCAGAGCTGGAAGACATCCAAAAAGGTGACACGGAGGCAAGCCTTCCGTGCTTATGAAATACTAAATATTATATTCAACAAAAGACAATTAATTTAACCACATTAAGACGTTTTAAGTAATTGTATAACAGTAATTGTATACTCATAACTTGTATACTTATCCCTAGTAAAAGAGTTATAGCTCTAAACTGTAAAGTTTAAAAGATTAATAAAGACCATTCTTCAAATGGCAAAATTTTGAAAGCTTTATATGGCGAGGTAACCATTCTTAACGTATTAGAGGAAATCCCGGATCCGGAGAATTAATTAAATTCATGTACATCTTATTTTAAGGGGCCTTGTAAAGAATAAAATATAATCATCATGTAAACTGTAAGCTATTGAAGCATATGTGTCGAGAATTTTAAGTAGAGAAAATAATACAATATGTAATAAAGAGATGTCATCAGGAGTACATACTATACTGAGTGCATAAATCAACAGTCTCCCCTTCCCTGAATCCTTGTATATTTATTGTTTGTTGTTCTGATTAATTTTCAGCTCGTCACAAGTAAGGCAGCCTGAATAATTGGCAGAACCAATTATTGCGGGTTCCCTAAGTTATAACACAGGAGAAGATGTTATAAATTGCGCCACTCTGCTAATTTATCTATTTTGCTATTTTCTGCTTAATTGCTGTTGTTTTATAATTAATTGTGTACAGAGTGTCACAAATAAATTGCGCCACTCTGCTAATTTGCTTAAATTTTGCGACTCCTTTGTAAAAAATTTTGTGACTTGTGTTATTTAAGAAGTAATTGTGTCCCGATAAACCCACACACCTAAGCTGTTGATTTATTCACTCATGTACTTTAAAATGTGTCTAAAATATTAAATAAAAATAAAACGATAATAATTATTATAATAATTATAATAAATAAGTAATTTAAATATTATTTAGATATAGGAATGAACATAATGTTAACTAAAAACGCCCCAAGAATACGATATAACAGCAGGTACGTGCTTGTCAAAAAGTTCATTCATCAACATGTCGTTTTGTAAACAAAATCAGACCTGTAAATAAATTTCCTGTTCTCGCCTGTACTGAACTGTCCTTGTCACCCTCCCGCAAAGTTGAGTTAGACAATGCATTCACCCTCTAGTTGAGTCCCCCTTTGTAAGCAAAACAATGCCATTGTGTAAAACTAGTCTGACCTACTTTCCAGCATAACAGCTGATCGTTTAAATAGAAACGAATGCAAATGTTTAATAATAACTGTTAATAAATGTTTACCATGTACTAAAGTGTAGGAAATAATTGTGTATAGTATAGTAGAGCAAATAATATTATGACTTAAATTTCAAATGAATAAATGACTTAGTTAACCCTCCCTTGTTAGATAAAGTGTTAAACCCCATGTCCCAAAACAGTAACCTTGTAAACTGAGCCAAATAAAAAAAAAAGTAAATAAAGTGTCATAAATAAATATGGTAAGTCGATAGGAAATAATTCGAGGTAAGTTTTTTAAACCCCCAAAGTAATCATAAGTGAATAATAATTGCTTGAATAATAATTGCTGAATAAATCTTAAGTTAAACAAATTTGTGGAATGTGTAGTAGTAAATAAGAGCAAAGTAAATAATAATAAAAGTATAGTTGCATATCGTGAACACCCCAGTTGTGGCAAGTAAGAGAACCATAAAGCGTGTTCAGTATTGTAGTTAGCAGCCACGCACTCTCCCTATTGTGATAAACCGTTGCCTCCCTAAACAATGAATACCACCGCGCGTGAAATACAATGAGTTGTGTAAAGTGTCTCCCTTTCCGCATAGTTTGTTTGGTTATTGTTAAAGAGATAATAAGAATTACCCTCGTGAGATTCCGCTTCTCTCAAGTAACTATAATCTAGAGTGGAGTATGGGATCCTCTTTAGATTATTTTAGAAGTAAGTCTATGGTATATAATCAAGAAAGAATTATATACATGTAAAGTAACAAGTCACAACGGCGCCGACTGAAAAGGATAATGATGAGGCAGAAAGGTGCCAAGAGATCATTAATGAATGCTGAAAGCTAACTTGTAGAGTTAGAGTAAGCTGATGTCAGTCGGGCCACGATATTGTGAGTTACTGAAATTAGGGAAATTAGTATTATAAGTTAGTACTGTAAGAAGTGAGATAAAGGGAATTTCACGGAGGAGAACTTTTAAATGAGAACAAGATCATTTAAAGAGAGATAGAAAAACAAACCTTGCACTAATAATAAATAATAATAATAATAATAGAGAAATTTCACACGGTACTCCCCAAGCATACTCCCGGTACATTGCTAACCAACTTGTCAGGAGTCTGTGTTTGTTAAGAGGCGGAGTATGTGACGATTTTATTAATAAAAATAAATAAATTAATTAAGTTGATAATGTATAGGTTGATAAATTTTAAGTGTTTAATAAAATCTCACATTTTTTACCTAAAGCTTATTGTAATCATTAAATAATAATAATATTTAAATGAAAGTCTAATAATATATTAAAAGGAATACGAGTGTACAGAAAGGGTAAAGCTTGTTAATTAATCCTGCAGAAACAGGCGCTAACCAGAATCAACTTGTTTTCCGACCCCTTAACTAACTAAAAATAATTGTAAATTGATAATTTTTTAAATAATTTAACTAGATCACTATAATGTACTTTGATAGCAATTGTAACTAAGAATCTCTCTACTTAATTATTTAATCTAATTTTAGTCCTTTAAATAAAAAAGAAACTTGGAACTATTTTTATGTTGAGTTGAACCGTCGCGAGATTACTACTCTCACCCCTAACTATTTTCGCCCACTTGCTATGGAGCGGTCAAACAGTAAGCTGTGTACTGCCGATATGTGCAACGTTAAAAATAGTTTATTACAAAATGTAATTAATCCGTCAGTTAAGACACTGACGCATTCTTTTTACTATTAAACAATGTGTTGCGTTAATGTAGTTGAACCGCGACTCATATAAATATGGTGTAAACGAGTGAGAATGAATAACTAAAATTTAGCGCCGGTGACATCTCTTCAAAAATCTTAAAATATAATACTTATGTAATTAAAACTGTGGTAATCCCATGAAGTGAAGTGCTACAATCAAACTATCATGTGAAGTGGATACAGGTGAATGAAACTTTGTGTTAATCATTCAGATCAACGAGCTATTACTATCAGTTAGCCAAGAGCTGAGAACCAGGAGACACCATGATCTAAAAGACTTCAGGACTACACCATTCCCGGATACGAAGATAATGAGAGATACCTGACCTACTTCAAACATGCTGCAACCGAGGACCTACGACTGGAATAACGCAGAGCTGGAAGACATCCAAAAAGGTGACACGGAGGCAAGCCTTCCGTGCTTATGAAATACTAAATATTATATTCAACAAAAGACAATTAATTTAACCACATTAAGACGTTTTAAGTAATTGTATAACAGTAATTGTATACTCATAACTTGTATACTTATCCCTAGTAAAAGAGTTATAGCTCTAAACTGTAAAGTTTAAAAGATTAATAAAGACCATTCTTCAAATGGCAAAATTTTGAAAGCTTTATATGGCGAGGTAACCATTCTTAACGTATTAGAGGAAATCCCGGATCCGGAGAATTAATTAAATTCATGTACATCTTATTTTAAGGGGCCTTGTAAAGAATAAAATATAATCATCATGTAAACTGTAAGCTATTGAAGCATATGTGTCGAGAATTTTAAGTAGAGAAAATAATACAATATGTAATAAAGAGATGTCATCAGGAGTACATACTATACTGAGTGCATAAATCAACAGTCTCCCCTTCCCTGAATCCTTGTATATTTATTGTTTGTTGTTCTGATTCATTTTCAGCTCGTCACAAGTAAGGCAGCCTGAATAATTGGCAGAACCAATTATTGCGGGTTCCCTAAGTTATAACACAGGAGAAGATGTTATAAATTGCGCCACTCTGCTAATTTATCTATTTTGCTATTTTCTGCTTAATTGCTGTTGTTTTATAATTAATTGTGTACAGAGTGTCACAAATAAATTGCGCCACTCTGCTAATTTGCTTAAATTTTGCGACTCCTTTGTAAAAAATTTTGTGACTTGTGTTATTTAAGAAGTAATTGTGTCCCGATAAACCCACACACCTAAGCTGTTGATTTATTCACTCATGTACTTTAAAATGTGTCTAAAATATTAAATAAAAATAAAACGATAATAATTATTATAATAATTATAATAAATAAGTAATTTAAATATTATTTAGATATAGGAATGAACATAATGTTAACTAAAAACGCCCCAAGAATACGATATAACAGCAGGTACGTGCTTGTCAAAAAGTTCATTCATCAACATGTCGTTTTGTAAACAAAATCAGACCTGTAAATAAATTTCCTGTTCTCGCCTGTACTGAACTGTCCTTGTCACCCTCCCGCAAAGTTGAGTTAGACAATGCATTCACCCTCTAGTTGAGTCCCCCTTTGTAAGCAAAACAATGCCATTGTGTAAAACTAGTCTGACCTACTTTCCAGCATAACAGCTGATCGTTTAAATAGAAACGAATGCAAATGTTTAATAATAACTGTTAATAAATGTTTACCATGTACTAAAGTGTAGGAAATAATTGTGTATAGTATAGTAGAGCAAATAATATTATGACTTAAATTTCAAATGAATAAATGACTTAGTTAACCCTCCCTTGTTAGATAAAGTGTTAAACCCCATGTCCCAAAACAGTAACCTTGTAAACTGAGCCAAATAAAAAAAAAAGTAAATAAAGTGTCATAAATAAATATGGTAAGTCGATAGGAAATAATTCGAGGTAAGTTTTTTAAACCCCCAAAGTAATCATAAGTGAATAATAATTGCTTGAATAATAATTGCTGAATAAATCTTAAGTTAAACAAATTTGTGGAATGTGTAGTAGTAAATAAGAGCAAAGTAAATAATAATAAAAGTATAGTTGCATATCGTGAACACCCCAGTTGTGGCAAGTAAGAGAACCATAAAGCGTGTTCAGTATTGTAGTTAGCAGCCACGCACTCTCCCTATTGTGATAAACCGTTGCCTCCCTAAACAATGAATACCACCGCGCGTGAAATACAATGAGTTGTGTAAAGTGTCTCCCTTTCCGCATAGTTTGTTTGGTTATTGTTAAAGAGATAATAAGAATTACCCTCGTGAGATTCCGCTTCTCTCAAGTAACTATAATCTAGAGTGGAGTATGGGATCCTCTTTAGATTATTTTAGAAGTAAGTCTATGGTATATAATCAAGAAAGAATTATATACATGTAAAGTAACAAGTCACAACGGCGCCGACTGAAAAGGATAATGATGAGGCAGAAAGGTGCCAAGAGATCATTAATGAATGCTGAAAGCTAACTTGTAGAGTTAGAGTAAGCTGATGTCAGTCGGGCCACGATATTGTGAGTTACTGAAATTAGGGAAATTAGTATTATAAGTTAGTACTGTAAGAAGTGAGATAAAGGGAATTTCACGGAGGAGAACTTTTAAATGAGAACAAGATCATTTAAAGAGAGATAGAAAAACAAACCTTGCACTAATAATAAATAATAATAATAATAGAGAAATTTCACACGGTACTCCCCAAGCATACTCCCGGTACATTGCTAACCAACTTGTCAGGAGTCTGTGTTTGTTAAGAGGCGGAGTATGTGACGATTTTATTAATAAAAATAAATAAATTAATTAAGTTGATAATGTATAGGTTGATAAATTTTAAGTGTTTAATAAAATCTCACATTTTTTACCTAAAGCTTATTGTAATCATTAAATAATAATAATATTTAAATGAAAGTCTAATAATATATTAAAAGGAATACGAGTGTACAGAAAGGGTAAAGCTTGTTAATTAATCCTGCAGAAACAGGCGCTAACCAGAATCAACTTGTTTTCCGACCCCTTAACTAACTAAAAATAATTGTAAATTGATAATTTTTTAAATAATTTAACTAGATCACTATAATGTACTTTGATAGCAATTGTAACTAAGAATCTCTCTACTTAATTATTTAATCTAATTTTAGTCCTTTAAATAAAAAAGAAACTTGGAACTATTTTTATGTTGAGTTGAACCGTCGCGAGATTACTACTCTCACCCCTAACTATTTTCGCCCACTTGCTATGGAGCGGTCAAACAGTAAGCTGTGTACTGCCGATATGTGCAACGTTAAAAATAGTTTATTACAAAATGTAATTAATCCGTCAGTTAAGACACTGACGCATTCTTTTTACTATTAAACAATGTGTTGCGTTAATGTAGTTGAACCGCGACTCATATAAATATGGTGTAAACGAGTGAGAATGAATAACTAAAATTTAGCGCCGGTGACATCTCTTCAAAAATCTTAAAATATAATACTTATGTAATTAAAACTGTGGTAATCCCATGAAGTGAAGTGCTACAATCAAACTATCATGTGAAGTGGATACAGGTGAATGAAACTTTGTGTTAATCATTCAGATCAACGAGCTATTACTATCAGTTAGCCAAGAGCTGAGAACCAGGAGACACCATGATCTAAAAGACTTCAGGACTACACCATTCCCGGATACGAAGATAATGAGAGATACCTGACCTACTTCAAACATGCTGCAACCGAGGACCTACGACTGGAATAACGCAGAGCTGGAAGACATCCAAAAAGGTGACACGCAGGCAAGCCTTCCGTGCTTATGAAATACTAAATATTATATTCAACAAAAGACAATTAATTTAACCACATTAAGACGTTTTAAGTAATTGTATAACAGTAATTGTATACTCATAACTTGTATACTTATCCCTAGTAAAAGAGTTATAGCTCTAAACTGTAAAGCCTTATTGTTTAAAAGATTAATAAAGACCATTCTTCAAATGGCAAAATTTTGAAAGCTTTATATGGCGAGGTAACCATTCTTAACGTATTAGAGGAAATCCCGGATCCGGAGAATTAATTAAATTCATGTACATCTTATTTTAAGGGGCCTTGTAAAGAATAAAATATAATCATCATGTAAACTGTAAGCTATTGAAGCATATGTGTCGAGAATTTTAAGTAGAGAAAATAATACAATATGTAATAAAGAGATGTCATCAGGAGTACATACTATACTGAGTGCATAAATCAACAGTCTCCCCTTCCCTGAATCCTTGTATATTTATTGTTTGTTGTTCTGATTAATTTTCAGCTCGTCACAAGTAAGGCAGCCTGAATAATTGGCAGAACCAATTATTGCGGGTTCCCTAAGTTATAACACAGGAGAAGATGTTATAAATTGCGCCACTCTGCTAATTTTGCTATTTTGCTATTTTCTGCTTAATTGCTGTTGTTTTATAATTAATTGTGTACAGAGTGTCACAAATAAATTGCGCCACTCTGCTAATTTGCTTAAATTTTGCGACTCCTTTGTAAAAAATTTTGTGACTTGTGTTATTTAAGAAGTAATTGTGTCCCGATAAACCCACACACCTAAGCTGTTGATTTATTCACTCATGTACTTTAAAAAGTGTCTAAAATATTAAATAAAAATAAAACGATAATAATTATTATAATAATTATAATAAATAAATAATTTAAATATTATTTAGATATAGGAATGAACATAATGTTAACTAAAAACGCCCCAAGAATACGATATAACAGCAGGTACGTGCTTGTCAAAAAGTTCATTCATCAACATGTCGTTTTGTAAACAAAATCAGACCTGTAGATAAATTTCCTGTTCTCGCCTGTACTGAACTGTCCTTGTCACCCTCCCGCAAAGTTGAGTTAGACAATGCATTCACCCTCTAGTTGAGTCCCCCTTTGTAAGCAAAACAATGCCATTGTGTAAAACTAGTCTGACCTACTTTCCAGCATAACAGCTGATCGTTTAAATAGAAACGAATGCAAATGTTTAATAATAACTGTTAATAAATGTTTACCATGTACTAAAGTGTAGGAAATAATTGTGTATAGTATAGTAGAGCAAATAATATTATGACTTAAATTTCAAATGAATAAATGACTTAGTTAACCCTCCCTTGTTAGATAAAGTGTTAAACCCCATGTCCCAAAACAGTAACCTTGTAAACTGAGCCAAATAAAAAAAAAAGTAAATAAAGTGTCATAAATAAATATGGTAAGTCGATAGGAAATAATTCGAGGTAAGTTTTTTAAACCCCCAAAGTAATCATAAGTGAATAATAATTGCTTGAATAATAATTGCTGAATAAATCTTAAGTTAAACAAATTTGTGGAATGTGTAGTAGTAAATAAGAGCAAAGTAAATAATAATAAAAGTATAGTTGCATATCGTGAACACCCCAGTTGTGGCAAGTAAGAGAACCATAAAGCGTGTTCAGTATTGTAGTTAGCAGCCACGCACTCTCCCTATTGTGATAAACCGTTGCCTCCCTAAACAATGAATACCACCGCGCGTGAAATACAATGAGTTGTGTAAAGTGTCTCCCTTTCCGCATAGTTTGTTTGGTTATTGTTAAAGAGATAATAAGAATTACCCTCGTGAGATTCCGCTTCTCTCAAGTAACTATAATCTAGAGTGGAGTATGGGATCCTCTTTAGATTATTTTAGAAGTAAGTCTATGGTATATAATCAAGAAAGAATTATATACATGTAAAGTAACAAGTCACAACGGCGCCGACTGAAAAGGATAATGATGAGGCAGAAAGGTGCCAAGAGATCATTAATGAATGCTGAAAGCTAACTTGTAGAGTTAGAGTAAGCTGATGTCAGTCGGGCCACGATATTGTGAGTTACTGAAATTAGGGAAATTAGTATTATAAGTTAGTACTGTAAGAAGTGAGATAAAGGGAATTTCACGGAGGAGAACTTTTAAATGAGAACAAGATCATTTAAAGAGAGATAGAAAAAAAATCTTGCACTAATAATAAATAATAATAATAATAGAGAAATTTCACACGGTACTCCCCAAGCATACTCCCGGTACATTGCTAACCAACTTGTCAGGAGTCTGTGTTTGTTAAGAGGCGGAGTATGTGACGATTTTATTAATAAAAATAAATAAATTAATTAAGTTGATAATGTATAGGTTGATAAATTTTAAGTGTTTAATAAAATCTCACATTTTTTACCTAAAGCTTATTGTAATCATTAAATAATAATAATATTTAAATGAAAGTCTAATAATATATTAAAAGGAATACGAGTGTACAGAAAGGGTAAAGCTTGTTAATTAATCCTGCAGAAACAGGCGCTAACCAGAATCAACTTGTTTTCCGACCCCTTAACTAACTAAAAATAATTGTAAATTGATAATTTTTTAAATAATTTAACTAGATCACTATAATGTACTTTGATAGCAATTGTAACTAAGAATCTCTCTACTTAATTATTTAATCTAATTTTAGTCCTTTAAATAAAAAAGAAACTTGGAACTATTTTTATGTTGAGTTGAACCGTCGCGAGATTACTACCCTCACCCCTAACTATTTTCGCCCACTTGCTATGGAGCGGTCAAACAGTAAGCTGTGTACTGCCGATATGTGCAACGTTAAAAATAGTTTATTACAAAATGTAATTAATCCGTCAGTTAAGACACTGCCGCATTCTTTTTACTATTAAACAATGTGTTGCGTTAATGTAGTTGAACCGCGACTCATATAAATATGGTGTAAACGAGTGAGAATGAATAACTAAAATTTAGCGCCGGTGACATCTCTTCAAAAATCTTAAAATATAATACTTATGTAATTAAAACTGTGGTAATCCCATGAAGTGAAGTGCTACAATCAAACTATCATGTGAAGTGGATACAGGTGAATGAAACTTTGTGTTAATCATTCAGATCAACGAGCTATTACTATCAGTTAGCCAAGAGCTGAGAACCAGGAGACACCATGATCTAAAAGACTTCAGGACTACACCATTCCCGGATACGAAGATAATGAGAGATACCTGACCTACTTCAAACATGCTGCAACCGAGGACCTACGACTGGAATAACGCAGAGCTGGAAGACATCCAAAAAGGTGACACGCAGGCAAGCCTTCCGTGCTTATGAAATACTAAATATTATATTCAACAAAAGACAATTAATTTAACCACATTAAGACGTTTTAAGTAATTGTATAACAGTAATTGTATACTCATAACTTGTATACTTATCCCTAGTAAAAGAGTTATAGCTCTAAACTGTAAAGCCTTATTGTTTAAAAGATTAATAAAGACCATTCTTCAAATGGCAAAATTTTGAAAGCTTTATATGGCGAGGTAACCATTCTTAACGTATTAGAGGAAATCCCGGATCCGGAGAATTAATTAAATTCATGTACATCTTATTTTAAGGGGCCTTGTAAAGAATAAAATATAATCATCACGTAAACTGTAAGCTATTGAAGCATATGTGTCGAGAATTTTAAGTAGAGAAAATAATACAATATGTAATAAAGAGATGTCATCAGGAGTACATACTATACTGAGTGCATAAATCAACAGTCTCCCCTTCCCTGAATCCTTGTATATTTATTGTTTGTTGTTCTGCTTAATTTTCAGCTCGTCACAAGTAAGGCAGCCTGAATAATTGGCAGAACCAATTATTGCGGGTTCCCTAAGTTATAACACAGGAGAAGATGTTATAAATTGCGCCACTCTGCTAATTTTGCTATTTTGCTATTTTCTGCTTAATTGCTGTTGTTTTATAATTAATTGTGTACAGAGTGTCACAAATAAATTGCGCCACTCTGCTAATTTGCTTAAATTTTGCGACTCCTTTGTAAAAAATTTTGTGACTTGTGTTATTTAAGAAGTAATTGTGTCCCGATAAACCCACACACCTAAGCTGTTGATTTATTCACTCATGTACTTTAAAAAGTGTCTAAAATATTAAATAAAAATAAAACGATAATAATTATTATAATAATTATAATAAATAAATAATTTAAATATTATTTAGATATAGGAATGAACATAATGTTAACTAAAAACGCCCCAAGAATACGATATAACAGCAGGTACGTGCTTGTCAAAAAGTTCATTCATCAACATGTCGTTTTGTAAACAAAATCAGACCTGTAGATAAATTTCCTGTTCTCGCCTGTACTGAACTGTCCTTGTCACCCTCCCGCAAAGTTGAGTTAGACAATGCATTCACCCTCTAGTTGAGTCCCCCTTTGTAAGCAAAACAATGCCATTGTGTAAAACTAGTCTGACCTACTTTCCAGCATAACAGCTGATCGTTTAAATAGAAACGAATGCAAATGTTTAATAATAACTGTTAATAAATGTTTACCATGTACTAAAGTGTAGGAAATAATTGTGTATAGTATAGTAGAGCAAATAATATTATGACTTAAATTTCAAATGAATAAATGACTTAGTTAACCCTCCCTTGTTAGATAAAGTGTTAAACCCCATGTCCCAAAACAGTAACCTTGTAAACTGAGCCAAATAAAAAAAAAAGTAAATAAAGTGTCATAAATAAATATGGTAAGTCGATAGGAAATAATTCGAGGTAAGTTTTTTAAACCCCCAAAGTAATCATAAGTGAATAATAATTGCTTGAATAATAATTGCTGAATAAATCTTAAGTTAAACAAATTTGTGGAATGTGTAGTAGTAAATAAGAGCAAAGTAAATAATAATAAAAGTATAGTTGCATATCGTGAACACCCCAGTTGTGGCAAGTAAGAGAACCATAAAGCGTGTTCAGTATTGTAGTTAGCAGCCACGCACTCTCCCTATTGTGATAAACCGTTGCCTCCCTAAACAATGAATACCACCGCGCGTGAAATACAATGAGTTGTGTAAAGTGTCTCCCTTTCCGCATAGTTTGTTTGGTTATTGTTAAAGAGATAATAAGAATTACCCTCGTGAGATTCCGCTTCTCTCAAGTAACTATAATCTAGAGTGGAGTATGGGATCCTCTTTAGATTATTTTAGAAGTAAGTCTATGGTATATAATCAAGAAAGAATTATATACATGTAAAGTAACAAGTCACAACGGCGCCGACTGAAAAGGATAATGATGAGGCAGAAAGGTGCCAAGAGATCATTAATGAATGCTGAAAGCTAACTTGTAGAGTTAGAGTAAGCTGATGTCAGTCGGGCCACGATATTGTGAGTTACTGAAATTAGGGAAATTAGTATTATAAGTTAGTACTGTAAGAAGTGAGATAAAGGGAATTTCACGGAGGAGAACTTTTAAATGAGAACAAGATCATTTAAAGAGAGATAGAAAAACAAACCTTGCACTAATAATAAATAATAATAATAATAGAGAAATTTCACACGGTACTCCCCAAGCATACTCCCGGTACATTGCTAACCAATTTGTCAGGAGTCTGTGTTTGTTAAGAGGCGGAGTATGTGACGATTTTATTAATAAAAATAAATAAATTAATTAAGTTGATAATGTATAGGTTGATAAATTTTAAGTGTTTAATAAAATCTCACATTTTTTACCTAAAGCTTATTGTAATCATTAAATAATAATAATATTTAAATGAAAGTCTAATAATATATTAAAAGGAATACGAGTGTACAGAAAGGGTAAAGCTTGTTAATTAATCCTGCAGAAACAGGCGCTAACCAGAATCAACTTGTTTTCCGACCCCTTAACTAACTAAAAATAATTGTAAATTGATAATTTTTTAAATAATTTAACTAGATCACTATAATGTACTTTGATAGCAATTGTAACTAAGAATCTCTCTACTTAATTATTTAATCTAATTTTAGTCCTTTAAATAAAAAAGAAACTTGGAACTATTTTTATGTTGAGTTGAACCGTCGCGAGATTACTACTCTCACCCCTAACTATTTTCGCCCACTTGCTATGGAGCGGTCAAACAGTAAGCTGTGTACTGCCGATATGTGCAACGTTAAAAATAGTTTATTACAAAATGTAATTAATCCGTCAGTTAAGACACTGACGCATTCTTTTTACTATTAAACAATGTGTTGCGTTAATGTAGTTGAACCGCGACTCATATAAATATGGTGTAAACGAGTGAGAATGAATAACTAAAATTTAGCGCCGGTGACATCTCTTCAAAAATCTTAAAATATAATACTTATGTAATTAAAACTGTGGTAATCCCATGAAGTGAAGTGCTACAATCAAACTATCATGTGAAGTGGATACAGGTGAATGAAACTTTGTGTTAATCATTCAGATCAACGAGCTATTACTATCAGTTAGCCAAGAGCTGAGAACCAGGAGACACCATGATCTAAAAGACTTCAGGACTACACCATTCCCGGATACGAAGATAATGAGAGATACCTGACCTACTTCAAACATGCTGCAACCGAGGACCTACGACTGGAATAACGCAGAGCTGGAAGACATCCAAAAAGGTGACACGCAGGCAAGCCTTCCGTGCTTATGAAATACTAAATATTATATTCAACAAAAGACAATTAATTTAACCACATTAAGACGTTTTAAGTAATTGTATAACAGTAATTGTATACTCATAACTTGTATACTTATCCCTAGTAAAAGAGTTATAGCTCTAAACTGTAAAGCCTTATTGTTTAAAAGATTAATAAAGACCATTCTTCAAATGGCAAAATTTTGAAAGCTTTATATGGCGAGGTAACCATTCTTAACGTATTAGAGGAAATCCCGGATCCGGAGAATTAATTAAATTCATGTACATCTTATTTTAAGGGGCCTTGTAAAGAATAAAATATAATCATCATGTAAACTGTAAGCTATTGAAGCATATGTGTCGAGAATTTTAAGTAGAGAAAATAATACAATATGTAATAAAGAGATGTCATCAGGAGTACATACTATACTGAGTGCATAAATCAACAGTCTCCCCTTCCCTGAATCCTTGTATATTTATTGTTTGTTGTTCTGATTAATTTTCAGCTCGTCACAAGTAAGGCAGCCTGAATAATTGGCAGAACCAATTATTGCGGGTTCCCTAAGTTATAACACAGGAGAAGATGTTATAAATTGCGCCACTCTGCTAATTTTGCTATTTTGCTATTTTCTGCTTAATTGCTGTTGTTTTATAATTAATTGTGTACAGAGTGTCACAAATAAATTGCGCCACTCTGCTAATTTGCTTAAATTTTGCGACTCCTTTGTAAAAAATTTTGTGACTTGTGTTATTTAAGAAGTAATTGTGTCCCGATAAACCCACACACCTAAGCTGTTGATTTATTCACTCATGTACTTTAAAAAGTGTCTAAAATATTAAATAAAAATAAAACGATAATAATTATTATAATAATTATAATAAATAAATAATTTAAATATTATTTAGATATAGGAATGAACATAATGTTAACTAAAAACGCCCCAAGAATACGATATAACAGCAGGTACGTGCTTGTCAAAAAGTTCATTCATCAACATGTCGTTTTGTAAACAAAATCAGACCTGTAGATAAATTTCCTGTTCTCGCCTGTACTGAACTGTCCTTGTCACCCTCCCGCAAAGTTGAGTTAGACAATGCATTCACCCTCTAGTTGAGTCCCCCTTTGTAAGCAAAACAATGCCATTGTGTAAAACTAGTCTGACCTACTTTCCAGCATAACAGCTGATCGTTTAAATAGAAACGAATGCAAATGTTTAATAATAACTGTTAATAAATGTTTACCATGTACTAAAGTGTAGGAAATAATTGTGTATAGTATAGTAGAGCAAATAATATTATGACTTAAATTTCAAATGAATAAATGACTTAGTTAACCCTCCCTTGTTAGATAAAGTGTTAAACCCCATGTCCCAAAACAGTAACCTTGTAAACTGAGCCAAATAAAAAAAAAAGTAAATAAAGTGTCATAAATAAATATGGTAAGTCGATAGGAAATAATTCGAGGTAAGTTTTTTAAACCCCCAAAGTAATCATAAGTGAATAATAATTGCTTGAATAATAATTGCTGAATAAATCTTAAGTTAAACAAATTTGTGGAATGTGTAGTAGTAAATAAGAGCAAAGTAAATAATAATAAAAGTATAGTTGCATATCGTGAACACCCCAGTTGTGGCAAGTAAGAGAACCATAAAGCGTGTTCAGTATTGTAGTTAGCAGCCACGCACTCTCCCTATTGTGATAAACCGTTGCCTCCCTAAACAATGAATACCACCGCGCGTGAAATACAATGAGTTGTGTAAAGTGTCTCCCTTTCCGCATAGTTTGTTTGGTTATTGTTAAAGAGATAATAAGAATTACCCTCGTGAGATTCCGCTTCTCTCAAGTAACTATAATCTAGAGTGGAGTATGGGATCCTCTGTAGATTATTTTAGAAGTAAGTCTATGGTATATAATCAAGAAAGAATTATATACATGTAAAGTAACAAGTCACAACGGCGCCGACTGAAAAGGATAATGATGAGGCAGAAAGGTGCCAAGAGATCATTAATGAATGCTGAAAGCTAACTTGTAGAGTTAGAGTAAGCTGATGTCAGTCGGGCCACGATATTGTGAGTTACTGAAATTAGGGAAATTAGTATTATAAGTTAGTACTGTAAGAAGTGAGATAAAGGGAATTTCACGGAGGAGAACTTTTAAATGAGAACAAGATCATTTAAAGAGAGATAGAAAAACAAACCTTGCACTAATAATAAATAATAATAATAATAGAGAAATTTCACACGGTACTCCCCAAGCATACTCCCGGTACATTGCTAACCAACTTGTCAGGAGTCTGTGTTTGTTAAGAGGCGGAGTATGTGACGATTTTATTAATAAAAATAAATAAATTAATTAAGTTGATAATGTATAGGTTGATAAATTTTAAGTGTTTAATAAAATCTCACATTTTTTACCTAAAGCTTATTGTAATCATTAAATAATAATAATATTTAAATGAAAGTCCAATAATATATTAAAAGGAATACGAGTGTACAGAAAGGGTAAAGCTTGTTAATTAATCCTGCAGAAACAGGCGCTAACCAGAATCAACTTGTTTTCCGACCCCTTAACTAACTAAAAATAATTGTAAATTGATAATTTTTTAAATAATTTAACTAGATCACTATAATGTACTTTGATAGCAATTGTAACTAAGAATCTCTCTACTTAATTATTTAATCTAATTTTAGTCCTTTAAATAAAAAAGAAACTTGGAACTATTTTTATGTTGAGTTGAACCGTCGCGAGATTACTACTCTCACCCCTAACTATTTTCGCCCACTTGCTATGGAGCGGTCAAACAGTAAGCTGTGTACTGCCGATATGTGCAACGTTAAAAATAGTTTATTACAAAATGTAATTAATCCGTCAGTTAAGACACTGACGCATTCTTTATACTATTAAACAATGTGTTGCGTTAATGTAGTTGAACCGCGACTCATATAAATATGGTGTAAACGAGTGAGAATGAATAACTAAAATTTAGCGCCGGTGACATCTCTTCAAAAATCTTAAAATATAATACTTATGTAATTAAAACTGTGGTAATCCCATGAAGTGAAGTGCTACAATCAAACTATCATGTGAAGTGGATACAGGTGAATGAAACTTTGTGTTAATCATTCAGATCAACGAGCTATTACTATCAGTTAGCCAAGAGCTGAGAACCAGGAGACACCATGATCTAAAAGACTTCAGGACTACACCATTCCCGGATACGAAGATAATGAGAGATACCTGACCTACTTCAAACATGCTGCAACCGAGGACCTACGACTGGAATAACGCAGAGCTGGAAGACATCCAAAAAGGTGACACGCAGGCAAGCCTTCCGTGCTTATGAAATACTAAATATTATATTCAACAAAAGACAATTAATTTAACCACATTAAGACGTTTTAAGTAATTGTATAACAGTAATTGTATACTCATAACTTGTATACTTATCCCTAGTAAAAGAGTTATAGCTCTAAACTGTAAAGCCTTATTGTTTAAAAGATTAATAAAGACCATTCTTCAAATGGCAAAATTTTGAAAGCTTTATATGGCGAGGTAACCATTCTTAACGTATTAGAGGAAATCCCGGATCCGGAGAATTAATTAAATTCATGTACATCTTATTTTAAGGGGCCTTGTAAAGAATAAAATATAATCATCATGTAAACTGTAAGCTATTGAAGCATATGTGTCGAGAATTTTAAGTAGAGAAAATAATACAATATGTAATAAAGAGATGTCATCAGGAGTACATACTATACTGAGTGCATAAATCAACAGTCTCCCCTTCCCTGAATCCTTGTATATTTATTGTTTGTTGTTCTGATTAATTTTCAGCTCGTCACAAGTAAGGCAGCCTGAATAATTGGCAGAACCAATTATTGCGGGTTCCCTAAGTTATAACACAGGAGAAGATGTTATAAATTGCGCCACTCTGCTAATTTTGCTATTTTGCTATTTTCTGCTTAATTGCTGTTGTTTTATAATTAATTGTGTACAGAGTGTCACAAATAAATTGCGCCACTCTGCTAATTTGCTTAAATTTTGCGACTCCTTTGTAAACAATTTTGTGACTTGTGTTATTTAAGAAGTAATTGTGTCCCGATAAACCCACACACCTAAGCTGTTGATTTATTCACTCATGTACTTTAAAAAGTGTCTAAAATATTAAATAAAAATAAAACGATAATAATTATTATAATAATTATAATAAATAAGTAATTTAAATATTATTTAGATATAGGAATGAACATAATGTTAACTAAAAACGCCCCAAGAATACGATATAACAGCAGGTACGTGCTTGTCAAAAAGTTCATTCATCAACATGTCGTTTTGTAAACAAAATCAGACCTGTAAATAAATTTCCTGTTCTCGCCTGTACTGAACTGTCCTTGTCACCCTCCCGCAAAGTTGAGTTAGACAATGCATTCACCCTCTAGTTGAGTCCCCCTTTGTAAGCAAAACAATGCCATTGTGTAAAACTAGTCTGACCTACTTTCCAGCATAACAGCTGATCGTTTAAATAGAAACGAATGCAAATGTTTAATAATAACTGTTAATAAATGTTTACCATGTACT
Source organism: Magicicada septendecula (assembly GCA_034769895.1). Classification (NCBI taxonomy): domain Eukaryota; kingdom Metazoa; phylum Arthropoda; class Insecta; order Hemiptera; family Cicadidae; genus Magicicada; species Magicicada septendecula. The sequence goes on along the minus strand of CM068368.1, from coordinate 400,185,316 downwards.
AAAGTGTAGGAAATAATTGTGTATAGTATAGTAGAGCAAATAATATTATGACTTAAATTTCAAATGAATAAATGACTTAGTTAACCCTCCCTTGTTAGATAAAGTGTTAAACCCCATGTCCCAAAACAGTAACCTTGTAAACTGAGCCAAATAAAAAAAAAAGTAAATACAGTGTCATAAATAAATATGGTAAGTCGATAGGAAATAATTCGAGGTAAGTTTTTTAAACCCCCAAAGTAATCATAAGTGAATAATAATTGCTTGAATAATAATTGCTGAATAAATCTTAAGTTAAACAAATTTGTGGAATGTGTAGTAGTAAATAAGAGCAAAGTAAATAATAATAAAAGTATAGTTGCATATCGTGAACACCCCAGTTGTGGCAAGTAAGAGAACCATAAAGCGTGTTCAGTATTGTAGTTAGCAGCCACGCACTCTCCCTATTGTGATAAACCGTTGCCTCCCTAAACAATGAATACCACCGCGCGTGAAATACAATGAGTTGTGTAAAGTGTCTCCCTTTCCGCATAGTTTGTTTGGTTATTGTTAAAGAGATAATAAGAATTACCCTCGTGAGATTCCGCTTCTCTCAAGTAACTATAATCTAGAGTGGAGTATGGGATCCTCTTTAGATTATTTTAGAAGTAAGTCTATGGTATATAATCAAGAAAGAATTATATACATGTAAAGTAACAAGTCACAACGGCGCCGACTGAAAAGGATAATGATGAGGCAGAAAGGTGCCAAGAGATCATTAATGAATGCTGAAAGCTAACTTGTAGAGTTAGAGTAAGCTGATGTCAGTCGGGCCACGATATTGTGAGTTACTGAAATTAGGGAAATTAGTATTATAAGTTAGTACTGTAAGAAGTGAGATAAAGGGAATTTCACGGAGGAGAACTTTTAAATGAGAACAAGATCATTTAAAGAGAGATAGAAAAACAAACCTTGCACTAATAATAAATAATAATAATAATAGAGAAATTTCACACGGTACTCCCCAAGCATACTCCCGGTACATTGCTAACCAACTTGTCAGGAGTCTGTGTTTGTTAAGAGGCGGAGTATGTGACGATTTTATTAATAAAAATAAATAAATTAATTAAGTTGATAATGTATAGGTTGATAAATTTTAAGTGTTTAATAAAATCTCACATTTTTTACCTAAAGCTTATTGTAATCATTAAATAATAATAATATTTAAATGAAAGTCTAATAATATATTAAAAGGAATACGACTGTACAGAAAAGGTAAAGCTTGTTAATTAATCCTGCAGAAACAGGCGCTAACCAGAATCAACTTGTTTTCCGACCCCTTAACTAACTAAAAATAATTGTAAATTGATAATTTTTTAAATAATTTAACTAGATCACTATAATGTACTTTGATAGCAATTGTAACTAAGAATCTCTCTACTTAATTATTTAATCTAATTTTAGTCCTTTAAATAAAAAAGAAACTTGGAACTATTTTTATGTTGAGTTGAACCGTCGCGAGATTACTACTCTCACCCCTAACTATTTTCGCCCACTTGCTATGGAGCGGTCAAACAGTAAGCTGTGTACTGCCGATATGTGCAACGTTAAAAATAGTTTATTACAAAATGTAATTAATCCGTCAGTTAAGACACTGACGCATTCTTTTTACTATTAAACAATGTGTTGCGTTAAGGTAGTTGAACCGCGACTCATATAAATATGGTGTAAACGAGTGAGAATGAATAACTAAAATTTAGCGCCGGTGACATCTCTTCAAAAATCTTAAAATATAATACTTATGTAATTAAAACTGTGGTAATCCCATGAAGTGAAGTGCTACAATCAAACTATCATGTGAAGTGGATACAGGTGAATGAAACTTTGTGTTAATCATTCAGATCAACGAGCTATTACTATCAGTTAGCCAAGAGCTGAGAACCAGGAGACACCATGATCTAAAAGACTTCAGGACTACACCATTCCCGGATACGAAGATAATGAGAGATACCTGACCTACTTCAAACATGCTGCAACCGAGGACCTACGACTGGAATAACGCAGAGCTGGAAGACATCCAAAAAGGTGACACGCAGGCAAGCCTTCCGTGCTTATGAAATACTAAATATTATATTCAACAAAAGACAATTAATTTAACCACATTAAGACGTTTTAAGTAATTGTATAACAGTAATTGTATACTCATAACTTGTATACTTATCCCTAGTAAAAGAGTTATAGCTCTAAACTGTAAAGCCTTATTGTTTAAAAGATTAATAAAGACCATTCTTCAAATGGCAAAATTTTGAAAGCTTTATATGGCGAGGTAACCATTCTTAACGTATTAGAGGAAATCCCGGATCCGGAGAATTAATTAAATTCATGTACATCTTATTTTAAGGGGCCTTGTAAAGAATAAAATATAATCATCATGTAAACTGTAAGCTATTGAAGCATATGTGTCGAGAATTTTAAGTAGAGAAAATAATACAATATGTAATAAAGAGATGTCATCAGGAGTACATACTATACTGAGTGCATAAATCAACAGTCTCCCCTTCCCTGAATCCTTGTATATTTATTGTTTGTTGTTCTGATTAATTTTCAGCTCGTCACAAGTAAGGCAGCCTGAATAATTGGCAGAACCAATTATTGCGGGTTCCCTAAGTTATAACACAGGAGAAGATGTTATAAATTGCGCCACTCTGCTAATTTTGCTATTTTGTAATTTTCTGCTTAATTGCTGTTGTTTTATAATTAATTGTGTACAGAGTGTCACAAATAAATTGCGCCACTCTGCTAATTTGCTTAAATTTTGCGACTCCTTTGTAAAAAATTTTGTGACTTGTGTTATTTAAGAAGTAATTGTGTCCCGATAAACCCACACACCTAAGCTGTTGATTTATTCACTCATGTACTTTAAAAAGTGTCTAAAATATTAAATAAAAATAAAACGATAATAATTATTATAATAATTATAATAAATAAATAATTTAAATATTATTTAGATATAGGAATGAACATAATGTTAACTAAAAACGCCCCAAGAATACGATATAACAGCAGGTACGTGCTTGTCAAAAAGTTCATTCATCAACATGTCGTTTTGTAAACAAAATCAGACCTGTAAATAAATTTCCTGTTCTCGCCTGTACTGAACTGTCCTTGTCACCCTCCCGCAAAGTTGAGTTAGACAATGCATTCACCCTCTAGTTGAGTCCCCCTTTGTAAGCAAAACAATGCCATTGTGTAAAACTATTCTGACCTACTTTCCAGCATAACAGCTGATCGTTTAAATAGAAACGAATGCAAATGTTTAATAATAACTGTTAATAAATGTTTACCATGTACTAAAGTGTAGGAAATAATTGTGTATAGTATAGTAGAGCAAATAATATTATGACTTAAATTTCAAATGAATAAATGACTTAGTTAACCCTCCCTTGTTAGATAAAGTGTTAAACCCCATGTCCCAAAACAGTAACCTTGTAAACTGAGCCAAATAAAAAAAAAAGTAAATAAAGTGTCATAAATAAATATGGTAAGTCGATAGGAAATAATTCGAGGTAAGTTTTTTAAACCCCCAAAGTAATCATAAGTGAATAATAATTGCTTGAATAATAATTGCTGAATAAATCTTAAGTTAAACAAATTTGTGGAATGTGTAGTAGTAAATAAGAGCAAAGTAAATAATAATAAAAGTATAGTTGCATATCGTGAACACCCCAGTTGTGGCAAGTAAGAGAACCATAAAGCGTGTTCAGTATTGTAGTTAGCAGCCACGCACTCTCCCTATTGTGATAAACCGTTGCCTCCCTAAACAATGAATACCACCGCGCGTGAAATACAATGAGTTGTGTAAAGTGTCTCCCTTTCCGCATAGTTTGTTTGGTTATTGTTAAAGAGATAATAAGAATTACCCTCGTGAGATTCCGCTTCTCTCAAGTAACTATAATCTAGAGTGGAGTATGGGATCCTCTTTAGATTATTTTAGAAGTAAGTCTATGGTATATAATCAAGAAAGAATTATATACATGTAAAGTAACAAGTCACAACGGCGCCGACTGAAAAGGATAATGATGAGGCAGAAAGGTGCCAAGAGATCATTAATGAATGCTGAAAGCTAACTTGTAGAGTTAGAGTAAGCTGATGTCAGTCGGGCCACGATATTGTGAGTTACTGAAATTAGGGAAATTAGTATTATAAGTTAGTACTGTAAGAAGTGAGATAAAGGGAATTTCACGGAGGAGAACTTTTAAATGAGAACAAGATCATTTAAAGAGAGATAGAAAAACAAACCTTGCACTAATAATAAATAATAATAATAATAGAGAAATTTCACACGGTACTCCCCAAGCATACTCCCGGTACATTGCTAACCAACTTGTCAGGAGTCTGTGTTTGTTAAGAGGCGGAGTATGTGACGATTTTATTAATAAAAATAAATAAATTAATTAAGTTGATAATGTATAGGTTGATAAATTTTAAGTGTTTAATAAAATCTCACATTTTTTACCTAAAGCTTATTGTAATCATTAAATAATAATAATATTTAAATGAAAGTCTAATAATATATTAAAAGGAATACGAGTGTACAGAAAGGGTAAAGCTTGTTAATTAATCCTGCAGAAACAGGCGCTAACCAGAATCAACTTGTTTTCCGACCCCTTAACTAACTAAAAATAATTGTAAATTGATAATTTTTTAAATAATTTAACTAGATCACTATAATGTACTTTGATAGCAATTGTAACTAAGAATCTCTCTACTTAATTATTTAATCTAATTTTAGTCCTTTAAATAAAAAAGAAACTTGGAACTATTTTTATGTTGAGTTGAACCGTCGCGAGATTACTACTCTCACCCCTAACTATTTTCGCCCACTTGCTATGGAGCGGTCAAACAGTAAGCTGTGTACTGCCGATATGTGCAACGTTAAAAATAGTTTATTACAAAATGTAATTAATCCGTCAGTTAAGACACTGACGCATTCTTTTTACTATTAAACAATGTGTTGCGTTAATGTAGTTGAACCGCGACTCATATAAATATGGTGTAAACGAGTGAGAATGAATAACTAAAATTTAGCGCCGGTGACATCTCTTCAAAAATCTTAAAATATAATACTTATGTAATTAAAACTGTGGTAATCCCATGAAGTGAAGTGCTACAATCAAACTATCATGTGAAGTGGATACAGGTGAATGAAACTTTGTGTTAATCATTCAGATCAACGAGCTATTACTATCAGTTAGCCAAGAGCTGAGAACCAGGAGACACCATGATCTAAAAGACTTCAGGACTACACCATTCCCGGATACGAAGATAATGAGAGATACCTGACCTACTTCAAACATGCTGCAACCGAGGACCTACGACTGGAATAACGCAGAGCTGGAAGACATCCAAAAAGGTGACACGCAGGCAAGCCTTCCGTGCTTATGAAATACTAAATATTATATTCAACAAAAGACAATTAATTTAACCACATTAAGACGTTTTAAGTAATTGTATAACAGTAATTGTATACTCATAACTTGTATACTTATCCCTAGTAAAAGAGTTATAGCTCTAAACTGTAAAGCCTTATTGTTTAAAAGATTAATAAAGACCATTCTTCAAATGGCAAAATTTTGAAAGCTTTATATGGCGAGGTAACCATTCTTAACGTATTAGAGGAAATCCCGGATCCGGAGAATTAATTAAATTCATGTACATCTTATTTTAAGGGGCCTGGTAAAGAATAAAATATAATCATCATGTAAACTGTAAGCTATTGAAGCATATGTGTCGAGAATTTTAAGTAGAGAAAATAATACAATATGTAATAAAGAGATGTCATCAGGAGTACATACTATACTGAGTGCATAAATCAACAGTCTCCCCTTCCCTGAATCCTTGTATATTTATTGTTTGTTGTTCTGCTTAATTTTCAGCTCGTCACAAGTAAGGCAGCCTGAATAATTGGCAGAACCAATTATTGCGGGTTCCCTAAGTTATAACACAGGAGAAGATGTTATAAATTGCGCCACTCTGCTAATTTTGCTATTTTGCTATTTTCTGCTTAATTGCTGTTGTTTTATAATTAATTGTGTACAGAGTGTCACAAATAAATTGCGCCACTCTGCTAATTTGCTTAAATTTTGCGACTCCTTTGTAAACAATTTTGTGACTTGTGTTATTTAAGAAGTAATTGTGTCCCGATAAACCCACACACCTAAGCTGTTGATTTATTCACTCATGTACTTTAAAATGTGTCTAAAATATTAAATAAAAATGAAACGATAATAATTATTATAATAATTATAATAAATAAGTAATTTAAATATTATTTAGATATAGGAATGAACATAATGTTAACTAAAAACGCCCCAAGAATACGATATAACAGCAGGTACGTGCTTGTCAAAAAGTTCATTCATCAACATGTCGTTTTGTAAACAAAATCAGACCTGTAAATAAATTTCCTGTTCTCGCCTGTACTGAACTGTCCTTGTCACCCTCCCGCAAAGTTGAGTTAGACAATGCATTCACCCTCTAGTTGAGTCCCCCTTTGTAAGCAAAACAATGCCATTGTGTAAAACTAGTCTGACCTACTTTCCAGCATAACAGCTGATCGTTTAAATAGAAACGAATGCAAATGTTTAATAATAACTGTTAATAAATGTTTACCATGTACTAAAGTGTAGGAAATAATTGTGTATAGTATAGTAGAGCAAATAATATTATGACTTAAATTTCAAATGAATAAATGACTTAGTTAACCCTCCCTTGTTAGATAAAGTGTTAAACCCCATGTCCCAAAACAGTAACCTTGTAAACTGAGCCAAATAAAAAAAAAAAGTAAATAAAGTGTCATAAATAAATATGGTAAGTCGATAGGAAATAATTCGAGGTAAGTTTTTTAAACCCCCAAAGTAATCATAAGTGAATAATAATTGCTTGAATAATAATTGCTGAATAAACCTTAAGTTAAACAAATTTGTGGAATGTGTAGTAGTAAATAAGAGCAAAGTAAATAATAATAAAAGTATAGTTGCATATCGTGAACACCCCAGTTGTGGCAAGTAAGAGAACCATAAAGCGTGTTCAGTATTGTAGTTAGCAGCCACGCACTCTCCCTATTGTGATAAACCGTTGCCTCCCTAAACAATGAATACCACCGCGCGTGAAATACAATGAGTTGTGTAAAGTGTCTCCCTTTCCGCATAGTTTGTTTGGTTATTGTTAAAGAGATAATAAGAATTACCCTCGTGAGATTCCGCTTCTCTCAAGTAACTATAATCTAGAGTGGAGTATGGGATCCTCTTTAGATTATTTTAGAAGTAAGTCTATGGTATATAATCAAGAAAGAATTATATACATGTAAAGTAACAAGTCACAACGGCGCCGACTGAAAAGGATAATGATGAGGCAGAAAGGTGCCAAGAGATCATTAATGAATGCTGAAAGCTAACTTGTAGAGTTAGAGTAAGCTGATGTCAGTCGGGCCACGATATTGTGAGTTACTGAAATTAGGGAAATTAGTATTATAAGTTAGTACTGTAAGAAGTGAGATAAAGGGAATTTCACGGAGGAGAACTTTTAAATGAGAACAAGATCATTTAAAGAGAGATAGAAAAACAAACCTTGCACTAATAATAAATAATAATAATAATAGAGAAATTTCACACGGTACTCCCCAAGCATACTCCCGGTACATTGCTAACCAACTTGTCAGGAGTCTGTGTTTGTTAAGAGGCGGAGTATGTGACGATTTTATTAATAAAAATAAATAAATTAATTAAGTTGATAATGTATAGGTTGATAAATTTTAAGTGTTTAATAAAATCTCACATTTTTTACCTAAAGCTTATTGTAATCATTAAATAATAATAATATTTAAATGAAAGTCTAATAATATATTAAAAGGAATACGACTGTACAGAAAAGGTAAAGCTTGTTAATTAATCCTGCAGAAACAGGCGCTAACCAGAATCAACTTGTTTTCCGACCCCTTAACTAACTAAAAATAATTGTAAATTGATAATTTTTTAAATAATTTAACTAGATCACTATAATGTACTTTGATAGCAATTGTAACTAAGAATCTCTCTACTTAATTATTTAATCTAATTTTAGTCCTTTAAATAAAAAAGAAACTTGGAACTATTTTTATGTTGAGTTGAACCGTCGCGAGATTACTACCCTCACCCCTAACTATTTTCGCCCACTTGCTATGGAGCGGTCAAACAGTAGCTGTGTACTGCCGATATGTGCAACGTTAAAAATAGTTTATTACAAAATGTAATTAATCCGTCAGTTAAGACACTGACGCATTCTTTTTACTATTAAACAATGTGTTGCGTTAATGTAGTTGAACCGCGACTCATATAAATATGGTGTAAACGAGTGAGAATGAATAACTAAAATTTAGCGCCGGTGACATCTCTTCAAAAATCTTAAAATATAATACTTATATAATTAAAACTGTGGTAATCCCATGAAGTGAAGTGCTACAATCAAACTATCATGTGAAGTGGATACAGGTGAATGAAACTTTGTGTTAATCATTCAGATCAACGAGCTATTACTATCAGTTAGCCAAGAGCTGAGAACCAGGAGACACCATGATCTAAAAGACTTCAGGACTACACCATTCCCGGATACGAAGATAATGAGAGATACCTGACCTACTTCAAACATGCTGCAACCGAGGACCTACGACTGGAATAACGCAGAGCTGGAAGACATCCAAAAAGGTGACACGGAGGCAAGCCTTCCGTGCTTATGAAATACTAAATATTATATTCAACAAAAGACAATTAATTTAACCACATTAAGACGTTTTAAGTAATTGTATAACAGTAATTGTATACTCATAACTTGTATACTTATCCCTAGTAAAAGAGTTATAGCTCTAAACTGTAAAGTTTAAAAGATTAATAAAGACCATTCTTCAAATGGCAAAATTTTGAAAGCTTTATATGGCGAGGTAACCATTCTTAACGTATTAGAGGAAATCCCGGATCCGGAGAATTAATTAAATTCATGTACATCTTATTTTAAGGGGCCTTGTAAAGAATAAAATATAATCATCATGTAAACTGTAAGCTATTGAAGCATATGTGTCGAGAATTTTAAGTAGAGAAAATAATACAATATGTAATAAAGAGATGTCATCAGGAGTACATACTATACTGAGTGCATAAATCAACAGTCTCCCCTTCCCTGAATCCTTGTATATTTATTGTTTGTTGTTCTGATTAATTTTCAGCTCGTCACAAGTAAGGCAGCCTGAATAATTGGCAGAACCAATTATTGCGGGTTCCCTAAGTTATAACACAGGAGAAGATGTTATATCTCTAAGCGGAAAATCTTCCACTAACACATAATAGCACTTAATATAATATAATTGGTAATTCACCCGCTTGGTTCCAATCGAAAAACTCGAAAAGAGTTCCAAGACTTATACCTAGCTCTAGATTAAACCAGTTCGAACAAGAAAAACTCTTGACGACGAACACACGTTCACTAAGCAACAGCTTCCGATGAACTGCCTCGAAGTACACCTGACAACGGACGGATCTGACTAAAATTAGGGGCTTCTGATTGGTCAATCGACTGTCTACGTGGTAGATTGGACAAAAGATAGACGCGTTGCAGGCGAATCTTTGTATAAGTCTGCGAGAGCCCGCCTAGATTTTATCTAGAAATTTTATTATACTCTTCAATTGATAAGCGTGAAAAGTTGAGTTTTCAATTACTAAAAAACCACATTTAAAAAATAGCTGGGAACAACAGAGTATATAGAAAATGTAGCTATTTTCATAAATAATTCAGAATGAAATTTAGACCAATAGTCTAAGGTAGTTATTGCAATATTTAGTATTGTATAAGTGATTTCGACAATAAAAGTCATCACTTTTATATGTTTGTTAGGACTTGGGTAAATAGATCATGCTGCGTTATTTTGGCCGTAAGGTACGTCGTACTAGTATATTTAGTAAGCCTAGTAAAATACTATGGCCGTAAGGTATACTTAGTATTGGTTTTCTAAGCGTTTACTAAGTATTGGTAATAGTAGGCCTACTAGGTACTCCTAGCATAGGAATAAAGTTCATAATGTTTGTGTGTATAAAGTGAAGACTACGTAATAGCACATACATAAGTAGAATACTCCACACGAAGACATGCACCCCCCTCTCTCTCTCTTTCACTCTCTCTCTCTCACTCTCTCTCTCTCTCTCTCTCTCTCTCTCTCTCTCTCTCTCTCTCTCTCTCTCATTTCTCCTTTTTCTCGGTCGCTGTAAATAAAAAATAATGTGTGCATATATGTAATTTCTTCGTGATGTGTAATCTATCGTATTTAGTCTTTGTCTATTATCGATATTTTTGGTTATTGAGTCTTTTGTTACTTCTTTTTACTTTTTTTATTCTTAAAAACATTATAGTTTTAGTAATTATAACACAATAAGTATAACGCGAAAGTATCCTTTCCAGCATCACACGTACGTTTCACAAAAGTTTCGCAGAAAATCTTGATGTGAAAACCAATACAGTAGTTGCATGAAAAATAATTTTGTTATAATTTATTATTATTTGTTACTACTGTATTATTATTACTATTTAAAAAATTAAATTTAAAATTTTGACAGAATTACACTATTCTATAAGAAGACAATTATTGGTATATCACTTACACTTTAACAACCAATTTCACTTTATATATTGTCGTAACGAAAGAACATCAGTTGCAGGAAGAAGATTCGTGAGGTTTAAGACCCAGACTTCGCCACAGTGTTGACTGCAGCAACTGAAATCGAACCGTCTGTACTTCGTAACAATGGGAGACGCAATTTAACACCAGAATTACTTGTGTCTATTTTTAATTTGAAGATGTCATAAAGGTTGAGTTTTTGATCTTAAAGACTATAATTCTTAGTAATGAGTTTTCTGAATCACTGAAATAATAGTTGCTAATAATTACTGAGCGTGTACTAAATTTATGCCCCCACACACACGTACATAAACACTGCTTCCCTACTTTTCTATTTTATATTTACAATACTACTTTCAAATAAATTAAAACCGATTGGCTCTTAAGAGTCAAAGCTTATAAGCAAAGTCATTTTAAGGGTTTGTAGAGCAATAACCTTGTGGTTTAGTTTGTTTGCAATCTAAACCTTAATACGCCTAACTGAAATTACGAAATCACTGACTATTAATCAAAACTGTCCAAGAAAATTCAATCGCTAGGCGCCACATTGTAATAAAACTCCATTCATTAAAGTGGGGAAAACCTATTCACACATATCGATTGTGCGTCTATAATATACCTAACGATCACGGCGCTCGCGTGCGCGCCCACACACACACACGAAACCAAATAAAACAAATTTTATCTAAAGTACGGAAATTATATTTCTAACGATGCTTGGTAACATATGTATTGTAGGTATTAGCACGTTGAACTAATGTATTGACGACTTAGTTATATTATTAGTACTGTATTATATTATTATTATATTATTAGTTATATTATTAGTAATAAAATTATAGATTTGCTTAAATAGGCCTACTTTTAGACGTGGATTGAGTGCATCCTCTTTCAAAGCACCGACGATAGAATGGGCAAAATTTCAGGTTCTTTAATAAACGAATTTGTGCTTTAAAATGTGGTATCACCGGAAGATAATAGGAATATTAATATAAGCCATTGTCGAGGAAATTTCAAGAATTTAAATCAAATTTTTACTGGATTCCTCCTTCACAGAGTACTGTACGGAACTAGGCCTATATACCTGCCAATTATAACCCACAGTAAACTGTACGTCCTGTAGGCCTACCTCACGTAAGTTAAAACCGTCTGTAGCAGCAATCTCTAACCAGAGAATGGGTCTGGTTACCGCTTTCCAATCTGGACTTGAACCGAGACAGAACAAGAGCTACATCCTCGATTTAGCTATAGTTTCCAATGCTGCCTCCATAGCATTAGACAAACTACATCACTAAGTGCATGCTGGAACTACTAATTGTCGCCTACTACTAATAGCAACTGTATGGTTAGCAGAGTCTTAGTCAATTGGACTCCAAATTAATTCCAGGATGCCACAGACAAAAATAGCTTGTATAAAAGAAAGAACTGGCGATCTCGCGGTTTAAGAGGACACTATGATTTTAAAAAGTATGGGTGATAAACAAAACAATCAGATAAATATGACCGCCAATTCCCACCCAAACTTGAGTTTCAAAAAGTATCAATGCTCAATGAAAAAGGGAAAACTAAAAAATAAAGAAAATCCTTTTTGTTAAACAGACCAACGCGTATTCCTACCAACATTTAACAATATGATATTAGAGACTGCACATCTGAGACTATATCATGTTCATTTAAACAAGTGTTTTAAATTAACGCTAGTATCTTATAATTTCTAAATATTGTTTTGTGAAAGAATAATAATAATTATTATTTTAGAAGGACGTTATTTTCTTTCTATAAACTTTAATGTCACTTAAGTAATTTTAATTTGTTTTAAAAATATTTGATTAATATGTCAAATACCTACAGGATCAATATATTTGATTAATATGTCTACAGGATCAACCTACTCTAATCCAAACCTATTACAGCAATATAGAACGAACAGAACACTATGTCGCTAAAAATAATATTATCTACTTTTTCCGGAGAAACTAATCCACTTTTACTATTTAAAAAATGTCGTCCTCTAAAGAAATCATTAAAATCGCCTTCCCAAAAATCATTTCACGTAATTTCTGTTATTGTTAAATACTTTGCCATCTTCCAGTGAGTGTAGTGTAAGCAACGTGACTCCAGTTGTGAAGTCAAGCGTCATGTGCGTTAGTACAAAACCTGGACAAATGACCGCACTGCGGCTAGGTTTTGGATCTTAACTCGTAACAGTAGACAGAGGGTGAAGATTCAAAAATTGTTTAATATTCTTTATGGATAAGTTTAATTGTTTCAATATTTAGATTAAATATTAAACAATTAAATTTTTTAAACACACACACACACACACAAAACTATATTTGTGAGTATGTAGCGTTTTATTGGAAATGGTATCTCCAATTTATTTTAAAACTTTATCGCGTCTACCAAACATTTTAATACTATTGGTACTTAAGGCTGAATGTTTTAGTGCAAGGCAATTAATGGTTCCAAAAATTTTCAAGAGTTTTATATTTACTTGCGTAAATCTGGGCTAATCCGTGTTTTCGAGTTGATAAGTAACAACTAGAAATGCAACTAGAATGATGCATTCGTAACTTACTCTAAATCCATGCGTCTTGCGTACATATTTTAAGCATACACAAAATGTTCGTTTATTAGTTGACAGACTATCAACCATAGTAGAAAAAAATAAATGTTTATTGAAAGCTTTTAATAATCTTATGTTCAGATCTATATATAGCAATAATATACATAATAAGCATAAGCTATTCTGCCAACACTGTCCAAGTGTAATAAACTGTTTTGTAATTACGAATACAAAAGTAAATTTACATAATATACGTAAACGCATTTAAATAAAGTATACAATAAATATTATATATATATATATAAAATGGATATATTAAACATTGTATATACATTTATTTATTTTGCATATACTGTATTCTGTATATACTGAAAATTTACAAACAATATATAGTTTTAAGATATTAAAGTATAATTAAATCCATTCAAAATAATTACTTTCTACGTTATATAAGGAAATGAAATGTTTTAAATTAATTAAATAAGGAAATTAAATTTTTTATTTAAATTATTTTTACAATTTAACGTATTTTCATGTTATGGACTAAGAATTATACTTCAGTTCGTTTAACTGCTCCTATATATGGTAAATTTCTTAATAATAAGTTATTGTAGCTTATCAGTTACCTGTGTTATTGAGTTCCGTTTTCAACCAGAGGTCACGAAAGCACGGTGTGTTCACTACAGTGGTTTCCACAAAGTGACTGAAAACACAAAGCTTTGTGATGATCAGCTGTTCGCTGCGAGATCTAAGTGTTGTTGATAATGTAGATAAACAGATCAACTGACCCTAGTGGTCATTGCCACAAATACATACACGGTGACTGCACTTGATAACGGTGTTTACATAATTATATTGTCTTTTTTCAGGCAAATTTCTTTGTAACCTAGAAATAAATTAGTTTACTAAATTATTTATCGCTTACAAATAAAATTTGTAATATTTAATATACTCCAGTACATCTCGTAAGTGACATCATGTTTATTATTTGAGACTTCTGTAAGCTTTACCGCAGGTTATCTTCAAATGTCTAGCTTAAAATAAAGTAGGTGAAGGTTTTCTTCTCATTGAATTTATTAGCTTTTTGATTGGAAGTGGGTGACCCATATTTTCTCCTCAAGAAAAACAGCTTTCAATTATCTTCTTTGAATACTAATCGTCCGATTATGAAAGAAAATATTCGGTTTAGTAGGAGATACGTCCTAAAGTACTTTGATAATTGGATTTATACTTAAATACAGACCATGGTACCAAAAATACAGTCTTTTTATATTAATAAAGCGTGTCTATAATATTCATGTTCGTAACAGCATATACAGTTTTATAATAAAACAAGATCATGATGTTATGTAACATATTTTTTGTTACACGTGTTGTTTTTTGTTTAATATTATAAAACACTAAAATAACTAAAATATTTAAATATTTTCCTTTATTACACAATAAAAGAAATTGCCGAAATGTCTTACTCTTAATTGAAAAATAAAAAAATAACAACCCCGTACACCATTGATATTTAAATATTCGTTACATAAATAAAAAATTATTCAAGTAATAGCTGAAAATGTGTTCGTTTGGAGTAACCCACATTTTCTCCTCAAGAAAAACAGCTTTCAATTTTATTTTAGACACTTATTTTCCTCTTCATCTTTTCTCCATATTACGTATTCAGTTCTCTGTGCGTTCTGTCACACATACGATATACACATAGGAAACGTAAGGTATTTAGATCATTTGTGTGTTTATCTTACATTTTTCAATGACTTTTATTTTTGTGACAACTTTTTAATTTAGGTTTAAAAGTTTTAATGTTATTTATTTACTTTTCAGTGCGACAAAAATTATTTCTTCGCCATCAAAATCAACATGATCTTCTTCTTTACAGCAGGCTATATAAACGCCGCCTCCACAGCCCATCAACCGTTCGCTCACGGACGTACATGACGACAGCTGTTGGCAGCATTCCTAAATGCTGGCAGCATTCTATTAAATTGAATTCATAATTTCTCTACATGACGACTCACAGTCTCGATGTCCAGTTCATTGTTAATGACAACAGTCAGTTGATGAGGCTCGCCATCTTCAAGAATGGTATCTTACAAATCTGCTTTTCTATTTGTTAGTAATGATACTCCAAAAACAGCTTAGAGTTTCCTAGAACTTCTTCATTTTTTTCGCCATTCCATTTGTTATTTCATACATCATTCTCAACTACTTCCAGTCTTTGTTTTGTGAGCCTCTTATTCGTCAGCCCGCCCTCTCGTAAAATGCTATACTTGACAAGTAGAATAATTTTTAAAATTGCCTTCCTTTCTCACTTATAAAATATAAGTTAGTAAATGTTTGACATCTCACCTGGAAGATAGCTTTTAATATTAACACTAGACAAATTCTGGATAAACAACATTACTGATTTTTTGTTTGATTTTAGGCCCGTTCTTGATGAGGACGCGCCCGCGCCCGCGATTACGGTGAACGTTATGAGGATACTGTTATTACTTGCAAATATACTTGGAGCTACTTCATATTTACATAGGTTTTGGGCAACTATAAAGGTGCGAATCGATTAGATAACGGCTTTGTTCGGATTAGCTATTGCTACCATTATTTTAAGTGTTCACGAGGTATCACAAAGTAATAAATGCAATTTACAATTTAGTAGATTAGTTATTAAGATACTAGGATGTACTGTAATATTCACATTTTAACAAGACTTGATGAAAAGCGCTTTAAAATAACACGTGTTAAAATATTTTATCTGTCTTTCAGTACAGTAATTGAAACAACGCTATCTTAAATGTGCTTTCATTTAAGGCACATTTTGCTTATAGTCTATTTATAGTAATGATATCTAATTTTATATAACATTAAATTATTTAGGGTCTATATTTATATCTGCAATAGGCCCATAGGCTTACATTTGTGCAAATCTCTGGTTCGAATAAAATTGCCTTCCATAATACTGTAGCCTACATGATTTTGGTTTTAAATTAAATGGTTAAATTGAATTTCTTGATACATTTTATCTTTGAGTTTATACGTCATTTTGAAACTTTAGCATATTAAAAATTGTTCACTCATAACATAATTTAAAAATTAAATAATTTCAATATATAAATTAGGCTCACGATATGCTAAAATTTTCTTTTCTTCACTCCAAATATTGAAATATCCTTGCGTAAGAAGGTAATAAAGGAACCAAAAGTAAATAATCTATATCAAAAACATTCTCAGTTACATGCACATGAGAAAGGACAAAAGATTATTTTATTCATACAGCTTTAAAAACCTGATTCTGTTGCTTGCTGTCCAATCGTGTAAAAGTTACAGTCTGAGCTGGTGAGACTCGATTGAAACTTATTTCGGATGAAGCAACTTGTCAATTAGTATAAAGTACATTAAATGTTAAAACACTGTTGGTATGGCGAACGCATAAAGAAAAATAATTATTCTGTAACCAACTACTATATTTTCTTCCTTACTGTAACCCAGGTGATTGAAAACGAAACGCAAGTTACATACTGCATAGAACAGGAATATTTTTATGATTGTCCGAAGAAGTATGGATGTGTAGAACTATAGAGCGATAATCGGAATAGTTTTTATATAGTGGTGTGCAACAGTGATAATTCTGCTTGTGACTTTAACCACTAACACAACTTTCTTCATTAAACTTCTATAGAGCGATGTTATGGGGCGTAGAGTATATCATAAGTAATAGCAGAAGATAAGATTATATAAATGCTGTAATACTTTGAAGCATAGAAGCCTAACTCTACTCTAAGAAACAATATAAACAAATTACGAGACTTCATCCGTCACTGTCCGCAAACTGAATGAAAGCCGAGTTCTAAAATACCAGTCGATTCCAGGTAAGGTTCCCAAAATTATTTGGAACAATGAAATACATCGCTTCAACTAAGGAATGTCTTTCCAACTGGAGACAGTTAGTTAGGGAAAGTCTTCCTGGAATAACGGTGTATGAATCACTCAGATGATAACCGGTGGCAAGGTCAGCTAGGTTACTGTCAACTAAGTAGGTTAAATGTGTTATTACATGTTATGTCAATTACATTAAATGTGATCAGCATGAGAGTCATGGCCACTCGCATTTTTGGAGTTGAAGCAACTTCTTGTTATGGCAGGATAACTCCTATAATAACTTATTGTTTAGTAGTGAGAGGATACTACTAAAATTGAGGGTGGTGAGACTCATCGGTACTATATTTATTTTCCAGTCAGCCCAAAGTTTTGAAACAGAGAATCTCTTTTAGGAGTTGAATTGACACTTCTATACATGGTTTTCAACAAGATTCTTCTCATTAGAACTCCCAAACGAGTACAAAAAACTATTTTTACAGAATTTGTATATTATGAGAAAACCTTTGATTCATTCTATACAAAAGCTGTGTAATGGGATTTGTAGGTTTAATTTCTTTCTTCATCAAGAGTGACTACCAAAAGCAGTACTTCTTCCTCAAAAGATGAATCCATGACTACCGAAGCACCGAATCGATTTACCGAGTAAAAAAATATCGCGCTTCTCGGTATCCCGCACGTGGGTGGTAGCTTTCATTTACCGTAATGTCGTGACTTGCATATTGCTTCTTTGTGGGGGAGCCTTAAGGCTACATCTGTAGTTTTATTGAATTCAGTGTACACTATCGTAAGTTTTAATTTTGTTAATGTTTTCAAGTCTATTAGCTAATGGATCTCAATACTGTTTTTATTGCATAGCAATTAGATATTATCGGCGAAACGAAAAGGAGTGGTGATAACAATAAAACAAAAATCTGAAGCAGTAAAAAGAGTAGAAAACTGACAACTTCTCCGTATTGTTGCTGCCGATTTAGGAGTAAGAATTTTCTCACTGTCAGTTTGGGTGAAATCTAAATAAAAATTGGAAAAATACTATGCAAAACGCCGAATATAAAAATAAGTGAAGCCTTCTGAATATGAAGAGGTGAATGAAGCTATTTTTTTTGTGGTGGCAAGAGAAAAGTCAAGGGTATCAGGACCAATTTTAATGGAAGTAGCTAAGCTACTAGCCGAAATGACGGGCGGATTTATACAAAGATTTTGGTGCTAGTTCCTGCTGACTAAGTAGGCGGAAAGTCCGCTATGGAATTTGAAAATTAAATTTGTAAGGCAAGAAGATGTCTGCAGACCAAGACGCCGTTGACATATTTAAAGCGGAATTTGAAGACCTAATTTAAGGGTCCTAATTGTGGCCCCGCCACAATTCCAATGCCATCTCTATTTGTGTGTCCTACACTCGTATTCACCAGATACGGATTCCGCGATATCCGTATCCGTATCTGATTCACCAGATATTGGCGCTGTGCGGTAAGGTCTCAGTCTGGCGTTTCTTTCATTCTTTCCTCCTCCTTCTTCTTCTTCTTCTTCTTCTTCTTCTCTTGCTATTACCAAGGCTGGTCGGGAGTGAATTTAATACCTTGACTACCAGACCATGATTAAAAGCAAGCGTTTCATGAAAGCGGCCTCGCGAAGAGATTCACCAACAACAGGCAGCTTGATTTCTACTAAGTTTCTATAAAAATACTTGACAACTAACTCACTGTTCGAGTTCAAGTGACTAGTTCCGTGGGTCCTCGTACTAGTTCTACCCCCACCCCATATGTATACTTACAACTGTATACAAATTCCAAAAACAAATATGTGGAGTAGTCTCCAAAGAAAGAACCAGCATAACAAATAGGTCTGTACAACAAATCAGGCATTAAAGTAATAAAAAGGTTATATATTTTCTGTGGTCCGAAGGGATGACAATATTAAGAAAAAGCACTATAGGCCACTGCGGTAGGCTATAATAATATTGTTATGTAAGGCTGAAACTTGGGCACTAACAGTCAGAGACAAAAACATCTTTACGGGTGGAATCTATAGAATATAATTGAAGACAGTAAACGAAGAGATCATGAAGGGAACATTTACACATGAAAACATCAAACATATTAAAATGATATTAGTGAATATCCTTAAGAGCAGGGAAAAGTTAAAGATTCGATTCGATGATCGAGGAATAGAAATATCAAAATTGATGAGATAACATGAGACCACAGAAGGATATAAGGTATAGAATAAAAGGTTATTTAAGTTTGATTTCGTGCTTTAAATATCGTAGTAGCCACTTTAAGTAGTCTTCTCGATATCTTCAATATGTGATGAAAGTTTCAATTTTTGTGCTATCGTTAACGAGTAAACGAGTAACTGTCTTCAGTTAAGCTGTAAAAAGCCCTTATAGTCTTGAAGGAAATTATTACTTAGTAGATATTATACTTATAAACATCGTTTCAACAATTCTGTTATTATGTGTAGATGTATGTGTAGGTGTAAATTGCTTTACAAAACTATTTTGTATAATTGTAAGCAATTCCACTATGTAAAGTAACTGAATGTAGTCGTATAACTAGGCTAAATGTGGAATTATACTTACTTTAAATAGCTAGAAATAGACATTTTATTTAATTTAACATCATTGATCACATTGATCGCCTACACAATATCAACTCGTAACGCGGGCACACAGCTTTTCAACTAATTTTTTTCTGAATTTCAGCTAGTTCTCGGTACGTCTGTATTGATTCACACTGTAAGTCTAAATTTGTTGCAACACAAATTGTGCGTATTCATTATTCAATTGATTTCTGATTATGCAAGCAATCCTTTCTATATTGCGAACCCACCTTGATGCCCCAGATGTCCGAAAATTCTACAGCTACCAGATTTCCGTTTACTGAATGGCTACCGTGAATGGATTATATTGTTATCGTACTACGTCAGTTTAAAAAAAGTACAACCTTTTTCCTAGCCAATTTTAATTTTAATTATTTTAACGTTCTTTCTGCCCTCGTATTTTTTCTCAAACATCAGCTAAAGTATCCACAATAATCCCTTATTTATATCTTTATTTTATTGAATGAAATCTAGCGTTTAAAATATCATGCCTGTACATGATAGTATACTTTTATTAAAAAGGAACATTTCATTTATTATCAACTGTAACCAAATTTTCCTTCTTGTTTCTTCCTTAAGTAACTCTAGCAGGCAATAATCAGAAACAACTATGTACAAAAGTTGTGATTATATATCATATAGTATTATATACTAATTCTCACTCCCTCCTATCAGTCTCATTGTCCCCTTCGTTCACCCCCTCTCGCTCTCCCTCTACAGAGTAATAAATACAAATAACGATAATAGTAATAAATGTATTATGTAAGCATTCGAATAGGCCTATTTCATTAAATTGCCACCCGCTAATAATATTCTGACAGTAGCATTTTCTGATTATTGATTCTATAAACTAATCACACTGTTATTAGCTTTTTTAATTAACAACTAATCCAAGTCATAGCTTATCAAAATAATTGACGATGACCGTTATTATATTATGTTATGTATATTATGTATATAATTATATTATATAAATAGTAATCTTTATTGAAGACGGAAAACTCTACTGCGACTATAGACTTTAATAACATATGTGTAATCTACAGAAAGACTGAAATACGCAATTAGTAGCTTCAGGAAGCTACCGGTATACATTCTGTATCCGGTTATTTTATTTTTATTTTTACTTTCTTGTGAAAGCACATGTGTTTATTCCATGTAGATATTTCGTCATTGCCATACACTATCGGAGTTCAATGTTAATACGCTCCAGTTTCGTAAATTATAATCGTACTCTGTAGTTATCTTTATTAACAATTTAAGACTACAAACATGTACCATGTTCAAACAAAATTATATTAGCCTCTGATGATGTAATTCAATTGTCATTATTTTATTAATTTTAGAAATACTTTTAGATTACATCAAAAACTAAAAAAAAAAACAGAGGAAATAATACAATACTGTTAACAAAATAAAATAAAGCAAAAAAAAAGGAATCTCAAAAATACTTATTGATTTATAAAAATAGCCACAACTGTCTCGCTTCTTCCTGGGACATCAAACCGCAATTTAACAACTTAAGAACAACAAATATTACATAAGAATAAGTTTAGTCTTACAGACAAATCAGGTGTGAAAATTAATAAGGGCCACATTCCTAATAAAATAATAGCAACTAAATGTAGGTGTATGTTCAATAATGTACACTCTATTCACAGTAGACGTACAATCTTTGCTTTGCAGACCGAATGAAAAAGCTCAGCGGGAAATGCCTACCGATTTTACAATGTTATCCCAGTCATTTTGATTATAATAAACGTCCATCTCGTCCCTATTCATTGCTTCGTCAGTATACTTCCTGAAATCTGTTATCTACTCGTTTGTTTTGATACAATGTGTTATTTCATTATCGTGTTCCGTGAATTACGCAACTTGTTTGTAACCTTTGTTATTTAATTAATAAAACAAACACTGCCGTCAGATTCTCCTCCTCACTTCACTTCGCAGCACTTTTATTTTACGTATGTTCTCTGTATCACAGACACGGTTATTTACACAATGCATTTGTGTGCGTGTGCGTGTGCGTGCGCGCGTTTTTTAGGAGCGAGGGAAAGTTTTTGCATGCTTATATTGGAGATACTATTTATAGTAAGTGCAGCTTATAAGAAGCAGGTTGGGATTTGAGAAATTCATTGAATCATGCAGCTGATTCAATAAAAAAGCAGAATTTTTCTTTCAGATCTTGCAGACTAATCCCTTGCAGATGCGATAAAGCAAAATAGCGCGCGGTGTGTTTAATTTTATAAAAAAAGGAACTTTTCATTTAGGACATACGGACGAAACTTTGTTACTTATTTTTTGCTTAAACAAATGTAGCCTAATGACATTCACAGTATGTGCCGCTGTTTTAAATTAAAGGCTAATTGAATCAGCAATTTTACTGTATCAAATTCTTAGATGCTAAGCCAATCAGGCATCTAAGAATCTGCCGCTTAACTGAATCATTTTCTTAAATTCCAAGCTGCTTCTAATGAGCTACACTTGTAAATAGTACAGTAAATGTCACTTATAAAGACAGTGAAGACGATTGAAGTTTTGAACGTTATATCGGATAGATAGATATGTTATTACACCTATTTCTACTGTTAAATCCAAGACTGGCTCTTAATTTCTCTTTGTCCTCCTCTCTCTCTCTCTCTCTCTCTCTCTCTCTCTCTCTCTCTCACACACACACACACACACACACACACACACACACACACACACACACACACACACACACACACACACACACACACACACACAAATAGCATATTTAAAATTGGACTATATAAAACGGCAAAATAAATGGGATCCAGGATCCTCGAATGAAGACAGAAAGAGAAGTTGAAGTATCAATCCACAACTAGCAACTATGTGAAGTTGAAGTCGGTGTGTGATGATATAGTAGTAGTAGTAGTAGTAGTAGTAGTAGTAGTAGTAGTAGTAGTAGTAGTAGTAGTA
The DNA here is from genome assembly GCA_034769895.1 of Magicicada septendecula. Lineage (NCBI taxonomy): Eukaryota > Metazoa > Arthropoda > Insecta > Hemiptera > Cicadidae > Magicicada > Magicicada septendecula. The sequence goes on along the minus strand of CM068368.1, from coordinate 400,162,652 downwards.
GTAGTAGTAGTAGTAGTAGTGTATGAGTTCGATATGATAAAACTCATACAAGAGAGCTGGTAGAAAGTGAACAAAGCCTATCCTCAATCCTGTGTTGTGAAAATCCAACCTTTCACAAGAAATAATTCGTGGCTACTTTGTCGTCCTCAGAGCTTCCTAATTACTTTAAATGTTTTCATTTTCTCTTTCTTTTACTACTTACGTATACATACATTTTTGAAGTGAAACTTCTTTTGTCACGGTAGGAAAAATTTTCGTTATGCGTTACGCGTTATGCGTTATATGCATGAAACTTCTTTGGGCACGGTAGGAAAAATGTTCGTTACGCGTTACGCGTTACGCGTTATGCGTTATGCGTTATATGCATGAAACTTCTTTGGGCACGGTAGGAACAATGTTCGTTACGCGTTACGCGTTATGCGTTATTTGCATGCATGTGTGTGTATATGTGTTTAGTAGTATACCAAAATGAGGAAATGTACAGTTATATATAATTATTGTTACGAATATTTTAAGTTAACGATATGTAAAAAATAATCTACCTAGTCCTACATAATTTAATGACATATATGTTAAAAATTGTTTATGAATACGATCGACGTCATTCTCAATCATTACTATACGTTGCTTTATCACGTTTGACGAGTATTGAAGGATTACATATTACGACACAGAACAACGAGAAGATATTCTACCATGGCCGAAGACGATCATCATCAACAATTGATTTGCAAGAGGAATTTAAACGACTTTCACTAAACAAACTAGAAACTATAAATGAAAATTTAGTTAATTTCATCAATAACAGAAAAGGTTTATCAATATTCACTTTTAATTGCCAAAGTCTTACAGCTCATACTGTTGATCTAAATGATATAGTTGTGAAAAATTCAAATGTCATAGTTTTATCAGAAAATTGGCTAGCCAATGAAGATGACGTATCTGTTCTTAATTTCAACTGCATTGTGAAATATAAACGACCAAATATTAGAGCGGGAGGTGTCGGGATATTTCAAAATTCTGACGATATTATTAACATTATAACTCCATCCATGGATTTTTCCGTTACTCAATCTGATGTCTATGGTTCAATGGCATCTACAGTTGGCGATTTGTGTATGGCTGAATGTAAAACGGAAAATGGGCAAAAGGTTGTGATTTTAGGAGTGTATATATCTCCTAATAAAACATTAGATGATATTATTGATTTTCTCCATCGTTCATTATTATCGTATACATCACAAGGTGCCGCCATACTTCGTAAAGATTATCATAAAATACCTATGATTTTAAGTGGAGATTTCAATGTCAATTTTGCATTAGACAAATCTATAAAACTGGTTGAATTTTTAAAAGATAATTTAAACCTGTATACAAAATGATAAAAAAATACCTACGACAAAATCGAATACGACAATTGACAATTCACAAGTTTTCTGGATAATATTGAATGTAAAACATACATTTCTTATTTTAGTTACCATAAGCCTTTGGTTACAAAGTGTATGATGAAATATCACTAAATATTAACGAAATAGATTAATAATAATAATAATAATTTCTGTAAATGTATATAATAAAATATTTTTAATTTACTAAAAATGAAAATTTTCTTATACTGAAGAAAGTATTCGTTATATACCTCTCCCATCCTATTAAATTTTAAGTATACAGTTAAAACTTTAAGTATACAGTTAAAAATAATAATAATAATAATGGATAAACAAAAAATAATGGATATAACCCAAAGAAGTTTCACTTCTTCCGCGTGTACACACTTACTGATACACGCACCCAAACTTTTTTAACTTTTCTTTCTGTCCTGGAACAATCTCTGAAAGAAAAGCAAATCGCGAGATGTTTATTTCATCCAAACTGATTAAGTTATTCTAATTCTACAAGGCCACAAACATATTGAATTTTTACTGAAATTGTATTTAATTTACTATACGTTCAGAATCACATAACAAATGTTAATGTAAAAAGCGTTAAATTCTTATTTTATAATTCACATCCTAAATTTTAAATATTAAATTGTTAAGTATTATATAGTGTTGCCGTACTTAACGGAATGTCAGAAGTAACATCTATTCCAGATTTTTATCATCTTTTCCTTCTGTTACTAATGACAAGATCTTTTCTACAATTGTACAGGAAACATTATTACATTCGTTATATTTTTTAAGATAAAAGTACGGTACATCAATTGTGTTATAATAAATGTTATCTTTGTAGAGGTTTGTCATCGCCATCACTATCGCATCGTCCTCGTCGTCGTCATTACCATCATCAGAAATTAACATCGATTTCTGTTCCGTGAATCACGCCGTCTTTCTTTTACAATCTTCCAGTGTATGTTGGGTTCATATAACGGATGTAATCCACACTTTGCTATCCTTACTTCCTATGTACTTCCGGTTCGTCTGTAATCACTGATTTCATCACAGCCATAGAACGTATAGAGTGCCGTTCTAATATAGATCGGCAGTACGGTTAAATGCAGTATGGTATTTAGAGAGGCTCGATTAGTGCTGCACCCTAGCAGTGGAGATAAGCAATACTGCTGCCTGAATTATAACCAAGAGCGAGGCTTGATTGGTGCTGCCCTCTAGCGAGAGCCCCGGTTTGCGAGTTCCAAGCGGAAATAACGTTTTTCTGAATATCTTTGTCTCGCATTAATCGTCGCCTTCATCGGCTGCTTAATTTTCGTCCTCTCCGGCAGATGAGAAAAAGTTGTCCATCCTTCCACCTAGGACAGGCTAAAATCTAAATAGAACTGCGGGTCCCTCGAAGAAGACGTGGACCAGTCCCACCCTGAACTTTTGAACATCAAGATTTCTCTCTCTACTTCATCTGCCGGAGAGGAATTGCAATGACGAAGCACCAACACCCTATAATGTAGGCCACGAGATTGCCACTTCACACCCATGGACAAAATAAGGTGAACTCAATCCATTATATTCTTACACATTGTGATGCACTCAATAGAGCCAGTGAACCAATTCAATCATTCAACAACATGACTTTCAAGTTTTAAACATTTTAATTGGATCCCCGATTAGCGGGACAGTATAGTGCGTGAACTGGGAGGGAAATCATTTGTAAATTTTATTAATTTGTTTGTATAATCTGTTAGCTCAGAGGCTGACATGTATCTTTGGCAGCTCACCTTTCAAACGTGCAATTCCTTCTTATTTTCAGTATAAGGGTTTCATCACTGCTTCTAATTCATTCAATCAATTTGTAATTTCTCTGTTTCAATTTAGTGTTCATTATATATATTTTTTCATTTTTAAATTCAGTTTGGTTTATATAGGGATAGAAGTTTCTGTGGTAGTTAAGTAGAATCACAAGTTTAATCCTGAATAGGTGCATGTCCATGCAGTGTTAAACATGTTGTTGAGACAGGTTAAATTATGCACTGACTGGCCCATGAACATGTCGGTCTGTGGGCCAAAATTACTTTTTAAAGGGTTATAAGGTCCATGACACATTACTATTTTCAAAACTTAACAATATTTCTATATATATAAATTCTATTAATTAATTATGATAACTGGGGTGTTCACGGTATTCTAAATTTTATTTCTCCCAGTATAAGTGCCCAGTGGGGCAGAATTTTATAATAGTATTAGGCACTTGGCCAAAATTTTGAATTTATTATGTCCTGGGGACTACTGGAGTTGCATATGTATGATCTAATACACATGTAATGTGTTATGCACATATTAAGAATTGTAAACCTAACATGGATTTCCATAAAATAATTAATGATTTACCTCATGGGGGTAGAAAAGGGTGTGGCAAGAGATCTATGTAATAATTGTCCTGTATTGTGGAACATGTGATGTATTGTATATTCGTGTGTGTATTTTGTGGGGTTCTATATGTATTGTACATTTGGGTGTATTTTTGGGGGAGTTAGATATAGGGCTCTTATAAAAGAAAAGGTGAAACATAGGGTTATATATCCATTTAATTTTTGATGACAATTAATTAATTCTATCTCTATTTATTTTTGATTAATATTTTTTCTAAGAGAGTTAATTTATTTTAATTAACTTTAATAAAGAGTATGTAGATTTGTCTCTATTTAATTTTAATTAATTTTGTTTGAGAATTAGTTATTCTAATTAACCTTATTAAGAAGTCTATAAATTTTATCTCAATTAAGTTTCAATTGATCATTTTAAAGAGAAGATAGAAAATAAATTTCATATTTATTAATAATTTTCAGGAAACATTACTTAAAGAAAATTAATGATTTTAATTTTAATTCATTTTAAAGAGAAGATAGCAATTAAATTTTATATGTGTTAATAATTTTCAGGTGACATTATTTAAAGAGAATAAATTATTTTAATTAACAATTTAAGGGGAAAATAGATTCTGTCTGTTACATTTATTGATTTTGTTGTTTATATTTTAAAAAAAAAGGAGATAGAATAATAAACGGATTTTATTAATTGTTAATTTTATGAGTTTTAATTGCAAGTCCCGTCTCACTGGATCCAGCGCATTTTTGGCTTCTCTAGGCTTTGGTCTAGTTCTAATTATCTTGTGGCCCCTCTTTAAAAAAAAAAAAAAAAAAAATTTTTAAATTTTTCAAACAAAAAAATAATTTTTTTTTTTACCAGTCTAAGTTAAAGCGGGGTTACAATAGTTTTGATCAAACGTCAAAACGTTAACTGCTGGCTTTCGCTTACACCCCTTTAAGCTTAGAAAATTTCATTTCAAAAATCTGAAATCTTACATATCTGTATTATTCCTTAGAAGAACATTATCCTAATTTGTTATGATTAGTTACGAGTTCTAACTTCTCACAGTTAACATGTTTACTCACTAGTTTTCATACTTTCCTACTGTATTATTCTGTTTTGAATGTCTTTGATACATTTACCTACTCTGTCTTTGATAATGTCTTTGCCACGTTTTCTGTCTAACGTTACCCTGCTATCTAGGTTTCAGATCTTTTCTATTAGTTTTAGTAGAAGGATTTTTTATTATTTTTTGTTAAGAAATTGAGATCCTGCGGCACGTGGCACCGGCAACATGCATGACAGTGTACGAATGTTTGCACTTTATGCACTGTGGACATGCCTTATCTGTCACATTAGTAGTGACAATGTTGTATAATGTTCGCTTGGAACGTGACCCATGAAAGAATTGTTCTCGCATCCATGTGCAAAGAGATTAGTTTACATTTCTGTCAAATGACGCAAACGCCTCCCGTTTACAGTTATTAGGCTATCAATAACTGGACGGTAAATGCTCAGCCCACTAGAAGTGTGATTATGATTTTGTATAAACCACAGTTGTGTAAATAACAAAGTATGAGTTATATGTACTATCATTCTCCGATATTCATTGTTTGTTACTATTTCCAACGCTCACTTCACTCTCAAGTTCAAACATCTGTCACTCTCAGGTTCAATACACGTTTATTTTTACGTAATTTGCCATTGTTTCATCTACGTATCTTTATTGCGCATAGTAATGGTGCTGAACGATCTCTATATTTTTTGCGTAATGTCACTGTTTTTTAGTCCATTCGCCACTGTCGCAATCTCATTTCTACAGTACGCGATTCTGTTAACGTTTAGTGAGCAGTAGAGGTGTGCTGAACTAGTATTTGAAAATAACAGGTACGAACGAAACCGTTCCAAAAAATAACACGTACAAATGCCTGTTATTTATAAGTTATACCATTATACATATAGGCATACCTGTATTATATAATTTGTTATAAGAAATAAATTGAAACTAAAAGTATTAACAGTGTTACTTTACACTGTGACTTTATTAAACTGTTACTGTTTAAAAGAAAATAAGAAACAAGAGAATGTATAGACCGAAAGATTCATTCTATAAAGAACTGGAACAAGTATATGACAAACTCCAGTCAAACATAATCGTTCCAAAAAACCTGTTATAGGTATACCGGCCCACCTCTACTGAGCAGTAAGTTTACTCCCATACAACAATGTGACATTTCCTCGGAGTGATATTTGTTCGGAGACCGAATGTGGTGACATTTCCTCGGAGGTACAATGGTTTTAGGAAAATCATAATGATTCCAGGAAGTGTAGTATGGTATTTGCACAGAAGCCAACGATGAGTTTTTAAAACTATTACGTGGACAACTTGTCTACATAAGCCCAACAATGAGTCCTTTATGTCATCTAACAGTTAATTAAAAAAAAATAACGTTCATATTGACAAAATTCAACTAGTAATTTGAAAACAACTTATAGGCCTATTTGGACAGGAGGGTTTGCTACCTGGTCGACTTATTCATTTTGCCTGTTTTCGATTCGCCTACTTTCCTCTGAAGTGGCGTAAGGCGACGGTTACGATGATCCCGAAGCTGGGTAAAGACTCCAAGTTTGCCAACAACCTCCGGCCTATCAGCCTGCTGTCATCGACGTCGAAAGTCTTCGAATGACTGGTCCAGCGGCAGCTATCTGATCGTCTAAAACGGTTTGACAATCTGGTCCCTGAGCAATTGGGTTTTCGAGCCGGGCACTCCTCGACACATCAGTTGATGCGCTTCGTGGATACCGTGGCCGAGGCCGGTTGCTCGCGAGTGCAGATCTTCGCCGTTTTCCATAATGTCGAGAAGGCGTTCGATCGTGTTTGGCATCCAGGCTTACTGCATACGCTCATGGAGATTTTGCTTCCGAATTGCTACACTCATATGATTGGTAGCTTTCTTCGGAACGGAACCTTCCGGGTGAACACTCACCCTTTCCTTGGAAAGAGCTATTACGGCTGGTATACCTCAGGGAAGCGTCTTGGGCCCCCTACTTTTCTCTGTGTACGTTAATGATGTGCCCAAGTTGCCTGGAACCAGATTGGCCATGTTCGTTGACGACACGGCGGTGTATGCCGTCGATCGTCGAGCTGAAATGGCCGTTGCCTGGCTCCAGGATCAGCTAGACGAATACGTTGAGTGGACAGAGAAATGGAGGGTTGCCATCAACGCGGCCCAGAGCACAGCCGTAGTCTTCTCCAGACGCAGAAGTCTCCTTGACAGACTGTACGTAGGCGACACTCCCATGCCCTGGTCTCGAGAAGTTAAGTATCTCGGGCACCATCTGGACCGTCATCTCACCTGGCGGACACACTCCGAGCAAGTAGCCCGTAGGACCGCCCATTGATTATACAAATTCCGTCCCCTGCTTTGCAGCACGTCTATGACCCACCGCGCCGCCTAGGGAAGCTTATCGCCACCACCTATGTGGTGCCGATGGTTACCTACGCGATTCCCGTATGGGGCTACTTGGCCAATACCCCTAAGCGAAACCTTCAGTCTCTCCTTGTCTGACTTCGAATAAAATTATCCGAGATTCCCTGCGTGACCGTTCCCTGGATGCCACTATACGGACACTTTCCCGAAAGTCCTATCGCCGCACCACCCGCTTCCAGGGCAATCACCTTATTAGTGCCCTCGGATGCAACCCGTCTGTGCCAAGTGAATCTTGTACCCGGCTTCGGTGTACACTCATCCTCAATTAGTTAGCTAATTGATACCCCACGGCCGGTAGCAGGCCACACCTCTTAATCCAGAACATCTGTGGTTCCTGCGGCAAGAGCTCTATTTTGAATCTCGGGACGTAGTACACGAGCGGGCGATGGACTGCACACACCCCTCTCCTATAGGCCTATTTGCAGTTCTTTTAGTTAGCCTGTCCAAATTCTCTGAGCCTAAATCCCACATATTTCTATATTTTTATTGACATTAATTATATTAAATACAATTAATAATAATTATTATAATTACATTATAATTACATATTACTTTATAATTAGATATAAAACTTAGTTAATTATATGCAGTATTTTATTAGAACTATTACTATTAACATTAAACGAATCATCATTATTTGTTGTTGTCGTGATTATTATTGTTATTATTATTATTTCATTGCTACTATTGTTTTTTGTTATTAAGTATATTACGCACGCAAACGCGCATACACACAATATTGTTCTAATTTTGATGCTTCTAATATTGAAGTACTTTCAGGTATACTAGCAGATTTTTTAGAATTTGCTTCTTTTCTGAAACGTTCCAATAAAACACTACCAATCTATTTGAAAAGGGGAAGCTTGAAGAATCCTACCAATATGTTAACTTCTAGCCTGCTCCATCACACCATTTAATTTACAAAGCAATATTCTTTCCATGTTGTGATATCATGGATATCATGAAATTGATACTTACTGATGTATCTTTCACTATTTTTCATTAATTCCCTTTCACTTTACTTACTGATCAACTCCCTCAGAAAAAACGCTGAATACTATTATCACACGCTTGACAGAATATCACTTAACCTTGAAGAAAAAAAGAAGAGAAGAACCTCTGTTGTGAAGATAATCAATTCGTACTCAAAACTTTTAAAAAAATTTAATGTTTCCGGAAACTTCCAAACTTAGCTTTCATCCACAAATTGCAGTAAAAAAAAACCATCTCTGAAAAATTTTTATTAATTGTAAATATTGTACTGTACAGATAGCAATTGTAAATAAGTTATTTTATAAATGGCTCTTGGGATTGCACATCCAACTATTAAAAAATAAAACTAAAAAGCTGAATCAAAAAAACGCAATAAAGGTTCCAGGAACTATTAGATAATATGTATCTAAATATCTCCTTAAAAATAATAACAAAATATTAAATAATTAATAAAAATCTAGCACACGTTTCTCCGCCATCCATTCTTATAGCCTTTGCCTTAATAAAATTTAAACTAACATAACTTAAATTGATAACTTAAATTCTATACTTCGTACTAGAATATCGCAGACAAAGAAGCACGCACACCTAGAATAGAATTTAGCATTATATACACATTTTTGGTAAGATTAGAATCCGCTTGTTAGGCCAGTAAGATTTAAACTTTCTCTATAAATTAACTAAACTGGACTAGAGGAATGAAGCAGACTAAGAAGTATTGTACTCGTTTCTGTGGAAGACCTGTGTCGTATGTCTTTGCGCGCGCGTGTTTCATCATCTTGATAACACACGTACATTCCGAGCATGTGTTCCAACCCCGTACGTACATAAGGCTCCGTGCTCTGAGCGCCTGTCAACAAACTGACCGTGCTCGTAGCACTTATCTTGTCTTCTCGAGTTGCTTAGATAATGAAAATTGTTCCTGTAAATCACACTACAACATATGTATGCCTGCTGAATGTACTTTGTCATACTCTGACCAGGCAACATTCATCTTTCTAATTTACCATTTAGAGTTAATTGTCCAATAGTTTTGATCAAAATTATTGTAATTTACTGCATTATTATTTTAAATTAATAGATAATAATTTGTGTAATGCAAACAGAAATTAATGAATTTCAAGATAAAACAAAAGAATACGAAAATATAATCTACACTAATTTTCAGTAACTTGTACAAAACTATATTGAAAACTAATTTACTTACCGGTGAAATGATACGTTTTCGTCGCTGCTTTTCTGATGTCTCTTCGTGCAATTGTAGGCCGCACAATGCATGAGCATGTTGGTTAAATATTTTGACAGTCTACTGAAAATATATTTTTAGTGAGATCACTGAACAAGAAGTAGTATGTCGAAGCAAAACACACGTAATTGTAATACTGTGACATACACAGTATGCACACTTGTTGCAGTCGACAACCAGAGGGTGGGGATTAGAGGTGGGCCGATATACCTGTAACAGGTATTTTGGAACGATATTTTTGTGGAACAGATGTAACAGTGACTGAAAATTTGAAATACCTGTTATTCGCGGCGACGCTGTTCCGAGTCGAGAAACGCCCCCTACGCTCCTATACAGACACACACACACACAAAAAGTACGCAAGTAACAAGTAAACGAATACGCCAAGGCCAAATACTAGGCGTACAAAAATATCGCTGGTACGCAAGGAACAGCCAGTACACAAGTATTTAAAATATTAGGTATTTCAAATACTAGTGGTATGACCGATACACAAGGAACAACGCGTATTACAATACTAAGCGTATCAGAGGAACAGTAGTATTTTAGGAACACCTAGTATTTTAGGAACAAGTAGGCTAGTATCATGCGTATTTCGAGTAGAAACTAGTACAAGCCACTTTTTCGTCCTGAATACTTCATTCTGCGCAAAGAGACGAAGCTGTTTTTAATAAAGGAAAAAATTCATCCTGATGTTACATTTATTCTCGTGTGATATGCAGATATATAATGCAGATTATATGCTAATAAATTATATATTATACTAATCACCAACTTGGTAAATTTTGAAATAACGAATTATATTGTGTTATAACCTATAGAGTGGCTGATGTTGATAGGCTATAATTATACTTTTTATTAATGTGATTTTAACTGCACTATGCATCTCACATAAATGATGAGATTGTTGTAATGGACGTTTATGCACTTTATCAAGTCCTGTTCCTTAAATATAATTCCTTAAGGGTAATTGGTTTAAATTATGTCTGATGAAAATTTATTATTGTTTTGAACATAAATTTGTATTTATTTATTTTTTAAGTAAATACTTTTTTCCTAGCTAGGTCTTCTTGCTTACCACTGGTGGTATGCCTACCACCGATCGGGAACCCCTCCCCATACTATGAGAAGCCTGTTTAAGTCTTGCTGTGACAGTTGTGGGTTGTGTTAGGTTAGGTTCGCATACGTTTTATTTTTTAAATTTTGGTGACATGGATCCAAGAAGAAAAACGAGTGACGTGTGGAGTTTTTTTGAACCAGTTAGTAACTATATTGCATTGTGCAAGATTTGCAAAACAAGTCTATTGTATAAAAGTTCAGTTAGTAATTTAAAAAAACATTTACAAAGAAAGCATCCAACAGTTGCTCTTCCTACTATATCCACCCAAACTGCTGTGCAATCTTTGCCAAGAACAGAAACTTCTTCAGGTGATATATTGCAAATAGGACCAGATGTGCAAGAAAACTTAGTAGTTGAATCTTCCTCTCATTTTTTTAGTCCAGAGAGACCAACCACTTCAAGAGCTATTGACACCTTCCAAAATCAACCGTCTTCATTTCAGTTGCCTGTTCCAACAAGTCAAGGCCGTAGCCAGCGGGGGGGGGTTAGGGGGTTAGAACCTCCCCGAAATGTTGAGGTAAAAATGATAGTTGGGCAAGGCTATGATGGTGCCTCTGTGATGAAAGTATCATTCAAAGGCGTGCAAGCACTAATCAGAAAAGATTATCCAGAAGCTCTGTATGTTGCTGTTCCCACTCGTTAAAACTAGCTTTATGCCACTCGTGCAATTTACAAAGTGTAAGAAACTGTGTTGGTACAGTTAAGACTACGATCACTTTTTTGAAGAGCTCTCCTAAAAGAATGAGTGTATTGCAATTAAATAAATCTGACTCCCAGTGGAAAACTTTAACATCCATGTGCGAGACCAGATGGGTTGAAAATCATAGCAGTCTTTTGAAATTCAAGGACCTTTTCAAACCCATTCTCACCACGTTAGAAGATTTAAGCGATGATCCAGACATGGATACCTCATCCAAAGCCTCATCTTTAGTAACAGCTCTGCTTAATGGAGAGTTTGTTCTTAGTCTCTGTTTCTTAGCCAAAGTGTTTTCTTATACCTTGCCTTTGTGTAAGGTATTGCAGTCACCTCTCTGTGATTTGAAATCAGCAACTGATCACGTTCAAAATATTTTTGACCTCTTTCAGAATATTCGCATGAGTATTGAGTGTGAATTCTCCATTATATACAAGTCTGCAAAATCCTTACTAGCTGATGTTGGCGGAGAAATCACGCTTCCCCGTTTAACTCCATCACAACGTAACCGTTGTAACATACAAACGGAAGACCCAGAAAAGTATTTTCGCATCTCTATGGCCATTCCACTTCTCGATGATTTTAACAATCAGCTAAAAATAAGATTTCTTGATCACAAAGAAGTATTTGCAAATTTAAACTCTCTTTTACCATCCGTTTGCTGTAAGCCTACTACTTCTTTAGACACTGAAAGCTTGAAGTTGTACCAAAACAAAGTTAATTTGGATCTGTTACAATCAGAGTTTGACCTATGGAGAATTTTTTGGGAGAAGAAGGATGAGACTGACCGCCCATCCTGTGCTATCGAAGCTTTAGGAGAATGTAACGAGGAGTTTTACCCGAATATCTTCATTCTGTTAAATATATTCTCCACTTTGCCAGTTACCACTTGTACACCTGAACGTACCTTTTCCACATTAAGAAGACTGAAGACCTACTTGGGAAACTCTTGTGGACAGAGTCACCTCAGTGGATTAGCGTTGATGTCCATGCACAGAAACAGGGACATTTCAACAGATGAAATCATAAATAAATTTGCATCGAAAAAAGATAGAAGATTGGACTTTGTTTTATAAGTTTGTCTCTTTGAAGATTTTGAGACTGTTGCAATGTATTAATGCCACTGCTGCAACAAATTTAATATAAACGTTTGAACAGTAGCCTATACTGTACTCTGCAAATAAAATTAATGTTTTTGCTAAATACACGAAAAGACGTACAGCAAACTCGATTATCCGTGTGCTGATTATTCGGTTTGTTGATTATCTGTGCATCCCCGAGGTTTATTGTATTATTTTATTTCCTTTATTTTCGTCACGGCATTTTGAATAATGTGAACTGCGCGCTTGGAATTCGAGCGCTTTCTCGTCTGCAAGTGACCTGGCGGCATGCTTTGTTCAAGAATTAAACACCAAACAATGTACTGTATAGCAGTAATTTGTTGCTGTTCTGTGATAACAGTTATGGCTGATTGACGTCTTGTATAGTTTTTGTACCTCAAGTGTTTTACCAACAATAGACGTAAACAATTTTTATTTCGGCTTACCTTATTGATAACAGTGATAATTGAATGTGTTAAATGTTTGACATTATTGCATTTTCAAACAGTATTGTAACTGTTTACACCCTATTATTAAAAGTTTCGTTGTGCATTAAAAAGTACAAACTCGCATTATCCGTGTTTTTAGCTATCCGTGCGCATTTGTCCGATGATTAGCCTAGATAATCGAGAGTTTGCTGTATTTTTTTAATAATATACCTATTTCCAGTGGAAACTCCTGGGCATCTGGGAGGTCTGACTCCTACTCCTAGAAGAATATCCATACTCCCCAAACCTCTCGGTAACCAAACAACCCCCCCCCCGAAAATTGTTTCTAGCTACGGCGTTGCAACAAGTAAAAAACAAATGTCAATATCAACCTACATACCCAAAAAATTAGCAGTATCTGATAAAAACAAACTTGATGAGGCCATAATAAAACTTTTTATTTGGGATCTTTCAACCATTTACAGTTGTTGAAGACAGAGGTTTCCGAAATTTGATGAATACTTGTGCCCCTACTTATAAAATTCCTTCTAGAAAGTATTTTGCTAACACACTGTTACCAGCTTATTATGAAACAAAGGTCAATGAAATGAAAGAATCTATTAAAAAAGATGCACCAAGTGTTTGCTTAACAACTGACACATGGTTTTCTTCAACAAATGAAACTTTTAATACAATTACTGCACATTACATTAATCAGGATTTTGAAATGAAACATATACTATTAGACTGTTCAGTTATCAAAATAAATAAAACATCTCAAAATTTAGCAGATGAAATTTTGCGTATTATAAATGAATGGGACTTGTCTAGAAAAATTTCAGTTGTTATTACTGATAATGCCATAAATATTACTAGTGCTATACAAAGCATACTTAAGTGGAAGCATTTTGGATGTTATGCTCACACATTAAATTTAATTGTTCAAGATAGCCTGTTAATTGTAAATGACATAATCAAAAAAGTAAAAACAATTGTAACATTTTTTTAAGAGAAGTAATATTGCACATTTAAAACTCACAAAATATCAAGAACAGATAGGTGTTCAGCAACCTAAAAAACTTCTGCAAGATGTTGTAACATGCTGGAATTCTGTTTACTATATTCTTAAATGATTTGTTGAACTGGAGGATGCTGTAAAACACTCTCTGGCATTACTAACAACAGACATAGAAACATTAACAGCTGAAAAAAGGGGAATTTGTAAAGAACTGTGCTATTCTGCAACCTTGTGAGGAGGTAACAAAAGAAATGAGTGGAAAAAAATATATCACCACCAGCCAGATAATACCTATAACCCAAGGATTAAAATTATCAATACATCAGGTAAGTGTGAAATTAACTAAACCACTTGTCAGAGAAATTGCACTTAAACTTCTAGAAGGAATTTCTGTAAGGTTTGCTAATTTGGAAAAAAGCAAAACAATTTCACTTTGCATGATGCTTGACCCCAGGTACAAACATTACTTTTTTGAAGACAATACTTCTCTAGAAAATACAAAAAAAAAATGCAGATGAACTAGTATCTTCACAAATTACAAAAAATTCAAGAACCAATACAAGCATTGAAACCAAAGGAAATCTACAACCTAACATAACAGAGGAGGAAACAGTTTCAATTTGGAACCATTATAAAAACCAGAAAGCAAAGTTAAACAAATAGGGACACCTTTATCAATGGCTATACAAGAAGTAGATAAATATCTTCAAGACAAACCAATAGAGAGAAGCAAAAATCCCTTACTGTGGTGGAAAGATCACCAACGTGTATACCCTAATCTTGCACATTTGGTCAGAACTAGATGTAACATGGTTGCAACGTTGCAACATCCGTTCCCTGTGAAAGGATATTTTCCAGGGCGGGAATAATTTTATCTGAACGAAGAACACGATTAACATCGAGGAAAATGCAACAGCTGATATTTTTAAATACAAATTTGAAATAGTGTCTGAATAACTTAAATTCTAGTATTTTAAAAACCATTCAATAGTTTAATTTTACCTATAATGTGTTATTTGAGTGAAGCAAATTGTAATGTGAATAGGTGTGACAAAGATTAGTTCATGACTTGTATATTCTGTGTACACTGGTGAATGGATCTGAAGATTATCCAGGTATGTAATGTATTTAATTTACTTTTGTTGTTGCTTATTATTTATAAGTTTTTATTTATTTATTTTTATTTATTTTATTACAGTTGTTTTTATTATTTTTATTTGTAAAATTTTGTTTATTCTCATTCACTCTTGTGGCTTACTGTTACGTTTTTATTATATGTTTCTGATGTTATTTTCACATTTTTTGTTGTGGTATTAGGTATACTCTAAATTATTTCATTGCCCTGAGTTTCGCAACTGATTTGTCTAACCAATGTTAATTTGTTTACTCCTAGTAAAAACTTAAATTGGTATTCACAAAGGGAGATAGGCCTATAAATTCTCTTGTTTCTTATTTTCTTTTAAACAGTAATAGTTTAATAAAGTCACAGTGTAAAGTAACACTGTTAATACTTTTAGTTTCAATTTATTTCTTATAACAAATTATATAGTATAGGTTATATAATATCTTCAAATAAATACACTGCAAGTAGGTTTATTAATATATTAATAGGTTTATCTAGGTGAAAATAAACATACTTGCAGTGTATTTATTTGAAGATATTACATACGAGACCTGCAGGAAACTCAAAACGACTTACAAAGGATAATATAGGTATGTCGGGGGGGGGGGGCTCGAATGGGTTGCGCAGTACGCGTTCTGAATCCACGCTACAGCGCATGACGTCACCTTGGAGGCGGAATTACTGCGTGCTTAGTATTGTTACATTGTTGTTATATAGGTGTTATCCGGGTGTTATAAATTGTGAGTTTAGTCACTGTTAATTTATGCGTTTGTTCGTAGGTGTAGCAATACAGATTTAGAACAAATACGTGTAGTGTTTTGCAAAAAAAAAAGTGGTACAGAACTGTTTAAATTTAAATATTGTTGGCGTGACATTTCACAAGAACGTTTCGACAGTAACAGTGTTAGGTTACCTACGTTTGTATAGGTGTTTACGAAAATTTAATTATTTTCAATTACCTTTCTTAATTTTCTATTTATTCTTTTGTTTGTTTACATAGTTTTGGGTTTTTTAATACGTGTATGTTTTTTGTTGTGACATCGAGGTAAACGTTGTTTTATCATTTGTTTTTTTCCCGTTGTTTTGTTGTTTGTTGAACATAGCTATTACTTTAGTTGTTGTACTTTTATTCTTGTACAGTTACTTTCTCTTAATTTTCTATTTATTATTAGATTTCTTGTTGCTTGTTGTTGCGATAGTTTTTAGTTTTAAAGGCGTATTCGTTTTTTGTTGTGACACCAAGGTAAACTTTGTTGTTTCGTCTCATTTTGATTTTTCGTTATTGAACATAGCTATTATTTCCGTTGTTTGATCTTACTCTTGTCCTTATTTTACTGCCAATATGCCTTCGTGTGCTGTAGCCGGTTGTAATTCACACAACAAAAGAACGAAGGGGACAGATATTAAATATCATTCATTTCCAAAAGACCCCAAAGTACAAAAAATATGGATTTCGAAGTGCTACAGAAAAGATAATTTTAATATTTCAAATGCTACGGTTTGCTCAAAACACTTTTCTTCAACAGATTATGTTCGTGACTTACGTGCTCAGTTAATGAACATACCATCAAGAAGAGTTCTCAGAGAAGATGCTGTCCCCCATATGAATCTCCCCGTCGTCATCACTGCTTGTAATGACGGTATGCCTTGGCGCAGTGATGATTATACAGGGGTATCAGGCGTTCTTGAAAGTAATAAAGTCAGTGGCAGAAGAGAGAGATGTCATGCGCGAGAGGACAGGAAAAGAGCCTTAAAAACCCTATCGGCTTTGTCACCCAAAAAAATAAAAATGGACCAAAGCACTATTACAAACTGCGAGATTGAGCTCAAGGATGTACAATCACTTAAGAAGCATGCAAAAAAGTTGGAAAGTGAAAACCGTATTTTGAAATCTATGTGCGGGACTTTGAAGCTGAGAAATACACTTCTGAAGGAACAGAGAAAGGTTGCTCTTGAAAATTTCAAACGTCAAGACGAGAATCTGAAAATATCGGTATGGAGAACCATACATGACTTCCATGTTCTAAGATTTATATTTAAAATCATATTCGAAATGAAATATTTCCATAGAAACTACGTCTTTCTACTTATTGCTTCAGCATTAACCACAGTACTGTGGTTACTAACGTATACCACCTCACGTTTTCGCACTCGATTTTCACCGATGATGGCAGTCGATGGCACTGCCGAAAAGTCTGGTTTTGCAGAAAACATTGGACTACGGCTAAAGAGCCCGGGAAGCAATTTTAACAAAAAACTACTTCTTTGTTGCCGATAACGTAGTACACATATATAAACTTCTCCCTCCACTATAATTTTTAATAATAGAAAATTACCCCCACCCCGTTCACCTAACCTCTTTATTTATAGATATTTCATCTACGTTTCTACAGTGGATTACTATGAGCTTCTTATCAGGATATTTTATAAAAATTAAGTACTTTACTCTTGTTAAATCATAAAATGTTTCAGGTAAACTACCCCTTTCTCTTAACCGATCTTCTCCAAAATCAATAGACCTTCCGTCCTCTACAATTCAGGGATGCATGCAAAAAAATATTTGATTCTGTTTGAATGTGCGGCAGTTATCGTTCGTCATGGAAACATTTCTCTTGTTACAACATAAAATGTTGCCGGTAAACTACCCCTTTCCCTTAACCGATCTTCACCAACACCAATAGGTATTGAGAACTCTACAATACAGGGCTGTATGCAAAACATCATTTGATTCTGTTTGAATTTGCGGCTGTTATCGTTTACCATAGAAAAAAATTACCCTTGATAAAAAACCGTTGCAGCTAAACTACCCCTTTCCCTTAACCGATCTTCACCAAAAGCAACAGTTCTTGAGTACTCTACAATTCAGGCCTGTATGCACACAATTATTTGATTCTCTTTGAATTTACGGCAGTTATCGTTCGTCATAGAAAAAATACCCTTGTTAAAACATAAAACGTTGCAGGTAAACTACCCCTTTCAATTAACCGATCTTCAACAAAATCAACAGACCTTGAGTTCTGTATAATTAAAAAAGGTATACAGAAGAGTAGTTGATTCTGTTTTAATTTACGGCAGTTATCATTCGTCATAAAAAAAATTACCCTTGATAAAACATAAAATGTTGCAGGTAAACTACCCTATTCCCTTAACCGATCTTTACCAAAACAAACAGGTCTTGAGAACTCTACACTTCAGGGCTGTATGCAAAATATTATATGATTTTGTTTGAATTTGCGGCTGTTATCGTTTGCCAAACAAACAAAATTACCCTTGATAAAAAAAACCGTTGCAGGTAAACTACCCCTTTCCCTCAACCGATCTTCACCAAAAACAATAGGTCGTGAGTACTCTACAAATCAGGTCTGTATGCAAAAAATGATTTGATTCAGTTTGAATTTGCGGCTGTTATCGTTTGCCATAGAAAAAAATCTACATATAGACACACAGACACACACACAGACACTTTTCGAAAAATGATTTTTTTTCATGTTTTGAGTGTAGTACAATCAGAATCTGCAATAATCTCGAACACGATTTTTTTTGCCATCACCATACTTCCATTTCCTTAAGGAACATGGAAGTAAAAACTTGTTGAAGATAAGATAAAAAAAAGTTTAGGACAAATTTTTACTGAAACACAAATTAACTGCTTACTGTCAAATACAAACCGTGCAAAATGGAACTCTGAAGACATCGCAAAGGCAGTTACACTACGCACTGTATCAAGAAAATGTTACTTATTCTTGAGAAATAAATGTGGTTTTACCTTGCCAGGAGTATCGACTTTGAAGAGATGGACATCTGCTTCATTTTGCTGTCAGCCGGGCATACTCCATGATGTTCTGTGTTTCATGATGGCCCAGGTGAACACACTGACCACTGCTGAAAGAATGTGTGTTATTTCTTTTGACGAAATGAATGTAGATAGTAGCGTCAGTTACGATCAGAAGGAAGATCGTGTTGTAGGGCCTCACAGCAATTGTCAGATTGCCATGCTTCGTGGCCTCGTAGCTGGTTGGAAGCAGCCAATATATTATGATTTTGATGTCCAAATGTCGGCTGAATTGTTAAAAAACATTATTTGTTGCGTGGAAGACGTAGGGTACAATGTTGTTGCCACTAGCAGATCTAGGGACAAAAAAATCGACGAATGTGGAATGAACTAAATGTAACGTATACAAATCCGTGGTTCCCAAACCCACACAACGTAGAAAAAGTCATATGGATTATCGCAGATGTTTACAAGCTTTTACGAAACCATTTTCTAGATGACGGTCTGACACTCTCCGACAACAAACACATCACAAAGACGACCGTTGAAAAAAATCGTTGACAGTAGTATATAAATGTTCTTTCTGGGACAGGTCAGAGGTCTAGGACAAGGTCAGAGGTCATGTCAAGAGGTCACCTTATCAGTGATAACCCCGCCTTATCAGCGATGACCCCAATTAAAATCCAATTAACCTTTTGATAACCCCGCCTTATCGCTGATAACCCCAATTGACCTCGAATTAATCAGCAGATAACCCCATTGACCTTTTGTAATCAACAGATAACCCCGTTGACCTTTTGTAATCAATGTAAACATGACCTCGAGGTTACTAGACCGTAACACACTGACCTAGTAAAAAACGTAAACATAAACAAACTGTCTAGTGATAACGTCGTAAACATGACCTCGACAACACGCTGACCTAGTAAAAATGTAAACATACACGTCAGCGTTGCACAAACGTAAACAAACAAACGTTTTTATGCACACTGACCTAGTAAAAATGTAAACGTAAACATAAACATTCAGAGTTCGTTGACACGTCGTAAACTGTTTTCCTTTCACAGTGTTGATACGTAAACAAACGTTCTAGTGATAACGTCGTAAACATGACCTCGACAACACACTGACCTAGTAAAAATGTAAACATACACGTCAGCGTTCCACAAACGTAAACATAAACATTCAGAATTCGTTAACACGTCGTAAACTGTTTTCCTTTCACAGTGTTGCCGAGTTCGTTGACACGTAAACTGTTTATTTCCTTTTACAGTGTAGATAGCGTCGTCTTCATCTAATATATTACATTTAAATGTAACGATTGTCATGGTATACAGATAAGATATAAATTAGCTTAGTCGGTAACGTGTAACTATGTTATTCTAATAATAGATTATATGTAAGGTAAGTATCAATTGTTCAATCCCTAGCTAATTCATACTTTTTTTGAATAAAAAAAATATATTCATTTATATATAATACACGTTAGCAGTTGGTTTATTAGTGTTCCAACGCGAATTCTGAAAGTAACATCTTTGTTAATAACATGTCGGTAGTTAAAAATTTATTATATATAGTAATTGTTCAAATATTACTAATAAATTCTTTAGCCGATAATACAACACAGATTGAAGTGGATAGAGCTAAGCAAAATTTATATGAATATGGTTATCTTCAAATAGATGATGAATCAACGTTGCAAACTGTAAATGAAACAGATATTACTAATGCGTTACTTATATTTCAAGAATACTATAAATTACCTACTGATGGTAAGTTAAATAATGAAACTATAAATTTAATGTTAAAACCTAGGTGCGGTAATAGCGATATTATTTTTGATTATCGAGTATCCAGTTTTAAATGGACCAAACCTGAAGTCACATGGCATTATTATTTAGCGAATCAAGAGGTGTTAGAATTGACTAAACAAGCTTTTGCAGTATGGGAGGAAAGTCTGGTATACGTTTTAAACATGATACAGTAAATACAGATATTTTAATTTCTAATAAACGATTGAAACATATGATGCAAAAAGAATCGTGGCAATGTACGAGAACGTTTGACGGCAAAGGTGGAACATTAGCACATGCATATTTTCCTGATTATAATAATTCAAGGCGAAAAATTCATATTGATGAAGATGAAAAGTGGTCATATTCGATTGATAACGTTGTTCCTCTTGACCACACAAGTTTGTATGCAACTTTAATACATGAAATCGGTCATGTTTTAGGTTTATCACATTCAGATGTATCAGATTCTGTAATGTATGCTTATTATAACGGTAAAATCGAGTTAGGTGATGATGATGTTTTAGCCATTCAAAATTTATATGGTAAGGCAGGAAGCACTTTTATATCATCTTTCATACCGATGTCACCATCTTCTTCAGTACCAAAGATAGAAGACGAGCATCCTATAGATACAAATAAAATCGATCTTTGTAATTTTAAAAATATTAATTTATTTTTAATTGCTGATAAACGACTATATATATTATATGAAAAATGGTTGTGGATATTAAATCCGGCAGAGATGATATATACCAAACCGCTCATAAGAAAACATTGGTTAACGTTTCTTCCAAAAAACTTCACAAAAAGTTTAGCTGTATATCAACGACCATCTGGTGAGATAGTTATGTTTATAGATTCTTTGGTATTCATGTTCGATTTAACGAGTCTTAAATTAAGTCATGGTTATTCGAAACATATCCAGTCTTTATTTAACATACAACCTGATAATTTACATGCGGTATTCAACAGTTATACAGGTAAAACTTATATATTTCATGATGATAATTATTATAGAGAAGTCAATGAGTGTACATTCACTACTAAATCATGGGGTTATATATCTGAAACATTTCCTGGAATTCCGCCTAAAATCGATTCATCATTTAGATTTTCTGATGGTAATTTATACTTTTTTAAGAACAATACTGTGTATGTCTTTAATGAATTTACGGGTGAGTTAGTTAGAACAGAAAAAAATAATCTATCGATATTTGGATTGAAATGTGTAAATGATGATGTACTATATAAATTAAAAGAATTAATATTACAATTGATAATACAAAAGAAAGGTCAATCGATATCAAACAATAGTCGATAGTAATGTTGCTGAAGAAGAATAAAAGTTCAGTTTCTAAGAACATAATGATTTGAACGTACAGTTGTGAAGAATACGTGAAGCTGTTAACATGGAGAAAAGAAATATTCATGCTTTCAATTGGTATATATATTGCATACAATCTACTGATTCAACGTTTAATGAAATATGTTATTTTATAAATAATGAATTTTCTGAAGCAAATGTTACTATAATTGAAAATGAACAAATTATCAAGATACAATTTCCAACGATTTGCTTGTATAACGATATATTACAAAGGTTAGAAAAATATCGAAATCGATTAATAATCGATATTGATTTTGAAGAAGAACCCAAAACTCTCCGTTGGAAGTAGTTAGTTAGTAGAGGCTCAACAAGTTGGACGCAATGTCAAAAATGGCGAAGTTGTGCGAAAAATTGAACCACTGTAAGTTATTGCAAGATTTTTTTGAAGAAGCAGGATTTATTTTTAATGGTGATTTAGACAGTATTGTGTGTCGTGAGTGTGGATTTAAAACGAGAGGATCTTTATCTATTTCGCATATTCAATTTATGCACAAACTATTTAATTCAGAATGTAAAATGGTATGTTATATATATGATAAATATAATAATTATGCACTATACAGTATATTATTACATATTGATGATATAATGAATGTGAAAAAATGTATATCAGAAACTGAAGAAATCATGAAGTTAACATTTTGCTGTTGGCCTAAACGTTTACCACGAGTTGACAATTTAGTATCGGCAGGTTTTTTGTATACTGGTGTGGACGATGATGTAATGTGTATAGACTGTAAAGTTATACTTCACGATTGGCAAGACATAGACGATCCATGGTTTGAACACGCTAAGGCATCTCCAAATTGTTTACTTGTTAAATTACACAGAGTCATAAAAGATGGCTTCATTGAGTGACAAAAGTGGAAAGTGTATTGAAGACTTTTTTAAAAATCAAAGATTTGTTGATGATTCGGATAATATTGTTTGTTCTAAATGTGGTTTTAAAACGAAATGTTTTAATACTATTAAGCATATTCAATTTATGCACAAACTTTTGTATCCGACATGTAAAACTGTGCGTTATATATCTTATAAATATGAAGACTATATCAGATCAAAAAAGTGTGTTGCTAATTTTGTTAATATATTAAAGTGAAAATAAAATTTATAAAAAAAAGAATTGATGTGTTTTTGTTAGTTATTTGTTTAACCTTAGGATAACCTTTAGTTAATTAATGTTGTTTATTCTTAACAAAGTAACCTGTGTTTTTGTTAGTTATTTGTTTAACCTTAGGATAACCTTTAGTTAATAATGTTGTTTATTCTTAACAAAGTAACCTCTGATAATAATAAAACTTATTGACGTAATGTTTAACCTTTGATAATAAAAAGTTATCAGTAATTTATATTGACGTATTTACAAAGTAACCTCTGATAACTAAGGTCGTAGATGTAAACAGTTGTTAATTAGTTGTTGTACTTTGATACAAAGTAACATCTGATAACTAAGGTCATAGATGTAAACAATTTTAATTGTTTGAATAATGAGCATCAGACAGGAGATAAGTAGTGAATTGCATAAGCAAGCGAGAAGAAATTTTCCTACACGCAATGTCGAACTGAAAGGTATTCACGATTTTTATCAAGCTGACCTTGTAGAAATGATTTCTTTTTCAAAGTTAAATAAAGGTTATAAATATATACTAACAGTGATAAATTGTTTTAGTAAATTTGCATTTGCAGTTCCGTTCAAATCAAAAGTCTCACACGAAATTGTAAAAGCTCTAATGCCTATATTACACGTAAACAAAATGAAACATTTGCAAACTGATAAAGGAAAAGAATTTTACAATTTACCGATTCAGCAATTATTTAATCGTTATAATATAAATCATTATTCGACTTATTCAGATAAAAAAGCCTCTATCATTGAACGTTTTAATCGTACTTTAAACCATATGTGGAAGTGGTTTACTACCAGTGGAAAGTATACATGGATCGAAGTACTTCCTCAGTTATTGAAAAAATATAATAATACTGTACATAGAACTATAAGTATGAAACCTAAAGATGTTAATATAAATAATGAGAAAAGGGTATTGATACAAATAAATAAAAAACGAATATTTGTTAATAAGAAACCTGCAAAATATAAAGTTGGGGATAGAGTGAGAATTAGTAAATACAAACAAATTTTTACCAAAGGTTATTTACCAAATTGGACAAATGAAATATTTACAATTCATAATATTAAACAAACAGTACCTAGAACATATATTTTAAAAGATGATACAGGAACCGTATTAGATGGTGGATTTTACGAACAAGAAATTAGTAAAACAAAATACGACAATATATTTTTAATTGAAAAAATATTAAAACATAAAGGTAATAAACTACTTGTTTAGTGGTTAGGATACGATAAGTCGCATAACAGTTGGATTGATAAAAACCAAATCATTTGAACTATTTTTTTTCAGTCATGAAAATAGTGCAGCAAACAAAAAAAATACGTATTTGTAATTTTGATAAATCTATGGAGAAAAAAGAAAGAGTCCATAGCGAGTTGTTACCAAATAATGTCAGGGCTCTTATCATTGGGCCAAGTAATACTGGAAAACAAACCTAATGCTTAATCTTTTGTTCAGTCCTAATGGTTTATGTTTTTTCAAAATCGTTGTATCAGTCAAAGTACAAATTTTTAGAAACAGTTTTATCAGGTATACCAACAATAAAATACTATAAATTTTCAGAAAATGATCAAGTCATTCATCCTGATGATACTGAACAAAATTCAGTTATTATATTTTATGATGTAGCATGTGAACAACAAGATAATATAAGAAATCATTTTACAATATATAGACATAAAAATAATAATGTTATTTATATATGTCAAACGTATGTTCGAATCCCAAAACACTTGATTCGTGATAACCCGAATTTAATAATTATTTTTCAACAAGACGAACTAAATTTAAAACATATATACAGAGATCATGTTAATACTGATATGACATTTGAAATGTTTAAAGAACTTTGTTCTAAAGCATGGACAAGACGCAAAAAAGGCTTTTTTGTTATAGATAAAGAAAGTGATATGAATTGTGGCGGCCGTTATCGTTTTGATTTTGATATCTATATTACTAATTTGTAATCGAAAATTTTTTTATTACTTATCAATATGTCATCGAAGAAGTCACGTTCCGTTGACAATCAAGAGAAGCTTGTCAATGAAATTAAAAAAATAAGAAAAAATATTCGAAAGAAACATCAGACTCTAACACAAAATGTTATTGATGAAGAACAGTTTGCAGAAAAATCGTTGAAACCTATTATCACTCCGTTACAAAAGTTAGTACAAGAGAAAACAAATTCGTCATTGATTAAAAAAGAAGAACAACAATTAGATGTTGAAATGGACGATATTCAGTCGCGTTTACAAAACAAAAGGTTTTCAGAAGAGGCCGGAAACATCCCAATATCGAACAAACGAACAGTAGAAACACCGTTACCATTACCGCGTGAAGAAGAAATAACGTATGAAACCTTACCCACGGTTGAAGAATTGATGTCAACATCAAAAGGACGACAATCAATTGAACCTTTTATTGATATATGGTTTAAAGGTCCGTTAATAAGACACTATATGCGTAAATTTTTTGATGACAGTAATCATGATATTGATCATGTTTTTGGTCCATATTTTGGAGATAATAATATTTTAATGTTAGGTAAATACCCTTTAAAGACTGATGAAAGTGATATTATTACAATTAATAATGTTATGTACAAAGGTACACCTGGTTTGTACGATCTCATTTTTATGAAAAACCCAAACGCTTATGTATATTCACAAGAAGATTTAGACGACTACTCGCGTATAATAAGTGAAACCGCGGCATATTTAAGTTTAAAGACAAACAGAGTTAAAAGCAGTACTAGTTACAAATATAAAAATATAATTAAGCCTATTATTAATAAGCTTTCACAATCATCCGCATCAAAAGTTGGAAGTAGCCGATTGCATAGTGATACAGAAGGTCGTGGTTTGTTAAATTTCAATAACAATAAACCAGTGTTTGTGTACTGGAATAATGTAAATGAATTATGCGATAGATTAAAATTATTGATTGCTTCACAAAGTGCAGGTCATTCGGGTCATGAAAATGAAATATTATCAATTATTGAAGAGCTACAGGAGGCCGGTATAATAAAAGAAGATGCAGCAACGTTTGAAGCGATATTTTCAAAATGAGTATCGATAAATTCGGACACTATAGTGGTGACTTAGCGGTTAGTTCCAACGTTCAGCGTGGACCGCCTGGAGAAGGATTTAAATTAACTGACGACGGAAATTTTAATATAAGTAATAAACGATTATGTAATGTGGGCGATCCTGAATTGGATGATGATGCCGTAAATGTAAAATATATGAGAACAAATTCGATTACTTGAACAAATACAGACGATTGTTACGATGTTAAGATGAAAAAAGTTATTAATTTAGCCGATCCTAACGAACCTTGTGACGCTGTAAATAAAAATTATTTAGAAAATGCTACTAAATCATATTTAGCTGATAGAATACCAATTAAGGTGGATAATAATCCAGTGTATTCATTCAAGAATAATCGTGTGGCTCATATCGCACCACCTGTTTATAAATTTGATGCTGTCAATAAACTTTATGTTGATAATAAATTACCTGATGAAAATACACAAACTAATTGTTGTGATTTCAGGCAAAAAAGGTTAATTAATGTAGCAGATCCTATTAATTTGCTTGACGCTATAAATAAACAGACTTTATTAACAGGTATAAATAATACAAAAGATGAATGTAAACGATATATAGATGATAAAATATATTATTTACGAAGTGAAGAGGAAAATAGTATAGATTTTAATGAAAGCAGATTGACTAATGTTGCTGATCCTAAAGATGATACAGACGTTATAAATCAAAAGACTTTAACAAGGGTTATGAATGCATTTAAATTAGATCTAGAAGACTATAAAGTTGACAGTACCTTAGTTAGAATATTATATAAATTATATAAGGAGTGCACTAAAGATAATCCTGTTAAAACTATAAACGAATTTCGCATTGTATATATAATACAAAGTTTATATGAAACGTCATAAATGCATCTGTATCCAAACAAGATAGAAGGCGGTGGTCTGGTGAGTAATATTCTTGGTTATAAACAAATCAATTGATTTATTACCTGTCGAACTTCATTTACCCGGTTATCAGTATTGTGAACCCGGTACAAATTTAGCGAAACGATTACAAAGAGGTGATCCAGGAATTAATAAGGTTGACGCTGCTTGTAAACAACACGATATTGCATATTCAAAGTATTCAGATTCTACAAATCGCGCTAAGGCTGATAAGGAATTAGCTGAAAGAGCTTGGGAACGTGTTAAATCAAGTGACGCATCGTTCGGGGAGAAAGCTGCAGCGTGGTCAGTAACTAACATAATGAAAGCTAAAAGTAAATTTGGTAGGGGAATAAAAAAAAAAAAAAAAAACTATGTCTAACAGAGTTTATAATTATTTGAAACGTTTTGCTGGTAAAAGTGGAAAAGGTTTATATTTGAGACCGTATAAAAAAACAGGAGGAGGTCTAAAAAAAAAGAAAAGAAAAACGAAACAAAGATAATAAAAAACGAAAATAATAAAGAGTATTCCTATACGTCCGCTTTCAATTCAAGATTTACTACTGTATGTTAAACAATTAAAGATTCCTAATTTCAGAGGAGTGTTTATGCGTGACACATTACCGTTACACGCTGGAATTTGGCAAAATGAAACTGGAATAGTTAATTTAGATAATAGTTATGGTCATGGTACTCACTGGGTATGTTATTTTAAACGTAAAAATAAAGTTAATTATTTTGATAGTTTTGGTAACTTAAGACCACCTATCGAACTAATTAATTACTTTTATTCATCAAATCAACGATCTATCGAAATCGTTTATAATTATACACGAAGACAAAATATGGATGCAGTCAACTGCGGTCATTTGTGTTTACAGTTTCTCAGTAATAATGTTTTGTCTAAGCGGTAAAGGATCCGTATTAACATGTGATATTTTTCCACCAATCGAGTTAAGTGATGAAAAATGGAAACTAGGATTAATTGACTTTATGACATATCATTCAATACCTAATATAGAGGAAGGAATTAACAATGTATTATATTATGGTACTGATAAGAAAATAGTATTGCCTACTGGCTCTTATGAAATTTCAGATATCGCAACGTTTATTAACGATTACTTAATTCAACATGATGAAAATGTAAAAATAATTATAAAGGCGAATAATAATACATTAAAAAGTGAAATTTATTCTAACGTTCAAATTGATTTTAGTAAACCCGATTCGTTAGCAACCATATTAGGATTTGAAACATGTATAATAAATCCAAATAAATGGTACAGTTCAACCTTATCCGATAAGTATTGTTCGAGTAGAGAGCATCCGATTGATTTGTAATTTAATTAGCGGTTCGTATAACAACGGAATTCCAGATCACATAATACACGAATTCTATCCTAGTGTTCCGCCAGGTTTTAAAATTTTTGAAAAACCTACCAACGTGATATATTTACCAGTAAACACATCTAGGATACATAATATTGTAGTAAGACTAGAAAATCAACAAGGAAGACTGATTAATTTTCGAAACGAAATAATTACGTTACGTTTGTATTTGAGAAAACAATAATAATGGGTCTTATTTTTTATTAAGGAATCAATAAAACAACTGCAAATAAGCCAATTACAAGTAGTAAAGATATGAATATCGACCGGTTAACACCACAAAACATGAAATTTCTACAGTCATTGGGATTAACAGTAATAAAGGATTATTTAAACAAAAAATGAACCTTAATATTCAAAACGTAAACGCTAGCATTCTAAATATTATAGAAGATGTTGTGTATCAAGATGAATCGATAGTAGGATTAGCTTATCACACTCATCTACCGTACACCTCTACTACATTCAATAATAATGACGAAATTAGAATTCCAATTAATCAACAAGATGTGTACACATTACCTTGTGAAAGTTACCTTCATATAAAAATAGAATACACTAATAATAATGGTATATATGATCAAACTTTAAAATTATGTTCAAATGTTTTAGTATTTTTGTTTGATGAAATTAGATACGAAATAAGTGGATCAGAAATCGATAGAGTTAAAAATGTTGGAATAACATCAACAATTAAGAATATGTTAACGATTAAACCATATGAAATTAACACTTTAGAAAATAGTGGATGGCCCTCAGATTTAATAAGTCATATGGCACCATCATCGAAAGATATTAGCTTCTGTATCCCATTAAAAAGGTTGTTCGGATTTGCTGAAGATTTTAAAAAGATTTTGTTAAATGTAAAGCAAGAATTAGTTTTAATTAGAGCGTCCACTGATAATAATGCAGTAATTTTACCTGAATCAGTAAACACATACAAATTTAAAATAAAATATATATCATGGAGAATTCCGTACGTTTATGTTAACGACGTAGTAAAGGTAGATTTTCTGAAGATAGTACAAATTGATCGACCTTTATTAATGCCGTTTCGAAAATGGGAACTTTACGAGTATCCGTCTGTGCCAAAAGCAAACAAACTTACTTGGACTGTTAAAACGTCATCACAATCAGATAAACCTCGTTACGTTATTGTAGGTTTTCAGACTGACAGAAAAAATAATGTACATAAAAACCCAGCACATTTTGATCTTGCCTCATTCTATAATGTAAAGTTATATTTAAATTCAGAATACTATCCGTATGATAATTTTAATGGTGAAACGTCGATTCTACATGAGTATTATTCAATATTTCAGTCCTCGTATTATTACAACAGTGAAAATTCGCCAATGATAAGTCGTTCAAACTTTCTAACGTATACACCTTTTTGTGTAATTGATTGTTCAAAACAAAATGAATCATTAAAAACTGGTTCAATAGACATTCGTCTGGATATTGAGACGTCAATAGACATACCGGAAAAAACTACTATCTACTGTCTCATTTTTTACGATACAATTATGCAATATACGCCTTTATCTGGTACTGTAAGAAAAGTATTTAAAATATAATTACGTAGATAAAAAGTGTATCAGTTCTGCTGTTGCACGCAATGGAATACGTTATCGATTTTCAAGGTTTTCGCGATGATGGAAACAATTTTATTTTTAAAGAACTTTGTATTCAGTGTATACAAGATAACAAATTTTCTGGTGCTAGTGATCAGTATTTGTTTTTACCACCATTTAATTACAAACATTTGTCAGAGAAGAAAAAAACGTTAATAAATGGATTAAAACCAATCTTGGACTTAGCTGGAAGTGCGGTCTTCAAGATTATAACGATCTAGAGTTTATATTAAATAAATATATGAACGGTAAATGTATTTATGTTAAAGGATCAGAAAAAAAAGTAGCATTAGAAAAAGAATTTAATTGTTATGTGAAAATAGTAGATATGGAAACACTCGATTGTCCATCCTTAAAAGTGTTAAAACAGCAGTCTCCATATTCTATTCACTGCCCTTTCAAACATAATTCGTATTATTGTGCTTTAAATAATGTACATCATTTAACTAAGTGGATTATCGAATACTGAAACAGTGTGTTACAAATTAAAGAAATTGAAAGTGTTGGTACTGTATGATTTACGTAGTTGATATTTTGATCTCCTACTTACGCAAAACTTATATCAGTTCTGCTGTTGCACGCAATGGAATACGTTATCGACTTTCAAAGTTTTCGCGATGATGGAAACAATTATATTATTAAAGAATTGTGTGTGCAACCTATAGTAAACGCTAAATTCGCTGGTAGTTGTAATCAATACTTATTCTTATCTCCATTCGATTATAGGCATTTATCAGAAAAGAAAAAAAAGTTAATGACTGGATTAACAATAATTATCTTGGACTTAGTTGGAATTGTGGATTAACAGAATATAGTGAACTTCCAGTAATATTAAATTCATATGTATATGGAAAGTGTATTTATATAAAAGGACGTGAAAAAAAATAACTTTACAAAAAGAATTGAACTGTCATGTAAAAATAGTGGATATTGAATCACTCAAGTGTCCATCTCTAAGCGTTTTGAAGAAGCAGTCTGTAAATAGTATACGTTGTCCATATGATCACTCTTCAACAAACTGTGCATTAAGTAACGTGTTTTATATTACTAAATGGATAATTCAACATTGGAACTGTTTGTGTGATGAACATGATGAAGAAACTAAAAGAATAAATTGTTGGGACTGTATGATTGCTTAACTTTTTATTGTAATTATATGTGAATTAAGATATGTAAAATAAAGGTTTTTTAAAAAAAATAAAAATTAAAAAAACATTTTCATTTTTGATTTATTACTTACTAAAATATACAAAGCATACATGTATACATATAATATGATTTTTTTATATTACAAAAAACATATATTCATTTTTTAATTCTTGTCGCATACATAATTACCATTCATAAATAAAGACATACATACATACAATGTGATTTTTTATACCAGCATACATACATATAATATAAGTTTTTTATACTAAAAAACATATACATATAATTACATAATATATACAATGTTTATTTTTATACCAGCTTTTTTTTTGTTACTTACAAAAAACAATATAATGAAGAGGAACTTCAAAAGTTTTTAAATTTATTTTTTTTAACGTTTTGAATAGTCGATAAATTTTTCGCTACATTTAGAACCATTTTGTACAATTGAATATATTTCGGATCTTTTTCAGATCCAACTAAAAACGTGGATAAGCACCTTTAGTCCATCTGTCTTTTACCTCAATTCCCTTCAAATCTTTGGTATCTATGATTTCAATCTTCAGTAGATAACGCCCCGTTTCCCCAGGCGTTTTTAAGGTTTTTCTTGTTCCATTCGATTGGAACATTACAGATTGTTCAAACAAACTACTCTTTCTTTCACTCTTAGATTTTCTTACGGATGTAAATATTTTTTCAAGTTCTCTCTCATCATCACCATCATCATCATCATCATTATCATCATTGTCATCATCATTATGATCAATATCAATATCAATATCGTTATCAACGTAAACATTTTTCATATTAAAATCAAGATAATTTTTTATTAAATTATTTAATATAATAAAAGTTGATTTAATTATATTTTTTTCATTAAAATTTGGAATTGTATTGATTATATTATCATAAATTTCTTCAATATCAAATAGGTAATTATTAAGTTGAACTATTTTGTCTTGAGAATTCACATCTAATTTAATTTCCAGAGCAATTTTTATTCGTTTTACTACCTCACTCAATCTCATATATAATGTTATAACCTCTATATTATCAACATTATAAGTAATTCAAGTTTAATTTTAGTAAGATACAGCATAGCGTCAAAAGCAAACCCTGGTAACGTGAAATAATGCGCAGAATCGAAGTTGTATGACGATACACAAAGAGATCTAAAATCTTCAAAGCAATCACATAAAAGTAGTACATCGATTTTTAAATATATATCGCTGTATTCTCCTAA
Organism: Magicicada septendecula; assembly: GCA_034769895.1. Lineage (NCBI taxonomy): Eukaryota > Metazoa > Arthropoda > Insecta > Hemiptera > Cicadidae > Magicicada > Magicicada septendecula. Next base: position 400,130,196 of record CM068368.1, on the reverse strand, counting down.
ATTTTTAATTTTGAAGTGGTTCCAAACGTTAAGAGCGTGAATGTAATCTTCATCGCTTACGGTTTCGTCATTTAATTTACTATAATAGTATGCTTTTGATGGAAGCTGGCACTCTACTAATTTATCCCACGAATCTGTATATTCGTATGGATATACACCTTTTCGTGTAACTAATTGCATGTCATTATCGGAAAAAAATTACTTGTATAAAAAAATTTATTTTTTGGTAAATTGTTACTTAATTCAGAAAGTGATCTATCTAAAAAGCGATAGGTATCAACAAATCTAATAGTTATGCCATTAACAGTTTTTTTGGAAAAAGAAATATATTTTTCTGCCGAATTTGGTATAACATGAATATTTTGGTTATCGCAACCCAACTGTCGAATAATAAAATGTGAGTCTTAATGTGAACTTGCATGAATAAAAATAGGAATGAACTTGTGATTTTGTCGTTTTAGATTGCAATCGTTACATAATGCTGCACGATATAACCGGTAAGATGGCAATAATCTTTGACGGGTTTGTAGAGTAATGTAAAATTTCGCATACACATTTCACAATGTGTTGCTGCTTTGAATTTAATCTTGTCTTGTTTTGTTATTTGTATTGGTTTGACTTCTTTTAATAATGAACCAAGTCGATTGGTAATATCTATAAGATTGGACATAAAGTTTTGTGCAGCGTTTATACCTCTATATATGTAAGGTTGTGATGGTAATTGATTTTTAATGAAATTGGGTACTGAATCATCGATTACAAAGTAAACACAAAAACTCATAGGTTCATGAAGTTCATTAGCTACTGTAAAAGAATATTTTGGATGTGGGTAGCACATTTTAATCGGTCTCAAAATGCATTCAAAATCTGCATAAGCGACTATTGGTACCCTAAATTGATAATGAAAATTTCGAAATTGTAAATTGTCAGAAGGCATTATTACACGAACAGGTGTATATTTTCCACAGTACCTTTTATGATCTTTTAATTTTTTAGATTTCGCAGTAAAATAGGTAAGACAGCTTTTACAGACTTCAATATTGTCATGATTCTTTGTTAATTGAGATTTTATTAATCTATTAAAATTACTGATGTAACAATAATGATAGTTGTCATCTTTGTTTAATAATAAAAGATCAAAATGATTACATTGCTCATTTTCGCACACTTTTAGTGGATAAATTATTTTACCTTTTTCTATACCATAAACATTTATAGAAATGTTATTATTCTTTTCAAAAACTTTTATATCTCTTAATGGTGTAGGAAAATTAATATTATTAATTCGCTCTGGATGTGAGTCTTTTATATAACGACAAAGAATCGCCCATTTAAAACATAAATAGTCGTTATTTTTGGGATTAATAATACATTTTTTTGTGATTAAATGTAACGGTAGTGGGATGTACGAGCTGCCTTTTAACGGTTTGAAACGATTTATTCTTATAAAATTCCATCTATTGAATGTAAAGCCCATCCGGATCCTTTTTGTAAATATGTCTCTTCTTCAGAGCAAATATTATTAATTATATCTCGTATTATACTTGTTAGTGAACTACTTTGGAAGAGAGTAATATTTTTAGTTTTAAATGATCTATCTTGATAATCATTTAAAACAGGTCTTACGTAAGTGCATTCCACTACTATGTTAATTTTAATTGCGTTATATAACGAAACCATATTATATAAAATATTTATTATTATTAGTTCTAAATGTGATAATAATAAACAGATATCTTTAACATGTTCGTTGGTATTTTTATAAAAAAATGTTTTTAAGTTACCTTTGAACGCATTCTCAATTTCAATGAATTCATTTTCAATTGTTGTATTCCTTAATCTACTTGCTTTTCTATTATTATACAATGATGATGATGATGATGATGATGGTGATAAACTTATCGAATCAGACGTTTGATACCAATCGTGTGACGGTCCAGGTTGAAGATCGTTTGCGTTATTAAAATCAGACGCTTGAGGTCTGCTGTGCGATGGATCAGGTTCTGTATCCTGTACGTGCGATGACCCAGGTATCATTTGTAGGATCCAGGGTCCAGGAGGATCGTTTGTATTAATAAATGAATCAGACACTTGATATCTGACATGCGGAACTTGTGCATGTGAAGGTCCAGATTGAGGATCGTTTCTATTATTAAAATTTTCGTTTCTAATAAACTGGCGTTTTTTAAAAGGTAGATTTTTTCCATGTTAACTGAAATCAAAAGTTGTAAAACGAGTTTATTAGCTAGTGTAAAAGAATATTTTGGATGTTCTTGTTATCTATACGAGTATATTTTTACTTATTATCAGACAACGTGATTGCTTACATCAATGTTATTTTAACCTTGTTTACATGTGATTACAACATACTAATAAAAAATTAAAAATCTTTATTTATTAGTTTATTAGTTACTGTTGATAAATTATACTTACCATTTTGTTGAGACCTATGCTGAATCAATCTTTTGCTATGACTTGTTGTTTTTACTGTATGACTATTTATAGTAACAATCAACCGATGACGGCAATACTTATTTACGTAACCTCTTGATCTCGTCGTGACTGATAATGAATTCGGTAAACAAGTTATTTACTTGATCTTTTGATCTTTTGATCTTTTGATTTACGTAACCTCTTGATCTCGTCGTGACTGATAATGAATTCGGTAAACAAGTTATTTACTTGATCTTTTGATCTCCTACTTACACGTATTGAGAACGTGTCAATACTTATTTACGTAACTGATAATGAATTCGGTAAACAAGTTATTTACTTGATCTTTTGATCTCCTACTATTGAGAACGTGACTGTATTAACTACAATGAAACTGATAATGCATTTTCTGTGTATATAAGCCGATTGAAAATTGTGGTTCAGCATCCAGAAAAATACCAGCTACTACAGTCTGCGATCGTCATTAAGGTAACATTATTATCTTCTGTTAATTTACTGTTTTAAAATATTTTTTCTTACTCAGTATACAAAGTTATAAGTCTCTTAATATTTTTTTTTTCAAGAACATGCACAGTAATTCTTAGTTACCTGTAAATAAGTTGTGTTTTTCGTACGTCATTTTTTTAATATATATGTAATTATTCCTATGTCATTTTTATAAGGTATGACGTGTTTCAAAAAAATTAATTTGTCTTTGTTATAAGTCTTTCCTATGTCATTTTTAAACCGTATTTGATTTACAGTTTTTGAAACACACATATTAAAAATAACATAGAAAAGACTTATAACAAAGATAAATTAAATTTTGAATAGAGTATAAAACATTATATATGTACATATGAATGAGATACTGGATCTAAACTAAAATTTTTAAACTATAAATCGTTTATTAACTTTTTTATAAATGGTCTTAGAGTTGAGTCTGGTCTGTCGACTAACATTTTTAATTTTGCAATTTCTTCGGATGTTAACCTTTTCGGCGAGAAAAACCATTTATAAAGAAGACGGTACTCCTCCTGTTTTAATTTATTATGTAAGAAACGATTCTCCTGTGTTGATGATTCTTGATCCATCAAGATCGTTGATATAAGCAGATGTTAACGGTTCAAAAACAGTTGTAAATGTGATTTGTTTTTTGGTTAGTTGTAAAATAACTTATTATAATATGTTCTACACAAGAACATGTACAGTAATTCTTCGTTACCTGTAAAATAAGTGTGTTCTTCCTATGTCATTTTTACATTTCTCTATTCAAAAAATTTTGTCTTTTGTTATAAGTCTTTCCTATATCATTTTTTTCATATGTAATTATTAAAATATATAATGTATTCTATACGTTTCTCTATTACTTTTTTTATCTTAGTTAATAGGGGTCAATTTTTAGTTTTTAAATAATTTAATTTATCTTTTGTTTAATTTAAAAAAATATGACTCTGTTATAGATTTGGGGGACTGACTTCCAACTGCTACCAAAAAATGTAATTGATTAAGATATGTAAAATAAAGGTTTTTGATTTATTAATTGTAAAATAAAGGTTTTTTTAAAATATTTTCATTTCTGATTTATTAATTACTAAAATCATATATACAAAAACATACATATAATACGATTTTTTATACACAAAAAATGCTCATATACTATAGATCATGTTTTCATTCGTTCTCGTAAGTCATTTAAATCGATCATCGAGAAACTTGATGATATCACCACAATGTATAGACACATAACAACAAACACAAGTGTCCGGTCCATCCACAGTAGATTGATGTGCCCATGGACATTCAAGAAAATGTGTAAACGTCTCACCGCTTTGTTCTCTACGTTCCGGTGTAATCTCTTTCAGTCCGTCTGAATTATAAAATTCCAACACCTTACGACACTTTTGGAGTACCAACAATGTATCTCGCATAAATTCAATCTCTGCTTTAGTTTTATTCATAATGAATCTTTCAAACATAGGATGAGATAAGACATCTTGCAATGTTAAATTCTTCATTTTGACTGAACTATCAAAGTTCATGTTCACGTTGACATATCGTATGGAGGAACGTTGTACCACGTACAACAATTCATTTTCGACTGCTATACAACACACGATTTCATCACTAGGTGTCACTAAAGACGACGCTATCTACACTGTGAAAGGAAAAAAACAGTTTACATGTCAACGAACTCTGAATATTAATGTTTACATTTTTAAAATGTGTAACGTTTACGTATCAACAAACACCGTCTGTTTATGTTTACGTATCAACACTGTGAAAGGAAAACAGTTTACGACGTGTTAACGAACTCTGAATGTTTATGTTTACGTTTGTGGAACGCTGACGTGTATGTTTACATTTTTACTAGGTCAGTGTGTTGTCGAGGTCATGTTTACGACGTTATCACTAGAACGTTTGTTTACGTATCAACACTGTGAAAGGAAAACAGTTTACGACGTGTCAACGAACTCTGAATGTTTATGTTTACGTTTACATTTTTACTAGGTCAGTGTGCATAAAAACGTTTGTTTGTTTACGTTTGTGCAACGCTGACGTGTATGTTTACATTTTTACTAGGTCAGCGTGTTGTCGAGGTCATGTTTACGACGTTATCACTAGACAGTTTGTTTATGTTTACGTTTTTTACTAGGTCAGTGTGTTACGGTCTAGTAACCTCGAGGTCATGTTTACATTGATTACAAAAGGTCAACGGGGTTATCTGCTGATTAATTCGAGGTCAATTGGGGTTATCAGCGATAAGACGGGGTTATCAAAAGGTTAATTGGATTTTAATTGGGGTCATCGCTGATAAGGCGGGGTTATCACTGATAAGGTGACCTCTTGACATGACATCTGACCTTGTCCTAGACCTCTGACCTGTCCCAGAAAGAACATTTATATACTACTGTTGGCATTGGATAATGGTGAATTCAAATTGTGCCCTAAGCTCTCACATGTCCATCTCACCGTCAAAGGTAGGGAACGTCAGCGCGTGTTTCTGGCGACGCAGTTATTCTCAAACACAACGGCTGAAGCAATTCGATATTTATTTCCTGAAGAACATGTGGCTAAATTTTTAAACTGATTAACGATTCTTTCGATATTTTAAATTCAAGAAGATGTGTAGATAATAAACCTTTGGCTACCGGGTATGGCACTCACCAGGAAGTACAAGAAGGCGTACTTAAAAAAATGTATACTTGTTGTGAAACAATGCGCGTAGGAAAATCTCGGAATTTGTTGCCATTTCAAAAAGGTTTCATGATGACATCAGCTCGTTATTTGGTCTTTTTAGTCATATACAAAAAAAAAACAATCTTAAATATATTTTAACTGCAAGACTAAATCAAGACTGCCTGGAAAATCTTTTCTCCCAAATACGAGGCATTTGGCAGTTTTTTATTAACCCACCACCGAGAAGTTAAACATCGACTTCGTTTGCTTTTGGTGGGTCAAAATACAAATAAAATACCTTTTTCGAAGGAAGCTGTCCAAGATGATGATCAGGAAATTATGACTTCTCATCTCTTGCAAGGTATCTTACCTGACATGACCGAGCAACTATCTATGATTGAAGGGTCAACAGAAATGCAAGATTTCTCCTTGTCATTTAGTGCAGACGTTGACGTTCCTGCGATCTGTGATGGAGCAGACTGCTCTACTGAGGGGTTCCGCTACCTAGGTGGCTACATTGCCTATCGTGGGAGAAAGCATGATCCTACAATGGGAACACCTTCAGAAAATCTATATCCCCCTACCGTTGGTACTTCTGCTGGAGGCTGGATAGAGTTTTTATCTCGAGGAGGTCTTCTTGTTCCTTTAGAAGACTGGGTGCACAAGATTTCACAGTGTGAAATAATTTTTAGGGACATCAATGGGCCGGATAGTTTGCATAAAAGTAAAAATATTATAAAAATATGACTACTAGAACTTTAAGTAAATTTCCTGAGATGCCAACAGAAGTTGTAAAAATATACGCCAGGACGAGAATGTTCATTCGCCTTCGTTTCATGAATGGCCGCATAAAAGCAGTGAAAACAGCAGAAGCACAGAAGAGAAAATCACGCCAGTGGCACGCATCGTCCATAGTTAAACCCACACATTAATTAATATATTTCTACTTTTGTATTAATTAGAATGGTATTATAGGCATCACTGTTCTTTGCAGGAAGGCGGAACTTAGGCAGCCGCTGTCTGGTTTGGACTTTGAACTGAGTAGAGGTCTGATAAGTAACTGGCCAGTGGACTCTGGGTTCCGTCTATAAACAAACGGGTTCAATGAATAATTAACCCACAATTTTTAAACCGCCTATATTCTGTAAAATTAAAATTTTAAATTAATTTTGTACAGAATATAGCTAGTCCCAAGCCTAGAATAGCGTGAGGGGAAATTGTGATTGAAAAAATACATGTGTGTGCGCGCGCACACATGAGCGCTACCAAATAATGATATATTTTCATCAAATTATAAATTATACAAATACTCATTGTTACACACACGCGCATGCACACACGCGCGCGTAGGGTAAGCTGTTTCCGTTAATTAACGTGACACCAAGTCTATTGATTATTCAGTGTTACAATCGTACAAAACAATATTTTTCTAAGTAGTTAAATACGTATATTTTAGTCATAATTGAAAAAAAAATTAACTCAACTGTTCAAAATGGTAGCGTCGTCACAGCGCCCGTGCTCTGAGCGCCAATTCTGAAAACGTACTCTGTGCGCCCATACTGATGATAAACCTGTGTTCTGTGCGCCGAGCTTATCTATGCATCATTAAACACGGTATCACCTGGTGGCAGCACATCTGTCTATCTGCTGTTTGCCAGCTCTGTAGCCAACACTAGCAGTCCTATTAAAATTTGTACAAGTCATTGCTAAAGACATTATCACAGCACTCGTAAGCTTCCAGAACTGCCACAACAAAATACATTTATTATTAAGTTAGTTAAATTCCAATATCAACAATTTTTTATATTATCAGAAAAATTACGAAAACCCAACTACTCTACAATTTTATTAGTAACATAACTGTAGAGCAGACAATCATAAAATAAATACTAAAAGTTCCGAACTAATGCGTTAGTTTTTTAGTTAAATTTGTAACCATAATACCTAAATGACAAATAATTTAATCATAGCGTTTCAGAGTATGTACGTTTCCATGGAGCTCTGTATTTAACATTATTCACAAATATACAGAACTGATAAAAAAATATAAAGTTCTTTTGAAACATAGTTTACACACTTTTGAAAGCGATCCAAAATTTGCAATGAGTGTAGAGACATATTAATTCTGTAAAATTACTACACATGCAAAATACAAAGACTAGACATACAGATTTTGAATTTTAACTAAAATTCCTCATAACTTTATCAAAATAAACTTTTACAATTTCACTAAAATTTTGAGTTCTACTTTCGAACCTTGGTGCTCCCAGAATTAGCTCTTTCTTTTCATGTACCCATGACACGTTGATGTTCTTCCTTCGTTCACACCCAGAACGTAATATACTCATTTGAACGTTTCACCCTTTACGGATATCCCTCGTGAAGAAGTAGACTTTACTTTTGGATATACAGTAATTAGGCCTACTCCATTCAGATAAAAATTCACGACTTTAATACTACTGTGTCACAACGATTGTCAAACCACAACTAAGGAAAAGTGCGAGTAACAAGATCATTTATGGTCAGTAAATTTAAGGTAGCTACTATCAGCAGTCCGCCTTTGCAACCGAACAAGGAATGTGGCGACGTATGCCATTCCACTGCACGCATCACTGTAATACTACACATTTAAAATACGTTTAAAACAGTTTCGGTATTACTTGACTGTCTCTCACAAGGTATTTCTTGTAGCGAATAAAAAATAACACTTTAACAAAATATTCAGTAAATTACACTTACATACAATGTACGAACGTTCAATCTAATACGCACACAACATTACAACTAAATACGTATGAACAATGTTTTCAGAACCAGTAATACCGCACCAACACAAGCACGCACTATCATTCAGTAGACCCCCGCTCCACAGGCGTCTCGTCAGCAAAGCTGGTGTACGTACAGTATCTAGTATATGTGACCATACTAATAAGCTTTGGCTCTTCATCAAGCGCTTACATAGCACATCCCGTGTTTACGCATACCGTATTTTCTCGTGTATAATGCGCACTTTTTTCCCAGGTTTTCTTCCAAAAAAATGAAGGTGGGCATTATACACGAATAATATAGTTTACATGCTAAATTGTAGATCTTGCACGTGTGCGGTCAGATCGCGCATGACAGAGTTAGCAACATCGCGTACAACTCTGGCAGGCCGGAATCTTGTAATAGTAAAGTGAAATTTACCGCAAATTTGGTTAGCAGTTTTCATTTCTTATCCACCAGGTATTTGTTCACATCGTAGGCTTATAACGGTACTCTTTTGAAACATTCTGTTACTGTACTTGTTGTCGTCGTTAGTCTGTTGTTTCTACAGTAATTTATACCGGTATTGCGTGAAGAGACAAATTCTATATTCATAATGAGTGGAAGAACATCTCATTCATCCTATACGGTTCAGTTTAAATTATCCGTAACAAAATTCGCGGATAATTTAAACGGACAATTTAAACATTGTTACGGATAATTTAAACTGAACCGTATAGGATGAATGAGATGTTCTTCCACTCATTATGAATATAGAATTTGTCTCTTCACGCAATATCACGCATCTTAATTTATTATTCAAACCGCACAGTACAAAATATCATTCACAAAATTATAACTAATTTTAAAATGAACCACTGCTTTGCGTGCCACACGGCCTACAAAAACGTCATTGCTCCCACCAAGTCCCTCACCGTTGTCATAGCAACGCCATTGGATCGTGACGAGGAAAAGGTTCGCAAGTTACTTGCGAAGCCTGAGTAAAGCATGTTGCAGCGATTCAGGCGCCATTATATGCGAAGTTGTATTGTCTGTAATTAGTAATTACGCTACTAAGAAACAGAAGTAAACACGTGAGGGAAACACGTCTGACTTCGATAAAATGAACAATTTTATGCAAATTCCTAATAAATTTTTTTTATGCTTTAATCTTTGGGCTTCGCAGCTAGCCTAGCTAAGCTCAGGCTAGCTACTCATTATGAATATAGAATTTGTCTCTTCACGCAATACCGGTATAAATTACTGTAGAAACAACAGACTAACGACGACAACAAGTACAGTAACAGAATGTTTCAAAAGAGTACCGTTATAAGCCTACGATGTGAACAAATACCTGGTGGATAAGAAATGAAAACTGCTAACCAAATTTGCGGTAAATTTCACTTTACTATTACAAGATTCCGGCCTGCCAGAGTTGTACGCGATGTTGCTAACTCTGTCATGCGCGATCTGACCGCACACGTGCAAGATCTACAATTTAGCATGTAAACTATATTATTCGTGTATAATGCCCACCTTCATTTTTTTGGAAGAAAACCTGGGAAAAAAGTGCGCATTATACACGAGAAAATACGGTATGCGTAAACACGGGATGTGCTATGTAAGCGCTTGATGAAGAGCCAAAGCTTATTAGTATGGTCACATATACTAGATACTGTACGTACACCAGCTTTGCTGACGAGACGCCTGAGGAGCGGGGGTCTACTGAATGATAGTGCGTGCTTGTGTTGGTGCGGTATTACTGGTTCTGAAAACATTGTTCATACGTATTTAGTTGTAATGTTGTGTGCGTATTAGATTGAACGTTCGTACATTGTATGTAAGTGTAATTTACTGAATATTTTGTTAAAGTGTTATTTTTTATTCGCTACAAGAAATACCTTGTGAGAGACAGTCAAGTAATACCGAAACTGTTTTAAACGTATTTTAAATGTGTAGTATTACAGTGATGCGTGCAGTGGAATGGCATACGTCGCCACATTCCTTGTTCGGTTGCAAAGGCGGACTGCTGATAGTAGCTACCTTAAATTTACTGACCATAAATGATCTTGTTACTCGCACTTTTCCTTAGTTGTGGTTTGACAATCGTTGTGACACAGTAGTATTAAAGTCGTGAATTTTTATCTGAATGGAGTAGGCCTAATTACTGTATATCCAAAAGTAAAGTCTACTTCTTCACGAGGGATATCCGTAAAGGGTGAAACGTTCAAATGAGTATATTACGTTCTGGGTGTGAACGAAGGAAGAACATCAACGTGTCATGGGTACATGAAAAGAAAGAGCTAATTCTGGGAGCACCAAGGTTCGAAAGTAGAACTCAAAATTTTAGTGAAATTGTAAAAGTTTATTTTGATAAAGTTATGAGGAATTTTAGTTAAAATTCAAAATCTGTATGTCTAGTCTTTGTATTTTGCATGTGTAGTAATTTTACAGAATTAATATGTCTCTACACTCATTGCAAATTTTGGATCGCTTTCAAAAGTGTGTAAACTATGTTTCAAAAGAACTTTATATTTTTTTATCAGTTCTGTATATTTGTGAATAATGTTAAATACAGAGCTCCATGGAAACGTACATACTCTGAAACGCTATGATTAAATTATTTGTCATTTAGGTATTATGGTTACAAATTTAACTAAAAAACTGACGCATTAGTTCGGAACTTTTAGTATTTATTTTATGATTGTCTGCTCTACAGTTATGTTACTAATAAAATTGTAGAGTAGTTGGGTTTTCGTAATTTTTCTGATAATATAAAAAATTGTTGATATTGGAATTTAACTAACTTAATAATAAATGTATTTTGTTGTGGCAGTTCTGGAAGCTTATGAGTGCTGTGATAATGTCTTTAGCAATGACTTGTACAAATTTTAATAGGACTGCTAGTGTTGGCTACAGAGCTGGCAAACAGCAGATAGACAGATGTGCTGCCACCAGGTGATACCGTGTTTAATGATGCATAGATAAGCTCGGCGCACAGAACACAGGTTTATCATCAGTATGGGCGCACAGAGTACGTTTTCAGAATTGGCGCTCAGAGCACGGGCGCTGTGACGACGCTACCATTTTGAACAGTTGAGTTAATTTTTTTTTCAATTATGACTAAAATATACGTATTTAACTACTTAGAAAAATATTGTTTTGTACGATTGTAACACTGAATAATCAATAGACTTGGTGTCACGTTAATTAACGGAAACAGCTTACCCTACGCGCGCGTGTGTGCATGCGCGTGTGTGTAACAATGAGTATTTGTATAATTTATAATTTGATGAAAATATATCATTATTTGGTAGCGCTCATGTGTGCGCGCGCACACACATGTATTTTTTCAATCACAATTTCCCCTCACGCTATTCTAGGCTTGGGACTAGCTATATTCTGTACAAAATTAATTTAAAATTTTAATTTTACAGAATATAGGCGGTTTAAAAATTGTGGGTTAATTATTCATTGAACCCGTTTGTTTATAGACGGAACCCAGAGTCCACTGGCCAGTTACTTATCAGACCTCTACTCAGTTCAAAGTCCAAACCAGACAGCGGCTGCCTAAGTTCCGCCTTCCTGCAAAGAACAGTGATGCCTATAATACCATTCTAATTAATACAAAAGTAGAAATATATTAATTAATGTGTGGGTTTAACTATGGACGATGCGTGCCACTGGCGTGATTTTCTCTTCTGTGCTTCTGCTGTTTTCACTGCTTTTATGCGGCCATTCATGAAACGAAGGCGAATGAACATTCTCGTCCTGGCGTATATTTTTACAACTTCTGTTGGCATCTCAGGAAATTTACTTAAAGTTCTAGTAGTCATATTTTTATAATATTTTTACTTTTATGCAAACTATCCGGCCCATTGATGTCCCTAAAAATTATTTCACACTGTGAAATCTTGTGCACCCAGTCTTCTAAAGGAACAAGAAGACCTCCTCGAGATAAAAACTCTATCCAGCCTCCAGCAGAAGTACCAACGGTAGGGGGATATAGATTTTCTGAAGGTGTTCCCATTGTAGGATCATGCTTTCTCCCACGATAGGCAATGTAGCCACCTAGGTAGCGGAACCCCTCAGTAGAGCAGTCTGCTCCATCACAGATCGCAGGAACGTCAACGTCTGCACTAAATGACAAGGAGAAATCTTGCATTTCTGTTGACCCTTCAATCATAGATAGTTGCTCGGTCATGTCAGGTAAGATACCTTGCAAGAGATGAGAAGTCATAATTTCCTGATCATCATCTTGGACAGCTTCCTTCGAAAAAGGTATTTTATTTGTATTGTGACCCACCAAAAGCAAACGAAGTCGATGTTTAACTTCTCGGTGGTGGGTTAATAAAAAACTGCCAAATGCCTCGTATTTGGGAGAAAAGATTTTCCAGGCAGTCTTGATTTAGTCTTGCAGTTAAAATATATTTAAGATTGTTTTTTTTTTGTATATGACTAAAAAGACCAAATAACGAGCTGATGTCATCATGAAACCTTTTTGAAATGGCAACAAATTCCGAGATTTTCCTACGCGCATTGTTTCACAACAAGTATACATTTTTTTAAGTACGCCTTCTTGTACTTCCTGGTGAGTGCCATACCCGGTAGCCAAAGGTTTATTATCTACACATCTTCTTGAATTTAAAATATCGAAAGAATCGTTAATCAGTTTAAAAATTTAGCCACATGTTCTTCAGGAAATAAATATCGAATTGCTTCAGCCGTTGTGTTTGAGAATAACTGCGTCGCCAGAAACACGCGCTGACGTTCCCTACCTTTGACGGTGAGATGGACATGTGAGAGCTTAGGGCACAATTTGAATTCACCATTATCCAATGCCAACAGTAGTATATAAATGTTCTTTCTGGGACAGGTCAGAGGTCTAGGACAAGGTCAGAGGTCATGTCAAGAGGTCACCTTATCAGTGATAACCCCGCCTTATCAGCGATGACCCCAATTAAAATCCAATTAACCTTTTGATAACCCCGTCTTATCGCTGATAACCCCAATTGACCTCGAATTAATCAGCAGATAACCCCGTTGACCTTTTGTAATCAATGTAAACATGACCTCGAGGTTACTAGACCGTAACACACTGACCTAGTAAAAAACGTAAACATAAACAAACTGTCTAGTGATAACGTCGTAAACATGACCTCGACAACACGCTGACCTAGTAAAAATGTAAACATACACGTCAGCGTTGCACAAACGTAAACAAACAAACGTTTTTATGCACACTGACCTAGTAAAAATGTAAACGTAAACATAAACATTCAGAGTTCGTTGACACGTCGTAAACTGTTTTCCTTTCACAGTGTTGATACGTAAACAAACGTTCTAGTGATAACGTCGTAAACATGACCTCGACAACACACTGACCTAGTAAAAATGTAAACATACACGTCAGCGTTCCACAAACGTAAACATAAACATTCAGAGTTCGTTAACACGTCGTAAACTGTTTTCCTTTCACAGTGTTGATACGTAAACATAAACAGACGGTGTTTGTTGATACGTAAACGTTACACATTTTAAAAATGTAAACATTAATATTCAGAGTTCGTTGACATGTAAACTGTTTTTTTCCTTTCACAGTGTAGATAGCGTCGTCTTTAGTGACACCTAGTGATGAAATCGTGTGTTGTATAGCAGTCGAAAATGAATTGTTGTACGTGGTACAACGTTCCTCCATACGATATGTCAACGTGAACATGAACTTTGATAGTTCAGTCAAAATGAAGAATTTAACATTGCAAGATGTCTTATCTCATCCTATGTTTGAAAGATTCATTATGAATAAAACTAAAGCAGAGATTGAATTTATGCGAGATACATTGTTGGTACTCCAAAAGTGTCGTAAGGTGTTGGAATTTTATAATTCAGACGGACTGAAAGAGATTACACCGGAACGTAGAGAACAAAGCGGTGAGACGTTTACACATTTTCTTGAATGTCCATGGGCACATCAATCTACTGTGGATGGACCGGACACTTGTGTTTGTTGTTATGTGTCTATACATTGTGGTGATATCATCAAGTTTCTCGATGATCGATTTAAATGACTTACGAGAACGAATGAAAACATGATCTATAGTATATGAGCATTTTTTGTGTATAAAAAATCGTATTATATGTATGTTTTTGTATATATGATTTTAGTAATTAATAAATCAGAAATGAAAATATTTTAAAAAAACCTTTATTTTACAATTAATAAATCAAAAACCTTTATTTTACATATCTTAATCAATTACATTTTTTGGTAGCAGTTGGAAGTCAGTCCCCCAAATCTATAACAGAGTCATATTTTTTTAAATTAAACAAAAGATAAATTAAATTATTTAAAAACTAAAAATTGACCCCTATTAACTAAGATAAAAAAAGTAATAGAGAAACGTATAGAATACATTATATATTTTAATAATTACATATGAAAAAAATGATATAGGAAAGACTTATAACAAAAGACAAAATTTTTTGAATAGAGAAATGTAAAAATGACATAGGAAGGCTAGGAAAGGTAGACGTACGTGTACGCCTGGGTCTTCTTAAGTTTAGCCACCAAATGCTCGTTGCAGACATTGTCGATGAAGTGATTCTTGGCACGGACATTATGAATGCCTACGGATTCGTTGTGGACTTAAGAGAGAATGTCCTGAAAGTTGGCCAAGAGAAGATAAAGCTTTGCATGGCTAAAATGACAAGGTCTACCAACCACTCGAGTGGCATTAGTCGAAGAAAAATTCAACAAGTCTGGTCAAGAGGAAACCTCCCTGTTGCAAGCGGAAATGGAGGAAGAACTAGCAGAGGAAGTACAAATAAGTATAACGACAAAAGAAGTGATTGGAGAGCCAACTATGGGTGTCGAGACAAAACTCTTGCTTGTTCCTGAGCTGATAGAAGCGACCGAGGGTAAAGTGGCTGAAGATGAGGTTACGCAAGAGGTTGTTGACGAGAACCAAACAAACTTGGATCAGTCAGTGGTATTTAGGTCATTAGTACATGACGCAACGAGAGTGATTCCAGCGAAGCTAGTGGTTGCGCGAAAGATTCGCATTCCTGGGAACGTGATGTTCGGATCACACGAGACTGAATTCGAAGAACGGGAAAATTATCCTTCGCAAGGATGGCCACCTAGATCGCCTGGTCGAGTATTACTTCGAAGACGCTTTGCCAGTTCGGGACGAACAGGCTTAAGGAGGGGACAGTGCTACGACAGCACAGAACGATCTACGCGTTTATCGAATGCGCCAGAAATATCTCGACGTAAGCGTGTGGTGTACCTGCTACTAGACGCATTTTGCGAGAATTTTCTCGACTGTGCCAGGCCTCGCTCGGGCGCTCGGACTGTGTCAAGGCCGTAGCAATTACGTAGTTCGCGAGAGATAAGACGCAGTTTGGAAGCTTCTGGTGTGTGAGCGTAACTATAAATACATCGCGTCGCGGCCTTAGTTTTCAGTTCAATGCGAGATTTTTGACTGTGCGGTTCGAGAGTATTAGTGCGATATATTTACAGAGCGGTTCGAGTTATTACGGTGTACGTTCAAGTAGTTATTAGTGAAGTGTTGCGTTTTATATTCGGACGGTATAATTGTAATACAGTTGAGTTTAATATTAGTGGACATTTTATTACGTATGAACAATTTCATTTGATTTGTTGTAGACACTGTGTTGTTAATTACGAACTGTTTTACTATAACAATTAAAGGTGTGATTAGTGACTTAATTGGTGTCTTGTACTTATTTTGTTTCCACTGTACCTACGACGATCGAGTAGACCGTCGTAACAATACCATCTGGAAAATTGAAAAGACCTCTAGTTTCTCTCGTATTGGAATGGATCGTAGACGCCTGGAAAGCAGTGTAATGTGAAACATTTATAAACTGTTTTAAGAAATGTGGTATTTCGAACAAGCTGGATGGTACCGTAGATTGTGCGCTTTGGGATGACAGTGCATCAGAAGAGGAGAGTAATGCAATATTGCCTTCTTCAGAAACAGATGAAGAAAATTAATAAGTGCAAGTGTTATGTGAAAAGTAAAATAATATTAAACTCAACAAACACTATGGCTTGTGTAAGTTTTAAGTTGTTTTAAATTTTATCTGAGTTTAATAATTCTGTTTTGTTTTTACAAATAAATAAGCATGGTAAGTATATTTCTTCTATTATTTTGAATAAAACACTTTCTTTGCACAGCATGTTTAATATTAAAACAATATACAGTGTAATATTTATACGTTATAATAAAATAGTTAACTGTTCTTTATTATAAATACGGATGCGCATTATACACGAATTACATTTTTTCTGTGAAATATTCCGATAAAATTGCGCATAATACAGGAGGGCGCATTAACACGCGAAAATACGGTAAATACATCTCAGCTCTCCGTCTCATAATCGTATTTTCATTTTCTTATTTACAGTTTTATTTAATCACTTTCTTTTATTTCTTCTAAAATTTGTTCGTCCCAACCAAATAAGGAATACTGAGATAATAAAAAGGACTATTCGCTAAAGATGCATGTGCAAAGGCACTATCATACATAACAAAAAATTTCAAAGTGAAAGTACCAGGCTTCTGAAAAATGCATAAGACAATATTCATCCGTTCCCTTTAAACAGCGGTAGATCAGTAATAATTAACTACTTTTAAGACTTCCGCGGAAAGAAGTCTTATTTTATGTCTCTTTGACTGGCGCGCTCACACGCGCACACACACATGTATGTATGTGTATGCACGTGTAGGGGTACAGAGAGTCGGTTGTAGTATGTGAAGGTGAGTGAACCAGAGGTATTCGTATAGGCCTACCGGGCTGCTAAAACGTGAAGAACCCTTCATAAAAATGTCATGTCTGTACCTACGATATGTGTAATATGGGTAATTATGATTTGCTTGTGTTGGGGGGGGGGGATTATTTATGTGTTTTCGATAGGAA
The DNA here is from genome assembly GCA_034769895.1 of Magicicada septendecula. NCBI lineage: Eukaryota > Metazoa > Arthropoda > Insecta > Hemiptera > Cicadidae > Magicicada > Magicicada septendecula. The sequence goes on along the minus strand of CM068368.1, from coordinate 400,112,892 downwards.
ATGAGAGCGAGAGTGACAGACAGTAAGACAGTTTGAGGAGTGAGACAGTTTGTTTTACATCAGCAAATAGTTACATTTCTTACCTTTTGTTTTACTGAAATAGATAAACATAATTATAACATTCCAGAAACGTAATGATAAAATTTTACCATTTAAATTGTCGATAATATAATAACCCCTTCATTATATTTGTAAATAATTATGGATCCAGGAATCATCGAATGTATATTAGAATTGGTACAGATAGCAATACATGTGTGAAAATATGTTATAAGATAACGTAGCTGAATACAGATTGTAAGATGTTCAATAATGTGTATTATTAAAAGTTATTATTACTATATTAGTATTGAACACAGTTATGCATAAGGTAGAGAATTACATACAAAACAACAGAATTACAAATATTACAAACACAAAAATATAGTAAACCAATCAATTATGTAACAGTGGTTATTACTTATTATTTATATTGTTGTAAAATAATATTTACCGAGTACTCGGTCTATACAGAGTACTATAGCCTATTACAAAATGAAGTAGACGTCGACGTTCACTCTTCCCCCTCTCACTCGCATGCTCTCTCTCTCACTCTCTCTCTCTCTCGCTTGTACCACAGCACTCTCACACTCACTCCATTACTCTCTCCCATTCCCTCTCACTCTCTCTCACAGTCTAAAACGCATACATAAATCTCTCTCTCGCGCGCGCGCACACACACACACACACACACACACACACACACACACACACACACGCCACAATACTCACACGCACAAAACTTTCTAGTCTCCACATCACGCTCTCTCTCTCTCTCTCTCTCTCTCTCTCTCTCTCTCTCTCTCTCTCTCTCTCTCTCTCTCTCTCTCTCTCTCTCTCTCTCTCTATAAAAACACATAACTAATCCCCCTCAACACACTCAAATCACAATTACGCATATTACAAATATCCTAGGTACAGATAAATACGCATATTACAAATATCCTAGGTACAGATAAATATTTACAAACGGTTCTTTATGTTGTACCAACCAGGTAGGCCTATAAGAATCCGTCTCCTTCAGGTGTCTACACACACACACACACACACACACACACACACACACACACACACACACACACACACACAAGTATATACATTACAACGATACAACGTTATTAGATGTATGCGTGTCGTGCCACACGTTGACGGGTGATAAAATTATAACAATATAAATAACGTGTATGTGTAATTGGGGTTCTGGTGTAATTATAATAAGAGTAACTCTTTTTATGAATCGTAATATGCTTCATTTATTACTTGAAAGAAACATAAAAAAAATAATATAAATATAAAAATCATGATCAATACGCCATATGCTATCCATTATCTATGGTTTCAAAGTGTCTTTACTATTCGTATTAACATTACAAACATATCTTGAATTCTAGGTATTAGATTATTAATTGTATTTAAATTTTTCTTCATTATATTAAGATTTCTTGCTTGCTCAGTCTAAATGTATGCTTCTTTAAAAATTATTACTACATTCTTATTCTATATTTTCTTCATACCTTTCTATGGCTTTAAATCATTTTAACACATTTAATTTATTAATTTCAATGACTCTACGTTATGTTCATTACGAAAAATACGAGGCGTGTCCGGAAAGTAAAGATACAAAGGTCGTAATTGGTCTAAAAATATTTATTTACAAATCATTAACTGACAGTTACGTAAATACATATATCTTTATTTCCCTACATAATTACCGTCATTATCCAAGCACCTATTAAGTCTGGGAACCAGCTTTTGTATCCCCGTGTCATAGAAGTCTGCCGCCAACCATTTGAACTATGTCATGACCTCTTCTTTTACCTCGTCATCGTTATCGAACTTTTTTCCGGCCAGATATTGTTTCAGGTGAAGGAACAAGTGAAAATCACTGCTCGTCCTCTCGTCTCTCGTCCTCCATGGTACATTGGCTGCTGTAGACTATGATGACATGTTGCTCTGGATCTGTAGCCGTTATTATAGAAACGTCTCTAGTCCTCTGCATCTCCTTCCTCTGCTAGTCGTGATCTCGTACTCTGTCAGGAGTTGATGTTCTTAGCTGGCGAGTGCTTGTAGACGTCCGACGATTTCTTCGTTACGGTATTTTTTTTATTATTGTTTTTATTACTTTAAATTAAAAAACATTACCGTAATACTTTATAAATTCAGCTACAAAATCGTACTGATGTTAGATTTCTCGTTTAACTTCGTCCAAAATAGTTTAAAAAATTCGCGTCTCGGACCGGCATAGCGTACCGCCGCGACTGTGGTTTGTTAGAGAAAAAAGTTCGTCTCTCCTGGGCTTCTATTTATATCCACCCAGAAAACTGCACATGTCGATTCAGGAATCAGCCTGTCGACATTTGAAACATCGCATGATAGCCCTCACTCTCGTCTCATTTCACATAATTGCACTTTTTCGCCAATCGCACTGTTTAACGCAGATTTCACGGCGATAAAATAGTGTCTCATTTAATGACTTATGAGATGTGCAATTATCATGATTCTCACACTACTAGTATAATTATGATGCATTAAAAATCGCACTGGACTCGCATTGATTTTCCGAATTACGTAAAATTCGCACTGCACTCGTGTCCGATTTTTACACATTTTTAGAAGGTTTTACCTTCTCACTAATATTTATGGTTTTCTTAAAAATAATTATTTTCTTAATTTAGCATTGACTTGGGGGGTGAGATTGCAACTTTCAGGATCAGACAGGCTTCACGCACACACATTATTTACTTGTATACACACATGCAGTGGTAATTTCGTGATGTTTACCTGTTGGTTCCTGCTTGAAAGCCAGCTTCCAATCTCACACCTGCTCGTCTATTATATATATTATTGAAACTAACTTAAATATTTATAATATATAATGTATGCGCATTACAGCCTTTGCTTGTATTGTCGCAACATATAAACTCTCTATTCTACGAGAGACGCGGACTAACAACTGCACCGAGTTTAAAACTAATCGAATATGTCTCATTATTAATTATTCATACGTTGAAACTAACTGATACTAGACAAAATTATGAGTTAGGCACTTAAAACTGTAAGGTACCCACAACATACGGCCTATTTATAAACACAAACCAGAAAACATTTCTACAGCGTTCGTTTTACCTGTGAAGGTAATTAAAAGAACACGTGTTTAGAAGGCAGTAGGATGTGATCTGGTTATGTGTCTGACTTTTCTCTATTGTCCGTACACAGGTCCTGATAATGACAATGTATATTGTCGAAATGTCAACAAAAATAATGTAAAATTTGTGTTACATTTATTGACCGAACCTCGCTAAACCTTCCATTGTTAAAAATTTATTGATCGACGGTCACTACTCATTTATTGATTTTATTATTATTACTACTATTTTTATTATTTAGTATTTTTAAAATTATTGAATAATTATACTCATAAATGCTCAGTTATTCTTGTTATATATTTTATATTATATTAATAATACAACTTTTTATAAGAATACATTTTTTATTTTGTAAATTACATATGCCTATATGTTTCGATAGTAATACAACATCATCAAAGTTGATTAGTTGGATTATTGTAATCAATAGGCCTAATACATAATACATAAAATATAATGTATAATATATAATATATATATTATAAAATCAATTGGATTACTATAGAAACATTATAACGTCTTACCTATACGTTACAATTCGGGAACCTGGTTAATTGGCTCAGGTCAATTAAACAGGCTGCCATAATCTTTACAAAATCATAAATAACTGTTAAGTACACAAATGTTAAATAGGGTCCCGTGAATTGAGGGATATTGACAGGGGATTGGTAGATATATTCACTCTCCTTTTGGACCATGACATCTCTTTATTACATAAATTTAGCAATGAGTATATATTAAAGTTAAAACATTTGTACCTCTTGTACAAAGAGAATTAGAGTAATTTAGTAATGAGTTAGCATAGTTTTTCTTTTATTAATACCCTCGGATCCGAGTACTTCGTTTCAGCATATGATATTACAATTATAATATTTATTCTTGTGTCATCTTAAATATTGCTTTATTTAACCAAAAATTATTTAAATTAACGCATGTTATTGCTAAACATGAAATTACATTTAATTTAATTAAATCAGTCTTTCTTGTTTTACTTAACGTTCAGTTTTTATCTATTTAGTGTTTATCATACAATATTCTACTTCAAGTTCTGAACCACAGAAGCCAAAGTTCCGTGTCACCTGTGGGTATCATCCTCGGCGAATCGCCGACTCTTTCGGTTGTCCTGGTGTCGTGTAGTTTTTCTGAAGATCAGGTTTCTGTTGTTGGTGAAGTTCGGTTGTCATTTTAGTCATGGTGAGTCCTGGTTCTCTCTTTAATGATAAGTTGTAGTAATCGCTTGTTGTATTGGATCTTTTGCACAAATGTTTTATTCACTTGTAATCACGTCACATGTTGGTTTAATTATTGAGTTTCACATTATGATTTCACCATATTTCGAATTACATACACTTTATTGTTTAGATTTCTAGAGATGTCATAGACGCGCAATTCTCATCCACACTCACTCGTTTACTACATATTTACTGTCATTAGACTGTCCGACTATATTCGCGGTTCACATGGTTTTTAAAAAATGTACTGAGTGCCGCTACGTCTCAACTGGCGAGTTTATTAACTTTTAAACTTATTATTACTATACCGCATCTCGGCTGTATGCTGTTTACGCCTCGACCGCTCCATTGCAAGTGACTTATTAGTTAAGGGGTGAGAGTAGTAATCTCGCGTCATTTACTATTCAGCGTAAAAGTAGTTCCATATTCCGATTAATATTTACTCGTTTATTCTCTGACATATTTAATTATATTATGGTATCTCTTACTTTTTATTTTATTATTGTACATCGTTATGTTTTTTATCAAGTTCCGATTTAATACTATTATTAGTCTTATTCACGGGTAATTATGCGTGTTGATGCCGGTTTCGGCAAGTTAAAGCCGGGTTAATTATTAAGGGGTGTTATCGCAATTTTATTCTCGAATACTTTTTGGTTTTAAACTATTTATTTTGGGTATTATTGCGGTGTTGCATTATCATTTTCTTTAGGGGTTTATGTTTTGTTTTAATGTGAGATTTTAAATTATTTTACATTTCTTTTATTTCCTTTTTTATTTTTTAAAATCGTCACAACATATATGTAATTTACAAAGTGAAAAATATATTCTTGTAAAAAGTTGTATTAATTATATAATATAAAATATTTAATAATTATACATCACATACAGAACTTACAGTTTCATTCTCAAAATAAAAGTGTATGTGCGCGCGCGCGCGCGCGTGCCTGTCAATGAGAAATAAAGTAACTTATTATCGCGTAGGTTTTAAAAGTAGCTAAGTATTTCAGGTCTACTCCTGTTTAAAGAGAACCCATGAATATTGTCTTATACATTTTTCAGAAGCCTGCAACTTTCATATAATTTTTTTTATTATACATGTAACAGTCCCTGAGCGCATGCATCTTTCTTTAGTGAATGATCCTCATTATTATCTCAGGATTTCTCATTTGGATGGGACGAATAAATTTGAGGACAGAATAAAATAAAGTGATTAAATAGAAGTGTAATTAAGTGTTATTTGCACTTTTTCTTAGTTGTAGTTTGACAATCGTGACAGAGTAGTATTAAAGTCGTTAATTTCGATTCATGTTCCAAGAAAGTAAAGTCTCTACTTCTTCACGAGGAATATCAGTAAACGGTGAAACGTTCAAATATGTATATTACGTTCTGGGTGTGTACGAAGTAAAAACATCAGCGCGTCAAGGGTACATCAAAACCAAAAGTTAATTTTGGGTGCACCAAGGGCCGAAAATAAAACTCAAAATTTTAAAAGTTTATTTGGGGGAGGGAAAAGTTATGAGGAATTTTAGTGAAAAATCTATATCTGTAGTCTATGTATTTTGTATTTGTAGTAATTTGACAGAATTAATATGTCTCAACACTCACTGCAAATTTTGGATCACTTTCAAAAAGTTTGTAAATTATGTTTCAAAAAAAGCTTTATATTTTGTTATCAGTTATGTATATTTGTGAATAATGTTAGATACAGAGATCTATGGAAACATACTTACGCTGAAACGCTATGACTGAATTATTTGTCATTTAGGTATTATGGTTACAAATTTAACTAAAAAACTAACGAACGCAGTAGTTTGAAACTTTTAGTATTTATTTTATGATTGTCTCCTCTACAGTTATGTTACTAATAAAATAGTAGAGAAGTTGGGTTTTCGTAATTTTTCTGATCATATAAAAAATTGTTGATATTGGGATTTAATAATAAATGCATTTCGTTCTGGCAATTCTGGGAGCTTACTAGTGCTGTGATAATGTTTTTAGCTAGCGTTCATAGGCCGCTAGCGTTGGCTACGGAGTTGGCGAACAGTGGATAGACAGTGTGCAGCCAGGTGTTACCCGTCTAGTGATGAATAGATAAGCTCGGCGCACAGAACACGCTACCGTATAGACAGAAGGTATACGTACGTTGTAGTGTAATTTACAGGAACAATTTTCATTATCTAACCAACTCGAGAAGACAAGATAAGTGAATGCTACGAGCATGGTCAGTTGTTGATAGGCGCTTAGAGCACGGGAGCTCAGAACACGAGCGCTCTGAGCACGGAGACGTTCAAAATAAAGAGATTTTGCAATGTCTGCAGAAGTTTAAACCTCTAAACCAACGTAGACTGGTAAAAACTATAATTTCAATACATAAACATTATTGGTAGTTAGTGAAAAATAAAATATTAAGAGTTAATAAAGTATGTAGTAGGCCTACCTATTGTTGGTGTGAATTGTTTGCATGTCGAACAAATTCCTTCGTCAGATATTAAACCATATGTTAATAAGAACTGTAGTAAACCTACTCGAGACGAATAAGCAGAGCACTCTGACAAACTATGTAAGAAGTCCATCATAAATTATGAGTGAATGTAATGGAGCAGCAATATACGAAAAGATCGAAATTGTATCGCAAACGAGCCACAATTGAAATGTTTTTCTTCACATGTATATTAGGATGCTCGTGGGGGGGGGGCAGTTGAGGATAAACGTGAGTAGTGATAGTTGAGAAGTAAGTAAACAGAGTTGAGAGGCAGTGGGTATAGGGGAAGTCCGTGTAATTTGGACCACTTAACTTCAAACCGGTATAACATCGTTATCTCTAGTGAAAACATAACAAATTTTATGTACGAAATTTATTATACTATACTAAGTACTTTTGAATAAATAAATTTTAATTTGACTTGCGTAAATTGGGTATAAGAATTTTTATATCATAATGTGCTTGCGTGTAATTTGGACCGATGGCGTCTAATTTGGACCGGGAAGTCGTGTAACTTGCCGACTGTTACTTATAAACACATAATGCACGTTTAAGCTGTTCATTGAAGAGCGTTTTTACAATACACAGATAAATATTATTATAAGCAATATTAATGTTACTTTTTTACATATGACACAATAATAAAATTATTTATAACTTACATTGGCACAATTTTAATGCGCCCTCTTTTTGCAACTATTGCACTGAATCCAGTCATCATGGTAGCACTTTACACGCACAAGGCATGCGTTTTTAACCTCTTCATTGTGTCTGTGATGAACAGCCTTTCTTCCTTCGGTAGAATAGGCATCGGGATAGGTGTAGGCCTCTAAAGAATCCTTGTTTTGTGTCCCAGTGAAACAGCATCCCAAATGCAGTATGTTTCTTTGTTGCAATTTTTATCGGCCCTTTTGCTGATGTTAAAGACAGTAGGCTGATGGTCTCTACTCGAAAAAATATATCTGTTTCAGGGGAAGGATCTCTTCAGTTATTATGTGGTGTTACGTTTCGAGATGTCTCTGAAATTGTGTGTAAATTTTCCACTGGCTGATCAGTAACAAGGATGGCGCGAAATCTTTGTCGGAGAATACATTTTTACCAATTGGCCAAAGACCAATGGGTCTGAAACCGTTCATAGCAATTTCCATTGTCGTGGCCATTGGAAATGGCATCATTCCAACTAAAAAATCAATGTGCTGTGTAATCAGGTGTTCAGACGGGCTCCAGGTTTTCTCTCAATTCAGTGGATATAGCAGAAAACACGTAAGTATTCCATGGTTTGAAAAAAGAGATATCCAGCGGTTGCATTTTGTGATTGGAATGCGATAATAGGGACACCATAAGAACACCATGCTTAAATGACAGAAAAAGGACTATCAGAGACTGATTTAAGTTTTTTAATACTCTATACAACATGATGCACGAGCTTACAGTGAAATGAGGCCTAAAAGAAGATTTACCTCACTTGGATGTAGAAAACCAGCATTCGACCGCGTCTTTAGAAACACGATTAAAGTCACGCAGATATGCAACATAGAGTAAGAGTAGCCTACCAGTTCAGCGGACCAAATTACACACGTACTGCGGTCCAAATTACACATTGGGTAAAGATTTCGTTTTTAAATAAATATTATAACGACTACTTTGAACAGATTTGTGAAACTTCAACTGAGCTTAGCTTAATATTTTCTCAGTACAGGTACGAGAACGTGCCAAACACTTTGTAAACTCCAGCTGTACCTTCACACCACTCTATGTCACAATAGCACTCATTTTAAGGAATGTGAGCAATAAATTTCTTTTCTTCTCCCCCCCCCTCAACGTTGAATCCCGTAGCAAAACAACTTGCAAAGTGAAAGTTGCCCTCAGCCATGCAGACTACCTACACTCAGCCAAGGGGTGACCAACTTTGCACATACGAAATTTTTAAGCGGTCCGAATTACACACCGGTCCAAATTACACGGACTTCCCCTATTACAGAGAGAGAGAGAGAGAGAGAGTGAGGGGAGGGAGAGAGTGTGTATGTTATTATGATATTTCGTTGAACGAGCGAAACTCGCCCGTTTGGCATTTGGCTGTCTGTTTGGGATATGTCTGACAGTAACTTTTTTGAATGCATCAACCGATTTTTTTTAAACTTGGCATGCGTGTCCAATATATATATATATATAATATATCTCTTTTATACGTATGTTTGTATATTAGCAGACGACAAAAATGCGTATGTGTATACATTATTTGAACGACTATATTCAGAAATATCAGCTCACATAAGGAACTACTATTTTTGGTACCAGTCAGATAAGACAATGGGCGAGATAGGGAAATACATTGCGCTTATGGGTTTTACGTTCGCTACTATTACGCGACTTTAAAACTTCGACCGAAGTACTAGATAAGTCTACAAAATGTATAGAGTAGTAACAGTATTTTAATTCTTCATATTTTGGAATATTTTAAATAAATTTTCCCAAAATCTGAGTCGGTAAAAATAAAAAACATAATAAAACCACCGCACACTCGATTTAGTATGTATTAAAATATAAACTGTCCTTAAGCGAGATTTCCTTCTTTTTAACAATAATTGTTTTTGTACACCCAGTCCAGTTAACGTACATTATGTACATGCCATTTAAATTTAATTTTATCCTTGTAATAACAAAATAAAAAATAAAATTTTATATCAAATTTAAATTTTTTCAGCCGTGAGACATAAAAAGTAGCTTGCGAGAAACGTTTTCCTATTAAAGATAGACTAATACATTAGGTGAGTGAATTGTACAGAAATATTCAAATATAATTTTCATCTAACTCCTAGTGTTCTATCTTTGGTGAAGTATTTAGGCGTTCGGCTCGATCGGCGCCTTTGCTTCAACGCCCACGTGACGGAAACCCTTGCCAAGGCTCGCGGCGTCCCAGCCAAATTATCTCCTTTTCTCTCGTGTCGCAGCCGCCTGGCCATGCGCAAGAAATTTACCATCTATCTACTTTTTCTCAGGTCTGTACTGACCTATGCGGCTTCCGCCTGGTGGTCTCTTTTATCCACCACCAACAGGTGTAGGCTGGAAGCTTTCCAGTCCCGAACCCTCCGATCTTTGACGGGGTCCCCTTGGTTTGTAAGGAACGACGTGATTCGAAGGGGTCTCCGTGTTCCTACCTTGACTGCCTTTGTCCGGTCGCTGGCTCTAACTCTCTTTGCTAAAGCCTCGACCTCCACCTTCCCATAACTACAAACCATCAGTGCATCAGAACCATTCGGGTCAAGCGCCCTCGGGCGCTTCTTGACGACTCGTCATAACGCCATCCTCTTTAATTACACTAAAAATTAAAAGCATCAGTCCTAGACCAGAGTTTGTCAATTAAACTGCCCTTCTCTCCTTCCTGACCACCTCCTAGCACGCTGAGTCGGCTGCTTGTCGCTGTCATCGATCATTGGCATGGAGGCTCTCCGCCTCGCGGGGAGCGACCGACGCCCTCAGGGCGTCTGCTGACTGGACTTGAGACGGGCAACATCTGTTGCTCGAATCGGTACCAGAGGCAGTGCAAAAAAAAATAAAGTTTCTACTCCCCCGCCTTCTCAGTTAACTGGTTGGCGGTTTTCCTTTCCAGTATTAGGTTACCTGTTGAATTGTACCAGCACTATGTTCACTCCTGGCAGCCATTGGACACGCTCCAGATGCTGCGATCAAGCCACGGATGCAAAGACACCCCGCATCCACAATGCAATGTTCTATCTTTATTGGTTTCCAAATTATTGAGCGAATCGTAGAAATATATTTCAGCGGTCTCGCTGCGTACTGCCACACGTCTGTTTTCCGTGATTGTGTTAATCACGAGGTGTTTCAGTTAACGCACTGTACTGTTATAGAAATCGTTAGAAATACATTTGTTGTAATTTAAGACTTAAAACAGTAAATCTCGTCCGCAGCATTTAGGAAATCGTAAACTGAAATAGATAATTTAATAAATACAAATAATAATTGCTTGAAGAAGTAACTTTTATTAACTTAACGAAAAACGTGTATAGCTATAGCTTTTGTTGAGGATGATAATGGTAAACGTATTTCAAAATCATTAATCATACCGTAATAACACTTTAAATAATCAGTGCTATGACACATTATTTTTAATTGACAAAACTTGACAATTAAACGTTACAGCGACATTAGATGTTTACAGGAATATTTTTAAAACAGTAGTTGTCTGTACCAAAGAGCTTATAGGAACGTATTCTGCATATAAAAAAACACAACGAAATAATGTTCTAAGTTTTAAAGTCTTGACACAGGGAGCGAACGTCAGCTAACGCAGGAAGAGAGAGACCCTCTCGAAGTATGAATAAGGTTGGGAGCTTTAGTTTCTATCCGACTATCATTGGAAAGTCGGCAATTAAGGAAAGTGGAAGAATCCTTTGCTTTTGCCAAAAGCAGGGGCGGCTCGTTCTTAGGGCGCTAAGGCGCGCGCCTCCCAGTTTAAATCATATCATTAAATAATCCATTATCACTACTCGTGGAAAGTCATTATATCTTTCTTTAATACTTCAGAGAAGAAAATGTTTTCTTGTTAGGTAATAACAGAAATGTTTTCGGAACACAATGCATCACGGCGCTGAGACAATAGCGCCCATTTCTTCATTCCCTCCACACTGTCCAAAGTTGAATGAACGTACTGTATAAGCCTTTAGCTTATAGGCGGAATGCTACCAACCGGCCCGACTGCTGCCGCGCCACCTTCAGCAGAAAGTGGCATGACTCACTCAGTACAACTAATCGCAGACTATTGATAATATGAGATTTGCTCTTTTCAGTGTTTAGAGTTTCTCTGACGTGGCTAATTCAGTGCGGGAATGTGTTTAGGTTTAGAGTTTGTGTGTTTTTACTTCCATGTTCCGTAAGGAAATGGAAGTATGGTGATGGCAAAAAAAAATCGTGTTCGAGATTATTGCAGATTCTGATTGTACTACACTCAAAACATGAAAAAAGTCATTTTACGAAAAGTGTCTGTGTGTGTGTCTGTCTGTGTCTGTAGATTTTTTTCTATGGCAAACGATAACAGACGCAAATTCAAACAGAATCAAATAATTTTTTGCATACAGCCCTTATTTGTAGAGTACTCAAGACCTATTGTTTTTGGTTAAGATCGGTTAAGGGAAAGGGGTAGTTTACCAACAACGTTTTATGTTTTAACAAGGGTATTTTCTATGGCAAACGATAACAGCCCCAAATTCAACCAGAATCGACTACTCTTTTGCATACCGTTTTGAATTATAAAGAACTCAAGGTCTGCTGATTTTGTTGAAGATCGATTAAGGGAAAGGAGTAGTTTACCAGCAACGTTTTATATTTTAACAAGGGTATTTTCTATTGCAAACAATAAGAGCTACAAATTCAAACAGAATCAAATTATGGTTTGCATACAGCCCTGAATTGTAGAGTTCTCAAGACCTGTTGTTTTTGGTTAAGATCGGTTAAGGAAAAGGGGTAGTTTACCTGCAACGTTTTATGTTTTAACAAGGGTAATTTTACTTCCATGTTCCTTAAGGAAATGGAAGTATGGTGATGGCAAAAAAAAATGGTGTTCGAGATTATTGCAGATTCTGATTATACTACACTCAAAACATGAAAAAAGGTCATTTTTCGACAAGTGTCTGTCTGTCTGTCTGTCTGTCTGTCTGTCTGTCTGTCTGTATGTATGTATGTGTGTGTGTGTGTGTGTGTGTCTTTGTGTCTGTGTGTCTGCTGTCTGTAGATTTTTTTTATGGCAAACGATAACAGCCGCAAATTCAAACAGAATCAAATAATCTTTTGCATTCAGCACTGATTTGTAGAGTACTCAAGACCAATTGTTTTTGGTGAAGATCGGTTAAGGGAAAGGGGTAGTTTACCTGCAACGGTTTTTTTTTAATCAAGGGTAATTTTTACTTCCATATTTCCTTAAGGAATGGAAGTATGGTGATGGCAAAAAAAATCGTGTTCGAGATTATTGCAGATTCTGATTCTACTACACTCAAAACATGAAAAAAAGTCGTTTTCCGAAAAGTGTCTGTGTGTGTGTCTGTGTGTCTGTGTGTCTGTGTGTCTGTGTGTCTGTAGATTTTTTTTCTATGGCAAACGATAACTGCCGCAAATTCAAACAGAATCAAACAATTTTTTGCATACAGCCCTGATTTGTAGAGGACTCGCGACCTATTGTTTTTGGTGAAGATCGGTTGATGGAAAGGGGTAGTTTACCGGCAACGGTTTTTTTTTATCAAGGGAAATTTTTTTTTTGGCAAACGATAACAGCCGCAAATTCAAACAGAATCAAATAATGTTTCGTATACAGCCCTGAATTGTAGAGTTCTCAAGACCTTTTGTTTTTGGTGAAGATCGGTTAAGGGAAAGGGGTAGTTTACCAGCAACGTTTTATGTTTTAAAAGGGTATTTTTTATGCCAAACGATAACAGCCGCAAATTCAAACAGAATCAAAAGATTATTTGCATACAGCCCTAAATTGTAGAGTTCTCAAGACCTATTGTTTTTGGTGAAGATCGGTTAAGGGAAAGGGGTAGTTTACCTACAACGTTTTTTTAACAAGGGTATTTTCTATGACAAACGATAACAGCCGCAAATTCAAACAGAATCAAATAATTTTCTGCATACAGCCCTGATTTGTAGAGTACTCAAGACCTATTGTTTTTGGTGAAGATCGGTTGAGGGGAAAGGGGTAGTTTACCTGCAACGTTTTTTATCAAGCGTATTTTCTATGGCAAACGATAACTGCCGCAAATTCAAACAGAATCAAATAATGTTTTGCATACAGCCCTGATTTGTAGAGTACTCGCGACCTATTGTTTTTGGTAAAGATCGGTTGAGGGGAAGGGGTAGTTTACCGGCAACGGTTTTTTTTATCAAGGGAAATTTTTTTTTTGGCAAACGATAACAGCCGCAAATTCAAACAGACTTAAATAATGTTTCGTATACAGCCCTGAATTGTAGAGTTTTCACGACCTATTGTTTTTGGTGAAGATCGGTTAAGGGAAAGGGGTAGTTTACCTGTAACGTTTTATGTTTTAACAAGGGTATTTCCTATGGCAAACGATAACAGCCGCAAATTCAAACAGAATCAAACGATTATTTGCATACAGCCCTAAATTGTAGAGTTCTCAAGACCTGTTGTTTTTGGTGAAGATCGGTTGAGGGAAAGGGGTAGTTTACTTGCAACATTTTTTTAACAAGGGTATTTTCTATGGCAAACGATAACTGCCGCAAATTCAAACAGAATCAAATAATGTTTTGCATACAGCCCTGATTTGTAGAGTACTCGCGACCTATTGTATTTGGTAAAGATCGGTTGAGGGGAAGGGGTAGTTTACCGGCAACGGTTTTTTTTATCAAGGGAAATTTTTTTTTTGGCAAACGATAACAGCCGCAAATTCAAACAGACTTAAATAATGTTTCGTATACAGCCCTGAATTGTAGAGTTTTCACGACCTATTGTTTTTGGTGAAGATCGGTTAAGGGAAAGGGGTAGTTTACCTGTAACGTTTTATGTTTTAACAAGGGTATTTCCTATGGCAAACGATAACAGCCGCAAATTCAAACAGAATCAAACGATTATTTGCATACAGCCCTAAATTGTAGAGTTCTCAAGACCTATTGTTTTTGGTGAAGATCGGTTGAGGGAAAGGGGTAGTTTACTTGCAACATTTTTTTAACAAGGGTATTTTCTATGGCAAACGATAACAGCCGCAAATTCAAACAGAATCAAATAATGTTTTGCATACAGCCCTGATTTGTAGAGTACGCAAGACCTATTGTTTTTGGTGGAGATCTGTTAAGGGGAAGGGGTAGTTTACCTGCACCGTTTTTTTATCAAGCGTATTTTCTATGGCAAACGATAACAGCCGCAAATTCAAACAGAATCAAATAATTTTTTGCATACATCCCTGAATTGTAGAGGTCTCAAGGACTTTCGATTTTGGTGAAGATCGGTTAAGGGAAAGGGGTAGTTTACCTGCAACCTTTTACGTTTTAACAAGAGTAAAGTACTTGCAAATTTATTTAAACTTTTTGAAACAATGGTAATTGTTAAAAATAAAATAATTTTGTTGCCAGGCAATAAAATTAAAATTTTTTAATTTTAATGTAATATAATATTTTTCATTTAATACGGCAATAAAAAGGCAGGTAAGACACAAACACACAATTCACGTTATTTCTGGCCTCACTCATGTTTATTTTCTTACGTTTGCACGCTTTTTAAATGGAAAGTGCCGAAACCCACACCAACATAACGCGTGCAAGCCGAAAAAATGGACATCAATTTGCTTACTGGCGAAGCTAGTAGTTAATGAATGGATAGGCAAAAATCTTATCTTAAATTTTTTTTAAGGAATCACTAAAAGGACGGTGGGTCAAATCGGACGCTGAGGTAGAGTTGCTGTAACCGAATGGTTCCACAAACAGCCGTAAGAATTTTACTAGCAGGGAATCTACAGGTTAGCGCAACAGTGGAACTCATGTCTTAATGTTATTGGAGACTTCTTTTAAAATCGTTGAATAAAAAATGCTTTACAGCTCTATGCGTGTGTCTATTGAACAATCCTTGTATTAGTCATACACAATAATACAACTGATTGAACTTCAAATTTTTAAACTTGATTAGTTTCTATATATATGTTTAATGTTACAAATAATTCAAATAACAATCTTGATCATCTGTTAGTTCAGCGGAATAACAGTGACACTTTTAATAACCGCATAAAATAAACACTTAGAAACAACACAGGCGCTTTAACTTAACTGTTTGGACCACAGAAGTGAGGCATGCCTCAACGCTCTATGTGTACAGCGCGGGACAATCCCCCCTCCCTACACTTCCCTATCACACCACTACATTGCTTACATACGATGTATACAAAAAACGCTGAGGCAAGTTCAGGTTGCCTCATTCGCTTTAAACGAACTATGCCGAATCTCACCTGTCACCATCTAGCGGTCGCTCAATAAAGCACGTTTCGGTTTAATAAATTTGACAGTCCCAGTAACAATGTATAATCTTTACGTTATGTAGTTCATACGTATTTATAATTTTTATTCTACAGAATTTGTTAGGGTAGGCATTGCCTCAATTGCCTCCATGTAACTTCGCCACTGATATATATGTGTACAACGTTATCGGCAACAAAGAAGTAGTTTTTGTTAAAATTCCTTCCCGGGATATTTGGCCGTAGTCCAATGTTTTCTACAAAACCAGACGTTTCGGCAATGCCATCGACTTCCATCATCAATGAAAATCGAGTGCGATAACGTGAGGTGGTATACGTTAGTGACCACAGTACTGTGGTTAAGGCTGAAGCAGTAAGTAGAAAGAAGTAGTTTCTATGGTAATATTTCATTTCGAAAATGATTTTAAATATAAATCTTAGAATATGGAAGTCATGTATGGTTCTCCATACCGATATTTTTCTATGGCAAACGATAACAGCCGCAAATTCAAACAGAATCAACTACTCTTTTGCATACAGCTCTGAATTATAGAGTTCTCAAGACCTATTGGTTTTGGTGAAGATCGGTTAAGGGGAAGGGGTAGTTTACCAGCAACATTTTATATTTTAACAAGGGTATTTTTTATGGCAACGATAAAAGCCGCAAATTCAAACAGAATCAACTACTCTTTCGCATACAGCCCTGCATTATAGAGTTCTCAAGATCTACTGGTTTTGGTGAAGATCGGTTAAGGTAAAGGGGTAGTTTACCAGCAACACTTTATATTTTAACAAGGGTATTTTCTATGGTAAACGATAAAAGCCGCAAATGTAAACAGAATCAAATAATGTTTTGCATACAGCCCTGAATTGTAGAGTTCCCAGGACCTGTTTTTTTTGGTGAAGATCTGTTAAGGGGAAGGGGTAGTTTAACTGCAACGTTTTATGTTTTAAAAGGGTATTTTTTATGGCAAACGATAAGAGCCGCAAATTCAAACAGAATCAAACAATTGCATACAGCTCTGATTTGTAGAGTACTCAAGATCTGTTGTTTTTGGTAAAGATCGGTTAACGGGAAGGGGTAGTTTACTAGCAACGTTTTTCTTATCAAGGGTAATTTTTTCCTACGGCAAACGATAACAGCCGCAAATTCAAACTGAATCAACTAGTCTTTTTCATACCTTTTTTAATTATATCGATCTCAAGGTGTGTTGATTTTGTTGAAGATCGGTTAAGGGAATGGGGTAGTTTACCAGCAACCTTTTATGTTTTAACAAGAGTAATGTTTTCTATGACGAACGATAACTGCCGTAAATTCAAACAGAATCAACTACTCTTTTGCATACCTTTTTCCGTTATACAGTACTCAAGGTCTCTTGAGTTTTTTGAAGATCGGTTAAGGGAAAGGAATAGTTTACCAGCAACGTTTTATATTTTAACAAGGGTATTTTCTATGGCAAACGATAAGAGCCACAAATTCAAACAGAATCAAATTATGGTTTGCATACAGCCCTGAATTGTAGAGTTCTTGGTTAAGATCGGTTAAGGAAAAGGGGTAGTTTACCAGCAACGTCTTATGTTTTAACAAGGGTAATTTTACTTCCATGTTCCTTAAGGAAATGGAAGTATGGTGATGGCAAAAAAAATCGTGTTCGAGATTATTGCAGATTCTGATTGTACTACACTCAAAACATGAAAAAAGGTCATTTTTCGAAAAGTGTGTGTGTGTGTGTGTCTGCCTGTCTGGCTGGCTATGTGTCTGTGTGTCTGTGTGTCTGTCTGGTCTGTAGATTTTTTTGGCTAACGATAACAGCCGCAAATTCAAACAGAATCAAATAATTTTTTGCATACAGCACTGATTTGTAGAGTACTCAAGACCTGTTGTTTTTGGTGAAGATCGGTTAAGGGAAAGGGGTAGTTTACCAGCAACATTTTATATTTTAACAAGGGTATTTTCTATGGCAAACGATAAAAGCCGCAAATGTAAACAGAATCAAATAATGTTTTGCATACACCCCTGAATTGTAGAGTTCTCAGGACCTGCTGTTTTTGGTGAAGATCGGTTAAGGGAAAGGGGTAGTTTAGTGGCAACGTTTTATGTTTTAAAAGGTTATTTTCTATGGCAAACGATAAGAGCCGCAAATTCAAACAGAATCAAACAATATTTTGCATACAGCTCTGATTTGTAGCGTACTCAAGATCTGTTGTTTTTGGTAAAGATCGCTTAACGGTAAGGGGTAGTTTACCGGCAACGTTTTTCTTATCAAGGGTAATTTTTTCCTATGGCAAACGATAACAGCCGCAAATTCAAACAGAATCAACTAGTCTTTTTCATGCCTTTTTTAATTATACCGATTTCAGGGTGTGTTGATTTTGTTGAAGATCGGTTAAGGAAATGGGGTAGTTTACCAGCAACCTTTTATGTTTTAACAAGGGTAATGTTTTCTATGACGAACGATAACTGCCGTAAATTCAAACAGAATCAACTACTCTTTTGCATACCTTTTTGAGTTATACAGTACTCAAGGTCTCTTGAGTTTTTTGAAGATCGGTTAAGGGAAAGGGGTAGTTTACCTGCAACGTTTTATATTTTAACAAGGGTATTTAGTATGGCAAACGATAAGAGCCGCAAATTCAAACAGAATCAAATAATTTTTTTCATACAGCTCTGAATTGTAGAGGACTAAAGGTCTGCTGATTTTGGTGAAGATCGGTTAATGAAAGGGGTAGTTTACCTGCAACGTTTTATGTTTTAACAAGGGTAATTTTTTCTATGACGAACGATAACTGCCGTAAATTCAAAGAAAATCAAATATTTTTTTGCATACCATCCTAAATTGTAGAGGGCTCAAGGCATGTTGATTTTGGTGAAGATCGGTAAAGGGAAGGGGTAGTTTACCTGAAACATGTTATGTTGTAACAAGAGAAATGTTTTCATGACGAACGATAACTGCCGCAAACTGAAACAGAATCGAATATTTTTTTGCATGCATCCGTGCATTGTAGATGGCTGAAGGTCTATTGATTTTGGTGAAGATCGGTTTAGAGAAACGGGTAGTTTACCTGCAACGTTTTATGTTTTAACAAGAGTAAAGTACTTAATTTTGATAAATAAAGTATCTTGATAAGAAGCTCATAATAATCCACTGTAGAAACGTAGATGAAGTATCTATAAATGAAGAGGTTATGTGAACGGGGTGGGGGTAATTTTCTATAAATGAAAATTATAGTTGATGGGGGAGGGGAGAATTTTGTATGTGTACTACGTTATCGGCAACAAAGAAGTAGTTCTTTGTTAAAATTCCTTCCCGGGCTGTTTAGCCGTAGTCCAATCTTTTCTGCAAAACCAGACTTTTCGGCAGTGCCATCGACTTCCATCTCAGTGAAAATCGAGTGCGAAAACGTGAGGTGGTATACGTTAGTGACCACAGTACTGTGGTTTAAAGCTGAAGCAATAAGTAGAAAGAAGTAGTTTCTATGGAAATATTTCATTTCGAATATGATTTTAAATATAAATCTTAGAACATGGAAGTCCTGTATGGTTCTCCATACCAATATTTACTTCCATGTTACTTAAGGATATGGAAGTATGGTGATGGCAAAAAAAATCGTGTTCGAGATTATTGCAGATTCTGATTGTACTACACTCAAAACATGAAAAAAAAAATCGTTTTTTGAAAAGTGTCTGTATGTCTGTCTGTCTGTGTAGATTTTTTTTTGGCAAACAATAACAGCCGCAAATTCAAACAGAATCAAATAATTTTTTGCATACAGGCCTGATTTGTAGAGTACTCACGGCTTCTTGTTTTTGGTGAAGATCGGTTGAGGGAAAGGGGTAGTTTACCTGCATCGGTGTTTTTTTTATCAAGGGTATTTTTTTTTTTTGGCAAACGATAACAGCCGCAAATTCAAACAGAATCAAATAATGTTTTGCATACAGACTTTAATTGTAGAGTTCTCAAGATCTATTGTTTTTGGTGAAGATCGGTTAAGGGAAAGGGGTAGTTTACCTGCAACGTTTTATGTTTTAACAAGGGTATTTTCTATGGCAAACGATAACAGCAGCAAATTCAAACAGAATCAAATAATTTTTTGCATACTGCCCTGATTTTTATAGTACTCAAGACCTATTGTTTTTGGTGAAGATCGGTTAAGGGAAAGGGGGTAAATTATAGGACACTCAACGCTCTAATTTAAAAAATATTTATTTTTTTTAAATATTACGATTTGAACTATCAATAAGATGTGAATAATAAGATGTAAATATGTCAAATTTTGCCATTTCTACGTAGATATAATGTAATGAACTCTTGTGTACTACAAGGAATTCTAGCCAAAAAAGTGTAAGGAAGGAAATCTACAAATAAAGAAGAAGTCGCTGTATGTCAGATGAATGTGAAGAAGATCTACAATAATGAAGAATGAAGTACGTCGATTACCTATTCAATTCGAAGTTAGCAATGAATTAAAAAGAAGGCTACAAAATATAATAAGAAGAATCAAGATGACGGTAAGAAATCTAATGAATCAATCTCAACTATCAACACAATATAAGATACGATTATTGACAAATAAAATGTTATATAAGTTAATCAAACCAACTCATGGAAGCTTAGCTCATGCATCGGCATTAAAATGATTATTTATCCCTTAAATTAATAACATGTGGAGAAAAATTAAAAATGAATTAAACAAATGTTATGATTGCCAGACTGCTAAACAATCGAATCTTCATACCTATGTGGAAATCCAAAATACACAAAATGAAGCGAAAGGGGGAGTTAAGGGGAGGAACTCTTGGAACCCATTACCACGATCAAGTCGGGGGGTTAAACACATACTAGACTGTATAGACGTGTTTTCCAAGGCAGTTCGTCTGTATTCAATTACTCGACCCACCACTAAAGCTGTCATAAAAATTCTGTTACAAAAGTATATTCCAACACATTGATTTTAAAAAACGTTTCTCGTAAACTACCCCTTTCCCCTAACCGATCTTCACCAAAAACCATAGGTATTGAGTACTCTACAAATAAGGGTAGTATGCAAAAAATTGTTTGATTCTGTTTGAATTTGCGGATGTTATCGTGTGTCATAAAAAAAATCTACACACACACACACATACACACACACACACACACACACACACACTTTTCGAAAAACGAGTTTTTTTCGTGTTTTGAGTGTAGTACAATCAGAATCTGCAATAATCTCGAACACGATTTTTTTTGCCATCCCCATATTTCCATTTCCTTGAGGAACATGGAAGTAAAATATCGGTATGGAGAACCATACATGACTTCCATGTTCTAAGATTTATATTTAAAATCATTTTCGAAATGAAATATTACCATAGAAACTACTTCTTTCTACTTACTGCTTCAGCCTTAACCACAGTACTGTGGTCACTAACGTATACCACCACACGTTATCGCACTCGATTTTCACTGATGATGGCAGTCGACGGCACTGCCGAAACGTCTGGTTTTGCAGAAAACATTGGACCACGGCCAAACAGCCCGGGAAGGAATTTTAACAAAAAAACTACTTCTTTGTTGCCGATAACGTAGTACACATATAAACTTATCCCCTCCCGCTTCAACTATAATTTTCAATTACAGAAAATTACCCTCACCCGTTCAACTAGCCTCTTCATTTATAGATACTTCACCTACGTTTCTACAGTGGATTATTAAGATCTTCTTATCAGGATACTTTATTTATCAAAATTAAGTACTTTACTCTTGTTAAAACAAAAAATGTTTCAGGTAAACTACCCTTTCCCTTAACCGATCTTCAACAAAATCATCAAACCTTGAGGTCTCTATAATTCAAAAAGGTATGCAAAAACGTAGTTGATACTGTTTGAATTTGCGGCAGTTATCGTACGTCATATAAAAAATTACCCTTGTTAAACATAAAATGTAGCAGGTACACTACCACCTATCCACTAACCGATCTTCACCAACACCAACAGGTATTGAGAACACTACAATTCAGGGCTGTATGAAAAACAATTTCGATTCTGTTTGAATTTCCGACTGTTATCGTTTGCCATAGAAAATATCGGTATGGTACATGACTTCCATGTTCAAAGATTTATATTTAAAATCATATTCAAAATGAAATATTTCCATAGAAACTACGTCTTTCTACTTATTGCTTCAGCATTAACCACAGTACTGTGGTGACTAACGTATACCACCTCACGTTTTCGCACTCGATTTTCACCGATGATGGCAGTCGATGGCACTGCCGAAAAGTCTGGTTTTGCAGAAAACATTGGACTACGGCTAAAGAGCCCGGGAAGCAATTTTAACCAAAAACTACTTCTTTGTTGCCGATAACGTAGTACACATATAAAAAATTCTCCCCTCCACCATCAACTATAATTTTTAATAATAGAAAATTACCCCCACCCCGTTCACCTGACCTCTTCATTTATAGATATTTCATCTACGTTTCTACAGTGGATTACTATGAGCTTCTTATCAGGATACTTTATTTATAAAAATTAAGTACTTTACTCTTGTTAAATCATAAAATGTTTCAGGTAAACTACCCCTTTCTCTTAACCGATCTTCTACAAAATCAACAGACCTTCCGTCCTCTACAATTCAGGGAAGCATGCAAAAAAATATTTGAATGTGCGGCAGTTATCGTTCGTCATGGAAACATTTCTCTTGTTACAACATAAAATGTTGCAGGTAAACTACCCCTTTCCCTAAACTGATATTCACCAAAATCAATAGACCTTGAGCTCTCTGCAACTCAGGAAAGGGTGCAAAAAATTATTTGATTCTCATTGAATTTTCGGCAGTTATCGTTCGTCATAAAAAATTACGCTTTTTAAAACATAAAACGTTGCTGATAAACTACCCCTTCCATTAACCGATCTTCAACAAAATCAACAGAAATTGAGTTCTCTTTAGTTCAAAAAGGTATGCAAAAACCTAGTTGATTCTGTTTGAATTTACGGCAGTTATCGTTCGTCATATAAAAAATTACCCTTGTTAAAACATAAAATGTTGCTGGTAAACTACCCCCTTCCATTAACTGATCTTCACCAACACCAATAGGTATTGAGAACTCTACAATACAGGGCTGTATGCAAAACATCATTTGATTCTGTTTGAATTTGCGGCTGTTATCGTTTACTATAGAAAAAAATTACTCTTGATAAAACACCGTTGCAGGTAAACTACCCCTTTCCCTTAACCGATCTTCACCAAAAACGACAGGTCTTGAGAACTCTACAATTTAGGGTTGTATGCAAAATATTATATGATTTTGTGTGAATTTGCGGCTGTTATCGTTTGCCATACAAAATACCCTTGATATAACAAAAAACGTGGCAGGTAAACTACCCCTTTCCCATAAACGATCTTCACCAACAACAATAGGTTTTTAGTACTCAAGAAATCAAGGCTGTATGCAAAAACGTATTTGATTCTGTTTGAATTTGCCGCTCTTATCGTTTGCCATAGAAAATACCCTTTTAAAACATAAAACGTTGCAGGTAAACTACCCCTTTCCCCTAACCGATCTTCACCAAAAACAAAACATCTTGAGAACTCTACAATTCAGGGCAGCATGCAAAACATTATTTGATTATGTTTGAATTTGCGGCTGTTATCGTTTGACATAGAAAATACCTTTGTTAAAACATAAAACGGTGCAGGTAAACTACCCCTTTCCCTTAACCGATCATTACCAAAATCAAAAGATCGTGAGAACTCTACAATTCAGGGCTGTATGCGAATCATTATTTGATTCTGTTTGAATTTGCGGCTGTTATCGTTTGCCAAACAAACAAAATTACCCTTGATAAAAAAAAACCGTTTCCGGTAAACTACCCCTTTCCCTTAACCGATCTTCACCAAAAACAATAGGTCGCGAGTACTCTACAAATCAGGGCTGTATGGAAAAAATTATTTGATTCTGTTTGAATTTGCGGCTGTTATCGTTTGCCATAAAAAAAATCTACAGACACACACACACAGATAGACAGACAGACACACAGACACTTTTCGAAAAACGACTTTTTTTCATGTTTTGAGTGTAGTACAATCAGGATCTGCAATAATCTCGAACACGATTTTTTTTGCCATCACCATACTTCCATTTCCTTAAGGAACATGGAAGTAAAATTACCTTTGATAAAAAAAAACGTTGCTGGTAAACTACCCCTTTTCCTTAACCGTTCTTCACCAAAAACAACAGGTCTTGAGTACTCTACAATTAAGGGCTGTATGCAACAAATTATTTGATTCTGTTTGAATTTGCGGCTCTTCGTTTGCCATAGTAAATACCCTTGTTAAAACATAAAACGTTGCCGGTAAACTACCCCTTTCCCTTACCCGATCTTCACCAAAATCAACATACATTGAGTTCTTTATAGCTCAGGAAGGTATGCAAAAAATTATTTGATTTTGTTTGACTTTACGGCTGTTATCGTTTGCCAAAGAAATACCCTTGTTAAAACATAAAAAGTTACAGGTAAACTACCCCATTCCCTTAACCGATCTTCACCAAAAACAACAGGTCTTGAGGACTCTACAGATCAGGGCTGTATGCAAGACATTATTTGATTATGTATGAATTTGCGGTTGTTATCGTTTGCCATAAAAATTACCCTTGTTAAAACATAAAACTTTGCTCGTAAACTACCCCTTTCCCTTAACCGATCTTCAACAAAATCAACAGACCTTGAGTTCTGTATAATTAAAAAGGTATGCAGAAGAGTAGTTGATTCTGTTTTAATGTACGGCAGTTATCGTTCGTCAAAAAAAAATTTACCCTTGATAAAACATAAAATGTTGCTGCTAAACAACCCTATTCCCTTAATCGATCTTCACCAAAACCAACAGGTCTTGAGAACTTTACATTTCAGGGCTGTATGCAAAATATTATATGATTCTGTTTGAATTTGCGGCTGTTATCGTTTACCATAGAAAAAAATTACCCTTGATAAAACACCGTTGCCGGTAAACCACCCCTTTCCCTTAACCGATCTTCACCAGAAACGACAGGTCTTGAGAACTCTACAATTTATGGTAGTATGCAAAATATTATATGATTTTGTGTGAATTTGCGGCTGTTATCGTTTGCCATACAAAATACCCTTGATATAACAAAAAACGTGGCTGGTAAACTACCCCTTTCCCATAAAAGATCTTCACCAACAACAATAGGTTTTTAGTACTCAAGAAATCAGGGCTGTATGCAAAAACGAATTTGATTCTGTTTGAATTTGCCGCTCTTATCGTTTGCCATAGAAAATACCCTTTTAAAACATAAAACGTTGCTGGTAAACTACCCCTTTCCCTTAACCGATCTTCACCAAAAACAAAACGTCTTGAGACATCTACAATTCAGGGCAGTATGCAAAACATTATTTGATTATGTTTGAATTTGCGGCTGTTATCGTTTGACATAGAAAATACCCTTGTTAAAACATAAAACGGTGCTGGTAAACTACCCCTTTCCCTTAACCGATCATTACCAAAATCAACAGATCGTGAGAACTCTACAATTCAGGGCTGTATGCGAATCATTATTTGATTCTGTTTGAATTTGCGGCTGTTATCGTTTGCCAAACAAACAAAATTACCCTTGATAAAAAAAACCCGTTTCCGGTAAACTACCCCTTTCCCTTAACCGATATTCACCAAAAACAAAATAGGTCGCGAGTACTCTACAAATCAGGGCTGTATGCAAAAAATTATTTGATTCTGTTTGAATTTGCGGCTGTTATCGTTTGCCATAAAAAAAATCTATAGACACACAGACACTTTTCGAAAAACGACTTTTTTTCCTGTTTTGAGTGTAGTACAATCAGAATCTGCAATAATCTCGAACACGATTTTTTTTGCCATCACCATACTTCCATTTCCTTAAGGAACATGGAAGTAAAATTACCTTTGATAAAAAAAAACGTTGCTGGTAAACTACCCCTTTTCCTTAACCGTTCTTCACCAAAAACAAAAGGTCTTGAGCACTCTACAATTAAGGGCTGTATGCCAAATTATTTGATTCTGTTTGAATTTGCGGCTCTTCGTTTGCCATAGTAAATACCCTTGTTAAAACATAAAACGTTGCCGGTAAACTACCCCTTTCCCTTACCCGATCTTCACCAAAATCAACATACATTGAGTTCTTTATAGCTCAGGAAGGTATGCAAAAAATTATTTGATTTTGTTTGACTTTACGGCTGTTATCGTTTGCCAAAGGAAATACCCTTGTTAAAACATAAAACGTTACAGGTAAACTACCCCATTCCCTTAACCGATCTTCACCAAAAACAACAGGTCTGAGGACTCTACAGATCAGGGCTGTATGCAAGACATTATTTGATTCTGTATTAATTTGCGGTTGTTATCGTTTGCCATAAAAATTACCCTTGTTAAAACATGAAACTTTGCTCGTAAACTACCCCTTTCCCTTAACCGATCTTCACCAAAACAACAGATCTTGAGAACTCTACAATTGAGGCTGTATGCAAAACATTATTTGATTATGTTTGAATTTGCGGCAGTTATTATTCGTCATAAAAAACATTACCTATGTTAAAGCATAAGACGTTGCTGGTAAACTACCCCTTTCCTATAATCGATCTTCACCAAAAGCAACAAGTCTTGAGAACTCTACAATTCAGGGCTGTATGCAAAAAATTATTTGATTATGTTTAAATTTGCGGCTGTCATCGTTTGCCATATAAAATACCCTTGTTAAAACATAAAACGTTGCAGATAAACTACCCCTTTGCCTTAACCGATCTTCACCAAAAACAATAGATCTTGAGAACTCTACAATTCAAGGCTATATGCAAAACATTATTTGATTCTGTTTGAATTTCCGGCTGTTTTGTTTGCCATAGTAAAACATTACCCTTGATTTTAAAAAAACGTTTCTCGTAAACTACCCCTTTCCCCTAACCGATCTTCACCAAAAACCATAGGTATTGAGTACTCTACAAATAAGGGTAGTATGCAAAAAATTGTTTGATTCTGTTTGAATTTGCGGATGTTATCGTGTGTCATAAAAAAAATCTACACACACACACACATACACACACACACACACACACTTTTCGAAAAACGAGTTTTTTTCGTGTTTTGAGTGTAGTACAATCAGAATCTGCAATAATCTCGAACACGATTTTTTTTGCCATCCCCATATTTCCATTTCCTTGAGGAACATGGAAGTAAAATATCGGTATGGAGAACCATACATGACTTCCATGTTCTAAGATTTATATTTAAAATCATTTTCGAAATGAAATATTACCATAGAAACTACTTCTTTCTACTTACTGCTTCAGCCTTAACCACAGTACTGTGGTCACTAACGTATACCACCTCACGTTATCGCACTCGATTTTCTCTGATGATGGCAGTCGACGGTACTACCGAAACGTCTGGTTTTGCAGAAAACATTGGACTACGGCCAAACATCCCGGGAAGGAATTTTAACAAAAACTACTTCTTTGTTGCCGATAACGTAGTACACACACATATATATATATATATATATATATATATATATATATATAAAATATGCATAAAATTAATGGCTTGTATAAGTTAATGTTTGATATCCATTAAGTAGTGCTCAAGTTTCCAAAGTTTTAATATTATGATGTCCGTAATTAAATCATCAGAGCAGGTTTAGTGTGTATGAGGGTACACTGTAGACAAAAATTTTCAACATTTCCTATTGAGCGATGCTTAGAGTAAAGCTGCGAATCTACAGTGTACGTTTCACAGAACAAACACGCGGAAAAGAAGGAGCGCTCCGAAGTCACTCATGGACCCTCAGCATCTTGCAGAGGGTTCATTCCCTAAAGACGAAAAGTCTGTCTATGAATCGTTCCTCTGTAAACACGTGCAGTTACACTGCCCAGCGATCCACAGGAAGCAAATAGCAATCCACGCTGGACACTTTTTCGGTTTGCACGCGTTATGTTGTTGTGGGTATCGGCACTTTCCATTTAAAAACGTGCAAATGTAAGAAAATAAACATGAGTGAGGCCAGAAACAGGTAAACTAGCCCTTTCCCTTAACCGATCTTCACCAAAAACAAAAGGTCTTGAGAACTGTACAATTCAGGGCAGTATGCAAAACATTATTTGATTATGTTTGAATTTGCGGCTGTTATCGTTTGCCATAGAAAATACCCTTGTTAAAACATAAAACGGTTCAGGTAAACTACCCCTTTCCCTTAAACGATCTTCACCAAAAACAATAGGTCTTTAGTACTCAAGAAATCAGGGCTGTATGCAAAAACTATTTGATTCTGTTTGAATTTGCGGCTGTTATCGTTTGCCAAACAAACAAAATTACCCTTGATAAAAAAAAACCGTTGCCGGTAAACTACCCCTTTCCCTCAACCGATCTTCACCAAAAACAATAGGTCGCGAGTACTCTACAAATCAGGGCTGTATGCAAAAAATTATTTGATTCTGTTTGAATTTGCGGCTGTTCGTTTGCCAAAGAAAAAAATCTACAGACACACACACAGACAGACAGACACAAGACAGACAGACAGACAGACACACACACAGACACTTTTCGGAAAACGACTTTTTTTCATGTTTTGAGTGTAGTAGAATCAGAATCTGCAATAATCTCGAACACGATTTTTTTTGCCATCACCATACTTCCATTCCTTAAGGAATATGGAAGTAAAATGGAAACGTAAACATTAAATAATTGAAATATGCTTGCCTGCCACGAACGATATATTTTCTCTCATACATTATTTACATTAAAATGAAAAAATTATAATTTTATTACCTGGCAACAAAGTTATTTTATTTTTACTTCCATGTTCCTTAAGGAAATGGAAGTATGGTGATGGCAAAAAAAATCGTGTCCGAGATTATTGCAGATTCTGATTGTACTACACTCAAAACATGAAAAAAAGTCGTTTTTCGAAAAGTGTCTGTGTCTGTCTGTGTGTCTATGTGTCTATCTGATTTTTTTTTCTATGGCAAACGATAACAGCCGCAAATTCAAACAGAATCAAATAAATTTTTGCATACAGCCCTGACTTGTAGAGTACTCAAGACCTATTGTTTTTGGTGAAGATCAGTTAAGGGAAAAGGGTAGTTTACCAGCAACGTTTTATTAAATCAAGGGTAATTTGTTTATATGGCAAACAATAACAGCCGCAAATTCAAACACAATCAAATAATATTTTGCATACAGCCCTGAATTGTGGAGTTCTCCAGACCTATTGATTTTGGTAAAGATTGGTTAAGGGAAAGGGGTAGTTTACCAGCAACATTTTATGTTTTAACAAGGGTATTTTCTATGGCAAACGATAACAGCCGCAAATTCAAACATAATCAAATAATTTTTTGCATACTGCGCAGAATTGTATAGTTCTCAAGACCTGTTAGTTTTCGTGAAGAGCGGTTAAGGGAATAGGGTTGTTTACCGGCAACATTTTATGTTTTAACAAGGGTAAATTTTTTTATAACGAACGATAACTGCCGTACATTAAAACAGAATCAACTACTCTTCTGCATACCTTTTTGAATTATACAGGACTCAAGGTATGTTGATTTTGTTGAAGATCGGTTAAGGGAAAGGGGTAGTTTACCAGCAACGTTTTATGTTCTAACAAAGTTATTTCTATGGCAAACGATAACAGCCGCAAATTCAAACACAATCAAATAATATTTTGCATACAGCCCTAAATTGTAGAGTTCTCAATACCTGTTGGTTTTGATGAAGATCGGTTAAGGGAATAGGGTAGTTTATCAGCAACATTTTATGTATTAACAAGGGTAAATTTTTTTTGACGAACGATAACTGCCGTACATTAAAACAGAATCAACTACTCTTCTGCATACCTTTTTGAATTATACAGGACTCAAGGTATGCTGATTTTGGTAAAGATCGGTTAAGGGAAAGGGGTAGTTTACCTGCAAAATTTTATGTTTTAACAAGGATATTTTCTATGGCAAACGATAACAACCGCAAATTCAAACATAATCAAATAAGTGTTTGCATACAGCCCTGATTTGTAGAGTACTCAAGACCTGTTGTTTTTGGTGAAAATCGGTCAAGGGAAAGGGGTAGTTTACCAGCCACGTGTTTTGTTTTAACAAGGGTATTTTATATGGCAAACGATAAAAGCCACAAATTCAAACAGAATCAAATAATTTTTTGCATACAACCCTGATATGTAGAGTACTCAAGACCTATTGTTTTTGGTGAAGATCGATTAAAGGAAAGGGGTAGTTTACCAGCAACGTTTTATGTTTTAACAAGGGTAAATTTTTTTATAACGAACGATAACTGCCGTACATTAAAACAGAATCAACTACTCTTCTGCATACCTTTTTGAATTATACAGGACTCAAGGTATGTTGATTTTGTTGAAGATCGGTTAAGGGAAAGGGGTAGTTTACCAGCAACGTTTTATGTTCTAACAAAGTTATTTCTATGGCAAACGATAACAGCCGCAAATTCAAACACAATCAAATAATATTTTGCATACAGCCCTAAATTGTAGAGTTCTCAATACCTGTTGGTTTTGATGAAGATCGGTTAAGGGAATAGGGTAGTTTATCAGCAACATTTTATGTATTAACAAGGGTAAATTTTTTTTGACGAACGATAACTGCCGTACATTAAAACAGAATCAACTACTCTTCTGCATACCTTTTTGAATTATACAGGACTCAAGGTATGCTGATTTTGGTAAAGATCGGTTAAGGGAAAGGGGTAGTTTACCTGCAAAATTTTATGTTTTAACAAGGATATTTTCTATGGCAAACGATAACAACCGCAAATTCAAACATAATCAAATAAGTGTTTGCATACAGCCCTGATTTGTAGAGTACTCAAGACCTGTTGTTTTTGGTGAAAATCGGTCAAGGGAAAGGGGTAGTTTACCAGCCACGTGTTTTGTTTTAACAAGGGTATTTTATATGGCAAACGATAAAAGCCACAAATTCAAACAGAATCAAATAATTTTTTGCATACAACCCTGATATGTAGAGTACTCAAGACCTATTGTTTTTGGTGAAGATCGATTAAAGGAAAGGGGTAGTTTACCAGCAACGTTTTATGTTTTAACAAGGGT
The DNA here is from genome assembly GCA_034769895.1 of Magicicada septendecula. Taxonomy (NCBI): domain Eukaryota; kingdom Metazoa; phylum Arthropoda; class Insecta; order Hemiptera; family Cicadidae; genus Magicicada; species Magicicada septendecula. The sequence goes on along the minus strand of CM068368.1, from coordinate 400,081,922 downwards.
AATTTTTTCTATGAAGAACGATAACTGCCGTAAATTCAAAGGGTCAAATAATTTTTTTGTATATGTTCCTGAATTATAACGATCTGAAGGCCTATTGATTTTGGTGAAGATCGGTTAAGGGAAAGGGCTAATTTATGAGGCACCTTTAATGTTTTAACAAGTGTAATTGTTTCTATGACGAACGATAACTGCCGCACATTCAAACAGAATCAAATAAATTTTTGCATACACCCCTGACTTGTAGAGTACTCAAGACCTATCGATTTTGGTGAAGATCGGTTAAGGGAAAGGGGTAGTTTACCAGCAACATTTTATGTTGTAAGAAGAGAAATTGTTACATGACGAACGATAACTCCCGTAAATTTAAACAGAATCAAATAATTTTTTACATATGTTACTGAGTTGTAGGATACTCACGGCATATTGATTTTGGTGAAGATCGGTTACGGGGAAATGGCAGTTTACCAGAAACATTTTTTGTTGTAACAAGAGTAAAGTACTTAATTTTGAGAAATACAGTATCCTGATAAGATCTTAATAATCCACTGTAGAAACGTAGATGAAATATCTATAAATGAAGAGGCTAGTTGAACGGGGTGGGGGTAATTTTCTATAAATGAAAATTATAGTTGAAGGGGGAGGGGATAATTTTTATATGTGTACTACGTTATCGGCAACAATGTAGTAGTTTGTTGTTAAAATTCCTTCCCGGGCTGTTTGGCCGTAGTCCGATTTATCCTGCAAAACCAGACGTTTCGGCAGTGCCGTCGATTGCCATCATCAGTAAAAATCGAGTGCGATAACGTGTGGTGGTATACGTTAGTGACCACAGTACTGTGGTTAAGGATGAAGCAATAAGTAGAAAGAAGTTTCTATCGAAACATTTCATTTTGTAAATGATTTCAAATATAAATCTTAGAACATGGAAGTCATGTATGGTTCTCCAGACCGATATTTTCGAAAAGTGTCTGTGTGTGTGTCTGTCTGTAGATTTTGTTTCTATGGCAAACGATAACAGCCGCAAATTCAAACATAATCAAATACTGTTTCGCATACAGCACTAAATTATATAGTTCTCAAGACCTGTTGTGTTTGGTGGAGATCGGTTAAGGGAAAGAGGTAGTTTACCGGCAACGTTTTTTGTTTTAACAAGGGTATTTTCTATGGCAAACGATAACAGCCGTAAATTCAAACAGAATCAAATAATTATTTGCATACTCGCCTGAGTTGTAGAGTTCTCATGACCTTTTGTTTTTGGTGAAGATCGATTATAGGAAAGGGGTAGTTTACCTGCAACGTTTTATGTTTTAAAAGGGTATTCTCTATGGCAAACGATAAGAGCCGCAAATTCAAACAGAATCAAATAATTTTTTCATACAGCCCTGATTTGTAGAGTACTCAAGACCTATTGTTTTTGGTGAAGATCGGTTAAGGGAAAGGGGTCGTTTACCTGCAACATTTTATGTTTTAAAAGGGTATTTTTTTGGCAAACGATAAGAGCGCAAATTCAAATAAAATCAAGTAGTTTTTTGTATATAACCCTGATTTGTAGAGTACTCAAGAGTTATTGATTTTGGTAAAGATCGGTTAAGGGAAAGGGGTAGTTTACCAGCAACGGTTTTTTTTTAATCAAGGGTAATTTTTTTCTATGGCAAACGATAACAGCCGCAAATTCAAACAGAATCAACTACTCTTTTGCATACAGCCCTGAGTTGTAGAGGACTGAAGGTTTATTGATTATGGTGAAGATCGGTTTAGAGAAAGGGGTAGTTTACCTCCAACGCTTTACGTTTTAACAAGGGTAATTTTTTCTATGACGAACGATAACTGCCGTAAATTCAAAGAAAATCAAATATTTTTCCATACCTTCCTTATTTGTAGAGAGCTCAAGGCCTGTTGATTTTGGTGAAGATCGGTAAAGGGAAAGGGTAGTTTACCAGAAACATGTTATGTTGTAACAAGAGAAATGTTTACATGACGAATGATAACTGCCGCAAATTGAAACAGAATCAAATATTTTTTTGCATGCATCCCTGCATAGTAGAGGACTGAAGGTCTATTGATTTTGGTGAAGATCGGTTTAGAGAAACAGGTAGTTTACCTGCAACGTTTTATGTTTTAACAAGAGTAAAGTACTTAATTTTGATAAATAAAGTATCTTGATATGAAGCTCATAATAATCCACTGTAGATACGTAGATGAAATATCTATAAATGAAGAGGTTAGGTGAACGGGGTGGGGGTAATTTTCTATAAATGAAAATTATAGTTGAATGGGGACGGGAGAATTTTGTATGCGTACTACGTTATCGGCAACAAAGAAGTAGTTCTTTGTTAAAATTCCTTCCCGGGCTGTTTGGCGGTAGTCCAATGTTTTCTGTAAAACCAGACTTTTCGGCAGTGCCATCGACTTCCATCTCAGTGAAAATGGAGTGCGAAAACGTGAGGTGGTATACGTTAGTGACCACAGTACTGTGGTTTAAGGCTGAAGCAATAAGTAGAAAGAAGTAGTTTCTATGGAAATATTTCATTTCGAATATGATTTTAAATATAAATCTTAGAACATGGAAGTCCTGTATGGTTCTCCATACCGATATTTAACAATTACCATTGTTTGAAAAGTTTAAATGAATTTTCAAGTACTTTACAGTTGTTAAAACCTAAAAGGTTGCTGGTAAACTACCCCTTCCCCTTAACCGATCTTCACCAAAATCAAAAGGCCTTGAGATCTCTACAATTCAGGGATGTATGCAAAAAATTATTTGATTCTGTTTGAATATGCGGCATTTATCGTTCGCCAAAAAACATTACTCTTGTTCAAACATAAAACGTTGCTGGTAAACTACCCCTTTCCCTTAACCGATCTTCACCAAAAACAATAGGTCTTGAGAACCCTATAATTCAGAGCTGTATGCGAAACAATATTTGATTTTGTTTGAATTTGCGGCTGTTATCGTTGCCATAGAAAAAAAATCTACAGACACACACACACAGACACTTTTCGAAAAACGACTTTTTTTCATGGTTTGAGTGTAGTACAATCAGAATCTGCAATAATCTCGAACACGATTTTTTTTCCATCATCATACTTCCATTTACTTAAGGAACATGGAAGTAAAAGGCAAAAAATGTAATAAACCAGTTATTAAATTTTGTTTATTAAGCAGGGGAATAATGCAACAGTACAAATAGGTTGAGTACTGTGCATTGCACCAAGTAATTGAAATACGGAATTAGAAGACATAAATAACGCATTTTGGTAATAATATTCATTCAGCCTGCAATATGAACTGTAATAGAACTTGCATGTTGAGACAGGGAGTAGAGCCAGCTGCTCTCTGCATGTGTGTACACACGTAAAAGTTTTGTGTGTGTGTGACTAGTTCATTCATGAAAAGCACCACCCTTTTCAGTAACGATATAAATTATTGTATTGAAATTAATTTATAATGCTTGTGTGCATGGTAGCGAAAAAATAAAGACACCAAAATCTGTGGTTAAAAATAACAAAGAAGTGTGTAAAAAATAGTGAAAAACATACAAAAAGTCTTAGTGTAGGAAGTTAAAAATCAATAGTAATTAGAGTAATTAAGATAAAGAAAACCGGTTTATGCATGATGAACGCCTAAAAAATTACCGATCGAATGAATATCGGATAATGTGCTAAAGACTTCGCAATTCGCGAAGACGAGCAAATTAAGTATCATTAGAAAGCGTGGGGTAAGAGTGACGCTCTTAACAATTTAAAACATGCAGAATATTGTTGAGACACGATTTTTGGCGCTCTGGGTATAAATACTAGGACGCGCAAACATCGTTCTCTTTCTCGTCAGACCATCTTAGCTGCCGGAGGCTCTGCTCAAGAACTACAACTTTTCTTCGTTCGACTACTGATGTAACCGGAGGCTATGTCCAACAACTAGAACTTCTAGATTTGATCGACGACCATGGCAGCCAAAGAATCTACTTAGAAACAACAACCACAGTAGATCAACCACAAGCAGAGTACGAGAATCCAGTGTAGCAGAGTACGAGCATCCAATGATCCAGAGTACGCATCCAGCGGACGGGAGACGACTAGACTCCTAGAATACCCGACTCCAGGATTCCAGGACCGAAGAGGACACGCTTCAGATGTACCACACCAATAACAAGGTGATAAATAACCATACATAAGAAACCGAGACCGAACCAAAAGACTTTAAATATTAAAGACAAAAATGAATAAACAATTCGATTCTAGTATGAGTCAAGTAACTGTATAGTTGTAGATATGTTTTTGTTTGTACGTTAAGTACGGTAATATGAAAGACTGTGTAACGATAAGAGTTAGCAGTAACTGTAATTAAAAATATAATTATTAGTAGTAAATGACGACCTTGTCAGAGAAATTAATAGAAAGCAAACCATATGCCATAACAAAAAAGAAATTAATATAAAAAATTAAAAGAGTAGATAATCAGTAAGATTTGAACTAGCTGAGAGCAGCATAGAAAATTAATAACAATGTATTAGCAAAAAGATTTTATAATATGTTTTTATTATAATAAACAGTCGCTTACAACGTACAATGGTTCAGTCGGTTCCGAAGTCTTGCCATAGAAAGACGTACTCGCTGTCACGAGATTTTCGTGCAAAGACAAGTCGATTTCCATAAGACTTAGTAGTTGGTTAACGGTTCGAGTTCTACGTAACCATTGCCACTTTATAGAACTCAAATAATAAATAGATCATATTCTTGTGCTTTTTCGCGAAGAGTGGAAGATTTTCGGATTAGGGCAGAGTACCTATCGTGGTATTCTGATTATTAACGCGAGATAACTTCAAGAAGCCGGAATTGTGTAAGCCTAATACACGATCTGTTTATACCCACTTTTGATTCCTGAGATTAAGATTATTTAAGTTATAAACAATAGCAGTTTCATATCGCAGTGCGTGTGCGCCGAGACGTAGATATTCAACGGGGTGATTCTTCGATCATCGTGCAGACGAGCAGCGAGCTGAGCGCCTGGTGTCTACGCAAATAGTTGGAATTCAACGCACAAGTAACTTATGTGTAAAACAAGCCAATAGACTAATTTGTTGAAAGACAATTCTTTATTAAACAATTTTATATTATAAGGCCATAAGACAATAGTAAATTTTATTGTGTTAATGAATAAAATTTTCCTACCTCCAGATATAGACTCTGTTGTAGTAATTTCAAATTAACCTATCTATGCAGTAATAATGTGTATAGTTGCAATATATAGCGGGGAGCATACGACATTCATCGCATCCCAGCAGACAGTAACTTCTGTCTTCTCAGTCCGTCTCCTGCAGATTCCTGCTCCTAATATCCTCCTTCACGTTCTTCACGGCCTGCCTTTTTCCATGCGACGATAAACATCTGAACAATTTTTTTTTATTTTCACGTCTTTCCTTACATAGCCGTGGATTTCGTGTTCTTTTCAGAAATCGTCACTTGATACTTTTGACATCCGTTACATAACGGGTAGATTCCTCTTTGTAGATAGCCTTCATTCTTAATCAGAATGTTATATCGTCGGTCTTGCACTGAAATTCTTTTCATATTATTCAAATAATAATAAAGACAAATAATTATTTATAAGTATATTTCATTATCTCTGATGACTCTCGGTTGTTTTACGAAACGTAAGTAAGGTAAAAACACATATTTACAGAAGAAATTTATTGTTTTGACAAATTGCAACATTCAAAGTGTCAGTGAGATACAACGCTGCTTAACAAATATATAATTTTCGTATTGAGAAATTTAAATTTGTTAACTTGAATTATTGTGTTTATTGTTTAATGAATACAGGCTCTCGAAGTTGTTATCCTTTCATGTGGGTGGCCTTGATTTGAAAACTAAGTAATTGGTCTTTAACAGTATGGCAAAGAGAATCGTACCACGAAAGTTGGAGAAAATAGAAAAGAACACATAAAGTAGAATCGACTTTGATTAACCAATTCAAAACATCCAGGAATGTGATACAAGCACGTCGTCTAAACACCAACAGAATAGGCCTACTTTTAAAAACATTAAAAGCTTAGTGATCTGTCACTAACTGAACTGTACGTGAGTTTGCAAACCAAATACAGTAGTATTTGAATATGTACTGTGTGTATCTATTATTGCACCAGAACCAACCAATCTGATACAATCCGGACTTACACGTAGTTATGTAATACGACAAACATTATGACTAGCGTTCACTCATTTTTGCAGCGGGTTACTTTCTTTAATTCAATCATTACCAATTACAGAGCCACGAGCTTCAGGGGTTTTCCTTACTTTGAAGACGTCTTTTGTCTTCTCTTTCTATGATTGTAGAATCCCCATGATAGAGGTGGTCTCCGTTATTTAGCTCCTCTTGGTTCCACTCTAATCTCTTCTTCTGCCGTGAATTTAGCGTTGCAACTGTACACTGTGGTCCTCTCCTCTCATTGTTACTAACCGTGTCATTTGTCTCTTCTCCACATTCCACTATTCCTATTTTACGCTGGAAGAGCTGTTTAAGTTACGTTTTAATCTGCAGACATCTGTTTCTTAAATGTAACTGCTCTGTTTTTTTATCCCTTACTACACAAGAGGCCGCATTCCCGCCCTATGTGACACTAAGTTTTCAGTTATACTGCGGAATAAACATCGAAGGCTCCTGTTCAAAGTCTATTCAGATACGGTATTATAATGTTCTACACCCTAAGACACAGGATTAAATTCAGCAAAGAAAATGACTAGAGTCCAAAAGACTTGCAAGTAAACTCACCGAAATGCTGAAGAGAGAAATCACTTTTACTTACAACAAAAACAGAAAATTGTAATCTTGGCAACGTGGTTTCCTTCGCTAGAGGAACAAAGCGATACACGCGCGCGCGCGCGCGCGCGCACGCACACACACACACACATATAGTCATTCGGCCAACAAAGTAGACAATAATGCAAAAAGTACTCATAATCAGTGAACTACCTGCTACACAATGACATTACGTTCACGAACGCGTACAATTTGAGAAAGATAGGCTATATATTTACACAGGAATGTCCACATTTCAAATACAAATGTACTCCTACATTATCCAGCCTAACCTTACTTCTCATATAGCTGTGAATACATTATCCAATTATGTTTCAAAGTGTTCATTGTAGATTTATTGACACGTTGGCGGCATAGAAATAATCTAACGTAACATAACCTAACCTTGTATACGATACAGTTACACCCAGCTGTTACAGCTGTTCTACCAAAACTTTACTACGAGTTGGTTCACTGTTTGAATTTACATTTTTATAGCGCGCAGCACAATATTTAATGGTAAACTTACGTAGTACAACATACTACACATTCAAATAACATATAAGCCTACAGTTTGTTTAGTATTTGTTATTACTGATTGCGTATGTGATTTTAAACTGACCGCAGTTCGTTGTGCACGGTAAGCGGGGAAGCATTGTTGCCATATCAAGTGCGAGTCAGCTGCTTCTGCGTCTGCTAAGTTTGAGTGTGTCTATAACAAAGCAGAAAATAACAATTCATGCCTTACTGTGTAAAATCAGACCTTCCGAGAAATCTGGCAACACGTGTTATTGCTATGACAACCGCCTTTGAATGGACAAACGGAAGACGTCCAGCCTTCACTCCACATCACTGTCGCGCGATACTCAATTCTCAAGCAAACTTAAAAGAACCTAATGTTGTTAGCTGTCTAGCTATCATTGCGTACCAAACGGCTTAAGTCATGACTTACGTTGCCTTAAACCTGTGACGTCAAATAAACTTCAAGTAAACAACACTGAGTTAACAAGTTCACTGCTAGCATATCATCAAATCCCGTCGTTGATTACGTTCTTAGCTGTGTAGCCTTCGGTGAAGAGTCGTAATCGTTAACTAAATGCCGACTGGAGACTGCGTACAGAGTTTATCGTTTACCTACGTGAAACGTGGTCTGTGCCAGTGATAAATGAATTCTTTATCTCGCAAAAAAACATACAGAATGAATTAATAACGAAGAAACATTCTTTTGTACTTCAATGCAACTAGTTACAAACTGTCTAGCAATTTGTTTGTTTGTTCATGTGATGAGAATTACTATACATATTTAGTTAAATGGTTCAAACGGTTACTGTCTCTGCAATCGCCAGACGAGCCCAGCATTATCAAGCAGTTGTAGCACTTCAATGTTTTCATCTTCATGAGGTCTTCTTTTATATTTATCCGGAACCCGTTTAATCTCGCAGCAACCGTGGGCATTTTCAGCTCCCGATGGATGTCATCATTTCTTACGTACCATGGTGCATCAACAATACTGCGAACAACCTTATTTTGAAAAGTGTGAATTATTTAATATTATATTTCTTAATACAACCGCAAAGCTGTACACCATACACCAAAACTGGTTTAAAGACTTGTTTGTATAACAACAGCTTGTTATGCAGCGACAGTATTTCAAGCACCCACTGCATTTTCTTCAATTTTAATCCAAGTTCTTCCCGTTTCTATTGCCATGTTCTTTCCACATAAGTTTGGCATCCAGAGTCATGCCCAAATCTTTCACTGAGCTTGCGTGTGGAATTCTTTGCTGATCGATTACGATTGGTAAATAATCTATATTCCGGTTGGTGAAGAAGGAACAAATACAATGAAAAAAGTAAAATTTAAAATTTAATGAACTTAATAAATGAACGAAACTTAAAAGAGGACTTGCGTAGTAATACACACACACACACACACACACACACACACACACACACACACACACACACACACACACACACACACACACACACACACACACACACACACACACACACACACACACACACACACACACACACACACACACACACAGAGAGAGAGAAAGAAAGAATAACGAAAAAGTGGTTGAAATAATATGGGTATGGTATAATCTACGCCTTTGCTTTATGGAGTTCGGACTAAGTTTTTATCTAAACTTGTCGTCACGAGGTAAATCTCCTTCAGCACAAACAGCGCATGACTTTGACAGTATTCCGCTACTGTTTTCGCAAAACACGTCATCGCCGCTGGATGAGATGACACATGATTAATAGTGTGGAATTTAATCTACGCCAATGGACGCCGCTGTGTAAAAGGGCAGGGCGTCGGTGATATTACGCCAACGGGTGAACGACATTAGATCCGAGACATCGCGGTTGACGTTGCTCGAGCAACAGCGTAGTCGTGTCAACTTCAAGGAATCATAATCGTTAGCACGTGATTTCATTTACCATTTTCCACTTTTTTTTTTAAATCTCAATTTTCGAAAGCACTCTTTGGCGCGGACGAATTACTTAAGTTTGAATTAGCATCGTATAACTGAACAACCGGAGCTAAGAACTGTTCTTCAGTGTCAGAAATGAAATCGTACGCTTCGTATTACGAAACAACTTGTTTATATGAACAATTAGGACTGTGCTCCAAAAATTAAAAAAAAAAAACTCTTTATAAATCGGCCAGTATAATTAGCAAAGAAATTATGAAAAAAAAAATCAGAAATAACTTATTTCGCAGTAACGAAGAGGGAGTGCAGTACTGGGGAAAATACAATAGCGTAAATTAAAGTACGCTATTAAAATACAAAATTACGTTTGCACTTCTCATGAGAGCAGATAATGTTAGCTTGGCTAAGGCAGATCTTACTCCCTGGAGACTGCAGAGAAACGTACTCAGAACCAGACTGACTACAATCTGCGGAGGGGGAGACTACACGGGCAGTGTTTTAAATTTTCTGAAACTGGGGTAGCAGTTTTAACATTACTTCCGCTTACGTTTTCTTGTCTCGGAAAGTCATTCGGTCCCTCACGAACGCCAGTATCTAAAAGCACGAAACGGCGCACGTGAAAAAAATAGTATTGTAGTTGCCGACATGGTAAGAGTCACGGAGGATTAGACAGCATTAGAGGTATTTTAGCCTCTACTGTAAGGAACAAGAACAGTATAATGAGACTGACGTTGTGACTGTGCAGGAAATGACGTCAAGTACCTTATCTCAGACGAGGTTGGGTGAACTTCGACTAGTGTGGAAAATGTGTTTTTCAATCTTGATCGATGTTAACACGCAATCGACTAAGTGAAATACACTCATAAATTCAAGCAGTGATTCTCAGATTTCTGCGACATGAGACCACTAGTAGCTCTGAAACTTTTCGCGAACCTCATAAGATAATACACACCGCTACATAAAAATTCCCGATTAGAACTATATAGCCTACCTATTTCCGATGTGATGATAAGCTGAGACGCTCAAAAGCGCTAATAGGGGACTTTTTATACAGTGGTGTGTTACAGAGTAATTTTTGTTTGTGATTAGAACCAGGAACACAACTTTATTAATGAAAATTTCATGAGATATTGCCTATATAATTTAGCTTTAACTATTTATCGTGTTTTTCAATTGTTACATTACAGTCTAATGGTTTACAAAAAGGAAGTACTACCGTTTTAATCCAAATAAATCTCTATAAATGGAAAACTTAGATAGTGACATTAAGGTGTAATAATTTATTATTCCACAAACGTATATTTCCTACAAAAAGCGTATTACACTTACCTCATTAACGGCTGCCGAGCGGCATGCCAACAACTCGCCAATATAATGAGGCCTTGTGGTCATCAACAATTTAGAAGATAATTGGTCGACGATTCGTGTACAGAATTTTTTAGAGCAATAAGAAACACGAAATAAAATCATCACTCTTAGAAATGATAGGTACTTGTGTTGACGACCGGCTGTATATTGTAGACGGCTAACTTAAGTTAGTTGTCTATACCAACTCTTCGGAATGAGAACTGGTCTGACCGACAACTTAACGGTGGACGAAGAACATCTTTAAAGAACTGGTACCACTGCGAGGAGTGTCATTTTGATCGCGTCAATAACTAGTGGGAATCCAGAGATCTGAGCTTTCATATGCGGCTGACACCGCTAAGTTGTTACCAAAAATATTTACGACGTTTCTAGTAATGCTTCGACATTCTTATTAAAACGTCACAAATCTTGATCGCCCGGTTTATTTACAACCTATCAAATTTCACACTGTCAGAAACGTGAATATGTTTTTTTTTTTTAAATAACAAAGCGAAGAGTAATCTAAACGTCCAAAAACTTCCGCTTCTAAACAATGACGCGTAATTCTTATAGTACTTGTTTTGGGAGACAATAAAATAACATCTAACATGAAACATCTAAGAAACAACATATAACATGACATCTCAAGGGCTGTGTTCTCTAGTCTGACCGTGTCACATAAACAACTGAAAATATAAAATCCATGTCCATGTCATCCGGCCATGACAAAATACCGTAAAGCAAGTACAGTACACTGAATAAGAACGGCACAGTTGCCAACTGTATATGTCTTCCGCGGCTTCAAAATTATTTGCTTTATATAATTAGACCGACAGTTTACTGGAAACTGTTTACAAACTTGATCAGCATGCTGCTCAATACAGCGTAAATATTTCCATCAATAAAATCAAAGTGATGCGCTTCACCGGAAGACAGAATCAAAAATAATAATTAGCTACAAAGTATTAGAGCAAAGTATCTTGTTTTTTATTTCTGGGACATGACATTTCGAATGAACTTCTCGCGACATCAAGAGAAAGTTAACGAAGTTTAAGGGGGATTTTCGGAATTATCAAAAGAGTAGGAAAAAAGACGAGAAGCGAAAAGGAGATGAAATTGTAAAAAATCTTATGTTAAAAGATTATAAGTGACATACAAGTTACAGAGGAGGGGTTTTATATGTACTATATGTGAAGGGATATGCGGGGACAAACAGACTTAGAAATCATGTCATAAAAAAATTTAAATTATAAGCCCGAGGGGAAAAGAAATAGCTCCATCTCGCAAGAGATAGCTTGCAGGTGGAGACCGAAACAGATGACAACACTTAACCCTGGAGGAAAGAAGAAGAGTAAGAAAAAGAAGAGAAAGATGAAGAGGAGGGGAATGAGGAAGAAGAAGAAGAAGAAGAAGAAGAAGAAGAAGAAGAAGAAGAAGAAGAAGAAGAAGAAGAAGAAGTCGGCCCCGAAAGAACTACAGGCCTACAACGTCAACCACGAGCTTCGGAGTAAACAAAACGTTCTTGCTAAATGTGCGCATTAGAATAGGATCCAAGTCAAGCGGCCTTGTATTAAAAAAAAAAAAAATCTATACGAAACCTGTTTATTCATTTTACTGTATTAAAAAAATTTCTTGTCACAGGAAAATATGCAAACTAAGATCTTTAACTTTAGTTTTTTAATGAAAAAAAAATCAATAATAAAATGACAAAAGTGTTACAGTTAAACTTATAAAAGTGAAAATAAAATACCCGTAACTTCTAATAAGTGTTATATGGTTTCTAGCTGAAATCAAAATCATTTTAAAAAACATAATATTGCTCATTAAAACCTATAAACAAAGAAAGTAATATTCAGTTATTTAAGAACTTGACAATTAAGAGGTTATATTCTCACCTTGGCTTCCGGTGTCCATTATTTGTTTTAAGTCTCCTTCCGGTATGAATCGCCACGAAAATGTCTTGTTTCACTCATATTACAATGAGTATCCTCAGGTCTATGTGAATGAGTAGACTTGAGGGTACTCATTGTAATATGAGTGAAACATCATCCAAGACATTTTTGACGCGGTCCCTACCGAAAGTAGACTACAACATAATTAAGAGGGTTCTGAATAAACGATCGGAGAGCGTGATGCCTAAGGACTGTTTTACCGATCATGAAACACTTGGGCTTTTCCCTCTTCTTTCTCTTAGATAAAGGGTACAGATTTTATACATAAGTGGGATAACAAGAAGTAAGAGTATATACTGTGTACGATTTTTCAACTATCTACTTGTTATGAATTTGGCAGCACAGTAAGACTTTTATAAAAAAAAAAAAAAATAAATCTTTTATTACACACCAGTAACATCGTAATGTCACATCGATTTCTTGTGGAAATAATAAAAAGATTCAAAACGAAGCCTTTTTAACAGAAAACGAATAAATAATTTATTGTAGAATAACAGATTATAATTGTTATATGACATAAAAAACTAAAAACAAACGTCTTGTAATCTCATTACTTTCTATTAACGGCAGAAGATTGGTTGCCTGACAAGGAAACATACATTTCATTTGAAGTTTACCATTAGGTTGAAATTTACGTAAAAGGCAACCCACTGGATCGTGTACAAAACCCACTGGATCGTGGACTTGCTTGATGATGGATTTACGAGTCAATCGATCTGAACATGTTGGAGATGTAGAAGGAAGAAAATAATAATAGTGGAAAAAGGAATAAAAATACAAAGCAGGGAACAGGAGTTAACACAATTTACGTTGAAAGGAGACGCTGGCTTTAAAGATAAAAGCGAAATTTAAGGTGCACCCGACACTGTGAAACCGTATCACGTTGTCTGTTATTGAATATGGTGGGTGCGCAAAGGTAGCGCTCGCCTTGAACCACATCTTACGGCGCTACTGGGGAACTAGGTAACGCCCCAACCCTGCTACCCCATGGCCAGAAATTTTATACGCTCTTTGTTGGTTAAAAGGCTACATTGAATAGTTTTATAAATACATTATCGTGTATAAAAAAATTTAATTAATTTTTTCGTAATTTCGACTTTCGTATCATTTATGTTTTGCGTCGTTTTTTGCTTAAATTGTTTAATAGTGGAAACAGTATTTATGCATAACTATTGAACGGGCAGCTTTATAAACAAAATGTGTAAATGATATTTCAGTAGTTTATTGTACCCAATGTAACAAATAATTTCTGCTGAATAGTCATCAATAGGCCTACTTCTTCCAATGTGGAATTTCTCTATTATGAACGCAGGTAACGGGTACTTGTTTCATGTGCCTAGTGCTGTACTACAATTACGACTGGACAGAGACATCAATGCTTTTCATAAATCCTCTCAGGATTTTCAAAGCCTTCTCCTAAGTGCACACCATTGCAATAACACTTCGTTCTGAATACAAATAAAGGTCCGAAATAATATTCCAATGTAAGGATGAGGTAGCTTTCTCAGCATATATCGGTAGTCAGAAAGCATAGCGTGTAGGTATTTAAAATATAAATTTAGTTATATTTTAATTATAAAATTATAATATTTAATTATAAAAATTAGTTATAAAAATATAACTAGGTATTTAAATACAGTACACGAAAAATCCTATGTCAAAAAATCAACCAGTTAGAAAGATTTTGGCGGAAACAGATGAGTCAGGACAACATGCCGAGCGAAAATTAGGCCGCCAAAGGATTGGTCTTAAATATTAATGTCGCCTTCGCAGAAGTGTTTTTTCTAGAATTTACAGACTTCAACCAAACAGACAGAAGCCCTGAAAGAAAAAGTAGCGGAGACAGGTTTACAAACAGGCCTACCTTTTGAAAAGACAGAGTACATGAACCTTTACAATAAGGACGAAATAGGCGATTTTTAAGAGCTCAAAGGTTCATCAGGTTCCCCGATCATCAGTGAGAAGAAACTGCGAGAAAGATGGAGATGGTTTTCAAACTATGCCAGAAGACTTAGAAATCAAAATCACTATCCTATCACACCAAATTCAGACACTAAATTACGGTAGTCAAACCGGAATGCTTATATGCGGCAGAGACAATACTTAGTAGAGACTCTCGGAAATACATAAGAGAGAAAGGAAATGTCTAAGGAAAATCCTGGGTTTCGGAAAAGTATCTGCAAATTAGTTTGTATTTCGTTTGAGACCAAACCGAAAGTTGTACGAAAAGTTTGACAAAATCGTGACCACGATAAAGAAATGACGAATGGCTTTCTACGGACACTTTAGAAGAATGGAATCAGAAAGGATGGCACACAAGATCTTCACCTTCCAGAAGAATAGAGAGACACAATACTGTGGGTGAAAGAATTCCATCAATATCAGGATCAGAACCTAGAATCAGGGAATAAGATATATAGGAACAGAGACGTGATTCGAAGGAAAATTGTGGAGGTGAAGGTCTATCAGAAGAGAAACAAAAAAGAACCAGAAGGTTGTTATTATAAATGTTTGTTATTTCTAATAGCCCCAAGTTGTGGTGCCTCGTATAAATATCTTTTATAGTTGTTAATTAATTATGCCCCGCGTTTGGGATGTCATGTGCAAGTTTGTTTTCTTTAGGCCTACTGATGAGAAATTCTTTTCCTTTATTTGTATAATTAATTAATTTATTTAAGTTTTGAGTTGTAATTAAGATATAACTAGTCTCACGTTGTGGATGCCCTTTGCAAATATGTGTTTTGGGTTTGTTAATTGTTTAATGTTTTATATCTCTCGTGCATCACGTTGGGATGCCATATACAAATATGTAATTAAATGCATGTGTTAATGGATAATAACTGTAATAAAAGTAATAAGTTGTAATTACCTTTTATGTTGCTCGAGCCCTTCGTTAGGATGCCGTAGATAACTATGGATATTTAACATATATCAATACAAATTTGATATTGATGCAATCTCATGCAAATAAGTTTTTAATTTTGTCTTATTTCGAATAGATTGATTAATTAGTCTCACTCTATGGGCGTCATGTGTAGATATGCCTGTTAATGCCTATATCATATTGAATTAAATGTGTACGTGTAATAAGTGTGAAGAGTACCATTAATTAATAGTCAGATAACTTTGACTTTACTATGAGTATTACTACGTTATCACTAATTTATTCCACACTTTGGGTGTCATTTGTATCTACGTGTAATTACGTAAGGTAATTGGTATTAACTAGGGTGATTATAAATGATTCGACTCGTACACCAAATTCTGCATTACGAACAATAATTTATTCAGACCTTCTGCAATGGTCATCAATTTCTGAACGTAAATATAACATTATTTCGCAATATTATATGATACATTACATTATTAATTCGTTCATTACTTTTATGCGGATTCATCTCGTTATGATAACTTGATTATAAGTAGTTAAATATCATGACTGCTTTACATATTACAAAATTTCTCTCATTAATGGATTCATATTTCAATTTTGCGTTTCGCAATATATCATTCAGCTGTACTCTAAATGAATTTAAATATGACTTCTAACTAGATCAGAGGTGTGTTCTTTGTGAGGAACAGGACAGTGGCTACTAAACATAAGTGATACATAAATGTTTTACTTTTGGTAAGTATCCGCAACTACGGCGTGTGACTACGATGATTTCCTCTCTCCATCGCTCCCCAGGATGACTGATGACTTGGCGTACACTCTCATCGTCGTCCGAAAGATACACTATTCACTATCGCTGAGATTATGCACTCCGGCGTCAACACTCTTTTAGTTCGCACTCGTTTAGAAGTTATATGTGTAACATAAGATAGTTAGTACGGTCATTTGGCTTTGAATTATTCATTTCACGACTTAATCGCGTATGATTGTAACTTTACCACTTTGTTAACAAGCACTGATTGTTTGTAATTTATTTAGTCGGCACAGTTATTTCACTTATGAACCTTTTCATTACGATATCTGACATAGTTAATCGACGTAAATAGTACGTTAGTTCATCACACAATCGCGATATTTAGTTCATATTTCTGAATTATCTTTCACGATTACGCACAATGTCTCTACTTTATTCACACCGTCAGAGTTTTTGAGCGTCTTTACACAACTCGTTATTATACAAACTTTTAATTTGAACTAAGTCTCTTTTAAGTTCTACTTCACTACGTACAATACGATCTTGCGATTCACCATCAACATTTTACTCCGCACTTTACGACTCGTCAGTATATTGAGATAATACAAAGTCTGATTGAGATTAACCCAAAATTACTTTTGAGAACACTCCATAACTAAGACTCTTATCGTTACTAAGACTTAGAATAAGACTTTTGATTTTGTACTGGCGAAATAAACAGACTCCCGACGAATATAATACATAGACGAAATGTATAAGACAAAGTTATAGTAAGGCAAAAACGTATATCTCTTCTAAGGCCCTGCTCGTCGTCAACACGTATTTTTATATCTTGAGTCCTTCCACCTTCCTGCATCCAATTCACTCCTTCCCACCATCTACGTTCTTATTGGTTTTCGTCTTGATTTTCCACGAAACAAAACTCCTCCCTGAGTCTCTAGCTAGACTCCTGGCTTCGTCCTTATTCGCTCTGGACCCTTGTCTCCGTGGTAACGTCTTCTAAAGAACCGCCTTTACCAAACTCTAGTTCGTGGTAGGCTCATCTAGATCCATTCTCTCGTATCTTCCTGTTTCGCTCCTCCCTTGCTGTAAGACGAAATACCGAATTTCACGCTTGTCCGTCATCCAATTGTTCTTGTATTTCCATTCAGCTCGTTCCTAATAATTGCTGTCCAGTTACCCATGTGTCTTTTAGTTTAGGTGTGACCAATTGTAGTATTGTCTCCTGACTTCCTTCGTTTCGTTCACACGCTGACGGAGGTCGCTTTCTCGGTAAGGCACATCTGTTCTGCAGCTCTCCTGCTCAGTCCGTACCCTGGCTGTTAAACAAGTTCCCCGCTGTTTCACCATGCTTGGTCTTTTGTTCATGTAACGTCCGTATGAGTTTTGCCATTGTGAACTCTGTACACCTGTGTGTCGTCGCAAAGCTCCCACACGTGGCTTGACAATACTCGCGTCGCCATCGTATTCGTATTCTTGGTAATTGGCTCGGTAAGACGTATTCCCTTGTTTTTCTGTTACTGCAGCCCGTTCCCACGCCATATTCTTACGCCGAACATCTGCTATAACTGAGGCATTGTCTTCTCTAGCTGTGCCTACTTTGTCGCTAATGTGTCGCACGTGTCGTTGTCCAAACGGCGGCTGGTCGACTCCAAAGTATATTATTTCTGACAGCTGACACCTGCTACTGTTCCTTCTATGCAATAAAAAAAATTCCACTACAAAATTGCGTTACATTATGGAAGAACGAGCAAGAGCGAACCAGAGAATGACGCTATACTGACGAAGTGAGTATAATAAAAAAAAACCTCAAAAGTGAAGGCAGTTGTAAAATGAGGAAAGCAAATGGGAGTTGACTGAAATGAGAAAAAGAAGGAAGGAAGAAAGAACATTATCAACAACAAAAATCGATTGCTATTTTTACTACTGAAATGGTGTAGGCATGAGGTGTTTAGTAGTAGTAAGAAAGTTAATACTACAATCAGTAGCTTATTAAGCCTGCGATTTTTATAATACACGGGAACAGGAGAATAATAAGAGATCTTGGTGAATGTATACTAGAAATAAGAATTCACTTACAGTAAAATTCGTACCACGACGAAGTATCATACGAAATAAGGCAACTGACCTTATCAGATAGAAAATACTTTGTGGAATCGTGTCTGCCCGTTGTTTCTCCGATAGGCCTAGTCGACTTGTCCGAAGATGATCGAATATGGAGAACCGAGGTTTCTGATCGTAAAAAGAACCGAGTTTTCTAGGAAATTCTGCGAACTTGTAGTATCCGAGACCACAACCTTGATTACAGCCTCGATATGATAGTCTCTGGGCAGTTGACCTGTCATGTCGACAGCGGTGTAGCTTCTATTGCAAGGTTGCAATATTACTGCTACTGTGAAATGACATGATATTATTTTTGATACAGACGCTTTAACGAGTAGTTCATTGTCATCACGAACCATCGACAGTACGTATTATTTTACTGTACATGAAAAGAGAAATAACTAATTAAGTGTAAGTTAAAAATGATTACTGAGGTTTTAGGTAGTTTTGCTGTCTTTGATTTGGAATCCACTAGAAAGATAACAGATTCATGTATCGTTCATATCTTCAAAATATCGGTATGGAGAACCGTACATGACTTCCATGTTCTAAGATTTATATTTAAAATCATTTTCGAAATGAAATATTTCCATAGAAACTACTTCTTTCTACTTGTTGCTTCAACCGTAACCACAGTACTGTGGTCATTAACGTCTACCACCTCACGTTAGCGCACTCGATATTCACTGACTATGGTAGTCGATAGCACTGCCGAAACGTTTGGTTTTGCAGAAAACATTGGACCACGGCCAAACAGCCCGGGAAGTAATTTTAACAACAAACTACTTCTCTGTTCCCGATAACGTAGTACACATATAAAAAATTATCCCCTCCCCCTTCAACTATCATTTTCATTTATAGAAAATTACCCCCACCCCTTTCAATTACCCTTTTTATTTATAGATATTTCATCTACCTTTCTACAATGGATTATTATGACCTTCTTTTCAGGATACTTTATTTATCAAAATTAAGTACGTTACTCTTGTTAAAACAAAACGTTGCAGGTAAACTGTCCCTTCCCCTTAACCGATCTTCACCAAAATCAACAGACCTTGAGCCCTCTACACGTCCGGCACATATCCAAAACATTATTTTATTGTGTTTGAATTTGAGGCAGTTATCGTTCGCCATAGAAAAAATTCTACACACGCAGACACTTTCCGAAAAATGACTTTACTTCATGTTTTGAGGGCAGTACAATCAGAATCAGCCCTTACCTCGAACACGATTTTTTTCGCCATTGTTATCTTTTTTTTATTTCCTTATGGACATTGAAGTAAATATCGGTATGGAGAACCATACATGACGTCCATGTTCAAAGATTTATATTTAAAATCATATTCGAAATGAAATATTTCCATAGAAACTACGTCTTTCTACTTATTGCTTCAGCATTAACCACAGTACTGTGGTCACTAACGTATACCACCTCACGTTTTCGCACTCGATTTTCACTGATGATGGCAGTCGATGGCACTGCCGAAAAGTCTGGTTTTGCAGAAAACATTGGACTACGGCTAAACAGCCCGGGAAGCAATTTTAACAGAAAACTACTTCTTTGTTGCCGATAACGTAGTACACATATAAAAAATTCTCCCCTCCACCTTCAACTATAATTTTTAATAATAGAAAATTACCCCCACCCCGTTCACCTAATCTCTTCATTTATAGATATTTCATCTACGTTTCTACAGTGGATTATTATGAGCTTCTTATCAGGATACTTTATTTATAAAAATTAATACTTTACTCTTGTTAAATCATAAAATGTTTCAGGTAAACTACCCCTTTCTCTTAACCGATCTTCTCCGAAATCAACAGACCTTCAGTCCTCTACAATTCAGGGACGCATGCAAAAAAATATTTGATTTTGTTTGAATGTGCGGCAGTTATCGTTCGTCATGGAAACATTTCTCTTGTTACAACATAAAATGTTGCAGGTAAACTACCCCTTTCCCTTAACCGATCTTCATCAAAACCAATACGCCTTGAGTTCTCTACAATTCAGGAATGTATGCAAAAAATTATTTGATTCTCTTTGAATGTACGGCAGTTATCTTTCGTCAAAAAAAAATTACCCTTGATAAAACATAAAATCTTGCTGGTAAACTACCCCTTTCCCTAAACCGATCTTCAACAAAATCAACAGACCTTGAGTTCTCTTTAATTCAAAAAGGTGTGCAAAACACTATTTGATTCTGTTTGAATTTGCGGCTGTTATCGTTTGCCATAGAAACAAATTACCCTTGATAAAAAAAAAAGTTGCAGGTAAACTACCCCTTTCACTTAACCGATCTTCGCCCAAAACAATAGATCTTGAGTTCTCTACAAATCAGGCCTGTATGCAAATACTTATTTGATTCTGTTTGAATTTGCGGCTGTTATTGTTTGCCATAGAAAATACCCTTTTAAAACATAAAACGTTGCAGGTAAACTACCCCTTTCCTTTAACCGATCTTCACCAAAAACAGTAGGTCTTGAGTTCTCTACAAATCAGGCCTGTATGCAAATACTTATTTGATTCTGTTTGAATTTGCGGCTGTTATTGATTGCCATAGAAAATACCCTTTTAAAACATAAAACGTTGCAGGTAAACTACCCCTTTCACTTAACCGATCTTCGCCCAAAACAATAGGTCTTGAGAACTCTACAAATCAGGGCTATATACAAATAATTATTTCATTCTGTTTGAATTTGCGGCTGTTATCGTTTGCCATAGAAAATACCCTTGTAACTACCCCTTTCCCTTAACCGATCTTCACCAAAAACAATAGACCTTGATAACTCTACTATTGAGGGCTGTATGCAAAAAATTATTTTATTCTGTTTGAATTTGCGGCTGTTATCGTTTGTCATAGACAAAAATTACCCTTGATTAAAAAAAACCGTTGCAGGTAAACTACCCCTTTCCCTTAACCGATCTTCACCAAAAACAATAAGTCTTGAGTACTCTACAAATCAGGGCTGCATGCAAATAATTATTTGATTCTGTTTGAATTTGCGACTGTTATCGTTTGCCATAGAAAAAAATCTACAGACACACACAGATAGACAGACAGACACACACACAGACACTTTTCGAAAATTGACTTTTTTTCATGTTTTGAGTGTAGTACATTCAGAATCTGCAATAATCTCGAACTCGATTTTTTTTTGCCATCACCATACTTCCATTTCCTTAAGGAACATGGAAGTAAAAGAAATTAATATAAAAAATTAAAAGAGTAGATAATCAGTAAGATTTGAACTAGCTGAGAGCAGCATAGAAAATTAATAACAATGTATTAGCAAAAAGATTTTATAATATGTTTTTGTGTCAAATAAGACTACGAATTATACGTAGTAGGTACGTAAGAATACGAATCATTTGGAATCGTAAAATAAATAAGAATTAACGTGTAATCTGAGATTGCAAATTACCCGTAATAAAAATGTCAAGATAATAATGAGTTTCTAAACCTCAAATCAAAATAAAATATCGGTATGGAGAACCATACATAACTTCCATGTTCTAAGATTTATATTTAAAATCATTTTTGAAATGAAATATTACCATAGAAACTACTTCTTTCTACTTACTGCTTCAGCCTTAACCACAGTACTGTGGTAACTAACGTATACCACCTCACGTTATCGCACTCGATTTTCACTGCTGATGGAAGTCGATGACATTACCGAAACGTCTGGTTTTGTAGAAAACATTGGACTACGGCCAAACATCCCAGGAAGGAATTTTAACAAAAACTACTTCTTTGTTGCTGATAAAGTTGCACACACACACACACACACACACACACACACACACACACACACACACACACACACACACACACACACACACACACACACACACACACACACACACACACACACACACACACACACACACACACACACACACACACACACACACATATTGTAACGTAACAGAGTTGAGGTTCCCGACGTTACATAAAAAACTTTGTAAACATGATTTAAAACAATGCCCAAAGCATGTTATAATTAAATACAAGAGGGCCCATCTCACCTGAAAAATGCAGTAAAGGTACCTAGTAAGGTTACTAAGTAATAAAACATCAAAAGTGTACCTAAATCTAAAATATGTAATGAGTAGTATGAGATGTAAAACATAAACATTGTGTCTAGTGGAAGGAGTTTAATGTGTAGGAGTTGAGTATAATATACTGTTCAATTAATATTTAGTGTGTTATAAAATGTACTTGGTGTTGTGTTGTAGCATGACATAGTGTTTACAGGATATTTATTTTATGTTTTGTGGATAGTAAGTGTGGTGCTGTTGCTTTAAGGAAGTACTAAGTCCTAGGTACTCAATTTATTCATGTTAAAATTGTATTTAAATAATTAAGTATAAGTACATTTATTAGTTATAATATTATGTTAAATGTATTTACTTTAATTGATTAATGAAGATGTTTAAAATAATGTTTGTAAACTTGGCCAGGAAGGCAATAAGTGTTAATAAGTTGGCAAGTAGTTCTTATAGTTTTGTTAAAAAACAATGAATGGTTCAATGATGAACTAAATAATATAATGAATTGAAACCAGGAAATTAAAATTGATGTAAGTGGCCATAAGCCAGTGGCTATTTGTACAGTAGGTGAGGTAAAGAAAAATTAAGTTAAAAACAAAACAAAATTATAACAGGTGTAATAAAACCAATAGGCCTAAATCTAATATTTGTAAAAGGAATTTAATACCTTTTTAATAAGTCCATTCAGATGAAAATGTAGTAAAATGTATACGGTTTAATAAGGCAGATTAAGTGAGAGTTTTATGTGATTTGGTGTAATTCCAAGCATGGAGTATTTTATTAAATAAGAGTAGTAATATTTTTTAATTCTGGCTCTAGGATATCACATATTATCAATGACAGAAAGTAATGGTTGTTAGGGTAACTGAAATGCAAGAAATTTTGTGGATTTCAACATTCGATTGTTATATGCTAATGGGTGAAGTTGAATTAATACAAATCCAGGAAAGAATTTATAAAAAACCTTAACATTCGATTGTTATATGCTATTGGGAACAGTTCAGTAGACAAATTTAAACATAAAATAAAATAAAAATGAATCAACCTTAATAAATCTAATGTATTAAAGCCAATCCATTAAAACAAAACTGAGTAATAATTACTGAACTAGATTTCAGGAAATATAATTATACACCTCCCAAAAGTAGCGGAGTTAATAATTTCTTCTTCAAACTAATTCTATTAAAGATGATGATGAACCCGATTTACAATTAAACCAAGATTCTTCTTGAATGGACAAGAAGTCAAAATTAATCCAAATATAAACCAAACATACACAAGAAGCTTTGGTATTGGAGACATAAACCTCACTTCCAAGAGATTGAAGAAATTGTAATACTATACCAATTCCACTGGGACCGGCAACCACGAGGATCGCGAAGAAGAACGAAGAACAGAAGAATTCCTGTTACACTCCGGGACATCACCTTTCAACCTTTATTGATAATCTGGACACATTTTCTGGTCAAAAGTAACCTCATCAGTACGTCTTCATGCGGTTGTAAACAGACACGGCTATCTTGAGTATCGCATTGTACGGTAACACCAGCTTATATTTAATTTTATACATTAAGAATTAATAACAATTTGTAATACTTAGTAACCTTAATTTTGCATTACCTGGCCTTACTAATTGTTAAAAGAATCACACGTACCCTGGGATAAGAGATAAAACGAAAATTATATTTAAATTGTATTATACATATAACACAAAAAAATGTTGAAAAGTTTTATTTGGAATTAGCAGTAAGGAATGTCGCTGAGAGCAATAACGAAGGGTATATGTGTGGAAAACATATTTTGTAAGGGACAAAAGGAGATCGAGCAAACATGCTCTAATGACGGACAGGTCATAAATTTCGTAGGCAGCTGCAACGCATACCCTGTGAACAAGCAGAGTTCACTGCTCC
The DNA here is from genome assembly GCA_034769895.1 of Magicicada septendecula. NCBI lineage: Eukaryota > Metazoa > Arthropoda > Insecta > Hemiptera > Cicadidae > Magicicada > Magicicada septendecula. Next base: position 400,057,667 of record CM068368.1, on the reverse strand, counting down.
CGGTACGTAGAACACCAGTTTTTTGTGAAAACACATTGATTCCATAGAAAACTACATACAATGTGTACAGAGCCATTAAAGGAGAAAAGGCTTAACAATGGTGAAGCATACATGTGTACGCCAGCTGTCAGGAGAAAGCGACGAAGGGTGGATTGATTTGAAGGACTCCAGCGGTCGATGACAGGGTTTTGACCTTACTTGGAAACGAAAGCGCAGAGAGTACGTCCCAAACTCAAGGATTGGGTGTGTCCTGGCAACTAAAAGAAAAAACCAACTTTCAAAGAAGGGTAGGCGAGGCCCTTGAACAACAATAGATAATAACGGCAGAGCGACGAAGTTGAGAAACAATGAAAATGGAAGAGAAACTCACTGAAGACTTTAGAAAAAACGACAGATACAATTTATTGCTGCGTTGTCTGGAAATGACAACGACCTCAAAATACGAAGCAAGGGAAGAATCTGGTGGGGAACCAGGAGCCCTATCAGAGAACGCCTTTGAAAAGATAGGTGGTATTTGGACTTGGAGGGAAAAATAGGAAACCAATAAGGACACGGCGTCGTTGGAATCAGAAGTCTGGTGGGAGATTTGGTAAGGAAAATATAGGAAGGAGACAGGAACGCGCTCAAGGAGTTCTAACTAAAATTCGGACGCGAGAGGAGTTCTAACTAAATTTCGGACGCGATCGGAGTGAAGTCCGTGACGGGAGAAATTAGCATTTTATCGAACTTAGAATAATTCGATACACAGTGTGAGAAGGTAGTTTTCGAACTTATAACAAAAATTAATACAGTCATAACAAGCGAACGAACTATGAAGTAGAGTCACACTATTAGCCTACCAGTGAACATTAACTGAAACAGATAGTAACCAGACAATAATGTAATTTCAGTGTATAAGAACACTTACAACAATAACTTTTAAGTACGATTAACAACACAAACTACATTCATGAACACTTAATAACCAGACATACCGCAACAAAGGTGCGTGATATTAATTCAGATTTGAAATAATTTACGATGTCGGTGTACAACAGAGACTGCTAACTTTTATTCATAAATTATAATCCGAATGCGTGGAGTTGGTGAGTGAAGTGTCTGTGAGTGACATCGTGGAATTCATCCAGTGCCATCTATCATCTGGAGGAGTTATCTGCACGATTCTAGAACGATCGACATGGGGGAGTCATCACCGCAACCACCGAGTGATTGGATATTCGAATACCAAGTATAGTAAAACATGTCTTAATTAATTTAGATCCACTGTCTGTCATCTCAAAGAATCCACACACAATAAAATTCAATAAAGTAATCGTAAAGGAATTAAAGAAATCGATTCTAAAGTTTGTTTAGAAGTAAAATTATCATTGTTTATCAGTTTTGGAGTAATGTTTATTTCCAAGTTCTAAATGAATCCGTAATTCCAAATTTTGTAACAACTTAAGAGATATTCATATTAAGAATTTATAAGATGAAGCTAAACATTATAATTTACTTAAGTACTAAACGCAATTGATGAATGATCATTAATATGCAACCATTAGATTGAGTTTGGATAACTAATTTTATTAATGTATTATTTTTGATATTTACAATTTAATGAGTATTCAATTTTATTAATGTATTATTTTGATAGTTACAATTTAATGAGTATTCAATTTTATTAATGTATTATTGTTTGATATTTACGATTTAGCCATGAGTATTAAATTTTGGTAATGTGTTAATCTTATATATTTACAAGTACTAATGAGTACGTAGAATTTTGTGCTATTTTAATATTTACAAGTAATAGCAAACTAATGTGAATAAAATTAAGAGCTATCAGTAGAAATGAGCATTTATTATTATTTTTTAACCCTGAGATAAAGAGAATAAACAGTAATAAATGTTAAATTGACGCACACAACGTCGGGCATATTTTATTGTTAAATACAGTACTAGTCCATTAACAAATTGATTCAGAATCGTACGATCGATATTACGATCAGATAAACTGTGAGGAAGACTGTTGGAATTTAAAAAATAATATAAATAAAGAATCCTTCTTGTATGTGATGATGTTCTGTATTATTGTAGAATAGGTATTGTATTTTGATTGGGGAGTAATTTACAGATAAAGAAGGTGATTAAACTGTCAAGTGAAACTAACTAACCTATAAAAACGAGTCTATTACTAATAGCAGCGCCGTTGCAGACAGCTGGTGGAAACGGGAGAGTGCCGAACTAACGTATTCTCTTCGCCACACTTGAATCAATTTAAATAATACGAACCGAATAGGGTTGGAGAGAATTACCGAATTATTAACTATAATACCCGTAATATAGCGTTATACTCTGGTAAAACACATAGTAATTGATTAACACAGGACGATGTCCAACATACGAGTTGCAGCAACGATATAATAAAAAATTGTTTTCTTTTTACAAATTAATATTGAGTTGCAGGAGGTCTCATCTACAACAACATAATAAACATTTTCCTTATAAACAGACTGGTTAATTCAACGTGGGCTGAATTAACGATAAACCGCAAAAAGTAATATTTGTCTTAATATTACAAATTGGCGCTCAACGAGTGGGCTTCAGTTGAGTAAAAAAATAGGCTATAACTTAACTGGAGCAGGCAACTATTAGAGGCACAGGAATGCATACGAGAGGTGTTTCTAAAAGGATTGCAAAGGACCAGGAAACGAAAATGCCCGAACAAGAAAGACGACTAAGTTACGCGGAATGGATGACGGCGCTATTTAAAAAATTCAGCAAGGATATGGAGTATATTAAGAAGAACGCCACCGATCACGAAAAAGCGCAAATGAGTCGCGCGAATGCAATGGGAACACCAAACGACAAAATGACTTTGAGAGACATTTATGATGAAATGTGGGAGTTAGATGCCAGGTGTAATAAAGAAAAGACTATTGGGACAGTCCACGAAAAAGACGATAACAAGGTGGAAAGGATGACTGAAGAAGATTGGGAAAGATGGGACGATAATGAAGAACAAATGAAAAACGAAAGAACAGGAGTATACGCCCAGGTGACAGAACAATATACTCAGGAAGAATATGAACAATGGAGACGAGTAATAAGACAACCTGAAAATCCAATACAAACAGAAAACACAGAATTAAGGGAATGGATAAGGGTGATGTTTGAACTATCCAGAGAAGATATGTGTAACTGGAGGAAAGAACATAATCAAACAGAAGAATTTATAGGAATGCCAAATCATAAAAACTTAGAACAATCAAATAAGCAACAAGAAATAGAAATAGTCAAAGTGAAGCAACAGAAGAAAATGTCAGAACACCCAAAGAATGTGACCCGTCAGGACGTAATGGATTTTATGGTCGAACAATTTAGGAAACAGAGATAAGATAACCAGAGACACCATGAAAAATTCATGAAAAGAATGGATGAATGTCTCAAGAATATGAATAAAACATTAGACAGCACTTCCGAAGGTATTATAGTAAATCCAAAAACAGAAGAGAGTAGCAAGGAAACAGAAATTAGAGAAGACCAGAATGCATTGATATCTGAAAATAAGAATAGAAAGGACAAGGAGAAGTTCCAAACCATGGAAGAGAAAATCAAGAAAATAAGGAAAATATGGAGAAAGAAAATAGTCAATACAAAAGAAGAAATGGAGATGAGGAAGGGTGGATTAATTAGTGCATTTAACATCCCAATTAATGAACGAAGGGAGTTAAGTAAAAGTATGAATTATAGAAAAAACTTTATAAAAATGGCAAAAATAAACCACCATAGAATAATAACAAAAAACTTGAATAAATTTAAATATCATTTAAATATATCGACGATCAAAGAGTATCTGACCACATCAATTATATCTTCAATACGGAGTATACCAGCAGAACATTGTGTAAATAATACAGAGGTCAAAGAGAATGGAATAGTAGCATATATGAGTGATTACGTTAGATTAGAGGAGATACAATACCTGTCAATTAAAAGGGATCTAATTATAATGGAAAACCCTGACTTAAATGAAGACTTTGTATCAGCCGAGTTCCAGTACCAGACACAAGAAATATTTAACAAGTGGAAAAATTAGTATGAACACTATGGTAATCCAAAGAAAGGGAGTACCTGAATTAATGGACCATGGGTGAAACAAGAAATAGTAAACCAGAAAAAATGGGACTGATTTGCTGAAAACCGACCAGGCAACCAACTGGAAAGAAGAAATAAATGAATAATATTAAATATGAAAATAAAAACAAAAAAATTCAAAAATAAGTAAGTTCACCTTACAAACAAGTATTTAAGGAAACAATTTATGAGCAATATAAAAAAGAGAAATGAGTTAGATGAGACCCCAAAATTCAAAAAATAAGTAAGAACACCTTACTATATAATTCAGAAGAATTTATTTTAAACTAATAAACATGAAAGAAGAGAAAGAAAGGTTAGAAATGAGTTAAATGAAGGAAGAATATGCCATACAATTTATGATAAGGAGGAGATTCAGTGTTTAATTGCAGAAGTAAATGGGAGTGAATTGAAAATAGTAAAATACATATGCTAAAGAATTATAGTAAAAAATAAAACCATAAAATAGTTTTAGTGATTTCCACTCGTCAATTTATTAAAATTATAAATCCATGACAGCTGTTTCGGCAGCACAGTGCCTTCATCAGATGGTGTAAGCTGACTAATTTTCGTACAAAGAATACAGAATATAAAATATAATACAAGTGCTGTTGTATAGAGAGCGATAGTAATCTCGTGTCAATAAGATTTATACACATTACACAAACATATAACATAACATATACCAAGTCTATTTATACAAATTAAGCAGAGGCGAGCTATTTAGATCTAACTGATCATTTAATAATACATTTAAATATTTGTGTTTATTAATTTCAAGGGTTTCTAATAAATCAAGCTTTGGACCTTTATCAGATAAATGTAAAATTTCAAAATTGTCATTATATCTATGGTCTTTTTCTAACAAGTGATTTGCATAATTTGATTTGCCATCATTATATCTAAAACTATAATTGTGACTATACATTCTTTTTTCGAAAGATCTACCTGTCTGTCCGATATACACTTTATTACAAGACCCACAGGATAATTTGTATACACCAGACTTTTGCAGTTTATCTGTTTACTCTTATTATTTTTAATATATTTTCCCAAAGAAGACTGCGTCTTAAAAGCTATATTCCTTTGTGTGAAATATTTACCAATATTATCAGAAGCAGAACCTATGTAAGTGAGAGTGTGATATCTTTTAATCTGTGTTGAGGGAGGGTAAACTAGTTTTAAAGCTTGTGAATAAAATTTTTTGTTTAACAAGTGATCTATGAGGCTAGGTTGGTAACCATTGTTGACAGCTATTTGTTTAATAATGTTAAGTTCTGATTGGAAATTTGAGTCTGATAACGGAATACTAACTAGTCTGTGGATAAAACTGTGAAAAGCAGCCAATTTATGTGAGTATGGATGTGTGGAAGTAATGTGTATTGTCATATCTGTATGTGTAGGCTTATGAAAAATACCGAAGTCTAATTTATTATTGCATTTTGTTATTGTAAGGTCTAAAAAATTGATACTATTGTTATCTTCTAATTCTAAGGTAAAGCTAATATTTTTGTGTAAATTGTTAATAAAATTAAGAAAGATCTGTAATTGTCTACGTGTACCTAGGAAACATGGTATGGTCACAATTATAGTTTTAGATATAATGATGGCAAATCAAATTATGCAAATCACTTGTTAGAAAAAGACCATAGATATAATGACAATTTTGAAATTTTACATTTATCTGATAAAGGTCCAAAGCTTGATTTATTAGAAACCCTTGAAATTAATAAACACAAATATTTAAATGTATTATTAAATGATCAGTTAGATCTAAATAGCTCGCCTCTGCTTAATTTGTATAAATAGACTTGGTATATGTTATGTTATATGTTTGTGTAATGTGTATAAATCTTATTGACACGAGATTACTATCGCTGTCTATACAACAGCACTTGTATTATATTTTATATTCTGTATTGTTTGTACGAAAATTAGTCAGCTTACACCATCTGATGAAGGCACTGTGCTGCCGAAACAGCTGTCATGGATTTATAATTTTAATAAATTGACGAGTGGAAATCACTAAAACTATTTTATGGTTATATTTTTTACTATAATTTACAATGGATTTTCACCAAGTAAAGGCATCAAGCATTAATTATGCTAAAGAATAATTAATTGACAGCGCGGAACTAAGAAGAATTTAAAATGAATATTGAACAGCTTTAACTAATATACTGGTGAATAATATGATAAATGGAACTACAGAACAACGAGATAAATAATTTAAGAAAAGTATTAGGATACCTCAGAAATAATAGTAATCATCCCTTGAATATAAGTTTGTAGCGAAGGAGCTACCTTATAGGTAATAATTTTATTATATGTATTGTGTTGTGATAGTGCAACGTTTATTTTTGTTTCTGGACAGAGATGAAGTTCCTCTGATCTCAGAAGATATAGTTAGGGAAACGGCAGAGTAATGGAAGCCAATAGTGCCCCTCTGATTCCGTACCAGCTATGATATTAGGGAAAAATGTTAGGGAAATATAGTATTTTAGGGATTATACACCAAGCGAGGTAATTAAATATAAATATAATAAGAAATGATAGCGTAAAAAGTTAGAAGAAGTTATGAGTTCCATAGAAAAGGACAGGTCTACAACTGAGGGAGGTACCAGTAGAGAATTAATGACAAGATATACCAGGAGTATCAACACAGTTTTCCGGTGCAATTAAAAATTTGAAGAATAGAAAGAGAAGATAACCTTATCATAAATGAACTATAAGTTTATTTTTACTAAACTTCATTGAGCCAAAATAAACTTCTTTCGAAGGGAGAGTATTATGTAACGTAACAGAGTTGAGGTTCCCGACGTTACATAAAAAACTTTGTAAACATTATTTAAAACAATGCCCAAAGCATGTTATAATTAAATACAAGAGGGCCCATCTCACCTGAAAAATGCAGTAAAGGTACCTAGTAAGGTTACTAAGTAATAAAACATCAAAAGTGTACCTAAATCTAAAATATGTAATGAGTAGTATGAGATGTAAACCATAAACATTGTGTCTAGTGGGAGGAGTTTATGTGTAGGAGTTGAGTATAATATACTGCTCAATTAATATTTAATGTGTTATAAAATGTACTTGGTGTTGTGCTGTAGCATGATATAGTGTTTACAGGATATTTATTTTATGTTTTGTGGATAGTAAGTGTGGAGCTGTTGCTTTAAGGAAGTACTAAGTCCTAGGTACTCAATTTATTCATGTTAAAATTGTATTTAAATAATTAAGTATGAGTACATTTATTAGTTATAATATTATGTTAAATGTATTTACTTTAATTGATTAATGAAGATGTTTAAAATAATGTTTGTAAACTTGGCCAGGAAGGCAATAAGTGTTAATAAGTTGGCAAGTAGTTCTTATAGTTATGTTAAAAAACAATGAAGGGTTCAATGATGAACTAAATAATATAATGAATTGAAACCAGGAAATTAAAATTGATGTAAGTGACCATAAGCCAGTGACTATTTGTACAGTAGGTGAGGTAAAGAAAAATTAAGTTAAAAACAAAACAAAATTATAACAGGTGTAATAAAACCAATAGGCCTAAATCTAATATTTGTAAAAGGAATTTAATACCTTTTTAATAAGTCCATTCAGATGAAAATGTAGTAAAATGTATACGGTTTAATAAGGCAGATTAAGTGAGAGTTTTATGTGATTTGGTGTAATTCCAAGCATGGAGTATTTTATTAAATAAGAGTAGTAATATTTTTTAATTCTGGCTCTAGGATATCACATATTATCAATGACAGAAAGTAATGGTTGTTAGGGTAACTGAAATGCAAGAAATTTTGTGGATTTCAACATTCGATTGTTATATGCTAATGGGTGAAGTTGAATTAATACAAATCCAGGAAAGAATTTATAAAAAACCTTAACATTCGATTGTTATATGCTATTGGGAACAGTTCAGTAGACAAATTTAAACATAAAATAAAATAAAAATGAATCAACCTTAATAAATCTAATGTATTAAAGCCAATCCATTAAAACAAAACTGAGGAATAATTACTGAACTAGATTTCAGGAAATATAATTATACACCTCCCAAAAGTAGCGGAGTTAATAATTTCTTCTTCAAACTAATTCTATTAAAGATGATGATGAACCCGATTTACAATTAAACCAAGATTCTTCTTGAATGGACAAGAAGTCAAAATTAATCCAAATATAAACCAAACATACACAAGAAGCTTTGGTATTGGAGACATAAACCTCACTTCCAAGAGATTGAAGAAATTGTAATACTACACCAATTCCACTGGGACCGGCAACCACGAGGATCGCGAAGAAGAACGAAGAACAGAAGAATTCCTGTTACACTCCGGGACATCACCTTTCAACCTTTATTGATAATCTGGACACATTTTCTGGTCAAAAGTAACCTCATCAGTACGTCTTCATGCGGTTGTAAACAGACACGGCTATCTTGAGTATCGCATTGTACGGTAACACCAGCTTATATTTAATTTTATACATTAAGAATTAATAACAATTTGTAATACTTAGTAACCTTAATTTTGCATTACCTGGCCTTACTAATTGTTAAAAGAATCACACGTACCCTGGGATAAGAGATAAAACAAAAATTATATTTAAATTGTATTATACAGTACTAGTCCATTAACAAATCGATTCAGCATTGTACGATCGATATTACGATCAGATAAACTGTGAGGAAGACTGTTGGAATTTAAAAAATAATATAAATAAAGAATCCTTCTTGTATGTGATGATGTTCTGTATTATTGTAGAATAGGTATTGTATTTTGATTGGGGAGTAATTTACAGATAAAGAAGGTGATTAAACTGTCAAGTGAAACTAACTAACCTATAAAAACGAGTCTATTACTAATAGCAGCGCCGTTGCAGACAGCTGGTGGAAACGGGAGAGTGCCGAACTAACGTATTCTCTTCGCCACACTTGAATCAATTTAAATAATACGAACCGAATAGGGTTGGAGAGAATTACCGAATTATTAACTATAATACCCGTAATATAGTGTTATACTCTGGTAAAACACTTAGTAATTGATTAACACAGGACGATGTCCAACATACGAGTTGCAGCAACGATATAATAAAAATTTGTTTTCTTTTTATAAATTAATATTGAGTTGCAGGAGGTCTCATCTACAACAACATAATAAACATTTTCCTTTTAAACAGATCGAATTGGTTAATTTAAAATTGTTAAATCAACTATAACCTGTAACTGTAATTAAATAAGAAATACAAACAATATAGTATATTGATAACAAATTGAAGCATCCAAGGTGGGACTTAACGTTAATACACGGGTGTCACACATATATTCAAATATAACGTAATCTTTTAGATTACAATATATATATATATATATATATATATATATATATATATATGTATATTGTAACCAGACCCTGTATGCCGGTCTTTACAAAGAAAATAATAGAGAAAATTTTATTTCAAAAAAAATAAATTTTATGTTTTAATAGATGTTTGTAATTAAGAAATAATGCTGTTTTAAATGTTCTGTAAAAATTTTAAGAATCAGGAAGGTATTTATTAACTATTGAGCACTTCTGGAAGATCTGAACCAAGTCTGGAGTTAACCAGATTAACTCCGGTCAGCAATCGATTGATGATTTTTCTTGCTGGTCCAATATCTCACTGAAAAAAAATATTTTCTTCTTCTTGAAGTCTCTTTGCCTTAATAAATAACTTTAAATTAGCCTGTGAAATAATAACAGATAAATACAATTGAAATAAATGGATTTATTAAACAATTTAATAAATAATCGATTTTTTATCGATTGAGAACAATTATCGACTCCGTCTCAGGGAATTATCGATTCGTGCATACAGTAGAAAAAATTATTATAAGTATTATAAAAAGGACAGGTTCTTTGAGCGATTAAATTAATAGTCAGAGAAGGGTAACGAGAAAGTATAACATTAACAATTAAATCTCATTCAATATTATTTTAACATATGTGGTGTAATTAATTTTTATGATTTTATATGACTTAATAAGTAGTGGATTTTCTGTCGCGCTACAGAATGCCCTTCTCCAGAAGTAATTTTTTCAGACTATACTTGCTTTGTCTGAAACAATTGCTTATGATAATTATTCTAGGCTTGTTATTATTCTGGACTTCCTTCCATTTTAAAAATTTTCTTATTTATATTTGAGTTTATATCCTTCTCATTCTCACTTGATCTTCCTTGATAGTAATAGTCATCTGAGTTTCATATTTATTATTTCATTTTCATATTTCTTCTTAGTATTTTCTCCTTGGGATATTTCCTCCCTATCGTTCCCTACCTTGTGAGCTGGTTCAGTTCAGAGAGGCACTGTACGCTACTTCCTCTGCTGTCCAATACTTCACACTTATTTGAGTACAGAGGCAAATCATCTCTGCTCAAAAAACATATTAATACTGCTGGAATTATCTACAGACAGATTAAAAAATTATTCAGAATAGTACACATTTGTTACTATTTAAAAAATATCTTTGGGATACTTCACTTATTACTTATTATATTTCTCAGAGATTTTAATATTCCTATCTCAGTTGTTCTTCTGACTCGTTAACTGGATGTTTCATTCATTTGATATTATGGTAGGAAGCTCTTCTATTATTACATTTTTCAACTTTTCTTATCATATAAAGCTTTTGGTTATAAATTCTTTATTACCTTCTGGTTTTTTTGTTATCATCTGCATTGTTTATAGTTGCATATCTTTATGACATTTTTATTTTATTGCTCTGTTTTTATTATTCCACTTGTTCTATGTTCTAGAACTTTTTTTATAACTGTCGTTATTATAATTGACATTTAATTCATACATCATTTTATATTAATTCGTTTAATTACACATATCTTTGATATTATTTTCACATTATTCCTGTCATGGTTATTATCCTTTCGAATGAATGTTTTTTCTTGGATTTCGTTGTCCATGACGTGTCCGTTACTTAACTAAATATCACTATAATATTGACGACTCGGAACACAAAGTTTTTTATAAGTAAAAACGTAAAGTTTTACCTTACAGCCTAAACCGGCTTTCACCTATAGAAGGCTTCATCAGAGGCTGTCGTTAGTAGCGCTGCTCGTCTTGTTGTTGGCGACGAGAAAGTGTTTCGAAAGATTGAAGCTGTGTGTATGTGGTGAGATGTGTTCGAATAATGCGTGCGATTTGAATTGTGTCTGTTCGTTTAGGATGTCGTTTTTATTTGTTTTTGTGTGTTTGTATATTTCTAATTGTTCTAGAGTGTCTAGTTTTCGGCCTTTTGTGTGTACGTGTAGTATGTTCATGTTATTGTCGATGTTTTTATATGTGTGGTTTGCTTCAATGAGGTGGTTTGCGAAGGTAGATTCTGTAGTGGTGTGGAGTGCTTTTGTGTGTTCAATGTATCTCTGTTTGAAGCTACGTCCTGTCTGGCCTATGTAGAATTTACTGCAATTTGAACAATTTAGTTTATATACACCGGGTAGATCGAATTTGTTTTGTGCTTTGGGCATGCGTTTTGATAGTGTGTGTTCTGTTTTGTTAGTAGTTTTGTAAGCGATTCTGTATCCTGCTTTTTTGAATTTGTGGGCAATTTTTTCTGTTTGTTTGTTGATGTATGTTAGTGTTATGAATTTGTTGTTTTCTGTCTTTGTCTGTTGTTTGTTTTGTGTTTTGTGTAGGAGTTTACTGACTATTGTTCTGTCATAACCGTTAGATTCTGCTAGATATTTTATCGTGTTTAGTTCGTCTTTGTAGTCTATTTCATCTAAGGGGATGTTGTTAAGTCTATGTATCATGGTTCTAAAAGCAGCTAGTTTGTGTTGTATTGGGTGATTGGAGGTGTTGTGTATTAGTGTGTCAGTTGTAGTTGGTTTTCTGTATATACTGAATTTGTGCCTGTGTTCTAGTTTTGTGATGGAGAGGTCTAAGAAGTTTATGGTATTGTTGTGTTCGTATTCGGCAGTGAAGGTTATGTTTTTATGTATTTTGTTTATGTGCGTTAGTAACTGTTCACATTGTCTTTTGTTTCCCCTGTATAGTATTAGAATGTCATCAACGTATCTGTGCCAATATAGTATTTTATGTGAGTGTCTGTCATTGTTTGTGAGTATTTTTGTTTTTTCTAAGTGTTGGAGGAAGACTTCTGCTAGAATGCTGGATATGGGGGAGCCCATAGGTAGGCCATCGTTCTGTGTGTAGTATTTATTGTTATAAGTAAAGTAGTTTTGTTTTGTGATAATGTTCAGAGTTTCTGTTATTTCATTGATAATTTCGTCTGGTGTGTTGTTCTGTTTGAGTTTGTTTTGTAGGATGGTGATTGTTTCAGAGATGGGAATGTTTGTGTACAGGTTTTTAATGTCAAAGGAGGCTAATGTGGCGTTATGGGGGATGTGTATGTCTTTTATTTTTGTTACTAGGTCAGTGTTGTTTTTTACTGCAATGTTGTTGTCTATTTGTGTGTGTTGTCTAATAATTTTGTCTAGATATTTTGCCAGTTTGTGTGCAGGGGCATTACGGTAGTTGATAATGGGGCGGATCGGAATGTCTTCTTTATGGATTATGGATTTTACTCCAAGCGCTTCCCAAAATAAAAAACTTTGTGTTCTGAGTCGTCAATATTATAGTGATATTTAGAATGTTTTTTACTAATTTTATAATGAGGTCATAATTTCTCCTCATAACACTTCAACGTTTTATTATCTCATAATTCCACATAAGTTTTTGTATTTTATTATATTCAATCACTCAAATCGTATCAACTCAAATCGTATCGCATTTTTTTTTTTTATTTCCTTTGGCATCATTTTATGGAAAGGTTTTTACTCTTTATATTGAAATTAGACATGATCATACCTTCCAGAATTATTTGTTTTAATTCTAAAGTCTGTTTCCTTTATTCATCCCATTATGATCCTTTATAAACATGGTAAGTATATTTGGTGCTTACCATAAATATGGTATTAAATCTCTTCTGTTTATCTCACCAAAGTGTTTTATTAATAATTGGTTGGTAAGTTGTACTTACTCTTGGTTTGGAAACTTGACTTATACACAATTCAAAATTCACTCTTCTTATATTCCCATAAAGTTTTCAAATAATTGTATGTAATTTGGTATTACTGTATTTTTAAAATTTTGTTGATAAGTCAAAATTCTTTTTATACTATTCTTTCCAAATAGTTTGTTCTTCAAATAATATGTTCGTAAGGAGAACTTACTTTTGTTTTAGAATTTAGGGGTTTTTAAATTCTTCTCTTATATTCTTGCCATAAAGTTTTTCACAAATTCCTGGTTAGTAAGGTGAACTTACTTTGTTTTTAAATTTGTTGATTTTATTCTAAATTCCTGTTTTATATTCTCTTCCAAAATGTTTATTTCAAATTCCTGGTTAGTAAGATGGTCTTACATTGTTTTAAAATTTGGATGATTTCTCATTCTAAATTCTTTTTTATATTCTTGCCATAAAGTTTTCTTCAAATAGTTGTTATGTAAGGTATTACATTGTTTTTGGAATTTAGACAATTTTTATTTCTAAATTCTCTCCTTCTTTATTATTACATTATTGCCACATAGTTTTTCATAAATAACTGGTATGTAAGGTGATCTTACAATTGCTTTGGAATTTGGATTATTTTTAAATTCTTCTCTTATTTTCTTGCCATAAAGTTTTTCACAAATTCCTGGTTAGTAAGGTGAACTTACTTTGTTTTTAAAATTTGGATGATTTCTCATTCTAAATTCTTTTTTATATTCTTGCCATAAAGTTTTCTTCAAATAGTTGTTATGTAAGGTATTACATTGTTTTTGGAATTTAGACGATTTTTATTTCTAAATTCTCTCCTTCTTTATTATTATATTATTGCCACATAGTTTTTTCATAAATAACTGGTATGTAAGGTGATCTTACAATTGCTTTGGAATTTGGATTATTTTTAAATTCTTCTCTTATTTTCTTGCCATAAAGTTTTTCACAAATAACTGGTATGTAAGGTGATCTTACAATTGCTTTGGAATTTGGATTATTTTTAAATTCTTCTCTTATTTTCTTGCCATAAATTTTTTCATAAATTCCTGGTTAATAAGGTGAACTTACTTTGTTTTTAAATTTGGACGATTTCTCATTCTAAATTCTTTTTTATATTCTTGCCATAAAGTTTTCTTCAAATAGTTGTTATGTAAGGTATTACATTGTTTTTGGAATTTAGACGATTTTTATTTCTAAATTCTCTCCTTCTTTATTATTATATTATTGCCGCATAGTTTTTCATAAATAACTGGTATGTAAGGTGATCTTACAATTGCTTTGGAATTTGGATTATTTCTTGGCTGGGATGCCTTCTACCTCTGCGTCGACATGTATTATTTCGTTGTTAAAGTTGTTGGTGGGATTACTGTTATCCTCTTCCAATAACTCATGTCGTATGTCCTTTAGGTAGTTGCACCCGATGACTGTGATACGATTATTATTATACATATGATTACACTCATTATTATGATTATACCCAGTATTTAGGAGCAGTAACCGTTACCATAATTGGGGCTTCTCTGACTATTTGTGTTATTAGGGTAAGGATTGCGGTTACCCTGATAACCATTAGAGGGTCGACTTGGGTTCACATGGTTTGAACCTGTATTATTATTATTATTGTAATTAGAATTGTTAACATTATTATTATTATTAAAACTGTTATTCTGTGGGTATGCCCGGCCTCCTTGGTACCCAGTGTTTATGTTGTTCGTACCCTGGTTGTGGTTCTGATACGTCCTTGGTTCAGGCCCATCACTTCTTCTACGACTCTGTCGGTAGTAGTCTTCATTTTCATAGTTTTCGAGGAGTTCAGTCATTGCCTGGATGGTTTTTATTTGGCTGCCCCTCCTCGCACGAATTACTTCTTCATCATAATGATATGACAACTTATTTATTAGGCACTCCTCAGGTATGGCCGGTTGTAAATGCTTGGCCATACATACCTTGCCGAGGAAATAAGCTGTCATCGAACTACCGACTTGTGGTTTGTAGTGGTCGTGGCATATATTGTCTCTTATCAAGTTTTGAGTTGTCTCTGACCAGTACTTGGCCTTGAAAAGGCTCTTAAATTGCTGATAATTGTCGATGTCGCTCCGGTTGGCCATCCACCAATGGTAATTCACCTCCCGAAACGACTCGTCAAGGATTTCCCTATTCTGGACCCATCGGTTCCCTCTGTGTTTTTCTAAGTATTCCTCTATGCGTGCCAAGAATTCCATGGGCTTCCGTTTATATTGCCGGAAATTGAGCCATTCTCTGTTTTCTGACATGGGGAAATTATGATATCCAGATGGTCTGTTCCTTATCAATTCTATCTCCTCCTGGCTCTGACGCACCTGTCCGGTTATGTTCGTCATAGCGGCTTCCACGCCGTCGCACCTTTCGGTTACCTGTGTCCGCACTTCATTCACTTCTTCCAAAGCAAATTTCTTGTTTTCTTCCAGTTTCGTTTCCTGTTGTTCTTTGACATGTGTAATTTCTTTATGTATTACTTCCCGGACTTCCATCACTTCGTTTTCGGTCTGACGACATCTTTCGTCTACTTCTCTGATCTGCTGGTTGACAACCACGACTTCCTGTTCTAACTTCTTTACGATGGATTTTTTCGTCTCTGTTATCTTTTTATTTAACTCTTCTTTTGCCAACTCTATTCTCTCGTCTACCTTATTCATGCTCTCCTGGTTGACTTCCCTTAGTTCTTCTCTTAACCTTTGATTATTCTCGTCCATCTTCTCCTCC
Source organism: Magicicada septendecula (assembly GCA_034769895.1). Taxonomy (NCBI): domain Eukaryota; kingdom Metazoa; phylum Arthropoda; class Insecta; order Hemiptera; family Cicadidae; genus Magicicada; species Magicicada septendecula. The sequence goes on along the minus strand of CM068368.1, from coordinate 400,041,765 downwards.
ATTTTCTGATTATTTTCCTCCAACTTTTCCCTCAGTTGCTGATTGTCGCTTTCCATTTTCCTACTTGTTTCCTCCATTTTCTTTTCCATCTTCTTACTGGTTTCCTCAATCCTCTTGTTGGTATTCTCTATCTTACGGCCCAGTTCTTCCTTCGTGGATTGGTTGTCTTCCTTCAAATCCTCTAACTTTTCATTTAATGAGTGGTTATCTTCCTTCCTTTCCTTACTACTTTCGTCCATCTTCTTGTTAGTGGAATCCATTTTATTCTCCATCTTTTTACTATTTTCTTCAATGTCCTTTCTTATTGATTTGTTATCCTCCTTCATTTCCATCATCATTCTCATTAGGGTTTCCCGGAATGTAACCTCTTCGGTCTGTGTTGGTACTTCATGTTGTTCCTCTGGTGGTACGGGTTGTTTATCTTCCACTGGTGTTACCATCACTTCCGGATCCTCCACGGGTATTGCCTCCTTATCCCCCATGTCAACCTCTTTTTCGGCCTCTGCCGCCCTCTTTTTCGAAGTAGCTCGTCTTTGCATCTTTCTTTTGTCTTTATTAATTAATCTCTGTCTTTATTAATTAATCGCTGCCAGGCTTATCTTATCAAGCCCTCTAAGTTGGACGCCACTTTGTAACCAGACCCTGTATGCCGGTCTTTACAAAAAAAATAATAGAGAAAATTTTATTTCAAAAAAAATAAATTTTATGTTTTAATAGATGTTTGTAATTAAGAAATAATGCTGTTTTAAATGTTCTGTAAAAATTTTAAGAATCAGGAAGGTATTTATTAACTATTGAGCACTTCTGGAAGATCTGAACCAAGTCTGGAGTTAACCAGATTAACTCCGGTCAGCAATCGATTGATGATTTTTCTTGCTGGTCCAATATCTCACTGAAAAAAAATATTTTCTTCTTCTTGAAGTCTCTTTGCCTTAATAAATAACCTTAAATTAGCCTGTGAAATAATAACAGATACATACAATTGAAATAAATGGATTTATTAAACAATTTAATAAATAATCGATTTTTTATCGATTGAGAACAATTATCGACTCCGTCTCAGGTAATTATTGATTTGTGCATACAGTAGAAAAAATTATTATAAGTATTATAAAAAGGACAGGTTCTTTGAGCGATTAAATTAATAGTCAGAGAAGGGTAACGAGAAAGTATAACATTAACAATTAAAGTAATTTCATTAATTATTATTTAACAATATTGAAATAATTCTGATATATAATGTTTAATAAATTGTTTTGTCAGACCATATGTAGCTTCTATGACGTCACTCGATGTGGAAGGCAGATTCGTATTTTCAAGATGGCCGCTATTAGATCTGGCGAGGTTACTGAGAAAGTCGTCGTGTTAAAAACTCACAGCAAAATTATCTTCATGAATGTTTGAAATGTCCCCGCACTGGTGTAATCTGTCTATTAGGTTGTTTGGTGTGTTCTGAAGAAGTTTTCCGTGCATATTTGTGTTAATTATGTTATTCAGTATGTGTTCACTTCTGTGGGTTAATTTGCTCAAAAAGTGGTTATGAGTTGTAGCGTGAATTATATCAAATATATTGTTTTACTGTTTTAGATCACTCGTATAATGAAGTTAGGTGTTAGTTTTCACTATTGTCGTTAAAGTTTTGGTAGATTGAGTTAAAAAAGTGTTTAATTCATCTAACTCTCGATTCACTTATATGCATGGCTAACCGTAGTACCATTTTCTACTCGGTTTTAAGGAACGTTTTTTCACACAACTATTCAGCTTGATATTCAACAAAAGACTATTTTAACTTGGTCAAAATTTGGCCCAGTTAATCTTTGAAAAAGTATTGTTAACATATTTCGATTACCCATACACATGATACAAAATTACATTATATATGGAATTTATTTATTTTATTCATCACTTTCATGAATTATGAACCTTATCATTGGTTTAATCATCTCATTCCTTTTAAATTGATATATTATAGTCCATATCTACAGACATTTTGTGGAAATCACCAAATTTCTTTCCTTTTTGGAAATCTGGGCTCAAACATTGATTTCCGCCTTTATACAATTTTTCTTCCATTTTAATTGTTATTAATACTATTATAATAAATTTTAATTAGTCATATTTCTCTTCATTTCCTTAAATACATATAAATTGAACCTTTGAACTGGTTTTTTGTGTTAATCTCTGAATTTGACATTGCTCTTTAAATTAATTAATTTATATATTTTGAAAATTTACAATATTTTAAGGTTACAATATTTTCCTTATTATCATTTTAACTCATAGGATCATTCCCAGTAGTGGTTAACTGATTTACCTTATCTAAATCTTGCTAGTTTACAGGATTTATAAGTGAATTATACTGGTTTATATGGTTTCTGTGACTTCACCAAATGGCCTAGAGTTTAGAATTTTACATTTCTGTCTTTCTCAAATAAATTTAATCCTACCACTCCTCTGACTTTACATAGTTATTATTACATGAAAATAAAATGGTTTATAACTTATTGTGAGGTGTAGTATTTAATTAACACTACTGTTATAAAAAAAATAATTATGAACATTATTTAGCAATCTGTACAATTGAACTTATTGCTGACATGGTTTGAACATATACTTTTAACTCCTTTTGAATTAACACAGCATACCTACTGAAACATTATTAATGGTATGTATGCTGTTATTTAGCAAACATAACTTATTTTAAATACATATAAATCTTATTTTCTAATAACTCTTACAAATACATTAATTTTATGGCTGTGAACAAACAGCCTATTTAAACATTTTAAACCTATGAATACTAAATTAATGCCAGTCCTTTCTGGTCTAAACCATTATTATTTATGATCCCCTTCATCAGTAAACATGACCACCCATACTCTAGTTATTAGCATTTTTTACAAATGTCTTGTAAATAAAGAGTTACATTAAAATAATAAAATACTGGAAATCTTCCATTTTATTATTTTATGATGCTGTTTATTATTGGATATTAAAGTTGTTATATAGCGTATTGATAAGTCATAGTATCACTAACTTTAAGTTTATTGCATTTCCAAAAAACACTTACACAAATTCACTTTCACTGGTGGTTCTGATATTTTGAGTCTCACTATCTCAGACCAGACCTTTAGTAATCATGGACTGTTAAGACTTGTCTATTTTCTTTATCACACAATAGCTTTAGTAGGTTCACTTCTTATAATACTATACAACACTTTAGGTTTCTAAATAATTACATTTTTATAGGATTTTGGTATGTTATACTTTCTTTTTAATCATTTTTATGGGTTTGGGGTTGATGGTAGTTAATAATAATAATAGGTTTTACAACGGTGTTTCTTTCATACTATTTCTTCCTCTCCTCCTGTCTTCTTTCTTGTCTTTCTTCTTATCTTCTTTCTTGTCCTTCTTCTTATCTTCTTTCTTGTCTTCATTCTTGTCCTTCTTCTAGTCTTCATTCTTCTTATCTTCTTGTCTTCATTCTTCACTCTTGGGTAAACCAAGGTACTTCGTGTTATCTCGACTGATGTTTAGTTTGGAGCATCTAATTTATTTATTGACACGGACCTTGCTCTTCTCTAAAGGTTTCAGGGTATTGTTTTCTTCCTGATCACAAACTTTATTCTTCCTTCTTCTTCTCTTTGGGGTATTTTGGTGTTCACCACTCTTAAACTGATTCTCTTTCTTCTTGATATGGTGTTATTTAATTTGTTTACTGCTCCTAACTTCCTGGGTAAATTCCTGATCTTATAATATGAGTTGCTTTTAATAATTTCTTTGACATTTAAACAGTGGTTTTTATATAATGTAATGAGGATTTTAATTTTATTGTGGTTCATTCCTTTGATTTCATTAAATCTCATTCAATATTATTTTAACATATGTGGTGTAATTAATTTTTATGATTTTATATGACTTAATAAGTAGTGGATTTTCTGTCGCGCTACAATATATATATATAATATGCATAAAATTAATGGCTTGTATAAGTTAATGTTTGATCTCCATTAAGTAGTGCTCAAGTTTCCAAAGTTTTAATATTATGATGTCCGTAATTAAAACATCAGAGCAGGTTTAGTGGGTATGAGGGTACACCGTGGACAAAAATTTTCAACATTTCCTATTGAGCGTTGCTTAGAGTAAAGCTGCGAATCTACAGTGTACGTTTCACAGAACAAACACGCGGGAAAGAAGGAGCGCTCCGAAGTCACTCATGGACCCTCAGCATCTTGCAGAGGGTTCATTCCCTAAAGACGAAAATTCTGTCTATGAATCGTTCCTCTGTAAACACGTGCAGTTACACTGCCCAGCGATCCACAGGAAGCAAATTGCTATCCACGCTGGATAATTTTTCGGCTTGCACGCGTTATGTTGGTGTGGGTTTCGGCACTTTCCATTTAAAAAGCGTCCAAATGTAAGAAAATAAACATGAGTGAGGCCAGAAATAACGCCAATTGTGTGTGTGTGTGTGTCTTCCCTGCCTTTTTATTGCAGTAATCATAATAATAAAATGGAAACGTAAACATGACATAATTGAGATATGCTTGCCTGCCACAAACGATATATTTTCTCTCATACATGATTTACATTAAAATGAAAAAATTATAATTTTATTGCCTGGCAACAAAGTTATTTATTTTTACTTCCATGTTCCTTAAGGAAATGGAAGTATGGTGATGGCAAAAAAAATCGTGTCCGAGATTATTGCAGATTCTGATTGTACTACACTCAAAACATGAAAAAAGTCGTTTTTCAAAAAGTGTGTGAGTGTGTGTGTGTGTGTGTGTGTGTGTGTGTGTGTGTGTCTGTCTGTCTGTCTGTCCGTCTGTCTGTGTGTCTATGTGTCTGTCTGTAGATTTTTTCTATGGCAAACGATAACAGCCGCAAATTCAAACAGAATCAAATAAATTTTTGCATACAGCCCTGACTTGTAGAGTACTCAAAACCTATTGTTTTTGGTGAAGATCAGTTAAGGGAAAAGGGTAGTTTACCTGCAACGTTTTTTTTTAAATCAAGGGTAATTTGTTTCTATGGCAAACAATAACAGCCGCAAATTCAAACACAATCAAATCTATACACACACACACACTTTTCGAAAAATTACTTTTTTCATGTTTTGAGTGTAGTACAGTCAGAATCTGCAATAATCTCGGACACGATTTTTTTGCCATCACCATACTTCCATTTCCTTAAGTAACATGTTTAGTGCAATTATGCTAATTATTATGAATTATTAAATTATCCAATTATAAATTAATGAATTGGGTCTAATTAAATTTGTATGCCATTTATGTTTGACTAAATGGGGTTGTAATTGACATTTGTAGAGCCCCACTTTCCTTGAGTATCATTTATATTTGATATACATATGGAAAAGTAAATTATATTTGTCGGATTTGACTCAATATAGTTATCAAATCAATATGATTTACATGAGCATGTCAATCTGACATTTCAATGGGCGATTTGGGTGTGTCCACTGATAATTAGCATAACTCTTGAGACTCTTTGTAAGTAACAAGATAAAATCACTTGGAACGTGATAAATTAATTGTTAAGGTTAATCGCAATAATGAACGCAAGATATATGTATATATGTAACAATTACTTATTTATTATATCATTGATTAAGTAAATTACTGAACCACAAATGAAATTATGACCTGTAAATACATAACAAAACACATAATAACATAAATCACAATATTCGTTCGTTGTTTCCTGAAAACAAGACATATAGTACAATCAAATACAACACAATAATATACATATACAAACAATAAGCAATCAGTCTTCCCACTGGCGTCGGGTCTGACGTGTATCTAATCGTCCTTATTTACGACTCGGGCCTGGGTTTGTCAACTCGAGTATGCGAGCGTGTCTCTTGATCATGAAATTATAAATTTTTTTAAAATTTTGATCACCATACATGGAAGTAACATACCCTTGTTAAAACATAAAATGTTGCAGGTAAACTACCCCTTTCCCTTAACCGATCTTCACCAACACCAACAGGTCTTGAGAACTCTACAATTCAGGGCTGTATGAAAAAAATTTTCGATTCTGTTTGAATTTGCGGCTGTTATCGTTTGCCATAGAAAATAATCGGTATGGAGAACCATACATGACTTCCATGTTCTAAGATTTATATTTAAAATCATTTACGAAATGAAATGTTTCCATTGAAACTACTTATTTCCACTTACTGCTTCAGCCTTAACCACAGTACTGTGGTCACTATCGTATACCACCACACGTTATCACACTAGATGTTCACTGATTATGGAAGTCGACGGCACTGCCGAAACGTCTGGATTTGCAAAAACATTGGACTACGGCCAAATAGCACGGGAAGGAATTTCAACAACAAACTTCTACTTTGTTGCCGATAACGTAGTACAGTACACATATAATTACCCTTGATTAAAAAAAAAGTTGCTGGTAAACTACCCCTTTCCCTTAACCAATCTTCACCAAAAACAAAAGGTCTTGAGTACTCTACAAATAAGGGCTGTATGCAAACATTATTTGATTATGTTTGAATTTGCGGCTGTTTTCGTTTGCCATAGAAACAAATCTACACACACACACACACACACACACACACACACACACACACACACACACACACACACACACACACACACACACACACACACACACACACACACACACACACACACACACACACACACACACACACACACATTTTTCGAAAAATGACATTTATTCATGTTTTGAGTGTAGTACAATCAGAATCTGCAATAATCTCGAACACGATTCTTTTTGCCATCACCATACTTCCATTTCCTTAAGGTATGCAAAACATTATTTGATTCTGTTTGAATTTGCGGCTGTTATCGTTTTCCATAGAAAATACCCTTGTTAAAACATAAAACGTTGCTGGTAAACTACCCCTTTTCCTTAACCGATCATGACCAAAAACAATAGGTCTTGGGAACTCTACAAATCAGGGCAGTATGCAAAAAATTATTTGATTCTGTTTGAATTTGCGGCTGTTATCGCTTGCCATAGAAAATACCCTTGTTAAAACATAAAACGCTGCTGGTAAACTACCCCTTTCCCTTAACCGATATTCACCAAAACAATAAGTCTTGAGAACTCTAGAATGCAGGGCTGTATGCAAAACATTATTTGATTCTGTTTGAATTTGCGGCTGTTATCGTTTGCCATATAAAATACCCTAGTTAAAACATAAAACGTTGCAGGTAAACTACTCCTTTCCCTTAACCGAGCTTCACCAAAAACAACAGGTCTTGAGTACTCTACAAATAAGGGCAGTATACAAAAAATTATTTGATTCTGTTTGAATTTGCGGCTGTTTTGTTTGCCATAGGAAAACATTACCCTTGATTTAAAAAAAACGTTACTGGTAAACTACCCCTTTCCCCTAACCGATCTTCACCACAAAAAAAGAGGTCTTGAGTACTTTACAAATAAGAGCTGTATGCAAAAAAGTTTTTGATTCTGTTTGAATTTGCGGCTGTTATCGTTTGCCATAGAAAAAAAATCCACACACACACACACACACACACACACACACACACACACACACACACACACACACACACACACACACACACACACACACACACACACACACACACACACACACACACACACACACACACACACACACACACACACACACACACACACACACACACATTTCGAAAAATGACTTTTTTCATGCTTTGAGTGTAGTACAATCAGAATCTGCAATAATCTCGAACACGATTTTTTTTGCCACACCATACTTCCATTTCCTTGAGGAACATGGAATTAAAATTAGTAGTATCATCGGGATTTTCGTAATTTTCCTGATAATTGAAAAATTCCTAATATCGAAATTTAGCTAATAATATAAATAGTGTACTAATATAGTTTAATAATATAATTTATCTACTTTCTTTAAAATAGTGGGTGAGTTCTACAGCTCTGGGAGCTTACTATAGTAGTCACTGTATCGCAATAAACGTAATACTTGTAATTATTATTTACATTTCGAAATACTTAGCTTATTAATTCAACATCAGTAAATCCTTTTACAGGAAAGACTGATCATTAGGAATGTACAACTCTGACAGTAAATGTAATTCACTAAGGGTGGCTCCTTGGTCTCTTCAGAGTCACATCCCAGTCGACTGTCGTTATCTAATCTCTGCTCAATCACGTTTTGGTCACTTTTGACTCAATTGATACATGTAATTCTAGATCTGTCTCTGTAGACGTATAAAGACAAGTTTTACTAACGTGTGAGAGGAAGGGATTGAGAGGGAGAGAGAGAGAGAGTCAGTGTGATAGTTAGAGGGTGAGAGAGAGAGAGTGATCGAGTGCGAGGGAGGGTGAGAGAGAGAGAATATTCATTCTGTAAGCGCAACATTACTCCATTGATGTTTGGGTTGCATAATACGTAAATTCAGGCGTCTAAGTCAATTATCGTTTCATAATTGCCTATAGTTCAGTTTCCTGCGACATATTTTCCTACGTCTGCAGTTTGCCAGAGCCCTGGTGCCACTTCGACTTGTAAAAATATGTCCCTTTTCTAAGATTCTCTTACGCTATGATACCTCATGTGCCTTTACATATCTCTCCTTTTATTTGTCTTTCAAATTCTAGGCTAGGACTCCTTCTATTTCTTTTTTTTATTACATTTACAACGTTCTTGTGGAAGTCTTTTTTCACTCTATCGCATCACACATACATATCACTTTCCGTTTCTATAATTCTTCAGTTAATGTTTATTTTGTTTTAACAGATTCTCTTAATCTGTCATTTATCTTTGTTAAATTAATCTATAGCATATTATCCAAAATCATCCTTTTTACAGAATTTTTGTGTTGAAAAATTTGTTTGCTATCTCATATACATAGTCTACTGCGAACAATTTCTTGTATTTTGAAGAACTTACTTTTACAGTTTTAAGAATGTGCTGTTATTTTTGTTGGTAATGACTTTTCCTCTATGACACAATGTAATTACTAAGTTGTTACTTTTCTCTTATTTTATTTCTTATATCAACATCATCTGCACCCCATTTTTGTGTGAATTACTCTAAATACGTATATTCTTATTATTATTATTATTTTTTTTTTATAGACGTTATAGTACTCATTTTGAGCTTAACACTCAAGTAAGAGCTATACCATATTAATGTAATACACCACTGCATATTTGGAAACCTTAATTACACGCTGGTTTTCCAATATTTATTATGAAATATCCTAATAATGAAAGTTCAAAAAATAACTGTTACAAAAATGATTTTTCTTAGTAAGGAACTAATTTATAGTTGAATCAAGAAACTGTTATGATAGCTGTATCCTATACTATTAAACGAGCAATAATTGTTTGTCTGTAAATTTTTTTTCCGAAACGGCTCGAGGAATTTTCTCGGAAGTTGGTACTTAAGGGTATTTTGACACAAGGAATCGATTGGACTCGGTCTCATTTTCCGCAAAATTCGTCTAAGGGCCACATCTGAGGGCCTTTATTTTAAAATATCGCGGGACCGATACCGCGCGACAATTAATTATTGCTAGGCAACTGTAATTTCTAACCAGCTTTCTTACCGTACAGATAAATAAATTACAGAAACCGTCGATAAATGCAAACGGCGCAGTATCGATATGTTTATATATGAGGAAGAATAAATAGCTGTTGCAATCAATGTAAATAAACAAAATAAGAGTTGAGACGAGCAATAATTGTCCGTCTGTCTATAAATTTATTTCCCGTAACGGCTCGAGGAATTTTCTCGAAATTTTTACATTACCGAAATTTCATTACATTATTATTCAATAACGTTGTGTCTGTTTGTTTATTCAAAGGTTTATTTGAAAATTATAGGTGAGCTATTTCAGAAATTAATCATTTTCTTTGTCTTTTACAGTGATTTTATTCCAATCAGTTATTTAGTGTTAGATCTGCTCAGTAAAATAAAAAAATAATTGCAATTTTTCTCTGCTCAGTGATCTATTTACAATAAAAAACCATTACAGTGTTTCTGCAAGTGCAAAGCGACTCAAATTCTTGCTCGGTTGTTAATTTATATAGTTTCTTAAGAAGGTAAGTGTCATCACCTTAGGTTACATATTACTATTCTGTGCACACCCACCAAGCATTGGACACTGTGCAACATTATTTATACATCCAGTCTTATGCTCAAGTGCTTTTAAATATTTTTGGCAGAAAAAAGCAATCTGAAAATGTTATTTTTTAGATGCCTCGCGGACGACCTCCTAAACGGCGAATTTTTAATAACTTAAGGCCACCGCAACAAAGACAGAAAGAAAATAAGTTACCACAGCCTCTTCAGAAAATAATGAATGTCAGAGACGAACTTTCTGAAAATAATCCTATCAATGCTATTTATGAAAATCAGGCATCCACTTCGAGACCCCTTCCCCTTCCCGAAGTAACAAATGCCCGAAAACAAGTTCCTCAAAATAATACTAACAACGTCATTCATGAAAATCAGGCGTCAACTTCTAGACCTGTGCGAAGTGCCAAGAATGATTGTATGAATAGACTAAATGAAGTATTAAGGGAGCTTAACGAATACCAGTCGCAAGAATTACGTGAGCAAATAAGGGAGATAAATAATAAACGCAGAATATTGGCAGAATCAACAGAAGAGCGTGAACGACGGCAAGAAAACGATCGATTGCGAGCAAGTAAAAGGAGAGCTGAAGAGTCACCAGAGCAAAGAGCTCAACGGCTTCTAATCATTCGATTACGAGCAAGTCAAAGAAGAGCTGAAGAAAATGAAGAAAGACGTCAGCAGCGATTAGAGGAGCAACGTCGCCGGAATGAAAGACGTCAAAGAGCTCTGCTATTGAACCCTTTACGAACATACAAATTAGCTGTCACTTCTGATGTATCCAATCACACATTAGGAAATTTTAATGTTGCTTGCTTGCATTGTGGCGCTTTGCATTTTCCAGAAGAACGTGTTAGCAATCGAACCCATAGAAATTCTTTCGGAGACTGCTGTTTGCATGGCCGCATTGAGCTGCATCCACCTAAATTTCCAAATGAGTTGGTGCGACTATTTCTTCATTGTCATCCATTAACTGATGAATTTCATAAAAGAATACGTAATTTAAATGCATGTTTTGGAATGGCTTCATTCACCGTGGATGATAATCGAACCATAAACAATCGAGGAATTTATACGTTTATTGCAGCAGGGAATGTTTATCATAAAATTAACGTGGCTGCTCATCCAACTCAAAATTCACAAGGTGAGTTTGAACGACCTCGATATGGACAGATGTACTTCCTCGATAATGAAGTTGCTGTCAATGAACGTGTCAATATTCCACTGAATAATGGAATTAGTGTCCCATTAATGAACCTGTTGGAAGGAATTATCCGCTCACAAAATCCATTTGTACAAGGTTTTATGATAATGCGAGAGGTTGAAGAAGAAGTGAACCAGCGTGCTGCTGAGGAAAGAACTGAACCACCTTACGTGAAATTTCTCTTTGCGTTGCCCGAGGGTGCAGACCACAGAAGGTATAACATTCCATTCCAAAATGATGTTTGCGCCGTGGTCACTTTGAATGCCGATCAAAATTTTACAGATAATTCGACAGAGAGGTAAATCCATTGTTACATTGAGGAAGATCGACCAACGGGTTGAGCCATTCACTTACCCTCTATTTTATCCCTAAGGTACTTTTGGATATTCCATAGATCTACCATTAAGAACTCCGTATGCGAGTCGTCGTCACCTTACAAGACTTGAATTGGCTCAATATAGAATTGCTTTTCGGCCACAATTTGCTCAATTTCTTCCACTCGAGAATCCTGTAAGAAGTCCTGATCTGCGTCTCCTAAATTTTAACGCTCTACATTATGGTGGTAAACTTTTCCAACAGTACCTCGTTGATACTGCTATAAGAGTTATAAAAGATCGAATTGATTGATTAAAGCTAATCAAAAAAAAATTCTTGCTGCTAATTACGCTTCAGTTACTAATTTCATAAACCAACTTCCTGAACAAAAAAATGCTACTGTTGGGGAAAAACTTATATTACCTTCTTCATTTCCTGGATCTACAAGATATTAGACTGAACATTTTGAAGATGTATGGCCTTAGTCCATCGTCTAGGATCGTCGGATTATTTCATTACGATGACATGCAATCCTGATTGGTCAGAAATTAAGGAAGCAGCAAGAATACAATTCCATGATCAAAGTCTTTTAAATCAACCAGGTCAAGATAGGCCTGACCTCGTTGCAAGGGTCGCAAAAAAAATTTCATGAACTAATTGATGATTTGGATAAAAACAAATTTTTGGTAAAGTTGCAGCTTATGTGTACACTATAGAATTTCAAAAGCGAGGTCTTCCCCACATGCACTTGCTATTGATTATGTCTTCTCAAGACAAAATATATAACATCGAGGAGCTTGATGACTTGATTTCTGCTGAAATTTCTGACGACGACAATACTGCGAGATTTGATGATTAAATGGATGATACATAACCGTGTGGAGAGCATAACCAAGAAGCTCCATGTATGATCAATAAAGATGGAAAAATGAAGTGTCGCTTCGGATTTCCAAAATCATTCAAAGACTTTACATCTTTAGTTGAAGATGAAAAAACCAATTGTCGACGTCGTTATGATTCGAGAATGGATCCAAACAGTCCAGACTTTTCACATCATCATGCTGTTTATCGTAAGGATAGTCAAGGTAGGCGAACAACAAGAGACAATCGCCATGTTGCTTCATATAACGCTTACCTTTTAAAAACATTTAATTGCCATATTAATGTAGAATACGTTGGTAGTATAAAAGCAGTTAAATATCTTTATAAATATGTTTACAAGGGACATGACTGTGCATTTGTCAAGGTAATTTAAGATCAACGAACATTAAATTACAATGAAGCAGAAACATATGTGCAAGGTCGATGGATCACACCTCCAGAGGCATGCTGGAGTCTCTTTGGCTATGAAATCCAGAAAAAGTCACACTATTCAACGTTTAGATATTCATCTACCTGGACAATATCGAATGGCAAATATTGAACAGACGCAGGAAGATTTAGCTGACGTAGGCCAAAGAGGTTCAACTTTAGAAGCTTACTTTAGACATAATTCACATTCGAAGCAGCAACAACAAAATCAAGTCCACAATGAAAATCAACAAGAAATACATTATTATTATTATTATTGGCGGCAGATGCCAGAGCACTTTAGGTGGATAGGAAGTAACAGTGAATGGCAGCCCAGGGTCAGGCTCCTTCGAGTTATTGGTAGATTTCACAGCATAAACTTTGTTTCGCAACCAGAACTTCACCATCTACGGCTATTGCTTTACCACGTCAAGGATGCTACAAGCTTCGATGACCTTTTATTGGTAGAAGGAACAAGATACGCTACATATAAACAAGCCTGCCTAGCTAGAGGACTAACATATGATGATCAACAATAGGTCGAAGGTTTGAGAGAATCTGCCATGTCAAAAATGCCTTCAGTAATGAGAACACTATTCACACAAATTCTTATTCTTGGCGCTCCTGAAAATCCTAAGGCTTTATGGGATATGTTCAAAGAAGAATTGGCTGAAGACTTTATTAGAGAGGCCAGACGTAATAACACTTCTATTGAAGAAGCGATAAAAAGAGCTTATCGGATCATTGCTTACAAATTGAACACAGAAGCTACAGAAATTCAAAATTTCTGCTTCTGGGTACAGAGATACAATATGGACGATATAGTCAATTATGAAAATTAGTTAAATGAAGAAATAGTAAACGTTGATGAATACGCAGAATTGGGGGAAAGCATGTATCAACGTCTTCGAGGAAGACAATTAGAAATTGTGGATCGAATTTTAAGTGCTGCTGAAGGTCAATCTGAGCGAAGATGCTTTTTTATTGATGAACCTGGTGGTGCGGGAAAAACTTTTATTTATAAGACACTATTCCACATTCTGTCTGGAAGAAATTATAATTTAAAGTGCATGGTGTTCACTGGAATTGCGTCTATCTTACTTCCTAATGGTCGAACATCCCACAAAACATTTGGATTTAAAGTTCTTTTAACTGCTGAATCTGTTTCATATATAAAACCAGGATCTTCGAAAGGCAGGGGACTCGCTCAAGTTCAAGTTTTTTTAATGGATGAAGCACCCATGTTACCTAAGTATGGAATGCATAATATGGACCAATTGCTTCGCGCTCTGGGCAATCCACATTTACCATTTGGAGGAAAAATTGTTGTTTTTGGAGGAGATTTTCGACAGTGCTTGCCTGTTCAACAACGTGCCAACAAAAATGAACTGATAGATCTATGCATAAAAAGAAGTAACCTTTGGCAACATTTCCATCTCTTTTCTTTGACTGAAAATATGCGTGTAGATCCAGAGCAAAGAGATTTTGCTGAATATTTGTTGAAGGTCGGGGCGGAGAGTTGCCTGTAAATAATATAGACGAAATTGAGCTACCAGTAGATATTCTTTCTAATGGAAATCTAATTGATGAAGTCTTTGGAAACTGTATTACTAATAATAGATTTCAAAATATGAAAGACAGAGCTATAATTGCTCCTTTGAACAGAGACGTAACAAAAATTAATGCTGAGATCACTGAAAAACTACCTGGAGATATCAAAATTTATCACAGCTACGACTCTGTAAAAGATCAACCAGAAGGAGCTCTTCAATTCACTTCAGACTTCCTTAATTCTGTTGACATAGCCGATTTACTGCCACATGAACTTAAGTTGAAAAAGGATACTATAATAATGCTTTTACGAAACTTAAGATATTACAGAAGGCCTTTGCAATGGAACTAGATTAAATATTACAGAGTTGTGCAATAACATTATCAAAGTTAAGATAATTACTGGAGAAAAATCGGGTCGAGAGGTACATATCCCAAGAATTACATTGGATTCTAACAAAGGTCAACTTGGCTGTACCATGCAAAGACATCAATTTCCCGTCAGACCGGCATTTTCTATGACAGCTCACAAGGTCCAGGGTCAAACATTTGAGTACGTTGGTGTTGACTTACGAACACCAGTTTTTATGCATGGAATGTTATACGTCGCTTTTTCCCGAGTTAAAAGGAAAGGCAGTTTAAACGTTCTTCTACCACAAGAAAATCCTCGACACACTCGTAATATAGTGTGGAAAGAAACATTGAATGATATTGATTCTAATAATAATGTACAGAATAATCTACAAATGGGTACTGATGATGAACATCTATTTTTGGACATTCCAGACAACTTGAATGATTTCAACATGACTTTTTTATAAAATATTGTACAAAATTAAATTTTTAAATAATATATTGCAATATATATTTTTTTTAAATATATTATGTTTGTTAACCTACATGATGAGTTATAAGATTACTATTTTTGTTTCCCAATTTCATAAAATTCATTTCCAATTTCTAAATTAATATTGTAAAATGCAAATCTGTTTTTGTTTTGTTATGTAAAAAGAAAAATGTAAAATCTTATTAAAAAATTATTTTTTATTTGAAACCGAGCTAAGCTCGGTCCCCCGGTACTACATTATTGTAACAGGATGAATTTCTTTATGTAGGAAAATATTAGTTTGTGACAATCGAGGGGAAGTTGCAGCCAACAAATCATATAAACAGCGGCGTGTGACTGGCGCGCGCCCTTCCCACAAACAATGCTGTTGATTACCTTTCTGTGTGTCCTTGAAATTTCACCAATACGTGACGTAATTACTGACAACAGACCTGTTCAATTTGGCAGGCTCATCTCCGACTGCTGCCAAACCAAATCAAACGACACAATACACTTGTAATCAGTGTAAATACACAAGTTAGTCCTGTAATTTGTACTTAGTAGTTGAACTTCTACTGAACTACTTTGCCGAATCGTCAGTAAATGTTACATGAGGGTAGAGTAATGTAAATCGCCAGATCCCTGATGAATTAAACCAACCACAATTTCCAGCTACTCATTGTAATTCTCGCCCCTTATCTTAACTGTAATCAAATGAGATATATTTCTACAGCATTAAACAAAGTAATAAGTGTATAAACAAACTTGGATAGAAGGCATTAGGAATGCGATGGCACACAAAAATCTGAAAGCTGATGATTTGGAAAGATGTAAAGTTTGGAAGTATGCGAAAAATGACTTTAAATGTTCCAGGCCGCAAATATACATATAAACAAACTTGATATTAATATATGGACTCAGAGGCCTATTTATTGATGCAGCTTAATAACCAAAGGCGAATGTGCTTGATTAGTAATCTAGAATGCCGAGGATCCCCATGTGGTCCCTGTCAAGTACCAAAACGTAAAAGTACGTGTCCCTGCTTCCAGGTCTGTCACTTTATACCGCTTGTCTTCGTAATATCTTCTCAATCCAACCTGTCTCTTCTATACAATTGCAGGGGTTAAAAGAGTCAATTGTTATAAATACAAGGAACAACCAGTTTGGACTAGAGACATTTGGGCCATGTGATAGAGAAATCTTATTCTGGAATATACTAGTTTATATATTAATACTGTAGTTGGATATTCTGGCGCTATACTTCAGAACGGACCGAAGTTAGTTCTACGACTTGTCCTCAATCTTTCATTTTCCTCGTTAATAGCCTTCAGTCATCTATTTCCCCCATAATTTCGTTATTCCTCGATCCTTGTATTTCCATCCAAGACTTCAAATTCACAGCCTACAGTCAGCGAGTGCTTAGACTCCCTTTCTTGGTTAGCCCTGCGCAAACCTTGGCTTGCTTTACGATTCGCCCTCAATCGCCATGTTTCCTTCTTAGATATACAGTACTACACATTCAATCAAATGTTTAACCATTAATTTGCATAATATCTTTTTCAGATGCTGCTATCACCACACGTACTGGTCTTCTCTTAGTTTACTCTTAAAACTACATTATATTTTTCAGTTTTAGCAAACAGAATACTTCTTATAAAACATACATGTTTCTTGCACCTTTCTTTCCTGCGTGTAACATGGAGATTGTTACACTTGAGTGCCCTCTGATATCTAATTTGCTTATTGCTAGTTAAGGAAGTTAAAGGTCAAAGCCCTGACTTGGCTAATCATTTTGTAACTTCTCCTTTCTAACAATACTATACCCAAGTTGTTTGGTAGAGTCATATGCGTTTAAGTTTTAATATTGTATTACGTATTACGTAACTCCCTAATGCATGAAAACATTTTCCTCGGCATGTCGAGAGTTTGATTAAAAGCGAAAAAGAAAGACACAAGCAAATCTGTGCTATGTTCCATGCTTTGACGGGTTACGAAAATGTGATTAGAGGTTTAGTATTTATTCGTATTGATGTGCTTGTTAATGTTCTACAAAATATTTTACACACAGTAGCCAACAAAGTTACTGCATTCCTTTTTCTCGTCACTACATATGGCATGAATTCCTTCCATTCATCTGGCTGTTAACAAGTTACTCAGTTTCCTTGACATCCTGTCTTTATCCCATATAAACAGGATTCATTTATACAAGCCATTTATTCGATTTCTCTCATCACAATTCCAGATTTTTGCAGTTATGATATACTTCCTTTCCAAATATTATTTAATTTATTTGCTTTTGGCTTTTATAGTACACCTATCTTCTACATCCACAAAAGTGAATCTTGAGGCTGCACCTGAAAAAGTTCTTATGAAAAATTAATGGCCAGATATTTAGTAGAATGTTTAGTATATCACTGACGCAGAGCAAGCCAAGGTTCGCGCAGAATGTAGAATATTTGTCGGATGAATAAACTGACATCTGTTAGTCTGTTCGATGTCAAACTGACATCTGTTAGAAAGGGAGTCTAAATGATCGATTTCCACCTTCCCTGTTTGATGTGTGGTACCAATCTTCCACATGAGGTGCCTTTGAACTGAAAAAGCTGTTCTAAACATACAGCTTTTGTTTGGTAGTATTACAGTATTTATTACCTTAACGTTGCAACGAAACGGTACTGAAATCCTATATCCATCACTTGTTAATTTACGAAAAATTGTTACTGTCAGTTACTTTCCTTGTCTTTCATATTAAGTGATTTGTACTTCTATTTCCTTATATCTTTCTACACTCCAACATCTTCTTATGTTTTTTGTTTCTCATGCCCTTATTTTTTCATGCTGTTTCTCCCTCAAATTCATCGTCGAACTGTTCCTCCTTTATTTCTTCTTTCCAGTTACCGGCATTTCCTTTGAATCCTCTATTATGGCTTACTTTAACTTCACGTTATGCTTAACTTCTGTCTGCTTACTTCTGTCTCTCTTGCCACAACTTGAACTGCCATGTTTAAATGCATTAAGGTAATTGTAACAAGATCGTGATCAACTTCAACATTTCACTAATTTTTCAGAACAAATACTTTGCTCAGACTTTTATATTGTAGATCGACGTAAAGAAGAAAGCAGAAAATTGTGTTCTGAAAGAAACAAAAGAGAGATAAATTTTAAGGCGTTTATCAGGTTGGAAATGAAAGTTAGAAACCCATAAATAAAACTGGAAACCATGTACTAGTTCAACAATGAGTAAGATTCCTACACAAATATGATAAGTTAAATGAAAATAACTAACATTTAAGTGTGAATTGTATACATACCAAGACTACATATGTAGTTTTTAAATAAGTACTGAAAAGTAAAGCCATTACTATTAACAATTTTTGTAAAGTTTCTCACCAACATCGTTGGAGTTAAAGAATTATTTAGGAATATACTTACCTTTAATTTTTGCCTTTCACATGATAGACTTTCAGAAATAAATTAAAGCTTTTAAAAATGATTATGACAATTAATGTAAATTAAATAGTGCGTCAGAAGAAAATTTCTTGAATGGATCTATGTTCTTCTTCTTGTGTGTGCCTTGCCTGGTCTTCCGGTAGTTGGCGATCACTACAGCTAGAGCTTGATGATTTTCTGCTAGGCGATAAAGCTGCTTAACATTTCTTGTTCCACTCTTTGGTGGTGTCGAGACAGGTCGTTCGTCTTCTCCCTTTATTCCGTTGACGAAGACAAGAATTGGTTGCCTTGTGTTGTCTTGGTTTGATGGGTCCATACAAGCATAAACTTAGCTTATGCAGAACTGAATGAAAATCTTAATAATTACAGACCCGTAGAAACGAGTTATATAATCATCACCAAGTTGGGGGAATATCTTGTCTCGAAACCGAAACAAGTCATAGTGGTCCAAGTCTAGAAGCTGATGTTATGTAAATTTTATATGATGCAAAAAATATAAAACGTATTATTGTTTAAATCGATCCTAATCGGTTTAATTATTTTCTCTTTGTGGATGTTTTTCATCGAAGATATTTCCCCCCGATGAGTTACTCAATAAATAGTCTGTCATGATCGGGCCAAATCGTTAAGAGTATTCGACCGTTGGACCCCTCTAACGATAGCACTCTACTGTCCTATAAGTTTGTTAGCCCGTAAGTCATTAGGTCTGTAAATTTTTATATTACTTTTTCTCGAAAATGGGGATGGCAATATTTGTCAAATATCGGCGCAATAAAAACACTTCATGTAGACTACAATATTCTACGGCGCCGAGTAACCGTGGCCAAATCATATCTAACATGTCTAACATTATTTATTACTAGAAGGTACCCACGGCTTCGCACGCGAATATTATAACATGACATAAGGTAGTGAAGATCCAATTGTATTTAATTATAATATAAAAAGCTGAAGATAAGAATAAGAGGCAAAAACTTATAAACTTAGAGATCAATAACCCAGTAACCCAAAAAATGACAAATGACTATTAAACTGACAATGACCTGACACAGTAGATCGGATAAATACCAAAGGAACCAAGAGATAATGAAGAAGCAGCCGAGACCTAAGTGCAATCAAATAATCCCAAATAATGACCAGTATATTGTAATTAAAATAATGAACTGATAATTGTAGTATATGAGATTTACCTAGGATAATAAGATTAAGGGAAAGTAATAATGTCACATATATCTTGTTGATAAAAGAATGTACTTATAATATAAGGTAGGGAGCTAGAAACTAACCATACCCCAAACTAATAGTAATGATAATAGCCAAAGCCAATAAACGATGCTTTGAGCCAAACAAAAGCAATATTTAAGTAATAACTAAAAGTGATCAGAGTGATTTGGAAGTGAATTAGTTATTCATGACCATAATCACACAGTGATATAAAATAATCAGACAAATCGTGTGAATAAGCAAGTGAGTAAGTTAAAAATGTGTGTAAAATTAAATAAGTGGTGAAGTGCTAGGTATAGCATATAATGGAACAAAGTGAGAGTGATAATAATTAAAGAAACCTTCTATGAAAGGAAAAGTGCAGTGGGGGTGTAGAATAAAATATTTTATAAGCAGACTGTAATAAACAGCTAAACAATTTTTGATAAAATGTACATTAGTAAGTTAGATTAAACTAATTGTGATATTATAAATTTAGGTAATAGGATGTCAGAACTATATAATAAGGTAAGAATTAAGTTATTAGAATGAGTAGTAAACTAAGAAGGATAGACACTGTATTTAAGTGAAGGGATTAGTATATAAGACATATCGAGTAAGGCACAGTTTAACAGTAGTATTGTAAGAGTTTTATTATTGTTAAAAAACCATAGAATGTAGTAAATTATAGGATAAGCAAGATAATAGTAGAAAAAAGAAAAGGTAGTTAAAAGTTATTTCAGACTAGAACCTGACAAGGAATCTTTTAGAATAAGAATTAGAGTTAGGAATACTGATGTTTATTGTTTGTTTTGTTTATAAAATTGTATTAGAATTACCAGATATGTTATTAAGAAATGTTAGATGGGAGTAGAATAGAATCTAGGCTCTAGGCCAACTGTTGAATATAAATTTAGTAGTTCTGAGAACAAATAATTATCCAAAGTTAAGGCAGAATATACCAAATGGTTAAACCGATTAAATGAGTATTCCTAGTACCCAGATATATGAATAACAACTAATTTTGAATAAAATATATGTAAAATACAAATATGGAAAATGGTAAAAATGTAATTAGCTATTCAAAAGTGGGCATGAGGGATATCAAAATGATCATCATGAAAAATTAGGAAGAATGGTACTCATGTAATAACTCTAGCTATTAGTATAAGATAGGAATCTTCATTTGAAGATATTTTGGTAAAATTAGACTAAAAAAGACGTTAAAACATAACAATGACTTAAGTTAATAACCAATGAAAATTAGCATAATTTATTAGGTAACCATAGCAACAAGAATTTTATTGCCAAAAAACCGTTAGATTTTCTTTACTGTATTATTGACCAACGCCGAGGGTGGATCGAGCAGCTCTCGCACTAAAATTTTATTATTAAAGTAAATTTGAACTTAATTTAAACCAGACGGAGACAACAACAATAGTCCAGGAAATCCTGAACAAAATTTTGTTTAATAAAAAATTATTAACAAACCATAATTATCTGAAGAAGACGGGAAGACGCAGTGAAGAAGAGAGACGACAACGGACACCAAATGAGGATCATTGGAACATCTTAATAGAAGAAGACGGACGATAATCGAAGGAATGCGAGGCCGGAGTCAGCGAGGAAAATCATCGAGACGAGAGGAATAAACTTCTGGAAAATATAAGAAGGCGACATCCCAGGAGTAATCCGGAAGAAGAAGACGACCTCAGGATCTTCAGCAGGAAAACCGATGAGTATAAACATTATCCCATTATCGAGTTCACAATTTTTTGGTCAGAATTAATAAATAACTATTTCACTTCACTGATCACTATTCCGATTCAGAAATAAATGCTTTGTTAAATTCACTATTTAAACTTTAATCGATTAGCAATTATTAAAAGTAAAATATAATAAATAATTGACGAACCTTTTGATAAATAAATTTGACAAACGAAAACTAACCCAAAATTTCTTTACAAGTTTTCATTGGTAATTACTTAATTGAATATAATGAGATATTAATTTGTTTATGTAACTAGGATTAAGAATTGTTATAACTTTGTGTGTGTTAGCCGTAAGTATATATTTCTGTAGCCGAAAGGACTTTAACACCCCTGAGAAAAATCATATATGACTGTAAATTAACGTCAAAGACGAGTTGTATACAAACATTGAAACTGAGCAAGTACCAACCGAACAAATGTAATAGCCGGTGCAGAAAACGAATTGATGTATCATAAAGTAATTGGAATATTCTAAAAGGTTAATAAATGTTCTCAATCTGCAATTCTGTATGTTTGATTCAATTAATTTATAATAACAACTAAGAATTATTGAAGTGAAAGCGTTAAAGCAAAACGCTAGCCGAGTCAACACTGCAGAAAGCTGTGCGCCAATCAGGTGGCGAGGCGGCAACATTTGAATGCAGCAGAGCGAAATACGGTTTACCCGTAAATGATAAGAGAAGTTACATTTTGACACATTTTGACACAATTAACACTAAATAACACTAATAACAAATTTTTACAACCCACATAAACGGTCTATAACAAAGTGACGCATCCAAAGTGGGGAAGAATAACACGCATTCTAAAATTATTAAACTAAACCCACAAGCGGAATATTACAATATTTGTATATGATTGTTGTGGTAACTGTCGAGTTAGTAGTTTGTAACCCAATCTGAGGATCGACTAATTTTAATGTTAAATGATAACCATCTTCTCCTCTGCAAAACATTAAAGGGTACTGTAAAGCATCATAAGCTCAATGTGTTTCTGCAAATCGATGAAGCGTATAATCCCTCGCACGGATTATTATATCGAGTTTATCGCATTCCTGGTTAACTAAAACTACTGCCACCTCATTAGTTGTCGGTGTATTGTAGCGACCCCTGTGCTCTTCATTATTTTCTGTTCGATCAGCATGAATCACAATATTGTACTGATTATTATTCGCAGATGTTACAAATTCAAACGCACTTTTCAGTTCACTAACATATGGGTTGATTGCGTGAAGTAAATGTTGAAGTTCTGTTACTAATGGCTTATCCAAGTTACGAATATGAGCCATTCTTGTTTCAGATTGCAGGTGAAATACACCTGTAGAAATTTTGGTACTTCGTTTTGTGTGGGGAGTAATGATCCCATGAGGTGATATACTTGCCCTTGAATTTTGAAAGTAGGCATGAAGCTCCCTTCGACTATTTCATTGGCTCTGAATGATGTAAATTGAAAAGCTGAATTGTACGATCTTAATGCGTTCAAAAATTTTTTCGATAAAACATGTTCTCCATTTAATAATGATTTTAACGGTTCTGGAGGAGGAAGTATGGGATCTAATCGGATTTTTCCTGCAGAGCAACATAATCCGTGTGATTCATTTTTCCACTTTAAAGCTTTGCAATGAGGGCAAACCATACTCGGTAACCCGATATCTGTTTCATTCGCGTAGTTAATAACTGGATTATAATTGAAACCACTATTTAATTTTGCATTCCATCGTAAAGTAGGACCTCGCGATCTGAGGGTCGCTTGCCTGCGTCTTTGTGCCGATAATCTATTTTCACGAATCGTAGGACTTTCAACCCGTGAGACTTCTTCTAATCCAGATCTTTCTGAAGAGTTTCCAGGAGCTGATTGCATTTCGACTCCTTCGACGTCATTTTCAGATGCTCTAAGACGCCTCTTTCTTTCCGCAGCAGCAGTAGATCTTCCTAAACATGATCGTCTTTTTGGCATTGCAAAAAGGGAAACGTATTTATTTGATCTATACTAATAAATCTCTAGGGGGGGCAATTAATAATTTATACAATACAATACATATTGCACATATTACTTACCGATGACGTAAAATTAACGAAAAAAGGCACTGATACTATACATCACTGACGCTCATCGCATAATTCTCGATGAAGTAGGTTAAGTATAATTCTCGACAATTAATTATTCTTACTGCACATAGGCCTACTGAATATTCAAATGTCGAAGAGTATGGTTTGTCAGAATCAACATGTACTATATAATCAATGTTACAATATAATCAAACAATTAATTATTGTATTGTTTATATGAATTCCATATGCTGATAAGAATTCCATATCCCTACTAAAATGTAAATATTCAAATGGACTAACTGATATCAATATACAGTACTTATGTATACACTATTTGTATTATTCTATACGAATAAACATTTCATCTAATTGTGTTACTGCATGTTTGTAAATATCTACAAAATTATCAAATTTTGATTTTACGTATCGAGGAAACATGACTGATGGATCTATTGCTTCGCACTTTTTGGATATTCATAACTTACAATATAAGAATATTATTAATATGGATGTACCATTAGCAATTTACCAACTCGACAGTTACCACAACAATCATATACAAATATTCACGATCGAAGCCGCGTGTTTAAAAAAATGAGTTTTTTTTTGCTATAACTTCGGTTCTTTTTAACCTACCGTTATTTGCGATCGAAGCCGCGGGTTTAAAAAAATTAGTTTTTTGCAATAACTTCGGTTCTTTTTAACCTATCGTTACCAGATAAAGTGGAAACCCTTCCGTTGGGTACCTGCTATCAGCGTGCAAAGTTTCATTGAAATCGGTTCAGTAGATTCTGAGATTACCGGGGACAAACGTAGACCCCCCTAGAGATTTATTATATAGATTGCTTTCTGTAAGGATCTCTTCAGTTATTGAAAGCTCGGGATTAAAAAGTTTAACAAATTACAACGACAATTCCCGAAAGTACTCAGGAACATGTTACTGAAGAGTCATGTTGATGTGGGTAAAATTTTACCGCTAACGATATTTTGACACGGTCTATACTGAAGTAATTAGGGATTAGAGAAATTAAATGGCCGTGGAATCTCTTAATTATGTTACGGTCAGTTTAGTACAGGTCATTATTATTGCTGTTACTTTGGAAAAATTGTATATAATCACATGTTTTGCCTTTATGTTTTGGTAGTTCTATAATTTTCTATCTTTTGCAGCCCATTTTTTAGATTATAATTTTTTTTACAAATTATGTCCGGGGGAATCCATGACTACATAAATTAGATATTATAATTGTTCGTTCCCGCAGATATGTAACGCACCAGGTTCCTCTTAAGTCACGAAATCACTAGCGCAGTCATCCATTAGTGGTTTAACTTATCTGAGAAAAGACGTCCAGCTAGAGAAATAAAAGCTGCTTAGCCATAATTTCCTACGTGTGCTGTAAATGACCAATCGAACGCAGCTTGACCTAACTGACGTTAAATTGTATTAAGCGTATAAAGTAGTAACTAGGGGCTGCTCCTGCGGGGGGGTATGGGCCTAGCTTCTAGGGAGGAGACGAAATTAGCTTGAAGGTTGTACTCCCCATATTCCTCAGGGCAAATGATAAATTCAAAAATTTTCTCATATAATTTGATAAATACATTTTATACATTATTGGCGTCTCAGAAGTTTTTGAGTAAACCAATGTAAAGTATTATAAGGGTTGAAAAATCAACATGAAAAAGCGCAGATTTGAAAATATTCCATCTTGATTAATTGTTATTCAAATTAATTGTAATAAATCTCATGTCATTAGGAGTCACTTTAATTGTAAAGTTGTATCTTGTGAAATTGAGTATTTCTGAAGATGCTTTGGAAAACCCAGTTAACCCTTCGCAGAATCATGTAGAATACCAAGAATGTTTTAAGTGACTTATAGTTCGTAAGCAACTTATACTCACTAATTTTTATGTAAAATTTAGCACTAAAATGTTCTTACTTTTCGAATTAAAGTCAAGAAATTGCTAGTATACGTATGCGAAGATGATGGTTCAAACCATCAAAATATTAGACTAGAGAAATCATGCATAGACAATCGGCATCCGTTGGGTCTGTGCGTAAAAGATGACAGTGCAATAATACGCTCTACCTCTTTTTTTCTGGCGCCTGCGTAATATTTTGTAATTGCTATAAATATGTAAGTTATTTTACCAATGTTGAGTGATTGTTATAAAACTATACTTTTGTATCAATTTAAAAATATTAAATTCCTTTTATTTATACATTATTTATAAATCTTATTATAACACAATCGAGCAGCTTAGAAATAGGCCTACGTTAAGTGATTACGGAATTTCATTGAAATTTTTAATAGTTCTGGGGGAGGGGATTGATTCCTTGATCCCCTGATCCCCTTCCCCCGTAGTTACGCCACTGCATCTTTTATTACACGGTGTTTTGAAATTCCCCAGTGCTAAGAAGAATGTCAATCGTATGAACTTAACACGACCTTCTACTGTAAAATCTATAAAAATACCTACCTAGCCGGTCAGTCCACAGTAGCCAAATATAACCAAGGCATCAGCCAAACGTAACATTTGTGCGATTGGTTGATCAAAAAACACGTGTTAAAAATTCTTTCCATCTGATATGAAAAATTCTCTTCATATGAATAGAAATGTTTACTTACATTTTGTTTCCATAAGGTAATTAAGAAAAGAGTACGACAGTATTTAATTAATCAGGTAAACAGACAGACAGAAGGTGCTAGGAATGTTTCTACACGCCGTCGGGTCGTAGCTCATTGACACGCGAGTTTCTTTAAGTACTTTTTGGCCACGTGTTTGGAACACAATCAAGTTAGGTGCGGGTTACCGTTGAACGAACTAGCCTGTAAGTCAGGGAAGGCTAAACTGTAATTTGGGGTTACACAGAGGCTGCCCTCAGTCTGAGGAACGTCCCCATGGTTGTTGATCCGCGGAAGCATAAAGCCGTTTCTGATAAGGGCAATAAGTCAATTGTCGTGAGACATCAATGATAAGAGAGGGCTGCCGTGGCCGAAGCTACAGCTTTCGCAAACAGGCAATAGCAAAACCTCATGAAACCTGGACCAGGGAGACAATGCAACCAAGATGGCTTTAGAAAATTTTGTCTTTACATGCTACCTGCCTCACATCTGAATCGTGGCTGCCTGATGACTTGATTCGCAGAAGCTTGATCGTGCTGGCGCGGCGATGCAACCCCCGTAAATCGCCAACCGCTTTCGGTGGGAACCATAGTCGAGGCGACACCTTTCTAAAAAAAAGGATTAGTACAACTGACGGAACCCCGGGCCTGGACGACAGTATAATCGCGGCGGCTTGTCTATTTTCGTGTCTGTATAGGCCTAATTAATCAGAGGTTTCGTATAAACGTAACGAAAAGTGGATAGTACTACAATTAGAGCGCTTTTAACTTCTATAGCGAGAAATCTATTAAAATTAGATAGCCCACAATCTGATTGGACGTCGCGCCGTGACAAACGATTCATTGTCATATGAATTTACATCCACGAGGAACAGTTATAGGTTTTCGTTTATCATTATCTTCTTCCCCCTTCCAGAACTGCTATAAATCTGTTCCAGTTCCATACGATTCCTCCATTCCATCGCTCTGGGGCCTACCAACGACTCCCTAACCTCGGGATCTATAACGTAAAACTTTCCTGAGCAACTTTCTTCTCTGCATCCTCAACGCACGCTGTTTCCACTATTCTTGGTTTCATCTAGTAATTCTACCGCCGAGCAAGTTCTCAGTCCTTCCGTATACCCTGATTCCTCCTCACTGTGACCTCGCTGGAACACCATATCGCACCTCGAAGAAAACACATCACAGAAGCAGTTGCTGTATTTCTTGTCACGAAAACACAGAAAGCAACGCCGGAATCGTCATAACTTCGTACAGTCGTATTTGAATGGCGCTTCGAGTTTTCTTTTGAAGATTCTTTCCTAATCATCTCTGTAAAATCTCGAAATCTAATCATTTTATTTATTATATCGCCATCCCTTTATATGTGACATACCACTGCAAATATTGAAAATGTAAACATATTCAAGCATCTTGTTTCCCTTTATATAAGAATTAATTATATAAATTAAATTGGGTTAGATGTGTACCCAGATTCTATAAATGCTGGCACCCTGTTCTCATTAATCAGATACACTAAACTGATTAGTAGTGGCGGACCCAGAGAAGTTGGGGGTTAGAAACAGAGAAAATATGGAAAACAGATTTGGTAATCAACGTACGAACAAATAGTAAGAATACAGTAGTTACTATATTCTATGTTCTAAATGAACATTTTTACTACTACTAATTTGTAAACTAAAATCAATGGGCTTGAATCAACAGTTTTCGTGGTTGTTAATGTCTAACCTCGACTAGGAGATTAGGAAACACAGAGTAACAGACACAACAATAGTAACAAGTCAGTGTTTACAAAAGAATTGCAGTACTAAACACTAAACATTTAATAACTCAGTGAAATCTGTGTATGGCCCCTATATTGTGTCTATCGCTTGTTTCGTCTTACAAAACGTCGCAAAATATGTATGAAGGGCTTTTTTTGACATTATAGGTGGAATTATAGATGAAAAGTACGCAAGAGAAATAATTTTTACCTGTTTGTGCTACACTACTGACTTTCTGCAAGTTGCGTATTTCGTTGTTCCAGAAAAAAAACGAGTTTGTAGAGTAAAGGATGAGGAAAATCAAAATTGTTCCTAAGTTTTCAACCCTGCCCCCGAAAAAAAATCCTGGGTGCACCTCTGCTCATTAGTTGTACAGGATCGTAGCTGCAAACAGCGGTATATAATGTAGAATTTCGTGCCTTTAAAAAACTTGCTTGTACGCCAAGAGCTAAGACGTTCTTGTTCTTTTCGCCATAAAGGATAGTTAGAGAGATGATTTCGTTCACATCCAAGGAGGAAGAAATCTGAAAAAAAGATTTTGACTGCAGATAGCTTAACATGCACACGATATCCGTGACGTCTTCGATCGGAGGGCTTACTCTTGGAACACGAAGAGAATGTTTTGAATTTCAATAATTGTGTGTATTGTCATGGTTGTTAATATGCTTTCTTGTTATTATTCGTATGTTCGTAATACTTGTTATCTTGTTCATACTGTTACTATAGATGTTACTTTGTTTCAAAAGCAAAATTGCATCTTATACAACAAAATTTTATGCAACGGAATGCAACAAAATTTATTGCATCTTATGCAACGGAAACACAAAATTTTGTTGTATAGGCCTACTTTGGTTGTACAAATATGTGATTGTTATAGTAGCTGTAGATAGTTATAGAATCGTTTTGATGTTGCAAAAAACAAAGTGATCTTGCAATTAAATAATTAATACTCAAAGCCTACCCCGGACTTTGTGTAACATGAGAGTTAAACATTAACATTTACAATTAATGTAATTAAGAATGTTGTGTTAGTGTTAGATCTGACGATGAGCTGTGAAGCTTGAAAGCGCTAATCGGAATAATTTTTCTATAGTGATGTGCAACAGTGATAATTCTATTTACAATTAATTTAGCAAAATGTGAAGAGTTATTAACCATAACATTCAAAAAATATTCTTACTAATAATGACTTTGTTAAATATTCAAAATAAATTTTTAGAAATAAAAATTGGAGAGAAAATTACAAACAGAAATAATTAGAAAAGTTTAATAATTACAAATAATTAGAAATTAGAAATAGAAAACTAGAAATACAAATTGGAGATAAAATATTATTCTCTCAAGTTAAGCAAAATATTCCCTGAAAATCGAACCCACAGAGTAACCCTCTTCTCTTGACATGATAGGCGCCACAGCCCGGCCCCCACAAAATTTTCTTGGACCCCCCCCACCAGATTGGAGCAGCTATAATACATAGTGAGTTAAATGTCAATATAGATAGGCGGACATTTCTTCTACATACAATTTTATACCGTTAATAATTTGGTGTAATTAATAAAAAATATTTTCTAAAATAGTGGATGATGCTAAGCAGGTTTATAACTTTAGAAATCAGGCAAAAAACGAACTTAACTGACGCAAAGCAACATATTGTTACGACCGTCTACTTGATCGTCGTAGGTACAGTTGAAAACAAAATACAAGACACCAATTAAGTCACTAATCACCAGCTTTAAATTTTCACAGTTAAACAGTTTCGTAATTAACAACACTGTCTCTTACAACAAATCAAATAAAAATTGTTCACACGCAATAAAATGTCAACTAATATAAAACACAATTGTATTACAATTATACCGCCCGATTATAAAACACAACACTTTACTAATAACCACTTAAACGCACACAGTAATATCGCCCGATAATAACTGAAATACTAAGCAGCAGTTATGGACTATTTGTAGTGTACAGTGTTCCATAACATGCGTCGTCCTTAACAAGCCACCGAAAATTCTAGAGGACACTTCAGTCCGACGTTCGCAGAAATACGCACCGTTGGGCTAATTGAGATGCTTCCAGAACGACACCATCGAACGCACGAGACGTGCCGCATTACGTAATACTCCCTCACATGTCAAGTGTCACGTACGCATTACAGCTGCGGAATCGTTCTCCAATGTACCAAAACGTACCGTAATGGCAAACACTTTTTCTGCATTACGTAACACCGCCCCCTCCCTAAACCTGTTCGTCCGGAACTGGCAAACGGTCTCTGAAGTAATACTTGGCCAGGCGATCTAGGTGGACGACCTTGAACTTCCGCTGTCCTTCCTGTTGAATCCGATAAACAACATCGTTGATTCTTTTTTCACAGTGTAGGGACCTTCCCAGTTAGTCTGAAGTTTAGGTGAGCGACCACGACGGCGCTTTGGGTTGAACAACCAGACCTGATCTTCTTCTTGGAAACCTACACTATTGCTGCGAATGTCATACCGAGTTTTCATTTTATCACTGGCAATCTTCAGCCGTCCTCTTACCAAGCGATTCTTTTCTCGGAGTTGGTTTTCTAATTGCGAGGAATAGTTCTGCGGCTCTTGGGACTGAGTCTCAGGTGATCCGAACATTAAGTCCCCAGGAAGACGAATCTCCCGCCCAAACATCAATTTTGCTGGAGTCATGCCGGTTGTGTCGTGTACTGATGATCTATACGCCATGAGGAATAGTGGTATACGTTGGTCCCAGTCTGTTTGGTTCTCGTCAACAACCTTCGAAAGGTGCTGCTCAAGTGTCCTATTGAAGCTCTCAACCATCCCATCCGACTGAGGATGGAGAGGCGTTGTACTGGTCTTTCGAATTCCGAGAAGACGCAATAATTCTTTAAATACTCCTGATTCGAAATTTCTCCCTTGATCCGTATGGATTTCCATAGGGGCTCCATAACGGCAACAGAAGTTGTAAACTAAATTTGAATGTAAACGAATTAATAGTTAAGTAATTAATTAATATAGTGGAAATATCACATGTATAATGCATGTACATGTAATTATGAAAAAATCGGTATGGAGAACCATACATGACTTCCATGTCCTAAAATTTATATTTAAAATTATTTAAATATTAACTAAGTGGATGCCTGAGTTTTGAAGAAATGACGTATCAGCACACACATGCACATATTAGTTTGTAATTCTTATATTATAACAGAAATAAGTACACAGATTGTATTAATTTATTAAAACATTTATTGCTTCAAAATATGCATAAAATTAATGGCTTGTAAAAGTTAATGTTTGATCTGCATTAAGTAGTGCTCAAGTTTCCAAAGTTTTAATATTATTATGTCCGTAATCAAAACATCACAGTAGGTTTTAGTGTGTATGAGGGTACACCGTGGAACAAAAATTCAACATTCCCTATGGAGCGTTGCTCAGAGAAAAGCTGCTAATCTACAGTGTACGTTTCACAGAACAAACACGCGGAAAAGAAGGATCGCTCTGAAGTCTCTCATGGACCCTGAGTATCTTGCAGAGGGTTCACTCCCTAAAGACGAAAAGTCTGTCTATAAACCGTTCCTCTGTAAACACGTGTAGTTCTACTGGTGAGCGATCCACAGGAAGCAAATCGATGTCCACGCTGGACACTTTTACGGCTTGCACACGTTGTGTTGATGTGGGTTTCGGCACTTTCCATTTAAAAAAAGTGCAAACGTAAGAAAATAAAAATGAGTGACGCCAGAAATAACGCGAATTGTGTGTGTGTGTCCTGCCTGCCTTTTTATTGCAGTAATCACAATAATAAAACTTTGGGAACGTAAACATTACATAATTGAGATATGCTTGCTTGCCAGGAACGATATGTTTTCACTCATATAAGATTTAAATTAAAATAAAATATATATAATTTTATTGCCTGGCAACAAAATTATTTTATTTTTAACAATTACCATTGTTTGAAAAAGCTTAAATGAATTTTCAAGTACTTTACTCTTGTTAAAACATACAACGTTGCAGGTAAACTACCCCTTCCCGTTAACCGATCTTCACCAAAATCAATAGGCATTGAGTCCTCTACAAATCAGGGATGTGTGAAAAACATTATTTGATTCTGTTTGAATTTACGGCAGCTATCGTTCGCCATAGAAATATCGGTATGGAGAACCATACATAACTTCCATGTTCTAAGATTTATATTTAAAATCATTTTCGAAATGAAATATTACCATAAAACAACTTCTTTCTACATACTGCTTCAGCCATAACCACAGTACTGTGGTAACTAACATATTCCACCTCACGTTATCGCACTCGATTTTCACTGATGATGGAAGTCGATGGCATTGCCGAAACGTCTGGTTTTCTAGAAAACATTGGACTACGGCCAAATATCCCGGGAAGAAATTTTAACAAAAACTACTTCTTTGTTGCCGATAACGTTGTACACACATATATATATACATATAAAAAATATGCATAAAATTAATGGCTTGTATAAGTTAATGTTTGATCTCCATTAAGTAGTGCTCAAGTTTCCAAAGTTTTAATATTATGATGTCCGTAATTAAAACATCAGAGCAGGTTTAGTGGGTATGAGAGTACACCGTGGACAAAAATTTTCAACATTTCCTATTGAGCGTTGCTTAGAGTAAAGCTGCGAATCTACAGTGTACGTTTCACAGAACAAACACGCGGAAAAGAAGGAGCGCTCCGAAGTCACTCATGGACCCTCAGCATCTTGCAGAGGGTTCATTCCCTAAAGACGAAAATTCTGTCTATGAATCGTTCCTCTGTAAACACGTGCAGTTACACTGCCCAGCGATCCACAGGAAGCAAATTGCTACCCACGCTGGATAATTTTTTGGCTTGCACGCGTTATGTTGGTGTGGGTTTCGGCACTTTCCATTTAAAAAGCGTGCGCGCTCGCGTGTGTGTGTGTGTGTGTTCCCTGCCTTTTTATTGGAGTAATCATAATAATAAAATGGAAACGTAAACATTACATAATTGAGATATGCTTGCCTGCCACGAACGATATATTTTCTTGGATTTCGTTGTCCATGACGTGTCCGTTACTTAACTAAATATCACTATTGTTTGACGACTCGGAACACTAAGTTGAAAGCCGGTTTAGGCTGTAAGGTAAATCTTTACGATTTTACTTATAAAAAACTTAGTGTTCCGAGTCGTCAAACAATAGTGATATTTATATATTTTCTCTCATACATGATTTACATTAAAATGAAAAAATTATAATTTTATTGCCTGGCAACAAAATTATTTTATTTTTAACAATTACCATTGTTTGAAAAAGTTTAAATGAATTTTCAAGTACTTTACTGTTGTTAAAACGTAAAAGGTTGCTGGTAAACTACCCCTTTCCCTTAACCGATCTTCAACAAATTCAAAAGGCCTTGAGATCACTACAATTCAGGAAAGTATGCAAAAAATTATTTGATTCTGTTTGAATATGCGGCAGTTACCGTTCGTCATAGACAAAATTACCATTGTTAAAACATAAAATGTTGCAGGTAAACTACCCTATTCCCTTAACCGATCTTCTCCAAAACCAAAAGGTCTTGAGAACTCTACAATTCAGGGCTGTATGCAAAACATTATTTGATTCTTTCTGAATTTGAGGCTGTTATCGTTTGACATAGAAAAAAATTACCCTTGATTAAACAAAAACCGTTGCTGGTAAACTACCCCTTTACCTTAACCGATCTTCACCAAAAACAACAGGTCTTGAGTACTCAACAAATCAGGGCTGTATACAAAACATTATTTGATTCTTTTTGAATTTGCGACTGTTATCGTTTGACATAGAAAAAAATTACCCTTGATTAAACAAAAACCGTTTCTGGTAAACTACCCCTTTACCTTAACCGATCTTCACCAAAAACAATAGGTCTTGAGTACTCTACAAATCAGGGCTGCATGCAAAAAATTATTTGATTCTGTTTGAATTTGCGGCTGTTATCGTTTGCCATAAAAAAAATCTATAGACAGACAGATAGACAGACAGACACTTTTCGATAAATGACTTTTTTTCATGTTTTGAGTGTCGAACAATCAGAATCTGCAGTAATCTCGAACATGATTTTTTTTTGCCAACACCATACTTCCATTTCCTTAAGGAACATGGAAGTAAAATATCGGTATGGAGAACCATACAGGACTTCCATGTTCTAAGATTTATATTTAAAATCATATTCGAAATGAAATATTTCCATAGAAACTTCTTCTTTCTACTTATTGCTTCAGCCTTAAACCACAGTACTGTGGGCACTAACGTATACCACCTCACGTTTTCGCACTCGATTTTCACTGAGATGGAATTCGATGGCAGTGCCGAAAAGTCTGGTTTTGCAGAAAAGATTGGACTACGGCTAAACAGCCCGGGAAGGAATTTTAACAAAGAACTACTTCTTTGTTGCCGATAACGTAGTACACGTAAAAAAATTCTCCCCTCCCCATTCAACTATAATTTTCATTTATAGAAAATTACCCCCACACCGTTCACCTAACCTCTTCATTTATAGATATTTCATTTACGTTTCTACAGTGGATTATTATGAGCTTCTTATCAAGATACTTTATTTATCAAAATTAAGTACTTTACACTTGTTAAAACATAAAACGTTGCAGGTAAACAACCCGTTTCTCTAAACCGATCTTCACTAAAATCAATAGACCTTCATTCCTCTACAATGCAGGGATGCATGCAAAAAAATATTTGATTCTGTTTCAACTTGCAGCAGTTATCGTTCGTCATGAAAACATTTCTCTTGTTACAACATAACATGTTTCTGGTAAACTACCCCTTTCCCTTTACCGTTCTTCACCCAAATCAACAGACCTTCAGTCCTCTACAATTCAGGGCTGCATGCAAAACATTATTTGATTCTGTTTGAATTTGCTGCTGTTATCGTTTGCCATAAAAAAAATATTACCCTTGATAAAAAAAACGTTGCTGGTAAACTACCTCTTTCACTTAACCGATCTTCACCAAAAACAATAGGTCTTGAGTACTCTACAATTCAGGGGTGTGCAAAAAATTACTTGAATCTGTTTGAATTTGCGGCTCTTATCGTTTGCCATACTAAATACCATTGTTAAAATATAAAACGTTGCTGGTAAACTACCCCTTTCCCTTAACCGATCTTCAACAAAATCAACAGACCTTGAGTTCGGTATAATTAAAAAGGTATGACAAAGAATAGTTGATTCTTTTTGAATTTGCGGCTGTTATCGTTTGCCATAGAAAAAAATTACCCTTGATAAAAACAAATGTTGCCGGTAAACTACCACTTTCCCTTAACCGACCTTCACCAAAAACAATAGGTCTTGAGTACTCTACAAACCAGGGCTGTATGCAAAAGAGTAGTAGATTCTGTTAGATTTGAGGCTGTTATCGTTTGACATAGAAAAAAATTACCATTGATTTAAAAAAAACCGTTGCAGGTAAACTACCCCTTTACCTTAACCGATCTTCACCACAAACAATAGGTCTTGAGTACTCTACAAATCAGGGCTGCATGCAAAAATTATTCGATTCTGTTTGAATTTGCGTCTGTTATCGTTTGCCATAAAAAAATCTACAGATAGACAGATAGACACACAGACACATTTCGATAAATGACTTTTTCTCATGTCTTGAGTGTAGTACAATCAGAATCTGCAATAATCTCGAACACGATTTTTTTTGCCATCACCATACTTCCATTTCCTTAAGGAACATGGAAGTAAAATATCGGTATGGAGAACCATACAGGACTTCCATGTTCTAAGATTTATATTTAAAATCATATTCGAAATGAAATATTTCCATAGAAACTTCTTCTTTCTACTTATTGCTTCAGCCTTAAACCACAGTACTGTGGTCACTAACGTATACCACCTCACGTTTTCGCACTCGATTTTCACGAGGGCTGTATGCAAAAGAGTAGTAGATTCTGTTTAAATTTGAGGCTGTTATCGTTTGACATAGAAAAAAATTACCATTGATTTAGAAAAAACCGTTGCAGGTAAACTACCCCTTTACCTTAACCGATCTTCACCACAAACAATAGGTCTTGAGTACTCTACAAATCAGGGCTGCATGCAAAAATTATTCGATTCTGTTTGAATTTGCGTCTGTTATCGTTTGCAATAAAAAAATCTACAGATAGACAGATAGACACACAGACACTTTTCGATAAATGACTTTTTCTCATGTCTTGAGTGTAGTACAATCAGAATCTGCAATAATCTCGAACACGATTTTTTTTGCCATCACCATACTTCCATTTCCTTAAGGAACATGGAAGTAAAATATCGGTATGGAGAACCATACAGGACTTCCATGTTCTAAGATTTATATTTAAAATCATATTCGAAATGAAATATTTCCATAGAAACTTCTTCTTTCTACTTATTGCTTCAGCCTTAAACCACAGTACTGTGGTCACTAACGTATACCACCTCACGTTTTCGCACTCGATTTTCACGAGGGCTGTATGCAAAAGAGTAGTAGATTCTGTTTAAATTTGAGGCTGTTATCGTTTGACATAGAAAAAAATTACCATTGATTTAAAAAAAACCGTTGCAGGTAATCTACCCCTTTACCTTAACCGATCTTCACCACAAACAATAGGTCTTGAGTACTCTACAAATCAGGGCTGCATGCAAAAATTATTCGATTCTGTTTGAATTTGCGTCTGTTATCGTTTGCCATAAAAAAATCTACAGATAGACAGATAGACACACAGACACTTTTCGATAAATGACTTTTTCTCATGTCTTGAGTGTAGTACAATCAGAATCTGCAATAATCTCGAACACGATTTTTTTTGCCATCACCATACTTCCATTTCCTTAAGGAACATGGAAGTAAAATATCGGTATGGAGAACCATACAGGACTTCCATGTTCTAAGATTTATATTTAAAATCATAATCGAAATGAAATATTTCCATAGAAACTTCTTCTTTCTACTTATTGCTTCAGCCTTAAACCACAGTACTGTGGTCACTAACGTATACCACCTCACGTTTTCGCACTCGATTTTCACTGAGATGGAAGTCGATGGCACTGCCGAAAAGTCTGGTTTTGCAGAAAAGATTGGACTACGGCTAAACAGCCCGGGAAGGAATTTTAACAAAGAACTACTTCTTTGTTGCCGATAACGTAGTACACATAAAAAAATTCTCCCCTCCCCATTCAACTATAATTTTCATTTATAGAAAATTACCCCCATACCGTTCACCTAACCTCTTCATTTATAGATATTTCATCTACTTTTCTACAGTGGATTATTATGAGCTTCTTATCAAGATACCTTATTTATCAAAATTAAGTACTTTACACTTGTTAAAACATAAAACGTTGCAGGTAAACAACCCGTTTCTCTAAACCGATCTTCACCAAAATCAATAGACCTTCAGTCCTAAACAATGCAGCGATGCATGCAAAAAAAATATTTGATTCTGTTTCAACTTGCGGCAGTTATCGTTCGTCATGAAAACATTTCTCTTGTTACAACATAACATGTTTCTGGTAAACTACCCCTTTCCCTTTACCGATCTTCACCAAACTCAACAGGCCATGAGCTCTCTACAAATTAGGAAGGTATGCAAAAAAATATTTGTTTTTCTTTTAATTTACGGCAGTTATCGTTCGTCATAGAAAAAATTACCCTTGTTAAAACATCAAACGTTGCCGGTAAACTACCCCTTTCTCTAAACCGATCTTCACCCAAATCAACAGACCTTCAGTCCTCTACAATTCAGGGCTGCATGCAAAACATTATTTGATTCTGTTTGAATTTGCGGCTCTTATCGTTTGCCATACTAAATACCCTTGTTAAAATATAAAACGTTGCAGGTAAACTACCCCTTTCCCTTAACCGATCTTCAACAAAATCAACAGACCTTGAGTTCGGTATAATTAAAAAAGGTATGAAAAAGGCTAGTTGATTCTGTTTGAATTTGCGGCTGTTATCGTTTGCCATAGGAAAAAATTACCCTTGAAAAAAACAAATGTTGCCGGTAAACTACCCCTTTCACTTAACTGATCTTCACCAAAAACAATAGGTCTTGTGTACTCTACAAATCAATGCTGTATGCAAAAAATTGTTTGATTCAGTTTGAATTGTCGGCTATCGTTTGCCATAGAAAATAAAAATTACCCTTGATAAGAAAAACGTTGCTGGTAAACTATCCCTTCCCGTTAACCAATCTTCACCAAAAACAACAGATCTTGAGTACTCTACAAATCAGAGCTGTATGCAAAAAAGTATTTGATTTTGATTGTATTTGCGACTCTTATCGTTTGCCATATAAAATACCCTTTTAAAACATAAAACGTTGTTGGTAAACTACCCCTTTCCATTAACAGATCTTCACCAAAAACAATAGGTCTTGAGTACTCTTCAAATCAGGGCTGTATGCAAAAAATTGTTTGATTCTGTTTGCATTTGCGGCTCTTATCGTTTGCCATAGGAAATACCCTTTTAAAACATAAAACGTTGCTGGTAAACTACCCCTTTCCCTTAATCGATCTTCACCAAAAACAATAGGTCCTGAGAATTCTACAATTCAGGGCAGTATGGAAAACATTATTTGATTCTGTTTACATTTGCGGCTTTTCTCGTTTGCCATAAAAAATACCCTTGTTAAAATATAAAATGTTGCAGGTACACTACGCCTTTCCCTTAACGATCTTCACCAAAACCAATAGGTCTTGAGTACTCTACAGATCAGGGCTGTATGCAAAACATTATTTGATTCTGTTTGAATTTGCGGCTCTTATCGTTTGCCATATAAAATACCCTTTTAAAACATAAAACGTTGCAGGTAAACTACCCCTTTCCC
This sequence comes from Magicicada septendecula, assembly GCA_034769895.1. NCBI lineage: Eukaryota > Metazoa > Arthropoda > Insecta > Hemiptera > Cicadidae > Magicicada > Magicicada septendecula. Next base: position 400,002,748 of record CM068368.1, on the reverse strand, counting down.
TTAACCGATCTTCACCAAAAACAATAGATCTTGAGAAATCTACAATTCAGGGCTGTATTCAAAAGAGTAGTTGATTCTGTTTGAATTTGCGGCTGTTATTGTTTGGCATATCATTGAAAACAATTACCCTTGATTAAAAAAAAAACCCGTTGCTGGTAAACTACCCCTTTCCCTCAACCGATCTTCACCAAAACAATAGGTCGTGAGTACTCTACAAATCAGGGCTGTATGCAAAAAATGATTTGATTCAGTTTGAATTTGCGGCTGTTATCGTTTGCAATAGAAAAAAAATCTATAGACAGAAAGACACACAGACACACACCCAGACACTTTTCGAAAAATGACTTTTTTTCATGTTTTGAGTGTAGTACAATCAGAATCTGCAATAATCTCGTACACGATTTTTTTTGCCATCACCATACTTCCATTTCCTTAAGGAACATGGAAGTAAATATCGGTATGGAGAACCATACATGAATTCCATATTCTAAGATTTATGTTTAAAATCATTTTCGAATTGAAATATTACCATAGAAACTACTTCTTTCTACTTACTGCTTCAGCCTTAACCACAGTACTGTGGTCACTAACGTATACCACCTCACGTTAACGCACCATTAAGTAGTGCTTAAGTTTCCAAAGTGTTCATATTATGATGTCCGTAATTAAAACATCAGAGCAGGTTTAGTGTGTCTGAGGATACACCGTGGACAAAAGTTTTCAACATTTCCTATTGAGCGTTGCTTAGAGTAAAGCTGCGAATCTACAGTGTACGTTTCACAGAACAAACACGCGGAAAAGAAGGAGCGCTCCGAAGTCACTCATGGACCCTCAGCATCTTGCAGAGGGTTCATTCCCTAAAGACGAAAATTCTGTCTATGAATCGTTCCTCTGTAAACACGTACAGTTACACTGCCCAGAGATCCACCGGAAGCAAATCGCTATCCACGATGGACACTTTTTCGGCTTGCACGCGTTATGTCGGTATGGGTTTCGGCACTTTCCATTTAAAAATCGTGCAAATGTAAGAAAATAAACATGAATGAGGCCAGAAATAACGCGAATTTTGTGTGTGTGTGTGTGTTCCCTAACTTTTTATTGCGGTAGTCATAATAATAAAATGGAAACGTAAACTTTACATAACTGAGATATGCTTGCCTACCACGAACGATATATTTTCTCTCATACATGATTTACATTAAAATGAAAAAATTATAATTTTTTTGCCTTGGCTACAAAATTATTTTATTTTTACTGTACTTCCATATTCCTTAAGGAAATGGAAGTATGGTGATGGCAAAAAAATCGTGTTCGAGATTATTGCAGATTCTGATTGTACTACACTCAAAACATGAAAAAAAGTCGTTTTTCGAAAAGTGTCTGTGTGTCTATCTGTCTGTGTGTCTGTCTGTAGATTTGTTTTCTATGGCAAACGATAACTGCCGCAAATTCAAACAGAATCAAATAATTTTTTGCATACAGCCCTGATTTGTAGAGTACTCATGACCTATTGTTTTTGGTGAAGATGGGTTGAGGGAAAGGGGTAGTTTACCTGCAACGGTTTTTTTATCAAGGTTAATTTTTTTTTGGCAAACGATAACAGCCGCAAATTCAAACAGAAACAAATAATGTTTCGCATACAGCCCTTAATTATGGAGTTCTCAAGACCTATTGTTTTTGGTGAAGATTGGTTAGGGGAAAGGAGTATTTTACCTGCAACGTTTTGTGTTTTAACAAGGGTATTTTCTATGGCAAACGATAACAGCCGCAAATTCAAACAGAATCAAATAATTTTTTGCATACAGCCCTGATTTGTAGAGTACTCAAGACCTATTGTTTTTGGTGAAGATGGGTTGAGGGAAAGGGGTAGTTTACCTGCAACGGTTTTTTTTATCAAGGGTAATTTTTTTTTGGCAAACGATAACAGCCGCAAATTCAAACAGAATCAAACATTTTTTGCATATGTCACTGACTTAAACATTACAAGATCTCAAGGACTTTCGATTTTGGTTATGATCGATTAAGGGGAAGGGGTAGTTTACCTGCAACCTTTTACGTTTTAACAACAGTAAAGTACTTGAAAATTCATTTAAACTTTTTGAAACAATGGTATTTGTTAAAAATAAAATAATTTTGTTGCTAGGCAATAAAATTATAATTTTTCATTTTAATGTAAATCATGTATGAGTTAATAGTATAATGGATTAATTTACACTCAAAATGTACAAACAGAAAATTTTGTTACAAACATCAATATCATTCGTGGCAGGCAAGCATATCTCAGTTATGTAATGTTTACGTTTCCATTTTATTATTATGACTACCGCAATAAAAAGGCAGGGAAGACACACACACACACAATTCGCGTTATTTCTGGCCTCACTCATGTTTATTTTCTTACATTTGCATGCTTTTTAAATGGTAAGTGCCGAAACCCATACCAACATAACGCGTGCAAGCTGAAAAAGTGTCCAGCGTGGATAGCGATTTGCTTCCTGTGGATCGCTGGGCAATGTAACTGCACGTGTTTACAGAGGAACGATTCATAGACAGACTTTTCGTATTTAGGGAATGAACCCTCTACAAGATGCTGAGGGTCCATGAGTGACTTCGGAGCGCTCCTTCTTTTTCGCGTGTTTGTTCTGTGAAACGTACACTGTAGATTCGCAGCTTTACTCTAAGCAACGCTCAATAGGAAATGTTGAAAATTTTTGTCCACGGTGTACCCTCATACACACTATACCTGCTTTGATGTTTTAATTACGGACATCATAATATTAAAACTTTGGAAACTTGAGCACTACTTAATGGAGACCAATCATTAACTTATACAAGCCATTAATTTTATGCATATTTTATATATATATATCAGTGGCGAAGCTAGTAGTTAATGAATGGGTAGGCAAAATTCTTATCTTAAATTTTTTTTAAGGAATCACTAAGAGGACGGTGTTTCAAATCGGATACTGAGGTAGAGTTTGCTGTAACCGAATGGTTCCACAAACAGCCGTAAGAATTTTACTAGCAGGGAATCTACAGGTTAGCGCAACAGTGGAACTCATGTCTTAATGTTATTGGAGACTTCTTTTAAAATCGTTGAATAAAAAATGCTTTACAGCTCTATACGTGTTTCTATTGAACAATCCTTGTATTAGTCATACACAATAATACAACTGATTGAACTTCAAATTTTTAAACTTGATTAGTTTCTATATATATGTTTAATGTTACAAATAATTCAAATAACAATCTTGATCATCTGTTAGTTCAGCGGAATAACAGTGACACTTTTAATAACCGCATAAAATAAACACACTTAGAAACAACACAGGCGCTTTAACTTAACTGTTTGGACCACAGAAGTGAGGCATGCCTCAACGCTCTATGTGTACAGCGCCGGACAGTCCCCCCTCCCTTCACTTCCATATCACACCAATACATTGCTTACATACGATGTATACAAAAAACGCTTTAAACGAGCAATGCCGAATCTCTCCTGTCACCATCTAGCGGTCGCTCAATAAAGCACGTTTCGGTTTAATAAATTTGACATTCGCAGTAACAATGTATAATCTTTACGTTATGTAGTTCATACGTATTTAGAATTTTTATTCTATAGAATTTTTTAGGGTAGGCATTGCCTCAATTGCCTCCATGTAACTTCGCCACTGATATATATGTGTACAACGTTATCGGCAACAAAGAAGTAGTTTTTGTTAAAATTCCTTCCCGGGATATTTGGCCGTAGTCCTATGTTTTCTACAAAACCAGACGTTTCGGCAATGTCATCGACTTCCATCATCAGTGAAAATCGAGTACGATAACGTGAGGTGGTATACGTTAGTGACCACAGTACTGTGGTTAAGGCTGAAGCAGTAAGTAGAAAGAAGTAGTTTCTATGGTAATATTTCATTTCGAAAATGATTTTAAATATAAAGCTTAGAATATGGAAGTCATGTATGGTTCTCCATACCGATATTTAACAATTACCATTGTTTGAAAAAGTTTAAATAAATTTTCAAGTACTTTACTGTTGTTAAAACGTAAAAGGTTGCAGCTAAAACTACCCCTTCCCCTTAACCGATCTTCACCAAAAACAAAAGGTCTTGAGAAATCTACAAATCAGGACTGTATGCAAAAAAATTTGGATTCTGTTTGAATTTGCGGCTGTTATTGTTTGCCATAGAAAATACTCTTGTTAAAACATAAAACGTTGCTAGTAAACTACCCCTTTCCCTTAACCGATCTTCACCAAAAACAATAGGTCTTGAGTACTCTACAATTCAGGGCTGTATTTGAAATATTATTTGATTCTGTTTGAATTTGCGGCTGTTATCGTTTGCCAAAAAAAAATTACCCTTTATAAAAAAACCGTTAGTGGTAAACTACCCCTTTCCTTCAACCGATCTTCACCAAAGACAATAGGTCGTGAGTACACTAAAAAATCAGGCCTGTACGCAAAAAATTATTTGATTCTGTTTGAATTTGCGGCTGTTATCGTTTGCCATAGAAAAAAAAATCTACAGACACAGACACACAGACACTTTTCGAAAAACAAATTTTTTTCATGTTTTGAGTGTAGTACAATCAGAATCTGCAATAATCTCGAACAAGATTTTTTTTGCCATCACCATACAGTACTTCCATTTCCTTAAGGAATATGGAAGTAAATATCGGTATGAAGAACCATACATGACTTCCATGTTCTAAGATTAATATTTAAAATCATATTCGAAATGAAATATTTCCATAGAAACTACGTCTTTCTACTTATTGCTTCAGCATTAACCACAGTACTGTGGTCACTAACGTATACCACCTCACGTTTTCGCACTCGATTTTCACTGATGATGGCAGTCGATGGCACTGCAGAAAAGTCTGGTTTTACAGAAAACATTGGACTACGGCTAAACAGCCCGGGAAGCAATTTTAACAAAAAACTACTTCTTTGTTGCCGATAACGTAGTACACATAAAAAATTCTCCCCTCCACCTACAACTATAATTTTTAATAATAGAAAATTACCCCCACCCCGTTCACATAACCTCTTCATTTATAGATATTTCAACTACGTTTCTACAGTGGATTATTATGAGCTTCTTATCAGGATAATTTATTTATAAAAATTAAGTACTTTAATCTCGTTAAATCATAAAATGTTTCTGGTAAACTACCCCTTTCTCTTAACCGATCTTCTCCAAAATCAACAGACCTTCCGTCCTCTACAATTTAGGGAAGCATGCAAAAAAATATTTGATTCTGTTTGAATGTGCGGCAGTTATCGTTCGTCATGGAAACATTTCTCTTGTTACAACATAAAATGTTGCAGGTAAACTACCTCTTTTCCTTAACCCATCTTCACCAAGAACGACAGATCTTGGGTACGCTACAATTCAGGCCTATATGCAAACAATTATTTGATTCTATTTGAATTTGCGGATGTTATCGTTTGCCATAGAATACACCCATGATAAAACATACAACGTTGCTGGTAAACTACCCTATTCCATTAACCGATCTTCACCAAAAACAATAGGTCTTGAGAACTCTACAATTCAGGGCTGTATGCAAAATATTAGTATATTCTGTTTTAATGTACGGCAGTTATCGTTCGTCATAGAAAAAATACCCTTGTTAAAACATACAACGTTGCTGGTAAACTTCCCCTTTCCCTTAACTGATCTTCAACAAAATCAACAGACCTTGAGTTCTGTATAATTCAAAAAGGTATGCAGAAGAGTAGTTGATTCAGTTTTAATGTTCGGCAGTTATCGTTCGTCAAAAAAAAATTACCCTTGATAAAACATAAAATGTTGCTGATAAGCAACCCTATTCCCTTAACCGATATTCACCAAAACCAATAGGTCTTGAGAACTCTACATTTCAGGGCTGTATGCAAAATATTATATGATTCTGTTTGAATTTAAGGTTGTTATCGTTTCCCATATAAAATACCCTTGATAAAACATAAAACGTGTCAGGTTAACTACCCCTTTCCCTTAACCGATCTTCACCAAAAACAATAGGTCTTTAGTACTCAGAAAAACAGGGCTGTATGCAAAAACGTATTTGATTCTGTTTGAATTTGCGGCTCTTATCGTTTGCCATACAAAATACCCTTTTAAAACATAAAACGTTGCAGGTAAACTACCCCTTTCCCTTAACCGATATTCACCAACACCAATAGGTATTGAGAACTCTACAATACAGGGCTGTATGCAAAACATCATTTGATTCTGTTACAATTTGCGGCTGTTATCGTTTACCATAGAAAAAAATTACCCTTGATAAAAAACCGTTGCTGGTAAACTACCCCTTTCCATTAACCGATCTTCACCAAAAACGACAGGTATTGAGAACTCTACAATTCAGGCTGTATGCAAAATATTATATGATTTTGTTTAAATTTGCGGCTGTTATCGTTTGCCACACAAAATACCCTTGATAAAACAAAAAACGTGGCTGGTAAACTACCCCTTTCCCTTAAACAATCTTCACCAAAAACAATAGGTCTTTAGTACTCTAGAAATCAGGGCTGTATGCAAAACCTTATTTAATTCTGTTTGAATTTGCGGCTTTTATCGTTTGCCATAGAAAATACCCTTTGAAACATAAAAAGTTCCCGGTAAACTACCCCTTTCCCTTAACCGATCTTCACCAAAAACCAAAGGTCTTGAGAACTCTACAATTCAGGGCAGTATGCAAAACATTATTTGATTATGTTTGAATTTGCGGCTGTTATCGTTTGCCATAGAAAATACCCTTGTTAAAACATAAAACGTTGCCGGTAAACTACCCCTTTCCCTCAACCGCTCTTTACCAAAATCAACAGATCTTGAGAACTCTACAATTCAGGCCTGTATGCGAAACATTATTTGAGTCTGTTTGAATTTGCCGCTGTTATCGTTTGCCAAACAAACAAAATTACCCTTGATAAAAAAAAAACCGTTGCCGGTAAACTACCCCTTTCCCTTAACCGATCTTCACCAAAAATAACAGGTCTTGAGTACTCTACAAATCAGGGCTGTATGCAAACTATTATTTGATTATGTTTGAATTTGCGGCTGTTATCGTTTGCCATAGAAAAAAAATCTACAGACACAGACACACAGACACACACACAGACACTTTTCGAAAAACGACTTTTTTCATGTTTTGAGTGTAGTACAATCATATTCTGCAATAATCTCGAACACGATTTTTTTTGCCATCACCATACTTCCATTTCCTTAAGGAACATTGAAGTAAAAATTACCCCCGATAAAAAAAACGTTGCCGGTAAACTACCCCTTCCCCTTAACCGATCTTCACCAAAACCAACAGGTCTTGAGAACTCTATAATCCAGGGTTGTATGCAAAAGAGTAGTTGATTCTGTTTGAATTTGCGGCTGTTATCGTTTGCTATAGAAAAAAATTAAACGTTTAAAAAAAAACCGTTGCTGGTAAACTACCCCTTTCTCTTAACCGATCTTCAAGAAAATCAACAGGTCTTGAGAACTCTACAATTTAGGGCTGTATGCAAATAATCATTTGATTCTGTTTGAATTTGCGGCTGTTATCGTTTGCCATATAAAATACCCTTGTTAAAACATAAAACGTTGCTGGTAAACTACCCCTTTCCCTTAACCGATCTTCACCAAAAACAACAGGCCTTGAGAACTCTACAATTCAGGGCTGTATGCAAAAGAGTAGTTGATTGTGTTTGAATTTGCGACTGTTATCGTTTGCCATAGAAAACAACTACCCTTGATTTTAAAAAAAACCGTTGATGGTAAACTACCCCTTTACCTCAACCGATTTTCACCAAAAACAATAGGTCGTTGTGTACTCTACAAATCAGGGCTGTATGCAAAAAATGATTTGATTCAGTTTGAATTTGCGGCTGTTATCGTTTGCCATAGAAAAAAAATCTACAGACAGACACACACACACACACAGACACTTTTCGAAGTAAAAATTAGCCTTGATAAAAAACCGTTGCTGGTAAACTACCCCTTTCCCTTAACCGATCTTCACCAAAAATAACAGGTCTTGAGTACTCTACAAATCAGGGCTGTTTGCAAAATATTATTTGATTATGTTTGAATTTGCGGCTGTTATCGTTTGCCATAGAAAAAAAATCTACAGACACAAACACACAGACACACACACACACAGACACTTTTCGAAAAACGACTTTTTTCATGTTTTGAGAGTAGTACAATCAGAATCTGCAATAATCTCGAACACGATTTTTTTTGCCATCACCATACTTCCATTTCCTTAAGGAATATGCAAGTAAATATCGGTATGGAGAACCATACACGACTTCCATGTTCTAAGATTTATATTTAAAATCATATTAAAAATGAAATATTTCCACAGAAAATACTTCATTCTACTTATTGCTTCAACATTAACCACAGTACTGTGGGCACTAACGTATACCACCAAACGTTTTCGCACTCGATTTTCACCGATGTTGGTAGTCAATGCCACTGCCGAAAAGTCTGGATTTGCAGAAAACATTGGACTACGGCTAAAGAGCCCGGGAAGCAATTTTAACAAAAAACTACTTCTTTGTTGCCGATAACGTAGTACACATATAAAAAATTCTCCCCTCCACCACCAACTATAATTTTTAATAATAGGAAATTACCCCCACCCCGTTCACCTAACTTCTTCATTTATAGATATTTCATCTGCGTTTCTACAGTGGATTACTATGAGCTTCTTATCAGGATACTTTATTTATAAAAATTAAGTACTTTACTCTTGTTAAATCATAAAATGTTTCAGGTAAACTACCCCTTTCTCTTAACCGATCTTCTCCAAAATCAACAGACCTTCCGTCCTCTACAATTTAGGGAAGCATGCAAAAAAATATTTGATTCTGTTTGAATGTGCGGCAGTTATCGTTCGTCATGGAAACATTTCTCTTGTTACAACATAAAATGTTGCCGGTAAACTACCCCTTTTCCTTAACCCATCTTCACCAAGAACGACAGATCTTGGGTACGCTACAATTCAGGCCTATATGCAAACAATTATTTGATTCTGTTTGAATTTGCGGATGTTATCGTTTGCCATAGAATACACCCATGATAAAACATACAACGTTGCTGGTAAACTACCCTATTCCATTAACCGATCTTCACCAAAAACAATAGGTCTTGAGAACTCTACAATTCAGGGCTGTATGCAAAATATTAGTATATTCTGTTTTAATGTACGGCAGTTATCGTTCGTCATAGAAAAAATACCCTTGTTAAAACATACAACGTTGCTGGTAAACTTCCCCTTTCCCTTAACTGATCTTCAACAAAATCAACAGACCTTGAGTTCTGTATAATTCAAAAAGGTATGCAGAAGAGTAGTTGATTCAGTTTTAATGTTCGGCAGTTATCGTTCGTCAAAAAAAAATTACCCTTGATAAAACATAAAATGTTGCTGATAAGCAACCCTATTCCCTTAACCGATATTCACCAAAACCAATAGGTCTTGAGAACTCTACATTTCAGGGCTGTATGCAAAATATTATATGATTCTGTTTGAATTTACGGTTGTTATCGTTTGCCATATAAAATACCCTTGATAAAACATAAAACGTGTCAGGTTAACTACCCCTTTCCCTTAACCGATCTTCACCAAAAACAATAGGTCTTTAGTACTCAACAAAACAGGGCTGTATGCAAAAACGTATTTGATTCTGTTTGAATTTGCGGCTCTTATCGTTTGCCATACAAAATACCCTTTTAAAACATAAAACGTTGCAGGTAAACTACCCCTTTCCCTTAACCGATATTCACCAACACCAATAGGTATTGAGAACTCTACAATACAGGGCTGTATGCAAAACATCATTTGATTCTGTTACAATTTGCGGCTGTTATCGTTTACCATAGAAAAAAATTACCCTTGATAAAAAACCGTTGCTGGTAAACTACCCCTTTCCATTAACCGATCTTCACCAAAAACGACAGGTATTGAGAACTCTACAATTCAGGCTGTATGCAAAATATTATATGATTTTGTTTAAATTTGCGGCTGTTATCGTTTGCCACACAAAATACCCTTGATAAAACAAAAAACGTGGCTGGTAAACTACCCCTTTCCCTTAAACAATCTTCACCAAAAACAATAGGTCTTTAGTACTCTAGAAATCAGGGCTGTATGCAAAACCTTATTTAATTCTGTTTGAATTTGCGGCTTTTATCGTTTGCCATAGAAAATACCCTTTGAAACATAAAAAGTTCCCGGTAAACTACCCCTTTCCCTTAACCGATCTTCACCAAAAACCAAAGGTCTTGAGAACTCTACAATTCAGGGCAGTATGCAAAACATTATTTGATTATGTTTGAATTTGCGGCTGTTATCGTTTGCCATAGAAAATACCCTTGTTAAAACATAAAACGTTGCCGGTAAACTACCCCTTTCCCTAAACCGCTCTTTACCAAAATCAACAGATCTTGAGAACTCTACAATTCAGGCCTGTATGCGAAACATTATTTGAGTCTGTTTGAATTTGCCGCTGTTATCGTTTGCCAAACAAACAAAATTACCCTTGATAAAAAAAAAACCGTTGCCGGTAAACTACTCCTTTCCCTTAACCGATCTTCACCAAAAATAACAGGTCTTGAGTACTCTACAAATCAGGGCTGTATGCAAACTATTATTTGATTATGTTTGAATTTGCGGCTGTTATCGTTTGCCATAGAAAAAAAATCTACAGACACAGACACACAGACACACACACAGACACTTTTCGAAAAACGACTTTTTTCATGTTTTGAGTGTAGTACAATCATATTCTGCAATAATCTCGAACACGATTTTTTTTGCCATCACCATACTTCCATTTCCTTAAGGAACATTGAAGTAAAAATTACCCCCGATAAAAAAAACGTTGCCGGTAAACTACCCCTTCCCCTTAACCGATCTTCACCAAAACCAACAGGTCTTGAGAACTCTATAATCCAGGGTTGTATGCAAAAGAGTAGTTGATTCTGTTTGAATTTGCGGCTGTTATCGTTTGCTATAGAAAAAAATTAAACGTTTAAAAAAAAACCGTTGCTGGTAAACTACCCCTTTCTCTTAACCGATCTTCAAGAAAATCAACAGGTCTTGAGAACTCTACAATTTTGGGCTGTATGCAAATAATCATTTGATTCTGTTTGAATTTGCGGCTGTTATCGTTTGCCATATAAAATACCCTTGTTAAAACATAAAACGTTGCTGGTAAACTACCCCTTTCCCTTAACCGATCTTCACCAAAAACAACAGGCCTTGAGAAATCTACAATTCAGGGCTGTATGCAAAAGAGTAGTTGATTGTGTTTGAATTTGCGACTGTTATCGTTTGCCATAGAAAACAACTACCCTTGATTTTAAAAAAAACCGTTGCAGGTAAACTACCCCTTTACCTCAACCGATTTTCACCAAAAACAATAGGTCGTTGTGTACTCTACAAATCAGGGCTGTATGCAAAAAATGATTTGATTCAGTTTGAATTTGCGGCTGTTATCGTTTGCCATAGAAAAAAAATCTACAGACAGACACACACACACACAGACACTTTTCGAAGTAAAAATTAGCCTTGATAAAAAACCGTTGCTGGTAAACTACCCCTTTCCCTTAACCGATCTTCACCAAAAATAACAGGTCTTGAGTACTCTACAAATCAGGGCTGTATGCAAAATATTATTTGATTATGTTTGAATTTGCGGCTGTTATCGTTTGCCATAGAAAAAAAATCTACAGACACAAACACACAGACACACACACACACAGACACTTTTCGAAAAACGACTTTTTTCATGTTTTGAGAGTAGTACAATCAGAATCTGCAATAATCTCGAACACGATTTTTTTTGCCATCACCATACTTCCATTTCCTTAAGGAATATGCAAGTAAATATCGGTATGGAGAACCATACACGACTTCCATGTTCTAAGATTTATATTTAAAATCATATTAAAAATGAAATATTTCCACAGAAAATACTTCATTCTACTTATTGCTTCAACATTAACCACAGTACTGTGGGCACTAACGTATACCACCAAACGTTTTCGCACTCGATTTTCACCGATGTTGGTAGTCAATGCCACTGCCGAAAAGTCTGGATTTGCAGAAAACATTGGACTACGGCTAAAGAGCCCGGGAAGCAATTTTAACAAAAAACTACTTCTTTGTTGCCGATAACGTAGTACACATATAAAAAATTCTCCCCTCCACCACCAACTATAATTTTTAATAATAGGAAATTACCCCCACCCCGTTCACCTAACTTCTTCATTTATAGATATTTCATCTGCGTTTCTACAGTGGATTACTATGAGCTTCTTATCAGGATACTTTATTTATAAAAATTAAGTACTTTACTCTTGTTAAATCATAAAATGTTTCAGGTAAACTACCCCTTTCTCTTAACCGATCTTCTCCAAAATCAACAGACCTTCCGTCCTCTACAATTTAGGGAAGCATGCAAAAAAATATTTGATTCTGTTTGAATGTGCGGCAGTTATCGTTCGTCATGGAAACATTTCTCTTGTTACAACATAAAATGTTGCCGGTACACTACCACTTTCCCTTTACCGATCTTCACCAAAATCAATAGACCTTGAGCTCTCTGCAACTCAGGAAACGGTGCAAAAAATTATTTGATTCTCATTGAATTTTCGGCAGTTATCGTTCGTCATAACAAAATTACCCTTTTTAAAACATAAAACGTTGCTGATAAACTACCCCTTCCCTTAACCGATTTTCAACAAAATCAACAGACCTTGAGCTCTCTTTAGTTCAAAAAGGTATGCAAAAACGTAGTTGATTCTCTTTGAATTTACGGCAGTTATCGTTCGTCATATAAAAAATTACCCTTGTTAAAACATAAAATGTTGCAGGTAAAATACCCCTTTCCCCTAACCGATCTTCACCAACACCAATAAGTACTGAGAACTCTACAATACAGGGCAGTATGCAAAACATCATTTGATTCTGTTTGAATTTGCGGCTGTTATCGTTTGCCATAGGAAAAAATTACCCTTGATAAAAAACCGTTGCAGGTAATCTATCCCTTTCCCGTAACCGATCTTCACCAAAAACAACAGGTCTTGAGAACTCTACAAATCAGGGCTACATGCAAAAAATTATTTGATTCTGTTTGAATTTGCGGCTCTTATCGTTTGCCATACAAAATACCCTTTTAAAACATAAAACGTTGCAGGTAAACTACCCCTTTCCCTTAACCGATATTCACCAACACCAATAGGTATTGAGAACTCTACAATACAGGGCTGTATGCAAAACATCATTTGATTCTGTTACAATTTGCGGCTGTTATCGTTTACCATAGAAAAAAATTACCCTTGATAAAAAACCGTTGCTGGTAAACTACCCCTTTCCATTAACCGATCTTCACCAAAAACGACAGGTATTGAGAACTCTACAATTCAGGCTGTATGCAAAATATTATATGATTTTGTTTAAATTTGCGGCTGTTATCGTTTGCCACACAAAATACCCTTGATAAAACAAAAAACGTGGCTGGTAAACTACCCCTTTCCCTTAAACAATCTTCACCAAAAACAATAGGTCTTTAGTACTCTAGAAATCAGGGCTGTATGCAAAACCTTATTTAATTCTGTTTGAATTTGCGGCTTTTATCGTTTGCCATAGAAAATACCCTTTGAAACATAAAAAGTTCCCGGTAAACTACCCCTTTCCCTTAACCGATCTTCACCAAAAACCAAAGGTCTTGAGAACTCTACAATTCAGGGCAGTATGCAAAACATTATTTGATTATGTTTGAATTTGCGGCTGTTATCGTTTGCCATAGAAAATACCCTTGTTAAAACATAAAACGTTGCCGGTAAACTACCCCTTTCCCTAAACCGCTCTTTACCAAAATCAACAGATCTTGAGAACTCTACAATTCAGGCCTGTATGCGAAACATTATTTGAGTCTGTTTGAATTTGCCGCTGTTATCGTTTGCCAAACAAACAAAATTACCCTTGATAAAAAAAAAACCGTTGCCGGTAAACTACTCCTTTCCCTTAACCGATCTTCACCAAAAATAACAGGTCTTGAGTACTCTACAAATCAGGGCTGTATGCAAACTATTATTTGATTATGTTTGAATTTGCGGCTGTTATCGTTTGCCATAGAAAAAAAATCTACAGACACAGACACACAGACACACACACAGACACTTTTCGAAAAACGACTTTTTTCATGTTTTGAGTGTAGTACAATCATATTCTGCAATAATCTCGAACACGATTTTTTTTGCCATCACCATACTTCCATTTCCTTAAGGAACATTGAAGTAAAAATTACCCCCGATAAAAAAAACGTTGCCGGTAAACTACCCCTTCCCCTTAACCGATCTTCACCAAAACCAACAGGTCTTGAGAACTCTATAATCCAGGGTTGTATGCAAAAGAGTAGTTGATTCTGTTTGAATTTGCGGCTGTTATCGTTTGCTATAGAAAAAAATTAAACGTTTAAAAAAAAACCGTTGCTGGTAAACTACCCCTTTCTCTTAACCGATCTTCAAGAAAATCAACAGGTCTTGAGAACTCTACAATTTAGGGCTGTATGCAAATAATCATTTGATTCTGTTTGAATTTGCGGCTGTTATCGTTTGCCATATAAAATACCCTTGTTAAAACATAAAACGTTGCTGGTAAACTACCCCTTTCCCTTAACCGATCTTCACCAAAAACAACAGGCCTTGAGAAATCTACAATTCAGGGCTGTATGCAAAAGAGTAGTTGATTGTGTTTGAATTTGCGACTGTTATCGTTTGCCATAGAAAACAACTACCCTTGATTTTAAAAAAAACCGTTGCAGGTAAACTACCCCTTTACCTCAACCGATTTTCACCAAAAACAATAGGTCGTTGTGTACTCTACAAATCAGGGCTGTATGCAAAAAATGATTTGATTCAGTTTGAATTTGCGGCTGTTATCGTTTGCCATAGAAAAAAAATCTACAGACAGACACACACACACACAGACACTTTTCGAAGTAAAAATTAGCCTTGATAAAAAACCGTTGCTGGTAAACTACCCCTTTCCCTTAACCGATCTTCACCAAAAATAACAGGTCTTGAGTACTCTACAAATCAGGGCTGTATGCAAAATATTATTTGATTATGTTTGAATTTGCGGCTGTTATCGTTTGCCATAGAAAAAAAATCTACAGACACAAACACACAGACACACACACACACAGACACTTTTCGAAAAACGACTTTTTTCATGTTTTGAGAGTAGTACAATCAGAATCTGCAATAATCTCGAACACGATTTTTTTTGCCATCACCATACTTCCATTTCCTTAAGGAATATGCAAGTAAATATCGGTATGGAGAACCATACACGACTTCCATGTTCTAAGATTTATATTTAAAATCATATTAAAAATGAAATATTTCCACAGAAAATACTTCATTCTACTTATTGCTTCAACATTAACCACAGTACTGTGGGCACTAACGTATACCACCAAACGTTTTCGCACTCGATTTTCACCGATGTTGGTAGTCAATGCCACTGCCGAAAAGTCTGGATTTGCAGAAAACATTGGACTACGGCTAAAGAGCCCGGGAAGCAATTTTAACAAAAAACTACTTCTTTGTTGCCGATAACGTAGTACACATATAAAAAATTCTCCCCTCCACCACCAACTATAATTTTTAATAATAGGAAATTACCCCCACCCCGTTCACCTAACTTCTTCATTTATAGATATTTCATCTGCGTTTCTACAGTGGATTACTATGAGCTTCTTATCAGGATACTTTATTTATAAAAATTAAGTACTTTACTCTTGTTAAATCATAAAATGTTTCAGGTAAACTACCCCTTTCTCTTAACCGATCTTCTCCAAAATCAACAGACCTTCCGTCCTCTACAATTTAGGGAAGCATGCAAAAAAATATTTGATTCTGTTTGAATGTGCGGCAGTTATCGTTCGTCATGGAAACATTTCTCTTGTTACAACATAAAATGTTGCCGGTACACTACCACTTTCCCTTTACCGATCTTCACCAAAATCAATAGACCTTGAGCTCTCTGCAACTCAGGAAACGGTGCAAAAAATTATTTGATTCTCATTGAATTTTCGGCAGTTATCGTTCGTCATAACAAAATTACCCTTTTTAAAACATAAAACGTTGCTGATAAACTACCCCTTCCCTTAACCGATTTTCAACAAAATCAACAGACCTTGAGCTCTCTTTAGTTCAAAAAGGTATGCAAAAACGTAGTTGATTCTCTTTGAATTTACGGCAGTTATCGTTCGTCATATAAAAAATTACCCTTGTTAAAACATAAAATGTTGCAGGTAAAATACCCCTTTCCCCTAACCGATCTTCACCAACACCAATAAGTACTGAGAACTCTACAATACAGGGCAGTATGCAAAACATCATTTGATTCTGTTTGAATTTGCGGCTGTTATCGTTTGCCATAGGAAAAAATTACCCTTGATAAAAAACCGTTGCAGGTAATCTATCCCTTTCCCGTAACCGATCTTCACCAAAAACAACAGGTCTTGAGAACTCTACAAATCAGGGCTACATGCAAAAAATTATTTGATTCTGTTTGAATTTGCGACTCTTATCCTTTGTCATAAAAAATACCCTTTTAAAACATAAAACGTAGCCGGTAAACTACCCCTTTACCTTTACCGATCTTCACCAAAATCAATAGGTCTTGAGAACTCTATACTTGAGGACAGTATGCAAAAGAGTAGTTGATTCTGTTCGAATTTGCGGCTGGCATCGTTTGCCATAAAAAAATATCGGTATGGAGAACCATACATGACTTCCATGTTCTAAGATTTATATTTAAAATCATATTCGAAATGAAATATTTCCATAGAAACTACGTCTTCCTACTTATTGCTTCAGCATTAACCACAGTACTGTCGTCACTAACGTATACAACCTCACGTTTTCGCACTCGATTTTCACCGATAATGGCAGTCGATGGCACTGCAGTAAAGTCTGGATTTGCAGAAAACATTGGACTACGGTTAAAGAGCCCGGGAAGCAATTTTAACAAAAAACTACTACTTTGTTGCCGATAACGTAGTACACATACAAAAAATTCTCCCCTCCACCTTCAACTATAATTTTTAATAATAGACAATTACCCCCACCCCGTTCACCTAACTTCTTCATTTATAGATAATTCATCTGCGTTTCTACAGTGGATTACTATGAGCTTCTTATCTGGATACTTTATTTATAAAAATTAAGTACTTTACTCTTGTTAAATCATAAAATGTTTCTGGTAAACTACCCCTTTCTCTTAACCGATCTTCTCCAAAATCAACAGACCTTCCGTCCTCTACAATTTAAGGAAGCATGCAAAAAAATATTTGATTCTGTTTGAATGTGCGGCAGTTATCGTTCGTCATGGAAACATTTCTCTTGTTACAACATAAAATGTTGCAGGTAAACTACCCCTTTCCCTTTACCGATCTTCACCAAAATCAATAGACCTTAAGCTCTCTGCAACTCAGGAAAGGGTGCAAAAACTTATTTGATTCTCATTGAATTTTCGGCAGTTATCGTTCGTCATAACAAAATTACCCTTTCTAAAACATAAAACGTTGCTGATAAACTACCCCTTTCCCTTAACCGATCTTCAACAAAATCAACAGACCTTGAGTTCTCTTCAGTTCAAAAAGGTATGAAAAAACCTAGTTGATTTTGTATGAATTTACGGCAGTTATCGTTCGTCATATAAAAAATTACCCTTGTTAAAACATAAAATGTTGCTGGTAAACTACCCCTTTCCCTTAACCGATCTTCACCAACACCAATAGGTATTGAGAACTCTACAATACAGGGCTGTATCCAAAACATCATTTGATTCTATTTGAATTTGCGGCTGTTATCGTTTACTATAGAAAAAAATTACCCTTTATAAAAAACCGTTGCAGGTAAACTACCCGTTTTCCTTAACCGATCTTCACCAAGAACGACAGATCTTGGGTACGCTACAATTCAGGCCTATATGCAAACAATTATTTGATTCTGTTTGAATTTGCGGCTGTTATCGTTTGCCATAGAAAACACCCTTGATAAACATACAACGTTGCTGGTAAACTACCCTATTCCATTAACCGATCTTCACCAAAAACAATAGGTCTTGAGAACTCTACAATTCAGGGCTGTATGCAAAACATTAGTATATTCTGTTTTAATGTACGGCAGTTATCGTTCTCATAGAAAAAATACCCTTGTTAAAACATACAACGTTGCTGGTGAACTTCCCCTTTCCCTTAACTGATCTTCAACAAAATCAACAGACCTTGAGTTCTGTATAATTCAAAAAGGTATGCAGAAGAGTAGTTGATTCAGTTTTAATGTTCGGCAGTTATCGTTCGTCAAAAAAAAATTACCCTTGATAAAACATAAAATGTTGCTGATAAGCAACCCTATTCCCTTAACCGATATTCACCAAAACCAATAGGTCTTGAGAACTCTACATTTCAGGGCTGTATGCAAAATATTATATGATTCTGTCTGAATTTACGGTTGTTATCTTTTGCCATATAAAATACCCTTGATAAAACATAAAACGTGTCCGGTAAACTACCCCTTTCCCTTAACCGATCTTCACCAAAAACAATAGGTCTTTAGTACTCAACAAAACAGGGCTGTATGCAAAAACGTATTTGATTCTGTTTGAATTTGCGGCTCTTATCGTTTGCCATACAAAATACCCTTTTAAAACATAAAACGTTGCAGGTAAACTACCCCTTTCCCTTAACCGATCTTCACCAACACCAATAGGTATTGGGAACTCTCCAATACAGGGCTGTATGCAAAACATCATTTGATTCTGTTACAATTTGCGGCTGTTATCGTTTACCTTAGAAAAAAATTACCCTTGATAAAAAACCGTTGCTGGTAAACTACCCCTTTACCTTAACCGATCTTCACCAAAAACGACAGGTATTGAGAACTCTGCAATTCAGGCTGTATGCAAAATATTATATGATTTTGTTTAAATTTGCGGCTGTTATCGTTTGACATACAAAATCCCCTTGATAAAACAAAAAACGTGGCTGGTAAACTACCCCTTGCCCTTAAACGATCTTCACCAAAAACAATAGGTCTTTAGTACTCTAGAAATCAGGGCAGTATGCAAAACCTTATTTAATTCTGTTTGAATTTGCGGCTTTTATCGTTTGCCATAGAAAATACCCTTTAAAACATAAAAAGTTCCCGGTAAACTACCCCTTTCCCTTAACCGATCTTCACCAAAAACGAAAGGTCTTGAGAACTCTACAATTCAGGGCAGTATGCAAAACATTATTTGATTATGTTTGAATTTGCGGCTGTTATCGTTTGCCATAAAAATACCCTTGTTAAAACATAAAACGTTGCCGGTAAACTACCCCTTTCCCTCAACCGATCTTTACCAAAATCAACAGATCTTGAGAACTCTACAATTCAGGCCTGTATGCGAAACATTATTTGATTCTGTTTGAATTTTCCGCTGTTATCGTTTGCCAAACAAACAAAATTACCTTTGATAAAAAAAAAACCGTTGCCGGTAAACTACCCCTTTCCCTTAACCGATCTTCACCAAAAATAACAGGTCTTGAGTACTCTACAAATCAGGGCTGTATGCAAACTATTATTTGATTATGTTTGAATTTGCGGCTGTTATCGTTTGCCATAGAAAAAAAAATCTACAGACAAAGACACACACACACAGACACTTTTCGAAAAACGTCTTTTTTCATGTTTTGAGTGTAGTACAATCATATTCTGCAATAATCTCGAACACGATTTTTTTTGCCATCACCATACTTCCATTTCCTTAAGGAACATTGAAGTAAAAATTACCCCCGATAAAAAAAACGTTGCCGGTAAACTACCCCTTCCCCTTAACCGATCTTCACCAAAACCTACAGGTCTTGAGAACTCTATAATCCAGGGTTGTATGCAAAAGAGTAGTTGATTCTGTTTGAATTTGCGGCTGTTATCGTTTGCTATAGAAAAAAATTAAACGTTAAAAAAAACCGTTGCTGGTAAACTACCCCTTTCTCTTGACCGATCTTCAAGAAAATCAACAGGTCTTGAGAACTCTACAATTTAGGGCTGTATGCAAATAATCATTTGATTCTGTTTGAATTTGCGGCTGTTATCGTTTGCCATATAAAATACCCTCGTTAAAACATAAAACGTTGCTGGTAAACTACCCCTTTCCCTTAACCGATCTTCTCCAAAATCAACAGACCTCCGTCCTCTACAATTTAGGGAAGCATGCAAAAAAATATTTGATTCTGTTTGAATGTGCGGCAGTTATCGTTCGTCATGGAAACATTTCTCTTGTTACAACATAAAATGTTGCAAGTAAACTAACACTTTCCCTTTACCGATCTTCACCAAAATCAATAGACCTTGAGCTCTCTGCAACTCAGGAAACGGTGCAAAAAATTATTTGATTCTCATTGAATTTTCGGCAGTTATCGTTCGTCATAACAAAATTACCCTTTTTAAAACATAAAACGTTGCTGATAAACTACCCCTTCCCTTAACCGATCTTCAACAAAATCAACAGACCTTGAGTTCTCTTCAGTTAAAAAAGGTATGCAAAAACCTAGTTGATTTTGTTTGAATTTACGGCAGTTATCGTTCGTCATATAAAAAATTACCCTTGTTAAAACATAAAATGTTGCTGGTAAACTACCCCTTTCCCTTAACCGATCTTCACCAACACCAATAGGTATTGACAACTCTACAATACAGGGCTGTATGCAAAACATCATTTGATTCTATTTGAATTTGCGGCTGTTATCGTTTACTATAGAAAAATATCGGTATGGAGAACCATACATGACTTCCATATTCTAAGATTTATATTTAAAATCATTTTCAGCCAAACAGCCAGGGAAGGAATTTTAACAAAAAAATACTTCTTTCTTGCCAATAACGTAGTACACATATAAAAAATATTATCCCCTCCCCCTTCAACTATAATTTTGATTTATAGAAAATTACCCCCAGCCCGTTCAACTAGCCTCTTCATTTATAGATGTTTCATCTACGTTTCTACAGTGGATTATTAAGATCTTATCAGGATACTTTATCAAAATTAAGTACTTTACTCATTTTACAACAAAAAATGTTTCAGGTAAACTGCCCTTTCCCCGTAACCGATCTTCACGAAAATCAACAGACATTGAGTTCTCTATAGCTCAGGCACATATGAAAAAAATTATTTGATTCTGTTTGAATTTACGGCAGTTATGGTTCGTCATATAAAAAATTACCCATGTTAAAACATAAAACATGAGATTTATAAAACATATCTAAGATTTATATTTAAAATCATTTTTGAAATAAAATATTTTCATAGAACCTACTAACGCTGGGGAAATCTGAGGAGCCAATCAGAGTTGGGCCTACCTGTCACTCTGCTGAATTTGGTGGAAAGCCCTGTCACTATCGTCAAAGTATCAGCCTTGACAGGGTCCTCTTTTTCTGCAAAATGGGAGAGGAGGCTTGAGATGGAGTGAGTGACATGGTCCCCACCTCAATGAAGAACCCATTGTTTTATAAAAATATATTTAAATTTTGAAAACTGAAAATTCTTTTCTTGTTGTAAATATTTATATTTTATAATCAAACTGACTTTATCAAAAAACAAACATTATTTTTTTATAATAAGTACTTACATATGTTTCTTAATATGCTTACTTTTACTTCAATGTTGATGATCATTTCCAAACATTCTGACAAAATTGTATCTACAGAACAGTTAACATTCCCCAGGTTTCCATTTCTGCTAATTTCTCATTACACCTTCCACTGACGTATTATTAACCATTTCATAAACTATCGTATAATCTTTTCAAATTTTGTGGTACAAAATCTGAAATTTTCAGATTGCCTGGCAACAAAATTATTTTATTTTCAACAATTACCATTGTTTGAAAAAGTTTAAATGAATTTTCAAGTACTTTACTCTTGTTAAAACGTAAAAGGTTGCAGGTAAACTACCCCTTCCCCTTAACTGATCTTCAACAAAATCTAAAGGCCTTGAGTCCTCTACAATTCACTGATGTATGCAAAAATTATTTGAATCTGTTTGAATTTGCGGCAGTTATCGTTTGCCATAGAAAATACGCTTGATAAAAAACGTTGCCGGTAAACTACCCCTTCCCGTCAACCGATCTTCACCAAAAACAAAAGGTCTTGAGTACTCTACAAATCAGGGCTGTATGCAGACAATTATTTGATTCTGTTTGAATTTGCGGCTGTTATCGTTTGCCATAGAAAATACCCTTGTTAAAAAAACGTTGTTGGTAAACTACCCCTTTCCCTTAACCGATCTTCACCAAAAACAACAGGTCTTGAGAACTCTACAACTCAGGGCAGTATGCGAAACATTATTTGATTCTGTTTCAATTTGCGGCTGTTATCGTTTGCCAAAAAAAAAATTTCCCTTGATAAAAAAAACCGTTGCTGGTAAACTACCCCTTCCCCTCAACCGATCTTCACCACAAACAATAGGTCGCGAGTACTCTACAAATCAGGGCTGTATGCAAAACATTATTTGATTCTGTTTGAATTTGCGGCAATTATCGTTTGCCAAAAAAATATGCTTGATAAAAAACTTTGCAGGTAAACTACCCCTTCCCCTCAACCGATCTTCACCAAAAACAACACATCCTGAGTACTCTACAAATTAGGGTTGTATGCAGAACATTATTTGATTCTGTTTGAATTTGCGGCTGTTATCGTTTGCCATAGAAAATACCCTTGTTAAAAAAACATTGTAGGTAAACTACCCCTTTCCCTTAACCGATCTTCACCAAAAACAATACGTCTTGAGAACTCTACAATATAGGGCTGTATGCAAATAATCTTTTGATTCCGTTTGAATTTGCGGCTGTTATCGTTTGCCATAGGAAATACCCTTGTTAAAACATAAAACGTTACAGGTAAACTACCCCTTTCCCTTAACCGATTTTCACCAAAAACAATAGGTCTTGAGAACTCTACAATTCATGGCTGTATACGAAACATTATTTGATTCTGTTTGAATTTGCGGCTGTTATCGTTTGCAAAAAAAAAATTTCCTTTGATAAAAAAAAACCGTTGCAGGTAAACTACCCCTTTCCCTCAACCGATCTTCACCAAAAACAATAGGTCGCGAGTTCTCTACAAGTCAGGGCTGTATGCAAAAGAGTATTTGATTTTGTTTGAATTTGCGGCAGTTATCGTTTGCCAAAAAAAAAAAACTACAGACACACAGACAGACACACACACAGACACTTTTCGGAAAACGACTTTTTTTCATGTTTTGAGTGTAGTACAATCAGAATCTGCAATAATCTCGAACACGATTTTTTTTGCCATCACTATACTTCCAAAATTATTTTATTTTCAACAATTACCATTGTTTGAAAAAGTTTAAATGAATTTTCAAGTACTTTACTCTTGTTAAAACGTAAAAGGTTGCAGGTAAACTACCCCTTCCCCTTAACTGATCTTCACCAAAATCTAAAGGCCTTGAGTCCTCTACAATTCACTGACGTATGCAAAAAATTATTTGATTCTGTTTGAATTTGCGGCAGTTATCGTTTGCCATAGAAAATACGCTTGATAAAAAACGTTGCCAGTAAACAACCCCTTCCCCTCAACCGATCTTCACCAAAAACAACAAGTCTTGAGTACTCCACAAATCAGGGCGGTATGCAGAAAATTATTTGATTCTGTTTGAATTTGCGGCTGTTATCGTTTGCCATAGAAAATACCCTTGTTAAAAAAACGTTGTTGGTAAACTACCCCTTTCCCTTAACCGATCTTCACCAAAAACAACAGGTCTTGAGAACTCTACAATTCAGGGCTGTATACGAAACATTATTTGATTCTGTTTGAATTTGCGGCTGTTATCGTTTGCCAAAAAAAAAACATTTCCCTTGATAAAAAAAACCGTTGCCGGTAAACTACCCCTTCCCCTCAACCGATCTTCACCAAAAACAATAGGTCGCGAGCACTCTACAAATCAGGGCTGTATGCAAAAAATTATTTGATTCTGTTTGAATTTGCGGCAGTTATCGTTTGCCATAGAAAATACGCTTGATAAAAAACGTTTCAGGTAAACTACCCCTTCCCCCCAAACCGATCTTCACCAAAAGCAAAAGGTCTTGAGTACTCTACAAATCAGGGCTGTATGCAGAAAATTCTTTGATTCTGTTTGAATTTGCTGCTGTTATCGTTTGCCATAAAAAAAACCTTTGTTAAAAAAACGTTGGTGGTAAACTACCCCTTTCCCTTAACCGTTCTTCACCAAAACAATAGGTCTTGAGAACTCTACAATTCAGGGCTGTATACGAAACATTATTTGATTCTGTTTGAATTTGCGGATGTTATCGTTTGCAAAAAAAAAAATTTCCTTTGATAAAAAAACCGTTGCCGGTAAACTACCCCTTTCCCTCAACCGATCTTCACCAAAAATAACAGGTCGCGAGTCCTCTACAAATCAGAGCTGTATGCAAAAAATTATTTGATTTTGTTTGAATTTGCGGCAGTTATCGTTTGCCAAAAAAAAAAGATCTACAGACACACAGACAGACACACAGACAGACACACAGACAGACAGACAGACACACACACAGACACTTTTCGGAAAACGACTTTTTTTCATGTTTTGAGTGTAGTACAATCAGAATCTGCAATAATCTCGAACACGATTTTTTTTGCCATCACCATACTTCCAAAATTATTTTATTTTCAACAATTACCATTGTTTGAAAAAGTTTAAATGAATTTTCAAGTACTTTACTCTTGTTAAAACGTAAAGGGTTGCTGGTAAACTACCCCTTCCCCTTAACTGATCTTCACCAAAATCTAAAGGCCTTGAGTCCTCTACAATTCACTGACGTATACAAAAAATTATTTGATTCTGTTTGAATTTGCGGCAGTTATCGTTTGCCATAGAAAATATGCTTGATAAAAAACGTTGCTGGTAAACTACCCCTTCCCCTCAACCGATCTTCACCAAAAACAATAGGTTGCGTGTACTCTACAAATCAGGGCTGTATGCAAAACATTATTTGATTCTGTTTGATTTTGCGGAAGTTATCGTTTGCCATAGAAAATATGGTTGATAAAAAACGTTGCTGGTAAACTACCCCTTCCCCTCAACCGATCTTCACCAAAAACAATAGGTCTTGAGTACTCTAAAAATTAGGACTGTATGCAGAAAATTATTTGATTCTGTTTGAATTTGCGGCTGTTATCGTTTGCCATAGAAAATACCCTTGTTAAAAAAACGTTGTAGGTAAACTACCCCTTTCCCGTAACCGATCTTCACCAAAAATAAAGGTCTTGAGAACTCTACAATTTAGGGCTGTATGCAAATAATCTTTTGATTCCGTTTGAATTAGCGGCTGTTATCGTTTGCCATAGGAAATACCCTTGTTAAAAAAACGTTGTTGGTAAACTACCCCTTTCCCTTAACCGATGTTCACCAAAAACAATAGGTCTTGAGAACTCTACAACTCAGGGCTGTATGCGAAACATTATTTGATTCTGTTTGAATTTGCGGCTGTTATCGTTTGCCAAAAAAAAATTTCCCTTGATAAAAAAAACCGTTGCAGGTAAACTACCCCTTCCCATCAACCGATCTTTACCAAAAACAATAGATCGCGAGTACTGTACAAATCAGCGCTGTATGCAAAAAATTGTTTGATTCTATTTGAATTTGCGGCTGTTATCGTTTGCCATAAAAAATACGCTTAATAAAAAACGTTGTAGGTAAACTACCCCTTCCCCTCAACCGATCGTCACCAATAACAACAGGTATTGAGTACTCTACAAATCAGGGCTGTATGCAGAAAATTATTTGATTCTGTTTGAATTTGCGGCTGTTATCGTTTGCCATAAAAAATACCCTTGTTAAAAAAACGTTGTTGGTAAACTACCCCTTTCCCTTAACCGATCTTCACCAAAAACAAAGGGTCTTGAGAACTCAACAATTTAGGGTTTTATGCAAATAATCTTTTGATTCTTTTTGAATTTGCGGCTGTTATCGTTTGCCATAGTAAATACCCTTGTTAAAACATAAAACGTTACTGGTAAACTACCCTATTCCATTAACCGATCTTCACCAAAAATAACAGGTCTTGAGTACTCTACAAATCAGGGCAGTATGCAAAATATTATTTGATTATGTTTGAATTTGCGGATGTTATCGTTTGCCATAAAAAATACCCTTGTTAAAAAAACGTTGTTGGTAAACTACCCCTTTCCATTAACCGATCATCACCTAAAACTATAGATCTTGAGAACTCTACAATTCAGGACTGTATGCAAAACATTAGTTGAGTCTCTTTGAATTTACGGCAGTTATCGTTCGTCATAGAAAAAATACCCTTGTTAAAACATAAAACGTTGCAAGTAAACTACCCCTTTTCCTTAACCGATCTTGAACAAAATCAACAGACCTTGAGTTCTGTATAATTCAAAAAGGTATGCAGAAGAGTAGTTGATTCTGTTTTAATGTTCGGCAGTTATCGTTCGTCAAAAAAAAATGACCCTTGATAAAACATAAAATGTTGCTGATAAAAAACCCTATTCCCTTAACCGATCTTCACCAAAACAAAAAGGTCTTGAGAACTCTACATTTCAGGGTTCTATGCAAAATATTATATGATTTTGTTTGAATTTACGGCAGTTATCGTTCGTCATATAAAAAATTACCCTTGTTAAAACATAAAATGTTGCTGGTAAACTACCCCTTTCCCTTAACCGATCTTCACGAACACCAATAGATATTGACAACTCTACAATACAGGGCTGTATGCAAAACATCATTTGATTCTATTTGAATTTGCGGCTGTTATCGTTTACTATAGAAAAAAATTACCCCTTATAAAAACCGTTGCTGGTAAACTACACCTTCCCCTTAACCGATCTTCACCAAAAACGACAGCCCTTCGGTACTCTACAATTCAGGCCTATATGCAAACAATTATTTGATTCTGTTTGAATTTGCGGCTGTTATCGTTTGCCATATAAAACACCCTTGATAAAACATAAAACGTTGCTGGTAAACTACCCTATTCCATTAACCGATCTTCACCAAAAACATCAGGCCTTGAGAACTCTACAATTCAGGGCTGTATGCAAAACATTAGTATTTTCTGTTTTAATGTACGGCAGTTATCGTTCGTCATAGAAAAAATACCCTTGTTAAAACAAACAATGTTGCTGGTAAACTTCCGCTTTCCCTTAACTGATCTTCAACAAAATCAACAGAACTTGAGTTATGTATAATTCAAAAAGCTATGCAGAAGAGTAGTTGATTATGTTTTAACGTTCGGCAGTTATCGGTCGTCAAAGAAAATTACCCTTGATAAAACATAAAATGTTGCTGATAAACAACCCTATTCCGTTAACCGATCTTCACCAAAACCAATAGGTTTTGAGAACTCTACATTTCAGGGCTGTATGCAAAATATTATATGATTCTGTTTGAATTTGCGGCTGTTATCGTTTGCCATATAAAATACCCTTGATAAAACATAAAACGTGTCCGGTAAACTACCCCTTTCCCTTAACCGATCTTCACCAAAAACAATAGGTCTTTAGTACTCAACAAAACAGGGCTGTATGCAAAAACGTATTTGATACTGTTTGAATTTGCGGCTCTTATCGTTTGCCATAAAAAATACCCTTTTAAAACATAAAACAGACACACACACACAGAGACACTTTTCGAAAAATGACTTTTTTTCATGTTTTGAGTGTAGTACAATCATATTCTGCAATAATCTCGAACACGATTTTTTTTGCCATCACCATACTTCCATTTCCTTGAGGAACATGGAAGTAAAAATTACCCCCGATAAAGAAAACGTTGCTGGTAAACTAACCCTTCCCCTAAACCGATCTTCACCAAAACCAACAGGTCTTGAGAACTCTACAATTCAGGGATGTATGCAAAAGAGTAGTTGATTCTGTTTGAATTTGCGCCTGTTATCGTTTGCCATAGAAAACAATTACCCTTGATTTAAAAAAAAACCGTTGCTGGTAAACTACCCCTTTCCTTAACCGATCTTCACCAAAAACGAGAGGTCTTGCGACCTCTACAATTCAGGGCTGTATGCAAAATATTATATGATTTTGTTTGAATTTGCGGCTGTTATCGTTTGCCATACAAAATACCCTTGATAAAACAAAAAACGTGGCTGGTAAACTACCCCTTCCCCTTAAACGATCTTCACCAAAAACAACAGGTCTTTAGTACTCAAGAAATCAGGGCTGTATGCAAAAACGTATTTGATTCTGTTTGAATTTGCGGTTCTTATCGTTTGCCATAGAAAATACTCTTTTAATACATAAAACGTTGCTGGTAAACTACCCCTTTCACTTAACCGATCTTCACCAAAAACAAAAAATCTTGAGACCTCTACCATTCAGGGCTGCATGCGAAACATTATTTGATTCTGTTTGAATTTGCGGCTGTTATCGTTTGCCAAACAAACAAAATTACCCTTGATAAAAAACCGTTGCTGGTAAACTACCCCTTTCCCTCAACCGATCTTCACCAAAAACAATAGGTCGCGAGTACTATACAAATCAGGGCTGCATGCAAAAAATTATTTGATTCTGTTTAAATTTGCGGCTGTTATCGTTTGCCATAGGAAAAAATCTACAGACACAGACACACAGACACACAGACAGACACACACACAGACACTTTTCGAAAAACGACTTTTTTTCATGTTTTGAGTGTAGTACAATCAGAATCTGCAATAATCTCGAACACGATTTTTTTTGCCATCACCATACTTCCATTTCCTTAAGGAACATGGAAGTAAAATTACCCTTGATAAAAAATCGTTGCTGGTAAACTACCCCTTTCCGTTAACCGATCTTCACCAAAAATAACAGGTCTTGAGTACTCTACAAATCAGGGTTGTATGCAAAATATTATTTGATTATGTTTGAATTTGCGGCTGTTATCGTTTGCCATAGAAAAAAAATCTACAGACACAGACACACAGACACACACACAGACACTTTTCGAAAAACGACTTTTTTCATGTTTTGAGTGTAGTACAATCAGAATCTGCAATAATCTCGAACACGATTTTTTTTTGCCATCACCATACTTCCATTTCCTTAAGGAATATGCAAGTACATATCGGTATGGAGAACCATACATGACTTCCATGTTCTAACATTTATATTTAAAATCATATTAAAAATGAAATATTTCCACAGAAAATACTTCTTTCCACTTATTGCTTCAACATTAACCAAAGTACTGTGGTCACTAACGTATACCACCTCACGTTTCCGCACTCGATTTTCACCGATGATGGCAGTCGATGCCACTGCCGAAAAGTCTGGTTTTGCAGAAAACATTGGACTACGGCTAAAGAGCCCGGGAAGCAATTTTAACAAAAAACTACTTCTTTGTTGCCGATAACGTAGTACACATATAAAAAATTCTCCCCTCCCCCTTCAACTATAATTTTTAATAATAGAAAATTACCCCCACCCCGTTCACCTAACTTCTTCATTTATAGATATTTCATCTGCGTTTCTACAGTGGATTACTATGAGCTTCTTATCAGGATACTTTATTTATTAAAATTAAGTACTTTACTCTTGTTAAATCATAAACTGTTTCCGGTAAACTTCCCCTTTCTCTTAACCGATCTTCTCCAAAATCAACAGACCTTCCTTCCTCTACAATTCAGGGAAGCATACAAAAAATAGTTGATTCTGTTTGAATGTGCGGCAGTTATCGTTCGCCATGGAAAAATTTCTCTTGTTACAACATAAAATGTTGCTGGTAAACTACCCCTTCCCCTAAACCGATCTTCACCAAAATCAATAGACCTTGAGCTCTCTGCAACTCAGGAAAGGGTGCAAAAAATTAATGATTCTCATTGAATTTTCGGCAGTTATCGTTCGTCATAAAAATTACCCTTTTTAAAACATAAAAAGTTGCTCATAAACTACCCCTTCCCTTAACCGATCTTCAACAAAATCAACAGACGTTGACTTCTCTTTAGTTCAAAAATGTATGCAAAAACCAAGTCGATTCTGTTTGAATTTACGGCAGTTATCTTTCGTCATATAAAAAATTACCCTTGTTAAAACATAAAATGTTGCTGGTAAACTACCCCTTTCCCTTAACCGATCTTCACCAACAACAATAGGTATTGAGAACTCTACAATACAGGGATGTATGCAAAACATCATTTGATTCTATTTGAATTTGCGGCTGTTACCGTTTACTATAGAAAAAAATTACCCTTGATAAAAAACCGTTGCCGGTAAACTACCCCTTTCCCTTAACCGATCTTCACCAAAAACGACAGGTCTTGGGTACTCTACAATTCAGGCCTGTATGAAAACAATTATTTGATTCTGTTTGAATTTGCGGCTGTTATCGTTTGCCATAGAAAACACCCTTGATAAAACATAAAACGTTGCTGGTAAACTACCCTATTCCATTAACCGATCTTCACCTAAAACTATAGGTCTTGAGAACTCTACAATTCAGGACTGTATCCAAAACATTAGTTGAGTCTCTTTGAATTTACGGCAGTTATCGTTCGTCATAGAAAAAATACCCTTGTTAAAACATAAAACGTTGCAAGTAAACTACCCCTTTTCCTTAACCGATCTTCAACAAAATCAACAGACCTTGAGTTCAGTATAATTCAAAAAGGTATGCAGAAGAGTAGTTGATTCTGTTTTAATGTTCGGCAGTTATCGTTCGTCAAAAAAAATTACCCTTGATAAAACATAAAATGTTGCTGATAAACAACCCTATTCACTTAACCGATCTTCACCAAAACCAATAGGTCTTGAGAACTCTACATTTCAGGGTTGTATGCAAAATATTATATGATTCTGTTTGAATTTGCGGCTGTTATCGTTTGCCATATAAAATACCCTTGATAAAACATAAAACGTGTCTGGTAAACTACCCCTTTCCCTTAACCGATCTTCACCAAAAACAATAGGTCTTTAGTACTCAACAAAATAGGGCTGTATGCAAAAACGTATTTGATTCTGTTTGAATTTGCGGCTCTTATCTTTTGCCATAAAAATACCCTTTTAAAATATAAAACGTTGCCGGTAAACTGCCCCTTTCCCTTAACCGATCTTCACCAACACCAATAGGTACTGAGAACTCTACAATACAGGGCTGTATGCAAAACATCAATTGATTCTGTTTCAATTTGCGACTGTTATCGTTTACCATAGAAAAAAATTACCCTTGATATATACCGTTGCTGGTAAACTTCCCCTTTCCCTTAATCGATCTTCACCAAAAACGACAGGTGTTGAGAACTCTGCAATTCAGGGCTGTATGCAAAATATTATATGATTTTGTTTAAATTTGCGGCTGTTAACGTTTGCCATACAAAATACCCTTGATAAAACAAAAAACGTGGCTGGTAAACTACCCCTTTCCCTTAAACGATCTTCACCAAAAACAGTAGATCTTTAGTACTCAAGAAATCAGGGCAGTATGCAAAACCTTATTCAATTCTGTTTGAATTTGCGGCTTTTATCGTTTGCCATATAAAATACCCTTTGAAACATAAAAAGTTGCCGGTAAACTACCCCTTTCCATTAACCGATCTTTACCAAAATCAACAGATCTTGAGAACTCCACAATTCAGGGCTGTATGCAAACATTATTTGATTCTGTTTGAATTTGCGGCTGTTATCGTTTGCCAAACAAACAAAATTACCCTTGATAAAAAAAAAACGTTGCCGGTAAACTACCCCTTTCCCTCAACCGATCTTCACCAAAAACAATAGGTCGCGAGTACTCTACAAATCAGGGCTGTATGCAAAACATTATTTGTTTCTGTTTGAATTTTGCGGTGTTATCGTTTGCCATAGAAAAAAATCTACACACACACACACACACACACACACACACACACACACACACACACACACACACACACACACACACACACACACACACACACACACACACACACACACACACACACACACACACACACACACACACACACACACACACACACACACACACTCACATTTCGAAAAATGACTTTTTTTTCATGTTTTGAGTGTAGTACAATCATATTCTGCAATAATCTCGAACACGATTTTTTTTGCCATCACCATACTTCCATTTCCTTAAGGAACATGGAAGTAAAAATTGCCCACGATAAAAAAAACGTTGCTGGTAAACTAATCCTTCCCCTTAACCGAACTTCACCAAAACCAACAGGTCTTGAGAACTCTACAATTCAGGGCTGTATGCAAAATATTATATGATTTTGTTTAAATTTGCGGCTGTTAACGTTTGCCATACAAAATACCCTTGATAAAACAAAAAACGTGGCTGGTAAACTACCCCTTTCCCTTAAACGATCTTCACCAAAAACAGTAGATCTTTAGTACTCAAGAAATCAGGGCAGTATGCAAAACCTTATTCAATTCTGTTTGAATTTGCGGCTTTTATCGTTTGCTATATAAAATACCCTTTGAAACATAAAAAGTTGCCGGTAAACTACCCCTTTCCATTAACCGATCTTTACCAAAATCAACAGATCTTGAGAACTCCACAATTCAGGGCTGTATGCAAACATTATTTGATTCTGTTTGAATTTGCGGCTATTATCGTTTGCCAAACAAACAAAATTACCCTTGGTAAAAAAAAAACATTGCCGGTAAACTACCCCTTTCCCTCAACCGATCTTCACCAAAAACAATAGGTCGCGTATACTCTACAAATCAGGGCTGTATGCAAAACATTATTTGTTTCTGTTTGAATTTGCGGCTGTTATCGTTTGCCATAGAAAAAAATCTACACACACACACACACACACACACACACACACACACACACACACACACACACACACACACACACACACACACACACACACACACACACACACACACACACACACACACACACACTTTTCGAAAAATGACTTTTTTTCATGTTTTGAGTGTAGTACAATCATATTCTGCAATAATCTCGAACACGATTTTTTTTGCCATCACCATACTTCCATTTCCTTAAGGAACATGGAAGTAAAAATTACCCCCGATAAAAAAAACGTTGCTGGTAAACTAATCCTTCCCCTTAACCGAACTTCACCAAAACCAACAGGTCTTGAGAACTCTATAATTCAGGGCTGTATGCAAAAGAGTAGTTGACTCTGTTTGAATTTGCGGCTGTTATCGTTGGCTATAGAAAAAAATTAAACTTGTTTAAAAAAACCGTTGCTGGTAAACTACCCCTTTCCCTTAACTGATCTTCAACAAAATCAACAGACCTTGAGTTCTGTATAATTCAAAAAGGTATGCAGAAGAGTAGTTGATTATGTTTTAATGTTCGGCAGTTATCGGTCGTCAAAAAAAAATTACCCTTGATAAAACATAAAATGTTGCTGATAAACAACCCTATTCCCTTAACCGATCTTCACCAAAACCAATAGGTCTTGAGAACTCTACATTTCAGGGCTGTATGCAAAATATTATATGATTCTGTTTGAATTTACGGCTGTTATCGTTTGCCATATAAAATACCCTTGATAAATCATAAAACGTGTCTGGTAAACTACCCCTTTCCCTTAACCGATCTTCACCAAAAACAATAGGTCTGTAGCACTCAACAAAACAGGGCTGTATGCAAAAACGTATTTGATACTGTTTGAATTTGCGGCTCTTATCGTTTGCCATAAAGAATACCCTTTTAAAACATAAAACACAGACACACACACACACAGAGACACTTTTGAAAAATTACTTTTTTTCATGTTTTGAGTGTAGTTCAATCATATTCTGCAATAATCTCGAACACGATTTTTTTTGCCATCACCATACTTCCATTTCCTTAAGGAACATGGAAGTAAAAATGACCCCCGATAAAAAAAACGTTGCTGGTAAACTAACCCTTCCCCTTAATCGATCTTCACCAATACCAACAGGTCTTGAGAACTCTATAATTCAGAGTTGTATGCAAAAGAGTAGTTGATTCTGTTTGAATTTGCGGCTGTTATCGTTTGCTATAGAAAAATATCGGTATGGAGAACCATACATGACTTCAATATTCTAAGACTTATAATCTGAAATATGCTTGCCTGCCAAGCACGATATATTTTCTAATATATACATAATTTACATTAAAATGAAAAAATTACAATTTTATTGCCTGGCAACAAAATTATTTTATTTTTAACAATTACCATTTTTTTGAAAAAGTTTAAATGAATTTTCAAGTACTTTACTCTTGTTAAAACGTAAAAGGTTGCAGGTAAACTACCCCTTCCCCTTAACCGATCTTCACCAAAATCTAATAGCCTTGAGTGCTCAACAATTCACTTAGGTATGCAAAAAATTAGTTGATTCTGTTTGAATTTGCGGCAGTTATCGTTTGCCATAAAAAATACGCTTTATAACAAACTTTGCAGGTAAACTAC
Organism: Magicicada septendecula; assembly: GCA_034769895.1. Taxonomy (NCBI): domain Eukaryota; kingdom Metazoa; phylum Arthropoda; class Insecta; order Hemiptera; family Cicadidae; genus Magicicada; species Magicicada septendecula. Next base: position 399,968,277 of record CM068368.1, on the reverse strand, counting down.
CCCTTCCCCTCAACCGATCTTCACCAAAAACAGTGGGTCTTGAGTACTCTACAAACCAGGGCTGTATGGAGAAAATTATTTGATTATGTTTGAATTTGCGGCTGTTATCGTTTGCCATAAAAAATAACCTTGTTAAAAAAACGTTGTAGGTAAACTACCCCTTTCCCTTAACCGATCTTCACCAAAAACAATAGGTCTTGAGAGCTCTACAATTCAGGGCTGTATGCAAAATATTATATGATTTTGTTTGAATTTGCGGCTGTTATCGTTTGCCATACAAAATACCCTTGATAAAACAAAAAACGTGGCTGGTAAACTACCCCTTCCCCTTAAACGATCTTCACCAAAAACAACAGGTCTTTAGTACTCAAGAAATCAGGGCTGTATGCAAAAACGTATTTGATTCTGTTTGAATTTGCGGCTCTTATCGTTTGCCATAGAAAATACCCTTTTAATACATAAAACGTTGCTGGTAAACTACCCCTTTCACTTAACCGATCTTCACCAAAAACAAAAAATCTTGAGACCTCTACCATTCAGGGCTGCATGCGAAACATTATTTGATTCTGTTTGAATTTGCGGCTGTTATCGTTTGCCAAACAAACAAAATTACCCTTGATAAAAAACCGTTGCTGGTAAACTACCCCTTTCCCTCAACCGATCTTCACCAAAAACAATAGGTCGCGAATACTATACAAATCAGGGCTGCATGCAAAAAATTATTTGATTCTGTTTAAATTTGCGGCTGTTATCGTTTGCCATAGGAAAAAATCTACAGACACAGACACACAGACACACAGACAGACACACACACAGACACTTTTCGAAAAACGACTTTTTTTCATGTTTTGAGTGTAGTACAATCAGAATCTGCAATAATCTCGAACACGATTTTTTTTGCCATCACCATACTTCCATTTCCTTAAGGAACATGGAAGTAAAATTACCCTTGATAAAAAATCGTTGCTGGTAAACTACCCCTTTCCGTTAACCGATCTTCACCAAAAATAACAGGTCTTGAGTACTCTACAAATCAGGGTTGTATGCAAAATATTATTTGATTATGTTTGAATTTGCGGCTGTTATCGTTTGCCATAGAAAAAAAATCTACAGACACAGACACACAGACACACACACAGACACTTTTCGAAAAACGACTTTTTTCATGTTTTGAGTGTAGTACAATCAGAATCTGCAATAATCTCGAACACGATTTTTTTTTGCCATCACCATACTTCCATTTCCTTAAGGAATATGCAAGTACATATCGGTATGGAGAACCATACATGACTTCCATGTTCTAACATTTATATTTAAAATCATATTAAAAATGAAATATTTCCACAGAAAATACTTCTTTCTACTTATTGCTTCAACATTAACCAAAGTACTGTGGTCACTAACGTATACCACCTCACGTTTCCGCACTCGATTTTCACCGATGATGGCAGTCGATGCCACTGCCGAAAAGTCTGGTTTTGCAGAAAACATTGGACTACGGCTAAAGAGCCCGGGAAGCAATTTTAACAAAAAACTACTTCTTTGTTGCCGATAACGTAGTACACATATAAAAAATTCTCCCCTCCCCCTTCAACTATAATTTTTAATAATAGAAAATTACCCCCACCCCGTTCACCTAACTTCTTCATTTATAGATATTTCATCTGCGTTTCTACAGTGGATTACTATGAGCTTCTTATCAGGATACTTTATTTATAAAAATTAAGTACTTTACTCTTGTTAAATCATAAACTGTTTCCGGTAAACTTCCCCTTTCTCTTAACCGATCTTCTCCAAAATCAACAGACCTTCCTTCCTCTACAATTCAGGGAAGCATACAAAAAATAGTTGATTCTGTTTGAATGTGCGGCAGTTATCGTTCGCCATGGAAAAATTTCTCTTGTTACAACATAAAATGTTGCTGGTAAACTACCCCTTCCCCTAAACCGATCTTCACCAAAATCAATAGACCTTGAGCTCTCTGCAACTCAGGAAAGGGTGCAAAAAATTAATGATTCTCATTGAATTTTCGGCAGTTATCGTTCGTCATAAAAATTACCCTTTTTAAAACATAAAAAGTTGCTCATAAACTACCCCTTCCCTTAACCGATCTTCAACAAAATCAACAGACGTTGACTTCTCTTTAGTTCAAAAATGTATGCAAAAACCAAGTCGATTCTGTTTGAATTTACGGCAGTTATCTTTCGTCATATAAAAAATTACCCTTGTTAAAACATAAAATGTTGCTGGTAAACTACCCCTTTCCCTTAACCGATCTTCACCAACAACAATAGGTATTGAGAACTCTACAATACAGGGATGTATGCAAAACATCATTTGATTCTATTTGAATTTGCGGCTGTTACCGTTTACTATAGAAAAAAATTACCCTTGATAAAAAACCGTTGCCGGTAAACTACCCCTTTCCCTTAACCGATCTTCACCAAAAACGACAGGTCTTGGGTACTCTACAATTCAGGCCTGTATGAAAACAATTATTTGATTCTGTTTGAATTTGCGGCTGTTATCGTTTGCCATAGAAAACACCCTTGATAAAACATAAAACGTTGCTGGTAAACTACCCTATTCCATTAACCGATCTTCACCTAAAACTATAGGTCTTGAGAACTCTACAATTCAGGACTGTATGCAAAACATTAGTTGAGTCTCTTTGAATTTACGGCAGTTATCGTTCGTCATAGAAAAAATACCCTTGTTAAAACATAAAACGTTGCAAGTAAACTACCCCTTTTCCTTAACCGATCTTCAACAAAATCAACAGACCTTGAGTTCTGTATAATTCAAAAAGGTATGCAGAAGAGTAGTTGATTCTGTTTTAATGTTCGGCAGTTATCGTTCGTCAAAAAAAATTACCCTTGATAAAACATAAAATGTTGCTGATAAACAACCCTATTCACTTAACCGATCTTCACCAAAACCAATAGGTCTTGAGAACTCTACATTTCAGGGTTGTATGCAAAATATTATATGATTCTGTTTGAATTTGCGGCTGTTATCGTTTGCCATATAAAATACCCTTGATAAAACATAAAACGTGTCTGGTAAACTACCCCTTTCCCTTAACCGATCTTCACCAAAAACAATAGGTCTTTAGTACTCAACAAAATAGGGCTGTATGCAAAAACGTATTTGATTCTGTTTGAATTTGCGGCTCTTATCTTTTGCCATAAAAATACCCTTTTAAAATATAAAACGTTGCCGGTAAACTGCCCCTTTCCCTTAACCGATCTTCACCAACACCAATAGGTACTGAGAACTCTACAATACAGGGCTGTATGCAAAACATCAATTGATTCTGTTTCAATTTGCGACTGTTATCGTTTACCATAGAAAAAAATTACCCTTGATATATACCGTTGCTGGTAAACTTCCCCTTTCCCTTAATCGATCTTCACCAAAAACGACAGGTGTTGAGAACTCTACAATTCAGGGCTGTATGCAAAATATTATATGATTTTGTTTAAATTTGCGGCTGTTAACGTTTGCCATACAAAATACCCTTGATAAAACAAAAAACGTGGCTGGTAAACTACCCCTTTCCCTTAAACGATCTTCACCAAAAACAGTAGATCTTTAGTACTCAAGAAATCAGGGCAGTATGCAAAACCTTATTCAATTCTGTTTGAATTTGCGGCTTTTATCGTTTGCCATATAAAATACCCTTTGAAACATAAAAAGTTGCCGGTAAACTACCCCTTTCCATTAACCGATCTTTACCAAAATCAACAGATCTTGAGAACTCCACAATTCAGGGCTGTATGCAAACATTATTTGATTCTGTTTGAATTTGCGGCTGTTATCGTTTGCCAAACAAACAAAATTACCCTTGATAAAAAAAAAACGTTGCCGGTAAACTACCCCTTTCCCTCAACCGATCTTCACCAAAAACAATAGGTCGCGAGTACTCTACAAATCAGGGCTGTATGCAAAACATTATTTGTTTCTGTTTGAATTTTGCGGTGTTATCGTTTGCCATAGAAAAAAATCTACAGACACACACAAAGACACACACACACACACACACACACACACACACACACACACACACACACACACACACACACACACACACACACACACACACACACACACACACACACACACACACACACACACACACACACACACACACACACACACACACACACACACACACACACACACTTTTCGAAAAATGACTTTTTTTCATGTTTTGAGTGTAGTACAATCATATTCTGCAATAATCTCGAACACGATTTTCTTTGCCATCACCATACTTCCATTTCCTTAAGGAACATGGAAGTAAAAATTACCCCCGATAAAAAAAACGTTGCTGGTAAACTAATCCTTCCCCTTAACCGAACTTCACCAAAACCAACAGGTCTTGAGAACTCTATAATTCAGGGCTGTATGCAAAAGAGTAGTTGACTCTGTTTGAATTTGCGGCTGTTATCGTTGGCTATAGAAAAAAATTAAACTTGTTTAAAAAAACCGTTGCTGGTAAACTACCCCTTTCCCTTAACTGATCTTCAACAAAATCAACAGACCTTGAGTTCTGTATAATTCAAAAAGGTATGCAGAAGAGTAGTTGATTATGTTTTAATGTTCGGCAGTTATCGGTCGTCAAAAAAAAATTACCCTTGATAAAACATAAAATGTTGCTGATAAACAACCCTATTCCCTTAACCGATCTTCACCAAAACCAATAGGTCTTGAGAACTCTACATTTCAGGGCTGTATGCAAAATATTATATGATTCTGTTTGAATTTGCGGCTGTTATCGTTTGCCATATAAAATACCCTTGATAAATCATAAAACGTGTCTGGTAAACTACCCCTTTCCCTTAACCGATCTTCACCAAAAACAATAGGTCTGTAGCACTCAACAAAACAGGGCTGTATGCAAAAACGTATTTGATACTGTTTGAATTTGCGGCTCTTATCGTTTGCCATAAAGAATACCCTTTTAAAACATAAAACACAGACACACACACACACAGAGACACTTTTGAAAAATTACTTTTTTTCATGTTTTGAGTGTAGTTCAATCATATTCTGCAATAATCTCGAACACGATTTTTTTTGCCATCACCATACTTCCATTTCCTTAAGGAACATGGAAGTAAAAATGACCCCCGATAAAAAAAACGTTGCTGGTAAACTAACCCTTCCCCTTAATCGATCTTCACCAAAACCAACAGGTCTTGAGAACTCTGTAATTCAGAGTTGTATGCAAAAGAGTAGTTGATTCTGTTTGAATTTGCGGCTGTTATCGTTTGCTATAGAAAAATATCGGTATGGAGAACCATACATGACTTCAATATTCTAAGACTTATAATCTGAAATATGCTTGCCTGCCAAGCACGATATATTTTCTAATATATACATAATTTACATTAAAATGAAAAAATTACAATTTTATTGCCTGGCAACAAAATTATTTTATTTTTAACAATTACCATTGTTTGAAAAAGTTTAAATGAATTTTCAAGTACTTTACTCTTGTTAAAACGTAAAATGTTGCTGGTAAACTACCCCTTCCCCTTAACCGATCTTCACCAAAATCTATTGGCCTTGAGTGCTCAACAATTCACTTAGGTATGCAAAAAATTATTTGATTCTGTTTGAATTTGCGGCAGTTATCGTTTGCCATAAAAAATACGCTTTATAACAAACTTTGCAGGTAAACTACCCCTTCCCCTCAACCGATCTTCACCAAAAACAATGGGTCTTGAGTACTCTACAAACCAGGGCTGTATGGAGAAAATTATTTGATTATGTTTGAATTTGCGGCTGTTATCGTTTGCCATAAAAAATAACCTTGTTAAAAAAACGTTGTAGGTAAACTACCCCTTTCCCTTAACCGATCTTCACCAAAAACAATAGGTCTTGAGAGCTCTACAATTCAGGGCTGTATGCAAAATATTATATGATTTTGTTTGAATTTGCGGCTGTTATCGTTTGCCATACAAAATACCCTTGATAAAACAAAAAACGTGGCTGGTAAACTACCCCTTCCCCTTAAACGATCTTCACCAAAAACAACAGGTCTTTAGTACTCAAGAAATCAGGGCTGTATGCAAAAACGTATTTGATTCTGTTTGAATTTGCGGCTCTTATCGTTTGCCATAGAAAATACCCTTTTAATACATAAAACGTTGCTGGTAAACTACCCCTTTCACTTATCCGATCTTCACCAAAAACAAAAAATCTTGAGACCTCTACCATTCAGGGCTGCATGCGAAACATTATTTGATTCTGTTTGAATTTGCGGCTGTTATCGTTTGCCAAACAAACAAAATTACCCTTGATAAAAAACCGTTGCTGGTAAACTACCCCTTTCCCTCAACCGATCTTCACCAAAAACAATAGGTCGCGAATACTATACAAATCAGGGCTGCATGCAAAAAATTATTTGATTCTGTTTAAATTTGCGGCTGTTATCGTTTGCCATAGGAAAAAATCTACAGACACAGACACACAGACACACAGACAGACACACACACAGACACTTTTCGAAAAACGACTTTTTTTCATGTTTTGAGTGTAGTACAATCAGAATCTGCAATAATCTCGAACACGATTTTTTTTGCCATCACCATACTTCCATTTCCTTAAGGAACATGGAAGTAAAATTACCCTTGATAAAAAATCGTTGCTGGTAAACTACCCCTTTCCGTTAACCGATCTTCACCAAAAATAACAGGTCTTGAGTACTCTACAAATCAGGGTTGTATGCAAAATATTATTTGATTATGTTTGAATTTGCGGCTGTTATCGTTTGCCATAGAAAAAAAATCTACAGACACAGACACACAGACACACACACAGACACTTTTCGAAAAACGACTTTTTTCATGTTTTGAGTGTAGTACAATCAGAATCTGCAATAATCTCGAACACGATTTTTTTTTGCCATCACCATACTTCCATTTCCTTAAGGAATATGCAAGTACATATCGGTATGGAGAACCATACATGACTTCCATGTTCTAACATTTATATTTAAAATCATATTAAAAATGAAATATTTCCACAGAAAATACTTCTTTCTACTTATTGCTTCAACATTAACCAAAGTACTGTGGTCACTAACGTATACCACCTCACGTTTCCGCACTCGATTTTCACCGATGATGGCAGTCGATGCCACTGCCGAAAAGTCTGGTTTTGCAGAAAACATTGGACTACGGCTAAAGAGCCCGGGAAGCAATTTTAACAAAAAACTACTTCTTTGTTGCCGATAACGTAGTACACATATAAAAAATTCTCCCCTCCCCCTTCAACTATAATTTTTAATAATAGAAAATTACCCCCACCCCGTTCACCTAACTTCTTCATTTATAGATATTTCATCTGCGTTTCTACAGTGGATTACTATGAGCTTCTTATCAGGATACTTTATTTATAAAAATTAAGTACTTTACTCTTGTTAAATCATAAACTGTTTCCGGTAAACTTCCCCTTTCTCTTAACCGATCTTCTCCAAAATCAACAGACCTTCCTTCCTCTACAATTCAGGGAAGCATACAAAAAATAGTTGATTCTGTTTGAATGTGCGGCAGTTATCGTTCGCCATGGAAAAATTTCTCTTGTTACAACATAAAATGTTGCTGGTAAACTACCCCTTCCCCTAAACCGATCTTCACCAAAATCAATAGACCTTGAGCTCTCTGCAACTCAGGAAAGGGTGCAAAAAATTAATGATTCTCATTGAATTTTCGGCAGTTATCGTTCGTCATAAAAATTACCCTTTTTAAAACATAAAAAGTTGCTCATAAACTACCCCTTCCCTTAACCGATCTTCAACAAAATCAACAGACGTTGACTTCTCTTTAGTTCAAAAATGTATGCAAAAACCAAGTCGATTCTGTTTGAATTTACGGCAGTTATCTTTCGTCATATAAAAAATTACCCTTGTTAAAACATAAAATGTTGCTGGTAAACTACCCCTTTCCCTTAACCGATCTTCACCAACAACAATAGGTATTGAGAACTCTACAATACAGGGATGTATGCAAAACATCATTTGATTCTATTTGAATTTGCGGCTGTTACCGTTTACTATAGAAAAAAATTACCCTTGATAAAAAACCGTTGCCGGTAAACTACCCCTTTCCCTTAACCGATCTTCACCAAAAACGACAGGTCTTGGGTACTCTACAATTCAGGCCTGTATGAAAACAATTATTTGATTCTGTTTGAATTTGCGGCTGTTATCGTTTGCCATAGAAAACACCCTTGATAAAACATAAAACGTTGCTGGTAAACTACCCTATTCCATTAACCGATCTTCACCTAAAACTATAGGTCTTGAGAACTCTACAATTCAGGACTGTATGCAAAACATTAGTTGAGTCTCTTTGAATTTACGGCAGTTATCGTTCGTCATAGAAAAAATACCCTTGTTAAAACATAAAACGTTGCAAGTAAACTACCCCTTTTCCTTAACCGATCTTCAACAAAATCAACAGACCTTGAGTTCTGTATAATTCAAAAAGGTATGCAGAAGAGTAGTTGATTCTGTTTTAATGTTCGGCAGTTATCGTTCGTCAAAAAAAATTACCCTTGATAAAACATAAAATGTTGCTGATAAACAACCCTATTCACTTAACCGATCTTCACCAAAACCAATAGGTCTTGAGAACTCTACATTTCAGGGTTGTATGCAAAATATTATATGATTCTGTTTGAATTTGCGGCTGTTATCGTTTGCCATATAAAATACCCTTGTTAAAACATAAAACGTGTCTGCTAAACTACCCCTTTCCCTTAACCGATCTTCACCAAAAACAATAGGTCTTTAGTACTCAACAAAATAGGGCTGTATGCAAAAACGTATTTGATTCTGTTTGAATTTGCGGCTCTTATCTTTTGCCATAAAAATACCCTTTTAAAATATAAAACGTTGCCGGTAAACTGCCCCTTTCCCTTAACCGATCTTCACCAACACCAATAGGTACTGAGAACTCTACAATACAGGGCTGTATGCAAAACATCAATAGATTCTGTTTCAATTTGCGACTGTTATCGTTTACCATAGAAAAAAATTACCCTTGATATATACCGTTGCTGGTAAACTTCCCCTTTCCCTTAACCGATCTTCACCAAAAACGACAGGTCTTGGGTACTCTACAATTCAGGCCTGTATGAAAACAATTATTTGATTCTGTTTGAATTTGCGGCTGTTATCGTTTGCCATAGAAAACACCCTTGATAAAACATAAAACGTTGCTGGTAAACTACCCTATTCCATTAACCGATCTTCACCAAAAACGACAGGTGTTGAGAACTCTACAATTCAGGGCTGTATGCAAAATATTATATGATTTCGTTTAAATTTGCGGCTGTTAACGTTTGCCATACAAAATACCCTTGATAAAACAAAAAACGTTGCTGGTAAACTACCCCTTTCCCTTAAACGATCTTCACCAAAAACAGTAGATCTTTAGTACTCAAGAAATCAGGGCAGTATGCAAAACCTTATTCAATTCTGTTTGAATTTGCGGGTTTTATCGTTTGCCATATAAAATACCCTTTGAAACATAAAAAGTTGCCGGTAAACTACCCCTTTCCCTCAACCGATCTTCACCAAAAACAATAGGTCGCGAGTACTCTACAAATCAGGGCTGTATGCAAAACATTATTTGTTTCTGTTTGAATTTTGCGGTGTTATCGTTTGCCATAGAAAAAAATCTACACACACACACACACACACACACACACACACACACACACACACACACACACACACACACACACACACACACACACACACACACACACACACACACACACACACACACACACACACACACACACACACACACACACACACACACACACACACATTTCGAAAAATGACTTTTTTTCATGTTTTGAGTGTAGTACAATCATATTCTGCAATAATCTCGAACACGATTTTTTTTGCCATCACCATACTTCCATTTCCTTAAGGAACATGGAAGTAAAAATTACCCACGATAAAAAAAACGTTGCTGGTAAACTAATCCTTCCCCTTAACCGAACTTCACCAAAACCAACAGGTCTTGAGAACTCTACAATTCAGGGCTGTATGCAAAATATTATATGATTTTGTTTAAATTTGCGGCTGTTAACGTTTGCCATACAAAATACCCTTGATAAAACAAAAAACGTGGCTGGTAAACTACCCCTTTCCCTTAAACGATCTTCACCAAAAACAGTAGATCTTTAGTACTCAAGAAATCAGGGCAGTATGCAAAACCTTATTCAATTCTGTTTGAATTTGCGGCTTTTATCGTTTGCCATATAAAATACCCTTTGAAACATAAAAAGTTGCCGGTAAACTACCCCTTTCCATTAACCGATCTTTACCAAAATCAACAGATCTTGAGAACTCCACAATTCAGGGCTGTATGCAAACATTATTTGATTCTGTTTGAATTTGCGGCTATTATCGTTTGCCAAACAAACAAAATTACCCTTGGTAAAAAAAAAACGTTGCCGGTAAACTACCCCTTTCCCTCAACCGATCTTCACCAAAAACAATAGGTCGCGTATACTCTACAAATCAGGGCTGTATGCAAAACATTATTTGTTTCTGTTTGAATTTGCGGCTGTTATCGTTTGCCATAGAAAAAAATCTACACACACACACACACACACACACACACACACACACACACACACACACACACACACACACACACACACACACACACACACACACACACACACACACACACACACACACACACACACACACACACACACACACACACACTTTTCGAAAAATGACTTTTTTTCATGTTTTGAGTGTAGTACAATCATATTCTGCAATAATCTCGAACACGATTTTTTTTGCCATCACCATACTTCCATTTCCTTAAGGAACATGGAAGTAAAAATTACCCCCGATAAAAAAAACGTTGCTGGTAAACTAATCCTTCCCCTTAACCGAAATTCACCAAAACCAACAGGTCTTGAGAACTCTATAATTCAGGGCTGTATGCAAAAGAGTAGTTGACTCTGTTTGAATTTGCGGCTGTTATCGTTGGCTATAGAAAAAAATTAAACTTGTTTAAAAAAACCGTTGCTGGTAAACTACCCCTTTCCCTTAACTGATCTTCAACAAAATCAACAGACCTTGAGTTCTGTATAATTCAAAAAGGTATGCAGAAGAGTAGTTGATTATGTTTTAATGTTCGGCAGTTATCGGTCGTCAAAAAAAAATTACCCTTGATAAAACATAAAATGTTGCTGATAAAAAACCCTATTCCCTTAACCGATCTTCACCAAAACCAATAGGTCTTGAGAACTCTGCATTTCAGGGCTGTATGCAAAATATTATATGATTCTGTTTGAATTTGCGGCTGTTATCGTTTGCCATATAAAATACCCTTGTTAAAACATAAAACGTGTCTGCTAAACTACCCCTTTCCCTTAACCGATCTTCACCAAAAACAATAGGTCTTTAGTACTCAACAAAATAGGGCTGTATGCAAAAACGTATTTGATTCTGTTTGAATTTGCGGCTCTTATCTTTTGCCATAAAAATACCCTTTTAAAATATAAAACGTTGCCGGTAAACTGCCCCTTTCCCTTAACCGATCTTCACCAACACCAATAGGTACTGAGAACTCTACAATACAGGGCTGTATGCAAAACATCAATAGATTCTGTTTCAATTTGCGACTGTTATCGTTTACCATAGAAAAAAATTACCCTTGATATATACCGTTGCTGGTAAACTTCCCCTTTCCCTTAACCGATCTTCACCAAAAACGACAGGTCTTGGGTACTCTACAATTCAGGCCTGTATGAAAACAATTATTTGATTCTGTTTGAATTTGCGGCTGTTATCGTTTGCCATAGAAAACACCCTTGATAAAACATAAAACGTTGCTGGTAAACTACCCTATTCCATTAACCGATCTTCACCAAAAACGACAGGTGTTGAGAACTCTACAATTCAGGGCTGTATGCAAAATATTATATGATTTTGTTTAAATTTGCGGCTGTTAACGTTTGCCATACAAAATACCCTTGATAAAACAAAAAACGTTGCTGGTAAACTACCCCTTTCCCTTAAACGATCTTCACCAAAAACAGTAGATCTTTAGTACTCAAGAAATCAGGGCAGTATGCAAAACCTTATTCAATTCTGTTTGAATTTGCGGCTTTTATCGTTTGCCATATAAAATACCCTTTGAAACATAAAAAGTTGCCGGTAAACTACCCCTTTCCCTCAACCGATCTTCACCAAAAACAATAGGTCGCGAGTACTCTACAAATCAGGGCTGTATGCAAAACATTATTTGTTTCTGTTTGAATTTTGCGGTGTTATCGTTTGCCATAGAAAAAAATCTACAGACACACACACACACACACACACACACACACACACACACACACACACACACACACACACACACACACACACACACACACACACACACACACACACACACACACACACACACACACACACACACACACACACACACACACATGTCGAAAAATGACTTTTTTTCATGTTTTGAGTGTAGTACAATCATATTCTGCAATAATCTCGAACACGATTTTTTTTGCCATCACCATACTTCCATTTCCTTAAGGAACATGGAAGTAAAAATTACCCACGATAAAAAAAACGTTGCTGGTAAACTAATCCTTCCCCTTAACCGAACTTCACCAAAACCAACAGGTCTTGAGAACTCTACAATTCAGGGCTGTATGCAAAATATTATATGATTTTGTTTAAATTTGCGGCTGTTAACGTTTGCCATACAAAATACCCTTGATAAAACAAAAAACGTGGCTGGTAAACTACCCCTTTCCCTTAAACGATCTTCACCAAAAACAGTAGATCTTTAGTACTCAAGAAATCAGGGCAGTATGCAAAACCTTATTCAATTCTGTTTGAATTTGCGGCTTTTATCGTTTGCCATATAAAATACCCTTTGAAACATAAAAAGTTGCCGGTAAACTACCCCTTTCCATTAACCGATCTTTACCAAAATCAACAGATCTTGAGAACTCCACAATTCAGGGCTGTATGCAAACATTATTTGATTCTGTTTGAATTTGCGGCTATTATCGTTTGCCAAACAAACAAAATTACCCTTGGTAAAAAAAAAACGTTGCCGGTAAACTACCCCTTTCCCTCAACCGATCTTCACCAAAAACAATAGGTCGCGTATACTCTACAAATCAGGGCTGTATGCAAAACATTATTTGTTTCTGTTTGAATTTGCGGCTGTTATCGTTTGCCATAGAAAAAAATCTACACACACACACACACACACACACACACACACACACACACACACACACACTTTTCGAAAAATGACTTTTTTTCATGTTTTGAGTGTAGTACAATCATATTCTGCAATAATCTCGAACACGATTTTTTTTGCCATCACCATACTTCCATTTCCTTAAGGAACATGGAAGTAAAAATTACCCCCGATGAAAAAAACGTTGCTGGTAAACTAATCCTTCCCCTTAACCGAACTTCACCAAAACCAACAGGTCTTGAGAACTCTATAATTCAGGGCTGTATGCAAAAGAGTAGTTGACTCTGTTTGAATTTGCGGCTGTTATCGTTGGCTATAGAAAAAAATTAAACTTGTTTAAAAAAACCGTTGCTGGTAAACTACCCCTTTCCCTTAACTGATCTTCAACAAAATCAACAGACCTTGAGTTCTGTATAATTCAAAAAGGTATGCAGAAGAGTAGTTGATTATGTTTTAATGTTCGGCAGTTATCGGTCGTCAAAAAAAAATTACCCTTGATAAAACATAAAATGTTGCTGATAAAAAACCCTATTCCCTTAACCGATCTTCACCAAAACCAATAGGTCTTGAGAACTCTGCATTTCAGGGCTGTATGCAAAATATTATATGATTCTGTTTGAATTTGCGGCTGTTATCGTTTGCCATATAAAATACCCTTGATAAATCATAAAACGTGTCTGGTAAACTACCCCTTTCCCTTAACCGATCTTCACCAAAAACAATAGGACTGTAGCACTCAACAAAACAGGGCTGTATGCAAAAACGTATTTGATACTGTTTGAATTTGCGGCTCTTATCGTTTGCCATAAAGAATACCCTTTTAAAACATAAAACACAGACACACACACACACACAGAGACACTTTTGAAAAATTACTTTTTTTCATGTTTTGAGTGTAGTACAATCATATTCTGCAATAATCTCGAACACGATTTTTTTTGCCATCACCATACTTCCATTTCCTTAAGGAACATGGAAGTAAAAATGACCCCCGATAAAAAAAACGTTGCTGGTAAACTAACCCTTCCCCTTAATCGATCTTCACCAAAACCAACAGGTCTTGAGAACTCTATAATTCAGAGTTGTATGCAAAAGAGTAGTTGATTCTGTTTGAATTTGCGGCTGTTATCGTTTGCTATAGAAAAATATCGGTATGGAGAACCATACATGACTTCAATATTCTAAGACTTATAATCTGAAATATGCTTGCCTGCCAAGCACGATATATTTTCTAATATATACATAATTTACATTAAAATGAAAAAATTACAATTTTATTGCCTGGCAACAAAATTATTTTATTTTTAACAATTACCATTGTTTGAAAAAGTTTAAATGAATTTTCAAGTACTTTACTCTTGTTAAAACGTAAAAGGTTGCAGGTAAACTACCCCTTCCCCTTAACCGATCTTCACCAAAATCTAATGGCCTTGAGTGCTCAACAATTCACTTAGGTATGCAAAAAATTATTTGATTCTGTTTGAATTTGCGGCAGTTATCGTTTGCCATAAAAAATACGCTTTATAACAAACTTTGCAGGTAAACTACCCCTTCCCATCAACCGATCTTCACCAAAAACAATGGGTCTTGAGTACTCTACAAACCAGGGCTGTATGGAGAAAATTATTTGATTATGTTTGAATTTGCGGCTGTTATCGTTTGCCATAAAAAATAACCTTGTTAAAAAAACGTTGTAGGTAAACTACCCCTTTCCCTAAACCGATCTTCACCAAAAACAGTAGGTCTTGAGAGCTCTACAATTTAGGGCCGTATGCAAATAATCTTTTGATTCTGTTTGAATTTACGGCTGTTATCGTTTGCCATAGGAAATACCCTTGTTAAAACATAAAATGTTACAGGTAAACTACCCCTTTCCCTTAACCGATCTTCACCAAAATCAGCAGATCTTGAGAACTCTACATTTCAGGGCAGTATGCGAAACATTATTTGATTCTGTTTGAATTTGCGGCTGTTATCGTTTGGCAAACAAAAATTTCCCTTCATAAAAAAAAACCGTTGCCGGTAAACTACCCCTTTCCCTCAACCGATCTTCATCAAAAACAATAGGTCATGAGTACTCTACAAATCAGGGCTGCATGCAAAAAGTTATTTGATTCTGTTTGAATTTGCGGCAGTTATCGTTTGCCATAGAAAAAAATACCCTTGTTAAAAAAACGTTGCTGGTAAACTACCCCTTTCCCTCAACCGATTTTCACAAAAAACAATAGGTCTTGAGAACTCAACAATTTAGGGCTGTATGCAGATAATCTTTTGATTCTGTTTGAATTTGCGGCTGTTATCGTTTGCCATAGGAAATACCCTTGTTAAAACATAAAACGTTACAGGTAAACTACCCCTTTACCTTAACCGATCTTCACCAAAATCAACAGATCTTGAGAACTCTACATTTCAGGGCAGTATGCGAAACATTATTTGATTCTGTTTGAATTTGCGGCTGTTATCGTTTGCCAAACAAACAAAATTACCCTTGCTAAAAAAAAACCGTTGCAGGTAAACTACCCCTTTCCCTCAACCGATCTTCACCAAAAACAATAGGTCGCGAGTACTCTGCAAATGAGGGCAGCATGCAAAACATTATTTGATTCTGTTTGAATTTTCGGCAGTTATCGTTTGCCATAGGAAAAAATCTATAGACACATAGACACACAGACACACAGACAGACACACACACAGACAGACAGACAGACACACACACAGACACTTTTCGGAAAACGACTTTTTTTCATGTTTTGAGTGTAGTAGAATCAGAATCTGCAATAATCTCGAACACGATTTTTTTTGCCATCACCATACTTCCATACCTTAAGGAATATGGAAGTAAAAATTAAACTTATTTAAAAAAAACCGTTGCTAGTAAACTACACCTTTCCCTTAACCGATCTTCACCAAAATCAATAGGTCTTGAGAACTCTACAATTTAGGGGTGTATGCAAATAATCATTTGATTCTGTTTGAATTTGCGGCTGTTATCGTTTGCCATATAAAATACCTTTGTTAAAACATAAAACGTTGCTGGTAAACTACCCCTTTCCATTAACCGATCTTCACCAAAAACAACAGGCCTTGAGAAATCTAAAATTCAGGGCTGTATGCAAAAAAGAGTAGTTGATTCTGTCTGAATTTGCGGCTGATATCGTTTGCCATAGAAAACAATTACCCTTGATTTAAAGAAAACCGTTGCTGGTAAACTACCCCTTTACCTCAACCAATCTTCACCAAAAACAATAGGTCATGAGTACTCTACAAATCAGGGCTGTATGCAAAAAATGATTTGATTCAGTTTGAATTTGCGGCTGTTATCGTTTGCCATAGAAAAAAAATCTACAGACAGACACACAGACACACACACAGACACTTTTCGAAAAACGACTTTTTTTCATGTATTGAGTGTAGTACAATCAGAATCTGCAATAATCTCGAACACGATTTTTTTTGCCATCACCATACTTCCATTTCCTTAAGGAACCTGGAAGTAAAAATTACCCTTGATAAAAAACCGTTGCCGGTAAACTACCCCTTTCCCTTAACCGATCTTCACCAAAAATAACAGGTCTTGAGTACTCTACAAATCAGGGCTGTATGCAAAATATTATTTGATTATGTTTGAATTTGCGGCTGTTATCGTTTGCCATAGAAAAAACCCTTGATAAAACAAAAAACGTGGCAGGTAAACTACCCCTTTCCCTTAACGGATCTTCACCAAAAACAAAAGGTCTTTAGTGCTCAACAAATCAGGGCTGTATGCAAAAACGTATTTGATTCTGTTTGAATTTGCGGCTCTTATCGTTTGCCATAAAAAATACCCTTTTAAAACATAAAACGTTGCTGGTAAACTACCCCTTTCCCTTAACCGACCTTCACCAACACCAATAGGTATTGAGAACTCTACAATACAGGGCTGTATGCAAAACATCATTTGATTCTGTTTGAATTAGCGGCTGTTATCATTTACCATAGAAAAAAGTAATAAAAATACCCTTGATAAAAAACCGTTGCCGGTAAACTACCCCTTTCCGTTAACCGATCTAAATTAAAAACGACAGGTCTTGCGATCTCTACAATTCAGAGCTGTATGCAAAATATTATATGATTTTGTTTGAATTTGCGGCTGTTATCGTTTGCCATACAAAATACCCTTGATAAAACAAAAAACGTGGCAGGTAAACTACCCCTTCCCCTTATACGATCTTCACCAAAAACAACGGGTCTTTAGTACTCAAGAAATCAGGGCCGTATGCAAAAACGTACTTGATTCTGTTTGAATTTGCGGCTCTTATCGTTTGCCATAAAAAATACCCTTTTAATACATAAAACGTTGCAGGTAAACTACCCCTTTCACTTAACTGATCTTCACCAAAAACAAAAGATCTTGAGACCTCTACCATTCAGAGCTGTATGCGAAACATTATTTGATTCTGTTTCAATTTGCGGCTGTTATCGTTTGCCAAACAAACAAAATTACCCTTGATAAAAAAAACCGTTGCTGGTAAACTACCCCTTTCCCACAACCGATCTTCACCAAAAACAATAAGTCGCGAGTA
Source organism: Magicicada septendecula (assembly GCA_034769895.1). Classification (NCBI taxonomy): domain Eukaryota; kingdom Metazoa; phylum Arthropoda; class Insecta; order Hemiptera; family Cicadidae; genus Magicicada; species Magicicada septendecula. The sequence goes on along the minus strand of CM068368.1, from coordinate 399,950,435 downwards.
CTCTACAAATAAGGGCAGCATGCAAAAAATTATTTGATTCTGTTTAAATTTGCGGCTGTTAAAGTTTGCAAAAAAAAAAATCTATAGACACATAGACACATAGACACACAGACAGACACACACACAGACACTTTTGGAAAAAGACTTTTTTCATGTTTTGAGTGTAGTACAATCAGAATCTGCAATAATCTCGAACACGATTTTTTTTTGCCATCACCATACTTCCATTTCCTTAAGGAATATGCAAGTAAATATCGGTATGGAGAACCATACATGACTTCCATGTTCTAACATTTATATTTAAAATCATATTAAAAATGAAATATTTCCACAGAAAATACTTCTTTCTACTTATTGCTTCAACATTAACCAAAGTACTGTGGTCACTAACGTATACCACCTCACGTTTCCGCACTCGATTTTCACCGATGATGGCAGTCGATGCCACTGCCGAAAAGTCTGGTTTTGCAGAAAACATTGGACTACGGCTAAAGAGCCTGGGAAGCAATTTTAACAAAAAACTACTTCTTTGTTGCCGATAACGTAGTACACATATAAAAAATTCTCCCCTCCCCCTTCAACTATAATTTTTAATAATAGAAAATTACCCCCACCCCGTTCACCTAACTTCTTCATTTATAGATATTTCATCTGCGTTTCTACAGTGGATTACTATGAGCTTCTTATCAGGATACTTTATTTATAAAAATTAAGTACTTTACTCTTGTTAAATCATAAAATGTTTCCGGTAAACTTCCCCTTTCTCTTAACCGATCTTCTCCAAAATCAACAAACCTTCCTTCCTCTACAATTCAGGGAAGCATACAAAAAAATAGTTGATTCTGTTTGAATGTGCGGCAGTTATCGTTCGCCATTGAAAAATTTCTCTTGTTACAACAAAAATGCTGCTGGTAAACTACCCCTTCCCCTTAACCGATCTTCGCCAAAATCAATAGACCTTGAGCTCTCTGCAACTCAGGAACGGGTGCAAAAAATTAATGATTCTCATTGAATTTTCGGCAGTTATCGTTCGTCATAAAAAAATTACCCTTTTTAAAACATAAAAAGTTGCTCATAAACTACCCCTGCCCTTAACCGATCTTCAACAAAATCAACAGACATTGAGTTCTCTTTAGTTCAAAAAGGTATGTAAAAACCAAGTCGATTCTGTTTGAATTTACGGCAGTTATCTTTCGTCATATAAAAAATTACCCTTGTTAAAACATAAAATGTTGCTGGTAAACTACCCCTTTCCCTTAACCGATCTTCACCAACAACAATAGGTATTGAGAACTCTACAATACAGGGATGTATGCAAAACATCATTTGATTCTATTTGAATTTGCGGCTGTTACCGTTTACTATAGAAAAAAATTACCCTTGATAAAAAACCGTTGCCGGTAAACTACCCCTTTCCCTTAACCGATCTTCACCAAAAACGACAGGTCTTGGGTACTCTACAATTCAGGCCTGTATGAAAACAATTATTTGATTCTGTTTGAATTTGCGGCTGTTATCGTTTGCCATAGAAAACACCCTTGATAAAACATAAAACGTTGCTGGTAAACTACCCTATTCCATTAACCGATCTTCACCTAAAACTACAGGTCTTGAGAACTCTACAATTCAGGACTGTATGCAAAACATTAGTTGAGTCTCTTTGAATTTACGGCAGTTATCGTTCGTCATAGAAAAAATACCCTTGTTAAAACATAAAACGTTGCAAGTAAACTACCACTTTTCCTTAACCGATCTTCAACAAAATCAACAGACCTTGAGTTCTGTATAATTCAAAAAGGTATGCAGAAGAGTAGTTGATTCTGTTTTAATGTTCGGCAGTTATCGTTCGTCAAAAAAAATTACCCTTGATAAAACATAAAATGTTGCTGATAAACAACCCTATTCCCTTAACCGATCTTCACCAAAACCAATAGGTCTTGAGAACTCTACATTTCAGGGTTGTATGCAAAATATTATATGATTCTGTTTGAATTTGCGGCTGTTATCGTTTGCCATATAAAATACCCTTGATAAAACATAAAACGTGTCTGGTAAACTACCCCTTTCCCTTAACCGATCTTCACCAAAAACAATAGGTCTTTAGTACTCAACAAAATAGGGCTGTATGCAAAAACGTATTTGATTCTGTTTGAATTTGCGGCTCTTATCTTTTGCCATAAAAATACCCTTTTAAAATATAAAACGTTGCCGGTAAACTGCCCCTTTCCCTTAACCGATCTTCACCAACACCAATAGGTACTGAGAACTCTACAATACAGGGCTGTATGCAAAACATCAATTGATTCTGTTTCAATTTGCGGCTGTTATCGTTTACCATAGAAAAAAATTACCCTTGATATATACCGTTGCTGGTAAACTACCCCTTTCCCTTAATCGATCTTCACCAAAAACGACAGGTGTTGAGAACTCTACAATTCAGGGCTGTATGCAAACATTATTTGATTCTGTTTGAATTTGCGGCTGTTATCGTTTGCCAAACAAACAAAATTACCCTTGATAAAAAAAAAACGTTGCCGGTAAACTACCCCTTTCCCTCAACCGATCTTCACCAAAAACAATAGGTCGCGAGTACTCTACAAATCAGGGCTGTATGCAAAACATTATTTGTTTCTGTTTGAATTTTGCGGTGTTATCGTTTGCCATAGAAAAAAATCTACACACACACACACACACACACACACACACACACACACACACACACACACACACACACACACACACACACACACACACACACACACACACACACACACACACACACACACACACACACACACACACACACACACACTTTTCGAAAAATGACTTTTTTTCATGTTTTGAGTGTAGTACAATCATATTCTGCAATAATCTCGAACACGATTTTTTTTGCCATCACCATACTTCCATTTCCTTAAGGAACATGGAAGTAAAAATTACCCACGATAAAAAAAACGTTGCTGGTAAACTAATCCTTCCCCTTAACCGAACTTCACCAAAACCAACAGGTCTTGAGAACTCTACAATTCAGGGCTGTATGCAAAATATTATATGATTTTGTTTAAATTTGCGGCTGTTAACGTTTGCCATACAAAATACCCTTGATAAAACAAAAAACGTGGCTGGTAAACTACCCCTTTCCCTTAAACGATCTTCACCAAAAACAGTAGATCTTTAGTACTCAAGAAATCAGGGCAGTATGCAAAACCTTATTCAATTCTGTTTGAATTTGCGGCTTTTATCGTTTGCCATATAAAATACCCTTTGAAACATAAAAAGTTGCCGGTAAACTACCCCTTTCCATTAACCGATCTTTACCAAAATCAACAGATCTTGAGAACTCCACAATTCAGGGCTGTATGCAAACATTATTTGATTCTGTTTGAATTTGCGGCTATTATCGTTTGCCAAACAAACAAAATTACCCTTGGTAAAAAAAAAACGTTGCCGGTAAACTACCCCTTTCCCTCAACCGATCTTCACCAAAAACAATAGGTCGCGTATACTCTACAAATCAGGGCTGTATGCAAAACATTATTTGTTTCTGTTTGAATTTGCGGCTGTTATCGTTTGCCATAGAAAAAAATCCACACACACACACACACACACACACACACACACACACACACACACACACACACACACACACACACACACACACACACACACACACACACACACACACACACACACACACACACACACACACACACACACACACACACACACACACACACACACACACACACACACACACACACACACACACACATTTCGAAAAATGACTTTTTTTCATGTTTTGAGTGTAGTACAATCATATTCTGCAATAATCTCGAACACGATTTTTTTTGCCATCACCATACTTCCATTTCCTTAAGGAACATGGAAGTAAAAATTACCCCCGATAAAAAAAACATTGCTGGTAAACTAATCCTTCCCCTTAACCGAACTTCACCAAAACCAACAGGTCTTGAGAACTCTATAATTCAGGGCTGTATGCAAAAGAGTAGTTGACTCTGTTTGAATTTGCGGCTGTTATCGTTGGCTATAGAAAAAAATTAAACTTGTTTAAAAAAACCGTTGCTGGTAAACTACCCCTTTCCCTTAACTGATCTTCAACAAAATCAACAGACCTTGAGTTCTGTATAATTCAAAAAGGTATGCAGAAGAGTAGTTGATTATGTTTTAATGTTCGGCAGTTATCGGTCGTCAAAAAAAAATTACCCTTGATAAAACATAAAATGTTGCTGATAAACAACCCTATTCCCTTAACCGATCTTCACCAAAACCAATAGGTCTTGAGAACTCTGCATTTCAGGGCTGTATGCAAAATATTATATGATTCTGTTTGAATTTGCGGCTGTTATCGTTTGCCATATAAAATACCCTTGATAAATCATAAAACGTGTCTGGTAAACTACCCCTTTCCCTTAACCGATCTTCACCAAAAACAATAGGACTGTAGCACTCAACAAAACAGGGCTGTATGCAAAAACGTATTTGATACTGTTTGAATTTGCGGCTCTTATCGTTTGCCATAAAGAATACCCTTTTAAAACATAAAACACAGACACACACACACACACACAGAGACACTTTTGAAAAATTACATTTTTTCATGTTTTGAGTGTAGTACAATCATATTCTGCAATAATCTCGAACACGATTTTTTTTGCCATCACCATACTTCCATTTCCTTAAGGAACATGGAAGTAAAAATGACCCCCGATAAAAAAAACGTTGCTGGTAAACTAACCCTTCCCCTTAATCGATCTTCACCAAAACCAACAGGTCTTGAGAACTCTATAATTCAGAGTTGTATGCAAAAGAGTAGTTGATTCTGTTTGAATTTGCGGCTGTTATCGTTTGCTATAGAAAAATATCGGTATGGAGAACCATACATGACTTCAATATTCTAAGACTTATAATCTGAAATATGCTTGCCTGCCAAGCACGATATATTTTCTAATATATACATAATTTACATTAAAATGAAAAAATTACAATTTTATTGCCTGGCAACAAAATTATTTTATTTTTAACAATTACCATTGTTTGAAAAAGTTTAAATGAATTTTCAAGTACTTTACTCTTGTTAAAACGTAAAAGGTTGCGGGTAAACTACCCCTTCCCCTTAACCGATCTTCACCAAAATCTAATGGCCTTGAGTGCTCAACAATTCACTTAGGTATGCAAAAAATTATTTGATTCTGTTTGAATTTGCGGCAGTTATCGTTTGCCATAAAAAATACGCTTTATAACAAACTTTGCAGGTAAACTACCCCTTCCCCTCAACCGATCTTCACCAAAAACAATGGGCCTTGAGTACTCTACAAAACAGGGCTGTATGGAGAAAATTATTTGATTATGTTTGAATTTGCGGCTGTTATCGTTTGCCATAAAAAATAACCTTGTTAAAAAAACGTTGTAGGTAAACTACCCCTTTCCCTTAACCGATCTTCACCAAAAACAATAGGTCTTGAGAGCTCTACAATTTAGGGCTGTATGCAAATAATCTTTTGATTCTGTTTGAATTTACGGCTGTTATCGTTTGCCATAGGAAATACCCTTGTTAAAACATAAAATGTTACAGGTAAACTACCCCTTTCCCTTAACCGATCTTCACCAAAATCAGCAGATCTTGAGAACTCTACATTTCAGGGCAGTATGCGAAACATTATTTGATTCTGTTTGAATTTGCGGCTGTTATCGTTTGGCAAACAAAAATTTCCCTTGATAAAAAAAAACCGTTGCCGGTAAACTACCCCTTTCCCTCAACCGATCTTCATCAAAAACAATAGGTCATGAGTACTCTACAAATCAGGGCTGCATGCAAAAAGTTATTTGATTCTGTTTGAATTTGCGGCAGTTATCGTTTGCCATAGAAAAAAATACCCTTGTTAAAAAAACGTTGCAGGTAAACTACCCCTTTCCCTCAACCGATTTTCACAAAAAACAATAGGTCTTGAGAACTCAACAATTTAGGGCTGTATGCAGATAATCTTTTGATTCTGTTTGAATTTGCGGCTGTTATCGTTTGCCATAGGAAATACCCTTGTTAAAACATAAAACGTTACAGGTAAACTACCCCTTTCCCTTAACCGATCTTCACCAAAATCAACAGATCTTGAGAACTCTACATTTCAGGGCAGTATGCGAAACATTATTTGATTCTGTTTGAATTTGCGGCTGTTATCGTTTGCCAAACAAACAAAATTACCCTTGCTAAAAAAAAACCGTTGCAGGTAAACTACACCTTTCCCTCAACCGATCTTCACCAAAAACAATAGGTCGCGAGTACTCTGCAAATGAGGGCAGCATGCAAAACATTATTTGATTCTGTTTGAATTTTCGGCAGTTATCGTTTGCCATAGAAAAAAATCTACAGACACATAGACACACAGACACACAGACAGACACACACACAGACAGACAGACAGACACACACACAGACACTTTTCGGAAAACGACTTTTTTTCATGTTTTGAGTGTAGTAGAATCAGAATCTGCAATAATCTCGAACACGATTTTTTTTGCCATCACCATACTTCCATACCTTAAGGAATATGGAAGTAAAAATTAAACTTATTTAAAAAAAACCGTTGCTAGTAAACTACACCTTTCCCTTAACCGATCTTCACCAAAATTAATAGGTCTTGAGAACTCTACAATTTAGGGGTGTATGCAAATAATCATTTGATTCTGTTTGAATTTGCGGCTGTTATCGTTTGCCATATAAAATACCTTTGTTAAAACATAAAACGTTGCTGGTAAACTACCCCTTTCCATTAACCGATCTTCACCAAAAACAACAGGCCTTGAGAAATCTAAAATTCAGGGCTGTATGCAAAAAAGAGTAGTTGATTCTGTCTGAATTTGCGGCTGATATCGTTTGCCATAGAAAACAATTACCCTTGATTTAAAGAAAACCGTTGCTGGTAAACTACCCCTTTACCTCAACCAATCTTCACCAAAAACAATAGGTCATGAGTACTCTACAAATCAGGGCTGTATGCAAAAAATGATTTGATTCAGTTTGAATTTGCGGCTGTTATCGTTTGCCATAGAAAAAAAATCTACAGACAGACACACAGACACACACACAGACACTTTTCGAAAAACGACTTTTTTTCATGTATTGAGTGTAGTACAATCAGAATCTGCAATAATCTCGAACACGATTTTTTTTGCCATCACCATACTTCCATTTCCTTAAAGAACCTGGAAGTAAAAATTACCCTTGATAAAAAACCGTTGCCGGTAAACTACCCCTTTCCCTTAACCGATCTTCACCAAAAATAACAGGTCTTGAGTACTCTACAAATCAGGGCTGTATGCAAAATATTATTTGATTATGTTTGAATTTGCGGCTGTTATCGTTTGCCATAGAAAAAACCCTTGATAAAACAAAAAACGTGGCAGGTAAACTACCCCTTTCCCTTAACGGATCTTCACCAAAAACAAAAGGTCTTTAGTACTCAACAAATCAGGGCTGTATGCAAAAACGTATTTGATTGTGTTTGAATTTGCGGCTCTTATCGTTTGCCATAAAAAATACCCTTTTAAAACATAAAACGTTGCTGGTAAACTACCCCTTTCCCTTAACCGACCTTCACCAACACCAATAGGTATTGAGAACTCTACAATACAGGGCTGTATGCAAAACATCATTTGATTCTGTTTGAATTTGCGGCTGTTATCATTTACCATAGAAAAAAGTAATAAAAATACCCTTGATAAAAAACCGTTGCCGGTAAACTACCCCTTTCCGTTAACCGATCTAAATTAAAAAAGACAGGTCTTGCGATCTCTACAATTCAGAGCTGTATGCAAAATATTATATGATTTTGTTTGAATTTGCGGCTGTTATCGTTTGCCATACAAAATACCCTTGATAAAACAAAAAACGTGGCAGGTAAACTACCCCTTCCCCTTATACGATCTTCACCAAAAACAACGGGTCTTTAGTACTCAAGAAATCAGGGCCGTATGCAAAAACGTACTTGATTCTGTTTGAATTTGCGGCTCTTATCGTTTGCCATAAAAAATACCCTTTTAATACATAAAACGTTGCAGGTAAACTACCCCTTTCACTTAACCGATCTTCACCAAAAACAAAAGATCTTGAGACCTCTACCATTCAGAGCTGTATGCGAAACATTATTTGATTCTGTTTCAATTTGCGGCTGTTATCGTTTGCCAAACAAACAAAATTACCCTTGATAAAAAAAACCGTTGCTGGTAAACTACCCCTTTCCCTCAACCGATCTTCACCAAAAACAATAAGTCGCGAGTACTCTACAAATAAGGGCAGCATGCAAAAAATTATTTGATTCTGTTTAAATTTGCGGCTGTTAAAGTTTGCCAAAAAAAAAAATCTATAGACACATAGACACATAGACACACAGACAGACACACACACAGACACTTTTCGAAAAACGACTTTTTTTCATGTTTTGAGTGTAGTACAATCAGAATCTGCAATAATCTCGAACACGATTTTTTTTGCCATCACCATACTTCCATTTCCTTAAGGAACATGGAAGTAAAATTACCCTTGATAAAAAATCGTTGCTGGTAAACTACCCCTTTCCCTTAACCGATCTTCACCAAAAATAACAGGTCTTGAGTACTCTACAAATCAGGGTTGTATGCAAAATATTATTTGATTATGTTTGAATTTGCGGCTGTTATCGTTTGCCATAGAAAAAAAATCTAAAGACCAGACACACAGACACACACACAGACACTTTTCGAAAAACGACTTTTTTCATGTTTTGAGTGTAGTACAATCAGAATCTGCAATAATCTCGAACACGATTTTTTTTTGCCATCACCATACTTCCATTTCCTTAAGGAATATGCAAGTAAATATCGGTATGGAGAACCATACATGACTTCCATGTTCTAACATTTATATTTAAAATCATATTAAAAATGAAATATTTCCACAGAAAATACTTCTTTCTACTTATTGCTTCAACATTAACCAAAGTACTGTGGTCACTAACGTATACCACCTCACGTTTCCGCACTCGATTTTCACCGATGATGGCAGTCGATGCCACTGCCGAAAAGTCTGGTTTTGCAGAAAACATTGGACTACGGCTAAAGAGCCTGGGAAGCAATTTTAACAAAAAACTACTTCTTTGTTGCCGATAACGTAGTACACATATAAAAAATTCTCCCCTCCCCCTTCAACTATAATTTTTAATAATAGAAAATTACCCCCACCCCGTTCACCTAACTTCTTCATTTATAGATATTTCATCTGCGTTTCTACAGTGGATTACTATGAGCTTCTTATCAGGATACTTTATTTATAAAAATTAAGTACTTTACTCTTGTTAAATCATAAAATGTTTCCGGTAAACTTCCCCTTTCTCTTAACCGATCTTCTCCAAAATCAACAAACCTTCCTTCCTCTACAATTCAGGGAAGCATACAAAAAAATAGTTGATTCTGTTTGAATGTGCGGCAGTTATCGTTCGCCATTGAAAAATTTCTCTTGTTACAACAAAAATGCTGCTGGTAAACTACCCCTTCCCCTTAACCGATCTTCGCCAAAATCAATAGACCTTGAGCTCTCTGCAACTCAGGAAAGGGTGCAAAAAATTAATGATTCTCATTGAATTTTCGGCAGTTATCGTTCGTCATAAAAAAATTACCCTTTTTAAAACATAAAAAGTTGCTCATAAACTACCCCTGCCCTTAACCGATCTTCAACAAAATCAACAGACATTGAGTTCTCTTTAGTTCAAAAAGGTATGTAAAAACCAAGTCGATTCTGTTTGAATTTACGGCAGTTATCTTTCGTCATATAAAAAATTACCCTTGTTAAAACATAAAATGTTGCTGGTAAACTACCCCTTTCCCTTAACCGATCTTCACCAACAACAATAGGTATTGAGAACTCTACAATACAGGGATGTATGCAAAACATCATTTGATTCTATTTGAATTTGCGGCTGTTACCGTTTACTATAGAAAAAAATTACCCTTGATAAAAAACCGTTGCCGGTAAACTACCCCTTTCCCTTAACCGATCTTCACCAAAAACGACAGGTCTTGGGTACTCTACAATTCAGGCCTGTATGAAAACAATTATTTGATTCTGTTTGAATTTGCGGCTGTTATCGTTTGCCATAGAAAACACCCTTGATAAAACATAAAATGTTGCTGGTAAACTACCCTATTCCATTAACCGATCTTCACCTAAAACTATAGGTCTTGAGAACTCTACAATTCAGGACTGTATGCAAAACATTAGTTGAGTCTCTTTGAATTTACGGCAGTTATCGTTCGTCATAGAAAAAATACCCTTGTTAAAACATAAAACGTTGCAAGTAAACTACCACTTTTCCTTAACCGATCTTCAACAAAATCAACAGACCTTGAGTTCTGTATAATTCAAAAAGGTATGCAGAAGAGTAGTTGATTCTGTTTTAATGTTCGGCAGTTATCGTTCGTCAAAAAAAATTACCCTTGATAAAACATAAAATGTTGCTGATAAACAACCCTATTCCCTTAACCGATCTTCACCAAAACCAATAGGTCTTGAGAACTCTACATTTCAGGGTTGTATGCAAAATATTATATGATTCTGTTTGAATTTGCGGCTGTTATCGTTTGCCATATAAAATACCCTTGATAAAACATAAAACGTGTCTGGTAAACTACCCCTTTCCCTTAACCGATCTTCACCAAAAACAATAGGTCTTTAGTACTCAACAAAATAGGGCTGTATGCAAAAACGTATTTGATTCTGTTTGAATTTGCGGCTCTTATCTTTTGCCATAAAAATACCCTTTTAAAATATAAAACGTTGCCGGTAAACTGCCCCTTTCCCTTAACCGATCTTCACCAACACCAATAGGTACTGAGAACTCTACAATACAGGGCTGTATGCAAAACATCAATTGATTCTGTTTCAATTTGCGGCTGTTATCGTTTACCATAGAAAAAAATTACCCTTGATATATACCGTTGCTGGTAAACTACCCCTTTCCCTTAATCGATCTTCACCAAAAACGACAGGTGTTGAGAACTCTACAATTCAGGGCTGTATGCAAAATATTATATGATTTTGTTTAAATTTGCGGCTGTTAACGTTTGCCATACAAAATACCCTTGATAAAACAAAAAACGTGGCTGGTAAACTACCCCTTTCCCTTAAACGATCTTCACCAAAAACAGTAGATCTTTAGTACTCAAGAAATCAGGGCAGTATGCAAAACCTTATTCAATTCTGTTTGAATTTGCGGCTTTTATCGTTTGCCATATAAAATACCCTTTGAAACATAAAAAGTTGCCGGTAAACTACCCCTTTCCATTAACCGATCTTTACCAAAATCAACAGATCTTGAGAACTCCACAATTCAGGGCTGTATGCAAACATTATTTGATTCTGTTTGAATTTGCGGCTGTTATCGTTTGCCAAACAAACAAAATTACCCTTGATAAAAAAAAAACGTTGCCGGTAAACTACCCCTTTCCCTCAACCGATCTTCACCAAAAACAATAGGTCGCGAGTACTCTACAAATCAGGGCTGTATGCAAAACATTATTTGTTTCTGTTTGTATTTTGCGGTGTTATCGTTTGCCATAGAAAAAAATCCACACACACACACACACACACACACACACACACACACACACACACACACACACACACACACACACACACACACACACACACACACACACACACACACACACACTTTTCGAAAAATGACTTTTTTTCATGTTTTGAGTGTAGTACAATCATATTCTGCAATAATCTCGAACACGATTTTTTTTGCCATCACCATACTTCCATTTCCTTAAGGAACATGGAAGTAAAAATTACCCACGATAAAAAAAACGTTGCTGGTAAACTAATCCTTCCCCTTAACCGAACTTCACCAAAACCAACAGGTCTTGAGAACTCTACAATTCAGGGCTGTATGCAAAATATTATATGATTTTGTTTAAATTTGCGGCTGTTAACGTTTGCCATACAAAATACCCTTGATAAAACAAAAAACGTGGCTGGTAAACTACCCCTTTCCCTTAAACGATCTTCACCAAAAACAGTAGATCTTTAGTACTCAAGAAATCAGGGCAGTATGCAAAACCTTATTCAATTCTGTTTGAATTTGCGGCTTTTATCGTTTGCCATATAAAATACCCTTTGAAACATAAAAAGTTGCCGGTAAACTACCCCTTTCCATTAACCGATCTTTACCAAAATCAACAGATCTTGAGAACTCCACAATTCAGGGCTGTATGCAAACATTATTTGATTCTGTTTGAATTTGCGGCTATTATCGTTTGCCAAACAAACAAAATTACCCTTGGTAAAAAAAAAACGTTGCCGGTAAACTACCCCTTTCCCTCAACCGATCTTCACCAAAAACAATAGGTCGCGTATACTCTACAAATCAGGGCTGTATGCAAAACATTATTTGTTTCTGTTTGAATTTGCGGCTGTTATCGTTTGCCATAGAAAAAAATCTACACACACACACACACACACACACACACACACACACACACACACACACACACACACACACACACACACACACACACACACACACACACACACACACACACACACACACACACACACACACACACACACACACACACACACTTTTCGAAAAATGACTTTTTTTCATGTTTTGAGTGTAGTACAATCATATTCTGCAATAATCTCGAACACGATTTTTTTTGCCATCACCATACTTCCATTTCCTTAAGGAACATGGAAGTAAAAATTACCCCCGATAAAAAAAACGTTGCTGGTAAACTAATCCTTCCCCTTAACCGAACTTCACCAAAACCAACAGGTCTTGAGAACTCTATAATTCAGGGCTGTATGCAAAAGAGTAGTTGACTCTGTTTGAATTTGCGGCTGTTATCGTTGGCTATAGAAAAAAATTAAACTTGTTTAAAAAAACCGTTGCTGGTAAACTACCCCTTTCCCTTAACTGATCTTCAACAAAATCAACAGACCTTGAGTTCTGTATAATTCAAAAAGGTATGCAGAAGAGTAGTTGATTATGTTTTAATGTTCGGCAGTTATCGGTCGTCAAAAAAAAATTACCCTTGATAAAACATAAAATGTTGCTGATAAACAACCCTATTCCCTTAACCGATCTTCACCAAAACCAATAGGTCTTGAGAACTCTGCATTTCAGGGCTGTATGCAAAATATTATATGATTCTGTTTGAATTTGCGGCTGTTATCGTTTGCCATATAAAATACCCTTGATAAATCATAAAACGTGTCTGGTAAACTACCCCTTTCCCTTAACCGATCTTCACCAAAAACAATAGGACTGTAGCACTCAACAAAACAGGGCTGTATGCAAAAACGTATTTGATACTGTTTGAATTTGCGGCTCTTATCGTTTGCCATAAAGAATACCCTTTTAAAACATAAAACACAGACACACACACACACACAGAGACACTTTTGAAAAATTACTTTTTTTCATGTTTTGAGTGTAGTACAATCATATTCTGCAATAATCTCGAACACGATTTTTTTTGCCATCACCATACTTCCATTTCCTTAAGGAACATGGAAGTAAAAATGACCCCCGATAAAAAAAACGTTGCTGGTAAACTAACCCTTCCCCTTAATCGATCTTCACCAAAACCAACAGGTCTTGAGAACTCTATAATTCAGAGTTGTATGCAAAAGAGTAGTTGATTCTGTTTGAATTTGCGGCTGTTATCGTTTGCTATAGAAAAATATCGGTATGGAGAACCATACATGACTTCAATATTCTAAGACTTATAATCTGAAATATGCTTGCCTGCCAAGCACGATATATTTTCTAATATATACATAATTTACATTAAAATGAAAAAATTACAATTTTATTGCCTGGCAACAAAATTATTTTATTTTTAACAATTACCATTGTTTGAAAAAGTTTAAATGAATTTTCAAGTACTTTACTCTTGTTAAAAAGTAAAAGGTTGCAGGTAAACTACCCCTTCCCCTTAACCGATCTTCACCAAAATCTAATGGCCTTGAGTGCTCAACAATTCACTTAGGTATGCAAAAAATTATTTGATTCTGTTTGAATTTGCGGCAGTTATCGTTTGCCATAAAAAATACGCTTTATAACAAACTTTGCAGGTAAACTACCCCTTCCCCTCAACCGATCTTCACCAAAAACAATGGGTCTTGAGTACTCTACACACCAGGGCTGTATGGAGAAAATTATTTGATTATGTTTGAATTTGCGGCTGTTATCGTTTGCCATAAAAAATAACCTTGTTAAAAAAACGTTGTAGGTAAACTACCCCTTTCCCTTAACCGATCTTCACCAAAAACAATAGGTCTTGAGAGCTCTACAATTTAGGGCTGTATGCAAATAATCTTTTGATTCTGTTTGAATTTACGGCTGTTATCGTTTGCCATAGGAAATACCCTTGTTAAAACATAAAATGTTACAGGTAAACTACCCCTTTCCCTTAACCGATCTTCACCAAAATCAGCAGATCTTGAGAACTCTACATTTCAGGGCAGTATGCGAAACATTATTTGATTCTGTTTGAATTTGCGGCTGTTATCGTTTGGCAAACAAAAATTTCCCTTGATAAAAAAAAACCGTTGCCGGTAAACTACCCCTTTCCCTCAACCGATCTTCATCAAAAACAATAGGTCATGAGTACTCTACAAATCAGGGCAGCATGCAAAAAGTTATTTGATTCTGTTTGAATTTGCGGCAGTTATCGTTTGCCATAGAAAAAAATACCCTTGTTAAAAAAACGTTGCAGGTAAACTACCCCTTTCCCTCAACCGATTTTCACAAAAAACAATAGGTCTTGAGAACTCAACAATGTAGGGCTGTATGCAGATAATCTTTTGATTCTGTTTGAATTTGCGGCTGTTATCGTTTGCCATAGGAAATACCCTTGTTAAAACATAAAACGTTACAGGTAAACTACCCCTTTCCCTTAACCGATCTTCACCAAAATCAACAGATCTTGAGAACTCTACATTTCAGGGCAGTATGCGAAACATTATTTGATTCTGTTTGAATTTGCGGCTGTTATCGTTTGCCAAACAAACAAAATTACCCTTGCTAAAAAAAAACCGTTGCAGGTAAACTACCCCTTTCCCTCAACCGATCTTCACCAAAAACAGTAGGTCGCGAGTACTCTGCAAATGAGGGCAGCATGCAAAACATTATTTGATTCTGTTTGAATTTTCGGCAGTTATCGTTTGCCATAGAAAAAAATCTACAGACACACAGACACACAGACACACAGACAGACAGACACACAGACAGAAAGACAGACAGACACACACACAGACACTTTTCGGAAAACGACTTTTTTTCATGTTTTGAGTGTAGTAGAATCAGAATCTGCAATAATCTCGAACACGATTTTTTTTGCCATCACCATACTTCCATACCTTAAGGAATATGGAAGTAAAAATTAAACTTATTTAAAAAAAACCGTTGCTAGTAAACTACACCTTTCCCTTAACCGATCTTCACCAAAATCAATAGGTCTTGAGAACTCTACAATTTAGGGGTGTATGCAAATAATCATTTGATTCTGTTTGAATTTGCGGCTGTTATCGTTTGCCATATAAAATACCCTTGTTAAAACATAAAACGTTGCTGGTAAACTACCCCTTTCCATTAACCGATCTTCACCAAAAACAACAGGCCTTGAGAAATCTAAAATTCAGGGCTGTATGCAAAAAAGAGTAGTTGATTCTGTCTGAATTTGCGGCTGATATCGTTTGCCATAGAAAACAATTACCCTTGATTTAAAGAAAACCGTTGCTGGTAAACTACCCCTTTACCTCAACCAATCTTCACCAAAAACAATAGGTCATGAGTACTCTACAAATCAGGGCTGTATGCAAAAAATGATTTGATTCAGTTTGAATTTGCGGCTGTTATCGTTTGCCATAGAAAAAAAATCTACAGACAGACACACAGACACACACACAGACACTTTTCGAAAAACGACTTTTTTTCATGTATTGAGTGTAGTACAATCAGAATCTGCAATAATCTCGAACACGATTTTTTTTGCCATCACCATACTTCCATTTCCTTAAGGAACCTGGAAGTAAAAATTACCCTTGATAAAAAACCGTTGCCGGTAAACTACCCCTTTCCCTTAACCGATCTTCACCAAAAATAACAGGTCTTGAGTACTCTACAAATCAGGGCTGTATGCAAAATATTATTTGATTATGTTTGAATTTGCGGCTGTTATCGTTTGCCATAGAAAAAACCCTTGATAAAACAAAAAACGTGGCAGGTAAACTACCCCTTTCCCTTAACGGATCTTCACCAAAAACAAAAGGTCTTTAGTACTCAACAAATCAGGGCTGTATGCAAAAACGTATTTGATTGTGTTTGAATTTGCGGCTCTTATCGCTTGCCATAAAAAATACCCTTTTAAAACATAAAACGTTGCTGGTAAACTACCCCTTTACCTTAACCGACCTTCACCAACACCAATAGGTATTGAGAACTCTACAATACAGGGCTGTATGCAAAACATCATTTGATTCTGTTTGAATTTGCGGCTGTTATCATTTACCATAGAAAAAAGTAATAAAAATACCCTTGATAAAAAACCGTTGCCGGTAAACTACCCCTTTCCGTTAACCGATCTAAATTAAAAACGACAGGTCTTGCGATCTCTACAATTCAGAGCTGTATGCAAAATATTATATGATTTTGTTTGAATTTGCGGCTGTTATCGTTTGCCATACAAAATACCCTTGATAAAACAAAAAACGTGGCAGGTAAACTACCCCTTCCCCTTATACGATCTTCACCAAAAACAACGGGTCTTTAGTACTCAAGAAATCAGGGCCGTATGCAAAAACGTACTTGATTCTGTTTGAATTTGCGGCTCTTATCGTTTGCCATAAAAAATACCCTTTTAATACATAAAACGTTGCAGGTAAACTACCCCTTTCACTTAACCGATCTTCACCAAAAACAAAAGATCTTGAGACCTCTACCATTCAGAGCTGTATGCGAAACATTATTTGATTCTGTTTCAATTTGCGGCTGAAAAAAACATATATACACGATTTTTTTTGCCATCACCATACTTCCATTTCCTTAAGGAACATGGAAGTAAAAATTACCCCCGATAAAAAAAACGTTGCTGGTAAACTAATCCTTCCCCTTAACCGAACTTCACCAAAACCAACAGGTCTTGAGAACTCTATAATTCAGGACTGTATGCAAAACATTAGTTGAGTCTCTTTGAATTTACGGCAGTTATCGTTCGTCATAGAAAAAATACCCTTGTTAAAACATAAAACGTTGCAAGTAAACTACCACTTTTCCTTAACCGATCTTCAACAAAATCAACAGACCTTGAGTTCTGTATAATTCAAAAAGGTATGCAGAAGAGTAGTTGATTCTGTTTTAATGTTCGGCAGTTATCGTTCGTCAAAAAAAATTACCCTTGATAAAACATAAAATGTTGCTGATAAACAACCCTATTCCCTTAACCGATCTTCACCAAAACCAATAGGTCTTGAGAACTCTACATTTCAGGGTTGTATGCAAAATATTATATGATTCTGTTTGAATTTGCGGCTGTTATCGTTTGCCATATAAAATTCCCTTGATAAAACATAAAACGTGTCTGGTAAACTACCCCTTTCCCTTAACCGATCTTCACCAAAAACAATAGGTCTTTAGTACTCAACAAAATAGGGCTGTATGCAAAAACGTATTTGATTCTGTTTGAATTTGCGGCTCTTATCTTTTGCCATAAAAATACCCTTTTAAAATATAAAACGTTGCCGGTAAACTGCCCCTTTCCCTTAACCGATCTTCACCAACACCAATAGGTACTGAGAACTCTACAATACAGGGCTGTATGCAAAACATCAATTGATTCTGTTTCAATTTGCGGCTGTTATCGTTTACCATAGAAAAAAATTACCCTTGATATATACCGTTGCTGGTAAACTACCCCTTTCCCTTAATCGATCTTCACCAAAAACGACAGGTGTTGAGAACTCTACAATTCAGGGCTGTATGCAAAATATTATATGATTTTGTTTAAATTTGCGGCTGTTAACGTTTGCCATACAAAATACCCTTGATAAAACAAAAAACGTGGCTGGTAAACTACCCCTTTCCCTTAAACGATCTTCACCAAAAACAGTAGATCTTTAGTACTCAAGAAATCAGGGCAGTATGCAAAACTTTATTCAATTCTGTTTGAATTTGCGGCTTTTATCGTTTGCCATATAAAATACCCTTTGAAACATAAAAAGTTGCCGGTAAACTACCCCTTTCCATTAACCGATCTTTACCAAAATCAACAGATCTTGAGAACTCTACAATTCAGGGCTGTATGCAAACATTATTTGATTCTGTTTGAATTTGCGGCTGTTATCGTTTGCCAAACAAACAAAATTACCCTTGATAAAAAAAAAACGTTGCCGGTAAACTACCCCTTTCCCTCAACCGATCTTCACCAAAAACAATAGGTCGCGAGTACTCTACAAATCAGAGCTGTATGCAAAACATTATTTGTTTCTGTTTGAATTTGCAGCTGTTATCGTTTGCCATAGAAAAAAATCTACAGACACACAGACACACTCAAAGACACACACACACACTCACACACACACACACACACACACACACCCTTTTCGAAAAATGACTTTTTTTCATGTTTTGAGTGTAGTACAATCATATTCTGCAATAATCTCGAACACGATTTTTTTTGCCATCACCATACTTCCATTTCCTTAAGGAACATGGAAGTAAAAATTACCCCCGATAAAACAAACGTTGCTGGTAAACTAATCCTTCCCCTTAACCGAACTTCACCAAAACCAACAGGTCTTGAGAACTCTATAATTCAGGGCTGTATGCAAAAGAGTAGTTGATTCTGTTTGAATTTGCGGCTGTTATCGTTGGCTATAGAAAAAAATTAAACTTGTTTAAAAAAACCGTTGCTGGTAAACTACCCCTTTCCCTTAACTGATCTTCAACAAAATCAACAGACCTTGAGTTCTGTATAATTCAAAAAGGTATGCAGAAGAGTAGTTGATTCTGTTTTAATGTTCGGCAGTTATCGGTCGTCAAAAAAAAATTACCCTTGATAAAACATAAAATGTTGCTGATAAACAACCCTATTCCCTTAACCGATCTTCACCAAAACCAATAGGTCTTGAGAACTCTACATTTCAGGGCTGTATGCAAAATATTATATGATTCTGTTTGAATTTGCGGCTGTTATCGTTTGCCATATAAAATAACCTTGATAAAACATAAAACGTGTCCGGTAAAATACCCCTTTCCCTTAACCGATCTTCACCAAAAACAATAGGTCTGTAGCACTCAACAAAACAGGGCTGTATGCAAAAACGTATTTGATACTGTTTGAATTTGCGGCTCTTATCGTTTGCCATAAAAAATACCCTTTTAAATCATGAAACAGACACACACACACACAGAGACACTTTTCGAAAAATTACTTTTTTTCATGTTTTGAGTGTAGTACAATTATATTCTGCAATAATCTCGAACACGATTTTTTTTGAAATCACCATGCTTCCATTTCCTTAAGGAACATGGAAGTAAAAATTACCCCCGATAAAAAAAAAGTTGCTGGTAAACTAACCCTTCCCCTTAACCGATCTTCACCAAAACCAACAGGTCTTGAGAACTCTATAATTCAGGGTTGTGTGCAAAAGAGTAGTTGATTCTGTTTGAATTTGCGGCTGTTATCGTTTGCTATAGAAAAAAATTAAACTTATTTAAAAAAAACCGTTGCTAGTAAACTACCCCTTTCCCTTAACCGATCTTCACCAAAATCAATAGGTCTTGAGAACTCTAAAATCTAGGGGTGTATGCAAATAATCATTCGATTCTGTTTGAATTTGCGGCTGTTATCGTTTGCCATATAAAATACACTTGTTAAAACATAAAACGTTGCTGGTAAACTACCCCTTTCCCTTAACCGATCTTCACCAAAAACAATAGGTCTGTAGCAGTCAACAAAACAGGGCTGTATGCAAAAACGTATTTGATACTGTTTGAATTTGCGGCTCTTATCGTTTGCCATACAAAATACCCTTTTAAAACATAAAACAGACACACACACACACACACAGACACTTTTCGAAAAATTACTTTTTTTCATGTTTTGAGTGTAGTACAATCATATTCTGCAATAATCTCGAACACGATTTTTTTTGCCATCACCATACTTCCATTTCCTTAAGGAACATGGAAGTAAAAATTACCCCCGATAAAAAAAACGTTGCTGGTAAACTAACCCTTCCCCTTAACCGATCTTCACCAAAACCAACAGGTCTTGAGAACTCTATAATTCAGGGTTGTATGCAAAAGAGTAGTTGATTCTGTTTGAATTTTCGGCTGTTATCGTTTGCTATAGAAAAAAATTAAACTTATTTAAAAAAAACCGTTGCTAGTAAACTACCCCTTTCCCTTAACCGATCTTCACCAAAATCAATAGGTCTTGAGAACTCTACAGTCTAGGGGTGTATGCAATTAATCATTTGATTCTGTTTGAATTTGCGGCAGTTATCGTTTGCCATATAAAATACACTTGTTAAAACATAAAACGTTGCTGGTAAATTACCCCTTTCCCTTAACCCATCTTCACCAAAAACAACAGGCCTTGAGAACTCTAAATTTCAGGGCTGTATGCAAAAAAGGGTAGTTGATTCTGTTTGAATTTGCGGCTGTTATCGTTTGCCATAGAAAACAATTACCCTTGATTTAAAGAAAACCGTTGCTGGTAAACTACCCCTTTCCCTCAACCGATCTTCACCAAAAACAATAAGTCGCGAGTACTCTACAAATCAGGGCTGTATGCAAAAAATGATTTGATTCAGTTTGAATTTGCGGCTGTTATCGTTTGCCATAGAAAAAAAATCTACAGATAGACACACAGGCACACACACAGACACTTTTCGAAAAACGACTTTTTTTCATGTATTGAGTGTAGTACAATCAGAATCTGCAATAATCTCGAACACGATTTTTTTTGCCATCACCATACTTCCATTTCCTTAAGGAACCTGGAAGTAAAAATTACCCTTGATAAAAAACCGTTGCCAGTAAACTACCCCTTTCCCTTAACCGATCTTCACCAAAAATAACAGGTCTTGAGTACTCTACAAATCAGGGCTGTATGCAAAATATTATTTGATTATGTTTGAATTTGCGGCTGTTATCGTTTGCCATAGAAAAAAAATCTACAGACACAGACACACACACACACACTTTTCGAAAAACGACTTTTTTCATGTTTTGAGTGTAGTACAATCAGAATCTGCAATAATCTCGAACACGATTTTTTGCCATCACCGTACTTCCATTTCCTTAAGGAATATGGAAGTAAATATCGGTATGGAGAACCATACATGACTTCCATGTTCTAATATTTATATTTAAAATCATATTAAAAATGAAATATTTCCACAGAAAATACTTCTTTCTACTTATTGCTTCAACATTACCCACAGTACTGTGGTCACTAACGTATACCACCTCACGTTTTCGCACTCGATTTTCACCGATGATGGCAGTCGATGCCACTGCCGAAAAGTCTGGTTTTGCAGAAAACATTGGACTACGGCTAAAGAGCCCGGGAAGCAATTTTAACAAAAAACTACTTCTTTGTTGCCGATAACGTAGTACACATATAAAAAATTCTCCCCTCCACCTTCAACTATAATTTTTATTAATAGAAAATTACCCCCACCCCGTTCACCTAACTTCTTCAATTATAGATATTTCATCTGCGTTTCTACAGTGGATTACTATGAGCTTCTTATCAGGATAATTTATTTATAAAAATTAAGTACTTTACTCTTGTTAAATCATAAAATGTTTCTGGTAAACTACCCCTTTCTCTTAACCGATCTTCACCAAAATCAATAGACCTTGAGCTCTCTGCAACTCAGGAAAGGGTGCAAAAATTTATTTGATTCTCATTGAATTTTCGGCAGTTATCGTTCGTCATAAAAAAAATTACCCTTTTTAAAACATAAAAACTTGCTGATAAACTACCCCTTCCCTTAACCGATCTTCAACAAAATCAACAAACCTCGAGTTCTCTTTAGTTCAAAAAGGTATGCAAAAACCAAGTCGATTCTGTTTAAATTTACGGCAGTTATCGTTCGTCATATAAAAAATTACCCTTGTTAAAACATAAAATGTTGCTGGTAAACCACCCCATTCCCTTAACCGATCTTCACCAACAACAATAGGTATTGAGAACTCTACAATACAGGGCTGTATGCAAAACATCATTTGATTCTGTTTGAATTTGCGGCTGTTACCGTTTACTATAGAAAAATATCGGTATGGAGAGCCATACATGACTTCCATATTCTAAGATTTATATTTAAAATCATTTTCACCCAAACAGCCAGGCTGTGTCTTACCTGCCTTCTTATTGCTGTATTAAATGAAAAATATTATATTACATTAAAATGAAAAAATTATAATTTTATTGCCTGGCAACAAAATTATTTTATTTTTAACAATTACCATTGTTTCAAAAAGTTTAAATGAATTTTCAAGTACTTTACTCTTGTTAAAACGTAAAAGGTTGCAGGTAAACTACCCCTTCCCCTTAACCGATCTTCACCAAAATCGAAAGCCATTGAGACCTCTACAATGCAGGGACGTATGCAAAAAATTATTTGATTCTGTTTGAATTTGCGGCTGTTATCGTTTGCCATAGAAAATACGCTTGATAAAAAAACGTTGCAGGTAAACTACCCCTTCACCGTAACCGATCTTCACCAAAAACAACAGGTCTTGAGTACTCTACAAATCAGGGGTGTATGCCACCCTTATTTGATTCTGTTTGAATTTGCGGCTGTTATCGTTTGCCATAGAAAATACCATTTCAAAACATAAAACGTTGCCGGTAAACTACCCCTCTCCCTCAACCGATCTTCACCAAAAACAATAGGTCTTGAGAACTCTACAATTTAGGGCTGTATGCAAATAATCTTTTGATTCTGTTTGAATTTGCGGCTGTTATCGTTTTCCATAGGAAATACCCTTGTTAAAACATAAAACGTTACTGGTAAACTACCCCTTTCCCTTAACTGATCTTCACCAAAAACGATAGGTCTTGCGCCCTCTACAACTCAGGGCTGTATGCAAAATATTATATGATTTTGTTTGAATTTGCGGCTGTTATCGTTTGCCATACAAAATACCCTTGATAAAACAAAAAACGTGGCAGGTAAACTACCCCTTTCCCTTAAACGATCTTCACCAAATACAATAGGTCTTTAGTACCCAAGAAATCAGGGCTGTATGCAAAAACGTATTTGATTCTGTTTGAATTTTCGGCTCTTATCGTTTACCATAGAAAATACCCTTTTAATACATAAAACGTTGCTGGTAAACTACCCCTTTCACTTAACCGATCTTCACCAAAAACAAAAGGTCTTGAGACCTCTACTATTCAGGGCTGTATGCGAAACATTATTTGTTTCTGTTTGAATTTGCGGCTGTTATCGTTTGCCAAACAAACAAAATTACCCTTGATAAAAAAAACCGTTGCTGGTAAACTACCCCTTTCCCTCAACCGATCTTCACCAAAAACGATAAGTCGCGAGTACTCTACAAATAAGGGCAGCATGCAAAAAATTATTTGATTCTGTTTAAATTTGCGGCTGTTAAAGTTTGCCAAAAAAAAAAAATCTATAGACACATAGACACACAGACAGACACACACACAGACACTTTTCGAAAAACGACTTTTTTTCATGTTTTGAGTGTAGTACAATCAGAATCTGCAATAATCTCGAACACTTTTTTTTTTTGCCATCACCATACTTCCATTTCCTTAAGGAACATGCAAGTAAAATTACCCTTGATAAAAAATCGTTGCAGGTAAGCTACCCCTTTCCCTTTACCGATCTCCACCAAAAATAACAGGTCTTGAGTACTCTACAAATCAGGGCTGTATGCAAAATATTATTTGATTATGTTTGAATTTGCAGCTGTTATCGTTTGCCAAAAAAAAAAATCTACAGACACAGACACAGACACACACACAGACACTTTTCGAAAAACGACTTTTTTCATGTTTTGAGTGTAGTACAATCAGAATCTGCAATAATCTCGAACACGATTTTTTTTTGCCATCACCATACTTCCATTTCCTTAAGGAATATGCAAGTAAATATCGGTATGGAGAACCATACATGACTTCCATGTTCTAACATTTATATTTAAAATCATATTAAAAATGAAATATTTCCACAGAAAATACTTCTTTCTACTTATTGCTTCAACATTAACCACAGTACTGTGGTCACTAACGTATACCACCTCACGTTTCCGCACTCGATTTTCACCGATGATGGCAGTCGATGCCACTGCCGAAAAGTCTGGTTTTGCAGAAAACATTGGACTACGGCTAAAGAGCCCGGGAAGCAATTTTAACAAAAAACTACTTCTTTGTTGCCGATAACGTAGTACACATATAAAAAATTCTCCCCTCCACCTTCAACTATAATTTTTAATAATAGAAAATTACCCCCACCCCAATCACCTAACTTCTTCATTTATAGATATTTCATCTGCGTTTCTACAGTGGATTACTATGAGCTTCTTATCAGGATACTTTATTTATAAAAATTAAGTACTTTACTCTTGTTAAATCATAAAATGTTTCCGGTAAACTTCCCCTTTCTCTTAACCGATCTTCTCCAAAATCAACAGACCTTCCTTCCTCTACAATTCAGGGAAGCATACAAAAAAATAGTTGATTATGTTTGAATGTGCGGCAGTTATCGTTCGTCATGGAAAAATTTCTCTTGTTACAACATAAAATGTTGCTGGTAAACTACCCCTTCCCCTTAACCGATCTTCACCAAAATCAATAGACCTTGAGCTCTCTGCAACTCAGGAAAGGGTGCAAAAAATTAATGATTCTCATTGAATTTTCGGCAGTTATCGTTCGTCATAAAAAAAATTACCCTTTTTAAAACATAAAAAGTTGCTCATAAACTACCCCTTCCCTTAACCGAGCTTCAACAAAATCAACAGACCTTGAGTTCTCTTTAGTTCAAAAAGGTATGCAAAAACCAAGTCGATTCTGTTTGAATTTACGGCAGTTATAGTTCGTCATATGAAAAATTACCCTTGTTAAAACATAAAATGTTGCTGGTAAACTACCCCTTTCCCTTAACCGATCTTCACCAACAACAATAGGTATTGAGAACTCTACAATACAGGGCTGTATGCAAAACATCATTTGATTCTATTTGAATTTGCGGCTGTTACCGTTTACTATAGAAAAAAATTACCCTTGATAAAAAACCGTTGCCGGTAAACTACCCCTTTCCCTTAACCGATCTTCACCAAAAACGACAGGTCTTGGGTACTCTACAATTCAGGCCTGTATGAAAACAATTATTTGATTCTGTTTGAATTTGCGGCTGTTATCGTTTGCCATAGATAACACCCTTGATAAAACATAAAACGTTGCTGGTAAACTTCCCCATTCCATTAACCGATCTTCACCTAAAACTACAGGCCTTGATAACTCTACAATTCAGGACTGTATGCAAAACATTAGTTGAGTCTCTTTGAATTTACGGCAGTTATCGTTCGTCATAGAAAAAATACCCTTGTTAAAACATAAAACGTTGCAAGTAAACTACCCCTTTTCCCTAACCGATCTTCAACAAAATCAACAGACCTTGAGTTCTGTATAATTCAAAAAGGTATGCAGAAGAGTAGTTGATTCTGTTTTAATGTTCGGCAGTTAACGTTCGTCAAAAAAAATTACCCTTGATAAAACATAAAATGCTGCTGATAAACAACCCTACTCCCTTAACCGATCTTCACCAAAACCAATAGTTCTTGAGAACTCTACATTTCAGGGTTGTATGCAAAATATTATAAGATTCTGTTTGAATTTGCGGCTGTTATCGTTGGCCATATAATATACCCTTGATAAAACATAAAACGTGTCTGGTAAACTACCCCATTCCCTTAACCGATCTTCACCAAAAACAATAGGTCTTTAGTACCCAACAAAATAGGGCAGTATGCAAAAACGTATTTGATTCTGTTTGAATTTGCGGCTCTTATCGTTTGCCATAGAAATACCCTTTTAAAATATAAAACGTTGCCGGTAAACTGCCCCTTTCCCTTAACCGATCTTCACCAACACCAAACGGTACTGAGAACTCTACAATACAGGGCTGTATGCAAAACATCAATTGATTCTGTTTCAATTTGCGGCTGTTATCGTTTACCAAAAAAAAAATTACCCTTGATATATACCGTTGCTGGTAAACTACCCCTTTCCCTTAATCGACCTTCACCAAAAACGACAGGTGTTGAGAACTCTACAATTCAGGGCTGTATGCAAAATATTATATGATTTTGTTTAAATTTGCGGCTGTTAACGTTTGCCATACAAAATACCCTTGATAAAACAAGAAATGTGGCTGGTAAACTACCCCTTTCCCTTAAACGATCTTCACCAAAAACAGTAGATCTTTAGTACTCAAGAAATCAGGGCAGTATGCAGAACCTTATTCAATTCTGTTTGAATTTGCGGCTTTTATCGTTTGCCATATAAAATACCCTTTGAAACATAAAAAGTTGCCGGTAAACTACCCCTTTCCATTAACCGATCTTTACCAAAATCAACAGATCTTGAGAACTCCACAATTCAGGGCTGTATGCAAACATTATTTGATTGTGTTTGAATTTGCGGCTGTTATCGTTTGCCAAACAAACAAAATTACCCTTGATAAAACATAAAATGTTGCTGGTAAACAACCCCTTTCACTTAACCGATCTTCACCAACAACAATAGGTATTGAGAACTCTACAATACAGGGCTGTATGCAAAACATCATTTGATTCTGTTTGAATTTGCGGCTGTTACCGTTTACTATAGAAAAATATCGGTATGGAGAACCATAAATGACATCCATATTCTAAGATTTATATTTAAAATCATTTCCCCCAAACAGCCAGGCTGTGTGTTACCTGCCTTTTTATTGCCGTATTAAATGAAAAATATTATATTACATTAAAATGAAAAAATTATAATTTTATTGCCTGGCTACAAAATTATTTTATTTTTAACAATTACCATTGTTTCAAAAAGTTTAAATAAATTTTCAAGTACTTTACTCTTGTTAAAACGTAAAAGGTTGCGGCTAAACTACCCCTTCCCCTTAACCGATCTTCACCAAAATCGAAAGTCATTGAGACCTCTACAATTTAGGACGTATGCAAAAAATTATTTGATTCTGTTTGAATTTGCGGCGGTTATCGTTTGCCATAGGAAATACCCTTGTTAAAACATAAAACGTTACAGGTAAACTATCTCTTTCCCTTAACCGATCTTCACCAAAAACAACAGGTCTCGAGTACTCTACAAATCAGATCTGTATGCAAAACATTATTTGATTCTGTTTGAATTTGCGGCTGTTATCGTTTGCCATAGAAAATACGCTTGTTAAAAAAACGTTGCCGGTAAACTACCCCTTTCCCTCAACCCATCTTCACCAAAGACAATAGGTCTTGAGAACTCTACAATTTACGGCTGTATGCAAATAATCTTTTGATTCTGTTTGAATTTGCGGCTTTTATCGTTTGCCATAAGAAATACCCTTGTTAAAACATAAAACGTTACAGGTAAACTACCCCTTTCCCTTAACCGATCTTCACCAAAAACAAAAGGTCTTGAGTACTCTACAAATCAGGGCTGTATGCAAAACATTTTTTGATTCTGTTTGAATTTGCGGCTGTTATCATTTGCCATAGAATATACCCTTGTTAAAATATCGGCATGGAGAACCATACATGACTTCCATATTCTAAGATTTATATTTAAAATCATTTTCGAAATGTAATATTACCATAGAAACTACTTCTTTCTACTTACTGCTTCAGCCTTAACCACAGTACTGTGGTCACTAACGTATACCACCTCACGTTATCGCACTCGATTTTCACTGATGATGGAAGTCGATGGCATTGCCGAAACGTCTGGTTTTGTAGAAAACATTGGACTACGGCCAAATATTCCGGGAAGGAATTTTAACAAAAACTACTTTGTTGCCGATAACGTTGTACACATATATATAAAAAATATGCATACAATTAATGGCTTGTATAAGTTAATGATTGATCTCCATTAAGTAGTGCTCAAGTTTCCAAAGTTTTAATATTATGATGTCCATAATTAAAACATCGGAGCAGGTTTAGTGTGAATGAGGGTACACTGTGGACAAAAATTTTCAACATTTCCTATTGAGTGTTGCATAGAGTAAAGCTGCGAATCTACAGTGTATGTTTCACAGAACAAACACGCGAAAAAGAAGGAGCGCTCCGAAGTCACTCATGGACCCTCAGCATCTTGCAGAGGGTTGATTCCCTTAAGACGAAAAGTCTGTCTATGAATCGTTCCTCTGTAAACACGTGCAGTTACGCTGCCCAGCGATCCACAGGAAGCAAATTGATGTCCATTTTCTTTGCTTGCACGCGTTATGTTGGTGTTGGTTTCGGCACTTTCCATTTAAAAAGCGTGCAAATGTAAGAAAATAAACATTAGTGAGGCCAGAAATAACGTGAATTGTGTGTGTGTGTGTGTGTGTGTGTGTGTGTGTGTGTGTGTGTGTGTGTGTGTGTGTGTGTCTTACCTGCCTTTTTATTGCTGTAGGCATAATAATAAAATGGAAACGTAAACATTACATAACTGAGATATGCTTACCTGCCACGAACGATATATTATTTTATACATGGAGGAGTTCAGTGACATACACACGTACAGAAAAATTATATATATAAAGATATTAACTCATACATAATTTACGTTAAAATGAAAAAATTATAATTTTATTCCCTGGGAACAAAATTATTTTATTTTTAACAATTACCTTTGTTTGAAAAAGTTTAAATGAATTTTCAAGTACTTTACTGTTGTTAAAACGTAAAAGGTTGCTGGTAAACTACCCCTTCCCCTTAACCGATCTTCACCTAAATCAAAAGTCCTTGAGGTCTCTACAATTCAGGGATGTATGCAAAAAATTATTTGATTCTGTTTGAATTTGCGGCTGTTATCATTTGCCATAGAAAATACGCTTTATAAAAAAATGTTACTGGTAAACTACCCCTTCCCTTAACCGATCTTCACCAAAAACAGTAGGTCTTGAGCACTCTACAAATCAGGGCTGTATGCAAAACATTAGTTGATTCTTTTTGAATTTACGGCAGTTATCGTTCATCATAGAAAAAATAACCTTGTTAAAACATAAAACGTTGCCGGTAAACTACCCCTTTCCCTTAACCGATCTTCAACAAAATCAACAGACCTTGAGTTCTGTATAATTCAAAAAGGTATGCAGAAGAGTAGTTGATTCTGTTTTAATGTACGGCAGTTATCGTTTGTCAAAAAAAATTACCCTTGATAAAACATAAAATGTTGCTGGTAAACAACCCTATTCCCTTAACCGATCTTCACCAAAAACAACAGGTCTTGAGAACTCTAAAATTCAGGAATGTATGTAAAATATTATATGATTTTGTTTGAATTTGCGGCTGTTATCGTTTGCCATACAAAATAGCCTTTTAAAACATAAAACGTTGCTGGTAAACTACCCCTTTCCCTTAACCGATCTTCACCAAAACCAAAAGACCTTGAGGACTCTACAATTCAGGGCAGTATGCAAAACATTATTTGATTATGTTTGAATTTGCGGCTGTTATCGTTTGCCATAAAAAATACCCTTGTTAAAACATAAAATGTTGCCGGTAAACTACCCCTTTCCCTTAACCGATCTTTACCAAAATGAACACATCTTGAGAGCTATACAATTCAGGGCTGTATGCGAAATAGTATTTGATTCTGTTTGAATTTGCGGCTGTTATCGTTTGCCAAACAAACAAAATTACCCTTGATAAAAAAAAACCGTTGCCGGTAAACTACCCCTTTCCCTCAATCGATCTTCACCAAAAACAATAGGTCGCGAGTACTCTATAAATCAGCGCTGTGTGCAAAAAATTATTTGATTCTGTTTGAATTTGCGGCAGTTATCGTTTGCCATAAAAAAAAATTTATAGACACACAGACAGACACATAGACAGACAGACAGACAGACACACACACAGACACTTTTCGGAAAACGACTTTTTTCCATGTTTTGAGTGTAGTACAATCAGAATCTGCAATAATCTCGAACACGATTTTTTTTCCATCACCATACTTCCATTCCTTAAGGAATATGGAAGTAAAAATTACCCTTGATAAAAAACCGTTGCAGGTAAACTACCCCTTTCCCTTAACCGATCTTCACCAAAAACAATAGGTCTTGAGAACTCTAAAATTCAGGGCTGTATGTAAAATATATTAAATGAAATTGTTTGAATTTGCGGCTGTTATCGTTTGCCATACAAAATACCCTTTTAAAACATAAAACGTTGCTGGTAAACTACCCCTTTCCCTTAACCGATCTTCAACAAAATCAACAGACCTTGAGTTCTGTATAATTCAAAAAGGTATGCAGAAGAGTAGTTGATTCTGTTTTAATGTACGGCAGTTATCGTTCTTCAAAAAAAAAATTACAATTGATAAAACATAAAATGTTGCTGGTAAACAACCCTATTCCCTTAACCGATCTTCACCAAAACAAACAGGTCTTGAGAACTATACATTTCAGGGCAGTATGCAAAATATTATATGATTCTGTTTGAATTTGCGGCTGTTATCATTTGCCATATAAAATACCCTTGATAAAACAAAAAACGTGTCCGGTAAACTACCCCTTTCCCTTAACCGATCTTCACCAAAAACAATAGGTCTTTAGTACTCAACAAAACAGAGCTGTATGCAAAAACATATTTGATTCTGTTTGAATTTGCGGCTCTTATCGTTTGCCATAGAAAATACCCTTATAAAACATAAAACGTTGCTGGTAAACTACCCCTTTCCCTAAAACGATCTTCACCAACACCAATAGGTATTGAGAACTCTACAATACAGGGCTGTATGCAAAAAATCATTTGATTCTGTTTGAATTTGTGGCTGTTATCGTTTACCATAGAAAAAAATTACCCTTGATAAAAAACCGTTGCAGGTTAACAACCCCTTTCCCTTAACCGATCTTCACCAAAAACAATAAGTCTTGAGAACTCTAAAATTCAGGGCTGTATGTATAATATTATATGATTTTGTTTGAATTTGCGGCTGTTATCGTTTGCCATACAAAATACCCCTTTAAAACATAAAACGTTGCTGGTAAACTACCCCTTTCCCTTAACCGATCTTTACCAAAATGAACAAATCTTGAGAGCTCTACAATTTAGGGCTGTATGCGAAATATTATTTGATTCTGTTTGAATTTGCGGCTGTTATCGTTTGCCAAACAAACAAAATTACTCTTGATAAAAAAAAACCGTTGCAGGTAAACTACCCCTTTCCCTCAATCGATCTTCACCAAAAACAACAGGTCGCGAGTACTCTATAAATCAGGACTGTGTGAAAAAAATTATTTGATTCTGTTTGAATTTGCGGCAGTTATCGTTTTCCATAGAAAAAAATCTACAGACACACAGACAGACACACACACAGACAGACAGACACACACACAGACACTTTTCGGAAAACGAATTTTTTTCATGTTTTGAGTGTAGTACAATCAGAATCTGCAATAATCTCGAACACGATTTTTTTTGCCATCACCATACTTCAATTCCTTAAGGAATACGGAAGTAAAAAATGTTGCCGGTAAACTACCCCTTTCCATCAACCGATCATCACCAAAAACAATAGGTCTTGAGAACTCTACAATTTAGGGCTGTATGCAAATAATGTTTTGATTCTGTATGAATTTGCGGCTGTTATCGTTTGCCATAGGAAATACCCTTGTTAAAACATAAAACGTTACGGGTAAACTACCCCTTTCCCTTAACCGATCTTCACCAAAAACAACAGGTCTTGAGTACTCTACAAATCAGGACTGTATGCAAAACATTATTTGATTCTGTTTGAATTTGCGTCTGTTATCGTTTGCCATAAAAAATACCCTTGTTAAAAAAACGTTGCTGGTAAACTACCCCTTTCCCTCAACCGAACTTCACCAAAAACAATAGATCTTGAGAACTCTACAATTTAGGGCTGTATGCAAATAATCTTTTGATTCTGTTTGAATTTGCGGCTGTTATCGTTTGCCATAGGAAATACCCTTGTTAAAACAGAAAACGTTACTGGTAAACTACCCCTTCCCCTTAACCTATCTTCATCAAAATCAACAGATCGTGAGAACTCTACAATTCAGGGCTGCATGCAGTATATTTGTTGATTCTTTTTGAATTTACGGCAGTTATCGTTCATCAAAAAAAAAATACCCTTGTTAAAACATAAAACGTTGCTGGTAAACTACCCCTTTCCCTTAACCGATCTTCAACAAAATCAACAGACCTTGAGTTCTGTATAATTCAAAAAGGTATGCAGAAGAGTAGTTGATTCTGTTTTAATGTACGGCAGTTATCGTTCGTCAAAAAAAATTACCCTTGAAAAACATAAAATGTTGCTGGTAAACAACCCTATTCCCTTAACCGATCTTCACCAAAACCAACAGGTCTTGAGAACTGTACATTTCAGGGCTGTATGCAAAATATTATATGATTCTGTTTGAATTTGCGGCTGTTATCATTTGCCATATAAAATACCCATAATAAAACAGAAAACGTGACCGGTAAACTACCCCTTTCCCTTAACCGATCTTCACCAAAAACAATAGGTCTTTAGTACTCAACAAAGCAGGGCTGTATGCAAAAACATATTTGATTCTGTTTGAATTTGCGGCTCTTATCGTTTGCCATAGAAAAAACCCTTATAAATCATAAAACGTTGCCGGTAAACTACCCCTTTCCCTTAAACGATCTTCACCAACACCAATAGGTATTGAGAACTCTACAATACAGAGCTGTATGGAGAAAATCATTTGTTTCTGTTTGAATTTGTGGCTGTTATCGTTTACCATAGAAAAATATCGGTATGGAGAACAATACATGACTTCCATATTCTAAGGTTTATATTTAAAATCATTTTCAGCCAAACAGCCAGGCTGTGTCTTACCTGCCTTTTTATTGCTGTATTAAATGAAAAATATTATATTACATTAAAATGAAAAAATTATAATTTTATTGCCTGGCAACAAAATTATTTTATTTTTAACAATTACCATTGTTTCAAAAAGTATAAATAAATTTTCAAGTACTTTACTCTTGTTAAAACGTAAAAGGTTGCTGGTAAACTACCCCTTCCCCTTAACCGATCTTCACCAAAATCGAAAGTCATTGAGACCTCTACAATTCAAGGACGTATACAAAAAATTATTTGATTCTGTTTGAATTTGCGGCTGTTATCGTTTGCCATAGAAAATACGCTTGATAAAAAAACGTTGCTGGTAAACTACCCCTTCCCCTTAACCGATCGTCACCAAAAACAAAAGGTCTTGAGTACTCTATAAATAAGGGCTGTATGCAAAACATTGTTTGATTCTGTTTGAATTTGCGGCTGTTATCGCTTGCCATAGAAAATACACTTGTTAAAAAAACGTTGCTGGTAAACTACCCCTTTCCCTCAACCGATCTTCACCAAAAACAAAAATTTTTGAGAACTATACAATTTAGGGCTGTATGCAAATAATCTTTTGATTCTGTTTGAATTTGCGGCTGTTATCGTTTGCCATAGGAAATACCCTTGTTAAAACATAAAACGTTACTGGTAAACTACCCCTTTCCCTCAACCGATCTACACCAAAATCAACAGATCTTGAGAACTCTACAATTCAGGGCTGTATGCGAAACATTATTTGATTCTGTTTGAATTTGCGGCTGTTATCGTTTGCCAAACAAACAAAATTACCCTTGCTAAAAAAAAACCGTTGCCGGTAAACTACCCCTTTCCCTCAACCGATCTTCATAAAAAACAATAGGCGGCGAGTACTCTGCAAATCAGGGCTGCATGCAAAAAATTATTTGATTCTGTTTGAATTTGCGTCAGTTATCGTTTGCCATAAAAAAAAAAAATCTACAGACACAGACAGACAGACAGACAGACAGACAGACAGACAGACAGACAGACAGATAGACAGACACTTTTCGGAAAACGACTTTTTTTCATGTTTTGAGTGTAGTAGAATCAGAATCTGCAATAATCTCGAACACAATTTTTTTTGCCATCACCATACTTCCATTCCTTAAGGAATATGGAAGTAAAAATTACACTTGTTAAAAAACCGTTGCTGGTAAACTACCCCTTTCCCTTAACCGATCTTCACCAAAAACAATAGGTCTTGAGAACTCTAAAATTCAGGGCTGTATGTAAAATATTATATGATTTTGTTTGAATTTGCGGCTGTTATCGTTTGCCATACAAAATACCCTTTTAAAACATAAAACGTTGCTGGTAAACTACCCCTTTCCCTTAACCGATCTTCACCAAAACCAAAAGACCTTGAGACCTCAACAATTCAGGGCAGTATGCAAAACATTATTTGATTATGTTTGAATTTGCGGCTGTTATCGTTTGCCATAAAAAATACCCTTGTTAAAACATAAACGTTGCTGGTAAACTACCCCTTTCCCTTAACCGATCTTTACCAAAATGAACAAATCTTGAGAGCTCTACAATTCAGGGCTGTATGCGAAATATTATTTGATTCTATTTGAATTTGCGGCTGTTATCGTTTGCCAAACCAACAAAATTACCTTTGATAAAAAAAAACCGTTGCTGGTAAACTACCCCTTTCCCTCAATCGATCTTCACCAAAAACAATAGGTCGCGATTACTCTATAAATTAGGGCTGTGTGCAAAAAATTATTTGATTCTGTTTGAATTTGCGGCAGTTATCGTTTGCCAAAAAAAAAATCTACAGACACACAGACAGACACACAGACAGACAGACAGACACACACAGAGACACTTTTCGGAAAACGACTTTTTTTCATGTTTTCAGTGTAGTGCAATCAGAATCTGCAATAATCTCGAACACGATTTTTTTTGCCATCACCATACTTCCATTCCTTAAGGAATATGGAAGTAAACATACTTCCATTCCTTAAGGAATATGGAAGTAAAATTACCCTTGATAAAAAACCGTTGCAGGTAAACTGCCCCTTTCCCTTAACCGATCTTCACCAAAAACAATAGGTCTTGAGAACTCTAAAATTCAGGGCTGTATGTAAAATATTATATGATTTTGTTTGAATTTGCGGCTGTTATCGTTTGCCATACAAAATACCCTTTTAAAACATAAAACGTTGCAAGTAAACTCCCCCTTTCCTTTAACCGACCTTCACCAAAACCAAAAGACCTTGAGAACTCTACAATTCAGGGCAGTATGCAAAACATTATTTGATTATGTTTGAATTTCCGGCTGTTATCGTTTGCCATAAAAAATACCCTTGTTAAAACATAAAACGTTGCAGGTAAACTACCCCTTTCCCTTAACCGATCTTTGCCAAAATGAACAAATCTTGAGACCTCTACAATTCAGGGCTGTATGCGAAATATTTTTTGATTCTGTTTGAACTTGCGGCTGTTATCGTTTGCCAAACAAACAAAATTACCCTTGATAAAAAAAACCGTTGCCGGTAAACTACCCCTTTCCCTCAATCGATCTTCACCAAAAACAATAGGTCGCGAGTACTCTATAAATCAGAGCTGTGTGCAAAAAATTATTTGATTCTGTTTGAATTTGTGGCTGTTATCGTTTGCCATAGGAAATACCCTTGTTAAAACATAAAACGTTACAGGTAAACTACCCCTTTCCCTAAACCGATCTTCATCAAAATCAGCAGATCTTGAGAACTCTACAATTCAGGGCTGTATGCAAAATATTTGTTGATTCTTTTTGAATTTACGGCAGTTGTCGTTCATTAAAAAAAAAATACCCTTGTTAAAACATAAAACGTTGCTGGTAAACTACCCCTTTCCCTTAACCGATCTTCAACAAAATCAACAGTTATCAGTTCAATCAAATTTGCAGCAGTTATCGTTTGCCATAGGAAAAAATCTACAGACACACAGATAGACACACAGACAGACAGACAGACAGACACACACACAGACACTTTTCGGAAAACGACTTTTTTCATGTTTTGAGTGTAGTACAATCAGAATCTGCAATAATCTCGAACACGATTTTTTTTTGCCATCACCATACTTCCATTCCTTAAGGAATATGGAAGTAAAAAACGTTGCTGGTAAAGTACCCCTTTCCATCAACCGATCTTCACCAAAAACAATAGGTCTTGAGAACTCAACAATTTAGGGCTGTATGCAAATAATCTTTTGATTCTGTTTGAATTTGCGGCTGTTATCGTTTGCCATAAGAAATACCCTTGTTAAAACATAAAACGTTACAGGTAAACTACCCCTTTCCCTTAACCGATCTTCACCAAAAACAATAGGTCTTGAGTACTCTACAAATCAGGACTGTATGCAAAACATTATTTTATTCTGTTTGAATTTGCGGCTGTTATCGTTTGCCATAGAAAATACCCTTGTTAAAAAAACTTTGCCGGTAAACTACCCCTTCCCCTCAACCGAACTTCACCAAAAGCAATAGGTCTTGAGAACTCTACAATCTAGGGCTGTATGCAAATAATCTTTTGATTCTGTTTGAATTTGTGGCTGTTATCGTTTGCCATAGGAAATACCCTTGTTAAAACATAAAACGTTACAGGTAAACTACCCCTTTCCCTTAACCGATCTTCATCAAAATCAACAGATCTTGAGAACTCTACAATTCAGGGCTGTATGCAAAATATTTGTTGATTCTTTTTGAATTTACGGCAGTTGTCGTTCATTAAAAAAAAATACCCTTGTTAAAACATAAAACGTTGCTGGTAAACTACCCCTTTCCCTTAACCGATCTTCAACAAAATCAACAGACCTTGAGTTGCGTATAATTCAAAAAGGTATGCAGAAGAGTAGTTGATTCTGTTTTAATGTACGGCAGTTATCGTTCGTCAAAAAAAATTACCCTTGATAAAACATAAAATGTTGCTGGTAAACAACCCTATTCCCTTAACCGATCTTCACCAAAACCAACAGGTTTTGAGAACTGTACATTTCAGGGCTGTATGCAAAATATTATATGATTCTGTTTGAATTTGCGGCTGTTATCATTTGCCATATAAAATACCCTTGATAAAACAAAAAACGTGTCCGGTAAACTACCCCTTTCCCTTAACCGATCTTCACCAAAAACAATATGTCTTTAGTACACAACAAAACAGGGGTGTATGCAAAAACATATTTGATCCTGTTTGAATTTGCGGCTCTTATCGTTTGCCATAGAAAATACCCTTATTAATCATACAACGTTGCTGGTAAACTACCCCTTTCCCTTAAACGTTCTTCACCAACACCAATAGTTATTGAGAACTCTACGATACAGGGCTGTATGCAAAAAATCATTTGATTCTGTTTGAATTTGTGGCTGTTATCGTTTACCATAGAAAAAAATTACCCTTGATAAAAAACCGTTGCTGGTAAACTACCCCTTTCCCTTAACCGATCTTCACGAAAAATAACAGGTCTTGAGAATTCTAAAATTCAGGGCTGCATGTAAAATATTATATTATTTTGTTTGAATTTGCGGCTGTTATCGTTTGCCATACAAAATACCCTTTTAAAACATAAAACGTTGCCGGTAAATTACCCCTTCCCCTTAACCGATCTCCACCAAAACCGAAAGACCTTGAGAACTCTACAATTCAGGGCAGTATGCAAAACATTATTTGATTATGTTTGAATTTGCGGCTGTTATCGTTTGCCATAAAAAATACCCTTGTTAAAACATAAAACGTTGCCGGTAAACTACCCCTTTACCTTAACCGATCTTTACCAAAATGAACAAATCTTGAGAGCTCTACAATGCAGGGCTGTATGCGAAATATTATTTGATTCTGTTTGAATTTGCGGCTGTTATCGTTTGCCAAACAAACAAAATTACCCTTGATAAAAAAAACTGTTGCTGGTAAACTACCCCTTTCCCTCAATCGATCTTCACCAAAAACAAAAGGTCGCGATTACTCTATAAATCAGAGCTGTGTGCAAAAAATTATTTGATTCTGTTTGAAGTTGCGGCAGTTATCGTTTGCCATAAAAAAAAATCTACAGACACACAGACAGACACACAGACAGACAGACAGACACACAGACAAACACACACAGACACTTTTCGGAAAACGACTTTTTTTCATGTTTTGAGTGTAGTGCAATCAGAATCTGCAATAATCTCGAACACGATTTTTTTTCCCATCACCATACTTCCATTCCTTAAGGAATATGGAAGTAAAATATCGGTATGGAGAACCATACATGACTTCCATATTCTAAGACTTATAATCTGAAATATGCTTGCCTGCCAAGCACGATATATTTTGTAATATATACTGTAACTCTACTTCTATGCGTTATTGTTATGTTGTGTTGTGTGTGAGTACCTACCTGCTGTCTGATCTTGCAGATTCTTCCGACTAGGGCGTGTGGATTTTGGATTTGAAGTTCGCAAGCTAGTAATCTCAAATTATTACAACAACACACAAAATAGGTTACTTTAAAGGGGGAGAGTTTTGTGAGACTGGTAGGCTTTATCGTACAACAATAAAACACTGTTATAGGGGGTAATAAAACGTTGTTTATTACACCAACAACACACAAGAATAGAATGGTTATTATATTATGAATTTCTTACAGTCTAAACAATGAATCAATGGTTTTCAATTGGTCAATATTTGATAGAAACTGAACTCGTTCTTTGGCGAGTTAATTGCAATTTAAATTTTACTTTATTAATTGATTTGAATTTAATTAAATTTATTTAATTAAATTGAATCTAAATGTTCGTGAAACAAAATATAAAACTCTGAAATTAATTAGAATAATTAATTAAAATAAATTAGACGTGACAGTCTAGTTCACGTTATTTCATTTCTAGTGATTCTACTTCTGATATACTGCAGTATGATCTAAGATTAGATTGTCAGTTAAGATTTGTATAGCGCTTTTATACTACTTCTATTTCTTAACTATAACTTACTAATGACTTAAACTGCTATACAGATTATCACAGTGAATTTACTTTTTAATTACTAGAGTCTTTGCTTTTTGTTTGGCACCTGAATTATTTGAATTACAATGTTTTAATTGAAAAATAGAAAATTTGATCTGAAAAATAAATAAGTGGATTTTGCTTTCCTGTTACTGAAGAGGATGTCGCCCGGTTTGTCCCTCGTCGATTCGAGTCCTTGGTTAGAGAAAGTAATCTGCTTAGAACTGCTGGATTCGGTCGTGGAGTTCAAAATTCGGCAACACTCTGCTTCCTTGCTGTTTGTGAATATTTTAACGTCTGCTGCTGTCCGCTGGAACTGCTTCCTGTCCCTCGTCGATTCGCACGTTGCACGTCAGCGTGTGTGTGTGTGCTTCGTTCGGGTGGTCGCTCTGCTCGTCAGCTGTTCACCAATAATTTAGACGGCCTCTCTGCTGTATTCTTGAAGTCTGGTCTTGGAGTCTGGTGGATCTCTTGCGTGCTTATGACTAACTGGTAGTACACAATAAGCTTGGTTGATGTACTGAAGAGTATCTCGCCTTTACGCAACAATTACGAGCTATACAGATGATCTGTACTTAGTGTGTTCGTAATTGCGTGTGTGTTGACCACGTAGAGTCTTCTTGTTGATCTTCACCACTTTGGTTACTAGACGATCGAAGGACTACGTCTTAACTTCGTGAGTACTGGCAAAAGAGTGAGGTTTCAACCAGAAAACACCGCACTGGCCGGGGCTCGCGTGAAATGATTTCATTGGCTGGCACACTCTCCCTACCACATAAAATTTTGAATTCCCTTGGTCCGTGAGAATGAAGTTAGGTTCCCACAGACGGAGAATTGATATTATTATCTAATATTCTTATTATAATTATCCGGTGGAACCAATTTCCCGCTCCGGATATCCTGTGCTTATTTAATTTTGCAATAACTTGGTTGCAAACCAAGTTGTGTGAAATCTAAAATATACAATCTGTCAGAAATTATTATCTTTGTAACATACTAAAATCTCATTACTGTAACTCTATTTTTACAGAAGTTATTCAATTATTTTAATTAACTCTTTCATTTGTTAATTATATTGCATCAAATTTGCACACGTCATTGTTAATATTTCGGTAAACATTTTGGCTATGTTAGATTTCGCCTTTATTTATTAGTTTCCGAGATATTAACAATTAACTGTTTGGGTGTGGTCGCTTCCTTGCACAGCGAACTGATTACATAATGACCACGTGTGCGTTGCTTTACAAAGCATTATTTTCAATGCGCTACATTCAAATGGAGTTTTGACTGGTACATTTTATTTAAATATGCTTTCAGTATGCGGTAAACATATAACCCCAAATAGTTAATATTTGGTGCCGTTATATATTCCCACACCCGCTTTAAAAAAAAAATGAATGTAATAATTACAGTTATTTTTTTTTCTCTTAATCATTACACACATATTCTGTAATCATTATACTTATTACCTATACATTGTATTACTTATTCAAAAGAAAAACATACATGTGTGTTAATATTGTTCCATTACATACAACTTAATTCTACATACTCTTATTAATAATATTACATTTGCAATCATTTGTGTATTAATGTTTTTAGAAAGGCTGGTATCTTTGTTTGTAAACAGTGGCACACCCACAAAAGAATTTGCTGACAGTATTTACAACCGTTATCGCCCGTCGCGCGGCTAATTGCTTGACCTAGTTTCAAATGTCGGTCAGGTAGTTATCGCGTGACGTAACTATTTCCTGCTGTGCGTTTAGTTCAGTTGTACACGCCCGTTGTTTATCGCGATAGAAAAATATTATTATTACTACACAAGCTATCTACAATTATTATTAATAATATTATAAATCACAAGTTATTTATTTTAAATTTAATTATTATAATACTATTACATTATCTTTTAACTGTAATATTTCGTAACCCTTTTTTACGAACGGTTCGACAGTACTTCGTTAACCATCGGTCATTTTCGTCACCGGATTCATCGTCTACGTCTTCCCACGCTGACTGTGTGGGAACGTCGTCGTCACTTTCCTGCTCTACCGGACGTACATTTGTCGGTGCCCATTGTTGCATTGTGTTGACGGCCAACCACGTTTCCTTCCCTTCCGGTTGAAATACTTTGTCAACTGGCGTACAAATTTCTGTAGAAAAATCACTTTTCTTAAATCTAACATTTTTCTTATTTTTACCTACTTTATTGCGATACGTTTTAGCATGGTTTATGGCGCTTCCACCCTGGAGGCGCCCGTTTCCAAGTTTTTTGGAAACTTACGATTCTTTTTCCTCTCGTTGGGGTCTTTATTACTTGGAGTATCGCTGTCTTGCTCTATTGTATCAGTTCTAGCTATCTCAACCGTTTGCATAGCTCTAATCGGGGCCCCGTCGTTACCCTTATATTGCCCTTTCGATCTAGCAATATTTTGTTTGCCTTTGTATTCAAAGGTCTTATCTGGGGGTTTTGACGATGTTTGGGGTGGAGTAGAACTAGTACTCGGTCTCGGGTCAGGTTGCTGGTATTGTTCTCGCGTATTCTGCCCTTCATTATTTCGGCGAAAATCGGGATTATAACGCCACCCACCAAAATCAAAAACCGTCTCACTTTGGGACACTAGAATGAGGAGTTCGTCTATCGTGCGAATACCCTGCGTAAATACAGCTACTCTAATGTTATGATTAAAATGGTAGGCAAGCTTCGTGACTATGTCAATCTCCGCAAATGCTGGGGTTAAATGCTTCGCGCGTTCGACCTGCTGGATTATATAATTTTCGGCGGTAATACCCATTTTCTTATCAAATCTGCCATATTCCAGTTCATTGCGCAGAAGTCGTTGGGTATGCGAGTTCCAGTACCGGCTTTCAAATTTTTGTTTGAACTCCGCGTATGTGGACACTCTATCGCGTACAATGTTATACCACTTACGCGCCGAATCACGCATCGCGTTAACCACCCACTGTATTTTGTCTTGATCTTCTAGTCGGGAACCTACTCTAGCCATTTCACTCTCACACGCTAATAAAAATTCAATGGGGTTTTCGTTATTTTCCCCCGTAAAATACACGCGATTTTTCTCGTCGACAGGACCTTGTACCAAAATATTAGGAGCAGATCTCCTTCGTACCTCCTGTCGTACTTTCAAAATCTCGTCGTTTAACGTTTGTAAGACACTCTCTTTATTAGAGTCAATGTTAGA
The DNA here is from genome assembly GCA_034769895.1 of Magicicada septendecula. Taxonomy (NCBI): domain Eukaryota; kingdom Metazoa; phylum Arthropoda; class Insecta; order Hemiptera; family Cicadidae; genus Magicicada; species Magicicada septendecula. Next base: position 399,908,111 of record CM068368.1, on the reverse strand, counting down.
TCGCGTCTCTACAATTGAAGCGTGTAATTTATCTACTCGTCGTTGCGTTTCGGTCACGTCCGCGTGAATCTTTACCTCTAGGGATTCGACCTTCCTTGAAACCTCTAGGGTCTGTTTCTCGCAGCGGGTTATGTGGTCTTTGAACCGGCCCTCCATACGTGTTACTTGTTCAATAAACGATTTTTGCATAGTGGTCTCAAAAACCTTAAACCGCTCATTGATTTTAGTATCGACCGTATTTACTTTTTCGGCGATTTCCGCGACTTTCACAGTTAACTCGGTTACGCTTTCGTCTATTTTCGCAGTTAATTCTTTACTACTTTCTTTATTACTTTGCTTAATCTCGGCATTTATGTCAGCGTTACTGCGTTCTAATGCTTCGGTTAGACTAACTCTTTGTGTTTCGATTTTAGACGTTAACTCTGCTATACTGAGCTCAGCTTTGGCTGCACTCTGTTCAAATTTCGCGTCTATTTTAGCGGTTAAATCCGCACTCATTTGCTGCATTTGTTTAAGTATTTTATCCATATCCATTTTAAATACCCAACAATTTCAAATATAAACAATTTAAAATACACAGAACAGTTTCAAATACACACAATAACTTTACTGCTGTACGAACACCAGTCACAAAACTCTTTGGGGATTGTTTAGTTGGACGCCAGCTGTTTTACGAATTAAAACAGCAAAGTTTGTTGTAAAGTGAAAATTAAATTTAAATTGAATTTAATTTCTAGCCCCACGTGCAGGGCGACATATGTAACTCTACTTCTATGCTTTATTGTTATGTTGTGTTGTGTGTGAGTACCTACCTGCTATCTGATCTTGCAGATTCTTCCGACTAGGGCGTGTGGATTTTGGATTTGAAGTTCGCAAGCTAGTAATCTCAAATTATTACAACAACACACAAAATAGGTTACTTTAAAGGGGGAGAGTTTTGTGAGACTGGTAGGCTTTATCGTACAACAATAAAACACTGTTATATGGGGTAATAAAACGTTGTTTATTACACCAACAACACACAAGAATAGAATGGTTATTATATTATGAATTTCTTACAGTCTAAACAATGAATCAATGTTTTTCAATTGGTCAATAGTTGACAGAAACTGAACTCGTTCTTTGGCGAGTTAATTGCAATTTAAATTTTACTTTATTAATTGATTTGAATTTAATTAAATTTATTTAATTAAATTGAATCTAAATGTTCGTGAAACAAAATATAAAACTCTGAAATTAATTAGAATAATTAATTAAAATAAATTAGACGTGACAGTCTAGTTCACGTTATTTCATTTCTAGTGATTCTACTTCTGATATACTGCAGTATGATCTAAGATTAGATTGTCAGTTAAGATTTGTATAGCGCTTTTATACTACTTCCATTTCTTAACTATAACTTACTAATGACTTAAACTGCTATACAGATTATCACAATGAATTTACATTTTAATTACTAGAGTCTTTGCTTTTTGTTTGGCACCTGAATTATTTGAATTACAATGTTTTAATTGAAAAATAGAAAATTTGATCTGAAAAATAAATAAGTGGATTTTGCTTTCCTGTTACTGAAGAGGATGTCGCCCGGTTTGTCCCTCGTCGATTCGAGTCCTTGGTTAGAGAAAGTAATCTGCTTAGAACTGCTGGATTCGGTCGTGGAGTTCAAAATTCGGCAACACTCTGCTTCCTTGCTGTTTGTGAATATTTTAACGTCTGCTGCTGTCCGCTGGAACTGCTTCCTGTCCCTCGTCGATTCGCACGTTGCACGTCAGCGTGTGTGTGTGTGCTTCGTTCGGGTGGTCGCTCTGCTCGTCAGCTGTTCACCAATAATTTAGACGGCCTCTCTGCTGTATTCTTGAAGCCTGGTCTTGGAGTCTGGTGGATCTCTTGCGTGCTTATGACTAACTGGTAGTACACAATAAGCTTGGTTGATGTACTGAAGAGTATCTCGCCTTTACGCAACAATTACGAGCTATACAGATGATCTGTATTTAGTGTGTTCGTAATTACAAAAATACCCTTGTTAAAAAAACGTTGCAGGTAAACTACCCCTTTCCCTCAACCGAACTTCACCAAAAACCACAGGTCTTGAGAACTCTACAATTTAGGGCTGTATGCAAATAATCTTTTGATTCTGTTTGAATTTGCGGCTGTTATCGTTTGCCATAGGAAATACCCTTGTTAAAACATAAAACGTTACAGGTAAACTACCCCTTTCCCTTAACCGATCTTCACCAAAATCAAAAGATCTTGAGAACTCTACAATTTAGGGCTGTATGCGAAACATTATTTGATTCTGTTTGAATTTGCGGCTGTTATCGTTTGCCAAACAAACAAAATTACCCTTGCTAAAAACAACCGTTGCAGGTAAACTACCCCTTTCCCTCAACCGATCTTCACCACAAACAACAGGTCGCGAGTATTCTGCAAACCAGGGCTGCATGCAAAAAATTACTTGATTCTGTTTGAATTTGCGGCAGTTATCGTTTGCCATAGAAAAAAAATCTATAGACACACAGACAGACACACAGACAGACACACACACAGACACTTTTCGGAAAACGACTTTTTTTCATGTTTTGAGTGTAGTACAATCAGAATCTGCAATAATCTCGAACACGATTTTTTTTGCCATCACCATACTTCCATTCCTTAAGGAATATGGAAGTAAAAATTACCCTTGATAAAAAACCGTTGCAGGTAAACTACCCCTTTCCCTTAACCGATCTTCACCAAAAACAAAAGGTCTTGAGAACTCTAAAATTCAGGGCTGTATGTAAAATATTATATGATTTTGTTTGAATTTGCGGCTTTTATCGTTTGCTATACAAAATACCCTTTTAAAACATAAAACGTTGCCGGTAAACTACCCCTCTCCTTTAACCGAATCTTTACCAAAACCAAAAGACCTTGAGAACTCTAGAATTCAGGGCAGTATGCAAAACATTATTTGATTATGTTTGAATTTGCGGCTGTTATCCTTTGCCATATAAAATACCCTTGTTAAAACATAAAACGTTGCTGGTAAACTACCCCTTTCCCTTAACCGATCTTTACCAAAATGAAAACATCTTGAGATCTCTACAGTTCAAGGCTGTATGCGAAATATTATTTGATTCTGTTTGAATTTACGGCTGTTATCGTTTGCCAAACAAACAAAATTACCCTTGATAAAAAAAAACCGTTGCTGGTAAACTACCCCTTTCCCTCAATCGATCTTCACCAAAAACAATAGGTCGCGAGTACTATATAAATCAGGGCTGTGTGCAAAACATTATTTGATTCTGTTTGAATTTGCGGCAGTTATCGTTTGCCATAGAAAAAAATCTACAGACACACAGACAGACACACACACAGACACTTTTCGGAAAACGACTTTTTTTCATGTTTTGAGTGTAGTGCAATCAGAATATGCAATAATCTCGAACACGATTTTTTTTGCCATCACCATACTTCCATTCCTTAAGGAATATGGAAGTAAATATCGGTATGGAGAACCATACATGACTTCCATATTCTAAGATTTATATTTAAAATCATTTTCAGCCAAACAGCCAGGCTGTGTCTTACCTGCCTTTTTATTGCTGTATTAAATGAAAAATATTATATTACATTAAAATGAAAAAATTTTAATTTTATTGCCTGGCAACAAAATTATTTTATTTTTAACAATTACCATTGTTTCAAAAAGTTTAAATAAATTTTCAAGTACTTTACTCTTGTTAAAACGTATAAAGTTGCTGGTAAACTACCCCTTCCCCTTAACCGATCTTCACCAAAATCGAAAGTCATTGAGACGTCTACAAGTCAGGGACGTATGCAAAAAATTATTTGATTCTGTTTGCATTTGCGGCTGTTATCGTTTGCCATAGAAAATACGCTTGATAAAAAAACGTTGCCGGTAAACTACCCCTTCCCCTTAACCGATCTTCACCAAAAACAAAAGGTCTTGAGAACTCTACAAATCAGGACTGTATGCAAAACATTATAATATTCTGTTTGAATTTGCGGCTGTTATCGTTTGCCATAGAAAATACCCTTTCAAAACATAAAACGTTACAGGTAAACTACCCCTTTCCCTCAACCGATCTTCACCAAAAACAATAGGTCTTGAGAACTCTACAATTTAGGGCTGTATGCAAATAATCTTTTGATTCTGCTTGAATTTGCGGCTGTTATCGTTTGCCATAGGAAATACCCTTGTTAAAACATAAAACGTTACTGGTAAACTACCCCTTTCCCTTAACCGATCTTCACCAAAATCAAAACATCTTGAGAACTCTACAATTTAGGGCGGTATACGAAACATTATTTGATTCTGTTTGAATTTGCGGCTGTTATCGTTTGCCAAACAAACAAAATTAACCTTGCTAAAAACAACCGTTGCCGGTAAACTACCCCTTTCCCTCAACCGATCATCACCAAAAACAACAGGTCGCGAGTATTCTGCAAATCAGGACAGCATGCAAAAAATTATTTGATTCTGTTTGAATTTGCGGCAGTTATCGTTTGCCATAGAAAAAAAATCTACAGACACACAGACAGACACACAGACAGACAGACAGACACACACACAGACACTTTTCGGAAAACGACTTTTTTTCATGTTTTGAGTGTAGTAGAATCAGAATCTTCAATAATCTCGAACACGATTTTTTTTGCCATCACCATACTTCCATTCCTTAAGGAACATGGAAGTAAAATTACCCTTGATAAAAAACCGTTGCTGGTAAACTACCCCTTTCCCGTAACCGATCTTCACCAAAAACAATAGGTCTTGAGAACTCTAAAATTTAGGGCTGTGTGCAAAAAATTATTTGATTCTGTTTGAATTTGCGGCAGCTATCGTTTGCCATAGAAAAAAATCTACAGACACACAGACAGACACACAGACAGACAGACAGACAGACACACACACACAGACACTTTTCGGAAAACGACTTTTTTTCATATTTTGAGTGTAGTACAATCAGAATCTGCAATAATCTCGAACACGATTTTTTTTGCCATCACCATACTTCCATTCCTTAAGGAATATGGAAGTAAAAAACGTTGCAGGTAAACTACCCCTTTCCACAACCGATCTTCACCAAAAACAATAGGTCTTGAGAACTCTACAATTTAGGGCTGTATGCAAATAATCTTTTGATTCTGTTTGAATTTGCGGCTGTTATCGTTTGCCATAGGAAATACCCTTGTTAAAACATAAAACGTTACTGGTAAACTACCCTTTCCCTTAACCGATGTTCACCAAAAACAATAGGTCTTGAGTACTCTACGAATCAGGACTGTATGCAAAACATTATTTGATTCTGTTTGAATTTGCGGCTGTTATCGTTTGCCATAGAAAATGCCCTTGTTAAAAAAACGTTGCTGGTAAACTACCCCTTCCTCTCAACCGAACTTCACCAAAAACAATAGATCCTGAGAACACTACAATTTAGGGCTGTATCCAAATAATCTTTTGATTCTGTTTGAATTTGCGGCTGTTATCGTTTGCCATAGGAAATACCCTTGTTAAAACATAAAACGTTACTGGTAAACTACCCCTTTCCCATAACCGATCTTCATCAAAATCAACAGATCTTGAGAACTCTACAATTCAGGGCTGTATGCAAAACATTAGTTGATTCTTTTTGAATTTACGGCAGTTATCGTTCATCAAAAAAAAATACCCTTGTTAAAACATAAAACGTTGCAGGTAAACTACCCCTTTCCCTTAACCGATCTTCAACAAAATCAACAGACCTTGAGTTCTGTATAATTCAAAAAGGTATGCAGAAGAGTAGTTGATTCTGTTTTAATGTACGGCAGTTATGGTTCGTCAGAAAAAAAATTACCCTTTGATAAAACATAAAATGTTGCTGGTAAACAACCCTATTCCCTTAACCGATCTTCACCAAAAACAACAGGTCTTGCGAACTGTACATTTCAGGGCTGTATACAAAATATTATATGATTCTGTTTGAATTTGCGGCTGTTATCATTTGCCATATAAAATACCCTTGATAAAACAAAAAACGTGTCTGGTAAACTACCCCTTTCCCTTAACCGATCTTCACCAAGAACAATAGGTCTTTAGTACTCAACAAAACAGGGCGGTATGCAAAAACATATTTGATTCTGTTTGAATTTGCGGCTCTTATCGTTTGCCATAAGAAATACCCTTATAAATCATAAAACGTTGCCGGTAAACTACCCCTTTCCCTTAAACGATCTTCACCAACACCAATAGGTATTGAGAACTCTACAATACAGGGCTGTATGCAAAAAATCATTTGATTCTGTTTGAATTTGTGGCTGTTATCGTTTACCATAGAAAATATCGGTATGGAGAACCATACATGACTTCCATATTCTAAGATTTATATTTAAATCTTAATATCGCCTGCCAAGCGCGATATATTTTCTCTTATACATGATTTACATTAAAATGAAAAAATTTTAATTTTATTGCTTGGCAATAAACCAACCATTGTTTGAAAAAGTTTAAATAAATTTTCAAGTACTTCACTCTTGTTAAAACGTAAAAGGTTGCTGGTAAACTACCCCTTCCCCTTAACCGATCTTCACCAAAATCGAAAATCCTTGAGAACTCTACACTTGAGGGACGTATGCAAAAAATTATTTGATTCTGTTTGAATTTGCGGCTGTTATCGTTTGCCATAGAAAAAACGCTTGATAAAAAAATGTTGATGGTAAACTACCCCTTCCCCTTAACCGATCTTCACCAAAAACAATAAGTCTTGAGTACTCTAAAAATCAGGGCTGTATGCAAAACATTATTTGATTCTGTTTGAATTTGCGGCTGTTATCGTTTGCCATAGAAAATACCCTTGTTAAAAAAACGTTGCTGGTAAACTACCCCTTTCCCTCAACCGAACTTCACCAAAAACAATAGGTCTTGAGAACTCTACAATTTAGGGGTGTATGCAAATAATCTTTTGATTCTGTTTGAATTTGCGGCTGTTATCGTTTGCCATAGGAAATACCCTTGTTAAAACATAAAATGTTACTGGTAAACTACCCCTTTCCCTTAACCGATCTTCACCAAAAACAATAGGTCTTGAGAACTCTACAATTCAGGGTTGTATACGAAACATTATTTAATTCTGTTTGAATTTTCGGCTGTTATCGTTTGCCAAAAAAAAAATTTCCCTTGATAAAAAAAACCGTGGCTGGTAAAATACCCCTTTCCCTCAACCGATCTTCACCAAAAACAATAGGTCGCGAGTACTCTGCAAATCAGGCCTGTGTGCAAAAAATTATTTGATTCTGTTTGAATTTGCGGCAGTTATCGTTTGCCATAGAAAAAAAATCTACAGACAGACACACACACAGACAGACAGACACACAGACACACACACACACAGACACTTTTCGGAAAACGACTTTTTTCATGTTTTGAGTGTAGTAGAATCAGAATCAGCAATAATCTCGAACTCGATTTTTTTTGCCATCACCATACTTCCATTCCTTAAGGAATATGGAAGTAAATAGCGGTATGGAGAACCATACATGACTTCCATATTCTAAGATTTATATTTAAAATCATTTTCGAAATAAAATATTACCATAGAAACTACTTCTTTCTACTTACTGCTTCAGCCTTAACCACAGTACTGTGGTCACTAACGTATACCACCTCACGTTATCGCACTCGATTTTCACTGATGATGGAAGTCGATGGCATTGCCGAAATGTCTGGTTTTGTAGAAAACATTGGACTACGGCCAAATATCCCGGGAAGGAATTTTAACAAAAACTACTTCTTTGTTGCCGATAACGTTGTACACATATATATCAGTGGCGAAGTTACATGGAGGCAATTGAGGCAATGCCTACCCTAACAAATTCTGTAGAATAAAAATTATAAATACGTATGAACTACATAACGTAAAGATTATACATTGTTACTGTGACTGTCAAATTTATTAAACCGAAACGTGCTTTATTGAGCGACCGCTAGATGGTGACAGGTGAGATTCGGCATAGTTCGTTTAAAGCGAATGAGGCAACCTGAACTTGCCTCAGCGTTTTTTGTATACATCGTATGTAAGCAATGTAGTGGTGTGATAGGGAAGTGTAGGGAGGGGGGATTGTCCCGCGCTGTACACATAGAGCGTTGAGGCATGCCTTGAGACCTCTACAATTCAGGGATGTATGCAAAAAATTATTTGATTCTGTTCGAATTTGCGGCTGTTATCGTTTGCCATAGAAAATACGCTTGATAAAAAAATGGTGCCGGTAAACTACCCCTTCCCCTTAACCGATCTTCACCAAAAACAATAGGTCTTGAGAACTCTACAAATCAGGGCTGTATGCAAAACATTATTTGATTCTGTTTGAATTTGCGGCTGTTATCGTTTGCCATAGAAAATACCCTTGTTAAAAAAACGTTGCAAGTAAACTACCCCTTTCCCTCAACCGATCTTCACCAAAAACAATAGGTCTTGAGAACTCTACAATTTAGGGCTGTATACGAAACATTATTTAAGTCTGTTTGAATTTGCGGCTGTTATTGTTTGCCAAAAAAAAAAATTTCCCTTGATAAAAAAAACCGTGCCGGTAAACTACCCCTTCCCCTCAACCGATCTTCACCAAAAACAATAGGTCGCGTGTACTCTACAAATCAGGGCTGTATGCAAAAAATTATTTGATTCTGTTTGAATTTGCGGCAGTTATCGTTTGCCATAGAAAATACGCTTGATAAAAAACGTTGCAGGTAAACTACCCCTTCCCCTCAACTGATCTTCACCAAAAAAATAAGTCTTGAGTACTCTACAAATCAGGGCTGTATGCAGAAAATTATTTGATTCTGTTTGAATTTGCGGCTGTTATCGTTTGCCATAGAAAATACCCTTGTTAAAAAAACGTTGTAGGTAAACTACCCCTTTCCCTTAACCGATCATCACCAAAAACAAAAGGTCTTGAGAACTCTACAATTTAGGGCTGTATGCAAATAATCTTTTGATTCTGTTTGAATTTGCGGCTGTTATCGTTTGCCATATGAAATACCCTTGTTAAAACATAAAACGTTACAAGTAAACTGCCCCTTTCCCTTAACCGATCTTCACCAAAAACAAAAGGTCTTGAGAACTCTACAATTCAGGGCTGTATACGAAACATTATTTGATTCTGTTTGAATTTGCGGCTGTTATCGTTCGCCAAAGAAAAAAATTTCCCTTGATAAAAAAAAACCGTTGCCGGTAAACTACCCCTTTCCCTCAACCGATCTTCACCAAAAACAATAGGTCGCGAGTCCTCTACAAATCAGGGCTGTATGCAAAAAATTATTTGATTCTGTTTGAATTTGCGGCAGTTATCGTTTGCCATAGGAAAAAATCTACAGACACACACACACACACACACACACACACACACACACACACACACACACACACACACACACACACACACACACACACACACACACACACACACACACACACACACACACACACACTTTTCGGAAAACGACTTTTTTTCATGTTTTGAGTGTAGTAGAATCAGAATCTGCAATAATCTCGAACACGATTTTTTTTGCCATCACCATACTTCCATTCCTTAAGGAAATATGGAAGTAAAAATTACCCTTGATAAAAAACCGTTGCAGGTAAACTACCCCTTTCCCTTAACCGATCTTCACCAAAAAAAAAAGGTATTGAGAACTCTAAAATTCAGGGCTGTATGTAAAATATTATATGATTTTGTTTGAATTGCGGCTGTTATCGTTTGCCATACAAAATACCCTTTTAAAACATAAAACGTTGCGGGTAAACTACCCCTTTCCCTTAACCGATCTTCACCAAAACCAAAAGACCTTGCGAACTCTACAATTCAGGGCAGTATGCAAAACATTATTTGAATATGTTTGAATTTGCGGCTGTTATCGTTTGCCATACAAAATACCCTATTAAAACATAAAACGTTGCTGGTAAACTACCCCTTTCCCTTAACCGATCTTCACCAAAACCAAAAGACCTTGAGAACTCTACAATTCAGGGCAGTATGCAAAACATTATTTGATTATGTTTGAATTTGCGGCTGTTATCGTTTGCCATAAAAAATACCCTTGTTAAAACATAAAACGTTGCAGGTAAACTACCCCTTTCCCTTAACCGATCTTTACGAAAATGAACAAATCTTGAGAGCTCTACAATTCAGGGCTGTTTGCGAAATATTATTTGATTCTGTTTGAATTTGCGGCTATTATCGTTTGCCAAACAAACAAAATTACCCTTGATAAAAAAAAACCGTTGCCGGTAAACTACCCCTTTCCCTCAATCGATCTTCACCAAAAACAATAGGTCGCGAGTACTCTATAAGTCAGGGCTGTGTGCAGAAAATTATTTGATTCTGTTTAAATTTGCGGCAGTTATCGTTTGCCATAGAAAAAAATCTACAGACACACAGACAGACACACACACAGACAGACAGACAGACACACACACAGACACTTTTCGGAAAACGACTTTTTTCATGTTTTGAGTGTAGTGCAATCAGAATCTGCAATAATCTCGAACACGATTTTTTTCCAATACCATACTTCCATTCCTTAAGGAATATGGAAGTAAAAAGTAAAATTACCCTTGATAAAAAACCGTTGCAGGTAAACTACCCCTTTCCCTTAACCGATCTTCACCAAGAACAATAGGTCTTGAGAACTCTAAAATTCAAGGCAGTATGTAAAATATTATATGATTTTGTTTGAATTTGCGGCTGTTATCGTTTGCCATACAAAATACCCTATTAAAACATAAAACGTTGCTGGTAAACTACCCCTTTCCCTTAACCGATCTTCACCAAAACCGAAAGACCTTGAGAACTCTACAATTCAGGGCAGTATGCAAAACATTATTTGATTATGTTTGAATTTGCGGCTGTTATCGTTTACCATATAAAATACCCTTGTTAAAACATAAAACGTTGCAGGTAAACTACCACTTTCCCTTAACCGATCTTTACCAAAATGAACAAATCTTGAGACCTCTACAATTCAGGGCTGTATGCGAAATATTATTTGATTCTGTTTGAATTTGCGGCTGTTATCGTTTGCCAAACAAACAAAATTACCCTTGATAAAAAAAAACCGTTGCAGGTAAACTACCCCTTTCCATCAATCGATCTTCACCAAAAACAATAGATCGCGATTACTCTATAAATCAGAGCTGTGTGCAAAAAATTATTTGATTCTGTTTGAAGTTGCGGCAGTTATCGTTTGCCATAAAAAAAAATCTACAGACACACAGACAGACACACAGATAGACAGACAGACACACACACAGACACTTTTCGGAAAACGACTTTTTTTCATGTTTTGAGTGTAGTGCAATCAGAATCTGCAATAATCTCGAACACGATTTTTTTTCCCATCACCATACTTCCATTCCTTAAGGAATATGGAAGTAAAATATCGGTATGGAGAACCATACATGACTTCCATATTCTAAGACTTATAATCTGAAATATGCTTGCCTGCCAAGCACGATATATTTTGTAATATATACTGTAACTCTACTTCTATGCGTTATTGTTATGTTGTGTTGTGTGTGAGTACCTACCTGCTGTCTGATCTTGCAGATTCTTCCGACTAGGGCGTGTGGATTTTGGATTTGAAGTTCGCAAGCTAGTAATCTCAAATTATTACAACAACACACAAAATAGGTTACTTTAAAGGGGGAGAGTTTTGTGAGACTGGTAGGCTTTATCGTACAACAATAAAACACTGTTATATGGGGTAATAAAACGTTGTTTATTACACCAACAACACACAAGAATAGAATGGTTATTATATTATGAATTTCTTACAGTCTAAACAATGAATCAATGTTTTTCAATTGGTCAATAGTTGACAGAAACTGAACTCGTTCTTTGGCGAGTTAATTGCAATTTAAATTTTACTTTATTAATTGATTTGAATTTAATTAAATTTATTTAATTAAATTGAATCTAAATGTTCGTGAAACAAAATATAAAACTCTGAAATTAATTAGAATAATTAATTAAAATAAATTAGACGTGACAGTCTAGTTCACGTTATTTCATTTCTAGTGATTCTACTTCTGATATACTGCAGTATGATCTAAGATTAGATTGTCAGTTAAGATTTGTATAGCGCTTTTATACTACTTCCATTTCTTAACTATAACTTACTAATGACTTAAACTGCTATACAGATTATCACAATGAATTTACATTTTAATTACTAGAGTCTTTGCTTTTTGTTTGGCACCTGAATTATTTGAATTACAATGTTTTAATTGAAAAATAGAAAATTTGATCTGAAAAATAAATAAGTGGATTTTGCTTTCCTGTTACTGAAGAGGATGTCGCCCGGTTTGTCCCTCGTCGATTCGAGTCCTTGGTTAGAGAAAGTAATCTGCTTAGAACTGCTGGATTCGGTCGTGGAGTTCAAAATTCGGCAACACTCTGCTTCCTTGCTGTTTGTGAATATTTTAACGTCTGCTGCTGTCCGCTGGAACTGCTTCCTGTCCCTCGTCGATTCGCACGTTGCACGTCAGCGTGTGTGTGTGTGCTTCGTTCGGGTGGTCGCTCTGCTCGTCAGCTGTTCACCAATAATTTAGACGGCCTCTCTGCTGTATTCTTGAAGTCTGGTCTTGGAGTCTGGTGGATCTCTTGCGTGCTTATGACTAACTGGTAGTACACAATAAGCTTGGTTGATGTACTGAAGAGTATCTCGCCTTTACGCAACAATTACGAGCTATACAGATGATCTGTACTTAGTGTGTTCGTAATTACAAAAATACCCTTGTTAAAAAAACGTTGCAGGTAAACTACCCCTTTCCCTCAACCGAACTTCACCAAAAACAACAGGTCTTGAGAACTCTACAATTTAGGGCTGTATGCAAATAATCTTTTGATTCTGTTTGAATTTGCGGCTGTTATCGTTTGCCATAGGAAATACCCTTGTTAAAACATAAAACGTTACAGGTAAACTACCCCTTTCCCTTAACCGATCTTCACCAAAATCAAAAGATCTTGAGAACTCTACAATTCAGATCTGTATGCGAAACATCATTTGATTCTGTTTGCATTTGCGGCTGTTATCGTTTGCCAAACAAACAAAATTACCCTTGCTAAAAACAAACGTTGCAGGTAAACTACCCCTTCCCCTCAACCGATCTTCACCAAAAACAACAGGTTGCGAGTATTCTGCAAACCAGGGCTGCATGCAAAAAATTACTTGATTCTGTTTGAATTTGCGGCAGTTATCGTTTGCCATAGAAAAAAAATCTACAGACACACAGACAGACACACAGACAGACACACACACAGACACTTTTCGGAAAACGACTTTTTTTCATGTTTTGAGTGTAGTAAAATCAGAATCTGCAATAATCTCGAACACGATTTTTTTTGCCATCACCATACTTCCATTCCTTAAGGAATATGGAAGTAAAAATTACCCTTGATAAAAAACCGTTGCAGGTAAACTACCCCTTTCCCTTAACCGATCTTCACCAAAAACAAAACGTCTTGAGAACTCTAAAATTCAGGGCTGTATGTAAAATATTATATGATTTTGTTTGAATTTGCTGCTTTTATCGTTTGCTATACAAAATACCCTTTTAAAACATAAAACGTTGCCGGTAAACTACCCCTCTCCTTTAACCGATCTTTACCAAAACCAAAAGACCTTGAGAACTCTAGAATTCAGGGCAGTATGCAAAACATTATTTGATTATGTTTGAATTTGCGGCTGTTATCCTTTGCCATATAAAATACCCTTGTTAAAACATAAAACGTTGCTGGTAAACTACCCCTTTCCCTTAACCGATCTTTACCAAAATGAAAACATCTTGAGATCTCTACAATTCAAGGCTGTATGCGAAATATTATTTGATTCTGTTTGAATTTGCGGCTGTTATCGTTTGCCAAACAAACAAAATTACCCTTGATAAAAAAAAACCGTTGCTGGTAAACTACCCCTTTCCCTCAATCGATCTTCACCAAAAACAATAGGTCGCGAGTACTATATAAATCAGGGCTGTGTGCAAAACATTATTTGATTCTGTTTGAATTTGCGGCAGTTATCGTTTGCCATAGAAAAAAATCTACAGACACACAGACAGACACACACACAGACACTTTTCGGAAAACGACTTTTTTTCATGTTTTGAGTGTAGTGCAATCAGAATATGCAATAATCTCGAACACGATTTTTTTTGCCATCACCATACTTCTATTCCTTAAGGAATATGGAAGTAAATATCGGTATGGAGAACCATACATGACTTCCATATTCTAAGATTTATATTTAAAATCATTTTCAGCCAAACAGCCAGGCTGTGTCTTACCTGCCTTTTTATTGCTGTATTAAATGAAAAATATTATATTACATTAAAATGAAAAAATTTTAATTTTATTGCCTGGCAACAAAATTATTTTATTTTTAACAATTACCATTGTTTCAAAAAGTTTAAATAAATTTTCAAGTACTTTACTCTTGTTAAAACGTAAAAGGTTGCTGGTAAACTACCCCTTCCCCTTAACCGATCTTCACCAAAATCGAAAGTCATTGAGACGTCTACAAGTCAGGGACGTATGCAAAAAATTATTTGATTCTGTTTGCATTTGCGGCTGTTATCGTTTGCCATAGAAAATACGCTTGATAAAAAAACGTTGCCGGTAAACTACCCCTTCCCCTTAACCGATCTTCACCAAAAACAAAAGGTCTTGAGAACTCTACAAATCAGGACTGTATGCAAAACATTATAATATTCTGTTTGAATTTGCGGCTGTTATCGTTTGCCATAGAAAATACCCTTTCAAAACATAAAACGTTGCAGGTAAACTACCCCTTTCCCTCAACCGATCTTCACCAAAAACAATAGGTCTTGAGAACTCTACAATTTAGGGCTGTATGCAAATAATCTTTTGATTCTGTTTGAATTTGCGGCTGTTATCGTTTGCCATAGGAAATACCCTTGTTAAAACATAAAACGTTACAGGTAAACTACCCCTTTCCCTTAACCGATCTTCACCAAAATCAAAACATCTTGAGAACTCTACAATTTAGGGCGGTATACGAAACATTATTTGATTCTGTTTGAATTTGCGGCTGTTATCGTTTGCCAAACAAACAAAATTAACCTTGCTAAAAACAACCGTTGCCGGTAAACTACCCCTTTCCCTCAACCGATCATCACCAAAAACAACAGGTCGCGAGTATTCTGCAAATCAGGACAGCATGCAAAAAATTATTTGATTCTGTTTGAATTTGCGGCAGTTATCGTTTGCCATAGAAAAAAAATCTACAGACACACAGACAGACACACAGACAGACAGACAGACACACATACAGACACTTTTCGGAAAACGACTTTTTTTCATGTTTTGAGTGTAGTAGAATCAGAATCTGCAATATTCTCGAACACGATTTTTATTGCCATCACCATACTTCCATTCCTTAAGGAACATGGAAGTAAAATTACCCTTGATAAAAAACCGTTGCTGGTAAACTACCCCTTTCCCGTAACCGATCTTCACCAAAAACAATAGGTCTTGAGAACTCTAAAATTCAGGGCTGTGTGCAAAAAATTATTTGATTCTGTTTGAATTTGCGGCAGTTATCGTTTGCCATAGAAAAAAATCTACAGACACACAGACAGACACACAGACAGACAGACAGACAGACACACACACAGACACTTTTCGGAAAACGAGTTTTTTTCATATTTTGAGTGTAGTACAATCAGAATCTGCAATAATCTCGAACACTATTTTTTTTGCCATCACCATACTTCCATTCCTTAAGGAATATGGAAGTAAAAAACGTTGCAGGTAAACTACCCCTTTCCACCACCGATCTTCACCAAAAACAATAGGTCTTGAGAACTCTACAATTTAGGGCTGTATGCAAATAATCTTTTGATTCTGTTTGAATTTGCGGCTGTTATCGTTTGCCATAGGAAATACCCTTGTTAAAACATAAAACGTTACTGGTAAACTACCCTTTCCCTTAACCGATGTTCACCAAAAACAATAGGTCTTGAGTACTCTACAAATCAGGACTGTATGCAAAACATTATTTGATTCTGTTTGAATTTGCGGCTGTTATCGTTTGCCATAGAAAATGCCCTTGTTAAAAAAACGTTGCTGGTAAACTACCCCTTTCCCTCAACCGAACTTCACCAAAAACAATAGATCTTGAGAACTCTACAATTTAGGGCTGTATGCAAATAATCTTTTGATTCTGTTTGAATTTGCGGCTGTTATCGTTTGCCATAGGAAATACCCTTGTTAAAACATAAAACGTTACTGGTAAACTACCCCTTTCCCATAACCGATCTTCATCAAAATCAACAGATCTTGAGAACTCTACAATTCAGGGCTGTATGCAAAACATTAGTTGATTCTTTTTGAATTTACGGCAGTTATCGTTCATAAAAAAAAATACCCTTGTTAAAACATAAAACGTTGCAGGTAAACTACCCCTTTCCCTTAACCGATCTTCAACAAAATCAACAGACCTTGAGTTCCGTATAATTTAAAAAGGTATGCAGAAGGGTAGTTGATTCTGTTTTAATGTACGGCAGTTATGCTTCGTCAGAAAAAAAATTACCCTTTGATAAAACATACAATGTTGCTGGTAAACAACCCTATTCCCTTAACCGATCTTCACCAAAAACAACAGGCCTTGCGAACTGTACATTTCAGGGCTGTATACAAAATATTATATGATTCTGTTTGAATTTGCGGCTCTTATCGTTTGCCATAAAAAATACCCTTATAAATCATAAAACGTTGCCGGTAAACTACCCCTTTCCCTTAAACGATCTTCACCAACACCAATAGGTATTGAGAACTCTACAATACAGGGCTGTATGCAAAAAATCATTTGATTCTGTTTGAATTTGTGGCTGTTATCGTTTACCATAGAAAATATCGGTATGGAGAACCATACATGACTTCCATATTCTAAGATTTATACTTAAATCTTAATATCGCCTGCCAAGCGCGATATATTTTCTCTTATACATGATTTACATTAAAATGAAAAAATTTTAATTTTATTGCTTGGCAATAAACCAACCATTGTTTGAAAAAGTTTAAATAAATTTTCAAGTACTTCACTCTTGTTAAAACGTAAAAGGTTGCTGGTAAACTACCCCTTCCCCTTAACCGATCTTCACCAAAATCGAAAATCCTTGAGAACTCTACACTTGAGGGACGTATGCAAAAAATTATTTGATTCTGTTTGAATTTGCGGCTGTTATCGTTTGCCATAGAAAAAACGCTTGATAAAAAAATGTTGCTGGTAAACTACCCCTTCCCCTTAACCGATCTTCACCAAAAACAATAAGTCTTGAGTACTCTAAAAATCAGGGCTGTATGCAAAACATTATTTGATTCTGTTTGAATTTGCGGCTGTTATCGTTTGCCATAGAAAATACCCTTGTTAAAAAAACGTTGCTGGTAAACTACCCCTTTCCCTCAACCGAACTTCACCAAAAACAATAGGTCTTGAGAACTCTACAATTTAGGGGTGTATGCAAATAATCTTTTGATTCTGTTTGAATTTGCGGCTGTTATCGTTTGCCATAGGAAATACCCTTGTTAAAACATAAAATGTTACTGGTAAACTACCCCTTTCCCTTAACCGATCTTCACCAAAAACAATAGGTCGTGAGAACTCTACAATTCAGGGCTGTATACGAAACATTATTTAATTCTGTTTGAATTTTCGGCTGTTATCGTTTGCCAAAAAAAAAAATTTCCCTTGATAAAAAAAAAACCGTTGCTGGTAAAATACCCCTTTCCCTCAACCGATCTTCACCAAAAACAATAGGTCGCGAGTACTCTGCAAATCAGGGCTGTGTGCAAAAAATTATTTGATTCTGTTTGAATTTGCGGCAGTTATCGCTTGCCATAGAAAAAAATCTACAGACAGACACACACACAGACACTTTTCGGAAAACGACTTTTTTCATGTTTTGAGTGTAGTAGAATCAGAATCAGCAATAATCTCGAACACGATTTTTTTTGCCATCACCATACTTCCATTCCTTAAGGAATATGGAAGTAAATAGCGGTATGGAGAACCATACATGACTTCCATATTCTAAGATTTATATTTAAAATCATTTTCGAAATAAAATATTACCATAGAAACTACTTCTTTCTACTTACTGCTTCAGCCTTAACCACAGTACTGTGGTCACTAACGTATACCACCTCACGTTATCGCACTCGATTTTCACTGATGATGGAAGTCGATGGCATTGCCGAAATGTCTGGTTTTGTAGAAAACATTGGACTACGGCCAAATATCCCGGGAAGGAATTTTAACAAAAACTACTTCTTTGTTGCCGATAACGTTGTACACATATATATCAGTGGCGAAGTTACATGGAGGCAATTGAGGCAATGCCTACCCTAACAAATTCTGTAGAATAAAAATTATAAATACGTATGAACTACATAACGTAAAGATTATACATTGTTACTGTGACTGTCAAATTTATTAAACCGAAACGTGCTTTATTGAGCGACCGCTAGATGGTGACAGGTGAGATTCGGCATAGTTCGTTTAAAGCGAATGAGGCAACCTGAACTTGCCTCAGCGTTTTTTGTATACATCGTATGTAAGCAATGTAGTGGTGTGATAGGGAAGTGTAGGGAGGGGGGATTGTCCCGCGCTGTACACATAGAGCGTTGAGGCATGCCTCACTTCTGTGGTCCAAACAGTTAAGTTAAAGCGCCTGTGTTGTTTCTAAGTGTTTATTTTATGCGGTTATTAAAAGTGTCACTGTTATTCCGCTGAACTAACAGATGATCAAGATTGTTATTTGAATTATTTGTAACATTAAACATATATATAGAAACTAACCAAGTTTAAAAATTTGAAGTTTAATCAGTTGTATTATCGTGTATGACTAATACAAGGATTGTTCAATAGACACACGTATAGAGCTGTAAAGCAATTTTTATTCAACGATTTTAAAAGAAGTCTCCAATAACATTAAGACATGAGTTCCACTGTTGCGCTAACCTGTAGATTCCCTGCTAGTAAAATTCTTACGGCTGTTTGTGGAACCATTCGGTTACAGCAAACTCTACCTCAGCGTCCGATTTGACCCACCGTCCTTTTAGTGATTCCTTAAAAAAAATTTAAGATAAGATTTTTGCCTACCCATTCATTAACTACTAGCTTCGCCAGTAAGCAAATTGATGTCCATTTTTTCGGCTTGCACGCGTTATGTTGGTGTGGGTTTCGGCACTTTCCATTTAAAAAGCGTGCAAACGTAAGAAAATAAACATGAGTGAGGCCAGAAATAACGTGAATTGTGTGTTTGAGTCTTACCTGCCTTTTTATTGCCGTATTAAATGAAAAATATTATATTACATTAAAATTAAAAAATTTTAATTTTATTGCCTGGCAACAAAATTATTTTATTTTTAACAATTACCATTGTTTCAAAAAGTTTAAATAAATTTGCAAGTACTTTACTCTTGTTAAAACGTAAAAGGTTGCTGGTAAACTACCCCTTCCCCTTAACCGATCTTCACCAAAATCGAAAGTCCTTGAGACCTCTACAATTCAGGGATGTATGCAAAAAATTATTTGATTCTGTTCGAATTTGCGGCTGTTATCGTTTGCCATAGAAAATACGCTTGATAAAAAAATGGTGCCGGTAAACTACCCCTTCCCCTTAACCGATCTTCACCAAAAACAATAGGTCTTGAGAACTCTACAAATCAGGGCTGTATGCAAAACATTATTTGATTCTGTTTGAATTTGCGGCTGTTATCGTTTGCCATAGAAAATACCATTGTTAAAAAAACGTTGCAAGTAAACTACCCCTTTCCCTCAACCGATCTTCACCAAAAACAATAGGTCTTGAGAACTCTACAATTTAGGGCTGTATACGAAACATTATTTAAGTCTGTTTGAATTTGCGGCTGTTATCGTTTGCCAAAAAAAAAAATTTCCCTTGATAAAAAAAACCGTGCCGGTAAACTACCCCTTCCCCTCAACCGATCTTCACCAAAAACAATAGGTCGCGTGTACTCTACAAATCAGGGCTGTATGCAAAAAATTATTTGATTCTGTTTGAATTTGCGGCAGTTATCGTTTGCCATAGAAAATACGCTTGATAAAAAACGTTGCAGGTAAACTACCCCTTCCCCTCAACTGATCTTCACCAAAAAGAATAAGTCTTGAGTACTCTACAAATCAGGGCTGTATGCAGAAAATTATTTGATTCTGTTTGAATTTGCGGCTGTTATCGTTTGCCATAGAAAATACCCTTGTTAAAAAAACGTTGTTGGTAAACTACCCCTTTCCCTTAACCGATCATCACCAAAAACGAAAGGTCTTGAGAACTCTACAATTTAGGGCTGTATGCAAATAATCTTTTGATTCTGTTTGAATTTGCGGCTGTTATCGTTTCCCATAGGAAATACCCTTGTTAAAACATAAAACGTTACTAGTAAACTGCCCCTTTCCCTTAACCGATCTTCACCAAAAACAAAAGGTCATGAGAACTCTACAATTCAGGGCTGTATACGAAACATTATTTGATTCTGTTTGAATTTGCGGCTGTTATCGTTCGCCAAAAAAAAAAATTTCCCTTGAAAAAAAAAAACCGTTGCCGGTAAACTACCCCTTTCCCGCAACCGATCTTCACCAAAAACAATAGGTCGCGAGTCCTCTACAAATCAGGGCTGTATGCAAAAAATTATTTGATTCTGTTTGAATTTGCGGCAGTTATCGTTTGCCATAAGAAAAAATCTACAGGCACACAGACACACACACACACACACACACACACACACACACACACACACACACACACACACACACACACACACACACACACACACACACACACACACACACACACTTTTCGGAAAACGACTTTTTTTCATGTTTTGAGTGTAGTAGAATCAGAATCTGCAATAATCTCGAACACGATTTTTTTTTGCCATCACCATACTTCCATTCCTTAAGGAAATATGGAAGTAAAAATTACCCTTGATAAAAAACCGTTGCAGGTAAACTACCCCTTTCCCTTAACCGATCTTCACCAAAAAAAAAAAGGTATTGAGAACTCTAAAATTCAGGGCTGTATGTAAAATATTATATGATTTTGTTTGAATTGCGGCTGTTATCGTTTGCCATACAAAATACCCTTTTAAAACATAAAACGTTGCGGGTAAACTACCCCTTTCCCTTAACCGATCTTCACCAAAACCAAAAGACCTTGCGAACTCTACAATTCAGGGCAGTATGCAAAACATTATTTGATTATGTTTGAATTTGCGGCTGTTATCGTTTGCCATAGAAAAAACGCTTGATAAAAAAATGTTGCTGGTAAACTACCCCTTCCCCTTAACCGATCTTTACCAAAAACAATAAGTCTTGAGTACTCTAAAAATCAGGGCTGTATGCAAAACATTATTTGATTCTGTTTGAATTTGCGGCTGTTATCGTTTGCCATAGAAAATACCCTTGTTAAAAAAACGTTGCTGGTAA
Organism: Magicicada septendecula; assembly: GCA_034769895.1. NCBI lineage: Eukaryota > Metazoa > Arthropoda > Insecta > Hemiptera > Cicadidae > Magicicada > Magicicada septendecula. Next base: position 399,886,606 of record CM068368.1, on the reverse strand, counting down.
ACTACCCCTTTCCCTCAACCGAACTTCACCAAAAACAATAGGTCTTGAGAACTCTACAATTTAGGGGTGTATGCAAATAATCTTTTGATTCTGTTTGAATTTGCGGCTGTTATCGTTTGCCATAGGAAATACCCTTGTTAAAACATAAAATGTTACTGGTAAACTACCCCTTTCCCTTAACCGATCTTCACCAAAAACAATAGGTCGTGAGAACTCTACAATTCAGGGCTGTATACGAAACATTATTTAATTCTGTTTGAATTTTCGGCTGTTATCGTTTGCCAAAAAAAAAAATTTCCCTTGATAAAAAAAAACCGTTGCTGGTAAAATACCCCTTTCCCTCAACCGATCTTCACCAAAAACAATAGGTCGCGAGTACTCTGCAAATCAGGGCTGTGTGCAAAAAATTATTTGATTCTGTTTGAATTTGCGGCAGTTATCGTTTGCCATAGAAAAAAAATCTACAGACAGACACACACACAGACAGACAGACACACAGACACACACACACAGACACTTTTCGGAAAACGACTTTTTTCATGTTTTGAGTGTAGTAGAATCAGAATCAGCAATAATCTCGAACTCGATTTTTTTTGCCATCACCATACTTCCATTCCTTAAGGAATATGGAAGTAAATAGCGGTATGGAGAACCATACATGACTTCCATATTCTAAGATTTATATTTAAAATCATTTTCGAAATAAAATATTACCATAGAAACTACTTCTTTCTACTTACTGCTTCAGCCTTAACCACAGTACTGTGGTCACTAACGTATACCACCTCACGTTATCGCACTCGATTTTCACTGATGATGGAAGTCGATGGCATTGCCGAAATGTCTGGTTTTGTAGAAAACATTGGACTACGGCCAAATATCCCGGGAAGGAATTTTAACAAAAACTACTTCTTTGTTGCCGATAACGTTGTACACATATATATCAGTGGCGAAGTTACATGGAGGCAATTGAGGCAATGCCTACCCTAACAAATTCTGTAGAATAAAAATTATAAATACGTATGAACTACATAACGTAAAGATTATACATTGTTACTGTGACTGTCAAATTTATTAAACCGAAACGTGCTTTATTGAGCGACCGCTAGATGGTGACAGGTGAGATTCGGCATAGTTCGTTTAAAGCGAATGAGGCAACCTGAACTTGCCTCAGCGTTTTTTGTATACATCGTATGTAAGCAATGTAGTGGTGTGATAGGGAAGTGTAGGGAGGGGGGATTGTCCCGCGCTGTACACATAGAGCGTTGAGGCATGCCTCACTTCTGTGGTCCAAACAGTTAAGTTAAAGCGCCTGTGTTGTTTCTAAGTGTTTATTTTATGCGGTTATTAAAAGTGTCACTGTTATTCCGCTGAACTAACAGATGATCAAGATTGTTATTTGAATTATTTGTAACATTAAACATATATATAGAAACTAACCAAGTTTAAAAATTTGAAGTTTAATCAGTTGTATTATCGTGTATGACTAATACAAGGATTGTTCAATAGACACACGTATAGAGCTGTAAAGCAATTTTTATTCAACGATTTTAAAAGAAGTCTCCAATAACATTAAGACATGAGTTCCACTGTTGCGCTAACCTGTAGATTCCCTGCTAGTAAAATTCTTACGGCTGTTTGTGGAACCATTCGGTTACAGCAAACTCTACCTCAGCGTCCGATTTGACCCACCGTCCTTTTAGTGATTCCTTATTAAAAAAAATTTAAGATAAGATTTTTGCCTACCCATTCATTAACTACTAGCTTCGCCAGTAAGCAAATTGATGTCCATTTTTTCGGCTTGCACGCGTTATGTTGGTGTGGGTTTCGGCACTTTCCATTTAAAAAGCGTGCAAACGTAAGAAAATAAACATGAGTGAGGCCAGAAATAACGTGAATTGTGTGTTTGTGTCTTACCTGCCTTTTTATTGCCGTATTAAATGAAAAATATTATATTACATTAAAATTAAAAAATTTTAATTTTATTGCCTGGCAACAAAATTATGTTATTTTTACCAATTACCATTGTTTCAAAAAGTTTAAATAAATTTGCAAGTACTTTACTCTTGTTAAAACGTAAAAGGTTGCTGGTAAACTACCCCTTCCCCTTAACCGATCTTCACCAAAATCGAAAGTCCTTGAGACCTCTACAATTCAGGGATGTATGCAAAAAATTATTTGATTCTGTTCGAATTTGCGGCTGTTATCGTTTGCCATAGAAAATACGCTTGATAAAAAAATGGTGCCGGTAAACTACCCCTTCCCCTTAACCGATCTTCACCAAAAACAATAGGTCTTGAGAACTCTACAAATCAGGGCTGTATGCAAAACATTATTTGATTCTGTTTGAATTTGCGGCTGTTATCGTTTGCCATAGAAAATACCATTGTTAAAAAAACGTTGCAAGTAAACTACCCCTTTCCCTCAACCGATCTTCACCAAAAACAACAGGTCTTGAGAACTCTACAATTTAGGGCTGTATACGAAACATTATTTAAGTCTGTTTGAATTTGCGGCTGTTATCGTTTGCCAAAAAAAAAATTTCCCTTGATAAAAAAAACCGTGCCGGTAAACTACCCCTTCCCCTCAACCGATCTTCACCAAAAACAATAGGTCGCGTGTACTCTACAAATCAGGGCTGTATGCAAAAAATTATTTGATTCTGTTTGAATTTGCGGCAGTTATCGTTTGCCATAGAAAATACGCTTGATAAAAAACGTTGCAGGTAAACTACCCCTTCCCCTCAACTGATCTTCACCAAAAAGAATAAGTCTTGAGTACTCTACAAATCAGGGCAGTATGCAGAAAATTATTTGATTCTGTTTGAATTTGCGGCTGTTATCGTTTGCCATAGAAAATACCCTTGTTAAAAAAACGTTGTTGGTAAACTACCCCTTTCCCTTAACCGATCATCACCAAAAACAAAAGGTCTTGAGAACTCTACAATTTAGGGCTGTATGCAAATAATCTTTTGATTCTGTTTGAATTTGCGGCTGTTATCGTTTGCCATAGGAAATACCCTTGTTAAAACATAAAACGTTACTAGTAAACTGCCCCTTTCCCTTAACCGATCTTCACCAAAAACAAAAGGTCATGAGAACTCTACAATTCAGGGCTGTATACGAAACATTATTTGATTCTGTTTGAATTTGCGGCTGTTATCGTTCGCACAAAAAAAAAAATTTCCCTTGAAAAAAAAAAACCGTTGCCGGTAAACTACCCCTTTCCCGCAACCGATCTTCACCAAAAACAATAGGTCGCGAGTCCTCTACAAATCAGGGCTGTATGCAAAAATTATTTGATTCTGTTTGAATTTGCGGCAGTTATCGTTTGCCATAAGAAAAAATCTACAGGCACACAGACACACACACACACACACACACTTTTCGGAAAACGACTTTTTTTTCATGTTTTGAGTGTAGTAGAATCAGAATCTGCAATAATCTCGAACACGATTTTTTTTTGCCATCACCATACTTCCATTCCTTAAGGAAATATGGAAGTAAAAATTACCCTTGATAAAAAACCGTTGCAGGTAAACTACCCCTTTCCCTTAACCGATCTTCACCAAAAAAAAAAAGGTATTGAGAACTCTAAAATTCAGGGCTGTATGTAAAATATTATATGATTTTGTTTGAATTGCGGCTGTTATCGTTTGCCATACAAAATACCCTTTTAAAACATAAAACGTTGCGGGTAAACTACCCCTTTCCCTTAACCGATCTTCACCAAAACCAAAAGACCTTGCGAACTCTACAATTCAGGGCAGTATGCAAAACATTATTTGATTATGTTTGAATTTGCGGCTGTTATCGTTTGCCATAGAAAATACCCTTGTTAAAACATAAAACGTTGCTGGTAAACTACCCCTTTCCCTTAACCGATCTTTACGAAAATGAACAAATCTTGAGAGCTCTACAATTCAGGGCTGTTTGCGAAATATTATTTGATTCTGTTTGAATTTGCGTCTATTATCGTTTGCCAAACAAACAAAATTACCCTTGATAAAAAAAAACCGTTGCCGGTAAACTACCCTTTCCCTCAATCGATCTTCACCAAAAACAATAGGTCGCGAGTACTCTATAAATCAGGGCTGTGTGCAGAAAATTATTTGATTCTGTTTAAATTTGCGGCAGTTATCGTTTGCCATAGAAAAAAATCTACAGACACACAGACAGACACACACACAGACAGACAGACAGACACACACACAGACACTTTTCGGAAAACGACTTTTTTTCATGTTTTGAGTGTAGTGCAATCAGAATCTGCAATAATCTCGAACACGATTTTTTTCCAATACCATACTTCCATTCCTTAAGGAATATGGAAGTAAAAAGTAAAATTACCCTTGATAAAAAACCGTTGCAGGTAAACTACCCCTTTCCCTTAACCGATCTTCACCAAAAACAATAGGTCTTGAGAACTCTAAAATTCAAGGCAGTATGTAAAATATTATATGATTTTGTTTGAATTTGCGGCTTGTTATCGTTTGCCATACAAAATACCCTATTAAAACATAAAACGTTGCTGGTAAGCTACCCCTTTCCCTTAACCGATCTTCACCAAAACCAAAAGACCTTGAGAACTCTACAATTCAGGGCAGTATGCAAAACATTGTTTGATTATGTTTGAATTTGCGGCAGTTATCGTTTGCCATAAAAAATACCCTTGTTAAAACATAAAACGTTGCAGGTAAACTACCCTTTTCCCTTAACCGATCTTTACCAAATGAACAAATCTTGAGACCTCTACAATTCAGGGCTGTATGCGAAATATTATTTGATTCTGTTTGAATTTGCGGCTGTTATCGTTTGCCAAACAAACAAAATTACCCTTGATAAAAAAAAACCGTTGCAGGTAAACTACCCCTTTCCATCAATCGATCTTCACCAAAAACAATAGATCGCGATTACTCTATAAATCAGAGCTGTGTGCAAAAAATTATTTGATTCTGTTTGAAGTTGCGGCAGTTATCGTTTGCCATAAAAAAAATCTACAGACACACAGACAGACACACAGACAGACAGACAGACAGACAGACAGACAGACACACACACACAGACACTTTTCGGAAAACGTCTTTTTTTCATGTTTTGAGTGTAGTGCAATCAGAAGTCTGCAATAATCTCGAACACGATTTTTTTCCCATCACCATACTTCCATTCCTTAAGGAATATGGAAGTAAAATATCGGTATGGAGAACCATACATGACTTCCATATTCTAAGACTTATAATCTGAAATATGCTTGCCTGCCAAGCACGATATATTTTGTAATATATACTGTAACTCTACTTCTATGCGTTATTGTTATGTTGTGTTGTGTGTGAGTACCTACCTGCTGTCTGATCTTGCAGATTCTTCCGACTAGGGCGTGTGGATTTTGGATTTGAAGTTCGCAAGCTAGTAATCTCAAATTATTACAACAACACACAAAATAGGTTACTTTAAAGGGGGAGAGTTTTGTGAGACTGGTAGGCTTTATCGTACAACAATAAAACACTGTTATATGGGTAATAAAACGTTGTTTATTACACCAACAACACACAAGAATAGAATGGTTATTATATTATGAATTTCTTACAGTCTAAACAATGATTCAATGGTTTTCAATTGGTCAATATTTGACAGAAACTGAACTCGTTCTTTGGCGAGTTAATTGCAATTTAAATTTTACTTTATTAATTGATTTGAATTTAATTAAATTTATTTAATTAAATTGAATCTAAATGTTCGTGAAACAAAATATAAAACTCTGAAATTAATTAGAATAATTAATTAAAATAAATTAGACGTGACAGTCTAGTTCACGTTATTTCATTTCTAGTGATTCTACTTCTGATATACTGCAGTATGATCTAAGATTAGATTGTCAGTTAAGATTTGTATAGCGCTTTTATACTACTTCTATTTCTTAACTATAACTTACTAATGACTTAAACTGCTATACAGATTATCACAATGAATTTACATTTTAATTACTAGAGTCTTTGCTTTTTGTTTGGCACCTGAATTATTTGAATTACAATGTTTTAATTGAAAAATAGAAAATTTGATCTGAAAAATAAATAAGTGGATTTTGCTTTCCTGTTACTGAAGAGGATGTCGCCCGGTTTGTCCCTCGTCGATTCGAGTCCTTGGTTAGAGAAAGTAATCTGCTTAGAACTGCTGGATTCGGTCGTGGAGTTCAAAATTCGGCAACACTCTGCTTCCTTGCTGTTTGTGAATATTTTAACGTCTGCTGCTGTCCGCTGGAACTGCTTCCTGTCCCTCGTCATTTCGCACGTTGCACGTCAGCGTGTGTGTGTGTGCTTCGTTCGGGTGGTCGCTCTGCTCGTCAGCTGTTCACCAATAATTTAGACGGCCTCTCTGCTGTATTCTTGAAGTCTGGTCTTGGAGTCTGGTGGATCTCTTGCGTGCTTATGACTAACTGGTAGTACACAATAAGCTTGGTTGATGTACTGAAGAGTATCTCGCCTTTACGCAACAATTACGAGCTATACAGATGATCTGTACTTAGTGTGTTCGTAATTGCGTGTGTGTTGACCACGTAGAGTCTTCTTGTTGATCTTCACCACTTTGGTTACTAGACGATCGAAGGACTACGTCTTAACTTCGTGAGTACTGGCAAAAGAGTGAGGTTTCAACCAGAAAACACCGCACTGGCCGGGGCTCGCGTGAAATGATTTCATTGGCTGGCACACTCTCCCTACCACATAAAATTTTGAATTCCCTTGGTCCGTGAGAATGAAGTTAGGTTCCCACAGACGGAGAATTGATATTATTATCTAATATTCTTATTATAATTATCCGTTGGGACCAATTTCCCGCTCCGGATATCTTGTGCTTATTTAATTTTGCAATAACTTGGTTGCAAACCAAGTTGTGTGAAATCTAAAATATACAATCTGTCAGAAATTATTATCTTTATAACATACTAAAATCTCATTACTGTAACTCTATTTTTACAGAAGTTATTCAATTATTTTAATTAACTCTTTCATTTGTTAATTATATTGCATCAAATTTGCACACGTTATTGTTAATATTTCGGTAAACATTTTGGCTATGTTAGATTTCGCCTTTATTTATTAGTTTCCGAGATATTAACAATTAACAGTTTGGGTGTGGTCGCTTCCTTGCACAGCGAACTGATTACATAATGACCACGTGTGCGTTGCTTTACAAAGCATTATTTTCAATGCGCTACATTCAAATGGAGTTTTGACTGGTACATTTTATTTAAATATGCTTTCAGTATGCGGTAAACATATAACCCCAAATAGTTAATATTTGGTGCCGTTATATATTCCCACACCCGCTTTAAAAAAAAAATGAATGTAATAATTACAGTTATTTTTTTTTCTCTTAATCATTACACACATATTCTGTAATCATTATACTTATTACCTATACATTGTATTACTTATTCAAAAGAAAAACATACATGTGTGTTAATATTGTTCCATTACATACAACTTAATTCTACATACTCTTATTAATAATATTACATTTGCAATCATTTGTGTATTAATGTTTTTAGAAAGGCTGGTATCTTTGTTTGTAAACAGTGGCACACGCACAAAAGAATTTGCTGACAGTATTTACAACCGTTATCGCCCGTCGCGCGGCTAATTGCTTGACCTAGTTTCAAATGTCGGTCAGGTAGTTATCGCGTGACGTAACTATTTCCTGCTGTGCGTTTAGTTCAGTTGTACACGCCCGTTGTTTATCGCGATAGAAAAATATTATTATTACTACACAAGCTATCTACAATTATTATTAATAATATTATAAATCACAAGTTATTTATTTTAAATTTAATTATTATAATACTATTACATTATCTTTTAACTGTAATATTTCGTAACCCTTTTTTACGAACGGTTCGACAGTACTTCGTTAACCATCGGTCATTTTCGTCACCGGATTCATCGTCTACGTCTTCCCACGCTGACTGTGTGGGAACGTCGTCGTCACTTTCCTGCTCTACCGGACGTACATTTGTCGGTGCCCATTGTTGCATTGTGTTGACGGCCAACCACGTTTCCTTCCCTTCCGGTTGAAATACTTTGTCAACTGGCGTACAAATTTCTGTAGAAAAATCACTTTTCTTAAATCTAACATTTTTCTTATTTTTACCTACTTTATTGCGATACGTTTTAGCATGGTTTATGGCGCTTCCACCCTGGAGGCGCCCGTTTCCAAGTTTTTTGGAAACTTACGATTCTTTTTCCTCTCGTTGGGGTCTTTATTACTTGGAGTATCGCTGTCTTGCTCTATTGTATCAGTTCTAGCTATCTCAACCGTTTGCATAGCTCTAATCGGGGCCCCGTCGTTACCCTTATATTGCCCTTTCGATCTAGCAATATTTTGTTTGCCTTTGTATTCAAAGGTCTTATCTGGGGGTTTTGACGATGTTTGGGGTGGAGTAGAACTAGTACTCGGTCTCGGGTCAGGTTGCTGGTATTGTTCTCGCGTATTCTGCCCTTCATTATTTCGGCGAAAATCGGGATTATAACGCCACCCACCAAAATCAAAAACCGTCTCACTTTGGGACACTAGAATGAGGAGTTCGTCTATCGTGCGAATACCCTGCGTAAATACAGCTACTCTAATGTTATGATTAAAATGGTAGGCAAGCTTCGTGACTATGTCAATCTCCGCAAATGCTGGGGTTAAATGCTTCGCGCGTTCGACCTGCTGGATTATATAATTTTCGGCGGTAATACCCATTTTCTTATCAAATCTGCCATATTCCAGTTCATTGCGCAGAAGTCGTTGGGTATGCGAGTTCCAGTACCGGCTTTCAAATTTTTGTTTGAACTCCGCGTATGTGGACACTCTATCGCGTACAATGTTATACCACTTACGCGCCGAATCACGCATCGCGTTAACCACCCACTGTATTTTGTCTTGATCTTCTAGTCGGGAACCTACTCTAGCCATTTCACTCTCACACGCTAATAAAAATTCAATGGGGTTTTCGTTATTTTCCCCCGTAAAATACACGCGATTTTTCTCGTCGACAGGACCTTGTACCAAAATATTAGGAGCAGATCTCCTTCGTACCTCCTGTCGTACTTTCAAAATCTCGTCGTTTAACGTTTGTAAGACACTCTCTTTATTAGAGTCAATGTTAGATCGCGTCTCTACAATTGAAGCGTGTAATTTATCTACTCGTCGTTGCGTTTCGGTCACGTCCGCGTGAATCTTTACCTCTAGGGATTCGACCTTCCTTGAAACCTCTAGGGTCTGTTTCTCGCAGCGGGTTATGTGGTCTTTGAACCGGCCCTCCATACGTGTTACTTGTTCAATAAACGATTTTTGCATAGTGGTCTCAAAAACCTTAAACCGTTCATTGATTTTAGTATCGACCGTATTTACTTTTTCGGCGATTTCCGCGACTTTCACAGTTAACTCGGTTACGCTTTCGTCTATTTTCGCAGTTAATTCTTTACTACTTTCTTTATTACTTTGCTTAATCTCGGCATTTATGTCAGCGTTACTGCGTTCTAATGCTTCGGTTAGACTAACTCTTTGTGTTTCGATTTTAGACGTTAACTCTGCTATACTGAGCTCAGCTTTGGCTGCACTCTGTTCAAATTTCGCGTCTATTTTAGCGGTTAAATCCGCACTCATTTGCTGCATTTGTTTAAGTATTTTATCCATATCCATTTTAAATACACAACAATTTCAAATATAAACAATTTAAAATACACAGAACAGTTTCAAATACACACAATAACTTTACTGCTGTACGAACACCAGTCACAAAACTCTTTGGGGATTGTTTAGTTGGACGCCAGCTGTTTTACGAATTAAAACAGCAAAGTTTGTTTTAAAGTGAAAATTAAATTTAAATTGAATTTAATTTCTAGCCCCACGTGCAGGGCGACATACGTAACTCTACTTCTATGCGTTATTGTTATGTTGTGTTGTGTGTGAGTACCTACCTGCTGTCTGATCTTGCAGATTCTTCCGACTAGGGCGTGTGGATTTTGGATTTGAAGTTCGCAAGCTAGTAATCTCAAATTATTACAACAACACACAAAATAGGTTACTTTAAAGGGGGAGAGTTTTGTGAGACTGGTAGGCTTTATCGTACAACAGTAAAACACTGTTATATGGGGTAATAAAACGTTGTTTATTACACCAACAACACACAAGAATAGAATGGTTATTATATTATGAATTTCTTACAGTCTAAACAATGAATCAATGTTTTTCAATTGGTCAATAGTTGACAGAAACTGAACTCGTTCTTTGGCGAGTTAATTGCAATTTAAATTTTACTTTATTAATTGATTTGAATTTAATTAAATTTATTTAATTAAATTGAATCTAAATGTTCGTGAAACAAAATATAAAACTCTGAAATTAATTAGAATAATTAATTAAAATAAATTAGACGTGACAGTCTAGTTCACGTTATTTCATTTCTAGTGATTCTACTTCTGATATACTGCAGTATGATCTAAGATTAGATTGTCAGTTAAGATTTGTATAGCGCTTTTATACTACTTCTATTTCTTAACTATAACTTACTAATGACTTAAACTGCTATACAGATTATCACAATGAATTTACATTTTAATTACTAGAGTCTTTGCTTTTTGTTTGGCACCTGAATTATTTGAATTACAATGTTTTAATTGAAAAATAGAAAATTTGATCTGAAAAATAAATAAGTGGATTTTGCTTTCCTGTTACTGAAGAGGATGTCGCCCGGTTTGTCCCTCGTCGATTCGAGTCCTTGGTTAGAGAAAGTAATCTGCTTAGAACTGCTGGATTCGGTCGTGGAGTTCAAAATTCGGCAACACTCTGCTTCCTTGCTGTTTGTGAATATTTTAACGTCTGCTGCTGTCCGCTGGAACTGCTTCCTGTCCCTCGTCGATTCGCACGTTGCACGTCAGCGTGTGTGTGTGTGTGCTTCGTTCGGGTGGTCGCTCTGCTCGTCAGCTGTTCACCAATAATTTAGACAGCCTCTCTGCTGTATTCTTGAAGCCTGGTCTTGGAGTCTGGTGGATCTCTTGCGTGCTTATGACTAACTGGTAGTACACAATAAGCTTGGTTGATGTACTGAAGAGTATCTCGCCTTTACGCAACAATTACGAGCTATACAGATGATCTGTACTTAGTGTGTTCGTAATTGCGTGTGTGTTGACCACGTAGAGTCTTCTTGTTGATCTTCACCACTTTGGTTACTAGACGATCGAAGGACTACGTCTTAACTTCGTGAGTACTGGCAAAAGAGTGAGGTTTCAACCAGAAAACACCGCACTGGCCGGGGCTCGCGTGAAATGATTTCATTGGCTGGCACACTCTCCCTACCACATAAAATTTTGAATTCCCTTGGTCCGTGAGAATGAAGTTAGGTTCCCACAGACGGAGAATTGATATTATTATCTAATATTCTTATTATAATTATCCGTTGGGACCAATTTCCCGCTCCGGATATCTTGTGCTTATTTAATTTTGCAATAACTTGGTTGCAAACCAAGTTGTGTGAAATCTAAAATATACAATCTGTCAGAAATTATTATCTTTATAACATACTAAAATCTCATTACTGTAACTCTATTTTTACAGAAGTTATTCAATTATTTTAATTAACTCTTTCATTTGTTAATTATATTGCATCAAATTTGCACACGTTATTGTTAATATTTCGGTAAACATTTTGGCTATGTTAGATTTCGCCTTTATTTATTAGTTTCCGAGATATTAACAATTAACAGTTTGGGTGTGGTCGCTTCCTTGCACAGCGAACTGATTACATAATGACCACGTGTGCGTTGCTTTACAAAGCATTATTTTCAATGCGCTACATTCAAATGGAGTTTTGACTGGTACATTTTATTTAAATATGCTTTCAGTATGCGGTAAACATATAACCCCAAATAGTTAATATTTGGTGCCGTTATATATTCCCACACCCGCTTTAAAAAAAAAATGAATGTAATAATTACAGTTATTTTTTTTTCTCTTAATCATTACACACATATTCTGTAATCATTATACTTATTACCTATACATTGTATTACTTATTCAAAAGAAAAACATACATGTGTGTTAATATTGTTCCATTACATACAACTTAATTCTACATACTCTTATTAATAATATTACATTTGCAATCATTTGTGTATTAATGTTTTTAGAAAGGCTGGTATCTTTGTTTGTAAACAGTGGCACACGCACAAAAGAATTTGCTGACAGTATTTACAACCGTTATCGCCCGTCGCGCGGCTAATTGCTTGACCTAGTTTCAAATGTCGGTCAGGTAGTTATCGCGTGACGTAACTATTTCCTGCTGTGCGTTTAGTTCAGTTGTACACGCCCGTTGTTTATCGCGATAGAAAAATATTATTATTACTACACAAGCTATCTACAATTATTATTAATAATATTATAAATCACAAGTTATTTATTTTAAATTTAATTATTATAATACTATTACATTATCTTTTAACTGTAATATTTCGTAACCCTTTTTTACGAACGGTTCGACAGTACTTCGTTAACCATCGGTCATTTTCGTCACCGGATTCATCGTCTACGTCTTCCCACGCTGACTGTGTGGGAACGTCGTCGTCACTTTCCTGCTCTACCGGACGTACATTTGTCGGTGCCCATTGTTGCATTGTGTTGACGGCCAACCACGTTTCCTTCCCTTCCGGTTGAAATACTTTGTCAACTGGCGTACAAATTTCTGTAGAAAAATCACTTTTCTTAAATCTAACATTTTTCTTATTTTTACCTACTTTATTGCGATACGTTTTAGCATGGTTTATGGCGCTTCCACCCTGGAGGCGCCCGTTTCCAAGTTTTTTGGAAACTTACGATTCTTTTTCCTCTCGTTGGGGTCTTTATTACTTGGAGTATCGCTGTCTTGCTCTATTGTATCAGTTCTAGCTATCTCAACCGTTTGCATAGCTCTAATCGGGGCCCCGTCGTTACCCTTATATTGCCCTTTCGATCTAGCAATATTTTGTTTGCCTTTGTATTCAAAGGTCTTATCTGGGGGTTTTGACGATGTTTGGGGTGGAGTAGAACTAGTACTCGGTCTCGGGTCAGGTTGCTGGTATTGTTCTCGCGTATTCTGCCCTTCATTATTTCGGCGAAAATCGGGATTATAACGCCACCCACCAAAATCAAAAACCGTCTCACTTTGGGACACTAGAATGAGGAGTTCGTCTATCGTGCGAATACCCTGCGTAAATACAGCTACTCTAATGTTATGATTAAAATGGTAGGCAAGCTTCGTGACTATGTCAATCTCCGCAAATGCTGGGGTTAAATGCTTCGCGCGTTCGACCTGCTGGATTATATAATTTTCGGCGGTAATACCCATTTTCTTATCAAATCTGCCATATTCCAGTTCATTGCGCAGAAGTCGTTGGGTATGCGAGTTCCAGTACCGGCTTTCAAATTTTTGTTTGAACTCCGCGTATGTGGACACTCTATCGCGTACAATGTTATACCACTTACGCGCCGAATCACGCATCGCGTTAACCACCCACTGTATTTTGTCTTGATCTTCTAGTCGGGAACCTACTCTAGCCATTTCACTCTCACACGCTAATAAAAATTCAATGGGGTTTTCGTTATTTTCCCCCGTAAAATACACGCGATTTTTCTCGTCGACAGGACCTTGTACCAAAATATTAGGAGCAGATCTCCTTCGTACCTCCTGTCGTACTTTCAAAATCTCGTCGTTTAACGTTTGTAAGACACTCTCTTTATTAGAGTCAATGTTAGATCGCGTCTCTACAATTGAAGCGTGTAATTTATCTACTCGTCGTTGCGTTTCGGTCACGTCCGCGTGAATCTTTACCTCTAGGGATTCGACCTTCCTTGAAACCTCTAGGGTCTGTTTCTCGCAGCGGGTTATGTGGTCTTTGAACCGGCCCTCCATACGTGTTACTTGTTCAATAAACGATTTTTGCATAGTGGTCTCAAAAACCTTAAACCGTTCATTGATTTTAGTATCGACCGTATTTACTTTTTCGGCGATTTCCGCGACTTTCACAGTTAACTCGGTTACGCTTTCGTCTATTTTCGCAGTTAATTCTTTACTACTTTCTTTATTACTTTGCTTAATCTCGGCATTTATGTCAGCGTTACTGCGTTCTAATGCTTCGGTTAGACTAACTCTTTGTGTTTCGATTTTAGACGTTAACTCTGCTATACTGAGCTCAGCTTTGGCTGCACTCTGTTCAAATTTCGCGTCTATTTTAGCGGTTAAATCCGCACTCATTTGCTGCATTTGTTTAAGTATTTTATCCATATCCATTTTAAATACACAACAATTTCAAATATAAACAATTTAAAATACACAGAACAGTTTCAAATACACACAATAACTTTACTGCTGTACGAACACCAGTCACAAAACTCTTTGGGGATTGTTTAGTTGGACGCCAGCTGTTTTACGAATTAAAACAGCAAAGTTTGTTTTAAAGTGAAAATTAAATTTAAATTGAATTTAATTTCTAGCCCCACGTGCAGGGCGACATACGTAACTCTACTTCTATGCGTTATTGTTATGTTGTGTTGTGTGTGAGTACCTACCTGCTGTCTGATCTTGCAGATTCTTCCGACTAGGGCGTGTGGATTTTGGATTTGAAGTTCGCAAGCTAGTAATCTCAAATTATTACAACAACACACAAAATAGGTTACTTTAAAGGGGGAGAGTTTTGTGAGACTGGTAGGCTTTATCGTACAACAGTAAAACACTGTTATATGGGGTAATAAAACGTTGTTTATTACACCAACAACACACAAGAATAGAATGGTTATTATATTATGAATTTCTTACAGTCTAAACAATGAATCAATGTTTTTCAATTGGTCAATAGTTGACAGAAACTGAACTCGTTCTTTGGCGAGTTAATTGCAATTTAAATTTTACTTTATTAATTGATTTGAATTTAATTAAATTTATTTAATTAAATTGAATCTAAATGTTCGTGAAACAAAATATAAAACTCTGAAATTAATTAGAATAATTAATTAAAATAAATTAGACGTGACAGTCTAGTTCACGTTATTTCATTTCTAGTGATTCTACTTCTGATATACTGCAGTATGATCTAAGATTAGATTGTCAGTTAAGATTTGTATAGCGCTTTTATACTACTTCTATTTCTTAACTATAACTTACTAATGACTTAAACTGCTATACAGATTATCACAATGAATTTACATTTTAATTACTAGAGTCTTTGCTTTTTGTTTGGCACCTGAATTATTTGAATTACAATGTTTTAATTGAAAAATAGAAAATTTGATCTGAAAAATAAATAAGTGGATTTTGCTTTCCTGTTACTGAAGAGGATGTCGCCCGGTTTGTCCCTCGTCGATTCGAGTCCTTGGTTAGAGAAAGTAATCTGCTTAGAACTGCTGGATTCGGTCGTGGAGTTCAAAATTCGGCAACACTCTGCTTCCTTGCTGTTTGTGAATATTTTAACGTCTGCTGCTGTCCGCTGGAACTGCTTCCTGTCCCTCGTCGATTCGCACGTTGCACGTCAGCGTGTGTGTGTGTGTGCTTCGTTCGGGTGGTCGCTCTGCTCGTCAGCTGTTCACCAATAATTTAGACAGCCTCTCTGCTGTATTCTTGAAGCCTGGTCTTGGAGTCTGGTGGATCTCTTGCGTGCTTATGACTAACTGGTAGTACACAATAAGCTTGGTTGATGTACTGAAGAGTATCTCGCCTTTACGCAACAATTACGAGCTATACAGATGATCTGTACTTAGTGTGTTCGTAATTAAAAAAATACCCTTATTAAAAAAACGTTGCAGGTAAACTACCCCTTTCCCTCAACCGAACTTCACCAAAAACAACAGGTCTTGAGAACTCTACAATTTAGGGCTGTATGCAAATAATCTTTTGATTCTGTTTGAATTTGCGGCTGTTATCGTTTGCCATAGGAAATACCCTTGTTAAAACATAAAACGTTACAGGTAAACTACCCCTTTCCCTTAACCGATCTTCACCAAAATCAAAAGATCTTGAGAACTCTACAATTCAGGGCTGTATGCGAAACATTATTTGATTCTGTTTGAATTTGCGGCTGTTATCGTTTGCCAAACAAACAAAATTACCCTTGCTAAAAACAACCGTTGCAGGTAAACTACCCCTTACCCTCAACCGATCTTCACCAAAAACAACAGGTCGCGAGTATTCTGCAAATCAGGGCTGCATGCAAAAAATTATTTGATTCTGTTTGAATTTGCGGCAGTTATCGTTTGCCATAGAAAAAAAATCTACAGACACACAGACAGACACACAGACAGACACACACACAGACACTTTTCGGAAAACGACTTTTTTTCATGTTTTGAGTGTAGTAGAATCAGAATCTGCAATAATCTCGAACACGATTTTTTTTGCCATCACCATACTTCCATTCCTTAAGGAATATGGAAGTAAAATTACCCTTGATAAAAAACCGTTGCTGGTAAACTACCCCTTTCCCTGAATCGATCTTCACCAAAAACAATAGGTCACGAGTACTCTATAATTCAGGGCTCTGTGCAAAAAATTATTTGATTCTGTTTGAATTTGCGGCAGTTATTGTTTGCCATAGAAAAAAAATCTACAGACACACAGACAGACACAGAGACAGACAGACACACACACAGACACTTTTCGGAAAACGACTTTTTTTCATATTTTGAGTGTAGTACAATCAGAATCTGCAATAATCTCGAACACGATTTTTTTTGCCATCACCATACTTCCATTCCTTAAGGAATATGGAAGTAAAAAACGTTGCAGGTAAACTACCCCTTTCCACCACCGATCTTCACCAAAAACAATAGGTCTTGAGAACTCTACAATTTAGGGCTGTATGCAAATAATCTTTTGATTCTGTTTGAATTTGCGGCTGTTATCGTTTGCCATAGGAAATACCCTTGTTAAAACATAAAACGTTACAGGTAAACTACCCTTTCCCTTAACCGATCTTCACCAAAAACAATAGGTCTTGAGTACTCTACAAATCAGGACTGTATGCAAAACATTATTTGATTCTGTTTTAATTTGCGGCTGTTATCGTTTGCCATAGAAAATACCCTTGTTAAAAAAACGTTGCTGGTAAACTACCCCTTCCTCTCAACCGAACTTCACCAAAAACAATAGATCCTGAGAACACTACAATTTAGGGCTGTATGCAAATAATCTTTTGATTCTGTTTGAATTTGCGGCTGTTATCGTTTGCCATAGGAAATACCCTTGTTAAAACATAAAACGTTACTGGTAAACTACCCCTTTCCCATAACCGATCTTCATCAAAATCAACAGATGTTGAGAACTCTACAATTCAGGGCTGTATGCAAAACATTAGTTGATTCTTTTTGAATTTACGGCAGTTATCGTTCATCAAAAAAAATACCCTTGTTAAAACATAAAACTTTGCCGGTAAACTACCCCTTTCCCTTAACCGATCTTCAACAAAATCAACAGACCTTGAGTTCTGTATAATTCAAAAAGGTATGCAGAAGAGTAGTTGATTCTGTTTTAATGTACGGCAGTTATGCTTCGTCAGAAAAAAAATTACCCTTTGATAAAACATAAAATGTTGCTGGTAAACAACCCTATTCCCTTAACCGATCTTCACCAAAAACAACAGGTCTTGCGAGCTGTACATTTCAGGGCTGTATACAAAATATTATATGATTCTGTTTGAATTTGCGGCTGTTATCATTTGCCATATAAAATACCCTTGATAAAACAAAAAACGTGTCTGGTAAACTACCCCTTTCCCTTAACCGATCTTCACCAAGAACAACAGGTCTTTAGTACTCAACAAAACAGGGCGGTATGCAAAAACATATTTGATTCTGTTTGAATTTGCGGCTCTTATCGTTTGCCATAAAAAATACCCTTATAAATCATAAAACGTTGCCGGTAAACTACTCCTTTCCCTTAAACGATCTTCACCAACACCAATAGGTATTGAGAACTCTACAATACAGGGCTGTATGCAAAAAATCATTTGATTCTGTTTGAATTTGTGGCTGTTATCGTTTACCATAGAAAATATCGGTATGGAGAACCATACATGACTTCCATATTCTAAGATTTATATTTAAATCTTAATATCGCCTGCCAAGCGCGATATATTTTCTCTTATACATGATTTACATTAAAATGAAAAAATTTTAATTTTATTGCTTGGCAATAAACCAACCATTGTTTGAAAAAGTTTAAATAAATTTTTAAGTACTTCACTCTTGTTAAAACGTAAAAGGTTGCTGGTAAACTACCCCTTCCCCTTAACCGATCTTCACCAAAATCGAAAATCCTTGAGAACTCTACACTTGAGGGACGTATGCAGAAAATTATTTGATTCTGTATGAATTTGCGGCTGTTATCGTTTGCCATAGAAAAAACGCTTGATAAAAAAATGTTGCAGGTAAACTACCCCTTCCCCTTAACCGATCTTCACCATAAACAATATGTCTTGAGTACTCTAAAAATCAAGGCTGTATGCAAAACATTATTTGATTCTGTTTGAATTTGCGGCTGTTATCGTTTGCCATAGAAAATACCCTTGTTAAAAAAACGTTGCTGGTAAACTACCCCTTTCCCTCAACCGAACTTCACCAAAAACAATAGGTCTTGAGAACTCTACAATTTAGGGGTGTATGCAAATAATCTTTTGATTCTGTTTGAATTTGCGGCTGTTATCGTTTGCCATATGAAATACCCTTGTTAAAACATAAAATGTTACTGGTAAACTACCCCTTTCCCTTAACCGATCTTCACCAAAAACAATAGGTCTTGAGAACTCTACAATTCAGGGCTGTATACGAAACATTATTTAATTCTGTTTGAATTTTCGGCTGTTATCGTTTGCCAAAAAAAAATTTCCCTTGATAAAAAAAAACCGTTGCTGGTAAAATACCCCTTTCCCTCAACCGATCTTCACCAAAAACAATAGGTCGCGAGTACTCTGCAAATCAGGGCTGTGTGCAAAAAATTATTTGATTCTGTTTGAATTTGCGGCAGTTATCGCTTGCCATAGAAAAAAATCTACAGACAGACACACACACAGACACTTTTCGGAAAACGACTTTTTTCATGTTTTGAGTGTAGTAGAATCAGAATCAGCAATAATCTCGAACACGATTTTTTTTGCCATCACCATACTTCCATTCCTTAAGGAATATGGAAGTAAATATCGGTATGGAGAACCATACATGACTTCCATATTCTAAGATTTATATTTAAAATCATTTTCGAAATGAAATATTACCATAGAAACTACTTCTTTCTACTTACTGCTTCAGCCTTAACCACAGTACTGTGGTCACTAACGTATACCACCTCACGTTATCGCACTCGATTTTCACTAATGATGGAAGTCGATGGTATTGCCGAAATGTCTGGTTTTGTAGAAAACATTGGACTACGGCCAAATATCCCGGGAAGGAATTTTAACAAAAACTACTTCTTTGTTGCCGATAACGTTGTACACATATATATTAGTGGCGAAGTTACATGGAGGCAATTGAGGCAATGCCTACCCTAACAAATTCTGTAGAATAAAAATTATAAATACGTATGAACTACATAACGTAAAGATTATACATTGTTACTGTGACTGTCAAATTTATTATACCGAAACGTGCTTTATTGAGCGACCGCTAGATGGTGACAGGTGAGATTCGGCATAGTTCGTTTAAAGCGAATGAGGCAACCTGAACTTGCCTCAGCGTTTTTTGTATACATCGTATGTAAGCAATGTAGTGGTGTGATAGGGAAGTGTAGGGAGGGGGGATTGTCCCGCGCTGTACACATAGAGCGTTGAGGCATGCCTCACTTCTGTGGTCCAAACAGTTAAGTTAAAGCGCCTGTGTTGTTTCTAAGTGTTTATTTTATGCGGTTATTAAAAGTGTCACTGTTATTCCGCTGAACTAACAGATGATCAAGATTGTTATTTGAATTATTTGTAACATTAAACATATATATAGAAACTAACCAAGTTTAAAAATTTGAAGTTTAATCAGTTGTATTATCGTGTGTGACTAATACAAGGATTGTTCAATAGACACACGTATAGAGCTGTAAAGCAATTTTTATTCAACGATTTTAAAAGAAGTCTCCAATAACATTAAGACATGAGTTCCACTGTTGCGCTAACCTGTAGATTCCCTGCTAGTAAAATTCTTACGGCTGTTTGTGGAACCATTCGGTTACAGCTAACTCTACCACAGCGTCCGATTTGACCAACCGTCCTTTTAGTGATTCCTTAAAAAAAATTTAAGATAAGATTTTTGCCTACCCATTCATTAACTACTAGCTTCGCCAGTAAGCAAATTGATGTCCATTTTTTCGGCTTGCACGCGTTATGTTGGTGTGGGTTTCGGCACTTTCCATTTAAAAAGCGTGCAAACGTAAGAAAATAAACATGAGTGAGGCCAGAAATAACGTGAATTGTGTGTTTGTGTCTTACCTGCCTTTTTATTGCCGTATTAAATGAAAAATATTATATTACATTAAAATTAAAAAATTTTAATTTTATTGCCTGGCAACAAAATTATTTTATTTTTAACAATTACCATTGTTTCAAAAAGTTTAAATAAATTTGCAAGTACTTTACTCTTGTTAAAACGTAAAAGGTTGCTGGTAAACTACCCCTTCCCCTTAACCGATCTTCACCAAAATCGAACGTCCTTGAGACCTCTACAATTCAGGGATGTATGCAAAAAATTATTTGATTCTGTTCGAATTTGCGGCTGTTATCGTTTGCCATAGAAAATACGCTTGATAAAAAAATGGTGCCGGTAAACTACCCCTTCCCCTTAACCGATCTTCACCAAAAACAATAGGTCTTGAGAACTCTACAAATCAGGGCTGTATGCAAAACATTATTTGATTCTGTTTGAATTTGCGGCTGTTATCGTTTGCCATAGAAAATACCATTGTTAAAAAAACGTTGCAAGTAAACTACCCCTTTCCCTCAACCGATCTTCACCAAAAACAATAGGTCTTGAGAACTCTACAATTTAGGGCTGTATACGAAACATTATATAAGTCTGTTTGAATTTGCGGCTGTTATCGTTTGCCAAAAAAAAAAATTTCCCTTGATAAAAAAAACCGTGCAGGTAAACTACCCCTTCCCCTCAACCGATCTTTACCAAAAACAACAGGTCGCGTGTACTCTACAAATCAGGGCTGTATGCAAAAAATTATTTGATTCCGTTTGAATTTGCGGCAGTTATCGTTTGCTATAGAAAATACGCTTGATAAAAAACGTTGCAGGTAAACTACCCCTTCCCCTCAACTGATCTTCACCACAAACAATAGGTCTTAAGTACTCTACAAATCAGGGCTGTATGCAGACAATTATTTGATTCTGTTTGAATTTGCGGCTTTTATCGTTTGCCATAGAAAATACCCTTGTTAAAAAAACGTTGTTGGTAAACTACCCCTTTCCCTTAACCGATCTTCACCAAAAACAATAGGTCTTGAGAACTCTACAATTTAGAGCTGTATGCAAATAATCTTTTGATTCTGTTTGAATTTGCGGCTGTTATCGTTTGCCAAAAAAAAAAAATTTCCCTTGATAAAAAAAAACCGTTGCCGGTAAACTACCCCTTTCCCTCAACCGATCTTCACCAGAAACAATAGGTCGCGAGTCCTCTACAAATCAGGGCTGTATGCAAAAAATTATTTGATTCTGTATGAATTTGCGGCAGTTATCGTTTGCCATAGAAAAAAATCTACACACACACACACACACACACACACACACACACACACACACACACACACACACACACACACACACACACACACACACACACACACACACACACACACACACACACACACTTTTCGGAAAACGACTTTTTTTCATGTTTTGAGTGTAGTAGAATCAGAATCTGCAATAATCTCGAACACGATTTTTTTTGCCATCACCATACTTCCATTCCTTAAGGAAAATATCGGTATGGAGAACCATACATGACTTCCATATTCTAAGATTTATATTTAAAATCATTTTCAGCCAAACAACCAGGCTGTGTCTTACCTGCCTTTTTATTGCTGTATTAAATGAAAAACATTATATTACATTAAAATGAAAAAATTATAATTTTATTGCCTGGCAACAAAATTATTTTATTTTTAACAATTACCATTGTTTCAAAAAGTTTAAATAAATTTTCAAGTACTTTACTCTTGTTAAAACGTAAAAGGTTGCAGGTAAACTACCCCTTCCCCTTAACCGATCTTCACCAAAATCGAAAGTCATTGAGACCTCTACAATTCAGGGACGTATGCAAAAAATTATTTCATTCTGTTTGAATTTGCGGCTGTTATCGTTTGCCATAGAAAATACGCTTGATAAAAAAACGTTGCAGGTAAACTACCCCTTCCCCTTAACCGATATTCACCAAAAACAATAGGTCTTGAGTAATCTACAAATCAGGGCTGTATGCAAAACATTATTTGATTCTGTTTGAATTTGCGGCTGTTATCGTTTGCCATAGAAAATACCCTTGTTAAAAAAACGTTGCAGGTAAACTACCCCTTTCCCTCAACCGATCTTCACCAAAAACAATAGGTCTTGAGAAATCTATAATTCAGGGCTGTATGCGAAACATTATTTGATTCTGTTTGAATTTGCGGCTGTTATCGTTTGCCAAAAAAAAAAAATTTCCCTTGATAAAAAAAACCGTTGCAGGTAAACTACCCCTTCCCCTCAACCGATCTTCACCAAAAACAATAGGTCGCGAGTACTCTACAAATCAGAGCTGTATGCAAAAAATTATTTGATTCTGTTTGAATTTGCGGCAGTTGTCGTTTGCCATAGAAAATACGCATGATAAAAAACGTTGCTGGTAAACTACCCCTTCCCCTCAACCGATCTTCACCAAAAACAATAGGTCTTGAGTACTCTACAAATCAGGGCTGTATGCAGAAAATTATTTGATTCTGTTTGAATTTGCGGCTGTTATCGTTTGCCATAGAAAATACCCTTGTTAAAAAAACGTTGTAGGTAAACTACCCCTTTCCCTTAACCGATCTTCACCAAAAACAAAAGGTCTTGAGAACTCTACAATTTAGGGCTGTATGCAAATAATCTTTTCATTCTGTTTGAATTTGTGGCTGTTATCGTTTGCCATAGGAAATACCCTTGTTAAAACATAAAACGTTACAGGTAAACTACCCCTTTCCCTTAACCGATCTTCACCAAAAACAATAGGTCTTGAGAACTCTACAATTCAGGGCTGTATGCGAAACATTATTTGATTCTGTTTGAATTTGCGGCTGTTATCGTTTGCCAAACAAACAAAATTTCCCTTGCTAAAAAAAAACCGTTGCAGGTAAACTACCCCTTTCCCTCAACCGATCTTCACCAAAAACAATAGGTCGCGAGAACTCTGCAAAACCGGGCTGTATGCAAAAAATTATTTGATTCTGTTTGAATTTGCGGCAGTTATCGTTTGCCATAGAAAAAAAATCTACAGACAGACAGACACACAGACAGACAGACACACAGACACACAGACAGACAGACAGACAGACACACAGACACTTTTCGGAAAACGACTTTTTTTCATGTTTTGAGTGTAGTAGAATAAGAATCTGCAATAATCTCGAACACGATTTTTTTTGCCATCACCATACTTCCATTCCTTAAGGAATATGGAAGTAAAATGGAAGTAAAAATTACCCTTGATAAAAAACCGAGGCAGGTAAACTACCCCTTTCCCTTAACCGATCTTCACCAAAAACAATAGGTCTTGAGAACTCTAAAATTCAAGGCTGTATGTAAAACATTATATGATTTTGTTTGAATTTGCGGCTGTTATCGTTTGCCATACAAAATACCCTATTAAAACATAAAACGTTGCTGGTAAACTACCCCTTTCCCTTAACCGATCTTCACCAAAACCAAAAGACCTTGAGAACTCTACAATTCAGGGCAGTATGCAAAACATAATTTGATTATGTTTGAATTTGCGGCTGTTATCGTTTGCCATAGAAAATACCCTTGTTAAAACATAAAACGTTGCAGGTAAACTACCCCTTTCCCTTAACCGATCTTTACCAAAATGAACAATTCTTGAGACCTCTACAATTCAGGGCTGTATGCGAAATATTATTTGATTCTGTTTGAATTTGCGGCAGTTATCGTTTGCCATAGAAAAAAATCTACAGACACACAGACAGACACACAGACAGACAGACAGACACACACACAGACACTTTTCGTAAAAAAACTTTTTTTCATGTTTTGAGTGTAGTACAATCAGAATCTGCAATAATCTCGAACACGATTTTTTTTTGCCATCAGCATACTTCCATTCCTTAAGGAATATGGAAGTAAAATTACCCTTGATAAAAAACCGTTGCTGGTAAACTACCCCTTTCCCTAAACCGATCTTCACCAAAAACAATAGGTCTTGAGAACTCTAAAATTCAGGGCTGTATGTAAAATATTATATGATTTTGTTTGCATTTGCGGCTTTTATCGTTTGCTATACAAAATACCCTTTTAAAACATAAAACGTTGCCGGTAAACTACCCCTTTCCCTTAACCGATCTTCACCAAAACCAAAAGACCTTGAGAACTCTACAATTCAGGGCAGTATGCAAAACATTATTTGATTATGTTTGAATTTGCGGCTGTTATCGTTTGCCATAGAAAATACCCTTGTTAAAACATAAAACGTTGCTGGTAAACTACCCCTTTCCCTTAACCGATCTTTACCAAAATGAACAAATCTTGAGACCTCTACAATTCAGGGCTGTATGCGAAATATTATTTGATTCTGTTTGAATTTGCGGCTGTTATCGTTAGCCAAACAAACAAAATTACCCTTGATAAAAAAAAACCGTTGCCGGTAAACTACCCCTTTCCCTCAATCGATCTTCACCAAAAACAATAGATCGCGAGTACTCTATAAATCAGGGCTGTGTGCAAAAAATTATTAGATTCTGTTTGAATTTGCGGCAGTTATCGTTTGCCATAGAAAAAAATCTACAGACACAGACAGACACAGAGACAGACAGACACACACACACAGACACTTTTCGGAAAACGACTTTTTTTCATGTTTTGAGTGTAGTACAATCAGAATCTGCAATAATCTCGAACACGATTTTTTTTGCCATCACCATACTTCCATTCCTTAAGGAAGATGAAAGTAAAAAACGTTGCCGGTAAACTACCCCTTTCCATCAACCGATCTTCACCAAAAACAAAAGGTCTTGAGAACTCTGCAATTTAGGGCTGTATGCAAATAATCTTTTGATTCTGTTTGAATTTGCGGCTGTTATCGTTTGCCATAAGAAATACCTTTGTTAAAACATAAAACGTTACAGGTAAACTACCCCTTTCCCTTAACCGATCTTCACCAAAAACAATAGGTCTTGAGTACTCTACAAACCAGGACTGTATGCAAAACATTATTTGATTCTGTTTGAATTTGCGGCTGTTATCATTTTCCATAAAAAATACCCTTGTTAAAACATAAAACGTTGCAGGTAAACTACCCCATTCCCTTAACCGATCTTTACGAAAATGAAAAAATCTTGAGAGCTCTACAATTCAGGGCTGTATGCGAAATATTATTTGATTCTGTTTGAATTTGCGGCTATTATCGTTTGCCAAACAAACAAAATTACCCTTGATAAAAAAAACCGTTGCAGGTAAACTACCCCTTTCCCTCAATCGATCTTCACCAAAAACAATAGGTCGCGAGTACTCTATAAATCAGGGCTGTGTGCAAAAAATTATTTGATTCTGTTTGAATTTGCGGCAGTTATCGTTTGCCATAGAAAAAAATCTACAGACACACAGATAGACACACAGACAGACAGACAGACAGACACACACACAGACACTTTTCGGAAAACGACTTTTTTTCATGTTTTGAGTGTAGTACAATCAGAATCTGCAATAATCTCGAACACGATTTTTTTTGCCATCACCATACTTCCATTCCTTAAGGAATATGGAAGTAAATATCGGTATGGAGAACCATACATGACTTCCATATTCTAAGATTTATATTTAAAATCATTTTCATCCAAACAGCCAGGCTGTGTCTTACCTGCCTTTTTATTGCTGTATTAAATGAAAAATATTATATTACATTAAAATGAAAAAATTATAATTTTATTGCCTGGCAACAAAATTATTTTATTTTTAACAATTACCATTGTTTCAAAAAGTTTA
The DNA here is from genome assembly GCA_034769895.1 of Magicicada septendecula. Lineage (NCBI taxonomy): Eukaryota > Metazoa > Arthropoda > Insecta > Hemiptera > Cicadidae > Magicicada > Magicicada septendecula. The sequence goes on along the minus strand of CM068368.1, from coordinate 399,860,397 downwards.
AATAAATTTTCAAGTACTTTACACTTGTTAAAACGTAAAAGGTTGCTGGTAAACTACCCCTTCCCCTTAACCGATCTTCACCAAAATCGAAAGTCATTGAGACCTCTACAACTCAGGGACGTATGCAAAAAATTATTTGATTCTGTTTGAATTTACGGCTGTTATCGTTTGCCATAGACAATACGCTTGATAAAAAAACGTTGCTGGTAAACTACCCCTTGCCCTTAACCGATCTTCACCAAAAACAACAGGTGATGAGTACTCTACAAATCAGGGCTGTATGCAAAACATGATTTGATTCTGTTTGAATTTGCGGCTGTTATCTTTTGCCATATAAAATACCCTTGTTAAAAAAACGTTGCAGGTAAACTACCCCTTTCCCTCAACTGATCTTCACCAAAAACATAAGGTCTTGAGAACTCTACAATTTAGGGCTGTATGCAAATAATCTTTTGATTCTGTTTGAATTTGCGGCTGTTATCGTTTGCCAAAAGAAATACCTTTGTTAAAACATAAAACGTTACTGGTAAACGACCCCATTCCCTTAACCGATCTTTACCAAAATGAAAAAATCTTTAGACCTCTACAATTCAGGGCTGTATGCGAAATATTATTTGATTCTGTTTGAATTTGCGGCTTTTATCTTTTGCCAAACAAACAAAATTACCCTTGATAAAAAAAACCCGTTGCTGGTAAACTACTCCTTTCCCTCAATCGATCTTCACCAAAAACAATAGGTCACGAGTACTCTATAATTCAGGGCTGTGTGCAAAAAATTATTTGATTCTGTTTGAATTTGCGGCAGTTTTCGTTTGCCATAGAAAAAAAATCTACAGACACACAGACAGACACAGAGACAGACAGACACACACACACAGACAATTTTCGGAAAACGACTTTTTTTCATGTTTTGAGTGTAGTACAATCAGAATCTGCAATAATCTCGAACACGATTTTTTTTGCCATCACCATACTTCCATTCCTTAAGGAATATGGAAGTAAAAAACGTTGCCGGTAAACTACACCTTTCCATCAACCGATCTTCACCAAAAACAATAGGTCTTGAGAACTCTACAATTTAGGGCTGTATGCAAATAATCTTTTGATTCTGTTTGAATTTGCGGCTGTTATCGTTTGCCATAGGAAATACCCTTGTTAAAACATAAAACGTTACAGGTAAACTACCCCTCTGCCTTAACCGATCTTCACCAAAAACAACAGGTCGTGAGTACTCTACAAATCAGGACTGCATGCAAAATATTATTTAATTCTGTTTGAATTTGCGGCTGTTATCGTTTGCCATATAAAATACACTTGTTAAAAAAATGTTGCCGGTAAACTACCCCTTCCCCTCAACCGAACTTCACCAAAAACAATAGGTCTTGAGAACTCTACAATTTAGGGCTGTATGCAAATAATCTTTTGATTCTGTTTGAATTTGCGGCTGTTATCGTTTGCCATAGGAAATACCCTTGTTAAAACATAAAACGTTACCGGTAAACTACCCCTTTCCCTTAACCGATCTTCATCAAAATCAACAGATCCTGAGAACTCTGCAATTCACTGCTGTATGCAAAACATTCGTTGAATCTTTTTGAATTTACAGCAGTTATCGTTCATCATAAAAAAAATACCCTTGTTAAAACATAAAACGTTGCAGGTAAACTACCCCTTTCCCTTAACCGATCTTCAACAAAATCAACAGACCTTGAGTTCTGTATAATTCAAAAAGGTATGCAGAAGAGTAGTTGATTCTGTTTTAATGTACGGCAGTTATCGTTCGTCAAAAAATTACCCTTGATAAAACATAAAATGTTGCTGGTAAACAACCCTATTCCCTTAGCCGATCTTCACCAAAACCAACAGGTCTTGCGAACTGTACATTTCAGGCCTGTATGCAAAATATTATATGATTCTGTTTGAATTTGCGGCTGTTATCATTTGCCATATAAAATACCCTTGATAAAACAAAAAACGTGTCCGGTAAACTACCCCTTTCCCTTAACCGATCTTCACCAAAAACAATAGGTCTTTAGTACTCAACAAAGCAGGGCTGTATGCAAAAACATATTTGATTCTGTTTGAATTTGCGGCTCTTATCGTTTGCCATAGAAAATACCCTTATAAATCATAAAACGTTGCTGGTAAACTACCCCTTACCCTTAAACGATCTTCACCAACACCAATAGGTATTGAGAACTCTACAACACAGGGCTGTATGCAAACAATCATTTGTTTCTGTTTGAATTTGTGGCTGTTATCGTTTACCATAGAAAAAAATTACCCTTGATAAAAAACCGTTGCAGGTAAACTACCCCTTTCCCTTAACCGATCTTCACCAAAAACAAAATGTATTGGGAACTCTAAAATTCAGGGCGGTATGTGAAATATTATATGATTTTGTTTGAATTTGCGGCTGTTATCGTTTGCCATACAAAATACCCTTTTAAAAAATAAAACGTTGCTGGTAAACTACCCCTTTCCCTTAACCGATCTTCACTAAAACCAAAAGCCCTTGAGAACTCTACAGTTCAGGGCAGTATGCAAAACATTATTTGATTATGTTTGAATTTGCGGCTGTTATCGTTTGCCATAGAAAATACCCTTGTTAAAACATAAAACGTAGCTGGTAAACTACCCCTTACCATTAACCGATCTTTACCAAAATGAAAAAATCTTGAGACCTCTACAATTCAGGGCTGTATGCGAAATATTATTTGATTCTGTTTGAATTTGCGGCTGTTATCGTTTGCCAAACTAACAAAATTACCCTTGATAAAAAAAAACCGTTGCTGGTAAACTACCCCTTTCCCTCAATCGATCTTCACCAAAAAAAATAGGTCGCGAGTACTCTATAAATCAGGTCTGTGTGCAAAAAATTATTTGATTCTGTTTGAATTTGCGGCAGTTATCGTTTGCCATAGAAAAAAATCTACAGACACAGAGACAGACACACAGACAGACACACACACAGACACTTTTCGGAAAACGACTTTTTTTCATGTTTTGAGTGTAGTACAATCAGAATCTGCAATAATCTCGAACACGATTTTTTTTGCCATCACCATACTTCCATTCCTTAAGCAATATGGAAGTAAAATTACCCTTGACAAAAAACCGTTGCTGGTAAACTACCCCTTTCCCATAACCGATCTTCACCAAAAACAATAGGTCTTGAGCACTCTAAAATTCAGGGCTGTATGTAAAATATTATATGATTTTGTTTGAATTTGCGGCTGTTATCGTTTGCCATAAAAATACCCTATTAAAACATAAAACGTTGCTGGTAAACTACCCCTTTCCCTTAACCGATCTTCACCAAAACCAAAAAACCTTGAGGACTCTACAATTCAGGGCAGTATGCAAAACATTATTTGATTATGTTTGAATTTGCGGCTGTTATCGTTTGCCATAGAAAATACCCTTGTTAAAACATAAAACGTTGCAGGTAAACTACCCCTTTCCCTTAACCGATCTTTACCAAAATGAACAAATCTTGAGAACTCTACAATTCAGGGCTGTATGCGAAATATTTTTTGATTCTGTTTGAATTTGCGGCCGTTATCGTTTGCCAAACAAACAAAATTACCCTTGATAAAAAAAAACCGTTGCTGGTAAACTACCCCTTTCCCTCAATCGATCTTCACCAAAAAAAATAGGTAGCGAGAAGTGTATAAATCATGGCTGTGTGCAAAAAATTATTTGATTTTGTTTGAATTTGCGGCAGTTATCGTTTGCCATAGAAAAAAATCTACAGACACACAGACAGACACATAGACAGACAGACAGAGACACACACAGACACTTTTCGGAAAACGACTTTTTTTCATGTTTTGAGTGTAGTACAATCAGAATCTGCAATAATCTCGAACACGATTTTTTTTGCCATCACCATACTTCCATTCCTTAAGGAATATGGAAGTAAAATATCGGTACGGAGAACCATACATGACTTCCATATTCTAAGATTTATATTTAAAATCATTTTCAGCCAAACAGCCAGGCTGTCTTACCTGCCTTTTTATTGCTGTATTAAATGAAAAATATTATATTACATTAAAATGAAAAAATTATAATTTTATTGCCTGGCAACAAAATTATTTTATTTTTAACAATTACCATTGTTTCAAAAAGTTTAAATAAATTTTCAAGTACTTTACTCTTGTTAAAACGTAAAAGGTTGCTGGTAAACTACCCCTTCCCCTTAACCGATATTCACCAAAATCGAAAGTCATTGAGACCTCTACAACTCAGGGACGTATGCAAAAAATTATTTGATTCTGTTTGAATTTACGGCTGTTATCGTTTGCCATAGACAATACGCTTGATAAAAAAACGTTGCTGGTAAACTACCCCTTGCCCTTAACCGATCTTCACCAAAAACAACAGGTGATGAGTACTCTACAAATCAGGGCTGTATGCAAAACATTATTTGATTCTGTTTGAATTTGCGGCTGTTATCTTTTGCCATATAAAATACCCTTGTTAAAAAAACGTTGCAGGTAAACTACCCCTTTCCCTCATCTGATCTTCACCAAAAACAAAAGGTCTTGAGAACTCTACAATTTAGGGCTGTATGCAAATAATCATTTGATTCTGTTTGAATTTGCGGCTGTTATCATTTGCCAAAAGAAATACCCTTGTTAAAACATAAAACGTTACTGGTAAACGACCCCTTTCCCTAAACCGATCTTTACCAAAATGAATAAATCTTGAGACCTCTACAATTCAGGGCTGTATGCGAAACATTGTTTGATTCTGTTTGAATTTGCGGCTGTTATCGTTTGCCAAACAAACAAAATTACCCTTGCTAAAAAAAAACCGTTGCCGGTAAACTACCCCTTTCCCTCAACCGATCTTCACCAAAAGCAATAGGTCGCGAGTACTCTGCAAATCAGGGCTGCATGCAAAAAATTATTTGATTCTGTTTGAATTTGCGGCAGTTATCGTTTGCCATAGAAAAAAAATCTACAGACACACAGACACACAGACAGACAGACAGACAGACAGACAGACAGACAGACAGACAGACAGACAGACAGACAGACAGACAGACAGACACACAGACACTTTTCGGAAAACGACTTTTTTTCATGTTTTGAGTGTAGTAGAATCAGAATCTGCAATAATCTCGAACACGATTTTTTTTGCCATCACCATACTTCCAATCCTTAAGCAATATGGAAGTAAAATTACCCTTGATAAAAAACCGTTGCCGGTAAACTACGCCTTTCCCATTACCGATCTTCACCAAAAACAATAGGTATTGAGAACTCTAAAATTCAGGGCTGTATGTAAAATATTATATGATTTTGTTTGAATTTGCGGCTGTTATCGTTTGCCATAGAAAATACCCTTGTTAAAACATGAAACGTCGCTGGTAAACTACCCCTTTCCCTTAACCGATTTTTACCAAAATGAAAAAATCTTTAGACCTCTACAATTCAGGGCTGTATGCGAAATATTATTTGATTCTGTTTGAATTTGCGGCTGTTATCTTTTGCCAAACAAACAAAATTACCCTTGATAAAAAAAAACCGTTGCTGGTAAACTACTCCTTTCCCTCAATCGATCTTCACCAAAAACAATAGGTCACGAGTACTCTATAATTCAGGGCTGTGTGCAAAATATCATTTGATTCTGTTTGAATTTGCGGCAGTTTTCGTTTGCCATAGAAAAAAAATCTACAGACACACAGACAGACACAGAGACAGACAGACACACACACAGACACTTTTCGGAAGACGACTTTTTTTCATGTTTTGAGTGTAGTACAATCAGAATCTGCAATAATCTCGAACACGATTTTTTTTGCAATCACCATACTTCCATTCCTTAAGGAATATGGAAGTAAAAAACGTTGCCGGTAAACTACCCCTTTCCATCAACCGAACTTCACCAAAAACAATTGGTCTTGAGAACTCTACAATTTAGGGCTGTATGCAAATAATCTTTTGATTCTGTTTGAATTTGCGGCTGTTATCGTTTGCCATAAGAAATACCTTTGTTAAAACATAAAACGTTACAGGTAAACTACCCCTTTCCCTTAACCGATCTTCACCAAAAACAATAGGTCTTTAGTACTCAACAAAGCAGGGCTGTATGCAAAAACATATTTGATTCTGTTTGAATTTGCGGCTCTTATCGTTTGCCATAGAAAATACCCTTATAAATCATAAAACGTTGCTGGTAAACTACCCCTTACCCTTAAACGATCTTCACCAACACCAATAGGTATTGAGAACTCTACAACACAGGGCTGTATGCAAAAAATCATTTGTTTCTGTTTGAATTTGTGGCTGTTATCGTTTACTATAGAAAAATATCGGTATGGAGAACCATACATGACTTCCATATTCTAAGATTTATATTTAAAATCATTTTCAGCCAAACAGCCAGGCTGTGTCTTACCTGCCTTTTTATTGCTGTATTAAATGAAAAATATTATATTACATTAAAATGAAAAAATTATAATTTTATTGCCTGGCAACAAAATTATTTTATTTTTAACAATTACCATTGTTTCAAAAAGTTTAAATAAATTTTCAAGTACTTTACTCTTGTTAAAACGTAAAAGGTTGCAGGTAAACTACCCCTTCCCCTTAACCGATCTTCACCAAAATCGAAAGTCATTGAGACCTCTACAATTCAGGGACGTATGCAAAAAATTATTTGATTCTGTTTGAATTTGCGGCTGTTATCGTTTGCCAAACAAACAAAATTACCCTTGCTAAAAAAAAACCGTTGCCGGTAAACTACCCCTTTCCCTCAACCGATCTTCACCAAAAACAATAGGTCGCGAGTACTCTGCAAATCCGGGCTGCATGCAAAAAATTATTTGATTCTGTTTGAATTTGCGGCAGTTATCGTTTGCCATAGAAAAAAAATCTACAGACAGACAGACACACACACAGACAGACAGACAGACAGACAGACAGACAGACAGACACACAGACACTTTTCGGAAAACGACTTTTTTTCATGTTTTGAGTGTAGTAGAATCAGAATCTGCAATAATCTCGAACACGATTTTTTTTGCCATCACCATACTTCCATTCCTTAAGGAATATGGAAGTAAATAAACTACCCCTTCCCCTTAACCGATCTTCACCAAAAACAATAGGTCTTGAGTACTCTACAAATCAGGGCTGTATGCAAAACATTATTTGATTCTGTTTGAATTTGCGGCTGTTATCGTTTGCCATAGAAAATAAAACGTAAAAGGTTGCTGGTAAACTACCCCTTCCCCTTAACCGATCTTCACCAAAAACAATAGGTCTTGAGTACTCTACAAATCAGGACTGTATGCAAAACATTATTTGATTCTGTTTGAATTTGCGGCTGTTATCGTTTGCCATATAAAATACCCTTGTTAAAAAAACGTTGCAGGTAAACTACCCCTTTCCCTCAACCGATCTTCACCAAAAACAATAGATCTTGAGAAATCTACAATTCAGGGCTGTATGCGAAACATTATTTGATTCTGTTTGAATTTGCGGCTGTTATCGTTTGCCAAAAAAAAAAAAATTTCCCTTGATAAAAAAAACCGTTGCAGGTAAACTACCCCTTCCCCTCAACCGATCTTCACCAAAAACAATAGGTCGCGAGTACTCTACAAATCAGGGCTGTATGCAAAAAATTATTTGATTCTGTTTGAATTTGCGGCAGTTGTCGTTTGCCATAGAAAATACGCATGATAAAAAACGTTGCTGGTAAACTACCCCTTCCCCTCAACCGATCTTCACCAAAAACAACAGGTCTTGAGTACTCTACAAATCAGGGCTGTATGCAGAAAATTATTTGATTCTGTTTGAATTTGCGGCTGTTATCGTTTGCCATAGAAAATACCCTTGTTAAAAAAACGTTGTAGGTAAACTACCCCTTTCCCTTAACCGATCTTCACCAAAAACAAAAGGTATTGAGGACTCTACAATTTAGGGCTGTATGCAAATAATCTTTTCATTCTGTTTGAATTTGCGGCTGTTATCGTTTGCCATAAGAAATACCCTTGTTAAAACATAAAACGTTACAGGTAAACTACCCCTTTCCCTTAACCGATCTTCACCAAAAACAACAGGTCTTGAGAACTCTACAATTCAGGGCTGTATGCGAAACATTATTTGATTCTGTTTGAATTTGCGGCTGTTATCGTTTGCCAAACAAACAAAATTTCCCTTGCTAAAAAAAAACCGTTGCTGGTAAACTACCCCTTTCCCTCAACCGATCTTCACCAAAAACAAAAGGTCGCGAGAACTCTGCAAACCCGGGCTGTATGCAAAAAATTATTTGATTCTGTTTGAATTTGCGGCAGTTATCGTTTGCCATAGAAAAAAAATCTATAGACAGACAGACAGACAGACAGACAGACAGACAGACACACAGACACACAGACACACAGACAGACACACAGACACTTTTCGGAAAACGACTTTTTTTCATGTTTTGAGTGTAGTAGAATCAGAATCTGCAATAATCTCGAACACGATTTTTTTTGCCATCACCATACTTCCATTCCTTAAGGAATATGGAAGTAAAAATTACCCTTGATAAAAAACCGTTGCCGGTAAACTACCCCTTTCCCTTAACCGATCTTCACCAAAAACAATAAGTATTGGGAACTCTAAAATTCAGGGCGGTATGTGAAATATTATATGATTTTGTTTGAATTTGCGGCTGTTATCGTTTGCCATACAAAATACCCTTTTAAAACATAAAACGTTGCTGGTAAACTACCCCTTTCCCTTAACCGATCTTCACTAAAACCAAAAGCCCTTGAGAACTCTACAGTTCAGGGCAGTATGCAAAACATTATTTGATTATGTTTGAATTTGCGGCTGTTATCGTTTGCCATAGAAAATACCCTTGTTAAAACATAAAACGTTGCTGGTAAACTACCCCTTACCATTAACCGATCTTTACCAAAATGAAAAAATCTTGAGACCTCTACAATTCAGGGCTGTATGCGAAATATTATTTGATTCTGTTTGAATTTGCGGCTGTTATCGTTTGCCAAACTAACAAAATTACCCTTGATAAAAAAAAACCGTTGCTGGTAAACTACCCCTTTCCCTCAATCGATCTTCACCAAAAAAAATAGGTCGCGAGTACTCTATAAATCAGGTCTGTGTGCAAAAAATTATTTGATTCTGTTTGAATTTGCGGCAGTTATCGTTTGCCATAGAAAAAAATCTACAGACACAGAGACAGACACACAGACAGACAGACACACACACAGACACTTTTCGGAAAACGACTTTTTTTCATGTTTTGAGTGTAGTACAATCAGAATCTGCAATAATCTCGAACACGATTTTTTTTGCCATCACCATACTTCCATTCCTTAAGGAATATGGAAGTAAAATGTTGCTGGTAAACAACCCTATTCCCGTAGCCGATCTTCACCAAAACCAACAGGTCTTGAGAACTGTACATTTTAGGCCTGTATGCAAAATATTATATGTTTCTGTTTGAATTTGCGGCTGTTATCATTTGCCATATAAAATACCCTTGATAAAACAAAAAACGTGTCTGGTAAACTACCCCTTTCCCTTAACCGATCTTCACCAAAAACAATAAGTCTTTAGTACTCAACAAAACACGGTTGTATGCAAAAACATATTTGATTCTGTTTGAATTTGCGGCTCTTATCGTTTGCCATAGAAAATACCCTTATAAATCATAAAACGTTGCCGGCAAACTACCCCTTACCCTTAAACGATCTTCACCAACACCAATAGGTATTGCGAACTCTACAACACAGGGCTGTATGCAAAAAATCATTTGTTTCTGTTTGAATTTGTGGCTGTTATCGTTTACCATAGAAAAAAATTACCCTTGATAAAAAACCGTTGCTGGTAAACTACCCCTTTCCCTTAACCGATCTTCACCAAAAACAATAGGTATTGCGAACTCAAACATTCAGGGCGCTATGTAAAATATTATATGATTTTGTTTGAATTTGCGGCTGTTATCCTTTGCCATACAAAATACCCTTTTAAAACATAAAACGTTGCTGGTAAACTACCCCTTTCCCTTAACCGATCTTCACCAAAACCAAAAGACCTTGAGAACTCTAAAGTTCAGGGCAGTATGCAAAACATTATTTGATTATGTTTGAATTTGCGGCTGTTATCGTTTGCCATAGAAAATACCCTTGTTAAAACATAAAACGTTGCAGGTAAACTACTCCTTTCCCTCAATCGATCTTCACCAAAAACAATAGGTCACGAGTACTCTATAATTCAGGGCTGTGTGCAAAAAATTATTTGATTCTGTTTGAATTTGCGGCAGTTATCGTTTGCCATAGAAAAAAAATCTACATACACACAGACAGACACAGAGACAGACAGACACACACACAGACACTTTTCGGAAGACGACTTTTTTTCATGTTTTGAGTGTAGTACAATCAGAATCTGCAATAATCTCGAACACGATTTTTTTTGCCATCACCATACTTCCATTCCTTAAGGAATATGGAAGTAAAAAACGTTGCCGGTAAACTACCCCTTTCCATCAACCGAACTTCACCAAAAACAATTGGTCTTGAGAACTCTACAATTTAGGGCTGTATGCAAATAATCTTTTGATTCTGTTTGAATTTGCGGCTGTTATCGTTTGCCATAGGAAATACCCTTGTTAAAACATAAAACGTTGCTGGTAAACTACCCCTTTCCCTTAACCGATCTTCAACAAAATCAACAGACCTAGAGTTCTGTATAATTCAAAAAGGTATGCAGAAGAGTAGTTGATTCTGTTTTAATGTACGGCAGTTATCGTTCGTCAAAAAAAATTACCCTTGATAAAACATAAAATGTTGCTGGTAAACAACCCTATTCCCTTAGCCGATCTTCACCAAAACCGACAGGTCTTGAGAACTGTACATTTCAGGCCTGTATGCAAAATATTTTATGATTCTGTTTGAATTTTCGGCTGTTATCATTTGCCATATAAAATACCCTTGATAAAACAAAAAACGTGTCTGGTAAACTACCTCTTTCCCTTAACCGATCTTCACCAAAAACAATACGTCTTTAGTACTCAACAAACCAGGGCTGTATGCAAAAACATATTTGATTCTGTTTGAATTTGCGGCTCTTATCGTTTGCCATAGAAAATACCCTTATAAATCATAAAACGTTGCAGGTAAACTACCCCTTACCCTTAAACGATCTTCACCAACACCAACAGGTATTGAGAACTCTACAACACAGGGCTGTATGCAAAAAATCATTTGTTTCTGTTTGAATTTGTGGCTGTTATCGTTTACCATAGAAAAAAATTACCCTTGATAAAAAACCGTTGCAGGTAAACTACCCCTTCCCCATAACCGATCTTCACCAAAAACAATAGGTCTTGAGAACTCTAAAATTCAGGGCTGTATGTAAAATATTATATGATTTTGTTTGAATTTGCGGCTTTTATCGTTTGCTATACAAAATACCCTTTTAAAACATAAAACGTTGCCGGTAAACTACCCCTTTACCTTAACCGATCTTCACCAAAACCAAAAGACCTTGAGAACTCTACAATTCAGGGCAGTATGCAAAACATTATTTGATTATGTTTGAATTTGCGGCTGTTATCGTTTGCCATAGAAAATACCCTTGTTAAAACATAAAATGTCGCCGGTAAACTACCCCTTTCCCTTAACCGATTTTTACCAAAATGAAAAAATCTTTAGAACTCTACAATTCAGGGCTGTATGCGAAATATTATTTGATTCTGTTTGAATTTGCGGCTGTTATCTTTTGCCAAACAAACAAAATTACCCTTGATACAAAAAAACCGTTGCTGGTAAACTACCCCTTTCCCTCAATCGATCTTCACCAAAAACAATAGGTCACGAGTACTCTATAATTCAGGGCTGTGTGCAAAAAATTATTTGATTCTGTTTGAATTTGCGGCAGTTATCGTTTGCCATAGAAAAAAAATCTACAGACACACAGACAGACACAGAGACAGACAGACACACACACAGACACTTTTCGGAAAACGACTTTTTTTCATGTTTTGAGTGTAGTACAATCAGAATCTGCAGTAATCTCGAACACTATTTTTTTTGCCATCACCATACTTCCATTCCTTAAGGAATATGGAAGTAAAAAACGTTGCCGGTAAACTACCCCTTTCCATCAACCGATCTTCACCAAAAACAATAGGTCTTGAGAACTCTACAATTTAGGGCTGTATGCAAATAATCTTTGATTCTGTTTGAATTTGCGGCTGTTATCGTTTGCCATAAGAAATACCCTTGTTAAAACATAAAACGTTACAGGTAAACTACCCCTTTCCCTTACCCGATCTTCACCAAAAACAACAGGTCTTGAGTACTCTACAAATCAGGACTGTATGCAAAACATTATTTGATTCTGTTTGAATTTGCGGCTGTTATCGTTTGCCATAAAAAATAACCTTGTTAAAAAAACGTTACCGGTAAACTACCCCTTCCCCTCAACCGAACTTCACCAAAAACAATAGGTCTTGAGAACTCTACAATTTAGGGCTGTATGCAAATAATCTTTTGATTCTGTTTGAATTTGCGGCTGTTATCGTTTGCCATAGGAAAAACACTTGTTAAAACATAAAACGTTACTGGTAAACTACCCCTTTCCCTTAACCGATCTTCATCAAAATCAACAGATCCTGAGAACTCTGCAATTCACTGCTGTATGCAAAACATTCGTTGATTCTTTTTGAATTTACAGCAGTTATCGTTCATCATAAAAAAAATACCCTTGTTAAAACATAAAACATTGCTGGTAAACTACCCCTTTCCCTTAACCGATCTTCAACGAAATCAACAGACCTTGAGTTCTGTATAATTCAAAAAGGTATGCAGAAGAGTAGTTGATTCTGTTTTAATGTACGGCAGTTATCGTTCGTCAAAAAAAATTATCCTTGATAAAACATAAATATCGGTATGGAGAACCATACATGACTTCCATATTCTAAGATTTATATTTAAAATCATTTTCAGCCAAACAGCCAGGCTGTGTCTTACCTGCCTTTTTATTGCTGTATTAAATGAAAAATATTATATTACATTAAAATGAAAAAATTATAATTTTATTGCCTGGCAACAAAATTATTTTATTTTTAACAATTACCATTGTTTCAAAAAGTTTAAATAAATTTTCAAGTACTTTACTCTTGTTAAAACGTAAAAGGTTGCAGGTAAACTACCCCTTCCCCTTAACCGATCTTCACCAAAATCGAAAGTCATTGAGACCTCTACAATTCAGGGACGTATGCAAAAAATTATTTGATTCTGTTTGAATTTGCGGCTGTTATCGTTTGCCAAACAAACAAAATTACCCTTGCTAAAAAAAAACCGTTGCCGGTAAACTACCCCTTTCCCTCAACCGATCTTCACCAAAAACAATAGGTCGCGAGTACTCTGCAAATCCCGGCAGTATGCAAAACATTAATTGATTCTGTTTGAATTTGCGGCTGTTATCGTTTGCCATAGAAAATACCCTTGTTAAAAAAACGTTGCAGGTAAACTACCCCTTTCCCTCAACCGATCTTCACCTAAAACAATAGGTCTTTAGAACTCTACAATTTAGGGCTGTATGCAAATAATCTTTTGATTCTGTTTGAATTTGCGGCTGTTATCGTTTGCCATAGGAAATACCCTTGTTAAAACATAAAACGTTACAGGTAAACTACCCCTTTCCCTTAACCGATCTTCACCAAAATCAGCAGATCTTGAGAACTCTACAATTCAGGGCTGTATGCGAAATATTATTTGATTCTGTTTGAATTTGCGGCTGTTATCGTTTGCCAAACAAACAAAATTGCACTTGCTAAAAAAAAACCGTTGCTGGTAAACTACCCCTTTCCCTCAACCGATCTTCACCAAAAACAACAAGTCGCGAGTACTCAGCAAATCAGGACAGCATGCAAAAAATTATTTGATTCTGTTTGAATTTGCGGCAGTTATCGTTTGCCATAGAAAAAAATCTACAGACAGACAGACACACAGACAGACAGACAGACAGACAGACAGACAGACAGACACACAGACACTTTTCGGAAAACGACTTTTTTTCATGTTTTGAGTGTAGTAGAATCAGAATCTGCAATAATCTAGAACACGATTTTTTTTGCCATCACCATACTTCCATTCCTTAAGGAATATGGAAGTAAAATGTTGCTGGTAAACAACCCTATTCCCTTAGCCGATCTTCACCAAAACCAACAGGTCTTGAGAACTGTACATTTTAGGCCTGTATGCAAAATATTATATGATTCTGTTTGAATTTGCGGCTGTTATCATTTGCCATATAAAATACCCTTGATAGAACAAAAAACGTGTCTGGTAAACTACCCCTTTCCCTTAACCGATCTTCACCAAAAACAATAAGTCTTTAGTACTCAACAAAACACGGTTGTATGCAAAAACATATTTGATTCTGTTTGAATTTGCGGCTCTTATCGTTTGCCATAGAAAATACCCTTATAAATCATAAAACGTTGCAGGTAAACTACCCCTTACCCTTAAACGATCTTCACCAACACCAATAGGTATTGAGAACTCTACAACACAGGGCTGTATGCAAAAAATCATTTGTTTCTGTTTGAATTTGTGGCTGTTATCGTTTACCAAAAAAAAAAATTACCTTTGATAAAAAACCGTTGCCGGTAAACTACCCCTTTCCCTTAACCGATCTTCACCAAAAACAATAGATCCTGAGAACACTACAATTTAGGGCTGTATGCAAATAATCTTTTGATTCTGTTTGAATTTGCGGCTGTTATCGTTTGCCATAGGAAATACCCTTGTTAAAACATAAAACGTTACTGGTAAACTACCCCTTTCCCATAACCGATCTTCATCAAAATCAACAGATGTTGAGAACTCTACAATTCAGGGCTGTATGCAAAACATTAGTTGATTCTTTTTGAATTTACGGCAGTTATCGTTCATCAAAGAAAATACCCTTGTTAAAACATAAAACGTTGCCGGTAAACTACCCCTTTCCCTTAACCGATCTTCAACAAAATCAACAGACCTTGAGTTCTGTATAATTCAAAAAGGTATGCAGAAGAGTAGTTGATTCTGTTTTAATGTACGGCAGTTATGGTTCGTCAGAAAAAAAATTACCCTTTGATAAAACATAAAATGTTGCTGGTAAACAACCCTATTCCCTTAACCGATCTTCACCAAAAACAACAGGTCTTGCGAACTGTACATTTCAGGGCTGTATACAAAATATTATATGATTCTGTTTGAATTTGCGGCTGTTATCATTTGCCATATAAAATACCCTTGATAAAACAAAAAACGTGTCCGGTAAACTACCCCTTTCCCTTAACCGATCTTCACCAAGAACAACAGGTCTTTAGTACTCAACAAAACAGGGCGGTATGCAAAAACATATTTGATTCTGTTTGAATTTGCGGCTCTTATCGTTTGCCATAAAAAATACCCTTATAAATCATAAAACGTTGCCGGTAAACTACTCCTTTCCCTTAAACGATCTTCACCAACACCAATAGGTATTGAGAACTCTACAATACAGGGCTGTATGCAAAAAATCATTTGATTCTGTTTGAATTTGTGGCTGTTATCGTTTACCATAGAAAATATCGGTATGGAGAACCATACATGACTTCCATATTCTAAGATTTATATTTAAATCTTAATATCGCCTGCCAAGCGCGATATATTTTCTCTTATACATGATTTACATTAAAATGAAAAAATTTTAATTTTATTGCTTGGCAATAAATCAACCATTGTTTGAAAAAGTTTAAATAAATTTTTAAGTACTTCACTCTTGTTAAAACGTAAAAGGTTGCTGGTAAACTACCCCTTCCCCTTAACCGATCTTCACCAAAATCGAAAATCCTTGAGAACTCTACACTTGAGGGACGTATGCAGAAAATTATTTGATTCTGTATGAATTTGCGGCTGTTATCGTTTGCCATAGAAAAAACGCTTGATAAAAAAATGTTGCAGGTAAACTACCCCTTCCCCTTAACCGATCTTCACCAAAAACAATATGTCTTGAGCACTCTAAAAATCAGGGCTGTATGCAAAACATTATTTGATTCTGTTTGAATTTGCGGCTGTTATCGTTTGCCAAACAAACAAAATTACCCTTGCTAAAAAAAAACCGTTGCAGGTAAACTACCCCTTTCCCTCAACCGATCTTCACCAAAAACAATAAGTCGCGAGTACTCAGCAAATCAGGACAGCATGCAAAAAATTATTTGATTCTGTTTGAATTTGCGGCAGTTATCGTTTGCCATAGAAAAAAATCTACAGACAGACAGACACACAGACAGACAGACAGACAGACAGACACACAGACACTTTTCGGAAAACGACTTTTTTTCATGTTTTGAGTGTAGTAGAATCAGAATCTGCAATAATCTCGAACACGATTTTTTTTGCCATCACCATACTTCCATTCCTTAAGGAATATGGAAGTAAAATGTTGCTGGTAAACAACCCTATTCCCTTAGCCGATCTTCACCAAAACCAACAGGTCTTGAGAACTGTACATTTTAGGCCTGTATGCAAAATATTATATGATTCTGTTTGAATTTGCGGCTGTTATCATTTGCCATATAAAATACCCTTGATAGAACAAAAAACGTGTCTGGTAAACTACCCCTTTCCCTTAACCGATCTTCACCAAAAACAATAAGTCTTTAGTACTCAACAAAACACGGTTGTATGCAAAAACATATTTGATTCTGTTTGAATTTGCGGCTCTTATCGTTTGCCATAGAAAATACCCTTATAAATCATAAAACGTTGCAGGTAAACTACCCCTTACCCTTAAACGATCTTCACCAACACCAATAGGTATTGAGAACTCTACAACACAGGGCTGTATGCAAAAAATCATTTGTTTCTGTTTGAATTTGTGGCTGTTATCGTTTACCAAAAAAAAAAATTACCCTTGATAAAAAACCGTTGCCGGTAAACTACCCCTTTCCCTTAACCGATCTTCACCAAAAACAATAGGTATTGCGAACTCAAACATTCAGGGCGGTATGTAAAATATTATATGATTTTGTTTGAATTTGCGGCTGTTATCCTTTGCCATACAAAATACCCTTTTAAAACATAAAACGTTGCTGGTAAACTACCCCTTTACCTTAACCGATCTTCACCAAAACCGAAAGACCTTGAGAACTCTACAGTTCAGGGCAGAATGCAAAACATTATTTGATTATGTTTGAATTTGCCGCTGTTATCGTTTGCCATAGAAAATACCCTTGTTAAAACATAAAACGTTGCAGGTAAACTACCCCTTCCCCTTAACCGATCTTTACCAATATGAACAAATCTTGAGACCTCTACAATTCAGGGCTGTATGCGAAATATTATTTGATTCTGTTTGAATTTGCGGCTGTCATCGTTTGCCAAACAAACAAAATTACCCTTGATAAAAAAAAACCGTTGCTGGTAAACTACCCCTTTCCCTCAATCGATCTTCACCAAAAACAATAGGTCGCGAGTACTCTATAAATCAGGGCTGTGTGAAAAAAATTATTTGATTCTGTTTGAATTTGCGGCAGTTATCGTTTGCCATAGAAAAAAATCTACAGACACACAGATAGACACACAGACAGACAGACACACACACAGACACTTTTCGGAAAACGACTTTTTTTCATGTTTTGAGTGTAGTACAATCAGAATCTGCAATAATCTCGAACACGATTTTTTTTGCCATCACCATACTTCCATTCCTTAAGCAATATGGAAGTATAATTACCCTTGATAAAAAACCGTTGCCGGTAAACTACCCCTTTCCCATAACCGATCTTCACCAAAAACAATAGGTCTTGAGAACTCTAAAATTCAGTTCTGTATGTAAAATATTATATGATTTTGTTTGAATTTGCGGCTTTTATCGTTTGCTATACAAAATACCCTTTTAAAACATAAAACGTTGCCGGTAAACTACCCCTTTCCCTTAACCGATCTTCACCAAAACCAAAAGACCTTGAGAACTCTACAATTCAGAGCAGTATGCAAAACATTATTTGATTATGTTTGAATTTGCGGCTGTTATCGTTTGCCATAGAAAATACCCTTGTTAAAACATAAAACGTCGCCGGTAAACTACCCCTTTCCCTTAACCGATTTTTACCAAAATGAAAAAATCTTTAGACCTCTACAATTCAGGGCTGTATGCGAAATATTATTTGATTCTGTTTGAATTTGCGGCTGTTATCTTTTGCCAAACAAACAAAATTACCCTTGATAAAAAAAAACCGTTGCTGGTAAACGACTCCTTTCCCTCAATCGATCTTCACCAAAAACAATAGGTCACGAGTACTCTATAATTCAGGGCTGTGTGCAAAAAATTATTTGATTCTGTTTGAATTTGCGGCAGTTATAGTTTGCCATAGAAAAAAAATCTACAGACACACAGACAGACACAGAGACAGACAGACACACACACAGACACTTTTCGGAAGACGACTTTTTTTCATGTTTTGAGTGTAGTACAATCAGAATCTGCAGTAATCTCGAACACGATTTTTTTTGCCATCACCATACTTCCATTCCTTAAGGAATATGGAAGTAAAAAACGTTGCCGGTAAACTACCCCTTTCCATCAACCGAACTTCACCAAAAACAATAGGTCTTGAGAACTCTACAATTTAGGGCTGTATGCAAATAATCTTTTGATTCTGTTTGAATTTGCGGCTGTTATCGTTTGCCATAGGAAATACCCTTGTTAAAACATAAAACGTTACAGGTAAACTACCCTTTCCCCTAACCGATCTTCACCAAAAACAAGAGGTCTTGAGTACTCTACAAATCAGGACTGTATGCAAAACATTATTTGATTCTGTTTTAATTTGCGGCTGTTATCGTTTGCCATAGAAAATACCCTTGTTAAAAAAACGTTGCTGGTAAACTACCCCTTCCTCTCAACCGAACTTCACCAAAAACAATAGATCCTGAGAACACTACAATTTAGGGCTGTATGCAAATAATCTTTTGATTCTGTTTGAATTTGCGGCTGTTATCGTTTGCCATAGGAAATACCCTTGTTAAAACATAAAACGTTACTGGTAAACTACCCCTTTCCCATAACCGATCTTCATCAAAATCAACAGATGTTGAGAACTCTACAATTCAGGGCTGTATGCAAAACATTAGTTGATTCTTTTTGAATTTACGGCAGTTATCGTTCATCAAAAAAAATACCCTTGTTAAAACATAAAACGTTGCCGGTAAACTACCCCTTTCCCTTAACCGATCTTCAACAAAATCAACAGACCTTGAGTTCTTTATAATTCAAAAAGGTATGCAGAAGAGTAGTTGATTCTGTTTTAATGTACGGCAGTTATGGTTCGTCAGAAAAAAAATTACCCTTTGATAAAACATAAAATGTTGCCGGTAAACTACTCCTTTCCCTTAAACGATCTTCACCAACACCAATAGGTATTGAGAACTCTACAATACAGGGCTGTATGCAAAAAATCATTTGATTCTGTTTGAATTTGTGGCTGTTATCGTTTACCATAGAAAATATCGGTATGGAGAACCATACATGACTTCCATATTCTAAGATTTATATTTAAATCTTAATATCGCCTGCCAAGCGCGATATATTTTCTCTTATACATGATTTACATTAAAATGAAAAAATTTTAATTTTATTGCTTGGCAATAAACCAACCATTGTTTGAAAAAGTTTAAATAAATTTTTAAGTACTTCACTCTTGTTAAAACGTAAAAGGTTGCTGGTAAACTACCCCTTCCCCTTAACCGATCTTCACCAAAATCGAAAATCCTTGAGAACTCTACACTTGAGGGACGTATGCAGAAAATTATTTGATTCTCTATGAATTTGCGGCTGTTATCGTTTGCCATAGAAAAAACGCTTGATAAAAAAATGTTGCAGGTAAACTACCCCTTCCCCTTAACCGATCTTCACCAAAAACAATATGTCTTGAGCACTCTAAAAATAAGGGCTGTATGCAAAACATTATTTGATTCTGTTTGAATTTGCGGCTGTTATCGTTTGCCATAGAAAATACCCTTGTTAAAAAAACGTTGCTGGTAAACTACCCCTTTCCCTCAACCGAACTTCACCAAAAACAATAGGTCTTGAGAACTCTACAATTTAGGGGTGTATGCAAATAATCTTTTGATTCTGTTTGAATTTGCGGCTGTTATCGTTTGCCATAAGAAATACCCTTGTTAAAACATAAAATGTTACTGGTAAACTACCCCTTTCCCTTAACCGATCTTCACCAAAAACAATAGGTCTTGAGAACTCTACAATTCAGGGCTGTATACGAAACATTATTTAATTCTGTTTGAATTTTCGGCTGTTATCGTTTGCCAAATAAAAAATTTCCCTTGATAAAAAAAAACCGTTGCTGGTAAAATACCCCTTTCCCTCAACCGATCTTCACCAAAAACAATAGGTCGCGAGTACTCTGCAAATCAGGGCTGTGTGCAAAAAATTATTTGATTCTGTTTGAATTTGCGGCAGTTATCGCTTGCCATAGAAAAAAATCTACAGACAGACACACACACAGACACTTTTCGGAAAACGACTTTTTTCATGTTTTGAATGTAGTAGAATCAGAATCAGCAATAATCTCGAACACGATTTTTTTTGCCATCACCATACTTCCATTCCTTAAGGAATATGGAAGTAAATATCGGTATGGAGAACCATACATGACTTCCATATTCTAAGATTTATATTTAAAATCATTTTCGAAATGAAATATTACCATAGAAACTACTTCTTTCTACTTACTGCTTCAGCCTTAACCACAGTACTGTGGTCACTAACGTATACCACCTCACGTTATCGCACTCGATTTTCACTGATGATGGAAGTCGATGGTATTGCCGAAATGTCTGGTTTTGTAGAAAACATTGGACTACGGCCAAATATCCCGGGAAGGAATTTTAACAAAAACTACTTCTTTGTTGCCGATAACGTTGTACACATATATATCAGTGGCGAAGTTACATGGAGGCAATTGAGGCAATGCCTACCCTAACAAATTCTGTAGAATAAAAATTATAAATACGTATGAACTACATAACGTAAAGATTATACATTGTTACTGTGACTGTCAAATTTATTAAACCGAAACGTGCTTTATTGAGCGACCGCTAGATGGTGACAGGTGAGATTCGGCATAGTTCGTTTAAAGCGAATGAGGCAACCTGAACTTGCCTCAGCGTTTTTTGTATACATCGTATGTAAGCAATGTAGTGGTGTGATAGGGAAGTGTAGGGAGGGGGGATTGTCCCGCGCTGTACACATAGAGCGTTGAGGCATGCCTCACTTCTGTGGTCCAAACAGTTAAGTTAAAGCGCCTGTGTTGTTTCTAAGTGTTTATTTTATGCGGTTATTAAAAGTGTCACTGTTATTCCGCTGAACTAACAGATGATCAAGATTGTTATTTGAATTATTTGTAACATTAAACATATATATAGAAACTAACCAAGTTTAAAAATTTGAAGTTTAATCAGTTGTATTATCGTGTATGACTAATACAAGGATTGTTCAATAGACACACGTATAGAGCTGTAAAGCAATTTTTATTCAACGATTTTAAAAGAAGTCTCCAATAACATTAAGACATGAGTTCCACTGTTGCGCTAACCTGTAGATTCCCTGCTAGTAAAATTCTTACGGCTGTTTGTGGAACCATTCGGTTACAGCTAACTCTACCTCAGCGTCCGATTTGACCAACAGTCCTTTTAGTGATACCTTAAAAAAAATTTAAGATAAGATTTTTGCCTACCCATTCATTAACTACTAGCTTCGCCAGTAAGCAAATTGATGTCCATTTTTTCGGCTTGCACGCGTTATGTTGGTGTGGGTTTCGGCACTTTCCATTTAAAAAGCGTGCAAACGTAAGAAAATAAACATGAGTGAGGCCAGAAATAACGTGAATTGTGTGTTTGTGTCTTACCTGCCTTTTTATTGCCGTATTAAATGAAAAATATTATATTACATTAAAATTAAAAAATTTTAATTTTATTGCCTGGCAACAAAATTATTTTATTTTTAACAATTACCATTGTTTCAAAAAGTTTAAATAAATTTGCAAGTACTTTACTCTTGTTAAAACGTAAAAGGTTGCTGGTAAACTACCCCTTCCCCTTAACCGATCTTCACCAAAATCGAACGTCCTTGAGACCTCTACAATTCAGGGATGTATGCAAAAAATTATTTGATTCTGTTCGAATTTGCGGCTGTTATCGTTTGCCATAGAAAATACGCTTGATAAAAAAATGGTGCCGGTAAACTACCCCTTCCCCTTAACCGATCTTCACCAAAAACAATAGGTCTTGAGAACTCTACAAATCAGGGCTGTATGCAAAACATTATTTGATTCTGTTTGAATTTGCGGCTGTTATCGTTTGCCATAGAAAATACCCTTGTTAAAAAAACGTTGCAAGTAAACTACCCCTTTCCCTCAACCGATCTTCACCAAAAACAATAGGTCTTGAGAACTCTACAATTTAGGGCTGTATACGAAACATTATTTAAGTCTGTTTGAATTTGCGGCAGTTATCGTTTGCCAAAAAAAAAAAATTTCCCTTGATAAAAAAAACCGTGCAGGTAAACTACCCCTTCCCCTCAACCGATCTTCACCAAAAACAATAGGTCGCGTGTACTCTACAAATCAGGGCTGTATGCAAAAAATTATTTGATTCTGTTTGAATTTGCGGCAGTTATCGTTTGCTATAGAAAATACGCTTGATAAAAAACGTTGCAGGTAAACTACCCCTTCCCCTCAACTGATCTTCACCACAAACAATAGGTCTTAAGTACTCTACAAATCAGGGCTGTATGCAGACAATTATTTGATTCTGTTTGAATTTGCGGCTTTTATCGTTTGCCATAGAAAATACCCTTGTTAAAAAAACGTTGTTGGTAAACTACCCCTTTCCCTTAACCGATCTTCACCAAAAACAATAGGTCTTGAGAACTCTACAATTTAGAGCTGTATGCAAATAATCTTTTGATTCTGTTTGAATTTGCGGCTGTTATCGTTTGCCAAAAAAAAAAAATTTCCCTTGATAAAAAAAAACCGTTGCCGGTAAACTACCCCTTTCCCTCAACCGATCTTCACCAGAAACAATAGGTCGCGAGTCCTCTACAAATCAGGGCTGTATGCAAAAAATTATTTGATTCTGTATGAATTTGCGGCAGTTATCGTTTGCCATAGAAAAAAATCTACACACACACACACACACACACACACACACACACACACACACACACACACACACACTTTTCGGAAAACGACTTTTTTTCATGTTTTGAGTGTAGTAGAATCAGAATCTGCAATAATCTCGAACACGATTTTTTTTGAAATCACCATACTTCCATTCCTTAAGGAAATATGGAAGTAAAAATTACCCTTGATAAAAAACCGAGGCAGGTAAACTACCCCTTCCCCTTAACCGATCTTCACCAAAAAAAATAGTTATTGAGAACTCTAAAATTCAGGGCTGTATGTAAAATATTATATGATTTTGTTTGAATTTGCGGCTGTTATCGTTTGCCATACAAAATACCCTTTTAAAACATAAAACGTTGCTGGTAAACTACCCCTTTCCCTTAACCGATCTTCACCAAAACCAAATGACCTTGCGAACTCTACAATTCAGGGCAGTATGCAAAACATTATTTGATTATGTTTGAATTTGCGGCTGTTATCGTTTGCCATAGAAAATACCCTTGTTAAAACATAAAACGTTGCTGGTAAACTACCCCTTTCCCTTAACCGATCTTTACGAAAATGAACAAATCTTGAGAGCTCTACAATTCAGGGCTGTTTGCGAAATATTATATGATTCTGTTTGAATTTGCGGCTATTATCGTTTGCCAAACAAACAAAATTACCCTTGATAAAAAAAAACCGTTGCCGGTAAACTACCCCTTTCCCTCAATCGATCTTCACCAAAAACAATAGGTCGCGAGTACTATATAAATAAGGGCTGTGTGCAGAAAATTATTTGATTCTGTTTCAATTTGCGGCAGTTATCGTTTGCCATAGAAAAAAATCTACAGACACACAGACAGACACACAGACAGACAGACAGACAGACACACACACAGACACTTTTCGGAAAACGACTTTTTTTCATGTTTTGAGTGTAGTGCAATCAGAATCTGCAAAAATCTCGAACACGATTTTTTTTCCAATACCATACTTCCATTCCTTAAGGAATATGGAAGTAAAAAGTAAAATTACCCTTGATAAAAAACCGTTGCAGGTAAACTACCCCTTTCCCTTAACCGATCTTCACCAAAAACAATAGGTCTTGAGAACTCTAAAATTCAAGGCTGTATGTAAAACATTATATGATTTTGTTTGAATTTGCGGCTGTTATCGTTTGCCATACAAAATACCCTATTAAAACATAAAACGTTGCTGGTAAACTACCCCTTTCCCTTAACCGATCTTCACCAAAACCAAAAGACCTTGAGAACTCTACAATTCAGGGCAGTATGCAAAACATTATTTGATTATGTTTGAATTTGCGGCTGTTATCGTTTGCCATAGAAAATACCCTTGTTAAAACATAAAACGTTGCAGGTAAACTACCCCTTTCCCTTAACCGATCTTTACCAAAATGAACAATTCTTGAGACCTCTACAATTCAGGGCTTTATGCGAAATATTATTTGATTCTGTTTGAATTTGCGGCAGTTATCGTTTGCCATAAAAAAAAATCTACAGACACACAGACAGACACACAGACAGACAGACAGACACACACACAGACACTTTTCGTAAAAAAACTTTTTTTCATGTTTTGAGTGTAGTACAATCAGAATCTGCAATAATCTCGAACACGAGTTTTTTTGCCATCAGCATACTTCCATTCCTTAAGGAATATGGAAGTAAAATTACCCTTGATAAAAAACCGTTGCTGGTAAACTACCCCTTTCCCTAAACCGATCTTCACCAAAAACAATAGGTCTTGAGAACTCTAAAATTCAGGGCTGTATGTAAAATATTATATGATTTTGTTTGCATTTGCGGCTTTTATCGTTTGCTATACAAAATACCCTTGTAAAACATAAAACGTTGCCGGTAAACTACCCCTTTCCCTTAACCGATCTTCACAAAAACCAAAAGACCTTGAGAACTCTACAATACAGGGCAGTATGCAAAACATTATTTCATTATGTTTGAATTTGCGGCTGTTATCGTTTGCCATAGAAAATACCCTTGTTAAAACATAAAACGTTGCTGGTAAACTACCCCTTTCCCTTAACCGATCTTTACCAAAATGAACAAATCTTGAGACCTCTACAATTCAGGGCTGTATGCGAAATATTATTTGATTCTGTTTGAATTTGCGCGGCTGTTATCGTTAGCCAAACAAACAAAATTACCCTTGATAAAAAAAAACCGTTGCCGGTAAACTACCCCTTTCCCTCAATCGATCTTCACCAAAAACAACAGATCGCGAGTACTCTATAAATCAGGGCTGTGTGCAAAAAATTATTAGATTCTGTTTGAATTTGCGGCAGTTATCGTTTGCCATAGAAAAAAATCTACAGACACAGACAGACACAGAGACAGACAGACACACACACAGACACTTTTCGGAAAACGACTTTTTTTCATGTTTTGAGTGTAGTACAATCAGAATCTGCAATAATCTCGAACACGATTTTTTTTGCCATCACCATACTTCCATTCCTTAAGGAAGATGAAAGTAAAAAACGTTGCCGGTAAACTACCCCTTTCCATCAACCGATCTTCACCAAAAACAGAAGGTCTTGAGAACTCTACAATTTAGGGCTGTATGCAAATAATCTTTTGATTCTGTTTGAATTTGCGGCTGTTATCGTTTGCCATAAGAAATACCTTTGTTAAAACATAAAACGTTACAGGTAAACTACCCCTTTCCCTTAACCGATCTTCACCAAAAACAATAGGTCTTGAGTACTCTACAAATCAGGACTGTATGCAAAACATTATTTGATTCTGTTTGAATTTGCGGCTGTTATCATTTTCCATAAAAAATACCCTTGTTAAAACATAAAACGTTGCAGGTAAACTACCCCATTCCTTTAACCGATCTTTACGAAAATGAAAAAATCGTGAGAGCTCTACAATTCAGGGCTGTATGCGAAATATTATTTGATTCTGTTTGAATTTGCGGCTATTATCGTTTGCCAAACAAACAAAATTACCCTTGATAAAAAAAACCGTTGCAGGTAAACTACCTCTTTCCCTCAATCGATCTTCACCAAAAACAATAGGTCGCGAGTAATCTATAAATCAGCGCTGTGTGCAAAAAATTATTTGATTCTGTTTGAATTTGCGGCAGTTATCGTTTGCCATAGAAAAAAATCTACAGACACACAGATAGACACACAGACAGACAGACAGACAGACACACACACAGACACTTTTCGGAAAACGACTTTTTTTCATGTTTTGAGTGTAGTGCAATCAGAATCTGCAATAATCTCGAACACGATTTTTTTTGCCATCACCATACTTCAATTCCTTAAGGAATATGGAAGTAAAAAGTAAAATTACCCTTGATAAAAAACCGTTGCTTGTAAACTACCCCTTTCCCTTAACCGATCTTTACCAAAATGAACAAATCTTGAGACCTCTACAATTCAGGGCTGTATGCGAAATATTGTTTGATTCTGTTTGAATTTGCGGCCGTTATCGTTTGCCAAACAAACAAAATTGCCCTTGATAAAAAAAAACCGTTGCTGGTAAACTACCCCTTTCCCTCAATCGATCTTCACCAAAAAAAATAGGTAGCGAGAAGTGTATAAATCATGGCTGTGTGCAAAAAATTATTTGATTTTGTTTGAATTTGCGGCAGTTATCGTTTGCCATAGAAAAAAATCTACAGACACACAGACAGACACATAGACATACAGACAGAGACACACACAGACACTTTTCGGAAAACGACTTTTTTTCATGTTTTGAGTGTAGTACAATCAGAATCTGCAATAATCTCGAACACGATTTTTTTTGCCATCACCATACTTCCATTCCTTAAGGAATATGGAAGTAAAATATCGGTACGGAGAACCATACATGACTTCCATATTCTAAGATTTATATTTAAAATCATTTTCAGCCAAACAGCCAGGCTGTCTTACCTGCCTTTTTATTGCTGTATTAAATGAAAAATATTATATTACATTAAAATGAAAAAATTATAATTTTATTGCCTGGCAACAAAATTATTTTATATTTAACAATTACCATTGTTTCAAAAAGTTTAAATAAATTTTCAAGTACTTTACTCTTGTTAAAACGTAAAAGGTTGCTGGTAAACTACCCCTTCCCCTTAACCGATATTCACCAAAATCGGAAGTCATTGAGACCTCTACAACTCAGGGACGTCTGCAAAAAATTATTTGATTCTGTTTGAATTTACGGCTGTTATCGTTTGCCATAGACAATACGCTTGATAAAAAAACGTTGCTGGTAAACTACCCCTTCACCGTAACCGATCTTCACCAAAAACAACAGGTGATGAGTACTCTACAAATCAGGGCTGTATGCAAAACATTATTTGATTCTGTTTGAATTTGCGGCTGTTATCTTTTGCCATATAAAATACCCTTGTTAAAAAAACGTTGCAGGTAAACTACCCCTTTCCCTCAACTGATCTTCACCAAAAACAAAAGGTCTTGAGAACTCTACAATTTAGGGCTGTATGCAAATAATCTTTTGATTCTGTTTGAATTTGCGGCTGTTATCGTTTGCCAAAAGAAATACCCTTGTTAAAACATAAAACGTTACTGGTAAACGACCCCTTTCCCTAAACCGATCTTTACCAAAATGAACAAATCTTGAGACCTCTACAATTCAGGGCTGTATGCGAAACATTGTTTGATTCTGTTTGAATTTGCGGCTGTTATCGTTTGCCAAACAAACAAAATTACCCTTGCTAAAAAAAAACCGTTGACGGTAAACTACCCCTTTCCCGCAACCGATCTTCACCAAAAGCAATAGGTCGCGAGTACTCTGCAAATCAGGGCTGCATGCAAAAAATTATTTGATTCTGTTTGAATTTGCGGCAGTTATCGTTTGCCATAGAAAAAAAATCTACAGACACACAGACACACAGACAGACAGACAGACAGACAGACAGACAGACAGACACACAGACACTTTTCGGAAAACGACTTTTTTTCATGTTTTGAGTGTAGTAGAATCAGAATCTGCAATAATCTCGAACACGATTTTTTTTGCTATCACCATACTTCCAATCCTTAAGCAATATGGAAGTAAAATTACCCTTGATAAAAAACCGTTGCCGGTAAACTACGCCTTTCCCATTACCGATCTTCACCAAAAACAATAGGTATTGAGAACTCTAAAATTCAGGGCTGTATGTAAAATATTATATGATTTTGTTTGAATTTGCGGCTGTTATCGTTTGCCATAGAAAATACCCTTGTTAAAACATGAAACGTCGCTGGTAAACTACCCCTTTCCCTTAACCGATTTTTACCAAAATGAAAAAATCTTTAGACCTCTACAATTCAGGGCTGTATGCGAAATATTATTTGATTCTGTTTGAATTTGCGGCTTTTATCTTTTGCCAAACAAACAAAATTACCCTTGATAAAAAAAACCCGTTGCTGGTAAACTACTCCTTTCCCTCAATCGATCTTCACCAAAAACAATAGGTCACGAGTACTCTATAATTCAGGGCTGTGTGCAAAAAATTATTTGATTCTGTTTGAATTTGCGGCAGTTTTCGTTTGCCATAGAAAAAAAATCTACAGACACACAGACAGACACAGAGACAGACAGACACACACACAGACAATTTTCGGAAAACGACTTTTTTTCATGTTTTGAGTGTAGTACAATCAGAATCTGCAATAATCTCGAACACGATTTTTTTTGCCATCACCATACTTCCATTCCTTAAGGAATATGGAAGTAAAAAACGTTGCCGGTAAACTACACCTTTCCATCAACCGATCTTCACCAAAAACAATAGGTCTTGAGAACTCTACAATTTAGGGCTGTATGCAAATAATCTTTTGATTCTGTTTGAATTTGCGGCTGTTATCGTTTGCCATAGGAAATACCCTTGTTAAAACATAAAACGTTACTGGTAAACTACCCCTCTGCCTTAACCGATCTTCACCAAAAACAACAGGTCTTGAGTACTCTGCAATTCACTGCTGTATGCAAAACATTCGTTGAATCTTTTTGAATTTACAGCAGTTATCGTTCATCATAAAAAAAATACCCTTGTTAAAACATAAAACGTTGCAGGTAAACTACCCCTTTCCCTTAACCGATCTTCAACAAAATCAACAGACCTTGAGTTCTGTATAATTCAAAAAGGTTTGCAGAAGAGTAGTTGATTCTGTTTTAATGTACGGCAGTTATCGTTCGTCAAAAAATTACCCTTGATAAAACATAAAATGTTGCTGGTAAACAACCCTATTCCCTTAGCCGATCTTCACCAAAACCAACAGGTCTTGCGAACTGTACATTTCAGGCCTGTATGCAAAATATTATATGATTCTGTTTGAATTTGGGGCTGTTATCATTTGCCATATAAAATACCCTTGATAAAACAAAAAACGTGTCCGGTAAACTACCCCTTTCCCTTAACCGATCTTCACCAAAAACAATAGGTCTTTAGTACTCAACAAAGCAGGGCTGTATGCAAACAATCATTTGTTTCTGTTTGAATTTGTGGCTGTTATCGTTTACCATAGAAAAAAATTACCCTTGATAAAAAACCGTTGCAGTTAAACTACCCCTTTCCCTTAACCGATCTTCACCAAAAACAATAAGTATTGGGAACTCTAAAATTCAGGGCGGTATGTGAAATATTATATGATTTTGTTTGAATTTGCGGCTGTTATCGTTTGCCATACAAAATACCCTTTTAAAAAATAAAACGTTGCTGGTAAACTACCCCTTTCCCTTAACCGATCTTCACTAAAACCAAAAGCCCTTGAGAACTCTACAGTTCAGGGCAGTATGCAAAACATTATTTGATTATGTTTGAATTTGCGGCTGTTATCGTTTGCCATAGAAAATACCCTTGTTAAAACATAAAACGTTGCTGGTAAACTACCCCTTACCATTAACCGATCTTTACCAAAATGAAAAAATCTTGAGACCTCTACAATTCAGGGCTGTATGCGAAATATTATTTGATTCTGTTTGAATTTGCGGCTGTTATCGTTTGCCAAACTAACAAAATTACCCTTGATAAAAAAAAACCGTTGCTGGTAAACTACCCCTTTCCCTCAATCGATCTTCACCAAAAAAAATAGGTCGCGAGTACTCTATAAATCAGGTCTGTGTGCAAAAAATTATTTGATTCTGTTTGAATTTGCGGCAGTTATCGTTTGCCATAGAAAAAAATCTACAGACACAGAGACAGACACACAGACAGACACACACACAGACACTTTTCGGAAAACGACTTTTTTTCATGTTTTGAGTGTAGTACAATCAGAATCTGCAATAATCTCGAACACGATTTTTTTTGCCATCACCATACTTCCATTCCTTAAGCAATATGGAAGTAAAATTACCCTTGACAAAAAACCGTTGCTGGTAAACTACCCCTTTCCCATAACCGATCTTCACCAAAAACAATAGGTCTTGAGCACTCTAAAATTCAGGGCTGTATGTAAAATATTATATGATTTTGTTTGAATTTGCGGCTGTTATCGTTTGCCATACAAAATACCCTATTAAAACATAAAACGTTGCTGGTAAACTACCCCTTTCCCTTAACCGATCTTCACCAAAACCAAAAAACCTTGAGGACTCTACAATTCAGGGCAGTATGCAAAACATTATTTGATTATGTTTGAATTTGCGGCTGTTATCGTTTGCCATAGAAAATACCCTTGTTAAAACATAAAACGTTGCAGGTAAACTACCCCTTTCCCTTAACCGATCTTTACCAAAATGAACAAATCTTGAGAACTCTACAATTCAGCTCTGTATGCGAAATATTTTTTGATTCTGTTTGAATTTGCGGCCGTTATCGTTTGCCAAACAAACAAAATTACCCTTGATAAAAAAAAACCGTTGCTGGTAAACTACCCCTTTCCCTCAATCGATCTTCACCAAAAAAAATAGGTAGCGAGAAGTGTATAAATCATGGCTGTGTGCAAAAAATTATTTGATTTTGTTTGAATTTGCGGCAGTTATCGTTTGCCATAGAAAAAAATCTACAGACACACAGACAGACACATAGACAGACAGACAGAGACACACACAGACACTTTTCGGAAAACGACTTTTTTTCATGTTTTGAGTGTAGTACAATCAGAATCTGCAATAATCTCGAACACGATTTTTTTTGCCATCACCATACTTCCATTCCTTAAGGAATATGGAAGTAAAAAACGTTGCCGGTAAACTACCCCTTTCCATCAACCGATCTTCACCAAAAACAATAGGTCTTGAGAACTCTACAATTTAGGGCTGTATGCAAATAATCTTTGATTCTGTTTGAATTTGCGTCTGTTATCGTTTGCCATAAGAAATACCCTTGTAAAAACATAAAACGTTACTGGTAAACTACCCCTTTCCCTTACCCGATCTTCACCAAAAACAACAGGTCTTGAGTACTCTACAAATCAGGACTGTATGCAAAACATTATTTGATTCTGTTTGAATTTGCGGCTGTTATCGTTTGCCATAAAAAATAACCTTGTTAAAAAAACGTTGCCGGTAAACTACCCCTTCCCCTCAACCGAACTTCACCAAAAACAATAGGTCTTGAGAACTCTACAATTTAGGGCTGTATGCAAATAATCTTTTGATTCTGTTTGAATTTGCGGCTGTTATCGTTTGCCATAGGAAAAACACTTGTTAAAACATAAAACGTTACTGGTAAACTACCCCTTTCCCTTAACCGATCTTCATCAAAATCAACAGATCCTGAGAACTCTGCAATTCACTGCTGTATGCAAAACATTCGTTGATTCTTTTTGAATTTACAGCAGTTATCGTTCATCATAAAAAAAATACCCTTGTTAAAACATAAAACATTGCTGGTAAACTACCCCTTTCCCTTAACCGATCTTCAACGAAATCAACAGACCTTGAGTTCTGTATAATTCAAAAAGGTATGCAGAAGAGTAGTTGATTCTGTTTTAATGTACGGCAGTTATCGTTCGTCAAAAAAAATTATCCTTGATAAAACATAAATATCGGTATGGAGAACCATACATGACTTCCATATTCTAAGATTTATATTTAAAATCATTTTCAGCCAAACAGCCAGGCTGTGTCTTACCTGCCTTTTTATTGCTGTATTAAATGAAAAATATTATATTACATTAAAATGAAAAAATTATAATTTTATTGCCTGGCAACAAAATTATTTTATTTTTAACAATTACCATTGTTTCAAAAAGTTTAAATAAATTTTCAAGTACTTTACTCTTGTTAAAACGTAAAAGGTTGCAGGTAAACTACCCCTTCCCCTTAACCGATCTTCACCAAAATCGAAAGTCATTGAGACCTCTACAATTCAGGGACGTATGCAAAAATTATTTGATTCTGTTTGAATTTGCGGCTGTTATCGTTTGCCAAACAAACAAAATTACCCTTGCTAAAAAAAAACCGTTGTCGGTAAACTACCCCTTTCCCTCAACCGAACTTCACCAAAAACAATAGGTCGCGAGTACTCTGCAAATCCGGGCAGTATGCAAAACATTATTTGATTCTGTTTGAATTTGCGGCTGTTATCGTTTGCCATAGAAAATACCCTTGTTAAAAAAACGTTGCAGGTAAACTACCCCTTTCCCTCAACCGATCTTCACCTAAAACAATATGTCTTGAGAACTCTACAATTTAGGGCTGTATGCAAATAATCTTTTGATTCTGTTTGAATTTGCGGCTGTTATCGTTTGCCATAGGAAATACCCTTGTTAAAACATAAAACGTTACAGGTAAACTACCCCTTTCCCTTAACCGATCTTCACCAAAATCTGCAGATCTTGAGAACTCTACAATTCAGGGCTGTATGCGAAACATTATTTGATTCTGTTTGAATTTGCGGCTGTTATCGTTTGCCAAACAAACAAAATTGCCCTTGCTAAAAAAAAACCGTTGCAGGTAAACTACCCCTTTCCCTCAACCGATCTTCACCAAAAACAACAAGTCGCGAGTACTCAGCAAATCAGGACAGCATGCAAAAAATTATTTGATTCTGTTTGAATTTGCGGCAGTTATCGTTTGCCATAGAAAAAAATCTACAGACAGACAGACACACAGACAGACAGACAGACAGACAGACAGACAGACAGACAGACACACAGACACTTTTCGGAAAACGACTTTTTTTCATGTTTTGAGTGTAGTAGAATCAGAATCTGCAATAATCTAGAACACGATTTTTTTTGCCATCACCATACTTCCATTCCTTAAGGAATATGGAAGTAAAATGTTGCTGGTAAACAACCCTATTCCCTTAGCCGATCTTCACCAAAACCAACAGGTCTTGAGAACTGTACATTTTAGGCCTGTATGCAAAATATTATATGATTCTGTTTGAATTTGCGGCTGTTATCATTTGCCATATAAAATACCCTTGATAGAACAAAAAACGTGTCTGGTAAACTACCCCTTTCCCTTAACCGATCTTCACCAAAAACAATAAGTCTTTAGTACTCAACAAAACACGGTTGTATGCAAAAACATATTTGATTCTGTTTGAATTTGCGGCTCTTATCGTTTGCCATAGAAAATACCCTTATAAATCATAAAACGTTGCAGGTAAACTACCCCTTACCCTTAAACGATCTTCACCAACACCAATAGGTATTGAGAACTCTACAACACAGGGCTGTATGCAAAAAATCATTTGTTTCTGTTTGAATTTGTGGCTGTTATCGTTTACCAAAAAAAAAAATTACCTTTGATAAAAAACCGTTGCCGGTAAACTACCCCTTTCCCTTAACCGATCTTCACCAAAAACAATAGATCCTGAGAACACTACAATTTAGGGCTGTATGCAAATAATCTTTTGATTCTGTTTGAATTTGCGGCTGTTATCGTTTGCCATAGGAAATACCCTTGTTAAAACATAAAACGTTACTGGTAAACTACCCCTTTCCCATAACCGATCTTCATCAAAATCAACAGATGTTGAGAACTCTACAATTCAGGGCTGTATGCAAAACATTAGTTGATTCTTTTTGAATTTACGGCAGTTATCGTTCATCAAAGAAAATACCCTTGTTAAAACATAAAACGTTGCCGGTAAACTACCCCTTTCCCTTAACCGATCTTCAACAAAATCAACAGACCTTGAGTTCTGTATAATTCAAAAAGGTATGCAGAAGAGTAGTTGATTCTGTTTTAATGTACGGCAGTTATGGTTCGTCAGAAAAAAAATTACCCTTTGATAAAACATAAAATGTTGCTGGTAAACAACCCTATTCCCTTAACCGATCTTCACCAAAAACAACAGGTCTTGCGAACTGTACATTTCAGGGCTGTATACAAAATATTATATGATTCTGTTTGAATTTGCGGCTGTTATCATTTGCCATATAAAATACCCTTGATAAAACAAAAAACGTGTCCGGTAAACTACCCCTTTCCCTTAACCGATCTTCACCAAGAACAACAGGTCTTTAGTACTCAACAAAACAGGGCGGTATGCAAAAACATATTTGATTCTGTTTGAATTTGCGGCTCTTATCGTTTGCCATAAAAAATACCCTTATAAATCATAAAACGTTGCCGGTAAACTACTCCTTTCCCTTAAACGATCTTCACCAACACCAATAGGTATTGAGAACTCTACAATACAGGGCTGTATGCAAAAAATCATTTGATTCTGTTTGAATTTGTGGCTGTTATCGTTTACCATAGAAAATATCGGTATGGAGAACCATACATGACTTCCATATTCTAAGATTTATATTTAAATCTTAATATCGCATTGTTTGAAAAAGTTTAAATAAATTTTTAAGTACTTCACTCTTGTTAAAACGTAAAAGGTTGCTGGTAAACTACCCCTTCCCCTTAACCGATCTTCACCAAAATCGAAAATCCTTGAGAACTCTACACTTGAGGGACGTATGCAGAAAATTATTTGATTCTGTATGAATTTGCGGCTGTTATCGTTTGCCATAGAAAAAACGCTTGATAAAAAAATGTTGCAGGTAAACTACCCCTTCCCCTTAACCGATCTTCACCAAAAACAATATGTCTTGAGCACTCTAAAAATCAGGGCTGTATGCAAAACATTATTTGATTCTGTTTGAATTTGCGGCTGTTATCGTTTGCCAAACAAACAAAATTACCCTTGCTAAAAAAAAACCGTTGCAGGTAAACTACCCCTTTCCCTCAACCGATCTTCACCAAAAACAATAAGTCGCGAGTACTCAGCAAATCAGGACAGCATGCAAAAAATTATTTGATTCTGTTTGAATTTGCGGCAGTTATCGTTTGCCATAGAAAAAAATCTACAGACAGACAGACACACAGACAGACAGACAGACAGACAGACAGACAGACACACAGACACTTTTCGGAAAACGACTTTTTTTCATGTTTTGAGTGTAGTAGAATCAGAATCTGCAATAATCTCGAACACGATTTTTTTTTGCCATCACCATACTTCCATTCCTTAAGGAATATGGAAGTAAAATGTTGCTGGTAAACAACCCTATTCCCTTAGCCGATCTTCACCAAAACCAACAGGTCTTGAGAACTGTACATTTTAGGCCTGTATGCAAAATATTATATGATTCTGTTTGAATTTGCGGCTGTTATCATTTGCCATATAAAATACCCTTGATAGAACAAAAAACGTGTCTGGTAAACTACCCCTTTCCCTTAACCGATCTTCACCAAAAACAATAAGTCTTTAGTACTCAACAAAACACGGTTGTATGCAAAAACATATTTGATTCTGTTTGAATTTGCGGCTCTTATCGTTTGCCATAGAAAATACCCTTATAAATCATAAAACGTTGCTGGTAAACTACCCCTTACCCTTAAACGATCTTCACCAACACCAATAGGTATTGAGAACTCTACAACACAGGGCTGTATGCAAAAAATCATTTGTTTCTGTTTGAATTTGTGGCTGTTATCGTTTACCAAAAAAAAAAATTACCCTTGATAAAAAATCGTTGCCGGTAAACTACCCCTTTCCCTTAACCGATCTTCACCAAAAACAATAGGTATTGCGAACTCAAACATTCAGGGCGGTATGTAAAATATTATATGATTTTGTTTGAATTTGCGGCTGTTATCCTTTGCCATACAAAATACCCTTTTAAAACATAAAACGTTGCTGGTAAACTACCCCTTTCCCTTAACCGATCTTCACCAAAACCAAAAGACCTTGAGAACTCTACAGTTCAGGGCAGAATGCAAAACATTATTTGATTATGTTTGAATTTGCCGCTGTTATCGTTTGCCATAGAAAATACCCTTGTTAAAACATAAAACGTTGCAGGTAAACTACCCCTTCCCCTTAACCGATCTTTACCAATATGAACAAATCTTGAGACCTCTACAATTCAGGGCTGTATGCGAAATATTATTTGATTCTGTTTGAATTTGCGGCTGTCATCGTTTGCCAAACAAACAAAATTACCCTTGATAAAAAAAAACCGTTGCTGGTAAACTACCCCTTTCCCTCAATCGATCTTCACCAAAAACAATAGGTCGCGAGTACTCTATAAATCAGGGCTGTGTGCAAAAAATTATTTGATTCTGTTTGAATTTGCGGCAGTTATCGTTTGCCATAGAAAAAAATCTACAGACACACAGATAGACACACAGACAGACAGACACACACACAGACACTTTTCGGAAAACGACTTTTTTTCATGTTTTGAGTGTAGTACAATCAGAATCTGCAATAATCTCGAACACGATTTTTTTTGCCATCACCATACTTCCATTCCTTAAGCAATATGGAAGTATAATTACCCTTGATAAAAAACCGTTGCAGGTAAACTACCCCTTTCCCATAACCGATCTTCACCAAAAACAATAGGTCTTGAGAACTCTAAAATTCAGTTCTGTATGTAAAATATTATATGATTTTGTTTGAATTTGCGGCTTTTATCGTTTGCTATACAAAATACCCTTTTAAAACATAAAACGTTGCCGGTAAACTACCCCTTTCCCTTAACCGATCTTCACCAAAACCAAAAGACCTTGAGAACTCTACAATTCAGA
The DNA here is from genome assembly GCA_034769895.1 of Magicicada septendecula. Taxonomy (NCBI): domain Eukaryota; kingdom Metazoa; phylum Arthropoda; class Insecta; order Hemiptera; family Cicadidae; genus Magicicada; species Magicicada septendecula. Next base: position 399,823,210 of record CM068368.1, on the reverse strand, counting down.
GCAGTATGCAAAACATTATTTGATTATGTTTGAATTTGCGGCTGTTATCGTTTGCCATAGAAAATACCCTTGTTAAAACATAAAACGTCGCCGGTAAACTACCCCTTTCCCTTAACCGATTTTTACCAAAATGAAAAAATCTTTAGACCTCTACAATTCAGGGCTGTATGCGAAATATTATTTGATTCTGTTTGAATTTGCGGCAGTTATAGTTTGCCATAGAAAAAAAATCTACAGACACACAGACAGACACAGAGACAGACAGACACACACACAGACACTTTTCGGAAGACGACTTTTTTTCATGTTTTGAGTGTAGTACAATCAGAATCTGCAATAATCTCGAACACGATTTATTTTGCCATCACCATACTTCCATTCCTTAAGGAATATGGAAGTAAAAAACGTTGCCGGTAAACTACCCCTTTCCATCAACCGAACTTCACCAAAAACAATAGGTCTTGAGAACTCTACAATTTAGGGCTGTATGCAAATAATCTTTTGATTCTGTTTGAATTTGCGGCTGTTATCGTTTGCCATAGGAAATACCCTTGTTAAAACATAAAACGTTACAGGTAATCTACCCTTTCCCCTAACCGATCTTCACCAAAAACAAGAGGTCTTGAGTACTCTACAAATCAGGACTGTATGCAAAACATTATTTGATTCTGTTTTAATTTGCGGCTGTTATCGTTTGCCATAGAAAATACCCTTGTTAAAAAAACGTTGCTGGTAAACTACCCCTTCCTCTCAACCGAACTTCACCAAAAACAATAGATCCTGAGAACACTACAATTTAGGGCTGTATGCAAATAATCTTTTGATTCTGTTTGAATTTGCGGCTGTTATCGTTTGCCATAGGAAATACCCTTGTTAAAACATAAAACGTTACTGGTAAACTACCCCTTTCCCATAACCGATCTTCATCAAAATCAACAGATGTTGAGAACTCTACAATTCAGGGCTGTATGCAAAACATTAGTTGATTCTTTTTGAATTTACGGCAGTTATCGTTCATCAAAAAAATACCCTTGTTAAAACATAAAACGTTGCCGGTAAACTACCCCTTTCCCTTAACCGATCTTCAACAAAATCAACAGACCTTGAGTTCTGTATAATTCAAAAAGGTATGCAGAAGAGTAGTTGATTCTGTTTTAATGTACGGCAGTTATGGTTCGTCAGAAAAAAAATTACCCTTTGATAAAACATAAAATGTTGCCGGTAAACTACTCCTTTCCCTTAAACGATCTGCACCAACACCAATAGGTATTGAGAACTCTACAATACAGGGCTGTATGCAAAAAATCATTTGATTCTGTTTGAATTTGTGGCTGTTATCGTTTACCATAGAAAATATCGGTATGGAGAACCATACATGACTTCCATATTCTAAGATTTATATTTAAATCTTAATATCGCCTGCCAAGCGCGATATATTTTCTCTTATACATGATTTACATTAAAATGAAAAAATTTTAATTTTATTGCTTGGCAATAAACCAACCATTGTTTGAAAAAGTTTAAATAAATTTTTAAGTACTTCACTCTTGTTAAAACGTAAAAGGTTGCTGGTAAACTACCCCTTCCCCTTAACCGATCTTCACCAAAATCGAAAATCCTTGAGAACTCTACACTTGAGGGACGTATGCAGAAAATTATTTGATTCTGTATGAATTTGCGGCTGTTATCGTTTGCCATAGAAAAAACGCTTGATAAAAAAATGTTGCAGGTAAACTACCCCTTCCCCTTAACCGATCTTCACCAAAAACAATATGTCTTGAGCACTCTAAAAATCAGGGCTGTATGCAAAACATTATTTGATTCTGTTTGAATTTGCGGCTGTTATCGTTTGCCATAGAAAATACCCTTGTTAAAAAAACGTTGCTGGTAAACTACCCCTTTCCCTCAACCGAACTTCACCAAAAACAATAGGTCTTGAGAACTCTACAATTTAGGGGTGTATGCAAATAATCTTTTGATTCTGTTTGAATTTGCGGCTGTTATCGTTTGCCATAAGAAATACCCTTGTTAAAACATAAAATGTTACTGGTAAACTACCCCTTTCCCTTAACCGATCTTCACCAAAAACAATAGGTCTTGAGAACTCTACAATTCAGGGCTGTATACGAAACATTATTTAATTCTGTTTGAATTTTCGGCTGTTATCGTTTGCCAAAAAAAAAATTTCCCTTGATAAAAAAAAACCGTTGCTGGTAAAATACCCCTTTCCCTCAACCGATCTTCACCAAAAACAATAGGTCGCGAGTACTCTGCAAATCAGGGCTGTGTGCAAAAAATTATTTGATTCTGTTTGAATTTGCGGCAGTTATCGCTTGCCATAGAAAAAAATCTACAGACAGACACACACACAGACACTTTTCGGAAAACGACTTTTTTCATGTTTTGAATGTAGTAGAATCAGAATCAGCAATAATCTCGAACACGATTTTTTTTGCCATCACCATACTTCCATTCCTTAAGGAATATGGAAGTAAATATCGGTATGGAGAACCATACATGACTTCCATATTCTAAGATTTATATTTAAAATCATTTTCGAAATGAAATATTACCATAGAAACTACTTCTTTCTACTTACTGCTTCAGCCTTAACCACAGTACTGTGGTCACTAACGTATACCACCTCACGTTATCGCACTCGATTTTCACTGATGATGGAAGTCGATGGTATTGCCGAAATGTCTGGTTTTGTAGAAAACATTGGACTACGGCCAAATATCCCGGGAAGGAATTTTAACAAAAACTACTTCTTTGTTGCCGATAACGTTGTACACATATATATCAGTGGCGAAGTTACATGGAGGCAATTGTGGCAATGCCTACCCTAACAAATTCTGTAGAATAAAAATTATAAATACGTATGAACTACATAACGTAAAGATTATACATTGTTACTGTGACTGTCAAATTTATTAAACCGAAACGTGCTTTATTGAGCGACCGCTAGATGGTGACAGGTGAGATTCGGCATAGTTCGTTTAAAGCGAATGAGGCAACCTGAACTTGCCTCAGCGTTTTTTGTATACATCGTATGTAAGCAATGTAGTGGTGTGATAGGGAAGTGTTGGGAGGGGGGATTGTCCCGCGCTGTACACATAGAGCGTTGAGGCATGCCTCACTTCTGTGGTCCAAACAGTTAAGTTAAAGCGCCTGTGTTGTTTCTAAGTGTTTATTTTATGCGGTTATTAAAAGTGTCACTGTTATTCCGCTGAACTAACAGATGATCAAGATTGTTATTTGAATTATTTGTAACATTAAACATATATATAGAAACTAACCAAGTTTAAAAATTTGAAGTTTAATCAGTTGTATTATCGTGTATGACTAATACAAGGATTGTTCAATAGACACACGTATAGAGCTGTAAAGCAATTTTTATTCAACGATTTTAAAAGAAGTCTCCAATAACATTAAGACATGAGTTCCACTGTTGCGCTAACCTGTAGATTCCCTGCTAGTAAAATTCTTACGGCTGTTTGTGGAACCATTCGGTTACAGCTAACTCTACCTCAGCGTCCGATTTGACCAACAGTCCTTTTAGTGATACCTTAAAAAAAATTTAAGATAAGATTTTTGCCTACCCATTCATTAACTACTAGCTTCGCCAGTAAGCAAATTGATGTCCATTTTTTCGGCTTGCACGCGTTATGTTGGTGTGGGTTTCGGCACTTTCCATTTAAAAAGCGTGCAAACGTAAGAAAATAAACATGAGTGAGGCCAGAAATAACGTGAATTGTGTGTTTGTGTCTTACCTGCCTTTTTATTGCCGTATTAAATGAAAAATATTATATTACATTAAAATTAAAAAATTTTAATTTTATTGCCTGGCAACAAAATTATTTTATTTTTAACAATTACCATTGTTTCAAAAAGTTTAAATAAATTTGCAAGTACTTTACTCTTGTTAAAACGTAAAAGGTTGCTGGTAAACTACCCCTTCCCCTTAACCGATCTTCACCAAAATCGAACGTCCTTGAGACCTCTACAATTCAGGGATGTATGCAAAAAATTATTTGATTCTGTTCGAATTTGCTGCTGTTATCGTTTGCCATAGAAAATACGCTTGATAAAAAAATGGTGCCGGTAAACTACCCCTTCCCCTTAACCGATCTTCACCAAAAACAATAGGTCTTGAGAACTCTACAAATCAGGGCTGTATGCAAAACATTATTTGATTCTGTTTGAATTTGCGGCTGTTATCGTTTGCCATAGAAAATACCCTTGTTAAAAAAACGTTGCAAGTAAACTACCCCTTTCCCTCAACCGATCTTCACCAAAAACAATAGGTCTTGAGAACTCTACAATTTAGGGCTGTATACGAAACATTATTTAAGTCTGTTTGAATTTGCGGCAGTTATCGTTTGCCAAAAAAAAAAAATTTCCCTTGATAAAAAAAACCGTGCAGGTAAACTACCCCTTCCCCTCAACCGATCTTCACCAAAAACAATAGGTCGCGTGTACTCTACAAATCAGGGCTGTATGCAAAAAATTATTTGATTCTGTTTGAATTTGCGGCAGTTATCGTTTGCTATAGAAAATACGCTTGATAAAAAACGTTGCAGGTAAACTACCCCTTCCCCTCAACTGATCTTCACCACAAACAATAGGTCTTAAGTACTCTACAAATCAGGGCTGTATGCAGACAATTATTTGATTCTGTTTGAATTTGCGGCTTTTATCGTTTGCCATAGAAAATACCCTTGTTAAAAAAACGTTGTTGGTAAACTACCCCTTTCCCTTAACCGATCTTCACCAAAAACAATAGGTCTTGAGAACTCTACAATTTAGAGCTGTATGCAAATAATCTTTTGATTCTGTTTGAATTTGCGGCTGTTATCGTTTGCCAAAAAAAAAAATTTCCCTTGATAAAAAAAAACCGTTGCCTGTAAACTACCCCTTTCCCTCAACCGATCTTCACCAGAAACAATAGGTCGCGAGTCCTCTACAAATCAGGGCTGTATGCAAAAAATTATTTGATTCTGTATGAATTTTCGGCAGTTATCGTTTGCCATAGAAAAAAATCTACACACACACACACACACACACACACACACACACACACACACACACACACACACACACACACACACACACACACACACACACACACACACACACACACACACACTTTTCGGAAAACGACTTTTTTTCATGTTTTGAGTGTAGTAGAATCAGAATCTGCAATAATCTCGAACACGATTTTTTTTGCCATCACCATACTTCCATTCCTTAAGGAAATATGGAAGTAAAAATTACCCTTGATAAAAAACCGAGGCAGGTAAACTACCCCTTCCCCTTAACCGATCTTCACCAAAAAAAATAGTTATTGAGAACTCTAAAATTCAGGGCTGTATGTAAAATATTATATGATTTTGTTTGAATTTGCGGCTGTTATCGTTTGCCATACAAAATACCCTTTTAAAACATAAAACGTTGCTGGTAAACTACCCCTTTCCCTTAACCGATCTTCACCAAAACCAAATGACCTTGCGAACTCTACAATTCAGGGCAGTATGCAAAACATTATTTGATTATGTTTGAATTTGCGGCTGTTATCGTTTGCCATAGAAAATACCCTTGTTAAAACATAAAACGTTGCTGGTAAACTACCCCTTTCCCTTAACCGATCTTTACGAAAATGAACAAATCTTGAGAGCTCTACAATTCAGGGCTGTTTGCGAAATATTATATGATTCTGTTTGAATTTGCGGCTATTATCGTTTGCCAAACAAACAAAATTACCCTTGATAAAAAAAAACCGTTGCCGGTAAACTACCCCTTTCCCTCAATCGATCTTCACCAAAAACAATAGGTCGCGAGTACTATATAAATAAGGGCTGTGTGCAGAAAATTATTTGATTCTGTTTCAATTTGCGGCAGTTATCGTTTGCCATAGAAAAAAATCTACAGACACACAGACAGACACACACACAGACAGACAGACAGACACACACACAGACACTTTTCGGAAAACGACTTTTTTTCATGTTTTGAGTGTAGTGCAATCAGAATCTGCAATAATCTCGAACACGATTTTTTTTCCAATACCATACTTCCATTCCTTAAGGAATATGGAAGTAAAAAGTAAAATTACCCTTGATAAAAAACCGTTGCAGGTAAACTACCCCTTTCCCTTAACCGATCTTCACCAAAAACAACAGGTCTTGAGAACTCTAAAATTCAAGGCTGTATGTAAAACATTATATGATTTTGTTTGAATTTGCGGCTGTTATCGTTTGCCATACAAAATACCCTATTAAAACATAAAACGTTGCTGGTAAACTACCCCTTTCCCTTAACCGATCTTCACCAAAACCAAAAGACCTTGAGAACTCTACAATTCAGATCAGTATGCAAAACATTATTTGATTATGTTTGAATTTGCGGCTGTTATCGTTTGCCATAGAAAATACCCTTGTTAAAACATAAAACGTTGCTGGTAAACTACCCCTTTCCCTTAACCGATCTTTACGAAAATGAACAAATCTTGAGAGCTCTACAATTCAGGGCTGTTTGCGAAATATTATATGATTCTGTTTGAATTTGCGGCTATTATCGTTTGCCAAACAAACAAAATTACCCTTGATAAAAAAAAACCGTTGCCGGTAAACTACCCCTTTCCCTCAATCGATCTTCACCAAAAACAATAGGTCGCGAGTACTATATAAATAAGGGCTGTGTGCAGAAAATTATTTGATTCTGTTTCAATTTGCGGCAGTTATCGTTTGCCATAGAAAAAAATCTACAGACACACAGACAGACACACACACAGACAGACAGACAGACACACACACAGACACTTTTCGGAAAACGACTTTTTTTCATGTTTTGAGTGTAGTGCAATCAGAATCTGCAATAATCTCGAACACGATTTTTTTTCCAATACCATACTTCCATTCCTTAAGGAATATGGAAGTAAAAAGTAAAATTACCCTTGATAAAAAACCGTTGCAGGTAAACTACCCCTTTCCCTTAACCGATCTTCACCAAAAACAATAGGTCTTGAGAACTCTAAAATTCAAGGCTGTATGTAAAACATTATATGATTTTGTTTGAATTTGCGGCTGTTATCGTTTGCCATACAAAATACCCTATTAAAACATAAAACGTTGCTGGTAAACTACCCCTTTCCCTTAACCGATCTTCACCAAAACCAAAAGACCTTGAGAACTCTACAATTCAGATCAGTATGCAAAACATTATTTGATTATGTTTGAATTTGCGGCTGTTATCGTTTGCCATAGAAAATACCCTTGTTAAAACATAAAACGTTGCAGGTAAACTACCCCTTTCCCTTAACCGATCTTTACCAAAATGAACAATTCTTGAGACCTCTACAATTCAGGGCTGTATGCGAAATATTATTTGATTCTGTTTGAATTTGCGGCAGTTATCGTTTGCCATAGAAAAAAATCTACAGACACACAGACAGATACACACACAGACACTTTTCGTAAAAAAACTTTTTTTCATGTTTTGAGTGTAGTACAATCAGAATCTGCAATAATCTCGAACACGAGTTTTTTTGCCATCAGCATACTTCCATTCCTTAAGGAATATGGAAGTAAAATTACCCTTGATAAAAAACCGTTGCTGGTAAACTACCCCTTTCCCTAAACCGATCTTCACCAAAAACAATAGGTCTTGAGAACTCTAAAATTCAGGGCTGTATGTAAAATATTATATGATTTTGTTTGCATTTGCGGCTTTTATCGTTTGCTATACAAAATACCCTTTTAAAACATAAAACGTTGCCGGTAAACTACCCCTTTCCCTTAACCGATCTTCACCAAAACCAAAAGACCTTGAGAACTCTACAATACAGGGCAGTATGCAAAACATTATTTGATTATGTTTGAATTTGCGGCTGTTATCGTTTGCCATAGAAAATACCCTTGTTAAAACATAAAACGTTGCTGGTAAACTACCCCTTTCCCTTAACCGATCTTTACCAAAATGAACAAATCTTGAGACCTCTACAATTCAGGGCTGTATGCGAAATATTATTTGATTCTGTTTGAATTTGCGCGGCTGTTATCGTTAGCCAAACAAACAAAATTACCCTTGATAAAAAAAAACCGTTGCCGGTAAACTACCCCTTTCCCTCAATCGATCTTCACCAAAAACAACAGATCGCGAGTACTCTATAAATCAGGGCTGTGTGCAAAAAATTATTAGATTCTGTTTGAATTTGCGGCAGTTATCGTTTGCCATAGAAAAAAATCTACAGACACAGACAGACACAGAGACAGACAGACACACACACAGACACTTTTCGGAAAACGACTTTTTTTCATGTTTTGAGTGTAGTACAATCAGAATCTGTAATAATCTCGAACACGATTTTTTTTGCCATCACCATACTTCCATTCCTTAAGGAAGATGAAAGTAAAAAACGTTGCCGGTAAACTACCCCTTTCCATCAACCGATCTTCACCAAAAACAGAAGGTCTTGAGAACTCTACAATTTAGGGCTGTATGCAAATAATCTTTTGATTCTGTTTGAATTTGCGGCTGTTATCGTTTGCCATAAGAAATACCTTTGTTAAAACATAAAACGTTACAGGTAAACTACCCCTTTCCCTTAACCGATCTTCACCAAAAACAATAGGTCTTGAGTACTCTACAAATCAGGACTGTATGCAAAACATTATTTGATTCTGTTTGAATTTGCGGCTGTTATCATTTTCCATAAAAAATACCCTTGTTAAAACATAAAACGTTGCAGGTAAACTACCCCATTCCTTTAACCGATCTTTACGAAAATGAAAAAATCGTGAGAGCTCTACAATTCAGGGCTGTATGCGAAATATTATTTGATTCTGTTTGAATTTGCGGCTATTATCGTTTGCCAAACAAACAAAATTACCCTTGATAAAAAAAACCGTTGCAGGTAAACTACCCCTTTCCCTCAATCGATCTTCACCAAAACCAATAGGTCGCGAGTACTCTATAAATCAGGGCTGTGTGCAAAAAATTATTTGATTCTGTTTGAATTTGCGGCAGTTATCGTTTGCCATAGAAAAAAATCTACAGACACACAGATAGACACACAGACAGACAGACAGACAGACACACACACAGACACTTTTCGGAAAACGACTTTTTTTCATGTTTTGAGTGTAGTGCAATCAGAATCTGCAATAATCTCGAACACGATTTTTTTTGCCATCACCATACTTCCAATCCTTAAGCAATATGGAAGTAAAATTACCCTTGATAAAAAACCGTTGCCGGTAAACTACCCCTTTCCCTTAACCGATCTTCATCAAAATCAACAGATCCTGAGAACTCTGCAATTCACTGCTGTATGCAAAACATTCGTTGATTCTTTTTGAATTTACAGCAGTTATCGTTCATCATAAAAAAAATACCCTTGTTAAAACATAAAACATTGCAGGTAAACTACCCCTTTCCCTTAACCGATCTTCAACGAAATCAACAGACCTTGAGTTCTGTATAATTCAAAAAGGTATGCAGAAGAGTAGTTGATTCTGTTTTAATGTACGGCAGTTATCGTTCGTCAAAAAAATTACCCTTGATAAAACATAAATATCGGTATGGAGAACCATACATGACTTCCATATTCTAAGATTTATATTTAAAATCATTTTCAGCCAAACAGCCAGGCTGTGTCTTACCTGCCTTTTTATTGCTGTATTAAATGAAAAATATTATATTACATTAAAATGAAAAAATTATAATTTTATTGCCTGGCAACAAAATTATTTTATTTTTAACAATTACCATTGTTTCAAAAAGTTTAAATAAATTTTCAAGTACTTTACTCTTGTTAAAAAGTAAAAGGTTGCAGGTAAACTACCCCTTCCCCTTAACCGATCTTCACCAAAATCGAAAGTCATTGAGACATCTACAATTCAGGGACGTATGCAAAACATTATTTGATTCTGTTTGCATTTGCGGCTGTTATCGTTTGCCATAGAAAATACGCTTGATAAAAAAACGTTGCAGGTAAACTACCCCTTCTCCTTAACCGATCTTCACCAAAAACAATAGGTCTTGAGTACTCTGCAAATCAGGGCAGTATGCAAAACATTATTTGATTCTGTTTGAATTTGCGGCTGTTATCGTTTGCCATAGAAAATACCCTTGTTAAAAAAACGTTGCAGGTAAACTACCCCTTTCCCTCAACCGATCTTCACCTAAAACAATAGGTCTTGAGAACTCTACAATTTAGGGCTGTATGCAAATAATCTTTTGATTCTGTTTGAATTTGCGGCTGTTATCGTTTGCCATAGGAAATACCCTTGTTAAAACATAAAACGTTACAGGTAAACTACCCCTTTCCCTTAACCGATCTTCACCAAAAACAATAGGTCTTGAGTACTCTACAAATCAGGCCTGTATGCAAAACATTATTTGATTCTGTTTGAATTTGCGGCTGTTATCGTTTTCCATAGAAAATACCCTTGTTAAAAAAACGTTGCTGGTAAACTACCCCTTTCCCTCAACCGAACTTCACCAAAAACAATAGGTCTTGAGAACTCTACAATTTAGGGCTGTATGCAAATAATCTTTTGATTCTTTTTGAATTTGCGGCTGTTATCGTTTGCCATAGGAAATACCCTTGTTAAAACATAAAACGTTAATGGTAAACTACCCCTTTCCCTTAACCGATCTTCACCAAAATCAGCAGATCTTGAGAACTCTACAATTCAGGGCTGTATGCGAAACATTATTTGATTCTGTTGGAATTTGCGGCTGTTATCGTTTGCCAAACAAACAAAATTACCCTTGCTAAAAAAAAACCGTTGCTGGTAAACTACCCCTTTCCCTCAACCGATCTTCACCAAAAACGATAAGTCTTTAGTACTCAACAAAACACGGTTGTATGCAAAAACATATTTGATTCTGTTTGAATTTGCGGCTCTTATCGTTTGCCATAAAAAATACCCTTATAAATCATAAAACGTTGCCGGTAAACTACCCCTTACCCTTAAACGATCTTCACCAACACCAATAGGTATTGAGAACTCTACAACACAGGGCTGTATGCTAAAAATCATTTGTTTCTGCTTGAATTTGTGGCTGTTATCGTTTACAAAAAAAAAAAATTACCCTTGATAAAAAACCGTTGCCGGTAAACTACCCCTTTCCCTTAACCGATCTTCACCAAAAACAATAGGTATTGCGAACTCAAACATTGAGGGCGGTATGTAAAATATTATATGATTTTGTTTGAATTTGCGGCTGTTATCCTTTGCCATACAAAATACCCTTTTAAAACATAAAACGTTGCTGGTAAACTACCCCTTTCCCTTAACCGATCTTCACCAAAACCAAAAGACCTTGAGAACTCTACAGTTCAGGGCAGTATGCAAAACATTATTTGATTATGTTTGAATTTGCGGCTGTTATCGTTTGCCATAGAAAATACCCTTGTTAAAACATAAAACGTTGCAGGTAAACTACCCCTTCCCCTTAACCGATCTTTACCAAAATGAACAAATCTTGAGACCTCTACAATTCAGGGCTGTATGCGAAATAATATTTGATTCTGTTTGAATTTGCGGCTGTCATCGTTTGCCAAACAAACAAAATTACCCTTGATAAAAAAAAACCGTTGCTGGTAAACTACCCCTTTCCCTCAATCGATCTTCACCAAAAACAATAGGTCGCGAGTACTCTATAAATCAGGGCTGTGTGCAAAAAATTATTTGATTCTGTTTGAATTTGCGGCAGTTATCGTTTGCCATAGAAAAAAATCTACAGACACACAGACAGACAGACACACACACAGACACTTTTCGGAAAACGACTTTTTTTCATGTTTTGAGTGTAGTACAATCAGAATCTGCAATAATCTCGAACACGATTTTTTTTGCCATCACCATATTTCCATTCCTTAAGCAATATGGAAGTATAATTACCCTTGATAAAAAACCGTTGCAGGTAAACAACCCCTTTCCCATAACCGATCTTCACCAAAACCAAAAGACCTTGAGAACTCTACAATTCAGGGCAGTATGCAAAACATTATTTGATTATGTTTGAATTTGCGGCTGTTATCGTTTGCCATAAAAAATACCCTTGTTAAAACATAAAACGTCCCAGGTAAACTACCCCTTTCCCTTAACCGATTTTTACCAAAATGAAAAGATCTTTAGACCTCTATAATTCAGGGCTGTATGCGAAATATTATTTGATTCTGTTTGAATTTGCGGCTGTTATCTTTTGCCAAACAAACAAAATTACCCTTGATAAAAAAAAAACCGTTGCTGGTAAACTACTCCTTTCCCTCAATCGATCTTCACCAAAAACAATAGGTCACGAGTACTCTATAATTCAGGGCTGTGTGCAAAAAATTATTTGATTCTGTTTGAATTTGCGGCAGTTATCGTTTGCCATAGAAAAACAATCTACATACACACAGACAGACACAGAGACAGACAGACACACACACAGACACTTTTCGGAAAACGACTTTTTTCATGTTTTGAGTGTAGTACAATCAGAATCTGCAATAATCTCGAACACGATTTTTTTTGCCATCACCATACTTCCATTCCTTAAGGAATATGGAAGTAAAAAACGTTGCCGGTAAACTACCCCTTTCCATCAACCGAACTTCACCAAAAACAATTGGTGTTGAGAACTCTACAATTTAGGGCTGTATGCAAATAATCTTTTGATTCTGTTTGAATTTGCGGCTGTTATCGTTTGCCATAGGAAATACCCTTGTTAAAACATAAAACGTTGCTGGTAAACTACCCCTTTCCCTTAACCGATCTTCATCAAAATCAACAGATCCTGAGAGCTCTGCAATTCACTGCTGTATGCAAAACATTCGTTGATTCTTTTTGAATTTACAGGAGTTATCGTTCATCATAAAAAAAATACCCTTGTTAAAACATAAAACGTTGCAGGTAAACAACCCCTTTCCCTTAACCGATCTTCAACAAAATCAACAGACCTAGAGTTCTGTATAATTCAAAAAGGTATGCAGAAGAGTAGTTGATTCTGTTTTAATGTACGGCAGTTATCGTTCGTCAAAAAAAATTACCCTTGATAAAACATAAAATGTTGCTGGTAAACAACCCTATTCCCTTAGCCGATCTTCATCAAAACCGACAGGTCTTGAGAACTGTACATTTCAGGCCTGTATGCAAAATATTTTATGATTCTGTTTGAATTTGCGGCTGTTATCATTTGCCATATAAAATACCCTTGATAAAACAAAAAACGTGTCTGGTAAACTACCACTTTCCCTTAACCGATCTTCACCAAAAACAATACGTCTTTAGTACTCAACAAACCAGGGCTGTATGCAAAAACATATTTGATTCTGTTTGAATTTGCGGCTCTTATCGTTTGCCATAGAAAATACCCTTATAAATCATAAAACGTTGCAGGTAAACTACCCCTTACCCTTAAACGATCTTCACCAACACCAACAGGTATTGAGAACTCTACAACACAGGGCTGTATGCAAAAAATCATTTGTTTCTGTTTGAATTTGTGGCTGTTATCGTTTACCATAGAAAAAAATTACCCTTGATAAAAAACCGTTGCAGGTAAACTACCCCTTCCCCATAACCGATCTTCACCAAAAACAATAGGTCTTGAGAACTCTAAAATTCAGGGCTGTATGTAAAATATTATATGATTTTGTTTGAATTTGCGGCTTTTATCGTTTGCTATACAAAATACCCTTTTAAAACATAAAACGTTGCCGGTAAACTACCCCTTTCCCTTAACCGATCTTCACCAAAACCAAAAGACCTTGAGAACTCTATAATTCAGGGCAGTATGCAAAACATTATTTGATTATGTTTGAATTTGCGGCTGTTATCGTTTGCCATAGAAAATACCCTTGTTAAAACATAAAATGTCGCTGGTAAACTACCCCTTTCCCTTAAACGATTTTTACCAAAATGAAAAAATCTTTAGAACTCTACAATTCAGGGCTGTATGCGAAATATAATTTGATTCTGTTTGAATTTGCGGCTGTTATCTTTTGCCAAACAAACAAAATTACCCTTGATACAAAAAAACCGTTGCTGGTAAACTACCCCTTTCCCTCAATCGATCTTCACCAAAAACAATAGGTCACGAGTACTCTATAATTCAGGGCTGCGTGCAAAAAATTATTTGATTCTGTTTGAATTTGCGGCAGTTATCGTTTGCCATAGAAAAAAAATCTACAGACACACAGACAGACACAGAGACAGACAGACACACACACAGACACTTTTCGGAAAACGACTTTTTTTCATGTTTTGAGTGTAGTACAATCAGAATCTGCAGTAATCTCGAACACTATTTTTTTTGCCATCACCATACTTCCATTCCTTAAGGAATATGGAAGTAAAAAACGTTGCCGGCAAACTACCCCTTTCCATCAACCGATCTTCACCAAAAACAATAGGTCTTGAGAACTCTACAATTTAGGGCTGTATGCAAATAAGCTTTGATTCTGTTTGAATTTGCGGCTGTTATCGTTTGCCATAAGAAATACCCTTGTTAAAACATAAAACGTTACAGGTAAACTACCCCTTTCCCTTACCCGATCTTCACCAAAAACAACAGGTCTTGAATACTCTACAAATCAGGACTGTATGCAAAACATTATTTGATTCTGTTTGAATTTGCGGCTGTTATCGTTTGCCATAGAAAATACCCTTGTTAAAAAAACGTTGCCGGTAAACTACCCCTTCCCCTCAACCGAACTTCACCAAAAACAATAGGTCTTGAGAACTCTACAATTTAGGGCTGTATGCAAATAATCTTTTGATTCTGTTTGAATTTGCGGCTGTTATCGTTTGCCATAGGAAAAACACTTGTTAAAACATAAAACGTTACTGGTAAACTACCCCTTTCCCTTAACCGATCTTCATCAAAATCAACAGATCCTGAGAACTCTGCATTTCACTGCTGTATGCAAAACATTCGTTGATTCTTTTTGAATTTACAGCAGTTATCGTTCATCATAAAAAAAATACCCTTGTTAAAACATAAAACATTGCTGGTAAACTACCCCTTTCCCTTAACCGATCTTCAACGAAATCAACAGACCTTGAGTTCTGTATAATTCAAAAAGGTATGCAGAAGAGTAGTTGATTCTGTTTTAATGTACGGCAGTTATCGTTCGTCAAAAAAAAAATTACCCTTGATAAAACATAAATATCGGTATGGAGAACAATACATGACTTCCATATTCTAAGATTTATATTTAAAATCATTTTCAGCCAAACAGCCAGGCTGTGTCTTACCTGCCTTTTTATTGCTGTATTAAATGAAAAATATTATATTACATTAAAATGAAAAAATTATAATTTTATTGCCTGGCAACAAAATTATTTTATTTTTAACAATTACCATTGTTTCAAAAAGTTTAAATAAATTTTCAAGTACTTTACTCTTGTTAAAACGTAAAAGGTTGCAGGTAAACTACCCCTTCCCCTTAACCGATCTTCACCAAAATCGAAAGTCATTGAGACATCTACAATTCAGGGACGTATGCAAAACATTATTTGATTCTGTTTGCATTTGCGGCTGTTATCGTTTGCCATAGAAAATACGCTTGATAAAAAAACGTTGCAGGTAAACTACCCCTTCTCCTTAACCGATCTTCACCAAAAACAATAGGTCTTGAGTACTCTACAAATCAGGGCAGTATGCAAAACATTATTTGATTCTGTTTGAATTTGCGGCTGTTATCGTTTGCCATAGAAAATACCCTTGTTAAAAAAACGTTGCAGGTAAACTACCCCTTTCCCTCAAACGATCTTCACCTAAAACAATAGGTCTTGAGAACTCTACAATTTAGGGCTGTATGCAGACTGCATGCAAAAAATTATTTGATTCTGTTTGAATTTGCGGCAGTTATCGTTTGCCATAGAAAAAAATCTACAGACAGACAGACAGACAGACAGACAGACAGACAGACAGACACACAGACACTTTTCGGAAAACGACTTTTTTTCATGTTTTGAGTGTAGTAGAATCAGAATCGGCAATAATCTCGAACACGATTTTTTTTGCCATCTCCATACTTCCATTCCTTAAGGAATATGGAAGTAAAATGTTGCTGGTAAACAACCCTATTCCCTTAGCCGATCTTCACCAAAACCAACAGGTCTTGAGAACTGTACATTTTAGGCCTGTATGCAAAATATTATATGATTCTGTTTGAATTTGCGGCTGTTATCATTTGCCATATAAAATACCCTTGATAGAACAAAAAACGTGTCTGGTAAACTACCCCTTTCCCTTAACCGATCTTCACCAAAAACAATAAGTCTTTAGTACTCAACAAAACACGGTTGTATGCAAAAACATATTTGATTCTGTTTGAATTTGCGGCTCTTATCGTTTGCCATAGAAAATACCCTTATAAATCATAAAACGTTGCCGGTAAACTACCCCTTACCCTTAAACGATCTTCACCAACACCAATAGGTATTGAGAACTCTACAACACAGGGCTGTATGCAAAAAATCATTTGTTTCTGTTTGAATTTGTGGCTGTTATCGTTTACCAAAAAAAAAAATTACCCTTGATAAAAAACCGTTGCCGGTAAACTACCCCTTTCCCTTAACCGATCTTCACCAAAAACAATAGGTATTGCGAACTCAAACATTCAGGGCGGTATGTAAAATATTATATGATTTTGTTTGAATTTGCGGCTGTTATCCTTTGCCATACAAAATACCCTTTTAAAACATAAAACGTTGCTGGTAAACTACCCCTTTCCCTTAACCGATCTTCACCAAAACCAAAAGACCTTGAGAACTCTACAGTTCAGGGCAGAATGCAAAACATTATTTGATTATGTTTGAATTTGCGGCTGTTATCGTTTGCCATAGAAAATACCCTTGTTAAAACATAAAACGTTGATGGTAAACTACCCCTTCCCCTTAACCGATCTTTACCAAAATGAACAAATATTGAGACCTCTACAATTCAGGGCTGTATGCGAAATATTATTTCATTCTGTTTGAATTTGCGGCTGTCATCGTTTGCCAAACAAACAAAATTACCCTTGATAAAAAAAAACCGTTGCCGGTAAACTACCCCTTTCCCTCAATCGATCTTCACCAAAAACAATAGGTCGCGAGTACTCTATAAATCAGGGCTGTGTGCAAAAAATTATTTGATTCTGTTTGAATTTGCGGCAGTTATCGTTTGCCATAGAAAAAAATCTACAGACACACAGATAGACACACAGACAGACAGACACACACACAGACACTTTTCGGAAAACGACTTTTTTTCATGTTTTGAGTGTAGTACAATCAGAATCTGCAATAATCTCGAACACGATTTTTTTTGCCATCACCATACTTCCATTCCTTAAGCAATATGGAAGTATAATTACCCTTGATAAAAAACCGTTGCAGGTAAACTACCCCTTTCCCATAACCGATCTTCACCAAAAACAATAGGTCTTGAGAACTCTAAAATTCAGTTCTGTATGTAAAATATTATATGATTTTGTTTGAATTTGCGGCTTTTATCGTTTGCTATACAAAATACCCTTTTAAAACATAAAACGTTGCCGGTAAACTACCCCTTTCCCTTAACCGATCTTCACCAAAACCAAAAGACCTTGAGAACTCTACAATTCAGAGCAGTATGCAAAACATTATTTGATTATGTTTGAATTTGCGGCTGTTATCGTTTGCCATAGAAAATACCCTTGTTAAAACATAAAACGTCGCCGGTAAACTACCCTTTCCCTTAACCGATTTTTACCAAAATGAAAAAATCTTTAGACCTCTACAATTCAGGGCTGTATGCGAAATATTATTTGATTCTGTTTGAATTTGCGGCTGTTATCTTTTGCCAAACAAACAAAATTACCCTTGATAAAAAAAAACCGTTGCTGGTAAACGACTCCTTTCCCTCAATCGATCTTCACCAAAAACGATAGGTCACGAGTACTCTATAATTCAGGGCTGTGTGCAAAAAATTATTTGATTCTGTTTGAATTTGCGGCAGTTATAGTTTGCCATAGAAAAAAAATCTACAGACACACAGACAGACAGACACACACACAGACACTTTTCGGAAGACGACTTTTTTTCATGTTTCGAGTGTAGTACAATCAGAATCTGCAATAATCTCGAACACGATTTTTTTTGCCATCACCATACTTCCATTCCTTAAGGAATATGGAAGTAAAAAACGTTGCCGGTAAACTACCCCTTTCCATCAACCGAACTTCACCAAAAACAATAGGTGTTGAGAACTCTACAATTTAGGGCTGTATGCAAATAATCTTTTGATTCTGTTTGAATTTGCGGCTGTTATCGTTTGCCATAGGAAATACCCTTGTTAAAACATAAAACGTTACTGGTAAACTACCCCTTTCCCATAACCGATCTTCATCAAAATCAACAGATGTTGAGAACTCTACAATTCAGGGCTGTATGCAAAACATTAGTTGATTCTTTTTGAATTTACGGCAGTTATCGTTCATCAAAAAAAATACCCTTGTTAAAACATAAAACGTTGCCGGTAAACTACCCCTTTCCCTTAACCGATCTTCAACAAAATCAACAGACCTTGAGTTCTGTATAATTCAAAAAGGTATGCAGAAGAGTAGTTGATTCTGTTTTAATGTACGGCAGTTATGGTTCGTCAGAAAAAAAATTACCCTTTGATAAAACATAAAATGTTGCTGGTAAACAACCCTATTCCCTTAACCGATCTTCACCAAAAACAACAGGTCTTGCGAACTGTACATTTCAGGGCTGTATACAAAATATTATATGATTCTGTTTGAATTTGCGGCTGTTATCATTTGCCATATAAAATACCCTTGATAAAACAAAAAACGTGTCAGGTAAACTACCCCTTTCCCTTAACCGATCTTCACCAAGAACAACAGGTCTTTAGTACTCAACAAAACAGGGCGGTATGCAAAAACATATTTGATTCTGTTTGAATTTGCGGCTCTTATCGTTTGCCATAGGAAATACCCTTGTTAAAACATAAAACGTTACTGGTAAACTACCCCTTTCCCATAACCGATCTTCATCAAAATCAACAGATGTTGAGAACTCTACAATTCAGGGCTGTATGCAAAACATTAGTTGATTCTTTTTGAATTTACGGCAGTTATCGTTCATCATAAAAAAAATACCCTTGTTAAAACATAAAACATTGCAGGTAAACTACTCCTTTCCCTTAAACGATCTTCACCAACACCAATAGATATTGAGAACTCTACAATACAGGGCTGTATGCAAAAAATCATTTGATTCTGTTTGAATTTGTGGCTGTTATCGTTTACCATAGAAAATATCGGTATGGAGAACCATACATGACTTCCATATTCTAAGATTTATATTTAAATCTTAATATCGCCTGCCAAGCGCGATATATTTTCTCTTATACATGATTTACATTAAAATGAAAAAATTTTAATTTTATTGCTTGGCAATAAACCAACCATTGTTTGAAAAAGTTTAAATAAATTTTTAAGTACTTCACTCTTGTTAAAACGTAAAAGGTTGCTGGTAAACTACCCCTTCCCCTTAACCGATCTTCACCAGAATCGAAAATCCTTGAGAACTCTACACTTGAGGGACGTATGCAGAAAATTATTTGATTCTGTATGAATTTGCGGCTGTTATCGTTTGCCATAGAAAAAACGCTTGATAAAAAAATGTTGCAGGTAAACTACCCCTTCCCCTTAACCGATCTTCACCAAAAACAATATGTCTTGAGTACTCTAAAAATCAGGGCTGTATGCAAAACATTATTTGATTCTGTTTGAATTTGCGGCTGTTATCGTTTGCCATAGAAAATACCCTTGTTAAAAAAACGTTGCTGGTAAACTACCCCTTTCCCTCAACCGAACTTCACCAAAAACAATAGGTCTTGAGAACTCTACAATTTAGGGGTGTATGCAAATAATCTTTTGATTCTGTTTGAATTTGCGGCTGTTATCGTTTGCCATAATAAATACCCTTGTTAAAACATAAAATGTTACTGGTAAACTACCCCTTTCCCTTAACCGATCTTCACCAAAAACAATAGGTCTTGAGAACTCTACAATTCAGGGCTGTATACGAAACATTATTTAATTCTGTTTGAATTTTCGGCTGTTATCGTTTGCCAAAAAAAAAATTTCCCTTGATAAAAAAAACCGTTGCTGGTAAAATACCCCTTTCCCTCAGCCGATCTTCACCAAAAACAATAGGTCGCGAGTACTCTGCAAATCAGGGCTGTGTGCAAAAAATTATTTGATTCTGTTTGAATTTGCGGCAGTTATCGCTTGCCATAAAAAAAAATCTACAGACAGACACACACACAGACACTTTTCGGAAAACGACTTTTTTCATGTTTTGAGTGTAGTAGAATCAGAATCAGCAATAATCTCGAACACGATTTTTTTTGCCATCACCATACTTCCATTCCTTAAGGAATATGGAAGTAAATATCGGTATGGAGAACCATACATGACTTCCATATTCTAAGATTTATATTTAAAATCATTTTCGAAATGAAATATTACCATAGAAACTACTTCTTTCTACTTACTGCTTCAGCCTTAACCACAGTACTGTGGTCACTAACGTATACCACCTCACGTTATCGCACTCGATTTTCACTGATGATGGAAGTCGATGGTATTGCCGAAATGTCTGGTTTTGTAGAAAACATTGGACTACGGCCAAATATCCCGGGAAGGAATTTTAACAAAAACTACTTCTTTGTTGCCGATAACGTTGTACACATATATATCAGTGGCGAAGTTACATGGAGGCAATTGAGGCAATGCCTACCCTAACAAATTCTGTAGAATAAAAATTATAAATACGTATGAACTACATAACGTAAAGATTATACATTGTTACTGTGACTGTCAAATTTATTAAACCGAAACGTGCTTTATTGAGCGACCGCTAGATGGTGACAGGTGAGATTCGGCATAGTTCGTTTAAAGCGAATGAGGCAACCTGAACTTGCCTCAGCGTTTTTTGTATACATCGTATGTAAGCAATGTAGTGGTGTGATAGGGAAGTGTAGGGAGGGGGGATTGTCCCGCGCTGTACACATAGAGCGTTGAGGCATGCCTCACTTCTGTGGTCCAAACAGTTAAGTTAAAGCGCCTGTGTTGTTTCTAAGTGTTTATTTTATGCGGTTATTAAAAGTGTCACTGTTATTCCGCTGAACTAACAGATGATCAAGATTGTTATTTGAATTATTTGTAACATTAAACATATATATAGAAACTAACCAAGTTTAAAAATTTGAAGTTTAATCAGTTGTATTATCGTGTATGACTAATACAAGGATTGTTCAATAGACACACGTATAGAGCTGTAAAGCAATTTTTATTCAACGATTTTAAAAGAAGTCTCCAATAACATTAAGACATGAGTTCCACTGTTGCGCTAACCTGTAGATTCCCTGCTAGTAAAATTCTTACGGCTGTTTGTGGAACCATTCGGTTACAGCTAACTCTACCTCAGCGTCCGATTTGACCAACCGTCCTTTTAGTGATTCCTTAAAAAAAATTTAAGATAAGATTTTTGCCTACCCATTCATTAACTACTAGCTTCGCCAGTAAGCAAATTGATGTCCATTT